>CM071936.1:6122553-7372801 GCA_016081115.2 Rehmannia glutinosa
CTATGCTGTTTCGGTCAAAGAAGGTATGGATTTTAAGGGATTTATTAATTTTACGGAAGCATGTTGGGCCTGATATGGTCGTAATGGACTATTTTCATTATTGTAGCAGAAGTAAAGTTTGGGTATTGGAAGAGATTATTCATAAAACATTAGGTACTGAAATTGAACAGAGTTATTCTAAGTTTGAAACATGATATAATTGGTTAAACTGTTAGAGTTAACGGGAGTTAACGGCAAGGTACCAAAAGTGATTAATTTTATGAACGTTAGGTATCAATCTTGATTAGGTTGAAAACAAGAGTATTGAAAGTGAAATTGGGGCATAGATGGGTAGCAAAATTGAAATTATCCCTTTTTTTATCATATATATAATCATTTTTTTGAAATCTATAGTCGATTCTAATTGAATTTAAAAAAATCAAACTTATTATTTAAATTTTAATGGATCGAATCTAATGAGTAATTTCACATTAAGTGTGGAACACTTTTGTTTTCTTACCAGCTTATATTAGCAACAATAACTAAGTTACTAAGGTCTCAATCTTGTATAAATTTGTGAATTCAAAATCACCTAAAACGAACTTCCTATCTTATCATTTACTGAAATTCTTGAGGCAAAAACTTGTATAAGACGATTTCATGGGCATTTTCCATGAGACGGATCCTATATGTAAATAAAATTTGAACATAAACTCAAACCCATGAAAAAAGCCCATGTTTTTTATATACTGTAGAATCCGTCTTACGAACTTAAGTCCATGAGACGGTTTCACATAAGACTTCTTCTCAATTCTTGAACATGCGACAGTTCAAAAATACAACACAATATTGAATCTAAATTCGAAAAGAAAAATATATGCTATGTACAAAAATCTCAATTTCGAAAATATGCCTTATGCTTAAGCGAAGTCCGATCTCCGCCTACAACACGAACAATGATGGGCTGATTGCCATTGCCACCACAGGCCCAATAGATAAGAAATCTATTGTGTTAATGATGGGCCGGTTGCCAGGCACCGAAAGCCCAATAGGTGTGACATGTATGGTGCCGAAGAGTCCGAGACGAGAACAGCATTGCCATCAATGTCTTTGTTAATTGTTACTATGTACACATTTCTTCGATTTGGGCCATTTGGCGTTTTATATGAAAGTTGAAAATGTGTAATTCATATGCTTGCTTTTAAAAACAATGGTTGAAAATTGACGATGTTATATTAGTATTTTAATTGAAAGCATATTATTTCAAAAAGTGTATATACATATATAAGCATTACATTTGAAATTTATTTATAAAATGTATAAAGAATTGCAATGTTGGTCGCATCTTCTACCATTTGATCATATAGTCAACAAAACAACAAGACTTCATACTAGGGATCAATCTTGTGCTTCAGTAGCTGATATATGTATTGTAAGAGCGATTAATCCGAGTTCAATCTCATACGAATGCGTATATCACTTTTCCTATATATTTTCTCACATTGTACTCAGAAAACAAGACGCCAAACCAATTAGTCAGTGGTGCTCATTTGTATCAAACTAAAGTTCTGTCAAAATATTATTATTTTTGATTAATCAAATTATTATAAAAAGATTAGAAAAATATATACTAAATTAAATAAATATTATATTATAAATATATATAGTATTTATTATTTTAGCTTGGGTGAGTAGAAAACCAAAAACAAATAGCATAAAAATATTATATAAAAACTATATTAAATTTGTAATATTATAGTTTAATTTGTGCTTAGATTTGGTTAACTAAAACCAAAAATCGAATCGAATCAAAGACCAGAATTTAAAAAATATATATTAGAAAAACTTAGCGAAACTTTCTATTCTATCTCAATGCAAATTATGATTTTAGCTCGATCCCTACCAAAAATCATAGTACTCCTAATTGTATGATTGATTATAGCTCACTAAAAGAACACATCTAAACCCCACATTATTCCGAAAATTAAACAAATCACGTGGTGGGAGAACATTATTTTCCACTAGAAAACGCACCAATATTGGCGACAGAATTTATGCACAAAAAGTTAATTCATATCCCATCTCATCTGTCCGATTTTCATCACATTATAATCAAGCTAATTGTACTCATAAATATGTCTAATTATTAACTCTGACATAGCTTGTGCTCGTGGTGATTAGATTATTCCAACTGCTATGGGTCCATCGTTTCAATTATAGAAACCACACATTTGTGATTTCACCAATTCACATTAGATGAAATTCACGAAAAAAAAATAGTAATATAGTATCATGAGCATGTCGTAGCCGCCGACGTGCACGACTACCCCCAGACTAACTTTTTTTTCCCCTTAAAAAAACACATGATTTTTTTTTTAATTTTTCCCCATAGGAAAAACAGGATAAAAAAAAAAATAGGTTGCGCCTGGGGCCGGGGAGACCCCTCTAGAATCCGCCCCTGATCGCGACTTATTACATGCAATGATTCGATATCGTTTTGTACAAATCAATTAACACATTGGTAAAGTAGGAAGTGGATTTATGGAGACTCAAGGGTTCAGATTATATCTGAGGGTGTAAAAATTGTGACCATATTCAAATTTATCTGAAGGATGAATTAGAGGTGAATGATATCTGAATTATTTCAATTAAGAATCTCATATAAAAGGGGATTTGGATTTTCTGTTCCAATTTTCTATTTGACTTTGTATTTCATTTTGCCGGGTGAATGACTGGTCCTATAAAAAGTGATAGATATATATTTGAGGAGCAAATTTTATTATGCGTTCCATTATTAATTAACTCTTATTTAGCCAAATTAATGATAGATCTATTTTTCTCCACATTCTTGGTTAGTTAAAATTACTAGAATTCTTAAGGGTGTTGACTCATTGAGTTGAACCTTTCAAAATTTATATTTGAATTTAATCTCATGTTTAATATGATAGAACAAATGGTGTATATATTGCAAAAATGAGAGAAGAAATATGTTCTTGCAATTGGGAAGAAGCAAGACTACTACTACAAATAAAGATGAAACCTCTTAAATAGAGTTAGGATTACAAGAAAGATAAAATGACTAAACTACCCTTAACAATACAAATAAATCACAATAATAACAAAATATTAAACTACTCTAACATAATAAATCGATTTTAAATGAGTTGTAATTGAGTCGGATACAAATCAGTTCGAGTAGCTTGATCGTATACACATATTCCATTACTTTTTGTTATCGAATTGAGTACTGAATAATTTTATTTGTTCGTAAATTACATTTATTATTTGTAACCACTTAAAAAATAAAACATAAAAAAGAGAGAGAAAATATGATGAGAATATACATAACCAACCACAAATGAGGTTGTGGGTTTCATAATTCTCATGCAATGCTTGTGTTGTCGGCGTCATTGTTTACATGCATATTGTCCACATCTGATGACATAAATACAAGCATTGACTTTAAGCTAATAACTTAGTTATCACCTTAAATAAATTGAAAACGAAGTTTCCTTTGTCCCCCTATTATTGCTAGAAAACAAGTGCCCGCAAACAATATTGCAACCTATAGTTTTGTTGCAGTTTCTTGTAAGGAAATTTGGGTTCATTTTCAAATTAAAGTTGGCGTGACATATATGTCAAACAAACATTCGTGAGAGCCACCACATTGCGATATTCATTTTGCAGGCCAATTATCCACAACCACAAACTAATGGGGCCACAACTTTTTTTCATACAATTTTGTGGATTCATATATTATGCTAATAATTAGGTGTGGAAATAGATCAGACTATCTAACAGGGTCTATGGCCTAGCCTACGAAGGTCTTGGCTTGGTTTGGCCATTTTAACAATTGGGGCAGATTCAGGCCTTCTACAAAGCCTAGTTTTATAGTTGAGCCAGACTTAGACCTTTAAAAAAGCCTTTTAAGCTCAACAGACTGCCTATTTAAGGTCTACGTATAAATTATATATAATATTATATATATTACATATATAATATATAGAAATGCATAGTATTACATAGAATACATGTATGTATTATATTTTATATACATATTGAAGATATAAATTGTATAAAATATTACATACATCTTATATATAAATATAATATTAGAATATTAATGAGACTTATTTTGTATTTGGATTTGTTATTGTTATGAAGTTATTGGATATTGTATTATCATATTTATGTCATTAGAGATAGAGCGTAATGGATTCTATTTTCATGTGCATTTTGTTGTTTTAATTATGAATCTTGTATTGATTATCGTGAGATAGTCATTTGTTTTTGTAGTTTACAATTTTTTTTTTGAAATTGACTTTGATAGACTTAAACAAGTTTTAAATAGGCTCAGACTTGGCCTTTTTACTTAATAAAAAGGTCAAGCCGAAAAAAAAATGAAAAAAAAAACCTATTACGGATAATAAAAAGACTTGACTTGAACTTAAAAAAAAAGGACCCATGCCTTCCAACTCAAAGCCCAGCTTGGCTTGCCCATTTCCACCCTTACTAATAAGTAATAACACACAAATTAGTCTAGTTTGGTTAGATTGCACAAGTCAAAAATACTAACCAATCACAGCGCCTGCCTGAGGGTAGTCACCGAAGTAATCGCCTAGGGCCCTCGGTTTTGAGGGCCCACGATTTTACATATGCCCTTTATATAAATATACATGTTTTATTAAAAAAAATATAAGCCCCCCAAAAAATTTAAAAAAAAAAGTGAAGGACAATAATTAAAAAATACTAACGACCTTTTTGCTTTAAAATTGCACTAAAAACATTAATCTAACTTCTAATCAAAATAAAAGAAAAAAATCTTTCATATTCTCATCGATTTAAAAAATAAAAAAGTCATTTGGTTTTAATTAAGAAGGATATGAAAATATTTTTTTTTTCAATCGGCTATGGCATCAGCAAAAGAGATTATATCTCGAGTGGATTTAATCTTGTGTTTTCCTAAAAAAAACGTACAATTCATAGGAAAAAAACAATTTGATTAGAATTGCAAAGAAAATATATCACAATCACCAGAGGAATCTTTTCGGACTAATTAATTTCTTGTTATAATTGATTTTGCTATTTCATCTTTAAAGAGTAGATTTGAACAATTGAATGTCTTTGAAAATATTCTTGGTTTTTGTTTAGCCCCAAGAAGTTGCTTTCAATGGATACAAATATATTGCATAAATATTGTGTTAATCTTCAAGTTGCTCTAAAATTTAATGAAAAATCTAAAATTGATGTTGATGATTTATTTTCTGAACTGCAAGTGTTGCAAATGTGTTTAACAAAAGAAACAAAATCAGTTATTGAAGTTTTTGAAATTATAAAAATTTTGGATTGTTTCCAAATTAATATTTTCATTGCTTATAGAATTTAGTTAACTATACAAGTAACTGTAGCATTAACATAGAGAAGTTTTTCAAAACTAAAATTGATAAAATCACATTTACATTCAATTGTCTCAAGAAAGATTAAATATGTTAGCAATTTTATGTATTGAAAACAAGGTGTTGAAAAATCTTGAATCCAAATTTTTTCATGACTATTTTATATTTTTTTGTCTTTGTAGGTGTTGCACTTGCCGAATATTCTAGATGATGAAAAAGATGTTAACTGTTGGGCTTGGAGTTTGTTTTTTGTTTTTTATAGGAGCTTTTTTTTTTCTTATCGCCATGGACCCCTGAAAAGTCCAGGCCGACCATGAGGTAAAAAAGAAAATGTGGTAGAACGAAAATGGAAAATTTTGGTATCTCATTGCGTTCTAATCCCTCGTTTGATTTAGTTTTCAGATGTAATTTTATGTTCTCCGTATTTGCCGAGTTGAACATACTTTTACAATTTTTGTGTAAGATCAGTTATATTTTATGTATGTAGTATAAGTTTGGAAATTAAAGAATATTTTTTTGTGGAAACCTTTTGTATGAAAATATGTGAAACGGAAGTATATTTGAAATGAGCTTGTTAAGTTAGGTGCATGAAAAATATGGAATTAATTAATTCTAATACGTTTTAAAATTAAATTGTGTTTCTGATGGAATTAGGTGAACAACTGCATTAATTTCTAAAGTTTTTTTTAGGAAATTTCTAAAGTTTTAGATTATATGAAAATTGATATTTTTTTGGTGATAAAAACAAATGGGACCTAAATAATTTGATGGTAGAATCAATTATATAACGAGTTCATTTTACTTAAAATATACTCTCTTCTTAAATTTATAGTTTCATTCATACTATTGATCAGTCAATTACTCAACAGTTTTAAGTGTAATAGAAAAATAATTTTGTCAAAATCTTTTTAAATCTGATTGAATAATATTAATATTACAACAATCATCAAGATGATAACTTATAGCCGCAGAAGAATTATCAATGACCAATTATGTTATAATTTGTTTAAAATCAAATTTTACTTTGAGCTCCAGCAGAATGAGCTTCAAATAAACTTTGTGAAAAGTGTGATATTTATATAACTGAGTAATATTAAATCCATAAAAATTATTTTCACTAGTAATATTCCACAAGACAATTTTCATCAGATACAACATTATCTCGGGTAAAAGGAGGAGGAACAAATGGTGGAGATGTACATCTCAAAAGTGCCCAATTCACTCCATGGAAAAATGGGTGGTGCTTGATGGCCGATGCACCCATGGTCGAACCCATCCGTCGGGTCGGATCCTTCACCAACAATTGCGATATCAAGTCCTTGGCCGAGCCGGGTACGACCGGCTCCTTAGGGAACTCGAGGGCTCGAGCCACAATATTAGCCAGAGTCATCTCATGGTCCACCCCACGGAACGGCGTCACACCATAAAATAACTCAAAAATAAATATCCCCAACGTCCACCAATCCACCGCGTTACCGTGTCCTTCTCCTGAAATTATCTCCGGGGCTAAGTACTCGTGGGTCCCAACAAACGACATTGACCGGATATCTATCGGCTCGGCCACGAATGCTGGTTTGGCGTGGTGGCTCGGCTTCTTTTTACGGTTACGCTTAGGGTGGAAGCACGATACGGCTGGGACTATACAGTTGGGGAGAATGCAAGAGGTTGAGCGTGGGTTGAGGGTGTATTGATCACCTGGTGTTGGTGCATTGGGCTGATTTTGACCGGATATTACTTGAGCTGGGGTGGACGTAGAATCGTCGCACATCAAAGAAAGGTCGAAATCAGTGAGCATTATGTGGCCGTCGGATCGAACTAGTACGTTCTCGGGCTTGAGATCACGGTATACGATTCCCATCATGTGAACGTACTCTAGAGCTACCACAACCTCAGATGCGTAAAACCTGGTATTATATGAAATTGAACATTTGTTATTAACATCCCAAATGAATTATATATATACCCATGTTAATTTATTTATCATTTACTAGAAACACATCGAGAATTATTGATTAGGTGTGACGGCCCCCAGGTTTTATGGCGAAAATAATGCAGAAATCATTGTCCTAAACATGTTAAACAGGATTATTATAAAATTAAGCATAGATATATATGCCACTATTTTTTATGTCTATTATGTGTTAAATCATATGAGGAATGGACCAACGTGTTTCTAGATAAAAGGGACTTTGGAGAGTCCTTTGCCCCATTTGTCCCTCTAAAAATCAACATTTAGTACTGATACTATTCCACTGATATCTCTTTTATAGTTGCTTTTCAAAAAGTGGTAAAAGAATTTTTCACTATTTGTCATACCTAAAAAAAATTAAAAATTATAGCAAATTAGTGGATGACCCAGAGCTAATTACATATAATCTTAGTCAATACTATGTCAAATCAAGTACCATTAAAATCCTCAACTTTGTGGTCAATCATGAAATTTTTTACGGAGACGTCATTTTTTAAAATCCAACTAATTTTAAAGTAAGTACAAATTCAATTTATTTATGATTAATTATTTGTCGAATGAAAGTTCGATTGGTTACCAATTACACAAGTATTTTTTTTTAAGTACGTATTCTGGAAAGATATAAGAGTGGTGAACTGCCTAGTGGTGATGGGAATCAAACAACATAATTATAATATGAGCTTGAGAGTTTTAAATACTCCTCTATTACAATTCTACTTGTTATGTGATTGTTTTGAGTATGGTCAAATCGAATTCATACTGGAAATTTTCAAATTTAACCACTACATTCCTTATAGACTGGAGAGTCCTTCTTGGACCTACCTACTATATACAATACTGATATTTTTACTTGGCAATTGGCATCAACTGGGCATAATTGTCAGATACCAAATCAAGTAGGGGCCACAAATTAATTTCTCTAAACCTGCAGGGAGACCATGAGAATTGCGAAAATTTATCTAATCCCCTAACTTCCGCAAAAGTTAGCGGATCACATCCCATGGATTTTGTGGCCTTTTTCTCCCCATTCCTCTCAAAATTAAATAAGGACAACAGAAAATTCTCCAAAAGCCAAAAGTTTCTTCTTTTACCGTAAAAAAGGCCTCATTTTATTGGGCTTGTAAAGCAGGACATTAATAATGAATTCATGGGCCACGTGAATTAGTTGCATGTTAATTGGTCAACCATAATAGTAATATTCCAACTGTAGTGATTTATAAGTGGTAAAGAGTGCCTTTACTGCGACTGTTCCTTTGAGCTGTCTTACAGTCTTACCACTTTAACTAAATAGTATTTTTAGATTAAAATTCTTGTCGAGATCGACACCAATAATTATACAAATGCATTGAAGTTGTAACCGTTTCTAAAAATCTCCCCTAATTAATCATGTTCGCCTATGTTATTCTTCCAATTAGGTCTCGTCTAACTCCCACACAGGCTCCGTCTAGAAGCTAAACTCTACTCTATCGTCTGACTAGCACTTTTTAGAACACTGAACCGACCCATATTATTGTACAAAATTAATCAAAATATAAATGCAAGCCATTGTTGATGGTTTATATACAGCATTTCAATAATGATGGAATTTTTATATGCTGCATTCCAAGTGTAATATTCATTCTCAAAAAATATATATCATTTTTATAATATAAAATATTCAGCTGAAAATACAATACTACAAGCTTAGAACGGGTGGGACTTGATTTCAATCGGTATTAAGATTTCCTTTTCCATTTTTTTTATTTCACACATATTCAACTATATCCAATGTTGTAAAAATCGGCCTAGGCGGCCGCCTAGGCGCCGACTAGGCGCTAGGCGCCCCTAGGCCGACCCGATTTTCCGAAAATCGGCCAAAAAAATCGTCTGGGGCAAAAATCGGCCTAGGCGCCCGCCTAGCGGGCTAGGCGGCCTAGGCGGGCGCCTAGGCGGCAAAAAATCGGAAAAAATCGGGAAAAAATCGGTCTAGGCGGTCAGGCGGAATAAATCGCCAAAAATCGGGAAAAATCGCCAAAATACAAAAAAATAAAAAAAATAAGAAAAACTTGGGCTTTTCTAGGCGCCCGTCTAGGCGCCCTAGGCGCCCGCCTAGGCGCCCGGTTGCCGCCCGACTGGCGCCTAGCGATTTCTGCAACCTTGACTATATCGGATGAATGACATGTGTATGTTACGATATCATATCATGTCATAATTATACATATATTATTCATTCAGAAACAGAGAGAACAAATAGTGGAATAGAGAATAACTCAATGACAAGATTTATAAACATATTTCACTATTTAAACCTTACTAAATCGAGGAGCACTGGTGCAGTGTTTCTCGCCGTACAGTAGATTTCAGTTTTTTACTGAAGATTGAACAGAGAAGATGGTGGCCCACATATCGGGCCGTACGATAGGTGGACCCATTTATTTTCTTTTCTTTTTTATAATTAGTTACTAACTTTATATACAAAACTTTTATCAAATTTTATTGTAATATAGTAACTATGATAAATTTTTAGTTCATTAATAAATTTTTATACATAACTAATATTTATATTATTCACTTATTTTTTTCTTGCAAATATTAGTTCATTGGTTTTTTATGATTAAAATGTTAAACCAACAGCGAAATATATATATTTTTTTGAAAATCCAGATGGTAATAAAAATATTGCTTTAGAATGAATATCCCACTTCCACCCCATCTTTAATTATTATATTTTTTTGTCCCAATTATTAATTTTTTATCTGATAATAAAAAATTGATATATGAAATCAATCTATGATCCTTGATTGAGATTAATATGGTAATAAAAATATATTAGTGCATGCAAGTGCGGCACACAGTAACATTTTCTCTGTTACTCGGAAAAAGCAAACCAATGCTATAATGGAGGCGATGTTTCAAAAATTGCTTAAATCGCGCACCTGACGGCGGAGTCGGGGAATCGTTTACACGGCTGACGCTGTCGGAGGACGTGGAGATCGCCGCCGGGACAGAATTCCGTCACTAGACACGACCATTTCGGAGAGTCGATGACGGCGTAAAGCGTCGGCAAAAACGGATGCTCCAACATTTCTAGAATTTCCCTTTCTGTCCTCGCCCTCCCTTCCTTATTACGGCTCGCCAGCTCTTTTTTGTCCATCACCTTAGCCGCGAACAGAGCCGTGGTGAGATAGGGTTTAGGGGGGTCAGAGGGAGGGAACGGCTTGAGTTCGGCTAAGTAGACGGAGCCGATGTCGCCGGCGCCGATGCGGCGGAGGAATCGCAGGTCGGAGAGAGAGAGGGAGGTGAATCGGCGGATGGAGTCGCCGGAGGGGGCGGCGGAGGAGGTGAATGTCAAATCGGAGCCGGAGCTGGTGGAGCGGTTGATGTCAGTGGCGGTGGTAGTGGTTGTGGAGCTGAAGCTCATGCTTTGGATATCGTTGGCTAATTCGTTCGCCGATGGATCCATCGGCGATGGTTACTGTGGGTAATTTACAGTGATTTTTGAGGGATTGGGGGAGGATTTGAAGCGGGGTAGAAGAAGAAGAAGAGTTTATTGGGCCGGGAATGTGGGCCTGGGAAGTGTCAGGGACTGTTTGTTTGTTGGATATTGTGGATTTTGTGGGAATGTTCAATATAGGACGGTGCATTGGGCCCCGTGATGTACATTGCTTTCTCTTTTTTTCTCTTTACAATTGAGATTCCATCTTCCCAAATAACTTGTTTTGGAAAAAAAGGTTTCAGCCTTCAGGATCTGTCCGATATAAATTGCTATAATGTATTATGACTCTCAAATCCTTAATATCACACAATACATTGTTCACGAAAAAGTGTTCTAATAAATTGCATAATTTTTTTTAAAATAGAAAATAAATAATATAATTTAATTTATAGAAGTAGTAAAAAATCCAAAAAAATGCATTTTTTATTAACAAAATTCTATAGATTTTGTCATATTATTATTTATGAGTGATATATTGATAAACAGTGTGGGAGGTAGAGCTGTCAAACGGACTGGACTGGGCCGAGTCGGGCCAAACAGTAATTGGATCTCTAATTTTAGAGCCCAAGCCCGGCCCATAGCATAAAATACACTAAAAATCGGGTCGGGTTTTTGAGGCCCAATATTTTCAGGCCTAGAAAATTAGAGCCCAAATCCGGACTTATTACTGGGTAGGTCGGACTGTTTACCTGGTCGGGCCGAAATTGACAAAATTCTAGTGGGAGGTGATGTGCTTTATGTGAGATTGTCTCATTGACTTATTAAGTTTGTGAGATGGATATCCAACAAAACACAAAACTTATGACTTTTTTTAATGGTTTTATTTTGGGTTAAAATTCTATATGTACATATGATATATGATTTGTCTCATTAATTATATTATGAAATCGCTTCATTCAAGTTTTTGACATATTGTGGTGGGGACCATGCTTAGAATGTAAATGTGTTTTTTGTTTGTTTGTTTGTTTGCTTTTCATTTTT
Source organism: Rehmannia glutinosa (assembly GCA_016081115.2). Taxonomy (NCBI): domain Eukaryota; kingdom Viridiplantae; phylum Streptophyta; class Magnoliopsida; order Lamiales; family Orobanchaceae; genus Rehmannia; species Rehmannia glutinosa. The sequence goes on from CM071936.1 coordinate 6,134,354, forward strand.
TTTTTTCATTTTCTTCTTAGTAGGCGATTTTTAGGAATTGAGATTTTCTATTCCAATTTTCCTATTCTACTTTCTATTTCCACATCTTGGATAGATGACATGTGTATATGATGATATTACAATTGCACACGTATTATTCATCAAATATATATAATAGAGACAGGGACGGACGCAGAAATTCGTTCTTGGGGGGGCGAAATCCAGGGGCGGTCTTGAGGCGGCGCAGATGGTGCCGCCGCACAGGAGGCCCTCCGGCGAGGACCCCGCTAAGGGCCAACCCGGGCCCCCTCCTTTTTTTAAAAAAAAAAATTACTAGGTAAAATTTTTCAAATTTTTTTAGTTAATATTTATTTGTATTTTTTATCTCCCACCCCATTTCTTGTATCACCACACCTCAGTAATAATCCCTAGATACGCCATTATATAATGGCGTATCTAGGAATTATTAAGGGTAGGCCGATACACGAAATTGAATAGAGTATAAAAAAACTAAAAATACACATAAATATTAACTAACTTTTTTAAAAAATACCTTTTTTAAATAAAAAAGAGGGTGCGAGCCCGGTTGGCCTCCTCTTATCTCCGCGATTGTATATATATTATTTATTGCTCTAGGTCCCTTGAAACCTTGGACCTAAGCTCGCAAAAATCAAATCTAATATAAATAAAAATAAAACATACAAGCTTTTATAACAAAATTACATGAAAATTTGGGGGAGGGGGGGCAAAATATGTTGGCTTACATTTTTGTATACTATATTAATTTATTAAATAATATATTATAGGAGTTCAATCGCAAGACGAGGGGGGGCGGTTGCCGCCACCAGCCCCCCCTTGGGTCCGTCCCTGAATAGAGAGTGAAATAGGGAAAGTGGAATAGGAAATCTCATCCCAATTTTAGAGGCCATTAGTGGCTTGAGAACCTGTGGATTATGTGATGTAGATTGTAGACCACAAGGATTATACAATGTACTTCAGCAAAATACTTTATTGATTTTAATTTATTGCATTAAACAAGTAGGGGGGCGGCCTTGTGGGTTTTAATTCTGTATTTCTTCCATAGATGTTTTCTACAAAATTCCCCACATATAATTTAGGTACATTTTTCATGGTTTCTTGGAAAATTGAAAGCGTTTTGGCTGGTTTTATAAGTTTGTTATTAAAATGTTTTAAATTATTTGATAAAAAGTAAGAGTTCTGAATCTTATAATTAGCTCCTTAGGTAAAAACAACAACTTACTCACAAGTTTATTTCAAACATAAATTACAATATTACCATCAGATACATCTTATAAATCACAAACATACTTAATTCAAATAATTCAAATAACTTATGTCTTGTATATATAATTAGTTGTAGCATTTTTCAAATCCCGAAACCAACCCACAGAATATAAATAAAAATTATGAAATATTTTAAATAAGCTTAGGCAACGCTCTAAAAATATATCAAAAAGAAAAACTGACAAAAAAGATTTAGCTGGCTTTAAATTTTTATATTGGTTGACTTTGGTTTGCTGCTAGAAGCCCATAATGTGTGTGCAAAGTTAGGTCAACAAATCTTTGCTGATGAAATTAATTGCAATTAAAGATATGTATTATTGATGATTATATTGATTTTTGTCGTACCAAGTGAAGAGGTTGGTGAAAGCATGTGACAACATTGATACATCTATTCCATTAGGGAAGAGACTTAAAATCTACTAATAACTTACAGCAGTCCATATTGAATGAATTACATGGATAGGTCTGTAATAAATTGAATTGTACAAAATTAAATTCAAATTTCTTTCCTAATTCAATAATATTGGATGAAATAAAAGTAGAGCTTTTTTCATGTTGTACTTGTCACTTCCCTCCATGATTTTCAAATTGCATTTCAATTGTTGATGGGGTTAATGTTTGCGACATAACGAGGCGATTGGGGTGTCGGGGTCGTTCCGATAGAAATTCTATAATGTTTAAATCAGATTTAGAGAATAGAGTAATTAATTGCAATGCACATGACTAAAATTGAAATGAATTGTGTACCTTTAAAATGCGGTTGAAAGAGATATTGTTGAGAGATGCATGAGACACATAGGCCATTAAACACATAGAATGAAGTTAGTCAATTAAACATATTTAGTATTTACTAGTATTCCACCCGTGCGATGCACGGATATATATAAGAAAAAATAATTTTAAACTTTTTAGTGATTCTTTTAGTATGGTTTTGAAAGAGGTGGAAAATCCTAATAGAGGTGGGTGAGATAGATTGAACCCTTATGAAAATTAGTGAAATTAAGTATTAAAGTTTAAACTACTTACGTCACACCCGATCCCTAATGTTTTAGTGATTGTTTTGTTACTATATCAGTAAACAATTAAAGGATGTATATAAAAAATGATTTAAATCATGTGCACTATAGTACAAAACAATAAATCATGAATACACATTAAAAATATATTTTTAAAATTAATATAAAATTTAATTGTACAAATATACATTAAGAAAAAATATCATAAATTCATTTGTTAGGAACCTTTATAGTTATTATCACTATCACGTGTTAAAATTCTAAGTTATTTAGGATTACTAACTCTAAACACAACAGGGGTGGAAGTTTATTTGCTAACAAAAAAAAATTGAACATAACTTTTTTTTGAAATTTCTTAAGTCAATAGTTTAACTAATTAATAAAAATATATTAAACAAATATATTTATGAATTATAAAACACAATAATCTGATCTTCAATAAAACATCTATAAAATATACAGTATAAATGTGTATTTCCAAAAGTTTAAAGAAATAATATCCTTCGTGATATGACAAATGAAAAATTGATATTGGATAACATACTTTTCATAGAACTTGCAATAATGCAACGTTGATGTGATTGACAATGAATGTCAGCATTTTTTACTCAATAATTTATATAATTCCAAATTAAAATAAATATAAAATATTTGGTATTAAATATATGATGGTTTAAAAATAAAAATAAAAAACGTTATGAAAATTGACCAAATTGAGTTTTATTATCATATTGGACATTTAAAATCATATTTTATATTTCTTCAAAAAAAATTATTTTTATATATGGGCTTCAAAGTGCTTCCTCAAGTGCATCAATAATACACTTCATAATACGAAACAAAGTATGTTGAGTAGTTGGGCCAGTTTAAAATATTAAATATTGCCCAACCAAAACAGAAGAATCCAATTACCAAATGGGTAAGTTGGCTTTGTAGTTCATCATTCTTCTTCTAACTCTATTTTCAATCGAAATTTTAAAGGTGTGCATTTAGCCTACTTACTGACATTTAAACTGAAAAAAATAGCAATCAAATAACAATATATGTGTCCGACAACCCTAGCCCCCTCCCCCATTTTCAACATTTTGTTTCTCTCTCTAAAACTTCTTCACTCTAAAACAATCTATCTCTCGCAAAAATTTGCTAACAAATGAATCTACTCCATGTTTTTGCTTCTTCTCGACTTTTCTAATAAATTTCGAATGCAATACTATGTTTTTACCAATAGTTTTAGCTGTTGACATTTGGGTTTTCAGACTAAAAAAATTCAGATCCGAAAACCTTACGCTTCGGATTGTTAAACAAAATCCAAAAATGTTTAAATCTATTTATTTTTATTACGGCTTTGAAATTTATTTACATGTTTTTAGTTCTTCTCAGTTTTTTTTTCCTGATTTCGAACGCAAATCCTCCATTTTCTTCATTTATCAAATTTCAATGGAAATCGGAAATATGACGTCTCTACCTAAAATATTAGTAACAAATGCTGATTTTTGAAATGCTTTTTTTTTTTTTTTAATGTCTTTAGATCCTTAATGAACAATAAAAAAAAATCATAACAATATTTGTTCATATGACATTTGAAAATTTATGTTCGAATGATATCAATTCTAAATTTTTTTATTGCATGTGTTTTGGATTCATATTGACCATTAGAAGCCTATCATGTCTATATGTATGATATATATTTTTAGTGTTTATTTTGAATTTTCTTAGCCTTGAGTCGATTTTGGTATATTTTTAATTTAGTATTTTTTTTCTTACCTGAAATTTTCTGATTACAGGTTAGAAGGATGAAGATTTATCGAGGTTGGAATTTGAAGCGAGGTTATTGAAGGATAGGGCATGGTAAGCTCATATGTAGCATTTTTTTACCTCTCAAAAACATTATCACAGGAATTTTATTAAAACACCACAATCTCAATTCATATCAAAGACATTACGATAATCCCATAAAGTTCCCTATTACATGTAATTTGGCAAAAAGACACATTATTTTCATTTTAGTACAATCAGTTAATTAACATAAAAATACTCTCTTGGAGCTCTATAAAAAATCATTTCTCATCCTCACCCACAATTTCAAAGCCTCTTGCCCAAACTTCTGGTCGTGCAATTCTTTAGGAAAGTTGTAAGCATCTCTATCAATTTCAATGACCCCATTTGGCCCAATGGTGGTACCAATCATCCCTCCCTTAGAAATGAAGTCCTTCATGGCCTCTCTGTCACCTGGGTAGGGAAATTTCCAGCGCTCATATATATGGTCCATCCTTTTATCTTCCTTAAGTTTACATTGAAATGTGCAATAATAGAATCACATTCAATTTTTGGTTGGTTCAATAGAATCACATTCTTTTTTTGTTAATGCGTACAAATTGGTTGATAGTTAAAAGGTTATTAATGTTGATTTTCAAATACATCAAATTAAGCTATATATAACATTTTTTTTTGGTGTATCGGTTTTGACTTGAATTGAGGTCTACTCAAATACGCTCAAAAAGATTAAGTATATGTGGAACTATTAAACTATTTGAGTTCAATCAAATGAAAACTTTATCCCTGATGAATCACCAAACAATCATAGTTCTGTAGGGTTTACTTAAATATAACATAATGTTTTTTACTGAAGATAATATTTTTTATAGCTTTTTATTATATGTTTTTCTTTACTCGCATTCATTAAGTGTGATTCTGATTTGGTCATGTTTTTGTATAAGACAATTGCTATTTCCAAATAATCGAAAAGTGTGAAGTGACATGGGACTATGACTTATGCTGCTCATTCTATACTATCGGCGTAATTGGATATAATTTAACTAAATGTCTAGATATTACAAAAACCCAACAATTATTTGACAATCATTATATAGTACTTTTAGGATCATTTTAAGAAATCAAATGAGTTTCTTGTATTACAGTGATGAATATAGTGCTTGATAGACTATGTTGTGTCCTTGCTTTGTATTAGTTAGGCTATAGGAATAATGCAAATGGTATTGTTGTGCAGACAATTTCCATCAAGTGCAGAATCTAATATCTCAAAGAAAATGTCCCTGGTAAACATCATATCATCAAAAAATCAATCAATATCCTTTCTTTTTTGACAAAAAAATACACATGAATGACCAAAATTTTAACTATTTTTCTGAGCCCTAAAAAAATTTGTCCCTAAAATAGTTTTTCTACAGTTTTTTCTTTATTGGATAAATTTATGTGCACTAAAAAAGTTTTTGCCCTATCGAAGTTTCTGCAGTGTGTTTTTGTTTGTCAATTTTTTTTATTATTTAAACAGAATTTTAATGTAACATTGTCTCCGATGATGGTTCTGCTATATAAATATAATTTTGTAAAAAGATTAGTGGTGCATCTAATGTTCAGATTTTGATATATATAATTTTGGATTTAATAAATAGAATGTTTAAAACAAATTATATCTATCTATGTATTTCTGATTTTAGTGCTTTATTGTATAACAAAATATGTATGTAAAATAAAGCTAAAAACTCACCTCTTGATGAACTATCATTCTTCTTATGCTTGCTGGAAATGACTGTACATTTGGTGATATTCATAATACTTGAAACCTTGTGAATCCGCTGTTATGCTTCTGGTTGAGGTTTTCAATTGATGATTTTAGTTTCCTGCAGAGAATTTGTGCTTCTTATTACGTTGTGAAATGTAAAGTACATAGTAGTGTAATTTGAATTTTGGAATCAGGATGATGGTTATTGTTATTTATAATTAGTCATGCACGACAATTAGTGAATGTCAGTAGGGCTGTAAACGAACCGAGCTCGAACGAACGAGGGTTGTTCGTGTTCGTTCGTTTATTTTAAAAGGTTGTTTGTGTTCGTTTGTTTAATAACCGAACATGTTCACGAACGTTCACGAACGGTTCACGAACATGTTCATTAATTGTTCATGAACAATTATATGAACATCTGTATAAAAAAGTTAGATACACCTTGTTCATTAACACTCAACTCAAAATAAATGAATATTATGATGATTGTAAATGTAAATATGTTGTAATATTAAACTAAAATAAGTTTATTTTTCATAATAAAGTAATTAATATTAAGCAAAGAAATGTATAATTAATAATTAAAAATGAATAATAAACAAAAATCAAACGAACACTAAATGAACATGTTCGTGAACAGTTCATGAACATAAACGAACAAATTTTCTTGTTCGTTTACGTTCATTAAGCTTAATAAACGAACATAAACGAACGCTAACCGAGCTTGTTCACGAGCTGTTTGCCGAAAGCTCTGTTCGTTTACAGCCCTAAATGTCAGATTGTTTTTCTATTTAATATAATGTTTATTGTTGGAGTTTATATCTAATAATGGATTGCATCTATTTATATTTTCAATACAGAATTTTTTTTTTTTTTTTTATGTATTCTGCCTCTTTAATGATTCTAGATTGAATCAAATTCAAATTTTGGAATCTGTATCTTTTAATAGTCCAATGCTTTGTAATTATTTATCTGCGTGTAGCAATCAATTTTTTAAAATTCAAATTCTGCCTCTTTAACTATTTATCTGCATGTAGCGATCAATTTGTACACATTCCATTATATTTTTTGAATAAATAAATTGAAATATGAAGTATTAATTACTTTTTCAGCTCCCAATGTAGCAACTTTTAACGAAATTGTTTTCTATGCAACCAACATTTGAATTTCATTGGATATTGTTGCATAAGAAATATATAAACTAAAATCAAATGAATTAAAATTAGAAGACTTTTTCATTTTCAAGACATTGAAGACAGGTGTTGTTAATTAATGAAAAAGTACACAAAATTTTACTTATATTAATTAATACGAAATAAGTTAAAACATTTTCAGATTTGGGAATAGTATTTTGGCGGGAACTTTAGACTATCTTGTTTTTATATATTATATAGATATTAAAAATAATATTTTTGAAGTTTTTGATAGTTGGGTCGTGCCTCGTCAAACTATAGATTTTTCTTTGACAGATTGGTTGATTAGAGTTTTTTTAGTACAATTAGGAATAATAGGGCAATCGGCTTCATTGTATGGGTTCAAACCGAGGTCAATCGTCTTATCAGCACAAGCTTATTAATTAGGGTTCTAGAGGTTGTTCAAAATTTTGAAGAGCAAAGTGGAGGAATATCCCTAAATACACATAGTAGTAAATTTCTTTGATGTTTTACTTTTTTCAATTTATCTGAGTTTATAATAAAATGAAGACTCTCCATTTCCTATTGTTATCATTGTAACACAAAAGGAAAGAAGTAAGCCATTTCCACAAGAAAATAGGATAGCCAACCCCGCTTATAAGTAACGCTGATAACCACAACTAACTCATGTCACCATAGACGGATCCACACTTCCTAGTACGGACGGGGACACGTGCCCTCATAAGTTTTTTTAATAATTATATTACATATTGTTTATTTTTCAATTTTTATATGAATTAGGTAAATAAAAAAACAAGCTATGCTCCACTAATTGTTTTTTATGTATTTTGTTTACTTCTCCTTACTATTTACTATTTAATTTTAAAAGTTACATATTAATTAGGTTAAAACTTAAATAGAGTGTTCCCCAACTAATTATTTTTTACCCTACCATTTATTTTGATATAATTTATTATTATATTTATTTTGTGCCCCGGTGTAAAAAAATCCTGGATTCGTCCCTACATGTCACCAAACTACTTATACATTATATTATATTTCTCGAAAGTGACAATAATGAAAGTCACAAAATTTCTCAAAAGTGACAATGGTGAAAGTGTAGAATACAATATGGGTATTGGCAAAGTCATTTTGAAGGTGCAAATATAAACTTAATCTTTATTCTATTTTATATTAAACGAAAACATACTATATATTTAGTACTCTCAAGTTAAAGTTTTTGCAATATGTCAAATTCGCGTTCTATTTCTCCGGTTATTTCCATGAATTTTATCATAAAAAGGAGATTTCGATGGATTTTTCTTGAATTTTTTCCTAACTATTTTGAATTGTGAACTTCATAGTTACATAGCCATGGATTTGCATGTATTATCAAAATGTTTTAATTCTAAAAAAAAATGTTTTAACATAAAAATTAAAATGTGATTACAAAAGCTGGCCCCAAGCTCAAAATGCATCTGCCAACAGTAATACAGTATCACTTGAAAATGGGCCAGATACCTCATACCTTATACAAAAAAAAAGGCTCCTATCTATGGGCGTAATGGCAATCGATAATACTTCTTCATATAAGATATTGGGCTCTACTCAAGGTTTGGTTGTTCGGCCCAGTAACTTTGGTGCAAACCACGAAAAGTTAAAGATTTTAGAATTTGGGCTAAAACTCTTAATTCATAATGAATTTGGGTTAAGATTGGGCCTGATGAAACGAGCTATTCTAGTTACTATTTTATCCAATTAGCTGCTATTCTAATTATTTATTCCATGCATAAACTTAATATTTTAGTGAAAAAAACAACTAAATAAATAATCTTTCATTTGGTTTCGAAAAAAAAAAAACTTAAAGTAAATATTCAAGAAATTGAGACATTTAATAAATTTCATATACTGTTTCATGTATTTTTTCATGATAGTCAATTACATTAAAAAAGTATTATTCCATTAGAAAATGTGACAAAATTTGATTCTATATGTGTTTTCACAAATGTTCTTATTGCAGACATAGCCTTAGCATTTTTTAAACCAACTTAAATTTCTGCATTCTCCAATACCTTTTTTAAATCCCATCCCCATAATAAAGGTTATAATATTTGTTATTTGCTTCAAATGAAGTAATAAATAGAAATGATTGGTAGGTGCCTTTTGCTTCACTTTTCAGTAATTAAAAGGTCTAGAAAGTCATTGCCACCATCATTGGGATTATTTAACCAATTATCTGGTAACTCAGTATTTTTAAATCCATTTCTATGAAAGATCCACATGTTATAATTTTCATAATGCATTTTATAAGTATACATTTAATATCTATAATCTCATTTTAGTAATATTTAATGATTTTTTTTACGTGTATCAATAAAACATTCTCATGTTCGGGCTTATTAAAAAACACGTAGGTTTTGAAAATTAAAAAAAAAACTTAATTAACTCTTTTACCTTTTTTTTCGTAAGTAAAAAACATTTAAAACCTTCTGACGTTTATAGAAATATATAGTTACCTCTTAAATCTAAGAGAATATCAAATCTCAATGGTTTTTTGGGGGGTAATTATCCCGTTCTTAAATTATTTACACTGCCAATTATATTCATGATTTTGTGTAAATTAAATTGATTCTATAACTAATGATTTTATCTGTGGTGATTTGCAAAATATAAAAAATTTAGGAGAGACGTTGTGGTATCCAACTCCCAAGTCAAAATTAATAAATTGTACAGGAAATAATATGACATTTTCAGATATATATCAAAGTACGATGAATTAATTAGGATATGAATATGATATATTTATATGAGAAGAAGAAAGTGGTTAAATAAGGCAGGAATTCTTTTTCTTGGATAAGCATCATAGCAAGTTAATCAAAAGGATTAATTAAAATGTAATTTCTTTTCTCATCTAATATATTAAGTAGAGTCATTTTATGAATCTTTATATTAAATTATATTTTTAAAGAGTTCATATTAAGGATTCAAACTCTACCAAACCTTTTTAAATGTTGAATTGAATAGTTTATCTTTTTCTCCCCAAAAAACTACTTTCATGGAAAAAAGTTGAGTCGATTTGGCTCCAAGAATTGTGTTTAACAAAAAAGAGAAAAAAAGGGTTGTTTTTATCCTTTTACCCATTGATTTACTTGAGTACTGTGGAAGGGTGGGTTTGTTGAGCATATCATTACATGTTGTACAGCATGATTCAAACATCATTTTTTTTTGCTACTAAAGAACTATTATTGTTTCCCTTAAAAAAAAAAATGAAGAAAAGAAATTACTATTGTAGTGGCAAGTATGTCATATATATCATTTGAAATACACAGCATGAGGTTTAAAAAGAATGCTGACTATAATTTCTAGTATGATTAGGACATTGTGCTTTTTGCAAATGATTTTCCTAATTTCTTGTTAACTTATCTAATTTCTTGCATGAAATTTTTTACTGATTTGGCTAAGTAAATCAGTGCACTGAATTCACCACTTGAAGCTTGGGTTCGAGGTCACTTGGTACTTTTAGGTAGATGACATGAATAGAACATACGTTAGGCTAGTCGCTAATCGGGTTGCCAAGGCCCTCCGATGCTTAAGTCAGTTCGGGTCGTGAGGTAAATGAAGTGAGAGTGGTGAAGTGATGAATGAAGTAAGAGTAGTGAAGTGATGAATGAACAGTAAAAGATTAACCTCTTAATAATTGTACCTAACTTTTATAGTGGTGATTATGTACAAACATATTGGTTCACGTGACATCATCTGGATAGTCTTTTTGTCAGAGGATCAATGGTGGGGAGGAGCTCAGATGGGATCGGTGAAAAATGTGCGGATCCTACCCCCCTTAGTCATTTTTGGACTATTTTTAAGGGTGGAGTGGAAAAATCACTTTATTAGTTTATCAGTTACATACAATTTTTCACATATAATAGTGATTGTTGTAACGTATCAACGGGGTAAATATTGTATATTCGTAGTTATTTCGTGTGGAATACCTAAGTACCTAACCAAGAGTGAAGTTGGATGATTGAAGCATAGCATGTTGAATAGACTTGACTTGATATTGTATAAAATTATTTTCAAAATCAAATTACATTTGATTGCATCATTAAGTCTCTATAAGAGTTGAAATATTTTGGGCTAATCCACAGCCGAGCTCGGAAGTGGAGTGAACTGGATGAAAAATTCAAAAAAATTATACAAAATTCTAACTTAATTTTATTTTCAGTTTCTTGATAATATTAGGTATAAAAAACAGGGTGGTGAGTGGTGACTGGTGACTGGTGATTAAGAGTGCTAGCTGCAAGACACTAATCCAAGCATGTATTTGAAATGTGGAGGAAATATATGTAAGCATTAACCTTAGTCAAAACCTACTCTTATAGGCATCAAATCCAGACATCATGCTCCATAAAGTGATGGTCTGTCATTAGGAGATAGAGAGACAATAGATTCTTGTTTTATTATAGGAAATATTGTATCGAGATTGTTGTTACTGTCATAGTCGATTTTGGATAGCTACTCAAGTGGGTTATATACCATTTGATTAATACACATTTATATGGATATGTGTGTATGTATTGATCTAACAGTATAAAATCCACTAGAGTAGCTACCCAAGTGAGTAGCATCTACTTACGTTGTTACTCGAAAAAATTGATTAAAATAAGTAACAATTAAAGAATATTTCAGGAAAACAGATTATTCTTTACACTTATTTAACTGTTCATTTTTTCTCGTGATAAAGAGGAAAAAAGAAAAGAATATATAAACTATAAACTATAAAGGATAACACGCATAAAGGATAACACGCATAAATCGAGAAATGATCCAAATTTTTTTGACAAGACAAGGCAGCCCGTGGGTAAGCACCTTACACCTACGACCATGGGTTCTTAGTCATCTTGAGGGACTTGGGGAACCATCCATTATCCTCCTTAAAATAGGAAAAAAAATTATAAAGTATCTTCAAACATATATGTTTGTTTGGTATGAAAAAATTGCTCTATACTAAATAAACTAGTCTAAATTGAAATATATTAAAGGTTCAATTAGCCTAAGGGTGTAAAAGAAGCGATTCTTTTTTATTCGATTCAGTATTCGATTTCGTATATTGACATTCGAATTCGGAATATTAGAATACAAATCCAAATAAAAATATTTATTCAGATTTGTATTTTATGCGTATACGAATATGAATATTATTATATTCGATTCGAGTATTCGAAAGAATATTCGAATAATATATATATTTATATTTATACAAATCACTTATATATAATCTTTTAAATATAAATATATATATTAATTATGTATATTGTTAATATATAACAAATCATATATTCACTTAAATAAATGTCCAAACTAGTAAGTCCACATATAATTAAAGCCCATCATGCATTTTATCTAAGTTGGCTCGTGATGTTTTAGTTATTCCTATTAACACAGTGGCATCAGAGACCACATATAGTACAAGGACTCAAGTCTTAGATATACTTATCGTGCTAAGTTGTCATCTAATATGGTTCAAGTTCTGATTTGTGGAGTAGATTGACTTCGTCAACTTCATGGATGAAGAAGCCCATTATGACATATGTAACTTGTAACTTATCTTTTTTTTTTTAAATTTCATTCGTAATTTGCATATTTTGCATGATTAGAAAAATATACCGATATAGAATAAGCTTATTTTTCCATCGGCGGAAAGGAAGAAGAATAGGTTGATGGTCAATTGTGAGCATGATTTGGATGCTAGCCAGTATTATTGTAGTATATTTCGTGATGGACTCGATAATAAACTCTTTTTTTGTTGATGTATTTGGTAATTAATATGTGTTGATGTATTTAACAATCACATAACACAAAGTTATTATTCATATTTTAATTATTGTTGCAATCTAATCAGATAATGTTGGGGAAAAATAAATATAGGTCAGAATTTTGAACACGAATATTCGAATTGATTCGTGTATATTCGAATATATTTTTAAATAAGAATAAGAATCAATTTTTGTATTCGAATATTAAAAGAATACGAATAAGAATTTTCTCTAGATGAGCCGAATACGAATAAAATATCTTGATATTCGATTGGATTCGATTCTTTTACACCTCTAAATTAGCCCCTCATGGGATAGCCTAGTAGTGTATGGTGGGTTCTTGAGACTGAAGGGTCGAATTTGTCGCACAAAACTTGACTACTGCGGATGACATGGTTTTCAGGCTATTGCGTTAAGTCCGATAGTTACGCACATTCAAAAGATCGAACCTATGCATAGAGTGAAAAACCATTTTTTGATTATTGATTCATGTTAGATTTGTAGCATATCATATATCATTACATCTTCAACTTATTGAAAAGAACACATAGACTACATTATGTTAAGCAGCTCTAAGCCTCTAACTATAAAGCTACTTAAATTGTTCTCCTTTTGCCTTTTGTACCCTATCTCGAATTCCATATATATCAAAGCATTTTTTGGAGAATTATCATAAACATAGAAACAATCTTAAATAGGGATAATTACAAAAATCATCCCAAGATTAGAGCTAAAAACCCAGAGAATTTCGGAAATTACAAAAGCTCCATTGGTCTCACATTTTTCCCTTTCATATGTAAAAACCATTTCGAAAACTCCCTTACGTTTACGTGGCTAATTTAACAAACTAATTTAGTTTTCAAATCAATTTAACAAATTAATGCAAAAAAAAAATTAAAAAAAGAGGTGAAAACAGAGTTGGTAACGCTGTTTTCTGAGAAAACAACGTTCTCAAATTTTTTTTTAAATTTTAATTCAAAAAGGACTTATATGCTTTTCAAACCGAAATTGAACGCAATGCTAGAAAAATCGAATCGAACCAAATCAACTATTTCGGTTTGGTTGCCCGATTTTTTTGTTTAGCTTTATTTTGGGTTTTTACGTTTTTGCTAAAAGATATTTTTTTATATTTATTTAACAATTTAACAATAAAATATTATAGAAAATTAAAATAATAATATATAAAAATATATTAAAAATATAAATTAAAATAGTAATATAAAAATATTTAAAACAATTTACGGACCAAAAAACCGAACAATCAAATAAACCGAATGAATTTTCTGGTTCGGTTGATTTTGGTCTATAGATTTTTTTAAATATTTTTATATTATTATTTTAATTTATATTTTTCAATATATTTTTTATATTATTATTTTAATTTTCTATAATATTTTATTGTTAAATTGTTAAATAAATATAAAAAATATTTTTTAGCAAAAACGTAAAGACCCAAAATAAAGCCCAATCCGAAAATCGAACAAACCAAACCGAAATAATTCAGTTTGGTTCGGTTCGATTTTTCTAGCATTGCGGTTCAATTTCGGTTTGAAAAACATATAAATCGTTTTTTGAATTAAAATTTGAAAAAAATAAAAAATTTGATTGTTTTCACCTCTTTTTTTTTTGCATTAATTTGTTAAATTGATTTGAAAACTAAATTAGTTTGTTAAATTAGCCCGTTTACGTTTATCAAAATATTATAGTTACCTCCTTCAATTTACGACCAGTGTCATAAAAATCGGCCTAGGCGGCACCTACACTGTTTGATACATGTTTTTATCTTAATTTTGATGATTTTATTTTGTCACCAAAACAATGTTTTTAAAGGTTGTCCAAATACTCCTAAATGATTTAAAATGGTTTTAATATTTTCCGGAGTATTTCCTTAAGTTTATTTTTCGATAATATTGGACAACACTTTTAATGATTTTATTTCAATGAGTTTTTACTTCTAAACAAAGTTCCTAAATGTTGTCTAAATACTTCCGATTGGTTTAAAATGTTTTTACTAAATTTTCGGAGTACTTCTTGGGTTTTATTTTCGACAAATATTGGACAACTTTTCTATCTCGAGGTCGATCGGTCGCCCTATAGGGCAACCCGTACCTGAAGATGAGTTTGGAACAAAAAAATGAGACAGAAGTGAAAAACGGTCAGTTCGACCGGTCGCCCTGGGCGTCGACCGATCCGGTCGACCGGTCGCAGAGTCGACCGAGACACGAACGTTCTTCCGAAACAGAACTTATTTTTCTCACAAAATGATTGAGGGGACCGGTTGAGACAGGGTCGACCGGTCGGCTATGTCGGCCGACCGGTCGCCCTGTTGAAATTTTCTAAGTGTTCTTCAAATCTCTTATTTCTGTGCGACCGGTCGCCCTGTGCTTTGACAGCAAAAATATGACCGTTTGACAGCAGACACATTTCCTTAATTTGTGGGATTGATCTCTAACAGCTATATTCTTGATTTTAATTGTATTTTTCTGTAGATTTTCAATCCCAAGAGGAGCCTATGCTTGATCAATCATCTCCTATAAATAGAGGAAGCTTTGGAGCAACCAAAACAACAATTGAGATACAACACAACAAGATACACTTCAAGCAAATATTTGTTCTTCATTGTTATTATTCTTGTTGTAATTTTGCCTAGCTATTCACTTTCACATTCTTGAGGTCTACGCTATTCTTGATTACACTCTGCACCCAAATTGAAATATTCATTATCGAGTTGTAATCTTGATTTTTGGTTATCATTCAAACACAAGATATCCTTGTGAGTGTTCTTGTGGTAAGAGCACACTTGGATGATCTAGGTGATAGGTGCAAGAAGATTGTGGTGATCTTCTTATTGAGGTGTTGAAGAATTTGGTATTCTTCAAGATTGAAGATTGTGGTAATCTTCATAAGGTGCCGTTGAAGGAAGATTGTGGTAATCTTCAAAGGGAGATTGTGGTAATCTCCAAAGGTGGTGTTGAAGAAGAGTGTGATGCTCTTCAAAGGTGTTGTAAGTTGAATTTGTATTAATTTTGGTAATTAATAAAATTCTTTTTCTTTTTGAAATCCATCCCGGATATACTGGGGTGGTAGAGGATTAGGCCCTAAGTGGGTTGAACCTCTTTAAATCGACGCGTGTTGTTTACATTCCGCACCTTTATATTTGTCTTTGAGCATTCGGTTTGAAAAAGAGGGATAAATCGAAAAGATGGAGATAATCTATTCACCCCCTCTAGATTATCGTAGCGCTGGACTTACAAGTGGTATCGAGCCAAACTTTTGGCAAGCTCGTTTCACATCGCGAGTGAAGAGAAACGATCGTCGTCTACGAACGAAGCTCAACTTTCCGGCACCTCCACCACCAAGCCACCTCTATTTGATTCCAAAAATTTTATATTTTGGAAAGAAAGAATGGAATGCTATTTACAAAGTTGCGGGTTCGATATTTGGAACACCGTCATCAATGGATAATCCATTCCAAAGAAGAATACACCTCACACCTCTAAAGGCATCAAAGAGCTCAATAATGAAGAGAAGAGAATTATCTCTTTAAACGGTAAGGCTCTAAATATCTTTTATTGTTCACTTACTAATTTGGTATACAAACATATTGTAGGAATTCGATCGACACATGAAGTATGGCAAAAATTAGAAGCCATCTATGGAGTATTTGCAAATGAAAGGAGTAAAACAAAAGCATATACTTCTCAAAGGGATACAAACTCAAATCTAAGGAACAAGCCTCTTACAACTTCTAACTATGAAGAAGTTGAATATTGTTTTATGGGCATCGAAGAAGAAAATGAGGTATGTCTTAAACCCTCTACTTCCTATGATATTGTTATTCAAAATAATTATAGTGATTTGCAAAATGATTATGATGAACTTGAAAATGAATTCCAAAACTTACTTGTTAAATACAAAAATTTGAAAAAAGAATTCAATGTTTTGAAAAATGATAAGGATAGTTTATTTACTTCCTATGAATCACTATCATGTGCTCACACCACCACACTTGATAAGGTAAGAAACCTTGAGAAAGAAAATAGTACTCTTGTTGAGAATATTGATTGCATGAAAAAGAGTTTATTAAAATCAAACTTGAGTACAAATAAAATGTCCAATATTGTTGATGTTCATAATTGTGATAAAGGACTTGATCATAAGCCTAATGTTGTTAATCATATGAAAAAGGATCAAGTCACTATGCACGTTGGTCATTATGCTCCTAGAGTTATTACATGCTTTTATTGCGGTAAAAAGGGTCATACGGTAAATACTTGTCGGGCTAGAAATAGCTCTAATTATTGTTGGAGACCTAAAAGTCTCAAGACTAATCCTAAAGGACCCAAACACATAATGGTACCACAAAATAATGTGTTATTAGGTACCCGGCAAAATAATGATCGAAGAAAATTCATACCGCCAAGAAGACATCAAATGACCGTTTCATTTGATCAAAGAAGGATAAACTATTTTCGACAAAGCCAATTTCCAAGAAGAGGATATAATCAAAAATGGGAAGAACATAATCATTGGAAATGGCAAAGACATCATCAACAAGATGATTTCAAAGAAGAAGAAACCATCAACAATGGGAAGGTAACAAACCTTGGAAATGGAGTAATCAAAGAAGTCATCATCAACAAAGTGACTTCTCAAGGGGAAGATATCATCAACAATGGGAAAGACACAACCCATGGAAACGGCGTAATTGGTAAACCGTATCTCCCCATTTATATATGCATTTTATTTTAATCCTATGAATGTTTTTATTTGTGTCTAAATTGCAAAATGAGTTTTCAAGTATTTATTTTAAATTTAGGTCTTTAATACATTTGTGAGTTTCAAAATTTTTAAAAGAAGACCTTGCATGATATTTCTAAAACTCTTGTGCATTTAATTAGACTTATGTGGGTTATTATCTCTTATGAAATCTTATAGCATAAGCTCTTTTTGATTTCTCCTATTACTTGCCTACACTTGTGTTTTTGTGCAAACTTTGTTTAAGAATTGTGTAGGATATATATATCTCATATTCATTGGCTATTTCGTCACCAAGTTTCTTAAACTATCGAGGTATGCTCACTCGTATTTATCTTAGAACTCGATATTATTCTTATGCACACATCTTTCAAGATATTTCATTTTAACCCCTTAAATGCCCCTAAATAATTTTGCAAATTTTTCTTAAAAGGGCACTACTCGTTAAGTCTCGTTTTCCTCGAATATATGTTTTCCCGAAACTTGTATTTGTTGGACTTGGTCCAAAATTATCTCTTTGCAAAGTTTTAAAACTTTTGGGGTGAAAAATCGAATTTTGGAAAATTCTGGGGAAAGAAAAATTGCACTGGGACGGTCAAAGCAGGGGCGACCGGTCTCCCTGCACGTCGACCAATCGCCCCCCACCTCGACCGGTCGCCCAGGCTTATTTTACAAGTTAAAAACATTCCGCCTTTCAATCGAAACAGACGAGCAAAATTTTCCAAAACCCTATAACAGCGTAATTCATCCCCTTTCTTCAAAATCTTCATTTTTTCATCATTCTTCACGATTCTTGTTGCTAATCCTCTTATTTTCACAAGAATCTTACATATATGTCTCCCCCAAAGAATTCCACCGGTCGAAATCCCATCTCCAAGTGTAGAAGGGGCGGAGAGGGTTCTTCGAGAAATCGGCAAGAAGAAGCCGAACAAAGAGATATCCGAGCTACCCAGAGAAACGTAGCTCAAGAAGGTGATGATGTTCAAAATCCCGTTCTCTCTAGGGCCCAAATTACCGAGCTCCGAGGAACAATTTCGCTTCAAAATTGCCGTTGGGCGAAAGGTAAAAAATCTTTTATTCCTCAAGCTCCTAATTCCCACAATGTTCTTAATTTCATCAATAAGTATGCGGAATGGTACAATGAGGATTCGGGAATGGGAGGAAAATCTATTGCTCGGACTAAAATGTGTCGTTTAATACATTTACAAATGAATATCCCACTATTAGAGGATTCTTTGAGGAGCAAGGTTGGATGTATCCATGGGAGCATGCTTATGTTTTGTATGATGATGACATTATCCAACATTTTTATGCTAATATGTGGGTACAATATGATAATGAGAGAAAACCGGTAGCCGTAAATTCGCTAATAAGGGGTCGTCATTTTAGATGGACTCCTAATGATATTTGTCGGCTTTTACATGTTAGAGAAGGTGGTTGGGACTATTTCTCTTGTGGTACTTGGAATGATGAAATGTTGGGGGTGTCCATGAAAGAAGTTAAGACATATTTGGGCGTATGGCCAAAGTATTCTTTGTTGGCAATGACACTTGAGCATCGTATTTTATCGGTCATTGTTGCATATTGCATTTGTGGTAAGTCGGGTAAGATGCTTAGCAACATGGATTATTTTCTGACTTATAAGATTGCTAGGAGGGAACCACTCAACTTTGGCGCCATGCTTATTCAATGTCTAATTGAGTCCATCACTCAAGGTAATAAGAAGTTGGTTATGGGAAATTGGATTTGTAAACTTCTTATTCAATCGGGACTACCTTCGTCAGAGTGTAACTCGGAGGTATTTCAAAATGACTTTGACATTGATAACATCTCCCAAATAGTCACGATGCGCAAGAATATGGACATCCGACCAACTAAAATGGCTAGAGGAAGAGGTCAAGATTCCCCCGATCCTAACGACTACTTTGATGACGCCGAGGCCGCAAGATTGGCGGAGGAAGGCGAACCGAGCAATCCGAAAGGTAATACCGGTGCTCAAACGCCTATGAGGTATACCCAAGCCGAATTTGATGAGATGAGGGCTTTTCATGAAACGAGGTATGAGGCTTTGGAGCAAAAGACCTCCAAAATGCAAAAGTCTATCGACAAATTGAAGAAATTCATCAAAGACTTTATTCCCGGATCTTGCTTTTCCTCGGATGAGGAATGATGTTTCCCCACCCCTTCACTTTTTAGCATTCTCTTTCATGTTGCTTTGCATTTTTATAAACTTTTGTAAAACTCTTTCGTACTAATAAGATTTGCTTGTTTTCTTGAAAGGCTTAAAATTGCAAGTTAATAATGACTTGTGGGTGATGGAGTATTTGTTGATGGAGTATTTGATGGTAAAAATACTCTATTTTAGCATTGTTTGATGTTGGTGTGAAGTACTTGATGATAAAAGTGCTTCTTTCTAATTTTTGCTTAAATGCATTTGAGATACTTTAATTATTTTGCTTAGATGGATATTTTGGGACATTTGTAATGTCTAAAATGCTTTGTTTGATGCTTGACATGTATCTCTTAATGGTTCTTTATTTTTGCTTGATGGCATTGGTAATGCCTTGATCTCTCTTTGGCTAAATTATCTCAATTGGGTTGAACCCTTGAGAATCTTTTTGTTGAGCCTCTTATTTGATGGACAAATGTTGCATATTTTGCATATGATACTATTGAGTTTTGAAATGAGGATGATTGATGATGATATGGAATTTTTTTTTTTTTGGCTTGAAACATTTACTAGGGTCTTATACAAACTATTTTATTTTTCACGCTCACACAGTGTTCGATGAAATATCGCAATGAAAATTTCAACTTCTACATGATTATCTTGCTTCCAAATGTCTTAAAATCCTTTTGAGATCATGTTTTTGACTAACAAATGAGCTTATGGATTTCTTATGATATATTTCTCCAATTTTTTGGAGTTTTTAAGCTTAAATTGCTCAACGGTTGATAAACCGTCCCTTTGGTGCTCTTTGATGTCATTTAATGATGTTTCTATCATCCTAACATTCTTTTTGATGATTCCAAAGGGGGAGAAACAAGATATTGGCTCATTAGCTCAAAGAAGCTAATAAAAGCTTGTTATAAAAGATATAAGCTATGGCTCATAAAAGCCATAAGTTGTGATTCATTTCTTGTCCAATGGTTGCTTGATGGACTTATATAATTGTCTAATGATGTTTTATGACAGGGGGAGCTTATAAGTTCTTGAACAAATTGTAAAAGCTAAAGCTTTTAGCTTATGAAAAATTGCTTTTACATTATTATTGAAGTGCTTGTTGATAGGGGAGCTTTTGTAATGAATATATTTACTCCCCTACTTGGTTGCTTTTATATTTTGGAAATTTTGGTTGCTTCCAAACGGTCAAATGTTTTTACCGGAAAATCATTTCTTAAATCGATCTCTTAGTTTGTGTAAAAATTGTTTTGGTTTGTAATCATCAAAAAGGGGGAGATTGTTTGATACATGTTTTTATCTTAATTTTGATGATTTTATTTTGTCACCAAAACAATGTTTTTAAAGGTTGTCCAAATACTCCTAAATGATTTAAAATGGTTTTAATATTTTCCGGAGTATTTCCTTAAGTTTATTTTTCGATAATATTGGACAACACTTTTAATGATTTTATGTCAATGAGTTTTTACTTCTAAACAAAGTTCCTAAATGTTGTCTAAATACTTCCGATTGGTTTAAAATATTTTTACTAAATTTTCGGAGTACTTCTTGGGTTTTATTTTCGACAAATATTGGACAACTTTTCTGTCTCGAGGTCGATCGGTCGCCCTATAGGGCAACCCATACCTGAAGATGAGTTTGGAACAAAAAAATGAGACAAAAGTGAAAAACGGTCAGGTCGACCGGTCGCCCAGGGGTCGACCGGTACCTGAACGTTCTTCTGAAACAAAACTTATTTTTCTCACAAAATGATTGAGGGGGACCGGTTGAGACAGGGGTCGACCGGTCGAAGCCTATGTCGACCGGTCGCCCTGTTGAAATTTTCTAAGTGTTCTTCAAATCTCTTATTTACTGCGACCTGTCCGCTCTGTGCTTTAATGACAAAAAATATGACCTTTTGACAGCAGACACATTTCCTTAATTTGTGGGATTGATCTCTAATAGCTATATTCTTGATTTTAATTGTATTTTTCTGTAGATTTTCAATCCCCAAGAGGAGCCTATGCTTGATCAATCATCTCCTATAAATAGAGGAAGCTTTGGAGCAACCAAAACGACAATTGAGATACAACACAACAAGATACACTTCAAGCAAATATTTGTTCTTCATTGTTATTATTCTTGTTGTAATTTTGCCTAGCTATTCACTTTCACATTCTTGAGGTCTACGCTATTCTTGATTACAATTTGCACTCAAATTGAAATATTCATTATTGAGTTGTAATCTTGATTTTTGGTTATCATTCAAACACAAGATATCCTTGTGAGTGTTCTTGTGGTAAGAGCACACTTGGATGATCTAGGTGATAGGTGCAAGAAGATTGTGGTGATCTTCTTATTGAGGTGTTGAAGAATTTGGTATTCTTTAAGATTGAAGATTGTGGTAATCTTCACAAGGTGCCGTTGAAGGAAGATTGTGGTAATCTTCAAAGGGAGATTGTGGTAATCTCCAAAGGTGGTGTTGAAGAAGAGTGTGATGCTCTTCAAAGGTGTTGTAAGTTGAATTTGTATTAATTTTGGTAATTAATAAAATTCTTTTTCTTTTTGAAATCCATCCCGGATATACTGGGGTGGTAGAGGATTAGGCCCTAGGTGGGTTGAACCTCTTTAAATCGACGCGTGTTGTTTACATTCCGCACCTTTATATTTGTCTTTGAGCATTCGGTTTGAAAAAGAGGGATAAATCGAAAAGATGGAGATAATCTATTCACCCCCCTCTAGATTATCGTAGCCGCTTGGACTTACATACACGCCCCTAGGGTAGGCCGATCCGATTTTACTCAAATCGATAAAAAAAAATCGTTTTGGCTAAAAATCGGTTGGCGCCCGCCTGGCGGACCAAATCGGAGCTAGGCTCTCTCCTAGGCGGCCAACAAATTGGGCATAGGCGGAAAAAATCAGTAAAAAATAAAATCAAATTAAAAAAAATAGTGTTGTTTCTAGGCGGTCGCTTAGGCGCCTAAAGTACTGGGCTACCGTCCAATTAGCGTCTTACGGATTTCTGCAACCATGTTTAAAACACAATCAAACCTGAATGATTTTTTTTTATTTTAAAAAACCTCTCGTTTTTGTAATCATCCCTCTTAAATATTACATATTTAAAGGCTTATAGTTAAGGTTGTTGAAACAAATTTACAAGAAAAGCATACTGTAAACAATGAATGACATCAACATCTGTAGCGTTCCTTTCAGTTTGACATGGCGCACCCCACCTACACCCCCTCAGCCCCCCTGCTATCCTACGCCTACCAAGACTATTATGTATTGTATGGACATGGCCACTTTATTATAGTCACTCTGTAAGAAATCTTGAATTTTTATGTGACCTCGTATCTCATTTTCTTCAAAGCTCCCTTCTTTTCCGCCATTTCAGTACTAAAGCACAAGTATTGGGACTATACTATACTAATCATCATCATCATCATCATCATATGGTAGCAAAAAAAGAAAAAAAAAAAGAAAACAGGGATTCTTCTCGTGATTTGCATAAATCTCTCTCTCTCTCTCTCTCTGCTTTACAGTTTTCACTTGTATTGTACATTGGGGTCTTTTATTTCACTACCTGTCATTACACTGGACCCTCATTTTCTCGTGTTCTTGAGGAAAAAAAGGATATTGTTTTGGATTTTTTTTTAAAACCTTTTTACTGTTTTTTTTCTCCCCCTTGTTCTTTTTCTGTTTCCATTTTGAAATTTTTGTGGGAGAAAAAAGAGAGAAAAAAACGGTCTTTGTTTTGCTAGGTGAAAATCCCTGATCTTGCTTGCTTTGATCCTTTTCTATCAGGTACCTTCTTTAGTTCTTTCTGTAATTTCTGTATGTATGTTAATGTATATGTTCAATGATTTTGTTGAGCTTGCTTGTTTACTTTTATGCCCTTTTTTGTTTTTTGGTTCTGGCATGAAAAGTGGTCCACTTTCTTGATATATATCCTTGTTAATGGTCTGGAAATGAAGGAGACAACATGAAGTAAATGAGATTTTTTGATCAGTTTCTTTCTTATTCAAGTGGGCTTTTAGTTTGGGACCAGAAATATAATTAAGTTACCATCTTTGTTTATGCTATTCTTGTTTTGTTCTAAATGTGATTTTTTTATTCACTGTTAAATTAAAAGAAAAGGGAAGCTTTTTATCCTTTGTTTAAGCTTAAATTTAGGCTTTCAAAGTTGCAATAGCTCATGTGATCACCCTTCTGTTAAATTACTTCAATTTTAATATGGATATAATTCAGGGTTTTAAGAGAACATGAAGATGAGGTAAAATAAAATAAAGATGAAAAAAGGGAAATTTGAACTGTAGTGTAAAAAGCTCTGAAAAGTTTGGACAGTATTATTTCAGCACAAAAATTGAAAACTTTGAAACGGGACGAGAAATCGCGAGCCGGCTTCAAACTTGAATCGATCGGTGAGAAATGATTTTAAGGCATTTTGAGAAAAGTATGTGCACCATTGAACTGATACAGAATTACTCCTGTATTTCTTGTTGAACTGATTTTTCTTTTGTTTGGTTTTATAAGTTTCTTGAAAATGTAGCTAATATCTTGTATCCTCTGAAATGAAGGTGATCAAATTAGTATTCTCAGCATGATTAAGGAGTCACTTGCAATTTTGGTATTGCTTTCCTATATATGAGCTTCCTCATTTTAAGTTCATCATCTGAGATGGGCTAAAAACATAGATGCCAACAATCATGGATACTTGTCATGAAATCACAGAACTGGCAGAAAAATACGATGCCGAGTCTAAAATTAGTCGAGATACCGGAAAACAGCATTTGGGGAAAACATTGAAGGAACATAGTATTGAGGATGACATTAATAGACTTTTCGAAGCGATAGATGTTGGGAGTTCTCGTCTAGGTGTTGGTCCACCGGACCGACATTTTAGAGACAAAAGTGCCATGAAAAGACCGATGAGAGTTGTTCGTCCGTCAGGTAGTATTGGGATTTCAGAATCGGTGAGTTTGAAACAGGCCCTGAGAGGATTATGCATTTCTCAAGCATCCGAAATGGCAGCCGTGAAGAAACGAATGTCGAGACCATCAGCTTCACCTGGGATTTCAGAAACAGGAGCTATCAAGAAGTTGTACAAGGCTGTAGTAATTGAGGCTAGTCGAACACATGACGGAGGTAAAGGGAATTTGGTGGAGATATCTTTAGTACCCGAAATTAGCTCGTCTAGTTTTTCAGACAAGGCGACATGTATCAATACTTCCGACAAGGCGCCTAAAATAACCGAAATGAGAATGGAGGAAGATATCAAGACTACATTGTCGACTGATGTTGGCTGTGAATTTGCAAAAGCTAAATCGAGCAGAATAGGACATTAGAATCGCCGCATTTTTCCATTAGCCCTACACGTGACATGGAATTCTCGGAGTTCGATGAGATAGTTTCCTGTCCTGGAGAGAGTTCAAAACCAGCAAGTGAGATAATAAAAAGTACGATCGTACGTGTTGGTTTAACCGAACAAAATTCAAGAACCGAAAACTCTGTCAAGAAGAAGATTGTGCCGGAAAGAAATTTTGTCACTAGAAGTCACAGTAAACATAATGAGGGAGCTAATCGTGAAGAATCAGAGAAGCACGATTTTGTTCCACATATACTTAGAAAATCGAAGAGTGTTGTAATAAAAGCTGATGAAAAATCAAGGTCTAGGGAAAAAGGGGAGTTTTCTCAGAGCTCAAAAAGTAGCATTGGTGAATATAGCAGCACGACGAGCTATAGCGAAGAAAGCAATCTCAGTGGGTCGAGTCGAAGTGGCTATCGGCCTCACATGTCGAAGGATGTAAGATGGGAAGCTATAAGCTGTGTTCAGAAGCAGCATGGAAGTTTGAGTCTAAGACACTTCAAAATATTGAGGAAAATAGGAGGTGGAGATATCGGTACGGTTTACGTTTCTGAGCTGATCGGCACGAGCTGCCTTTTCGCGGTGAAAATTATGGATAATGATTTCTTAGTTAGCAGAAAGAAAATGATGAGGGCTCAAACTGAGAAGGAGATACTGGAAATTCTTGATCACCCGTTTCTTCCGACGCTTTACGCACATTTCGCGACGAATAAGTTTTCTTGTTTGGTTATGGAATACTGTCCTGGTGGTGATCTGCACGTGCTTCGCCAAAAGCAGCCGTCGAGGAGCTTTTCGGAGAAGGCGGCAAGGTAATAAGTTCTAAGATGTACTTACAATTGATAAGTTTAGCTTTTTGAAGGGCTTTTCAAAAAATCTAGAGAAATTTCAAATTTAACAAAACTACCTTCAGATTTGATTCCGTATTCCATTTCGCGCCAACCAGTAGTTGAACTGACAGAATTTGCCTTCGTGATCAAATATTTTACAATTACATCCCCTTCTTTTCCAATATTACAAATAGCCCAAATTTTTGTCTGCCTATTTGTAATATCTAGAAAGTTGAGGGATGTAATTATAAACTATTTGATAACACCAAAATATGCAGGTTCTATGCTGCTGAAGTTCTTCTTGCCCTAGAGTACCTTCACATGCTCGGAGTCGTCTACCGAGACTTAAAACCCGAAAACATTCTAGTCCGAGAAAACGGCCACATCATGCTCTCAGATTTCGATTTATCACTAAGATGCGCCGTAAACCCCATGCTCCTCAAGTCAACTTCCCCTGTCATCGAGCAACCAAAGAAAACGTCGAGTCCATGCTCGGATTCTAGCTTCATAGATCCTTTCTGCCTCCAACCATCATGGCAACTTTCATGTTTCACACCAAGATTCTTATCCGCTGCCTCAAAAACACGTAAACTAAAATCCGAAATAGCCTCACAAGTCATTCCACTACCGCAGCTCGTAGTGGAGCCCACAAACGCTCGATCGAATTCTTTCGTAGGAACGCACGAATACTTAGCTCGGAGATCATCAAAGGGGAGGGGCACGGGAGCGCGGTCGATTGGTGGACGCGTTGGGATTTTCTTGTACGAGCTTTTATACGGTAAGACGCCCTTTAAAGGATCGAGCAACGAGGAGACTATATCGAATGTGGTGTCGCAGTGTCTTAAGTTCCCACATTGTCCTATGGTTAGTTCCCACGCTCGGGATCTGATCAGACGGTTGCTGAAGAAGGAGCCGGATAATAGGCTGGGTTCGGCTAAGGGTGCCGCGGAGATTAAACAACATCCGTTTTTCGATGGGCTGAATTGGGCTTTGGTACGGTGCGAAACGCCACCGGAGATGCCTAAGTTCTTTAATTTGGGGAATGTTGTACCTAAAACAGGCAAGTTTTCGACAGGAGTTGAGAATGGAGGGGATGAAATAGAGTTTGAGATGTTTTAGGAAAAAGTGAAATGTTGGAACACAAATATAGGTTAGATTTTTTTCTTTTAATCTTTGTAGTTCAAGATTACCTCTTTCTTGTAAGTGATATATATAGCCTATAGTGTAAATGTTTCTGAGAATTGGGAGCACATGAACTATGATAGAAAGCTGTAGATTCTGCTTATTGGATAAGTTGGATAACTAAAAACATTATTTCTTCATATGCAAAGCAACATGATCAGTTGCTTATTCTTTTAAAAGGTTTTTCCAAAGGGGAAACTCCCCACCTGAATCAGATGCCAATTGTTTATTTTATGTGATCTGATGTTGCTCTGGTTTTGGGCTGAATCCAAGATTAAAGGGAAAAAGACACAATTGCCCTATGTTATAGAAACAAAGACGGTTTTACGTTGCACGGACCTTTTTATGCTCCCGTGTTTTTTGCGAACTTTTTGATTCTCGCGTATTTTCTGCGAACTTTTCTATGCCGTTGTTTCAAACATGTTTTAACTAATAAAATTTCATTTAAATACAATTTCTGCCACCATTAAAAGAACAATCTTATACTCGATGTTGACGTCAGAATCCGGAAACTCCGAGTCAGACAATGAGATGGGTCTCGTGGTGTTAACCGTCAACGTGAAATAATAAAAATGTATTTAATAAGACGAGAAAACAATAAATATACTTTCATTGTGCAGAGTTCAGAATAGAATAGAAGAAATGGGGGTAAAATAGTAAGATTCCTACTTTTAAATAACCTCTAAATAGAAGTGCAAATATGGATTTGTGAAGCCACCATATCTCACTTCTCTAAAATGGACTTTTAAGTCTAAAAGTCCTTTGCAAAGGTATATGCAAATCATAAGTTACGATAAGATGTACTTATAAAACAGCTAAGGTAGAACTTTGCATGAATTCCAAATATTTGCTTTTGCCTCATGAAATCTTTTGAATTCCAGAAACTGCCCCCAGATTTAAGGAGAGAGAGCATTTCGTGTTTGATTCATACGATGAAACTCTGTTTTGGTCCTTTACGCGAACGTTTTCCCCTTGCCCAGCAGAAGGCATTCGAAAGCTCTGGATCCTCGACACTAACTAAGATATTTGCAGCATTAGGGTTTTCGATGAGGAGTTTCGCCACTAGATATCCCGCGATAGACCACGTCTGAAAGAGGTGCGCCTGTTTTCCGATGAATCTTGCTCCTTTCGTATCGTAATATTCAGGCCACTTGTCTCTAGCTAAACGTTTCTCGGCGATTTTGATTGCTTTTTCGGCAATGTCTGGTCTATTCATTTTTATGCATGCCACAGTCAGCTAAAAGAGCATAATAATCAGAGAGAAGGAATTAGAAACCAGAAAGAAAATTACAATAGGAGTTGGACTATGATGATAAAGAAAACCAAAAAAGATTACAATGAAACGACTATAGATAATTACAAAAATACCCCTGAGGTTTGGGTTAATTACAAAAAAACCCGTGAGGTGTGATTCTGCATTACACTTTATCCCCTTCCTACGCAAAAACATTTCAAACAATCCCCTTATATTTGCAAAATTATTGCAATTACCCCCTTACATTTAAGTCTCAATTTTTTATTTTTTTGTAATTTTCAAACATGTCTGGATTTTTGTAATTAACCCAAACATCTCAGGGGTAGTTTTTGTGATTATCCCAAACGATTATGATAGGACGAGAAGAAAGTATTTGCCGAGTCAATTGCTTATATCTGTCATGGAAAAATGGAACATTACCTTCCATTAAAATTAGGGATAGCTACATATACTACCCTTAAGGTTTAGTCTAATTACAGACCAACCCAGTTATCTTTCAAAATTACAAATACCCCATTGAAATTGCACCTTATGAAGCAGGTAATTTGTAAAACAAAAACAAACCTATTTGTAATTTTAAAAGCTAACTCGATTTTTTTTTGTAATTAAGCTAAACCACATGAGTAATTTTTGTAATCATCCCTTATTATTAATAGGAGTGGAATTATAAAAACCATCATACATTTTCTACTCTGAACAAATTATTGCGCCGGATATAAGCAAGACATTCAACTTCTAATTTTCAAGGATGATTATGACATATTGGTCCATATAAATACCAGAAACCAAAATTACTGACCAAACAGAAAAATGAAACTTAACCTGCCAGAGCAAAGTTGGCCAGGAGCCTCCATTGTGGTAAGACCAAGGACTGCATAGCAAGCAAAAAAGTAGAACATTTCAGTCTGTCAAATAACTAAAGCCTGACAAATGTAAAAAACGAAAACGATAATTACAAAAGACCCCCTACGGTTTGGGCTAATGACAAAAAAATCCAGAGATGTTTCACAAGTACAAAAGCCCCCTCAAGTTTGTTTATGTCTTAAATTTAAGAGGGTAACTAGAAGTCTAGAACATTTGTAGAAACACCAAGGGGATTTCAAAATGTTTTTTTGCTTATGAAGAGAGAAAATGTAAGACGGAATCAAACCTCATGGTGTTTTTTTTCTTGTAAATTTCGTAACTAGCCCGAACCACAGGTTTTTTTTTTTTTTTTTTTTTGTAATTATCCACCCCCAAAAAATTAGTTAACTGAAGTAGCAAAGTTACGTGTTTTTCGGATCACTGCCCGTGATTATTCGCCATTCTTGGCCCTCCAGAGCAGGGTAACAAATTTTCAGCGGCATGTCAGCCACTAGATCGGACCATTTGGCTTCAATAAGATCTAAAATCGCATGCGATTGGTCTTCAGTAGCAAGACTGCATATTATAGCCCATAAATTTCCGAGTGAAAAGAAACGGAAGTCCATGTGAGCTGGCTGTAAGTTTCCGATAAGATAGCCTCCTTTGTTGGGCATCCACTCGACAAGCCAAGGAGGAATTTGATCAGGGTAGATGTTGAACTTGTTGACTGCATCAAATGAGTATTCTTCTGTCTTGTACCGATAAATTTCATTCAGCTTCTTCATGTCGATCCAGTAGTACTCCCGGATGTGAATCGATAAAGCTACTAACCGATTGTTAAGCGCCATGGCAAGGTCTGCTGAAGCGTCCTCTGGAGCAAGCATCTCGCGTGCACAAAGCAGAGCTGAATAGAATAATGCCTGCAAGAACAGTCAACACAAGTGTATAAGTTCTACCATATATACATTATATACATAATATATATTGAAAATTGCAAAATTAGTCCTGTGGCCATAGGAGTATAACAAAAATGGTCGCGTCGATTCGATATTGGTAAAATAGTAGTTTAAAAAAAAATTGTGTATTGAGGACAATTTCCTTCG
Organism: Rehmannia glutinosa; assembly: GCA_016081115.2. Taxonomy (NCBI): domain Eukaryota; kingdom Viridiplantae; phylum Streptophyta; class Magnoliopsida; order Lamiales; family Orobanchaceae; genus Rehmannia; species Rehmannia glutinosa. The sequence goes on from CM071936.1 coordinate 6,164,617, forward strand.
GAAATTGAAAAAGAGGCGGAAATCACCGTCACATGACCCGAATGAGTTAGGATTGTGCTGTCAAGGACCTATTTAATCCTATATGGAGAGCTTAAATTGCAAAACTGGTCCCCTAGCTATAGAGGGTGGCAATATTAGTTCCATTAAAATTCATTTGGCAAATTAACCTATAAATTTTAAACACTCAATTTAGTCAACTAATTCAACTTCGCAAAAAAAAAAAAAGTTTTAATTCTTAGGAAATTTACAATAATAATTTTATTCATAACTTAATTATTTAAATAAAATAATTAACTAAACTTCAACATTAGCTATTTTAAAGATATAATTAAACAAATACAAAGGTTTAATGATGGCACACACTTCAGAGAAAAGAATAGAAGAAAACCTGAATTTCAAGTGGGTGGCCATGGATGCCCATGCGGCGATCTATCATGCATGAGCCATCCGTTACTAATAAAGTTGGAAACATATCAAAACCATCTGCCAAACAAAGCTTTAAAATCATCTTAATGCCAGTTTGTACATCAATCCTTTCCTGGACCGAAAGGTCTCCGGAGCATTTTCCATATGCGCGTAACAATATGATCCACCACAAACCTGAGAAACAAAATAAAAAGGTTATAAGGTATTGTAATTTCAGTGTTGGAAAATGAATTTTCAGACTTTATTGGTTTTCTTGTGAAAATTGAGAACATGTTTGATTCGTTGTCTGAACTTTTATGTTTGGGAATGAAACTATGCTTGGTTATAAATTTTGAAGTGTATTTTTGAAATAGATTTGCGTGATTGTAGTGAGAAGTTGTTTGGTTATGGTTTTTGAATTGTGTTTTCATATAGATTTGCGTGATTGTGGTGAAAATTTGTTTGGTTGTGTTTCCAAAAGAATATTTCCATAAAAATGAGAAAACTGAAAATGACTTTATTTCTATTGAGAACTTCCTAAACAAACATAAACCTAATTTTCGGAATAGTTGGAAAAGGGGAAATGGGTTTTGAAAACACAACCATACATTGCCTAAATGTCCAGATATTAAGAACTGCTAGAACTGACTGAAAAATTAACTCACCAGAATCAACCGGTGCCACCCTACCAATTGCCGCCTCACCAAAATCGGGATCTAAGACTTCTTCGGTTGCAGAATCATCGCCATCTAGTGGAACGACACGCACTTTAAAACTTGCTGGCATTAGTCCTTGTCCAGGACTATGGCAATCCATTGTTTTCTCCCAACTCTGATCACACAAAATAAAGATATTTAATAAAAGCAAAAAAGTAGCCATAAGCAAAAATACCGAAAGTTCGCCAAATTTACCTATGATTATTTGTCATGCTATTTACCTAATGCAAATGAAATTCTTAACTTTTGAGTAATTTCTTCTTGCATTAATTACCTAAATCTGCGAAAGACTGGGTGATGTATGAAAGTCAACACAAAATTTCAGAAATATATTGTTGGAAGTAGAAAAAGGAAAAAACAAGTACTAAATGTGAATATAATCTCATTTGGCAGCCTGCACTATTATGCAAAAAGTCTTGACATACAGGAGCAGATGGAAGAAGAAAACAATTGACGCCGTGCACAACAAAGTAAAAGTATATGAAATTTAAAAAGAAAATGATAATGTTGTTTAAAACAGTAATTAATAGTTACTACCTATAGTGCATGCATTATAGTTTTCCATGCAAGAATAGGTAGAGAATACAAATAAATATCTTATGAACATGCAAACATTATAATGGAACGTATAATATCTTAGATTAAGAACAATCCAGTTATTTTCTTTCCAAGCATAAAAAAGGCAGATAATATAGTTATCAAAAGTAACCCGCTAAATAAATTGTTCATCCATTCATTCAGGATAGTCATGATCATTAAACAACAAACTGGACATATTCGACAGATTACTACAATGACGGACATTACATTACCTGTAGCTGAAGAGTGTGTAGGATGAAATTCTTAACAATTTCATATTCTCCCTTTAATAGAAAAGCAATCCCAGAAGGTATAAAATCCCGAATAAACACTTGATCATAGTTGAGAGTGTTGGAGTCGAGTGGGTCATTAGCCGCGATGGTACCAACTGGATTGCCACAATAATATACCATTGACGCTCGCAATAAATCCCACGCTTCGTCCTCCAAAGAATTTGAACCAACTTCACCGAACGTCTTGCTAATTGTTGTATCTGATGATGCCAATTCATTATTAGATAGAAAACCGTCATTTCCATATTTCAAATGATTATCAAGATCCTTGGCCACACCATTCACCAATCTTTTACTTCCATCCTCCCGAAATACCTCTCGAACACTTTCCGCCCCAGAACAATTGCAACGCAACTGATTATCTTTTCTCTTTACAAAAATACCATTTGTATTTCTAATCAAATGTCTTCCCGTGTAATTTTGAGATATTCCCTTGCCTTTTTGTGATATGCACCCATAATCTTCATCTTTATGGATTTTGACGCTGTACTTAAAGGAAAGCAGTGAAGTTGATCTTAAGTTTGTGTAAATTTGATATGGCACTGCCCGGGATAGAACATGTAAGGTTGCTTCTGAAGCAGCCATGGAAAGATATTATACTTTGGCGATCGCTTGGTTAAACCAGAGTTTGATGTTCCTAACGGAGGCAGGAAAAGAAATTCATAACTATAACTTAACACGCAAATAAACCAAGTAAATGAGTAAAATTACTCATATGCTTAAACAGTGCATGGTGGTTAAATTTTTTTGCAAACTTGTCGCTCATAAATTTTTTTCAACCAAACACATGCTATTGTTAGTGAAGAGATTTCACTGTTCACGCAGTCTCACTTTTCTAATCATCAATCACACCCAATTAAAATTTTACCTAAACATCACATCAACTATCACCACAATCATATCAAAGTATACCATTCGACTCTCTTATTTTTCAAATCACCAATCACATCTAGTCACTATTATATTAAAAAAGTCACGACATCAACTATCACCGTCATATTTTCATCATATATCCAATCACACTCAAAATTCATTCTTATTTTTCCAAATAAATTTCTACCGCTATTTGCTCCAAAACTAGAAATGAGTAGAGCAAAAGGTCAAACAATCACTCACTAGTTATGTTGCTGAATTCAGTTCCCCACTTCTTGCCGTGCCCTAGTCTTCTTCCTCTCCCCCCCCACAATTTTGTATTTGTCTTTTAATGACCTAATCCAACTAAAGTCAAACGAAAGAAAAACTATACTGCACAAAAATTAGTTGCAGCTACAAGATCCTCTCCATCTTCTTCTTCAAATCATATACAATTCCCTTGTCACAAACAGAAAAAAAAAACTGTACTGAAACGAATTCATGCCAAAAAATTTCAGCAGCCAACGGATGTAAACTGAACAAACCAAAAATAATAACCATAACCCGAAACCCAAATTTAAAAAGTTCCCAATCTCAGAACAGAAAATACACGGAGGGGTCCGTCCTCCATTATTAACAGCTAACAGTAAAAATTTGTTTTCTTAAGAGATAAAGAAAAAATACCTTTGATTTTTATAACATCAAATATTCTATTCTATGGAGTAAAAAGAACAAAAAAAATTAAAATGCTCCATTCATTTGCTTACTTGATTTCTGGCGGTGGCTTTGTTCTTTTAGGGAGAACTTCAGAGTTTTAGAGGTATCGTCGGGAAAAATATGGGTGATGAAGAAAATTGTGCAAAGGGGCGGTGGCGCCGTGAGCCACCAGAGAGCTGAATCGGCGGCAATAGGAAAATGCAGGCAGCGGACTGGGCTGGTTTCAGAGTTTTCTCCAATTGTTTAAAAATAAAAATTCGTACGAAATACGATACATTTATAGGCCTGTTAAACTTGTCTTATCCTTTTTTTCAGAAAAATAGTAAACAAATCTTCAAAATGAAAATATGTTGAATGCATAATATTTTTCATAAATAATAAAGGGATAAATCTCTCAAAATTTTTATTAACATAGCTTTTATTTGTCCTAAATAGATGGTTTTTATTTGTCATTTAGCTTTTTTGAGTAAATAAAGTTGTCTCATATACGGGATTTTGTTCATCAACCATTATTGACGATATGTGACATAAGGGTTTATAGAAGGGTTTATTTCATGTTGCATGTACTCCAGCCTCCAGGTGGATAATAGCCGTAGATTTATTATGAATGTGTAGAAGTTCATATACAATCACGCAGACAGGCGTGTATTATAAGCAAATCACGATATATACTACACCTAGTGGCTAGTATATTCCTCTAGAAGTAACATCTACAAGACCGTGATAGAAGCCAAATCAATTTTTTTTAGGACATGATCAATTGTAACTTGTAAGTTTCTTATAATGAATGAATGTCATTCATTTTGATTTTCATGTTTATCTTAATAAAATAAACTTATAACATCAAGAACCACAACAAATACAAAATATTATTTTCGAATTATTTGTAAGTATATGTGGCAAAAATTGTTAGGAGATTTTGTTGGTTTCTTTAAAAAAAAATATTATACCTACTGTACAAGTTCTTGTAACAGGTGGACCTCCAATTGTTGTTGAAGATTGACCCAAATATTGAAAACGTGCACAACCGGAACACCACTAGACCAAATGGATAATGCGAGATTTTAAGAGGCTTTTTATGTGAGAAAGACGAGTGTTACTCCGCTGCCCCAATATTTGACTACATTTCTCATTCTGGATTTGATTATTAACTTTCTCTCAAAGAGAACTAACAAATAATTTTTTCTTAGATTTTTTCATAAATAATTTAAAATACAGAACAAATATCACAAATTTAATGTTAGTAACAATAAGATTACCTTTTTTTTTGAAGGGGTAACATTAAGATTACTAAAAGTTGAATACGAAAAATGAATTCAATGATTAAATAATTTTACTAAGATGGAGTAAAAGAAATTTATCGTAGGTGTAAATATTACTATTGTTATAATCATTATTGGAGAACAATACATGTGTATATATATATATATATACAATTTGATTAGTGATGATAAGAGTTAAATCTATTTTAAGATCATCACAATGCCAGGAACATGCATATGCTACAATAAAAAATAGAAGACAAAAACTTGGGTTAGACCATTAGACGGATCTTTTTCATTAGATGGACTCAACCCGACCCGGATTTTATTGTAATTTCATGCACCTATGATATTTTTGTAATATTTTGGGGCAGTGTCATAGGATCTCGGACCGATTGTATTTTTGTAATATTAGGGGATGTTAAAAGTACTAGTTTTTTCACTGAAAAATATTAGTCGTACATCTGAAAAATATTAGTAGTATAACTGAAAAGTATTAGAAATACTCTTAAACAATATTTTTAATAGCTCTCGTGAAAAGTATTGACTTTTTCACTCGAAAGTATTAGTAATCTACCTAAACTATATTGTCCCCTTGAAAAGTATTAGACAGTAACGTAATATTGGACAACCCTTAAAAGTATTAGTTTTTCCCATGAAAGTATTAAGCAACCCCTCATAAAAAGTATTAGTAATCCCCTGGAAAATTATTGATTTTTCCCACGAAAGTATTAGTATTCCCCTTAAAATGTGTATTAATAATCTTAAAATATTATGCTGAAAAGTATTAGTAGTCATTCTAAAAAATATTAACAACGGCCATTCGGAATCTCGGATGTTGTTGTTATGGTGTTAGTGATTGTACAGGTCAATGGGTAGATTAACCGCCGGTCAGGTATTTTGATCCGTCTAACGGATTAGATTCGTTAAGACAGTCTGACAGGAAACTTACCCAAAATAGAATTAAAAACTATCTGTAGAGTTGAGGTTTCGAAATTACAAAAATTGTATTTATTTCTTACAATAGATGCCATTTTAAATAAACATAAATATCAAGGGAATATTCGTTATTTTTTAATCCGTTAGACGATCTGACAGGAGACTTACCCAAAATAGTATTGAAAACTATCTGTAGAGTTGAGGTTTCGAAATTACAAAATTTGTATTTATTTCTTTCAATAGATGCCATTTTATAGTTAAAAAAAATATCAAGGGAATATTTGTAATTTTAAAAAATAATATTTTTTTTCTTTTCTGTAACAAGACTAAATAACAAAAAAAAAAATATTATCAAGCAATAGTGCAATACCACAGTTTTTGCTCTTAAGCAGAAACTGTTCATTACACAAAATGAAAAGCTAACGGATAAACATTCAAAACTACACATACCACTAAGAGGGTGTTCGGGAACTTATAAAAGTGTTACGGTAAATTTTTTAAAATAAGATCTTAATTCTTATAAGCTCCTAAAATAAGCTCACCCAAACACCTCTGAGTTATCAAACCAAATCAATAAATCCCTCCGGAAGCAAAAATGATAGCCACTGAGATATGTATAGTCAATGTTTTTCTGTTCCTGATGATAGGCCAAATGCATACACAAGGTAGCAAGGCATAAACTTCTGTATATTCACATTTTGAGCAGAGCAAATCCCTCTCGGAAAAATTTGAATTTCTTGACAAGAGCTTTTAACACTTCATGCATCATCCATATTGTGATCATTGTCATTATCACCATCATAATATTCGTCGTCACGCTGGATTTGCTTGTCTTGCATGTGTCCTGCGAAGACAATTCAGTTAAACCAGAGTAGTGGCATACTTGGTATAAATACATCGAAAATCATTTTATTGTAAATTTTCAAGGAGATTAGATGTGGGATCAAAAGTGGATGACGATCAGTACAGCTTTTACTTACGATTTACACGTTCATCTGGATTCTGCTCATCTTCATCAAAATCAGGTATATAAAAATCCGGAGGCACCTATAAAACAGTAATCAAGGCATGTGATATAATCCTTCCCAATAAATGGTCCAAAATGTACTTTTGTGAATATGCTTTGCATCACCATTACATAGCAACTATGAATAAGGCACTTGAAATGTAACCCCCAAGCCCAAAATGAGGTTAGTGTAACAGCAAAATTCTGAAGTAAAAAGCATAAGGCGATTTTCAGCGTGATTAAATAAATAAATGGTATATTAACCAAAAAAAAAAAAAACCTGAGATTCGGGCTAATTACAATAAAAACTAGATGTTTTTGAAAATTCCAAAATCCCCTTGAGGTTTGATTCCGTTTTACATTTTCCCCCATTATAAGCAAAAAACCTTTCATACGCCCCCCTCATATTTCTAGGAATATTACAGTTACACCCTTAATTTAAGACAGAATCACACCTGATGGGGCTTTTTGTAATTTTGAAACATCTCTGGATTTTCTTGTAATTAGCTCAAACCTCAAGGGGTCTTCTGTAATTATCCCTAAATAAATACATTGAAGATGCCAACAGATTATTTCCATTTCCATGCTATCTAAAATAGAGCTTCTTGAATTCTGCGAACATAACTCATAAATTACACTTGGAAAAAGTTGAATAGTATGTTTACCTCTTGCATCTGTACACCAGGAGCATGTTGGATGGCACTAAGGTTTTCACACACTTGTTGTCTGATTGTGTTAAGGTGCGATTTGCTATTCATATTCTCCTGCTCAATCAACAAAGTTAGAAGTTATGAAAAACTCCAAATCGCTGCTTCTGTGTTCAAAATACGCACATGATATTGTACTCGTGAAAAGACAAAATTTGGCCTGGCTGAGTTGGCACATAACCCAAACCCACAGTAAATAACTATACAAGCATAACGAATTTAGCCGATAAAGTTGATCCTATAGCTAGTCCAAGCAGAAAATGGGTGCATGAGTCTAACTGGCATGCATAGTTCACATACCATGTATCCACTCGGACGTTTCAAGGAGTAATCTGGACCAAAATATTTGATGTAATCATTTTCTGGGATCTCTGTAAAAAGAGAAATGCAGTGATGTTAGGATGGTGGACCAAGCTAGTTCCATTCTCATTAACGGGAGCGGATATGGAGCGTAAAACATATATATATATATATATATAGATATAGATATATAGATATATTATATATATATATAGAGAGAGAGAGAGAGGGAGGGAGAGAGTGCTTAGATAGCATACATATGAAGATTGACAAGATATCTTGCATAACTCATGAATACACAGACAACTTTATACTTGGGGATATAAGATATTACAAAAAGCCCCCTAAGGTTTGGGCTAATTACAAAAAGAACAAGAGGTTTTTGAAAATTACAAAAAAAACCCTGAGGTTTGATTTGTGTCTTAAATTTAAGGGGGTAACTGTAATATTTTGATAAACGTAAGTGGAGCTTTTGAAATATTTTTTGAATATGAAGGGGAAAAATGTAAGACGGATCAAACCTAAAGGGGCTTTTTGTAATTTCCAAAAATATCTGGGTTTTTTTGTAATAGAGGGACTGAATTGCCTATTTTTATACAGTTAATAGAGTTCCTTATTCAAATGATATTATACATGTATGATATCATGCATGAATAATGTGACAAGCGACATGCCTTAAGAATATAGCACAAAGTGCTCAACGCATACCATTAGGGAGCTCCACGTCCAAAAGAGCTCCTGTCTCCAAGGTCCAACATCTAGCAACATTCTCTTTTGTGTATCCTCCACCTCCAGTTACCTGCAAGATGAAAACACATTTTGTTAGTCAAAGAATAGGAACTGTGTCAACGATGAACTGGTAAGAGCATTCTATATACAGTCCTACCAGCAAAGGCAGATTGAGTTGCTTGACAAACCTAACACAAGCTGCATGCCCTGCAGGAAAATTCCAATACAACAAGTAAATACTATGATAACTGTCGACTTGGTCATCACAAATTCACAATCCATAATATAATATAGAGAGCACACGAGAGTGAAAAGGATAAAGGGAGAGGGAGGGGGAGAGGGGCTGTTCAAATTACAAGAATATCACCATCAATGGAAAGGTTGAAGCATCCCAATCGGTCCCCAGCAAGTGAATCTGCTCCACATTGGAGAACAATTGCTCCGGGTGCATAGCACTCCATAACCTTCATTATTATCTGCAGCATGACAGGTAAGAAACTTCTAATTTATCATTGTGCAGCAAGAAAAAAGCAGTAAATGTAGTTAATTAAAAGTTACCGTTTTGAAGAGACGTAAAAAGCTGCCATCATCTATTCCAGCCTTAAGAGGGACATTTATAGCATAGAATTTGCCTTCTCTTTCTCCTACGTCCTTCAAAATTTAAAAAAAAAAAAAAAAAACACGAGTAGAACTTCTTTAACAATAAAAGAAGAGTTGTGAAAAGCAACATAATATCTCATGACGATGCTTTCCAAAGTAAGACAACAGACCTCCTGAAGCCTAAACAGAAAATTTGATATCATAAGCTTAGAAAGAAACTATAACATCACGAATTCCTCGGTGGTTTTGACAATGTAAAACTCCATCTTTAGAAGTAGTATCATTACTTGCACACTGGCTGTAGAGCCTACAAATATTTGAATCCAAACAGTAGAGATAGTAAACTAACAAGTGTTTCCCTGATTTGAAACCTTAATAGCCAAAATGGCTTTTAGCCAGACATATTTAGAATACCATCTAAACATTGACAATCAAGCTTTGAGAAAAGACGTTATACTTTAAGCTCAACAGTATGAAGAGAATTAAAAATAGAAAGGTGATCTTGTTTAAGTTGAATATACATGTCAGGTTTACATACCAGTTTTAAGAAGTAGTAAACTGATGAGTACCCAAACACATGACAAGAAATGGCTAAATGCAGCATGCCATTTGGCATATTTTTTTGGTACAAAGAATCGATGATTAAGAACATAATTATTATATATGGGAAAAACCACAAAATTATTCCATAAAATGATAGAATGAAACATCCATTTAACAAAATTGACCCAAACAAGCTGATATGGAGATTCTGAAATTTCTCATGTTTCAACAGAAGAGTAGACGAGAATTATAAGTGAAGCAAAAGTTGTTGAGGAAGCACCTTGACATCACCTGTTGCAGGAAAAAAATTCTCCCCAAACTTGTGAAAACTAACAGTCATCACCCTGCCATGTTAAATTTTACCAATTTAATCAAAATGCCAATATGATGCAAGTAATATTCTGTACAGAACAGCTTTGTCCTAACTTTTGCTGAAGTAATGAACAACATTCTAGAGAAAGTCATACCTAATTTACACCTAAGCTTCTAGAAACACAAAAGTTGAAGTGTCCCAAGCCTTTATATAATTTCAAAGAACACTAATCTAAAGGTGGTTGCCCTAACATTAACAATAATGTCTCCCTAACAGATCAGTGGTTATGATAATTACAAGCATAGGTGAAATGCAAAATCCTTGCAAATAAAAACGTAAATGCAATAAAACCTAAAGCATAAATCATCAATTGCCACTCCAGTCTACTTCTGCTCCATTGTCATATATAAATGTTTGACAAGATAAATTCGACGAAGAACGATGAAATCAGTGGCTGTGTTCACCAGTAGACTCTTTGGTCTCTATTCATTCTTATGTCACTTGCTCCACTTTAAACAGCATGATATTTAACAAAAAAATTTAAAGTTTGAAAACTACATTTATGTCTCCGTGCAAGTAAAATTCAGAACTTATAAACAATGCACACGAAAAAGTAGTAAATATATAGCCTAAGCAAATCTACTAAGTGTCCAGAGCTAGGTGCCAACAAAAGCGGGAGAAGGCGGTGAGCACACTGCAAATAGAAAATTAGCTTATTTTCTCACAATCCACTAGGCAGTGCAAATGCTTTCATCCGTATTTGAAACATTTTGAAATGGATAGATACATCATGCTATAAAAGGCTTCCTACTCTTGCACAATGTCTATAACTATGAGCTAAAGTTCACTTCATATCTTTGATTAGTAATGTGAAATAAATTAAATAATCAACAGGTTAAACATTATCTTTTATCTTTAACCATTCAATTTGAAATAACCAACAGCATTTATTAAAACCACTGGTCAGAATCTTCAGTAGGGTTTATAATTATATTACAGTTATAATACCTATCAGTGAAATAAAAGGCCTCTTCAACCCCATCACCATGATGCACGTCAATGTCAATATATAGCACACGTGCATGATACTTCAAAAGCTCCAAAATCCCCAAAACTAGGTCATTGATGTAGCAAAATCCAGATGCCTCGCACTTCTTCGCATGATGCAATCCACCAGCCCAATTTATGGCAATGTCACAGAGCTTATTATTCAATCTCCGTGCACCATCTGACAGAAAAATCAGCATGTCCTAGTAAAGATTGTCTAACAAAACTCTGATGAGGAGCCACTACATATGAATACAGAATTTACCTATTGTGCCACCAGCATAAATTTGACAGAACTCAAACAGATTCTCAAAGACTGGACAATCTCCTCCAAGACCATCTACAAGAAATAAATAATCATTTGGAAAATTACATTAAAGTAAATCTTTGATTAAGTAATTCTTTTTCTCTGTATGTTAAAAAACTAGATAGAGTTTGTTTTGTTCATGAACCATAGAATACTAGAGCACACAAAACTTCCATATTAGATCAAATCAGGTTGTGAGTTGTGACAGCAGCCAGCACACAAAGTTTAAGAGTGTTCACAAAATCAACCAACTAGGTTAGTAAGATCTGATGCTTGTGACACTTTCAAGGAGTTATATATTAATATAGATAATTTTATCAACAAACTATAAAAATGCTGAATTCAAAATAATTAAAAAATATTCTAATGGAATTGCACATAAATTCTAAAGCCATAACATTGACGGACTCCACTAAGTGGAAATTTTCAAAACATAAGATTAGTCATTTGCTAGTTAACTCCAACAGGAAAAAACATATAGAAAAACAGTTCCACTTAGAATTTTAACACAGGAAAATTAAAATCTCGCATTCCTGCATAGCCCCAGAACGGAAAAAACCCTGTTAATGATAAAAGGGGTGATTCATATTAAAATCCCGCAAACTCAGTACCAAATATATGAAAACTAATTACATTTGACCATCTCATTCGCAAACAACTTTTGCGTGTCAGGAGTGATTCGCTGCAGAAACTCCACATAGTCCGGAGAATGGAACTGTGCTAGCTCCACTGGATATGCCTTGTGAGGTCTCTACTTATCCAGAATGAAATCATTAGCAAAACGAACAGGAAAGTAAACCAACATTATACATAAACAAAACAGAAAAGAAAAGGAGTAAGTAAGCGGAGAATACAAACATAAACTTCCATCTTATTGTGAAGCTCATAAGAGAGAACCAAATGATGGGTCATGCACAACCGGTGCGGTTTCATTGGGTGGTCCGGCCCGAAGTACACGTTCCCCACATCCCCTGCAGTTCCCTTCCTCCGGTCAGCACAGTTCCCGTTGTTCTCACACACATAAACACATACAAGGAATTTACAGACTGGAAATGGAGAAAACAAGGGAAATTTCAGAAAAACGAACCGTCATAGAAATAGGAGATTCTGTCCTTGCTGCGCATTCTACAGTGAGGCCGGACGGTACAGAGATTAACAATTGAACAGTGCTTGTGTTAATTCTTCAAAAGAAGTAAGAATTGTCTACTTCCATGGCCGCAAATTGAGAAAAATAAGAAGTAATTACTAGCGATAACCAAAACCCTAATCGGTTAGAACTTCAGGTGCTGTTATATGTTGATATATAGCGCAAGGAGATAACAGCAATTCCCTCTTTCTCCCACTGGTGATATATCTTTGCTCTGGTTTGCTTCTTCTCCACTTTTCCCAAGAAGCAATAGATGATCCCGCCTATTACCTCTTCGTAGCAATTAAACCAGGTAGAGTTGTGTGTTTTGCAGTGTAAAAGTGACTAAGTGTAAACAATTTTTTTTCCCCCACTAATTATCGAATTATAGAAAATTACGTCTTAATTCAGACAGATATATGTTATTCTTTTTCTTAGGTAAAACCACAAATATTTGTTACAATCTCAAATTCAAAAAAATGATATCGATATAATTTTAATTATTTGCATACCTGGAGTATATCCAATTATATGTAAAAAATAAAATTACAAGTTTTTATATGCTTCATCATTACTTTACTTTAAACCAGAAAATAAATATTCACATATTTTTGCACAGCAGCCAGCCTCTTTGTTGTATCCCATTTCATGAGAATTATACAATGTTTGGTAGACCGCGGATGGCCAAGTTTGAGTTAATTTGAGTTCAAATCCATATTTCTATACAACTTACAGAAGCCTCTTCATGGTTTCTCACTTCAGGAGAATTACATGTTTGGTAGTCCATGGGGAGCCTAGTTTGAGTTCGAATCCACATTTCTGTACCACTTGATCAAGCCTAGTTTGAGTTCGAATCCACATTTATGCACCACTTGATCGAGTCTTTCGCACATGACTTGCATAACATTGTTTCATTGGCGTGATTTGCATTTACTACTCAATCGCAAGTTGTCAACCGTCTAACATTTATGCACCACTTGATCGAGTCTTTCGCACATGACTTGCATAACATTGTTTCATTGGCGTGATTTGCATTTACTACTCAATCGCAAGTTGTCAACCGTCTAACATTTATGCACCACAATTTGCATTTACTACTCAATCGCAAGTTGTCAAGGCGTGATTTGCATTTACTACTCAATCGCAAGTTGTCAACCGTCTATTCAACTCCATCGGTCTCTCCGGTCCTAATTAGTATCGGTATTCCTGCTTGGTCAATAGGTCAATCCATAGGTCTAGGGCGAACCCAAAGAGTTAGTGGTTGTGATTCCCTTTTATCAAGAATTTTTTTTACATGTTCGGTGATATTGATTAGAACTCTTTTACCCCTAACAATTTACGACTTGAATTTTTTTAATATAGAATTAGATTCATAACAAAATTGAGTAACATTAATAGCGACTACAAAATTAGATTCATATTGTTCGTCATGGCCCTTCTGCATTATATAATAACAAAACCGAAGCCAATGATGTAAATTTTGTAGTTTAATTTACCAAACAACCCATTGATGCAGTACAAAGAAGTATAACAAAACCAAAATAAATAATGTAATTTTGAAGTTTATTGTCCCAAGCAACACATTGCTCAACAACGGTTGGCCTCGTAGGATCGAAAGCGCGATAGACAAACCAACCGAAGCTTGAGAAGACAAATCTCATGCTCCAGTTAATTATTCTCTTCCAATATCAAAGCAAAATCATAACGCTGAAATCAATCTTTCTTATGCAATAATCTTGTTGGTGACAACGAAAATACATCCATGTCTGCATTCAGAAATTATTAGCATTGAAATGCAAATACTTAATGAACAAAAAAACCAGTTTCCAGATCAAAAACTTCAAAAGAGAAGCTTCAATACAGACTGAAATGAAATCTCATCATTCCTTCTTTCCAATCCCATGAGACATGTTATAGATTCCTCTCCCCTGGACAATAAATATTCGTTAATTACAATCAGTGTCGTACTTATGTATGTATAAGAATGGGAAAAAAGGGCAATAGAGGAGAAATGAACTCACAATAAGAAACAAACAGGAACCAGCCATAGCCAATGGAATGGCAACCGAGGTGATCTTATCCATTGGTCCTTTCAGATGTGTATGTTTATGAATGCTCTGAAAAAGCTTTTGCTTCTCAATGAGCTGCTGTCTTGGCCTAAAGGGTGTTTCAGTCATCCTGCATGGTTTCATAACTTTTTAACTATTAACCTTGCATTATTTGAGAGAAATAACTCAAGTAAAATGTAATTGCAAAAATACCACATTAATTACAATCTATATCATATAAGATGTAGATTCTTATCATTGAGATGAGAGTGTGTAGGCACCCACAATAATACAAAGATCCCGAGAATTTTCAATGGTACTTATTTCCTAGTGTACTGATATATAAATTAGACACAACAAATTCTCAAAATAGCTGATCAATATAGAAGTTTCACAGATAACAAAATGAAGCATCTGATGATAATCCATTAAAACATGCAGCATTTCATTTTCATCATAGCATCCAATAAAACCACAAAATGGAGCTTCAAGCAAGAAAACGTTATCAGTTAAACTTATGGTTGAGAGTAAATGATGGTGCAAATCACGAATGTGTGTCTTCGATAACAACTTATGCACCCACTTGGGCTTGCAAGAAATAAACAACCCCATTGTTTGGTAATTACAATGGAAAACCAGTCCTTACTTGTTATGAAGTGAAAATGGCAAAAATAATA
Organism: Rehmannia glutinosa; assembly: GCA_016081115.2. NCBI lineage: Eukaryota > Viridiplantae > Streptophyta > Magnoliopsida > Lamiales > Orobanchaceae > Rehmannia > Rehmannia glutinosa. The sequence goes on from CM071936.1 coordinate 6,179,783, forward strand.
TGAAACAACAACAATCTTAGATCTCAAACATTAGAACACATAGACAGGGACGGTAATTAATTCCCTTCAGCTTTCCTTGACACAAGCCTCAAGATTTGGTAATGAAACACCTTCACCGTTTGATCCCATCAAATAGTGATACATCTGATTATTCGGGGGCGATATATAAAGATAAACTTTTATTTTATAAAACTGACTGCATCAATACAAATATACGGATACGGTCAGCTTGCATTAAGCGGGCCTATTGGCGTTTACCAAACCAAAACCCATAAACGAAAAAACGAAATACAAAATGGATCTTTTCTTTTTTTCTAGATAATTTCAAACTATTGATGAAACACTATGTTGCTCTTTCCATAATGTTTCTATTGTAACAAGCATGTCAATTATTCTTCCCATATCCACTATGAATTTCAGAATCATACACAGCCTTGAGTTGAGATCACACACTACATTTCCCGAATATCCACACATAACAAATGCATTTTCAGCTACGCACAATTATAACAAAATACAACAAAACCAACCCCTTCCAGGAAAAAAACATATTTGGCAAACAACTAAACCTGTACCAGGCATACAAACAAAAAAATAAAGCAATCCACAACTAGTAAGAATTAAACGTTCCAAGCAAAATAGACTACACATCATGTAGAGGCTAGTCCCTTTTTTCTTCTTTAATAATGCACCAGGAATTAAAACAAGAACATCCCAAAATCATCAGGCAGTAAGTAATAGCCATTCGGAGCAAACTATAATACACATCATGCATATTATTCATTAAACTCTTTTGTCCCCTAGATAAAGTCATAAAACCATAAAATGTAATGTTCTAACACCAAAACACAGAGAAAACTAGGATTACTACTCTCCTAAAATGTTCGTGGAAATCTAAAACTAGGTAAATTCAACTTATCAGATCTAACAAATCCAACCACATCGAATAACAATCTCAAAATAACGGGAAAAAAAACTAAACCTAAATGGATGGATCCAATCCAATAGCACACCAATAACAGGTCAAAATTAGAACTAAAATATCAGAGAGTTGAAAATCTAGATCCATCACCAAACATTAATCAATATAATAAATTGCAGCACCTGAATAAAATTATAAGAAAAAAAAATGACACGGAAAGAGAAGGAAACTTACCTGAGTGCGAGAATTGAAAAACCACGAGCAAACAGAAAAGAGAAAATCGGCAAGACGATGATGAGATTGCACAAAACAGAAATGGGCAGGGTTGAAAAGTCGTGAAGCAGGTGCAGTAAAAGGGGCACACTAATTCGGGCGTCCGGTGAGTGTTATCCGGGTATTTGTTATTAGTTGGCAAATTGGGCCGGCCTGCTAGGAAATGGACTACTAAAGCCCATTGTCATTTTATGAACCTTTTAGCCCATACTTTATTAATGTTTCAAGCCTAAATGCTTTTCATTATTTTAATTGTATTGCTATTGCTAATATTAATTATTGAGAATCAAATCATCAAATGGTATCATTCATTCATCAAAAAAAAAAAAATGCACAACTCATTATAACAATGAATAAAAAATAACTGCAAGCCCCACATGATCATAAATTTATATAGATATAAAACAAAAAATTTAAACCTTAGATTTAACTGATTCGTCGACAACGGAGTTGCTGGACAAAACACATACCAAAGATGATCTCGTTTTTGCCATGTATCTGATAAGGGTCTTTTTATGCACGTTTTATGTGTATATTTGAGTAGAATTCGAGTTATTTTATTGTTAGTTTTGTAAATTTTTGATTGTACATAGTTCATATTACTCCGAAGTGCTTTTATTGATGTAGATTGACCATTCGGGGCTAATTTTGGTGAATTTCGGACCATGGATTCATGTCAAAACATACCGGGGAGTTTAAGGATGCAAAAACGCTCGAAATTCCAAGCCAAACGCGTCATTTCGGGGCCTTTTTGGTCCAACACGGCAGTGTGTGTCGGCAACACGGCCGTGTTCACGCGGAGCTAAAAACTCGATTTTTCGCACAAAACAGCCTCCGACACGGCCAGGCCGTGTTCCCAACACGGTCGTCAGGTCCCCAGACACGGCCGGCCGTGTTGGAAAGCACGGCCATGTCTCCCTGGTTCCTGTGTGATAAAAAAACGGCCGGCCGTTCGGGGCGACACTGGCGTGTCCGGACCTCTTTTTGCAACTTTTCTTTGCGAATTTGGGGAAAACTCACCAACCAACTCATTTTGGCCACTTTTGTACACTTTTAACACCCTATTTTGCTTGAAACATGTCTCCATGTCCCCTCCTCATCACTTGAATACAAGAATTCACCAACCAACAAAAGAAAATGGGGGTGATTGTTTAATAAAAAGAAAGTCTATCAATGTATTGGTTGCCTATAAAAGCCAAGGGTTGAAATTGGGAGATTCATTCATTAGATACTCGGAAATATTCATTGTATTCATTTCATTAAGTAGAATTGGGATCAAGGGGTCTTGGAGAAGAAAGCTTGGGGCAATATTGGAGAAGAAGGCTTGGAGCAACATCATCAATCAAGGAAGAAGTCCATTGAGGTTTTGAGAAAGATAAGTACACCATGTCTACAATACTTAAATCTTCTTGTGTAATTTACTCTTTTGTCAAAATCATGAGTAGCTAAAATCTTAGTGTTTGAGTGTAATGAACTCTAGAATGGGTTTGTGATTAAGGTTTGTATGTTTTTAATAAAATTCTCATGTCTTGTGTGATTCACTTATAGGGGCGTCAATTCGTGACACGACACGATAACCCGACACGAACCTAACACGAATTTAGCAGGTACAAGTACAACCCTTAACAGGTTCGGGTCAAAATCAGGTCGGACACGGATAACACGAAAAATAAATAGGTCAGGTTGGGTCGACCCGCGGGTCGACACGATTGACCTATGTAACCAATTTAATTTTATATTGATATATTATTTTAATATTTTATGATGTTTTAGTTGGTTATATGATGATGGAAAAATTATTAAATGCAGTTCTTTAACAATTTTTAATATTTGATGTATTTTTTATTTGTAATTTTATTTTTTTCTGATTTTTTATTTTATTTTTTTCGTGTCAAATTTAAATTATACATGTTTTTCGTGTCGTGTCGGGTTACCCGTGTCATAAACGGGTCGTGTTCGGGTCGTGTATCTTGACACGAATAATTAAACGGGTCAGGTTCGGGTTCGTGTCAGACCTGTAATACCTGTGTAAAAACACGACCCGTGAACACGAAACACGACACGATTGACACCCCTATTCACTTATATCATGCTTATCTCATTCGAGTTAATATTTCCGGTATATTAATTTGATATCTTTTCTTCATCGGGTAATCGAAAGATTTATGGTGAAAAAGAAATTGTATAAGTGAAAAGAGTTGCATGCAATCCTAGATATATGACGACATAAATCTTCTGGATTAAGGTCAAACCTAATATGGGAATTCATAAATCGTTATAATGCAATCTTGGGGGTTTTAACTAGAAAGAGATTTCGATTAATCAACTTGAGATTAGGAGTTTTTCGCCTTGAGAAAGGGATTAACTTAAATCGGGAATTTCTACGGTCCACATAGCATGAGATTTTATTAAAAGAGGTTGGTTTTTGCTTAAGGGCTTATGGTTGAATCTTTTAACTTGTCAAATCACAAAAACATTCTAGAGGGATTTACATTCAAAACACACTTCTATCTCTTGATTTCTTATTCTACAAATTTTACTTCATTTTTACAATTTATAATTTGTTTTCCTTTTTCATCAAACAAAAACTCTGAAAATTGTTAGATTAAATAACAAAAGGACGGTAATTATTAGTACTTACAATCCTCGTGGGAATGACACTCGGTACTCAATAATCTATACTATAAAACGATAGGTGCACTTGCCTACGGTTTTAAAGGTAGCTTTTGAGCCATCAGTATCGTCGGATAATAACTCATCTAATCTTATGAACAAAATCCCACCGTCGGACATATTTATAAACTAGAAAAAGCCACCTATTGAATATAAATAAAACCCACCTATTGGGAACAAATTTATTTAACTTAAAAGAATGAAAATTACTTCCTCCATCCTCTTCCATAGGAGGATGAGGAAAGAAATAGAGGAACAAGTTGGAGGAGCAAAGACAACTATGGCTTTTGAGAGAAAGAAAAAAAGACCCAACTACTTCTATTATTAATTATTATGGCAGAAAAAATTGTCATTCCAATTTCTAGGAAGTGGACCTGCCCAAGTGTTTGTCTCCCAATTGAGATTCTTAATTCCATTTAGTATTTAATTAGATATTTTTGTTAACTGTATAAATGTTACGTATGAAACATAACATGTATTGATACCGTTAAAATAGAAAATGAAACACTAAATAAAATAGAAAATCTCATTGTTTTTCTTCATTTTATGCGCCGGCCTATGCTTTTGTAATCTGGTTACAATTAGTGGAGGGTTTTGACAACCTCATATGTTTACCAATTTAGGGATATTTTTTTATGAGAAGGTCTTACGTGAGACCGTCTTATGGACTTAAATTCGTGAGATGAGTTCTACAATGCACAAAAAATATGGGTTTTTTTTCATGGGTTTGGGTTTGGTTCAAATCTTATTTACATATAGGATCCGTCTCATGGATAATGCACATGAGACCATCTCATACAAATTTTTGTCTTTTTTTATATATGAAAATACTACATATTGAGATTTTTAAAGACAAGGAAGATTCTTCCCAAAACATGGTAGGTAAGTCGAGAAAGTGTGATTTGTATGTTATTTAAACACTAGATTCTCATAAATATTTAGATGATGGATTCATAACTTAATCATAAATAGGTACAAGAGGCAATGTTTTAGCATCTTTACACATCTTTACATGGACATACCAATTCCTTTTGCCTATCTTCTTGTTCCTCGTTATTAGAATAAGATTTTTTTAAAAAAAAATAGTAATAGGCTAAATTGGCCACTTCTATTTTATGAAAATAAAAAAAATAGTCATGTTTTTCAAACAATGTGTTTTTTTTAACCATTTTATCAAAAAATTGACAGTCATATCTTTCATGTATTCTCTAGTGAGGTACTGTGACGCCCGGGGCTGAAGATGGCGGGGGGTGATCGTCGGTGCAAGAAGGCACGGACAAGGAGCAGCTCCTGGCAGGCTTCTAGGTGGAGGGGAACATGAATGAACTGATCCCACAACCGAATAAGAGGAGATTCTCGAGACTGTAGGTATGAGGCTATACAATCTGATTGAGAGCTTAAAAGATTTGATAGGTACTACTCATATCAACAAGATGCATCTTCTTTTCTGGTGCTCATCATATAAAAACTCTGAAGTTAAGTGTACTTGGCCCAGAGCAATTATATGATGGGTGACCCCCTGGGAAGCCCCTCCCGGGGTGCACGTGAGTGAGGACAAAGCGCGCTGGAAAGACTCGTGTTGGTTTGTGGGGACAGTCGTCAATCTGGAAGGCGGGCCATTACAGGTACTTGGATATTTTTCAAAATATTGATGCAGTGCGGATCCCCAAAAATAAAAAGAAGAGTTAGATTGGACATTTGAATTCAAAAATATACAGCATTTTGGAAAACAAAGCTAAAAAATATTTGTGCTATAAAACAAAGACAAAAAATATGAAGAAAAAAAAACGTTTGATTATAAACCGTCCTTTTGCAGCCCCACGTGTGGTTTTTTCATTTCTCCACATGACGTGATTTTTTCCAAGTTCCCCTCCAATGTCAACGCGGTGGGGTACTACCACACGACATTGGCTTGAAAAATAAGAATATTTCTACTTTTGACACTTTCAACTCCACCTATAATTTTCCGACATATATCTCACTGTATTATATATATGTCCGTACTTAAATATTTCTCATGCAAAAAATTAAACACCAAAGCTGCATATTAGCATTAATTTCTTAATAAACCACTCAATTATATATGGATTTTCAAGCCACCTCAACTGATCACAAGATCAAAAGGGCCGGCAAAAAAATATTCAATGAGACACGCCACCCACTCCACGGAGGCGCGTGGCGGAGAAATGGAAAACCCAACAAGAAACCACCGCCGGAGTATGATTCAATTATATTTCATGCCAAGCATGATCAAAAGAAAATGGTATAATTAGTACTACTGATCAAAGTGGCATTTCATGTGGTTTAGTCGTCGTGGGGTTCGTGGACGAGGAGGCGATTTTCAACATGCCACTTTTGGTGGATAGCATGGCGGATGGCATGCTTCTAACGCCACCAGCTATGAAGAAAGGGTTCAATTGGAGCCAAGTGGATGATGATGATGATGATGGCGGCATTGATTTGGTTCTGTGGGGGGACTAGCTAGTGTAAATGTGTTTCATTTTATACTTTATTAACCGTGAGAAATTTATGTGTACAATCACTGGCTGAACTAGGGGCAACCTGGGCCAATATTTGATTTTTAATTATATGATTTTTCTTTTAATTTTTTTACCTGGCTCACCCTAATTTCGTGTATCGGTCCACTCTCATTTTTTTCCTGACTACGCCATTGTGTACAATAATAACCATCATCATATATATGTAGCATATATATATTTATACCGTTAAAATAAAAGATAAAACACTGGTGGAACAAGCGCACAATACTAGGCTAAAATTGTAATTTTATAATCCTATAGTTGTAGGAGACTCGTAATAACAGTCATGCAAAAAACACAATTTGCAAAGAAATCTCATAACTTAAAAAAAAGTTCTTGATTTTAGTTCTTTGCTGGCCGTCGGAAGTTTTGAAAATTTCTTGGGAAAATACACATGACCATATTTCCTATCAAAAATTGATGATGTAGAAACCAATTTCGATTATGTAAACATCCTTTAAGTGAGTTTTTCTTTCCTGGCTTTATGTTCCAATTAAGATACCAACTGATCACTTGGATGATGCCCACATAAGCAAAACTTGATTTCACGTCTGTTTGGCTTGGCCGCAAATGACTATTGGATTTTTCCGGCAAATTTCTCAACTTGACGCTTCGACTGAAGAGAGAGAGAGAGAGAGAGGAAAAGACGGTTGATGTGATGGGCATTTAATGCGCCACCGGGATAAGGGCGCGAAAATCAAAGGGTTTTCAAAATTGGAAAAGATTTGGCTATTTGAAAATTACTCTTCAGCCGAGGTAGATTTATCCATGGACACCTAATAAATAGACCCGAGCTGAAAGAGTAGGGGGGACTAGTTGATCCGATCGTATATTAGGTCTGCTCCCTCCTCCAGAGCATGGAGGTGCTGCTCCAAAACCAAGAGTAAGGCATCAAGCCTAAAGTATATACCTGACCTGCCCTAACTTATTAGGTTTGCTTGGTCCGACCTGATCCCTCATCAGAGCATGGAGATGCTGCCAAAACCAAGAAAATAAGACATCAAACCTAGAATACGCACCTGACTTGATCTATGTGATAGGTGTCTAGGCACGTCCTGACAGCCACTAACTTGCCGATTGGAACCCTCCTTTTGAGATGAGCGAGGTGACATAAAATTGTATGTGCCAGGATCGAGCTGGGTAGCATTTAATGCTCTCTTAGGATGACCTGCAAGGCATTAAATGCAGACTAGGTGAGACATGTCAGGCATTAAATGCCGCATAAGCAAGACATGTCAGACATTAATTAGTCATGGGCTCAATCCTTAGGAGCTTTAAATATCTACTGAGTTTGATTTGACAGGGAGTAACTAGGCCAAAGGTCAGTCTGATATTTAGTTACTCGTATGGCAGGTCGGGAATATATGAACTGTCACTCAGAAGGTATAGCCACTCAGGGAAGAACACGTGGCCTGGTGGGGTCTTAGGAAAAGCTATAAATAAGAAGAGAAGGGAGAGATTGAAGCATCTTTTTCGTATATACACTTCTATATACACCTTTACACACTTGTATCTGTTTTTCTCTATCACTTACTAACTTGATCGTCGGAGTGCTAACGCCGGAACTCCTCCGATTATCTTTTTCAGGCTAGCAAGAGGTCAAGTTGGGAATACGATTAGATCTCGTAAACGAGGCCTTATCAAGTGGCACCGTCTTTAGGAACTTGCAGGTATTAAGGTGTGAAAATGAGTGCTATTGGCAAGGGGTCTAAGAGGAAGGGACTGGTGGACGACGGCGGGGGGCTAGCTATGCTGCCGGGGGTATTAGGAGAGGATAGGAGTGGTGTGGTCTAGAGGTAATCTTGACCCCTTTGACGGATGGGTTGCCTCTTAGGAACCTAAACTCTGCCTTCGTAGAAAAAACCATTAGTGTAACACAGGCGCGCAACTGTCAGATCTTGTGACAGAAACGGTGGGGGCGGTTTGGGCTAAAATGAGGGCGGGGGTAATGGATGAGGGAGTCGATGAGAGAAGACCTGTGGCTAGGTAGGTTGAAAGGGGAGCGGAGAGAGAAAAAAAGACCTGTTATGGCCCGGGAGGAGGGAGAGATGGAGGTGTTGCAGAGGGAGGTTTGAGAGATGAAGAGGAGGATGTCCGGGCAAGCGATGGTGAAGAAGGGAATTCCATTTCGCGATGAGGTGATGGCCGACGAGTTGTCGAATAGTTTCAGGGCATTAAACTACGACTATGATGGGGCAAACGATCCTTGGGAGCATGTGTGCAGGTTTGAAAACTCGGCTTTGTTGCATAGATATTCGGACGGGGGCGTTTCTTCCAATTTTTGTGGGAGAAGGGAGTGCCATCAATAAACTTAGCCAACCCTCGACTGGTAAAGTAAAAGAAGCCAGGAGTACTAGAATTTTTGGCTTGATAGAAGGTTCTCCATAAAGCTGGGGTGGGAACCTCACCGGAATGAGAAAGAATCATAAAAAAACTAACCATCAGTTGAATAGAGTTGGGAATGAGCTGGGTCAGAGGAATCCCGAAGTTCCTGGAGATCCCACATAATAGGTCGGGAATGGGAAACCTAAGCCTTGTCTCTAATTGCTCAACAAAAAAGGTGGCGAAGCCCTAAGGTAGGTTATGGGGTAGATCTGTAAATCCGGGAAGTAAAAGATTATAATTTGAAGGAATATCCGGAGGAAAATGTGTATTAAACTCCCTACGTAAATTAGCTAAAGAATGGTGTGAAGCGAAATCGGAAGGGATATTTGGGGAAGATGGGTGCATGGGCAAGGGAAATCGTAGAGGAGCAGGGCATATAAAGAAAAATAATAAAAGGAGAGTGCGAAGAAGAGGATGAATTTAAAAAACAAGAGTTAATCAATACTTACTTGATCGAGATGCCATTAAAGCTGGGAAATGAGTTGGAAGCTTGAAGGCAGTGTGGAGAATTTTTTAAGAAGATGGAAAAATTGTAAAAAGTGAGAGGAGGGACGATTTATATAGCCAAAGGGTAAGGAAAGAGGAAGAAGGCGAACCGTTGGATGCTTTCAAAATTGACGCTTTGGATGAAGAGAGAGAGAAAGAGAGAGATAGAGAGAGAGAGAGAGAGGAAAAGACGGTTGATGTGATGGGCATTTAATGCGCCGCCAGGATAAGGGCGCGGAAATCAAAGGGTTTTCAAAATTGGAAAAGATTTGGCTAATTGAAAATTACTCTTCAGCCTGGGTAGATTTATCCATGGACTTCTAATAAATAAACCCGAGCTGAAAGAGTAGGGGGGACTAGTTGATCCGGTCATATATTAGGTCTGCTTGGTCTGACATGATCCCTCCTCCAGAGCATGGAGGTGTTGCCCCAAAGCCAAGAGTCATCAATCCTAAAGTATATACCTGACCTGACCTAACTTATTAGGTCTGTTTGGTCCGAACTGATCCCTCATCAGAGCATGGAGATGCTGCCAAAACCAAGAAAATAAGACAACGAACCTAGAATACGCACCTGACCTGATATATGTGATAGGTGTCTAGGCACGACCTGACAGCCACTAACTAGCCGATTGGAACCCTCCTTTTGAGAGGAGCGAGGTGACATAAAGTTGTCTGTGTCAGGATCGAGCTGGGTAACATTTAATGCTCTCTTAGGATGACCTGCAAGACATTAAATGCAGACTAGGTGAGACCTATCAGGCATTAAATGCCGCATAAGCAAGACCTGTCAGGCATTAATTAGGCATGGACTCAATCCTTAGGAGCTTTAACTATCTGCTGAGTTTGATTTGACAGGGAGTAACTAGGCCGAAGGTCAATCTGACATTTAGTTACTCGTATGGCAGGTCGGGAATATATGAACCATCACCCAGAAGGTATAGCCACTCAGGGAAGAAGGGTCTTAGGAAAAGCTATAAATAAGAAGAGAAGGGAGAGATTGAAGCATCTTTTTTCATATATACACTTCTATATACACCTTTACACACTTGTATCTATTTTTCTCTATCACTTACTAACTTGATCGTCGGAGTGCTAACGCCGGAACTCCTCCGGTTGTCTTTTTCAGGCTAGCAAGAGATCAAACTGGGAATACGATTAGATCTCGGAAATGAGGCCTTATCAGTGGGGGTGGGGGACTAAGGGTGATCAATTTGTGAATCTTTGTATTAAACATAGGGCTAGCTATTATTGGTCGTTTGTATTGCGCGCTCATGAAACATGCAAAAACATTGCTTGTCAAAAGTGGAAAGTCGCTATTTTGTGTTGATGGTACAAGATTCAACTATATTCTAAAATGTTGGGTATGTATATAAATCTATTTTGCTATCAATTCCGTATGTTATTTGACATCAATGACATGCACGTTCAAAATTGATACCAAATCAAATACCACATCAAAACGAAATTTTCAGTTCTATTTTTAAACAAATTGAAAAAATTAATTTCTATGGATGCATAATATAGAAAGGAAAACGATGGTTTTTGTAAAGTGGAAATAAGAGATCCCTTCCCAAAAAAAAAGTGGAAAGAGACGTGAATCTAAATAGAGTTGTTGATTTGTGATTGGTTAACTTTTCGTTCAATTTATTTTTATTTATGGAGAGAAGGAACAAGTTATTTGAAAAAATAAGAATAAAATTTTGAGAACGCGTGATTGGTTATGTTGCACAACCTGAATCTTTGAAACTTTGCATGTCCAAATCATTAACTTTATTTAGGCTATCGGCCTCACATGTCGAAGGATTTCTTGAGGGCTCAAACGAGAAGGAGATATTGGGAATTCTTGATTACCCATTTTTTCCGACGCTTTATGCACATTTCGCGGCGAACAAGTTTTCGTGTTTGGTTATGGAGTACTGTCCTGGTGGTGATCTGCACGTGCTTCGCCAAAAGCGTAAACTGTCGAGGAGTTTTTCGGAGAAGCGGCAAGGTAATAAGTTATAAGATGTGCTTACAATTGATAAGTTTAGCTTTTTGAAGGGCTTTTCCAAAAAATCTAGAGAAATATCAAATTTACAAAAACACCCTTGAGATTTGATTCCATATTCTAGTTTGCTCCAACCAAGAGTTGAACCCACGAGAATTTGCTTTCGTGATCAAATATTTTACGATTACATCCCCAACTTCTTTAAATATTACAAATAGCCCCAAATTTTCGTCAGCCTATTTGTGATATCTAGAAAAGTTGAGGGATGTAATTATAAACTATTTGATGATATCAGCAAATTCGGTTAGTTCGACTAAAGGTTGCATGTGTAGATCAATTTTTTTCAAAACTTGACAATGCAAATCCTGATATACCAAAATATGCAGGTTCTATGCTGTTGAAGTTCTTCTTGCCTTAGAGTACCTTCACATGCTCGGAGTCATCTACCGAGACTTAAAACCTGAAAACATTCTAGTCCGAGAAAACGGTCACATCATGCTCTCAGATTTTGATTTATCACTAAGATGCCCCGTAAACCCCATGTTCCTCAAGTCAACTTCCCCTGTCATCGAGCAACCAAAGAAAACGTCGAGCCCATGCTCGGATTCTAGCTGCATAGATCCTTTCTGCCTCCAACCGTCATGGCAACATTCATGTTTCACACCAAGATTCTTATCCGCCGCCTCAAAAACACATAAACTAAAATCTGAAATAGCCTCACAAGTCATTCCGTTACCTCAGCTCGTAGTGGAGCCCATAAACGCTCGGTCGAATTCGTTCGTGGGAACGCACGAATACTTAGCACCGGAGATCATCAAAGGGGAGGGGCACGGGAGCGCGGTCGATTGGTGGGCGTTTGGGATTTTCTTGTGAAAGAATTATAGCACGGATATTTACCAAAAGTTTTGGAGAGTAAGGATGTGATTGCAGATGTGGTCATATTCATAATCACATGCATCGGAATTTTGAAAACAATAAAGAGACACACGAAGTAAAAATTGTCTACAAGCAAACGAGCTTGTAGACGTGCCAATATGGCAAAACTTTCTACTAGTAAAAAATGTTTGATTCCGTATACAAAAATACTAAAATCCAACTAGTAAAAATTCAACGAACAACTCCTATCTAGAGTATATCTGATCTATGTAATTCAACTCATCCAATAATAGACATGTGTGGACTTCGTTAATCACAAAACAAAAACAATGGATGAAAAGGCTAACAAACACAAGCTGCAGGGCTGAATGTGATCTCAGATGTAGTCACATTCGAGATCGCATCCAGGGCAGTTTAGACTTCTTGTGCTTGAATGACTCTTAACTCTCTCAAGACTCTTGTATCTCTGGTGTATTTCTTGTGTGTAGATTATGGACGTCCTTCTCTCTTTTATAGGCGTCCAAGACCTTCCAAAGAGTCCTAATAAACATGGAAAGAAGATATATACAAATATATGACAAGTATATCACTTATATTAGGAAACAAGATAAATATCAAGGAGTCCTAATATATCTATACCATATCAATATGAAATCTTTCCTAATCTATTTACAACTCAATCTTACCATAAGTCTAGAAAGGCAAAACAAATCAAAATCCAAACTTTTATTTTCGGAAATTACTTGGGCGAAAATTAACGCCCTAACATCTTGTACGAGCTTTTATACGGTAAGACGTTGTTTAAAGGATCGAGCAACGAGGAGACTATATCGAATGTGGTGTCGCGGTGTCTTAAGTTCCCACATTGTCCTATGGTTAGTTCCCACTCTCGGGATCTGATCAGACGGTTGTTGTTGAAGGAGTCGGATAATAGGCTGGGTTCGGATAAGGGTGCAGCGGAGATTAAGCAACATCCATTTTTCGATGGGATGAACTGGGCTTTGATTCGGTGCGAAACGCCTCCGGAGATGCCTAAGTTCTTTGATTTGGGGAATGTTGTATCTAAAATAGGCAAGTTTTCGACAGGAGTTGAGCATGGAGGGGATGAAATAGAGTTTGAGATGTTTTAGGAAAAAGTGAAATGTTGAACACAAATATAGGTTAGATTTTTTCTTTTGAATCTTTGTAATTCAAGATTACCTCTTTCTTGTAAGTGATATATATAGTATAGCCTACAGGGTATGTTTGTTTAGTGATTGGGAGTCATTGGGGGGAGTTTCTGGGAAGTGATTGGGGGAAGGGGGTTTGATGTAATGTATTGGGAAATGTGTGTATTAGTAGAGAAATGCATCGGGAAACGTAATGTATATTTGGTTGATGATTGGGGGAAGTGATTGGGAGAAATGAGTGATTGGGGGATGTAAAACAAACATACCCTAAATGTTTCTGAGAATTGGGAGCACATGAACTATGATAGAAATTAAAGCTGTAGATTCTGCTTATTGGATAAGTTGATAACTAAAAACATTATTTCTTCATATGCTTAAGCAACATGACCAGTTGCTTATTTTTTGTGATCTCGATGTTCTTTGCACGCACGATGCGGATCCAAGATTTTGAAAATGGGTGTACGATATAATTAAAAAAGACATGCACATAAAATATTGTTTAATATTTAAAGTACTACAACAAAACTGTCAAAACACGTACCGTTTAAGATATTGTAAAAGATCATGTAATGGTAAATGAAAAATTAATCCACATATATAAAAAAATTATATTAGAGTAATTAAGAAAACAAGAGACAAAACATAGTTTTGGTAATATTATTGATATTCCTAGATTTTTTTATTTATTTTTTTGATATTTTTTTTGGTAGATTTTGACTTTTGTCATGATTTATTTATTCAAGTTGTTATTTGCATTATTTTATTTGAATTTTCTAATTCTTTTTGTAAGAATAAGAGTATAGATTTATTATCATTATTATTATTATTATTACTAAAAATTATTGTCGGATTTTTTAATTTTGGAGGTACAACTGTACCCCCATAGTTCTACTGACTTCTACATAAATCTGCCACTACTGCACGGACCTTTTTATGCTCCCGTGTTTCCTGCGAACTTTTTTGATTCTCGCTTATATGTTTCCACCAGCTTTTTTACGCTGTTGTTTGTTGTCACTAATAAATTTTTATTAACATATAATTTCTGCCACCATTAAAAGATCAATCTTATACTCGATGTTGACGTTGGAATCCGGGGACTCCACGTGTTAAACAATGAGATGGGTCTCGTGGTGTTAACCGTCAACGTGAAATAAGAAAAACGTATTTAATAAGACAAGAAAACAATAAATATATTCTCATTGTGCACGTTGGTTCGGGGCCAAAAAATATAAACTCTTCATTATGAGTCATCCCAGAAAGTCATTTTATATTATCAACACATCTTTGGTGAAAGATTTCATAAAAATGTGCCAGAGTTCAGAATAGAATAGAAGAAATGGGGGTAAAATAGGAAGGCTCCAACTTTTAAATAACTTCTAAATAGAAGTGCAAATATGGATTTGCGAAGCCACCATTTCTCACTTCTCTAAATTGGACTGGAAGTCTAAAAGCCCTATATGCAAATCATAAGTTATGATAAGATGTACTTATAAAACAGCTAAGGTAGAACTTTGCATGAATTCCAAATATTTGCTTTTGCCTCATGAAATCTTTGAATTTCAGAAACTGCCCCCAGATTCAAGGAGAGAGAGCATTTCGTGTTCAATTCATACGATGAAACTCTGTTTTGGTCATTTACGCGAACGTTTTCCCCTTGCCCAGCAGAAGGCATTCGAAAGCTCTGGGTCCTCGACGTTAACTAAGATATTTGCAGCATTAGGGTTTTCGATGAGTTTCGCCACTAGATATCCAGCGATAGACCACGTCTGCAAGAGGTGCGCCTGTTTTCCGATGAATCTTGCTCCTTTCGTATCGTAGTATTCAGGCCACTTGTCTAGCTAAACGTTTTTCGGCGACCTTGATTGCTTTTTCGGCTATGTCTGGTCTATTCATTTTTATGCATGCCACAGTCAGCTGAAAGAGCATAATAATCATCGAGAGCATAATAATCAGATATAAGGAATTATAAACCAAAAGAAAAAAAAAAATAGCAGTTGGACTATGATGATAAAGAAACCCAAAAAAGATTACAATGAAATGACTAGGGATAATTACAAAACTACCCCTGCGGTTTGGGTTGATTACAGAAAAACCAATATGTTTCGGAAAATTACAAAAAAACCCATGATGTTTGATTTTGTATTACACTTTACCCCCTTCATATGTAGAAACATTTCAAACAAAGTCCTTGCATTTGCAAAATTATTGCAATTATTAACACATTCAACTTCTAATTTTCAAGGATGATTATGACATATTGGTCCATATAAAGACCAGAAACCAAAATTACTATAAAAAGAGGACCAAACAGAAAAATGAAACTTAACCTGCCAGAGCAAAGTTGGCCAGGAGCCTCCATTGTGGTAAGACCAAGGACTCCATAGCAAGCAAAAGAGTAGAACATTTCAGTCTGTCAAATAACTAAAGCCTTGACTAATGTAAAAAAGTAAAAGGATAATTACAAAAGACCCCCTAAGGTTTGGGCTAATGACAAAAAAATCCAAAGAAGTTTCAGAATTACAAAAGCCCCCTCAAGTTTTGATTATGCCTTAAATTCAAGGGGGTAAGGTGTTTTTTCTTTGTAAATTTCGTAATTAGCCCAAACCTCAGGGTTTTTTTTTCCTGTAATTATCCATCCCCAAAAATTTAGTTAACTGAAGTAGCAAAGTTACGTGTTTTTCGGATCACTGCCCGTGATTATTCGCCATTCTTGGCCCTCCAGAGCAGGGTAACAAATTTTCAGCGACATGTCAGCCACTAGATCGGACCATTTGGCTTCAATAAGATATAAAATCGCGTGCGATTGGTCTTCGATAGCTAGACTGCATATTATAGCCCATAAATTTCCGAGTGAAAAGAAACGGAAGTCCATGTGAGCTGGCTGTAAGTTTCCGATAAGATAGCTTCCTTTGTTGGGCATCCACTCGACAAGCCAAGGAGGAATTTGATCAGGGTAGATGTTGAACTTGTTGACTGCATCAAACGAGTATTCCTCCGTCTTGTACCGATAAATTTCATTCAGCTTCTTCATGTCGATCCAGTAGTACTCCCGGATGTGAATCGATAAAGCTACTAACCGATTGTTAAGCGCCATGGTAAGGTCCGCTGAAGCGTCCTCTGGAGCAAGCATCTCGCGTGCACAAAGCAGAGCTGAATAGAATAATGCCTGCAAGAACAGTCAACACAAGTGTATAAGTTCTACCATATATACATTATAATATATAATATATATTGAAAATTGCAAAATTAGTCCTGTGGCTATAGGAGTATAACAAAAATGGTCCCATCCGATTCGATATAGGTAAAATAGTAGTTTAACAAAAAATTGTGTATTGAGGACAATTTCCTTCGGAAATTGAAAAAGAGGCCGGAATGACCGTCAGATGACCCGAATGAGTTGGATTTTGCTGTCAATGACCTATTTAATCCTATATGGAGAACTTAAATTGCAGAACTGGTCCCCTAGCTATAGAGGGGGCAATATTAGTTCCATTAATATTAATTTGGCAAATTAAACCTATAAGTTTTAAACACTCAATTTAGTCAACTAATTCAATTTAAAAAAAAAAAAAAAAAAAAAAAGGTTTTAATGCTTAAGAAATTTACAATATATAATTTTATTCATTATTAACTATTTTAACTATAAAAATGAATAAATTTAGCCAGCTTATAATTAACTAAACTTCAATATTAGCTATCTTAAAGATATAATTGACCTAATACAAAGGTCTAATGATGGCACACACTTCAGAGAAAAGAATAGAAGAAAACCTGAATTTCAAGTGGGTGGCCATGGATGCCCATGCGGCGATCTAGCATGCATGAGCCATCCGTTACTAATAAAGTTGGAAACATATCAAAACCATCTGCCAAACAAAGCTTTAAAATCATCTTAATGCCAGTTTGTACATCAATCCTTTCCTGGACCGAAAGGTCTCCAGAGCATTTTCCATATGCGAGTAACAATATGATCCACCACAAACCTGAGAAATAAAATAAAAAGGTTATAATGGGTCTTGTATGGATGTATTTCCAAGTCCAATTTCAGTGTTGGAAAATGAATTTTCAGACTTTATTGGTTTTCTTATGAAAATTGAGAATATGTTTGGTTTGTTGTCTGAATTTTTATGTTTGGGAATGAAAATATGTTTGGTTATAATTTTTTAAGTGTGTTTTTGAAATAGATTGCAGTGAAAAGTTGTTTGGTTATGGACTATGGTTTTTGAATAGAGTTTTTATATAGATTTGCGTGATTGTAGTGAAAATTTGTTTGGTTGTGTTTCCAATATTTCCATAAAAACGAGAAAACTAAAAATGACTTCATTTCCATTGAGAACTTCCTAAACCAACATAAACTTATTTTCTGGAATAGTTGGAAAATGGAAAATGGGTTTTGGAAACACAATTTTACATGGTCTAAATGTCCAGATATTAAGAACTGCTAAAACTGACTGAAATGAAAAATTAACTCACCAGAATCAACCGGTGCCACCCTACCAATTGCCGCCTCACCAAAGTCGGGATCTAAGACTTCTTCGGTTGCAGAATCATCGCCGTCTAGTGGCACAACACGCACTTTGAAACTTGTTGGCATTAGTCCTTGTCCAGGACTATGGCAATTCATTGTTTTCTCCCAACTCTGGTCACACGAAATAAAGATATTTAATAAAAGCAAAAAAGTATCCATAATCGAAAATACCGAATGCTCCCAAAATTTACCTTTGATTATTGTCATACTGTTTACCTAATGCAAATGAAGTTCTTAAGGGCGCGAATGAATATACTTTCATTTTGAAAATTTTCATTTTGCTAGAGAATAGTGGTGAAAAAAATTTGGAAAAAAAAATGAATTTTGAGAGTGTGATTGGATGTGAGATGAAAAAGCAATGATGAAAGTTGATTTGATTTAAAAATAGTAAAATAATAATTTAATATGATTGGTAGTTAGAAATATGTGAGTGGGTGAATAGTGAAATTTGTGGGAGAGTGTGTAATAATGATTAGTTTTTTGTGAAAAAATAGGTAGATGTGATTGATAAGAGAAAAAATGAGAAAAAGTGAAGGTGAGAGAATAGTAAATTTGCTGAAATTTTCATAAACAATCGCATGTTTGGTCAAAAAAAATTCTCCAACGGAACGAAAATGGAAATTTAAAACCCCGGTGACAGAACCCTGCCAGTTTTTTGGTAGTAAACAAGGACTTCAATTTCTTTTCCTGTTATCTTTTTCCCATAAATCAAATAAAAACTATTTGGTTTTTTCAGGCAACTAGCTCTCTCGTCAAAGACTCAAATCTTGATTAAATGAATCGTGTTTCGATTAAAGCAACATATTATCATAGAGAAATTAAATTAACCATGGATGTAAATAAACGTCATTCCAGTTTATTATGGTTCTTTTGCTTCCTAAAGCTCGCCAAATATTTTGGCAGATGCGAGAGGAAAATCGAACGACCACACGAACAACTCACGTAATGAGAAGGCAACAAAATCTCTACTAAAATGATTTTATGTGAATGTTACCTGATAAGTTTTGGCTAAGGCTCATAATCAATGTAAGTGTGATGGAGACAAGGATTGATAAATAGATCACATGAATTGGACATCTTCTTCCTGTTGTTCAAGAACAATGGTAGCAAGAGCAAGTCTATAGGCAGTGGATCTCATATTCCTGACTAGGACATATATCTCCTTCTTCCTCTGCCTTACAGGCAATGTCTTCCATTGTTCCGCCCGAAGCATAGAAAGTAAACTTGCCTCACAAAGAGCACCTGCCGTTGCCTTCTTGCTGCATGTCCAAGAGTACAAAGTCTCAATTTTAAGAAAAGAAAGTAAAATAATTTCAAAAGGTAAGGATAATTACAAATACTAACCCTAAGATTTAGCCTAATTAATGAAAAATTCAATTATTTTCTAAAATTACAAATACCCCCTTAAGGTGTTATAAACATCCCTTGAGGTAAATGTTTACCCAACAGCCCCTCTTAACGGTGCAATTTGTAAAATAGAAACAAATGACAAGAAGATAACTGGGCTTTTTGGTAATCAGGCTAAAACCTCAGCGGTGGTTTTTGTAATTATCACAAAAATGTATACGCAAATGATGAGTTGAAGAAAGGACAGATAAGCAGAGAAAAGGCTTCCAACAAAAAAGTGTTGGCAACACTTGCCTTCCTCGGACAAAACCAGTTGTAATAAATCCGATGGGCCACCTATACGACTCATGAACAGCTTTGTCCTCAGGTATCTGGAGTTCCCATTTACCAGATGGTAACTGTGTAAAGTATGATTTCAATGAAGATTGAGGTATTTGAAGTCGTTGGTCGTCACTTTCTGAGCTGTATCATTCACAATATCACCATAACTAATGAGTAATGATGGAAATAATCTATTAACACTAAACGAATAACAGACTACTTCATCAAACATTATGTAATTTGAGCAGGACCTGGATTTCAACAACATAATGTCGGAAGGAAGGGGTGCACAGACCACTGCTCCTTGTTCAAAAACACCTTCCTTACAAGCACGCAAAAGAACTCGGAGATAGTACAGAGTTTCTCCACACTTCACTTCTGATATAACAGTGTCTTGTTTGAGAAATTCTTTGTCCCTCATGAACTTACACAAGTTATCCTTCTGATCAGATTTTCTTGGGAATAAAAGAAAATGACTGCCATTGGTATTATTCAGGTAGTCACTCAGTATACAGGATGTCCTAGCTATAATACCCTCAAATGCAGACTTTTTCTCCATGTCATCATTTTTTTCATTTTGAGCACTGATTTCTTCTACTTGACTATGAGAATTTCCTGCTTTACTTGACCTTTTTCCTAAAGTAAGGCGCACGCAATCCCAGGGGGGTGGTATTGGAACTTCTAATGGCCTTTTAGAAGGAGGACGAAGCCTTTCTTTTTGGTTTATTTCAACTGCTTCCATTGCCATAAAATTTGAGTATGCATTGCAATCAGGAAAGTCAAAGGGAAAGTATGGCAATCCAATCTGCAGAAAAGTGAAAAGACATCGCCACAATTCCTTTTAATCTTTATACTAATACTGCATCTGCAAAAGTCTCTGAACTTACCTCACAAGCAACCCAGTGCTTCTCTCTTAAACCTATGGCATGAGCACCATTTGACATAAAAGTAATCCAAAATGCTTTAACCCAACTTAGAGGGAGAATAATAGAACACCTAAAGAAAATGTGAAAAAAAAGTACATAAATGTTTGAATCATTTTCTCAAAATCTTTAAGGAATCATCAACATATAAATGGTACTGCAGTTGCATGAATGTAATTCAAAACAAGAAATGCTGACTTGAATGACAAATTCAGATACAGAGAAGACAAAACCGCATTGCCTTAAGTATCCAGATTAATAAACACACATTTTCTCCCTCTTCCTTAGAAGCATGTCATCGGATACAGCCATACAGGTTCTTTTCTTTCATATTCTCACACTCAAAACACATTCCAGGCAACAATTGGAGCTCAATTTGGACACAGATATCAATTTAATTGTTCATGCAAGGTACATTTGCACATGCATGCCCTTACTTCAGGAATACTATGAGGCTGGAACTGGCCATGGATATCATGGTAAATTATGAATGACTTCACAAAAGTGCATAAAACACGAATTGAAATGTCAAAAATAAAACAAAAATTTGCAACAGGAGAACTATGATGACAATTATTAATATTTAACTTTTAGACCCAAAAAAGAGAGAGAGAGAAAAGAGAGGAACATGAATGAAACCATCCCCGTAAACATTTTACCTAGTAACTGAATCTTCATTGGTTTCATTTCTTAATAGCAAAATAGGACACACTCTAGAGTATTTTCCATCAACAAGAGCTTTTTGAGGCCCAGAACGTTTATGACCAAGGCGAATAAACTCCTTACGTCGATGATGCTTTTCCATACAAAGAACACTTTCTTCCACAGGGGGCAATACCCCTTTGCTGGCATCCCATAAATCACCGTACTGATGTACACCTTCAGCTACATTCTTGGGCAATGATGAACTGATTTGCTCTTTAATTTGAAATTCTTCATTACTTAATAAGCCATGAGGTTTTTCTTCAGGAACAATCACATTCCCTTTCTTAGTCAAAGCACGAGGGTCTTTCACAACCATCGAAACAACTGCAGTAGATGAAATTTGATGTCCATTCTCAAAGATTGATGTCTTTTCTGGTTCCACGGGATCATCATGCTCATCGCCCGAACATTTCTTCAGATGCCAAGATTTATCAAAATTACTGTGAAGCAAACAAAATGACTGAACCATCATTAGAACACATATTTAGATTGACAAGAAATACATGCAGCTATGAGTTTCTCACCAGCTAGCAGGTATTAGAGTCTTCTGCAGCAATTCAAATACCTTTGATCCTACCAATTCCAATTTTGCAAGCTGGCCCCCACGAGAAAAACAATGAGCTGAACGAGTAGTATCTGTCTGAAATAAAAACACATTATCGAGGTATGCTTAAAAAGTATGCGACACAAATATTTGATTGCCTTTCAAGTGACTTCTTATAAATCACCGTTAACCCCACAAGGGAGGTCTTATTTAGCTTTCTTTCTCCCTTCTGGATAAACAGTGAAGTTTTCAGGAAAAAAGTAACATCCAAAGCTCAGTAGAAAGCTTTAGGAAGATTAGTCTCATAACTTAAGATCACAATTTCTAATTTATTCAAAGAAATTCCCAATCTACAACACCTATAAAAGCAAATGACCAAGAATTTAATTTACTTAATCCATTCCATTTATTTAAATCCAAAAACATTTAAAATCCAAAACAAGAGATAGGAAAGAAAATGGAGTAAAAAACAATTCCTTAAAGTTAGTATTCAAATTTTAAAAGCTTGTGGTACCTACCTGCCTTTCACAGACAGAACTCAAAGAATCATATGCTTCTTCACAAGCGGCAGCATGTATCCAAATCCAGAGCTGGCGGATGATAATACCATCATCAATGTTGCGTTCTCCATCAGAAACATCAGTGCTAAGCCTTTCTTCATTAGTAGAGATTTGTTGCAGCGGACGCCACATGTAGGTCGCAGGAGCAATAGGTGAGAAACAGGGTTTTCCAGCATGATGAAGCTGCAAAATTCATAAAATAATTCAACTATTGATAAATTGGAGAATCTCAAAATGTAGGAAACTAAAAACTAAAAAGATGGTTCATCCACCATGGCAGTCCCAAAGGTGGCGCCAGCAAGAATATCATGTAAAGTTTCTTCACAACATGCTGATGGAGAAGGCACCAACACCGAACTAAGAACCGACATCAACGTGTCCTGGAAACATATACAACATTGTCAAAGTCCGCTAAATATCAACACAAAATGCATGCCCCAAGTGATCCACTGTCATCATTCGTTGTCATTATAGCACATAAGCTGAATCCACAAGCGAGAGAAAAAGGGAAGATAGTGACAGGAGTTAAATTCTTGACAACTGTTCAAGGTACAACAGTGTAACATGTAAGGTACGGAGATGCTTGCCTCTGGACCCTCCAACTGGACAGGGCCATAATAACTTGCATCATGCGCAAGTACTCCATGTTTTAATTTTTTCAAGAGAGCCCTGGAGCCTCGTCCTCTGCATCACATGAGTTACCGATAAGTTACTATACGGAGACAGAGGAAAGGTGATTTCTTATTGCCTATGCAAGAATAGCATCTAAAATATAATTCGATTTCATTATATTACATTCATTCCTTTAATCAATTATGCAATAGAACCAGAGCTTGCATTGGTCGTTATATTTGCCTAAAATAGATGTTACATGAGATACCAATAACCTTGTTGGCAATATAAGTGAAAAAATAAAATTACCTGCCATGAAGACCAAGAGGAACATAGAATCCCCAAAGTTTTTTCATCGTGAACCGCTTCGCATGCCATACATGTGTTCTTAGTCTCTTGGTTCCATCCCCTGAAGTACCAAAGCCACTCGGCGGATTCTTCTTAAGTTCAATATTCCTTTGAACGCAACGAGGAACTTTCTTTTCATCTTCCCTCACCAAATCAGTTTCACCCTTTTCTCCTACTCCGACTCTCCTTCTCTT
The DNA here is from genome assembly GCA_016081115.2 of Rehmannia glutinosa. Taxonomy (NCBI): domain Eukaryota; kingdom Viridiplantae; phylum Streptophyta; class Magnoliopsida; order Lamiales; family Orobanchaceae; genus Rehmannia; species Rehmannia glutinosa. Next base: position 6,203,178 of record CM071936.1, read on the forward strand.
TCTAAGCTTCTTTTTGGCAACCCGATTGTCATGTCCAGTAGTTCTCCTCCTCTTGTTCCTTTGCGACCGAAAATTGTTATCCAGACGTTCAGCAATAATAGTGTGAAGGCCCTCGAGTTCAGAAGCTCTAGACTCTACAAATTTCCACACATTCAGTTCGTGTGGTGGAGCTGTTGAGACTCCAGCTTTGCTCCCATTATTAACCATATCTGTGGTCAATGGCGTAGCCAGGACGTAGAAGTGGGGTGGGCCGGAATGAAAATTCAAAAAAATCATATAAGCTCCAATTTTTCAAAATAGTAAAAAAAAAAAAGTCAACTCAAGTGCATTACAAATTTACAACTACTCAAAGTCTAGTTAATTAGGCTAAAAGTTAGTTGGACACGGCGATTTTTTACTTTAGCATATTCATCAATAACAGAGTCTATATCTATTGTGTTAACAAGTTCCCTTTCGGTAAAAATTCTCAATGAGCTGTTCTCTTGGCCTATAGGGTGTTTCCGTCATCCTGCATGGTTTCATAACTTTTTAACTATTATCCTTGCATTATTTGAGAGAAATAATTCAAGTATATGTAATTGCAAAAATACCACATTAATTACAAGCTATTTCATTGTCATCTTTCCAATAAGATGTAGATTCTTATCATTTGAGATGAGAGTGTTTAGGCACCCACAATAATACAAAGATCCCAAGAATTTTCTATGGTACTTATTTCCTAGTGTGCTGATATATAAATTAGACACAACAAATTCTCAAAATAGCTGATCAATATAGAAGCTTCACAGATACAAAATGAAGCATCTGATGATAATCCATTAAAACATGCAGCATTTCATTTTCATCATAGCATCCAATAAAACCACAAAATGGAGCTTCAAGCAAGAAAACGTTATCAGTTAAACTTATGGTTGAGAGTAAATGATGGTGCAAATCACGAATGTGTGTCTTCGATAACAACTTATGCACCCACTTGGGCTTGCAAGAAATAAACAACCCCATTGTTTGGTAATTACAATGGAAAACCAGTCCTTACTTGTTATGAAGTGAAAATGGCAAAAATAATATGAAACAACAACAATCTTAGATCTCAAACATTAGAACACATAGACAGGGAAGGTAATTAATTCCCTTCAGCTTTCCTTGACACAAGCCTCAAGATTTGGTAATGAAACACCTTCACCGTTTGATCCCATCAAATAGTGATACATCTGATTATTCGGGGGCGATATATAAAGATAAACTTTTATTTTATAAAACTGACTGCATCAATACAAATATACGGATACGGTCAGCTTGCATTAAGCAGGCCTATTGGCATTTACCAAACCAAAACCTATAAAAGAAAAAATGAAATACAAAATGGATCTTTTCTTTTTTTCTAGATAATTTCAAACTATTGATGAAACGCTATGTTGCTCATTCCATAATGTTTCTATTGTAACAAGCATGTCAATTATTCTTCCCAGTTATCCACTATGAATTTCAGAATCATACACAGCCTTGAGTTGAGATCACACACTACATTTCCCGAATATCCACACATAACAAATGCATTTTCAGCTACGCACAATTATAACAAAATACAACAAAACCAACCCCTTCCAGGAAAAAAACATATTTGGCAAACAACTAAACCTGTACCAGGCATACAAACAAAAAAATCAAGCAATCCACAACTTGTAAGAATTAAACGTTCCAAGCAAAATAGATTACACATCATGTAGAGGCTAGTCCCTTTTTTCTTCTTTAATAATGCACCAGGAATTAAAACAAGAACATCCCAAAATCATCAGGCAGTAAGTAATAGCCATTCGGAGCAAACTATAATACACATCATGCATATTATTCATTAAACTCTTTTGTCCCCTAGATAAAGTCATAAAACCATAAAATGTAATGTTCTAACACCAAAACACAGAGAAAACTAGGATTACTACTCCCCTAAAATGTTCGTGGAAATCTAAAACTAGGTAAATTCATCTTATCAAATCTAACAAATCCAACCACATCGAATAACAATCTCAAAATAACGGGAAAAAAAACTAAACCTAAATGGATGGATCCAATCCAATAGCACACCAATAACAGGTCAAAATTAGAACTAAAATATCAGAGAGTTGAAAATCTAGATCCATCACCAAACATTAATCAATATAATAAATTGCAGCACCTGAATAAAATTATAAGAAAAAAAAATGACACGGAAAGAGAAGGAAACTTACCTGAGTGCGAGAATTGAAAAACCACGAGCAAACAGAAAAGAGAAAATCGGCAAGACGATGATGAGATTGCACAAAACAGAAATGGGCAGGGTTGAAAAGTCGTGAAGCAGGTGCAGTAAAAGGGGCACACTAATTCGGGCGTCCGGTGAGTGTTATCCGGGTATTTGTTATTAGTTGGCAAATTGGGCCGGCCTGCTAGGAAATGGACTACTAAGCCCATTATCCTTTTATAAACATTTTTGGGCAATTGACAAAAATACCCACCTTTTTAAGTTAGTGTCAGCCTTTTACGCTTCTCGGTGCAATTTTACCTAAATTTACGCTTTCCGGTGAAATTTTACCTACATTTACGCTCCCATTTCTTCTTTTTACACAATAATACGCTCCAACAAAAATTCCCGAAAACTTTTACGCTTTGTTTCAATATTGTTTCTAACATGTTTCAAATATGTTTATGTGTTTCAACATTGTTTCTAACATATTTTAAACATGTTTTTGTGCTTAAACATTGTTTCTAACATGTTTCTTTTAATAAAATAGGTAAAAATTTGTATTTAAACATTGCAAACTTCATTGAAACAACAAAGAAATATCGGAACAACATTAAAAAGGGTATGGAAACAACCCAGAAACAACGTAAAAAACATTTAAAACACAACATAAATAAAAAGAGCTTAATAATAGGTAAAAATTGTATTTACACATTAAATACTACATGAAAAAAACAAAAAAAAATTATTAGAACAACATTAAAAATATTATAGAACAACACCGAAATAATAAAAACAATGTACAAAATAATATATGAATAAAAAACAGCATAAAAAATAGGTTAAAGTTGTTTTGAAACATCGAAACAACAAAGAAACAACATAGAAATAACATAGAAAAAAAAACAAATTTAAACAACCTCGAAAGAACTTATATAACATATAAAACAATGCAGGAACAAAAAAAACGAAAAAAAAATAAAAATAATTAAAAAAATAGCAAGGAGCGTAAAAAAATAATTTAGGTACAAAAGTAAAAATAGGCACAAGAGTAATTGGAGCATATTGTGTGATAATGGTACAAAAATCAGCGTATTCTGTGTAATTTCCCCAATATTTTAGCCCATATATACTTTATTACTATTTCAATCCCATATGATATGGTTTTCATTACTTTTTTTTATTAACTATTAAGCCAAAAAATTCTCAATTTCATTCAGTGTTTCAATGAACAGTACAAGCTAAAAACTATGGTAATAACTAATAAGTGAGTATAATAAATACACAAAAAATTGAACAATAAAGTTGATTTGATTTCTTTAATCCAAAATAAATATTATATATTAATCTATTATATATGTATCATTGTAAGAAAGAGAAAGTAATACATCCTCTCCTTTTTTTTTTGTAATGTTTATATATCTTTGACAGTCTTTGCTCAACTGACAAGATTTAGTATCCAAAAGTTTATAGTCAAACTAAACGAATGTGGTTCCAATTTGTTTATAAAAATTATTAAGTTTTTTTAGTACAACTCATTGGTGGGGATGGAGCTAGATGAGTAACGAACCCAAACTTTGGATATTACAAGCGTCTTACCATTAAGCTATCAAATGATTCTCCATATTATTAAGTATTCATTATACGAGACAATTTCCTATTATGTTTTGAACTATGAACCATGTCCAAGGAAATAAAACATGAAAGTACAATTATTATATGACTAATTAAGCTTATAAAAATATATTTATTGATATTTATTTAAAACATTAAATATTTATTCAAATTAAATATCTAATATATAATACTTTATTTAGATTCAAATTATCAAAATAAATTTTCATGTTAAAACTAAATTATTACTATAGTTTTTTGAATTACTTTAGTTGCAAATTATTTGTCCAAAGCAATTTAACTCAAAAAGAAATTATAATTAATAATGAATCTAACATCAAAATTGGAGTACAAATATTAAAAATATATCTAAAACCTTTTTTTGTTGAGGATAATTTTGACTAAACATTAATTAACTCTATGTTAGTTTAGACTTTTAGATGGTTAAGTGTCAAAAGGGTAAATGATACTTAAGATAAAGGGTGTTATTGTATTGTACCTAAAAGATAATATTACTATTATGCATGACATCCATATAATGTACAAAAATGAAATATTTGATTACGTTGTCTACTTGTCTTGCTTCCAGCGATATGGTGGGAATTTAAACCCCACTAGAAACCAATGGCTTCTTGATCAGGCCAGTAGGAGGCAGTGTGACATTGAATCTCTTTGATCTCTTGTGCACAGAAATGTATAAATTTTGTTAAGAACTTGAAGCTAGCTGAGACACATCTTACAATTTACATTTTTCATGACTATATGGACGGGGTTTTGGGGATCAATGTTTAGTTCCGCGAATATGAGACGTAAAAAAAAATTGATTATAAACCGTCCTTTTGCATCCCCACGCGTGGTTTTTCCATTTCTTCACATGACGCTGCTCCAATTTCAACGCAGTGGGGTACTACAATGCGACTGTTGGCCTGAAAAAGAATATTTCTATTTTTGACACTTTCAACTCCACCTTTTCCGACCCCTATATATATGTCTGTTACATACATATAATTTCTCATGCAAAAAAGATTAACATCAAAGCAGCATATAACCATATAATTAAGCATAAAGCATTATATTTCCTCTTGTGGAATTAATTCATTAAAAAAATATCCTCTCTCTCGAAATCATTATGGAATATTTTATTCAAAACACACATTCTTCATTTTCATCATCAATTCATGATAATATTCATCATGTTATTACAACAGCCTCCACCTCAACTCACAAGAAAAATATGGCCGGCAAGAAGAATGATATTAATGAGAAAATTATTGTTGAAAATGGTGTTGATCAAAGTAGCATTTCATCATGTGGTTTAATCATGGTGGAGTTCGTGGACGAGGAGACGCTTTTTAACATGCCGCTTTTGGTGGATAGCATGGCGGAGGGCATGCTTCTAACGCCGCCGGCGATGAAGAAAGGGTTCAATTGGAGCCAAGGGGTAGATGATGATGATGATGGCATTGATTTGGTTCTGTGGGGGGACTAGCTAGTGTAAATGTGTAATGAGGATGCCATTCCGATCCATATAATGTTTCAACTTATACTCAAATTAATGAACCGTGTGAATGTTATGTGTACAATGATGACCGTCATTATATACATGTGACATACATGCATTGATATCGTTAAAATAAAAGATGAAAATGCATAAATGGAAAAGGATCTCTAAATTGGTAGAACAAGTATACAATATTTGGCTAAAAATGTAATTTTATAGTCCTATAGTTGTAGGAGACTGGTAATAGTAGTCATGCAAAAATCACAAAGAAGTCTCATAGCTTTAAAAAAAACTCTTGATTAGTTTTAGTTCTTTGTTGTTCGCTCGAAGTTGAAAATTTTCTTGGGAAATCGACGTGGCCATATTTTCTCCGAACACGCTGACGTAGAAACCCATTTGGCTTGTGTGGACATTTTTCAAGTGAGTTTTTCATTCCTAACTTTTTATTTGAATTAACATGCTAACTGATCACTTGAAGTATGTCCACATAAGCAAAACTTGATTCCACGTCAGTTGGCTTGGCCATAAATGACTATTGGATTTTTCCGGCAAATTCCTCAACTTTTGTCGACTACCTAAATGACTGAAATCGAGAACTTTAAAGCTTTGGTTCTGCAAATTGTAATTAATGGAGGACTATTATTGCATAATTAATGACCTATAACTAGGACTAAAATTGGCGACTTTACAGTAGAATAGTATGTGCGCTTGATGCATGCAAAGCATATATATGGCGACTTTATAGTAGAATAGTTTATTAAAAGATCATCAATATAGTCATGCATGTTATAATATTAATTTAGCATGTATTAATATTCTGGCATGTACACTCCTGAAAACAACAACAACAACAACAATAAACTAAGCCTTAATTCCACTACGTGGGGTCGGCTATACGGATCATATTGCGTCATCGTTTACGGTCATAAACCATATTTTCGTTTATTTCTAGGTATAACATGTCATGTTTAATAGCTTCTTTCCAAGTCTTTTTAGGCCTACCTCTTCCTCTTTTGATTTGTGTGAGTGATTCTCTACCTTCTAAACGTCGCACAAGTGCATCTAAAGGTCTCCTATAAACATGTTCAAACCATCTTAATCGTGTTTCTCTAATTATATGAATAAAAGAAAATGTATACATTCATTGTGTAATTATATGAATAGATATCTAATTTCCACGATATTTTCTTGACATGGATTTCAAATTTTTTGTGGACATTGATCGTTAAGCATATATAATATATTTTTTTGAGCTTTTAAATTAATTAATCAGTATATTCGTATATTCACATAGTAATATGTATACACATAATATCATCCGTGTACAGTGTATACAATTTTGTGGAATAAAAAATAAAATATAATTTTGAAATAAAAAATTTCATCCGTATAGCGTATGTATATATTTTTAAAGCGCGCGTACAAATTTTAAGTATATATTTATGGTGATCAAATTATATATATTAATGAAACACCCCATAGTGGGGTGGGGATTAAGGGTGAATTTGTGAATTGTGAATCTTTATATTAAATCTAGGGCTATTATTGATCGTTTGTATTGCTCATGAAACATGCAAAAAGGTACTTGTCAAAAGTGGAAAGTCGCTACTTTGTGTTGGTGGTACAAAATTCAACTATATATTCTAAAAATGTCGGGTATGTATACAAATCTATTTTGCTATCAATTCGGCATGTTTGACATCAATGACATGCATGCTCAAAAGTGGTACCAAATCATATACCACATCAAAACGAATTTTTAGTTCAATTTTCAAACAAATTGAAAAAAAAAACAACTTCAATGGATTTATTGAATTTGACAGCCCTTACTCTATGCATGATATAAGGAAAACAATGGTTTTATAAAGTGGAATTAAGAACCCCACCCCAACCCCCCAACCCCCCCAAAGAAAAAGTGGAAAAAGACATGAATCTAAATAGAGTTTTTGAAATTGTGATTGGTTGACCTTTCGTTTAGCTCATTTGATTCATACAAAGAAGGAAAAAATTGTTGGAGAATATGAAAATGAAGTTTTGAGAGCGTGATTGGTTATGTTGGGACAATTTTTATTTTATTTTTTTGAGAAAATATTTGCAAATATATTTAAGCCCACAGCCTGAATCTTTGAAAATTTGCATGTACAAATCATCAACTTTATTTATGCTTTTTGATCAAAATCAAATAACTCCATTTCATACATGCTATTAAACACGGCAAAATTAAAATATGTGCATATATATATATATAGAAATATATACATTTATACATTAATTCATTAATTTTTTTTACTGATTTTTTGGTTATATATACATTTGGATACGGTCGCTCAAAGTGTCAATATAGAATAAGGGCACTTCCAAAATCACATGTTTCTTGCTTTATTCCTTTTCATATGCTATTAGCCTATTATGTTGCCATTGGTTTTTGTTGGGGATTTATCACGTGTCATATTATATTCGGGAATAAAACCAGAAAACTTATTTGGATTTCAGAAAATTGAAATGCAAAAAGTACGAAAAATTTAGGCAGAAATTTAGAGTTAGACTTTCTATGTCTTTAAGACGAATTGCCCCGCTACGGTGCCCACGGTTGAATAACAAACGTCTCCCAAGATACAACTGTCTCCTCTTGCTGTAGTAGCACTCCAAACAACAAGAGACGGCGAACTTCGAATGTTTTGTACTCTATTTTACGGGAATATTTTGACAGAATATATGCTTGTGTTTGTATGCAAAATGTATGTATGCAAATTGTCTATCAATAATCAGCAGATTCTTGAGATATATATAGATTACCAAAAGTCACAAGTGAAACAACACAACTGTTCAAACGGACATGCCCATTTATCCGAACAGACACGTCCATTGGTTTCAAACGAAACAACACAACTATTCGGTTAAACCTTTTCAATTCGAATAATTTCAAATGAACAACCACACCTTTTGGCAACAATTTCTCATTCACCCGGAAATATCTATAATATTTCCAACAGTTTGCGCCCCTCAATTCAAGCTCCACTGTATGAATAACTTCGTGTCAAATTCTCACAAGAGAAAACATAGGGGGACAAAGAATAAGCGAGAAAAATGGAACAAAAAACTTCAATTTCATCAGAAGAATCTTACGACTAAATGATATCGAGTGAGAAATAGTTGCAAGACCTACAAAATCTTAAACCTACATAGATCTAAAAAGAACATTAAACTTAAACGGATCTAATAGATCCGTAGAATTAGGAAAATCACAACGAGGAACCGAATAAACATGTATCAGTGAAATTGGTCTCGCTTTGTCACTAATCACCAGACAATGGCTCATCTGATTTTTTTGAACAAAATGTCAATTATAGGTGTAAAATTATTTCAACAAAACTGAAAAACTCTCATTGACACAGATATACTCCCATAAAAGGAGACTAAAAATATTAAAAATCACTTTCCTCGTCTTCCATGGGAGGATGAATAGATGAGGGAAGAAAAAGAAAAAAACTTCTAATTAGTATCATTGTACTAAGGGTAAACTACAATAATTATTCTTCCGATTTAATATAATTATAAAAATATTTAGTTATCTTTTAGTTAGATGTCATCTTAATATTTATTTAGGTTTTGAGATGACATGTGTAAAACAATCATAAATCACAAGAATGTTTGTAATACGCATGCATAATTTTAAAAGATAACTACCTTTTTTTATAAATTATACAAAATTTTACGTATTATTTTTATAATTTGCTCTTGTACTAAAAGGAAATTATCAACAAAATAGTAATTAATTCGAGTCCGAACATGGGTTTGGGCTTGCTATTTGCTCCAGACGCTTACTTTCAGTTTCCATTTTTTTATTCTCATGGGCAATTGCTACACTATACTTACTAAACCCGAACAAGATAGAAATACCTTTTTGGAATAGAAGATTCTGTCCATGCTAACCCAGGGTGAGAAGAGAGAACTGAAAACTAGAGGATTCATGTGAGAGGAAAGCTAAATGGGCCTTGGAAAGCTTTTATGGCCCTACGAAATTGGGTCCAGTGGCTTAAGAATTGAAGGTGTTGTATTAGATCCAAATAGATTCAGCCCAAATCCAACTTCCAAGTGAATCTAGCCTCGTGCAAGTTTAAGCATGGTTGTTCGCCATATGGGTTTGTGCCGGGGTTTGATAATTTTTTTAAACACAATCCAATTTTTTTAATAAGTTAGCAGTATTTGTTGGAAGAGAAACTGAAAGATACCGAGTTTGAGCTCTGGTTAACATCTTTAGAAAGGATAAGAGATACTGTTCTAAAATTCCGGCCTAACTCCCATTAGTTTCCACATAGGCACTAGGCCCCTCTTGTCCGCTTACGTTATTCTTCTGATCTAACCCCGCCCAGGCCCCGCCTAATGCCGCTAGACCCCAATCTACCGCCCGACTAGCGCCTAACGCTTTTTAGAACACTGGTGAGCGATACCACTTGAACGACAAGCTCGTGGTTTAAACACAATCAAATTCTTGCAACACTAAATTAATTTTGCTCAAGACTGAATTTTTTTTTGGGATATTATAAAGAGATTGTAGGGGTGGAGAATCGAACCCTCGACCTAGGGAGTGTTTGCAAACGCATAAAAAAAGTGATTGTCAACATTTTTTTTTTGAGGGGGATCGTCAACTTTTGGCTGAAAGCAAAAATAGTTTTTAATATTTTCAAATGTCGACTTGGTCTTATAATTCTGTATAATTTAATCAAAAGTTAGTAGAGAGATATATGCTTTAGATTTATGTTTTTATTTATGATTTTATTTGGAAATATGTAAGAAGGCTTTTACAACTTACTCATCAATTACTTTCAATTAATTCAATTCATTTTCATCTTCTATTCGCAAATACTTAGGTATGGCAACGAGGCGGGTTTGACCAAACCGGAACTCATTTATCCGGGTCTAAACCCGCCCAATCATGGCAAGTTTAACTTGGGGACGAGTTTTGACCCGTCCCATTGTCATCCCTACAAATACTACCAATTTTTGACGTTCGACTACTTTTAAAACACAATCATGTGCAAAACCATAATCAATTCATGGATTTGAGTCATTTTGACCATGGCCCATAGTTAATGTCGGACTTATTTTCCTTGGTAAAAAAATCCTAGATTTTGGATTGAGCTCAGTACATTATCACGTTTTTTTTTTTTTTGAAGTTTAAATTATTTATTTTAATCTAATATTTTATTTCATATTTCATATTATAAATGCAGGCCAAGCATATAAGACATTTTTTTCAAAGATATGCATGTACCTCAACATATATGATGAAAGCCTTCTCAAAAAAAAAAAAAAAACATATATGATGAAAAACACTGTGAATCTTTGAATAACAATAATCAAAGTAACATGTCCTTATGACTGTTTCATTAACAATTGTAGTATTACAAAAAGGGAAGCCAAATTAAACCTTAATTTTTTTTCCAGTAATTTGTATAATCTCTCACACTCAGTATGCAAATTAGAAATTAGAAACATCCTAAATGTCCTAACTTCTGTGTCTCAACAATCTTGAGACAAAAAAAGAGAGAATGAAAATTAAATCATGATAATCAAAGAGCCAAAAAACCAGCAGTATAAATTCTTGAACAAGGGCAGTTAAAAATTCTTCAGCGCAGTGAATCTATGTTCTTGCAAAGCTCCTCCAGTTTCTTCAACCTCAGTTTCTCACTTTCAGTTACCAACTGCCCAATAATTCAGCAAAAGGGATAATTACAAAAACTACCCTGAGGTTTAGCCTAATTACAAAAAAACTCCAATTAATTATCTTTCAAAATTCCAAATACCCATTTAGGTTTGTATTTACCTAACAAATACCCCTTTTTGGTATTTTGTACTTTTGAAAGATAATGGGGTATTTTTGTAATTAGATTAAACCTTAGTGGTAGTTTTTATAATTTACCCTTCAGCAAAAGAAGTGTAATTAAGTTAGTTTAGTTCAAGAATTGATTTCCTGGAGAAGAAAATGTGAATTTTTTACCTCAACTAATTTGGCAACCAGCTGACCCTTTTCCCTGTTTTTATCATTAAAAGCCTCCAGGGCCTCTTTGTATTCTTTTTCCTGTCAGGTTTAAAATAATCATCATCATCATCATCAATCATCATTATCATCAACCTGCACCTTAGTCCCACTATGTGGGGTCGGTGGCGTGAAATTTATAGCGTCTAGACAATTCCTGCACCTTAGTCCCACTATGTGGGGTCGGTGGCGTGAAATTTATAGCGTCAATTAATTGTCTAGAATTAGTATCACTGCAAATTCACACAAAAAGCAACGTGACAAAGTTTTACGCCGGATAATCTTCCTGATGCAACCTTTATACGAAGGAGAAATGAGATGAAATTCATCATCATCATAGGTTTTTCCACTTGCATGGAAAATACGATGAGACGGCAATAAGTTGAGATAGTTACTCTAGTCATGTCCAATTACATGATTGATATTATAAAATCAACATGTATATCATAATAAAAAAACCACGTCAGGCTAAAACAAGAAAGCTTAATTAAATTGTAACAGAATTTGAGTCAGTTTCTTGACTTTTAATAAGTGGTACCTTATTCGAAGGATTAATTACAAAAACTACCACTGAGGTTTAACCGAACTTAGAAAAAACTCAATTATCTTTCAAAATTACAAATACCTCTTGATAGTTGTTTTTCTTTTACAAATTGCACTCTCAAGATGGAATATTTGTTAAGAGATCCCTAAAGGGGGGTTTTTGCAATTTTTGAAAGATAACTGGATATTTTTGTAATTAGGCTAAACTTCAGGGGTGGTTTCTGTAATTATCCCTTATTCTAATGTAACTTGGAAAGAAGTAATACTCAACCTTTTTCTGGCAGCTCAATCCCAAGGGCTTCAAATCTCGATTAATGAAGTCGATCTTTTTGCGAATATTTGCAACTTCTTTCCTCATTGGATCACTCAGAGCTTCAAGCTCCTACTAGATTATAATTTAACAAACCATAAAGCTAATCAAACCATTTTATCCATTCAAAATTTGTAAAAAATTGTTCTTATTTTTTTTTTCCCAAAAAAATTGATAATGCATCATTGTCAGCTTCACATGAGAGAAAAGCTATAACATGTATAATAATAAAGTAACTATAGTGCGGTAACAAAAATATCATGTAACAATCACGTGTTGCAAAAAAGTACTGTAACTATATTAATATCTCAATTTTGGTCATATAAAATGCACAATTTGCAAAATAATCATATAAACTATATGGAAATCCCAATTTTGGTCCATATTTCAACGAAAATTGGGAAGTACATGTGTCAGAAATTGGTAACTACATGTGCTGCTCACGTGATCGAAATCAGGTGAAATTAGTACCAAAATTGAGATTTTCATATACTTACATGACTACTTTGCAAACCAAATGACAAAAATCGAGAGTTTTCTAATTTTTTTTAATAAGTTGGAAGTAGTAGTTGGAGAGGAGGGGATAAATTTCAAAAAAACTGAAAGATACAAGGTTCAAACCCTGGTCAACAACCTTACAAATGGTAAGCGATACCACGTGAACTACAAGCTCGTGGTAAAATCGAGAGTTTTCTATAGTTACATGATGTTTTTGCAAAACATGATTTTTACATGACTTTTTTGCTATAACACTTAAGAACATCCCAGCAAGGCGGTAAAATGGAGCCGTTACTTTTTCTATCCAGGAGAGCGCTATTCGTTTTGCGCTATTTTTGTGTTTTGTACAGTGCGATGCCATTTACTGGCGCCGCACTATTTATGCGCTAGTTTTACAATTTATAGAATCAGTTTTGCAATTTTGCCTAATAATAAAATACCAGATTTGAATATATAATGTTATAGTTTTCTTGATCAATATGTTCAAAATCACGACGTTTGCAAATCCTGAAAAAAAAAAAAAAAAAAAAAAAGATTCTCAACTTCTAGATGCAAAAAAAATTAAAATGCGAATCACTTTTTTTTAGAGTTTGCAAACACTCGCCTAATATACCGATTTCCAACTTACTTCACGGATTTCAGCCAGTCGTTTCGTTTCTTCCTCTACACGGCCTAATTGCGCCTGAACTTTCTCCCTGACCTCAGTTTTCCTCCTCTCAATCTCTTCTTCCTTAGCGCGAAAAGCGGCTAAGGCAGATTTTGTCATCTCCTCATCTCTGTCTTCATTCATCAAAGGGCTCCCAATGTGATTGATCATCTCAGAGTTTTTCAGCCGTAGGATCTGAGCTTGCTGTGGCTCCAATATTATTTGCTGTTTTTGTGTTGTCATATTTGCAAAAATATTTGTTCCTTGTAATTTTAATCCACTCTTGTATTACAATGTTCTTTTGCTTTTTTGCACTTTCAAATTATGATGCTTCTCTTTTTCCCCTGTTTATAGATGCTTTAGAACAATTCTACTAGCTTTTAAAAGGTTTGAAGCCATCTTGCTCATCAACTTTTACAACTTATCTTGCAATGAGGGTTAGGGGTGTCATTTAGGACCCGACACGAACCTAACACGAAATTAATGGGTATGGGTCCAGCTTCGTGGGTCCGGGTCGAAATTGGTGGACTCGACTAACTTTGTCAATTAAACAGTCGGGTCCGAGTCAACCTACTATGACTCGTTTAACCCGTCTAACCCGTTTGTGAATTTAAAAAAAAATTAAGTAAATAATTAATTGTAAGAAAAAAACAACAAACAAGAAATATCTTTAAAACTCAAATGATAAAACCTCATTAATTATGTATTTGTTATTATTATGCATATCTTTTTGAATATTGTCCTCAAAATATAATTAGTATGTTATGTTATTTATGCAATTATGTCATTTCTTTTTGTATGTTGTGAATTGTAATATTTTTTATTGATCGAATAGTGTATGATTCTGAAAAAAATAATTTATTCATTAAAAATATTAAATATATATTAAAATAATTTTATTAGACGGGTTAAGTGGGTCGGGTCCGGTTACCTGTGAAATAAGCGAGGTCGTCCGGTTCAAGATTCTCGACACGAATAATTAAACAGACGTCCGGTCGTGTTTCGACACACGAACCTGCGAACCCGACCACACGAACTCGGACCAACCCAAATTGACACCCCTAATGAGGGTAATGTCCAAAATGCCCAATGTCCTTATAAGTAGGGGTGGAAATAGGCCAGGTCGGGCTAAGCTTTGCATCGGATGGCCTGGGCCTGTTTTACGTGTATCCGGCCTAAGTCTGGCATGCTATACATAGTAGGCTTTTTTTCCTGCCCAAGTCTCGCCTATTTAATAAATAGGTCTGGCCTGAGCCTATTAAAAGCTCGTTAAAGGCCTACAAACCATATATATTTTATTGGCAAAAACTTGCGTGAGACGGAGCCCTTACATAAAGTTTTAAAAGGTTTTTTTTTCAGATTTTATTTTTCTTAGGGTTTATATTTGTTTTTTTAGGGTTTATTTTGTTTCTTGGGTTTATTTTTAATTGATTTCGGTTTTTAGGATTTTTAGTTTTTTTAGGGTTTATTTTTTATTTTTTGGGTTTATTTTTGTTTTTCGGGTTTATTCTTCATGGTTCATGTTTTTAGGGTTATTTTTGTTTCTTCATGGTTCATTATTATTTTTAAATTTATTTTCATGGTTCATGTTCTCAAGATGGAGCCCTTAGGAGGTCCGTCTCGTGAGACCGTCTCACAAGAGACTTGCTCTATTTTATTTTAAATATATATTTTATCGATTATAATAATTAAATAATTATATAAAAATAGTAATATTAAAAAATATATAATATATATTGCGGTATTTAAATTTGTAGACTTGAAAGGCTTTTGTAAAAGCCCAAACCTACCCTTTTTATCTAAGTAGGCTTGTTAAAAGGCTTGGGCCTGACCTATTTAATAAATAGGCTAGGTCAGGCCATAGGCCCCTGTCGAGTAGCCTGACCTATTTTCACCCCTACTTATAAGTAAGGAATAATTGCAAAACTTGCCTTGAAGTTTACCCTAATTACAAAAACTACCCAGTTATCGTTTAGAATTACAAATGCTCTCATGACATTTGTTGTTATTTTACAAAAGCACCTTCAAGAGGGTGGTATTTGTTAGGTAACTACATAAGCCAGAAGGGTGTTTGTTACGCGTTAGGGGGCCAAAGTAAGTATTTGTAATTTTGAAAGATAATTGGAGTTTTTTGTAATTAGATAAAATCTCTGGGACAATAGTTGTAGTTATCCCTATAATTAATGAGAAAATGAAGGGTGGTTTAATTTAGTTCATTTTGGAATTTAAATGCTATATGCTCGATACCGGCCAAAAATATAGTGCATATTTGGGAGCACTTGAAAGTCTTAATAAATGACTTTTCAAAAAGTTTCAATTATGGCTTATTTATAATGAATTTTTTGAAGAATTGTGACATATCTAAAAATTCATTTTAAATTAACCATCAAACAGGAAAGTGAATTTCTAGATCCAAAAGTCATGGACAAATACAACTTAATACGTCTACCTCTACGAATAAAAATATACTTGTATGTATGCAGGGGCCTCTTTTGGACCTTTGGTGAAGATACTATTTTCTTAAGTAGGTGTGTTGACAAAATCTGCTAACTACTGCACTTCTTGAAAATTTGGTAACTGTATATATGGATTAAAAAAAGGATAATTACAAAAACACCCCCAAGGTTTGGGCTAATTACAAAAAAATTCGGAGATATTTTAAAATTACAAAAAAGCCCCTCAGGTTAGATTTTATCTTAAATTTAAAGGGTTAACTGTACTATTTCTACAAATATAAGGGTGGTTTTTTGAAATGTTTTTTGCTTATGATGGGGAAGATGTAAGCAGCATGAAACCTTAAGGGGATTTTTGTAATTTTGAAAAATCTCTTGATTTTTTTGTAATTAGCCCAAACCTCAGGGTTTTTTTTATGTAATTATCCTTTAATCAAGAAGATCATAAATTTCAACCTTTAAAGTCCTCTATGAGGAGGAAAATAGCATTTTGAAAAATTGAATGGTGACATAATTTTATAGTTATGACAGTTAAAAGGATGAGTCTGAGATATAACATTGTTGGAGGGTCTCTATTGGTAAATATATTTTTATCCCTGACAAGGGTGCTTGGAATGGAAGTTTTATTGCCTGAGTAAACAATAAGAGTTCACCTACTCACACATGAAAATAGAAATTTAAAAGACTTAAGGGCCAAGATAAAGTAGGAGACAAATCAAAATAGATAAACTCTCTTTATCAGTTAATTATTTATTGCCCTTCATGCTGAGACTTGTTCAAGAAGCTTCAACTTTTTCATCTTTCTTTTTGTTAAATTCCGGGGATTTGGTACGATCCCACACATGAAGCGTACCCAATATATGAGATAGTTCAAGTCGACCAAGTGAAATTTCATCCTACAACCATTTGCTTATAAAGTGAACTATCTTCCTTTAGTTAATCAATGTAGGATAACTCACAAGTGACATATCTCAAAACGCCCCCACACTTGTGAGTCCTTCGTCAATTTATTAATTGAATCATCACAGATCCTCCATGCTCAATCACATCATGTGATACAACGCACCTTAAGCCGAGGCGAGCATGGGGCTCTCTCGATACTATATATGTTAAATTTGGGGGACTTGAGTGACGGTCCCACACATAAAGCGTATCAAATATGGGAGAGAGTCCAATCCCATCAATTGTGGTTCCATCCTAAAACTAATTGGTAATAAGAGAAGTAGCTCACTTGGTTTATAAAGTAAACTCTCTTCCATTAATTAATCAATGTGGGACAACTCACAAGTAACATATATCAACACTTTTTTTTTTTGTTGGATTTTCATGTTGCATTGTAGGGATGCTATTGGATATCCTTTTATTTTGAATTTTTTTGCCATGCTAGAGTGATAAAAAAAAAATTAAAAGAAGAATAATGAATTTTGCAGTGTGATTGAATTGATTGTGAGATTAAAATGTAAAGATAAAGGCCTTGTATGGATGTACTTCCAAGTCTAATTTCCCGTTTCTAGTATTGAAAAATAAATTTTCAAACTTTATCGGTTTTCACGTGAGAATAGAAAATGTGTTTGGTTTGTTCTGAATTTTATGTTTTAAATTGAAAATATGTTTTTTGGATAAAGCTTAAAGTATTTTTGACATTAATTTGCGTGATAGTAGTGAAAAGTTGTTTGGTTATTGTTTTTGAAGTGTGTTTCCACATAGATTTGCGTGATTGTGATGAAAATTTGTTTGATTGTATTTCAAAAATAATCTTTCCACAAAAAATGAAAATTGAAAATGACTTCATTTCCATTAAGAACTTTCCAAAACAAACATAAATCCATTTTTCATAATAGTTGAAAAATAAAAAATTGGGTTTGAAAATATATCCATACATGGCCAAAAGTTCTAGTGACATGAAAATAGTAAAATAACGATTGAATTTGATTGACGATTGGGAAATGGAAATTCGTATTATTGAATAGTGGATTTTGTGAGATAATATGTAATAGTGATTGTTAATTTGATGGTCTTTTCTTTAAAAAAGAAAATGAGTATATGTATTTTTTTGAGAATTTTCTTATCTAGAGGAACAAAAATATTTTTTTTCATAATAACTTTAAAAAAAAGATTATGGATTTGAGTGATGTATGTCCAAATTGGACTAGGCTACAAATTTTCTTCCTCTCTTTTTTAAAAAAATTCCTATTTGTGGTAGGGGAAGAAATGTGTTTGGGTTAGGGATAGTCGGTTTGTTGGCTACGCCCTTGGATATAATGAAATGAAATAAGCCGGTATTTATAGTTGCTAAAAAACGACCGTGTTGGGGAGTATGTATGTAATGACAATAAACTTTGTCAAATTTCCACAAAAGAAAAACATAATAACTATTCTCATGATCATTTTTTTTCAAGTAAATTTATTTTCAAGAAAAGAACAATAATACGAAGATATGAATGTGACTTTGCAACTTTAAGCTGTTCATCCAACCGCGAAGTGGTTTTTTTTTTTTTTTTTTTTTTTTGAGAAAGCGAAGTGGTATTAATAATGTATCAATTGAGAACTTGTCTTGCGTAAAGCATATATTAGCTTTATTCTCTAAATGCAATATTGTCCTTTGAATATATTGTTCATCATTATTGAGGCCCACCTTTATTTTGTATGCTTATCTGTAACGCCCCGAAATTTTGAACAGTAAAATGTGTGCAAATATTCATTTTACCGTATATTTTTTTTTCCAAAAATATTGTGAGAAAGACAAATTCGTTATAGAGAGCCATTTAATTTTCATAAGAACAATTAATTAGAGACTTTGAAATAATTTGAATAGAGTTTGACATCTACATATAATTCTAATGCACTATTTGTGATGAAAAAAAAAGACTTTGAAAAATAAACCGCATACATATTTTTATTTATAAGAGAAAATAGGCCTCAGAAATATATCTCATTCAAAATCAATAAACTAAAAGAAATTATAAAGTGTAGAAAATTCGTATATTCATTTATTTCTAAGAAAATCTGACATTTACTATTCTATATAAAAAAATCCTTTTAGTCTATTTACATAAATAAACTTAGAAAAACATAATAATTAATCATTTATTATCTCAAATTCAAAAATTTCCTAAAATCGAACATTTGTTCTCAACACAAATCAATTATCACACACAAATAAGATCGTAGGTAAATACTTTGAAAATAATAATTTGTTTAACAATTTTTTTATGCAATTGAAAATTAACATTTAGAAAAAACATCACTCTAGTAGTTGCATAGGAAAATCATAATTCACTCAATAATTTCTTGTTTAATTAAAATCACCATTTAAAAATAAAAAGAACGTTACTTCAATAGTTTCATAAGCCACCCATTATCCACCGCCTAACCATCGCCGACTCCACGAACTCGAAAAGTTTGTTATATGTGGGGTGAGCGACACACACGATGGAGTATAAATTGTCCAAGCTAAATACACAGATATCTCACATAAGCATGCAAATACAATCCAATAGGACATATCATAGATCATTTGAAAAACCGTAGACATAGACAATAGGTGCACTGCAGGGGTTCCACATGAGGGATACATTGACCCCGGACCTCTTGAGTCCCTCGACTCAATAGTGCCTGCTTAAGAATCAGTACTACACATTCATGCAAAATAATCTAAGTATTTAACAAGGACAATAAAGTTTAGAAAAATAAACCCCACTTTCCAAATCTGAAAATTCCCTTCGTCGGCGATACCCTCAGAAAAACTTTCTCGCCTACCACAAACTGTAACTCTTTCCTTTTTGGATCGGCATAAGACTTTTGTCGATCCTGCGCCACCTTAATTCTTTCTCTTATCTTTTCTACGGCTTCAACTGTTCTTTTGACAATGTCCGGACCCAAAACTTTCTTCTCTCCAACTTCATCCCAATGAATTGGTGATCTACACTTCCTCCCGTATAACGCCTCATATGGTGCCATCCCAATAGTTGACTGATAACTGTTATTATAAGCAAAGGTAATGTTTAATTTGCTTTTGCAATAATATACGTTTCTCTTCCATCCAAATCAATTCCCATTCACAAGCCCCAAATTTTCAATCAATTCCCATTCACAAACAAATAGGTGAATCCCTCTGTAAAAAAAAAAAAATTCAACCAAACACCAGAAATTTATTTCACAAACCATCCGAGCGGCAGCCGCAAACCACAACTCTCACGCCATCGCCGGAAAAACGAGCACCAATACCTATCGAACCCAAACCCAGTCCGACCTCGATTTATGCCGGAAGAAAAAAAAAATCCGAAACCCGAACCAGCCCGCAACCAAACCAAAAGAAATCTCGTCGGCGCGTCGCCGCCTGAACGTACTCCCCTTGCCGTCGCCGCGCCACGCCGCCCGTTGCTGCCGGGTTGTCGCTGCTGTGACGTCAATTACAAATAAGAGGGAGAAAAAAAAAGGAACAGAGAGAGATGAGGGCGGAAGGACTTTGGGGAGAAAAGAAATAAGAAATTTAGGGGGAAGAGAAGTAGTAGAAGAAGAGAAGTAGAAAAGGAAGAAAGAAAAAAAAAATAGGGGAAGAGGATGATGCTGGGCGTGAATTAGCAAAAGAGAAAGGAAGAAAGTGGGGTGGGGTGTTTGCTTGTAAATAGAAAGTGATTTGTGAGGTTTGACCGAAAGAAAGTAGGAAAAGTAAGAAGGAATTAGGGGGGCAGGTGGCGTGGGATGGAGTAAGAAAATAGGAAGAAAACAAAAGAAAAGAAAAAGAAAAAGAAAAAAAAAGAAATAAGAGAGAGACGATGGTGTTGTACGTATGGGAGGGGAAGAAAAAGGATAAGGAGGAATTTTGGGGATGTGGTCCCTATACACTATCGATGATTTATCCTTCAACCCCAAACCATTAAACTAAATTTAATTCCCAATTTCTATTTTGATTCCAATTCAAATTCTTCGATTCTTTTGTTATATTCTGTTATGCCCCTAAATTAGGCTTTCTAGATTATTATTATTATTTTTTTAGATTAAGTTTAGAATATTCGAGGATTTTAATTAGTATTATTTTCTATTTGATTAGGTAATTTATCGAGCAAGGATTAGGCGTGCTTGCATCCGACACTTTTAGGCTCTACTAAATTTTGAAGCTACGTTCAAGGTGGGGTTTGTTTTTCTAAACTTTATTGTCTTTGTTAAATGCTTAGATTATTTTGCATGAATATGTAGTACGATTCTTGTAGACTATTGAGCCGAGGGGACTCAAGAGGTCCGGTCGATGTATCCCTCGGTGGAACCCGCAGTGCAACTATTGTCTATGTCTATGGTTTTTCAAATGATCTATGCTATGTCCTATCGGATTGTATTTGCATGCCTATGTGAGATATCCACAGTGTATTTAGCTTGGACAATTTATACTCCACCGAAATTGTGTTGCTCACCCCACATATAACAAACTTTTCGGCGAAGGAGATGGCGCTAAAGAGCGGTGGATATGACAAGGCCTAAAGCTTTATCTACGAATGTTTAGTTTTTTTTTTTTTAAAAAAAATATATGTCGAACTATTTACTTCTTTTAAGTTATTAGATTTCATTTCCAGTTTATTTGAAATTGATATGATCAGACATTGGTTAGAATTTTATTTATGAAATATTTTGCTTCCGCTACAATTGACTTAGTTAAATTTTATTTTTAAATTATCCATGTTCCTTTTCATCCAAAAATTTAGGATTATGCTTGCTTATTTTATTAAAGAAATTATAGGGCGTTACATTATCATATGTCTTTTGAAAGCAGCTTACACACTTATAGGCAGCTTTGCACTTTCTATGAGGCAGATTTTCTAAATTCACCTCATAAAGAAAGCATACAAATTAATAATTGTTATTCCATCTTACATTTCAATACACTGGACCAATATCGCGTCTACAATAATAACATTATTTTGTAAACATAATACTCAAATGACGTTTTGTTGATGAATTCATACAATGAATAATCTTAGGAGGTAGGTAAGAATTTCATAAAACTATGAAATGACTGTTGGTCTCAGCAACTTCGTAAGATGTTTGACTAAATTTATTTAAAAGATCTTATAGGGATAATTACAAAAATCCTCCCTGAGGTTCGTGACAATTACAAAAAAACTAGAGATTTTTGAAAATCGCAAAAAACTTCTTCAACTTTGATTTGTCTTACATTTTGCCCCTTTATAAGCAAAACCATTTCAAAAACCACCCTAATTTTTTAAAAATATTACAAATATCTCATAAATTTAACACATAATCAAACCTGAGGGGTCTTTTTGTAATTTTCAAACATCTCTTGGTTTTTTCTGTAATTAGCCCAAACCTCAGGGGGTCTTTTGTAATTATCCCTATCTTTATAAGATGTTTTTGAGCTTATATATAAGATGTTGAAAATAAGTTGCCAAAATATTTGGATAAAATAAAATGGTGGAGCTTATAAGGTGTTAGACTGTTAGTAATGACAAACAACTTTGTAATTAAATGGCCAAAATCAAATGAGACCGAGCAAATAAGATCTTATTTTAAAAATAAGTTGAGAACCCTCATCCTTTTTAAAGGCAGCTTATAAGCTCTTGAAGTGCTTACAAGCTCAGTCAAATACCCTCTTAATCAAACAATTTTGGGCAGATTTTATCCACCCTCTATTATCTGTCTCTTATTCAATACATGATCTAGTAATGGTGTAACTGAGCTATGAGTTTGTTTAGAAATGGTTTAAAAAGGCATGCTAGTGTAAATAGGGGAATCATACAAACTTAAATCAAAGCCAAATCCCATTAATTACACAGTAAATAAATCAAGAAGCTGATTCCATCATCCATGTGATCCAAAACCAATGCAGAATTATTTGATACATCAAGACAAAAGAATAATTATACACCTTTAAAATTGTATAGTAAAACAAGCAAGTAAAAATACAAAAAAAAAAAAAAATGAAAAAGAAAATTGACAAAATTGGAGAGGGAAATGTCTCCTTTCTAATAAGATACACAGCCTAAAAGAGTATACACTTAGCCTATAATGTATAAACTAAAGAAATATATTCTAACAATCTTCATCTCCTTTGGAAGTTAAGGAACTTGATGCCATAGGCGAAAACGAAGAAGAAGAGAAGAACCCAACCAACGTGCGCGAAAACCACAGCGATTAGGAAATCATGTTCATAGCCCAAGTACTCTTGAAGGAATTCATTTACCCTCATTCTTGCAATGTTGCCTGTGAGTTCAAGTTCACCGGTTTGATCGCCTATCTGGGATGTGAAAATGCCGTAGATAGTCCAGGCAACTGGAGAAGCCCAGTAGTACCATCTCCACCATATTGGGATAAGCTGGATTAACATAATGTGAGCATAAAGTTAGTTTTACGTTACTGAAAGGGATAATTACAAAAAGTACCCCCGATGTTTGACCTAATTACAAAAAAACCCAAACTAACTTTTAAAATTACAAAAAGTACCCCCGATGTTTGATTCAGTGTTAAAACTAAAAGGTAAACTGCAATATTTTACGAAGGGGGATTTTAAAGTGATTTTTGCTTATGAAGGGTTTAAATACTAGACAAAATGAAACCTCGGGGGTATTATTTGTAATTTTGAAACTTAGGTGGGTTCTTTTGTAATTAAGTCAAACCTCAAGGGTACTTTTTGTAATTATCCCTAATTACAATTACCATCCTTTAGGTTTAGCTTAATTGCAGAGTCATCTTTCAAAGTACAAATATTTTATTGACATATGTTTCTATTTTACGAAATTGCGTCCTATTTAGAATGGTTATTTCTATAATAAATACAAACCTCAAAGGAATATTTGTAATACTTCAGGGGTGGGTATTTGTAATTTTAAAAGATTACAAGATTTATTTGTAATTAAGATAAGCTTCAGGGGTAGTTTTGTGAGAATGGGAAGAATTTTGGTATACTTACGGGACGTGGGATGAGGAAACCGGAGAACAAGTTCCAGAAGCTGAGGAAGAAGGACATAACAATGGCAGCAATTTGGTAGCCAGGAGTCAACGCGACAACCATCATGCCGTACATTGAGAAGTAAGTGAAGCACATGAAAATGAAGTAGTAGAAATAGAAGAATTTCGCTCCTGTCCATTCGTATCCAATCATGGAGTAAAGAAGCAGAGAGTAAACGAACGTCTGAATCGCAACGTAGATGGTTTCTATTGCCACCTACAAATAGACAAAACACACAAAACATTAGAATTATTCCCTTGCAATAAAATTTAGGACATATATGCACCTTTAAACACGAAAGCTGTACTGAGAATGTTTATTTCCGTTTACCTGTGCAAACGCATAGGGCAACTCTGAATACATCCCAGCTGCCCTTTCACGGTAAAAAACTGTTCTCTCAATTGCTACAACGGATTGAACTGCAGAAGCATTGGTGGCTCCCAGGAAAAGCACAGCAGCATAAGTAGCTCCAAGTAGATTAAGCAAGTCTTGCTGTCTATATCTGTTAAGTGAACAAACAACTTCTGTCATTATAATGTCTTGTAAAGTACTAATTTCAAGATACTTTGATATTTTTTAAAAGGTTCACCGACTAAGGGAGTGTTCACAAAAACTTCTGCTTTTAGAGGAATTGATTTATTATAAAAGAAGCGAAAAGTAGTTGAAAATAAAAAGTTTATAAAAGTTATTAAAAGGGAGTGTTTGGTGAATAAGCTGTAAAAGTACATCAAATCAGAAGCAGAATCAAGAAATCTAAAATGCTCTTTTTCCTACTTTTAGATTTTGATTAAATTATGCATATCAGAAGCAGAAGGCAGCATTTGAGATAAAGAGATTTAGCTTACATCTGGTCCCCTCTTTGCCAAAAGATAACACCGAATAGAATGCCGATAACGATTGTCGTGAAAAACCTAATAGCATTGAATTGTGAGTTTCTCCAGTAAGACCAGTTTTGCTTCCAAAAGCAAGCCTTGCACTGAGTTAAGAAGGATTGGGAATATTGTGTGGGGAAGTATAGGTCCTGTGATCCTGGAGCTGGAGTGCTCAGTTCCTTTATTAGTTCCTGGTTCCTCCTGAAATTGAAAAAACAAAAAGAAAAAAGAGAAATAGAATAACAACTTCAGTACTTAGTTGCTTGATATTTGTATATATTGCAGATGAGTCTTTGATTACTTACCGATAAAGACCCGAATTGGCGTAAATTTGCGCAAAATCAACATCAAGTTGAGCTTCAGCAGCAGAGGAGCTGACCTCCAACATCCAAGTAGCTGGGTTGTAACCCTCTTTGATTTTGGGAACCCCTGGCACAGCCTACATAAATCAAGTCGATATAAGTAAGTCGGATCGTGGCTTAAAAATACGAGATCATGGGAGTGTTTGCAAAATCTTCTGCTTTTATAATAAGTGATTTATTGTAGTAGAAGTAAAAGTAGTTGAGAATCAGAAGTTGGTAGTGTTTGCAAATAGAATCAGAAGTTGAGAGTGTTTGGTGAAAAAATTGTAAAGATACTTATTTGTTTGTAAAAGTCAAACCAGAAGCGGAATTAGAAATCTAACGCACCCATCTCTTTGCTTTTAGATTCTGATTAAATGAAGTAGAACCAGAATATAAAGGAAACCTCACCTCAAAGTATTCAACAAGTTTGTGAGAATGGCGACCGAGAGCTCCAGCATAGATTACTTGTCCTCCTCTCTTCATCAAAAGGAGCTGCAAATAAAAATCACTTAATTGTCAAACTAAATGTCTTTATACAAAAATGCAAATCCAGATACCATTTTCAACTCATTCATTACCTCATCGAAAGCCTCAAAAATGTCTATACTAGGTTGATGAATAGTACAGACCACTGTTCGGCCTGTATCCACTGTATTTCTCACCGTCCGCATGACAATTGCAGCAGCCCGTGCGTCAAGTCCTGATGTTGGCTCGTCCATAAAGATTATAGAAGGATTGGCAACTAACTCAACGGCAATGGTAACCCTCTTTCTCTGTTCAGTTGAAAGACCATCCACCCCTGGAAGTCCAACAAGAGCGTTCCTCAAAGGATTAAGTTCGACCAAGTCCATTACCTCCTCCACAAACATCTGTGAAACAACAATAGCAAAATTCTCTCAGACAACATTTATCGTGTTTTGCTTCACAACTCGGTTAATTAAAATATGGATTGTTTGAAAAAACTTTTGCTTTTAGAAAAAATGACTTATTGTAGCAAAATCGAAAAGTAGTTGAGAGTTAAAAGTTAGTAGTGTTTGAAAATAGAATCTGAAAGTTGAATAAATTGAAAGAGGGTGTTTGGTGAATAAGTTGTAGAAGTACTTTAAGTCAAACTAAAAGCAGAATCAAAAATCTAAAGCACTCCTTCCACTACCTTTAGATTCTGATTAGATTATGTAAAATCAGAAGCAGAAGTAGGAGTTGGCATTTGAAAACACTGAAAGAGGGTGTTTGGTGAATAAGTTGTAGAAGTACTTTAAGTCAAACTAAAAGCAGAATCAAAAATCTAAAGCACTCCTTCCACTACCTTTAGATTCTGATTAGATTATGTAAAATCAGAAGCAGAAGTAGGAGTTGGCATTTGAAAACACTAAACTTACTTTGTTTATTTTTTTTTTTCAGCCAAAAGCTTAAAATCACTTTTTTAAGTGCTTGCAAAAACTCAACAACTTGCCTTTCGTGTTTCTGTCTTCACATCTGCAGCAAGACGCAGCCAGGCAGAGTAAAGGAGTGATTCATACACAGTAACATAAGGCGAATGGATATCATTCTGTTCACAGTATCCACTGACTCGAGCAAATGTTGCTTGGTTCTTTGGGTAGCCTGAAATATTTATGCTTCCTTCGATATATCCCCCGGTTTTCCTACCAGCCAAGACATCCATTAAGGTTGTCTTTCCAGCTCCACTGACGCCTACCAATGCTGTAAGAACACCGGGCCTGAAAGCACCACTAACGTCTCGCAGCAACTGAAGTCTATCTTCATTAACACCTTGAGTCTTCATTTCCTGAACGAAAATGGTTTCTCTTAGTAAATTTTTAATATTCTGAAGAAGACATTTAAGATGGAAAAATGTGTGAAACATAGGGCCTGTTTGTTTATGTTTCCATGGTCCATTTCCAGTTTCTGGAGTTGGAAATAAAATTTTGAGAATTTATTGGTTTTCGTGTGGAAATTGGGATTGTATTTGGATGAATGAATTGAAATGTGTTTTATGTAGGGTTGGAAATGAGATTGTGTTTGGTTTGAGTAGTTTTAAAATATTATTTTATGTATATAATAATTGAAAAGTTGGTAGTGGTGGAGTCCACTTCAATATTTTAATTTGAATATATAATATTATATTTGTAAGATTATAGTTGGTGGGTCCCATTAGATAGTTATAATTTAAAAATAGTAATATTTTAAATAGATAAAGTTGATAATGGTGGGTCCCACATATATAATTGGGTTAAAATATGAAAATAGTGATTGATAAGTAATGATGAGTGATGTAGGGTAGTGTGTAGGTTTGAGAATAGAAATTATAGGTTTGAGATGTTGTTTTATGTGAAAAATAGAAATGAAAATGATGATTTCCATTTGAAATTTTATGAACAAACATGATTCCACTTTTATGTATAGTTGGAAACTGGAAAGAGGCCATTGGAAACATAAACAAACAAGGCCATAAATTTTAGAGACAAACGTACAACTGGCATATCGACGTAGTAATTCACATGGTTGAACGAAAGAGAGAGGGGTTCGAAAGGCAAAACCATCCCCTTTCTTGCTTCACTAGTTGCTGCTCCAACAGTTGAGTTGGAACTTGCTCGAGTGTTCATACCGGCCATTTGAACACCTGTAATCATTAGGACTCTTAAACTTCTTGAAGCTAATGATCTCAAGAACATATAAAGAACTTCTATGCTTTTTGAAACACTTCCATTATAAGTTAGGATAAAATTACAAAAACTACGCTTGAGGTTTTGCCCAATTACAAAAATGTACAGTTATCTTTTAAAATTACAAATACCCCTTGACGTATTACAAACATCTTTGAGGATGCAATTTGTAAAATAAAACAAATATCAAGGGGGTTTTGTAATTTTGAAAGACAGTTGGGTTTTTTGTAATTACACTGAATCTCAAGTGTATTTTTCGTAATTAACCCTTATAAGTTGTTCCATTTATTTTCTCTTAATAACTTTTTTATGAATGAACTTCTTAAGATTTATCTGAGGTAATTAGTCATAACAAATCACACACCTTCGACATTAGTTATTTGTCGCTTTTTCTTGCTTTCCTCAGTGTCATCTGATATGATAGCCTTATTGTCACCCAAAGCTGAGATTGAGAACATAACAAAGTTAACATATGTACTCATTCATTAGTTACATGATAATAAAAAGCTAAAGATGAAGTAAAACTATATTACGTACGATTTAAGTATGTCAAGGCTGCAACAAAGAGAATGTTGAATAGAAGAGAGAATCCAAAAAGAGCCATGATGCATATCCAGTACCAAGACTCGGTCGTAAATAAACCTCTGTCCCTAAGAAGGGTCTTTCCAACAGTGTTTTCAGTGCCATTTGTAGGCTGAGAACAAATAAATCATTAAACCAATATTAGTGTGATATTTTGCAGCTTTCAGAAAATAATTTGTATAAATTTATAGTTCATTTTCTGGAACTTACTGCACTCCATCTCTCGGCAAGAAACTCATTGATGGCAATGGCATTTTGTCCATACATCATAGGAGAAATATAGTATCCCCATATCATCCAATCTTGAATATCATCTGAATATTTTCAACAAAAGAAATAATAAATATGGAATTACATTATCACTAACTTGAAAATTTTGAATAAATCAACAGAAGGAAAAAAAATGCATCAACCAACCAATTAATGTACTACTGACCTCTAGCGACAACGAAGCCTCCCAGCACAAAAACCATCAGCAAAGTGAAAGTTCCAAGTGTATTCGCGACGACTTGCGTTCTTCCAGCTGCTGCAATAAAACGGAACAAAGAGAGAGCCATCTGATGTACCCCAACGAACGCCAACAGTTGTTTGAAAAACCTACGAGAACATAAAATATTCTAACATTAGCCAACACGCATCACTTTGAACCACTTCTATAATCTTACCAATCAATTTTATTCCCCCTTACCTAATGGGAGAAGGCGCAAAGCCAATGGTGTAGTACGTAAGAGCGATCCACAGTCCCGACTCCATAACCGAAATCGGAATACGAAGTACCCAAATCGGCAAAGCAAAAGCCCAAGCTGGATAGAATAAAGAGTCCCTCTGTTTGAAAAACACAGGAAGCCTAAAAACAGTCATCGCGAGCTCTTGCATTCCGTTAAACATGACATTGATGAGACTGAAGAACAATGCTCCCCAATACTTAGAAGCGTCTTCAATTCTACCAGAGCTCATTTCTGTTCTTAAGAAAACTGTCAAGGCGATTATGGCCATTATTGTTATTTGCGTAGTCTTGAAGATGTATATAAACGAGGCGCGTTTCATGAGGAGCCATTCTCTGGAAAAGCAGGCCCTGAAAAGTTCCCAATTTGAAATACCATATTTGTCCTTCACCAACGCAGCAGGATGCGTTCGGGACTTGTCGTATGGAACTCTAAGTTCTGTCATAAGTTGTTGTCCAGTGTGAAAAGAGTAGAAAAGTTGCGAAAATTCTTCTACGGAGATATAATGGTAAGGTTGATCTTTTTTAAACCAATACTGTTCTTGGTCCTTTATTGAGGTAACTTCTTGCAGAAAGTCTGCAACTCCTTTCCTTTCTGGACATTTGAATCCCATGTACTCGAAAAATTCGAGTACGTTCTCACGTGGACCCTGATAAACAATCTGACCGTCTGAAAGCAGGATAACATCGTCGAAAAGATCAAATGTCTCAGGAGCAGGCTGTAAGAGAGAAATGACCATGGTTATGTCCATAATGTGAACCATTTGTCTCATAAATTTGACGATTTGAAAGGTGGTGGAACTATCCAGGCCAGTTGATATTTCGTCCATGAAGAATGCTTTCGCTGGTCCGACCAACATTTCCCCTGCATTTAGTGGAACGAAATCATTTAATCAGTAATTTTCAGGTTGCCATATTAGGGAACCAAAATGTTCATGCGATGTTTCCTTTACAATATAATTAAAATTATATTCGATTTGTAACTGCAAACAAATGGAGTATTTGCAACTTTTGCTTTTAAAAGGAGTGATTTGTTGTAGTAGAAGTCAAAAATAATCAGAAGTTAGTAGTGTTTGCAAATAGAAGCCGAAAATTGTTTAGTTAATATAGAGTGTTTGGAGAATAAGTTGTAAAAGTGATTTTTACATATTTTAATGAAACCAGAAGCAGAAAATCTAAAACACCCCTCAGCCTGCTTTTAGATGATTGAAAACACTAAAAACTTCTTCTTTTTTCCCAGTCAAAAGTTGACAATCACTTTTTTTTAAGTGTTTGGTGGAATTACATACCAGTAGTGACACGCTTTTTTTGTCCACCTGAAATGCCCCTTCTCATATCATCTCCAACCATAATATCAGCACAAATATCCAATCCAAGAATCTGTGGAAATTCATATACAATGTTAGGCTTGTCGATTTAGACGGGAAATTTAAAGAACAACAAGGGAATGCAAAAATGGACCTTGAGGACGTAATCTGTAATCAAACTTGTTTCTAGGCCCACCACGGCTGTGGCTTTCATGAATGCATCAATCTCGGGATCAGGTTTTATACCAGCTTCTTTCTCTCTTCTCGACAACTCTGCCAGCATGTCATACCTTGTCCCAACTCCCAAGCATCTACCTGAGAAATCCAATGTCTCGCGGACCGTCATTTCACCATGGTGAAGATCATGCTGACTGATATAAGCACAGGTTCTTTGGGGAACAAATTCGTGAAATTCGTGGCCACAATAGGTTATTTTTCCAGTAACCTGTTCGGAAATCCAATATCAGCTATAAGAGAAACTTACTTGAATAACCAAAACCAAACTACAAATAGATATTGGGAAAGAAATGAAGACACAAAACTTGATAAATAAACGCATATTTTGTGCTAAAACTGTCATAGGAAAACATACCCTCATATCATCATCGGCTTTTCCTGCTAGAGCTTTTAGCAATGTTGTTTTCCCGGAACCTGGTGGCCCAAGAAGCAATGCCATCCTGAAAACATGTATCCGCGGATTTAGGTAAAATTTACATGATGAACATTCCAAAACCAAAATCAAGTGGCAGAAGCTTAATGTCTAAATTGGATCAACATATAAAGAGATAAATTAGTTTTAATTCAAGAAAAAGGAAAATTTCAAGAATAATAAGCATACCTTGATGGTCTTACAATCCCACTAACTTCATCAAGTATCTTTACAACCCTTTTCTTTGATGGGGAGAGCCCAATCATCCCTATTGCAGCCTATGAAACAATTAAACCAAATTCAAGATAAACTTCACTGCAGAAAAAGCAGATAACAAATAGTCCACAACAGAATGAAAAATACTAATGCAACATATTTTCTTGTTTTACCAAACATGTCCTAAAGATTCCAATACAAACTAATCCATGTAAGGGCACCTTATGAAGAAAACATACCTCTAATGTGTTGAGTGTTGAGTTGAGCAGAGTTGGAAGTGCTCTGGTTCCAACATATGCATCTCCCTCAATAGATAGATTCTGGAATCTCACTTCAATCTTTGGAATCTCAATTCCCACCCTGTTGAAATACCAGCACCCAATATTTAAAACTTCTCAAAATGTCAACCCATCATATTTTAAAATTGTGGAGATAATGGAAAAATGTGTTTAAACAAAATATTTGATCCAAGACTCTCAGCAATTCACTTA
Organism: Rehmannia glutinosa; assembly: GCA_016081115.2. Lineage (NCBI taxonomy): Eukaryota > Viridiplantae > Streptophyta > Magnoliopsida > Lamiales > Orobanchaceae > Rehmannia > Rehmannia glutinosa. The sequence goes on from CM071936.1 coordinate 6,234,806, forward strand.
TACCATAATCAAAATCCTTTTAAGGATCTAATTGCAATATTAGTCCTATATCTATAAGGTGTAGCAAAAATAGTTTTGCTGAAATAACGATTTGCCAAAAAAAAAAAAGGTACTTTTCAAAAAGTCTCGATTTCTGGTCGTCGGAAGTTGGAAAATTTGACGGAAAAACATTTTCACGTTTTTGGTCGAACGCGATTATTTGGAAACCTATATTTGTTCATGTAGACATCGTCCAAGTGAGTTAGGCCGCGATTGGATGTGAGTGAGATTTCATTTTCGTTTCACTGGAGAATTTTTTCTGACTAAACATGCGATTGTCTATGAAAATTTTCAGAAAATATAATGTTCTCTTACTTTCACTTTTTCTCATTTTTCCTCTTATTAATCACATCTATACATTTTTTCACAAAAAAACTAATCATTATTACACATTTTCCCACAAATTTCACTATTCACTCATTCACACATTTCTAACTACCAATCATATCAAATCATTATTCTACTATTTTTAAATCAAATCAACTTTCATCATTACTTTTTCATCTCACATCCAACCGCGCTCTCAAAATTCATTTTTTTTCTTCCAAAATTTTTTGACCACTATTCTCTAGCAAAATAAAAGAATTCAAAATGAAAGTATATCAAATCGCGCCCTTACATTTTTGTTAGGACACGTTTTGGAAGATGCCACATAAGTGAAATTAAATTCGACCAATATAAGGATTTTTTTTGGCAAATTTTCCAATTTATGACACCAAATAACTAAAATCTATATTGTTTTGAAAAAACAATTATGGGACTTTTTTGCAAATTCTGATTTCAGCAATATTAGTCATATAGCTATAAGGTGTAGCAAAAATAGTTTTGCCGAAATAACGTTTTAGAAAAAACTGTAAAACGTAAGTTTCAAAAAGTCTTAATTTCAGTTCTTTGGTTGCCGAAAGTTGGAAATTTTGTTGAATTTTTTTTTTTCACATTTTCGGCCAAACACACTTATTAGAAAACCAAAATTTGTTTTTGTGTACGTCTAAGTGAGTTTTGACACAATCTCAAAAAAAAAAAAGTGAGTTTTGACACGTTGATCGGGAGAAAAAAAAAGTCACGAAAGAGAAACTCGCTTAGAGGATTCCACATAAGTGAAACTAATATCCACATCAACCGTTTAGTCACAAACGTGGACACGTTAATTTTTCCGGCAAAATTTTCAATTTCTGGCGATCAAAATAATAATATCGAGATATTTTCTTAAAAATTACGGGGCTTTTTTGCAATCGTATTTCTTCATTTTGCTACACCCAATTTAGCCTTCTTTGAAGCAAACAAGAAACCAAAATAATACCAAAAAAAATTCTGATTAAAACTTAAAATTCACTGAAAAAATCTCACCTATCAGTCCTGTTTCTGAGCCTCTGGAGAAACTTCTCATTATCATCCTCAACAACCTTGAGAATACTCTCCATCAACAGTTTCTTATCCTGCGCGCCAAGGTTGGTTACATCCACCTCAGCATGAACCACCTTCCCATTGCTCATAACCTGCTGCAGCATTCCCTTTCTCATCCGATCGTACGTCGGCAGCCGCTCGATGGCCGCCCATCGGAGCTCCTCCTCATCGTCCGCCGCCTGCCGCCGCGTGCTGTTCCTCATGAACACATCCGGCTGCGCTTGCCAAACCTCTCTAATACTCTGCGACCTCCAGCTCCGCCTACTGCTACTCGTCCGACTCAGATCGTCCCCCACCAACGCCGCCGCCGCCATTGCTCGATTCCTGAACTCCTCTGATAACTCCTACTTTTTTTTAACCTAATTTCCACAAATATCCAATTACAGAGCTATAGACTAACAAAAATGTACAGGAATTTTTTTTCCCTATTCCAAAAGCAGAAACGAATTGTACGTCGTCGTTTAGTTTTCCCTCTTCAAATTGTTAAAAAGCATGGAATTGTGTTGCATGGAGTTTCTCTGCCATTTAATTTCGTTGAAAAATGAGAAATTGGGCGGTGACAGATATTTTCTTCGTTGGACATTTTTTACACATATATACATACACAGATGGTGGGTGGGTGGGGTTGGGGTGGGGTGAAGGGGGTGATGAAGTCTGGTCAAAATTAGACTACTAATGGAGGATTTTAGCTGTTATAAATCCATATATCGACAAAAGGTGAAAGTTGTTAAAGACTTAGGGAATGATCCTGTGTGTCATTGCGGGGAAATGCGTTATAAGCTTGGGATGATTGACGGAGGAGAAAGCTTTAGTTGGCCCCACGAATGACGTGGGATCTGAATTGGCAGTTGCGGTTTGACTTTGTGGGGCCTGTGGTAGCATTTTGCTGACCAGCTGAGGCAAACTTCTGATCGACCTCGTCACCTCGTATTGTTTTGTTTCACACCACGGCAATTGCGCGTGGGCCACTTTCTTTCGGCTTTGCCACGTGTCCTCTTCTTTTTCCCCTAGTGATTTTATCTCATTTATTATGTTTTTCTTAAATAAATGAACAAGTGGATGAGTAATTTTTTTTTTTTTTTTTGAGGTGAGTGGATGAGTAAATTTGGGTTGTTACTTGTTAGTCCAAAATCATTGAGCATTTATGTATTTAATTTGCAGGAAGCCATATATGATATATGAACTAAAAATAAAGAATCATAAATTTCATCATTTTCAAATAATAGATACATATCAAATTGAGATTTTTACATGATCGTATTCGATAGTAGCGTAGTCTTTAGTTAGTCGTAACTTACCACTGAAACATAGAATAAAAAAATTGCAGTGAAACCAATAAAATTAATTTCACTTATGTCACGAATCATCGAATAATGGTTCGTTTATATCATCTTAACAAACTCCACATGTAGGGTCAAACTTTTAACTGGGAAGTAGAATTCACATACTGGGGACAAACAAAAATCGTATGTGGAGATCAACTTATTCATAAAAGGGAACTAAAATATTAAAAATTATTTTTCGCATCCTTCATGGATGACAAGTGAAGAAAGGGAAATGATTAGAAATAGCCTAGTTTTAAACCACATATACACAAATGGCCTTACTTATTCAAAAGTTTCAAAAATGGCCTTCTTATTTGATAAAACCCCAAAATATCCCTTATATTGAATTAAAGGTAAACTAATGGTTTTTAAAGGTTTTAGGGGCCGTAAAAAATGGTATCGAGCTGGGTTTATTAAGAACTTTTAGTTAAATTTATTATATCTATGTAATTAACAATTGGTGAGGAGAAATTACTCCGAGATTATGAATCCTAGGACGGATGTCCGAGATGTACCCTTACAGACATATCGTCAAATTTTGACGATGTATGCACAAGAACACTTGACCAGGTTTCATATCGAAATACCAACATGAAGAAAAAGAATGGCGGGAGCCGACGGGGAAACCTTAAGGCAATGCAAAATGCGAGCGAATATTATAAAGCGCTTGGATGCTTAACTGCACTTATATGTTCACTTGATGAACCTCCAAGAAAGCGGTTCATGAAAATTCCCATCGAACAATGATTCCCCGATGGTGGACCGGAGTGGAACGAGATACTTCCACTCTTCCCGATAAATCTAAGATCTCCAAGATCTTAGAGAAATCCAAGACGGCGGTGCACTTATAGCAACCGCCATATTCATCTACCAAAGACAAGTTCATCGATCCAAACTGGATGGAGACGATGGTGAAATATCGAAAGAAACTCTTGAACTCCTTCATGATATTCGAAACGAGTCAAGAACCTGGAGGATGTGCCAAGTTCATCCTAGGAAGGAAACGATATTGATTTTGGAACGGCACCTATTTACACCAAAAAGGAAACCAACCGGTTATACGAAAGATGACAGATGAGGAAAAGCTCATTGCTCTAATCAAAGGAAAATCCATCAAAAATTAAAAAAATGGATATTGAAAAGATGAATCTTAAAGATCTACATGACTGGCGAGAATCCTTCATGACTAGGTATTGTAGATTTAAAGATGAACGCAGTGAGGAATCGCTTTGGTCACCTATGACCCACAAGGTAGACCAATTCCACCACCACCACCACCAGCTTAATCCTAACGTCGAAGAAAGCGGGTTCGCATCATGGAGCTCGGACGAGAGGATGCCACATCTTTGGAGATTTCACGACCGGGATGATCCACTTTCGGGGACAGGAGGTCGAAACCTCTTGGAACTGCACAACCTACCGGAAGGCCGAATGTTTATCGACGCCTTATGGAAGAACGCACCTCGACCCAATACACCCGTATGGGTTAATGTTAAATCTGGACATCCCGATTTTAAAAAGAAGTTCTCATTGATGAATGGGCTTGACTATGAGAATTTCAAGAGAACCCTCGATCTTACAAAGGATTCATTCATTTTACTTCTTGAAATGAGTCTTGAAGGATCGGTGAAGATTGCATGGGATATGACCGATGCCGCATTTAAAAGTTCGGTCACATCAGGGAATCACTTAAAGGAATTGTCGATGGTATGGCAAAACTATTCAAAATCCAGGTTCATCGGCACAAAGTTATTTTGAGGATTAGAGGATGAAAAAGAAAGAGATATAAACAAGCCCTCTATAGCCTTGAGTTATTGGATATTTGTCATATTGACGAATATATCAAGTTGTTCACCGAATATCGGTGGAAATCCAAGATTGAGGAAAAGAAGGCCGCATGACTATTCTTTGCCAAGATTCCGAGTCCCCGGAGAAATGCTTATCGGGGAATACAAGGGTGGAGTCAAGAGAAACTGCGGGCTTAAAAATGTCTTTCCTAAAGGCCAAGTTATCCGAATGGTGCTTTATCAAGCGGCTCTCCGCACAGAATTACAAGAGATTAAGAGGAATTAACAAAACAGTTCCTCTATGTTGCGTGGATAATGATATCCCAACAATTGTTGGGAGGTCAACCAAGGCGGCACAAGAAGAAGAAGGAGCGAAGCCATCCATACCGCCGAGAAGAAGTAGCGAAAAAAGTAGGTCTTCATGGAGACCTGAAGGTTTTAGTCAAAACAAAAAGCCCGGTTACAAACGGGACAAAGACCAAAGCGCTGCGGGAGTAGAGCCTCATCATCGGGTTCTAATCAAGCAAGTACCAAACAGAAATCCGGGAAGAAGAACTTTCGGCGTGCTCACACTAGAGCAAATAAAAGTTTCAAAGATCAGAATTCTTTGGACATGCGAGCAAAGGGCATATCTCAACTGGGATTGCCCATAAATCAAAAAAGAGGAGTCGAGGCAGTTCGAGGCTACACCGAAATTGAGGAAGTTGTCTACTATCAAGATCTTATACATGTGTATCAATTTGAGGATATCCCCTCGGATGAAAGCATCTATTAAGAAGAAATCTATTCTCGACGATGGAAGTGACTCGGCTCGGAATCGGAGTGAAGAAGAAATTCTTCAACAGACATTAGAGAGAGGATATGTCGATTCCTTTCTCACACGCGTTTCTCATAAGACTTTATGAGAATTATGAAGGAAGATCCAAAGCTTCAAGTCTATGATGGATTTACGATCGGAGCGATGGAAAAAGCATTGGATAAAATTGGGTTTCAGAATAGAAAAACCAAATTATCCACAGGGTAACAACCGGAGAATTTGCCATTCCGATGGAGTTTCACGAACCTGATCGAGATGCGGTTGGTCCCTATTAAAGAAATACAGGAGATCAAAAGCGAGTTAAAAGAGAAGTTGCAAATACACTCTCATGGATTCATATTGGGGCCATAAGAGTCAATATTAAAGCAACATTCAAAGAAGGAATAGATTCGCCACTCAATCCGGCTATTTTTGACAAGCGAATCTCAAACCTCAAGGATTCATGCCTTGGAGCGATTCTGAGGAAATTTGTATCTTTGGGAAATTGGCATTTAATGTCTATCCTGCACTGCATACAATCTGGAAGATCGAGATTTCAAGAGAGTCATAACCCTTCATCAAGATTTCAAAAGAGATGATTTGATGAAAGAAGGAATAGACCTCTACTCGATCACATACAAGATATCTTATGCTCTCTCGAATACACATCATTCGAAGTATTCTTGAGAAAGGAATTTATCGAAGTCCCAAGGATTTTCGAGGACTTTGCCAGGGTGGTTTTACGAAATTATTGAATCTCCAACTATAAAGGAGATCGATATGAAAATACAAGATCAACCAGTCTTCAACAAAAGTCAAGTCTCGAGTTGAGCCAAGAAGGATGTCTTTCCAACAGACGAGAATGACGAGTAGCAGGCCGTTGGGAAGAAAAGAGACCAAGTACGATTCAAATGTATCCCGGATGTTTTCAAAACAAAGAGGAGAGTCAAATGTCCAGAAGATGGCGAGAAGTTGAAGTAATATTCGACATCACTCAAAAGGATAATATTTTTCCTTGTGATGTTCTATATTATCTACAACAACCAATAGTTGGAAGGTATCAGGAAGCCTCAAGATAGGAGAAATTGAGCTTACTATCACAGGAGTTGCGGGAAAAATCCCGGAGCAATTAACACCGGGAATTGAATTTCTCGAGGATCATAAACCTTGGAAAGATTACAAGACGGAATGGAGTTCACAGCGGCTAATAAAAGATATAGAATCGATGACCATTAGTCCATTCTCCATATACATTTCTATTGATATGTTATATGATGAATACAAGGCCGAGTATTTCGCCGCCTATATTGATTCAGTGCTTAATATGTACTTGCAGCGGAAGTTTTTCCTAAAGACATTGGAGAAGATTTATCACTATTGCGAGGAAGAGATTTCTCTAAAAGGATTCTTATCCTTAATCGAGGAATTAAACAAGCGAAAATCATGATCGGAGGCGCGAGACGGTACCCATGGTACAAAGTGAAGACGCCACCAATCTATTTCCATGATACAGTGCGAGATATTTTGCTAGGAAACAATTTCCTACAAACATTCAAGCGGTTTACACAGAGAATGAGACGAGAAGACTTATTTTCACAACATTGTGTGATCATAAGATTATTGTCCGAGATCATGAGAAGCATTTTTACGAGAAAAATGCCTATTATTTTTCGCAAAAGCGTGGTGATGAAGCCAAACTTCGCAATCCAAAAATGGCGGATCGAAGAAAATTTGGTGAAGCATTATTATCCTATAGACAAATTGGTTCGATTCAAAAGGATCAAAAAAATATGGGATAACAACTTGTATTCATTCGAGTACAAGGTGAAGAACGAGTTACTCCGGAAGTCATTGCGAGAATTATGGATGAGTCTTATGGAGAATCCACGAGTGATGTGACCATTGAGGAACAAATAACACTCGAGGATATCAAGAATCGAAGATCCAAAGGAATTATAATGAAGATCCTTTGGCATGGTGGGACAAGAACGAGCTCAAAGCATCCTTGAAGGTTAAGCCAGGAAAGGAGTACGAGTTCGTAAGATTCAAACCAATCTTTATGAACCAGGAGGATCGTAAGGATATGCGAAAAATACTTAAGGAACATCTTGACCTTAAGTTAATTTCACCAGGAGTTTCTCCATACAATGATCCCGGTTCTTAGTCGAAACCATGGAGAGATCAAAAGAGGAAAGCGAAGACTTGTTATTAATTACAAGGAATTAATAACATTTTGGAGTTCGACGGATACTATATCCCAAGCGAGAAACATCCGTTAATCTGTATCAAAGGTGCCAAGATATTCTCAAAGTTCGATTGCAAGTCCGGATTTTACTTACCAGTTAAGATGGATGGAGAAAGCAAGAAGTTCACGACTTTCTACACCACAAGGACACTATATTTGGAATGTGATGCCTATGGGATTGGCTAATGCACCACCCTGGATATATCAAAGAAAGATGGATAATCTATTCAAAGATTATTTCGCTTCATGTTCGTGTATATCGATGATATTCTTATCGCATCAAAGAACATGAAGGAGCATCTCAAACATTTGGAGATATTTTCGGATGTTTGTCACAAGGAAGGATTAGTGCTTTCGAAAAAAAAGCGATGAATTGCAACAAGACAGATTTGAATTCCTAGGAATTGAGATCGACGAATGGGAATAATCCTACAAAGTCATATTGTAGAAAAGATACATGGATTTCCGGATACATTGAAAGACAAGAAGCGACTTGAGTTTTCTTGAGTTGTCAATTTTTTGGAATGTTTATAAACAATCTAGCACATTACGAGGAAGGTGTTTAGCCCATTGCTTAAAAAGGATGCGATATTCAAATGGGAGAATGAACATCAAGAAGGAATCAAGCAACTTAAGGAAGTTTGCAAAAATCTTCCGAAACTTGCAATTCCACAGATGAAGATGAACTGCGGTTCTTTATACGATGCCGGTGATTATTGGTGGGTAGCGGTACTTACAAAAGCTACACCAAATGGAGAAGTGCCATGCGAGATCTGCGCATGGTTTATTCACACCCGTGAATCGACTTTGGTGGCATATCAACGAAAAGAATTCTTTTGCGATCGAAAAGGCTTTTAAAAAATGGCCTTTATTCTTACTCAAGCTAAAAAGTTTATCTTAAAATTGATAATTCAAGTGTTAAAGCTTTTCTCAAAAACAAAATTGAATCAAAACCGAAAAAAGCTAGAATACTTAGATGGCGTGCTCAATGCCAATATTATGATTATGATATTGTCATTATAAAATCTCATGAAAATATTCTTGCATTTTTCTAACAAGAGATGAAGGGAATTGAAGTTGATTCCATCCTAATCGCATCAAGACATCTTGGAGACCACCGAAATGCTACTCCGAGAATTTGATACCCTGGTCATCAATCCGATTTGGGGAAATTACAAAGGAATGATCGGGACAAAGTAACCGATCGTATATCGAGCATGTGTCCGGTCTCTCACTCTCGATTGAGAACGACATTTCAAGGGCCACTCCTCCGGCCGCTAATAAGCAAACGGAGCGTTTATAGCGCAGGGCTCCCCAACCCGTAAGCAGAGGATTCCAAAGTCCTCTAGCACAAGTCCTAAGTCGGCGAAATGTTGGCCCAAGGAAAACGATACTCCGAGTCAAATCCCGAGTTATCACATCAACCCAAGACGTCCGGGTAAGGGCGAAGAGATCAATCTTAGGCCTATGATGGGCACTTCTAAGGTTGATACTAACGAGATTAAAGTTTCTTCTTCGCGGAATACCAGGCAAATTGGGAGAAACTAATTACGGAACATGGGATATCTCCGGAAAAACAAAAATTGATGTTTCGAAAATATCCAAGGTTTGGATGCTACCAAATTCCAGCCCTCAAGAAGTAAAAAGGTGGTACGAGTTTGGGGCTTTGGCCTCGATCTATACTACTTCACCAGATTCCCGGAGATCACAAAATTACCGAAGTGGATCCGGAAGTCATTTTCTGTCTTTGGTCCAACAATGACAACCTAAGACGAGGGGATACATTGGAGTTGTATTTCATAAGTGCAACAACAGAGCCCGTCGGAAAAAGGTGGACATGAAGCCTTCCATTACATTAGGCTTTGAAGACCGGATGAAAGAGCCCGGAAATATCAAGGAGGCAAGTTCGGAAGAAGTACAATTGGCCATGACCTTCACCAAGATCGATCACTCTGAAGGGCATGGGGATTGTGGGTCCGTCTCACGAGAGATGGACAAAGTCAAGTTTCCGTTCAAGTTCTACCGGAATTCGGTGAACGGGTCATTCTGTTGAATACCATGACAAAAACTACAAGGTTCGCAGAAGATCCGCTCGAAAAGAAAAGAAATCTTCTATGGGAAAATAAGTTTCACGGGGAGTAAAGAAACTCACGGAAATATTGTAACATGGCTCATATTGGCCATTGGGAACTTCGGTCTATCCCGAATGTCAAAACCAGAAGAACCGAATTTGGTAAAGGATTCCGCCAAAAGTTGATCGGAGAAGACCGGATGGAGAAAGAAAAGTCACGAAGTATCCAAAGTTTCGGGGACCACCAAAAAAAGTAGATTCCCCAACAAAGCTAGTGGAGACATGTGACTCCAGACAGTAACAACCCACTTAGAAAAAGACGAAAAGTGGGTCCATGAAAGATGTTGTCCAAAGTATTACAAGACAAAGGACGAGTCGTGAGGATTTGGAAGTTTGCATAAAGAACTTCGGATACTGAGAAAGATGGGGCCAATCCATGTGAAGAAAGGAAAGGCCAACTAATTCTCTGCAAGTGGGAGCAAGCAATAATTCAAGAGTTTGATGTAAGCGGTGACGTCTTACATTTCAACAAGAGTCAAGTCCGAAATTGAAATCCGGACTTACATCTATTTAAACCGGAGTTTGAAGAAGGCCGAGGACATCGAAAATTCTCCTAAGTCTTCTACAATAAAAATTCTTCCGTAATATTAAGTGTTTAGAATTTGAGTGTTTTTCGATTTTAAAGTTTAGTTTTTTTCTTTTATGTACAAGAGTGTAATAGCCTTTATGAGAGGCTAAACAGGTTTTCTCCTCCCAAAAGAAGATTCTTGATGTAATAAATTTTTCTTTAAGTTCTTAATAAAATAAAGGCCGTTTTTGTTCAACATGTGTTCATAATGTACTATTGATTCATCCATTTGAAGAATTACTTTTACGCCTTGGAGTAGAAACGAACCAAGTTGTCTTTGAAAGCGTTTCTCGAAGGAGTCGGATAACTTGCGATCATCATCTTCTCGAGGGTGAGGTTGAGCAGTGAAGAGCTATTTGTCAAACGATCCGGGGGCACTAATTTTCCGATCGGTGGCGTTGCGAACCACTTAACCCTGTCTTTTCTTTGGCCAAAAGAGGTATGAATTTTAAGGGATTTATTAATTTTACGGAAGCATGTTGGGCTGATATGGTCGTAATGGACTATTTCCATTTTCACCGTAAACCTTGGTTTGGAACCGATAATATAGAATCGAACATCTTTTAAAACTCTATGACTTTAAGTTTTATCTACCGAAACCCGACATGATCTTTTTAAAACCTCCGTATGGAGACCGGATCTAAGTAGGTGTAACAATGCCACGAATGAAACAGAAATAGAAACCGAAAAGTGTTCGTGATTCTGAAACTGCACGAATTAATCATATTTCCTTATTCTCATTATAAAGGGTATAATGGGAACTTCAATGCATATTTGAATCCTTTTAATAAGGATGGCCATAGTTGTAAATCAAACTTGAAATAAGGCCGTTTCTGAACATACCCCGTGAAGAAAGGAAGGATGAAGTGGAAAATAGAAGACTAATCAATGTTTTTAAAGTCGGATCGGACATCGAATCGGATTAATAATTGGGTCATTGGGTCACTGGTTCAATCGGTTAAACCGTTTTGAAAAAACCGGTTGACCCATACATACACATATATACATGTACAAATGTAAAAAATAACAAATAAATATAAAAATAAAAATAAATTTAATAGATTATAATATCCAAATATATGTATAAATAGAATATAAGGAACAATTATATGTAAACTTTTCCGTTCAATATTTGTAATAAAACAAAGAAAATTTTGCTTGAAAATTTTTGAACCGGGTTAACCGAGTCACCGGTTTCCGGGGTTTTTAACGGTTTTGACCGGGTGGCAACGGTTTTTTAGCCACCCGGTTTTAATATAGGACTGGACCGGACATGTGACCAGTTCCCGGTTAAACCGGTTGAACCGGCCGATCCGGTCCGATTTTCAAAACACTGAGACTAATAGAGTTATTGGCAGGGGACCAATTGTCTATTTTACAGTATTGTAAAAATCGACATAGGCGATAGGCATTCATAGGGCGAGATGATTTCACTTCGACCAAAATTTGGGCCTAGACGCCTAACTAGGCGGCCAAAAACTTGCCTAGGTGACCGTCTGGATGGGCTAGGCGACAAAAAATTGACCAAAAATAAAAATAAATTAAAACATAGTTGTTTTCATAGGCTTCATAGGCACCCTAGGTGCTAGGCGCTGAGCTGCCACTAGGAGTGGAAATGGATCGGGCCAAGCCAAGCTTTGTGTTGGATAGTTTGGCATACTTAACTAAGTTTAGGCCCAATCTTGGCCTATCATAGTGATAAAGCTTTTTTCGTAGGCTCTACCTAACATTTTTACTCAAAAAAAAAAAAAAAAACAGGTTTGAGCCTATTTAAAACATGTTTAAGCCTATAAAAGATTAATATTTAAATAATAATAATAATTGATTATAAAATATTAATTATTTGTTTTATTAGTGTGTTATATTATATTTCTATATAAGACATAATATTTGTATACACAACTTAAAAAAGAAACATAGATGTATTATACAATATATATATAGTGCAAGTTCAAACTATTACAAAAAGATTGTACGGGAGGGATAAAGTTCGAATTAGGGGTGATAATTCGGGTCATCGGATCGAGAGTGTGTTTGGTTTCAGGTTGATTTTGGGTTATGCTTAAAATACATCAAAAAATAATTATAATATAAAATAACTACGTTTTAGACAAATTTGTAGCATCATGTCAGATTCGTGTCAATCGGGTTTGAGTTCGAATTTCTCGTGTTCGGGTTCAGGTTCTCTCAGTAACTTTGTGTTGGGTTATCATATCGTATCATAGATTATCACTCATAGTTTGAACATTTGACCTCACCTCTAATATGCTAGGCCAGATTCATATTGTATATATTAAATAGGTTATGTACGCATATAATATTATATATGTATACTTATAAATAGGTCGGTCTGTTTAGTTTAAAAGCTTTTTCTAAGGCCCAAGTTTGGCCTGAATATTTAAATAGACTTTATTAAGAGCCTTTAGCTTGGCCCAATTGTTAAATAGTGCTTGCCAAACCAAACCCAATATAGGACGGGTCATAGATTCCTGTTGGATAGCATGACCTATTTCCACCCCTATCTGTCACCTTACTAACGCCCAACGATTTTTGCAACATTTCTATTTTCATAGAAACTCCAAAATTAATTGTCTAATAGATGGACATGTCTTCTATAATAATGCCCTGGACTTGATTTTTTTTTAGACGACGGACTTGATGAATTATTGATCTTATTATAAAAGTATTTTTAGTTTATACCTTACACATGTGTGATGGAAAATAATAATTGTAAAAAGTGTTTTCTGTCAAATCCATACAGAATAAGGATTATTATTCTATTCAAGTTCAATTGGCTGGCCGCTTTACTTAATCCGTAGACAATGGGTGTTTCTTTTAAACGTGCCTAGTATTTTAATAAAGTATTCTAAGAAAGGGCATATATTATTATTCAGGATACCAATAAGCGTGTCACGTCTTATCTTACGTGATGGAGCAAGAAATATGTGTGTGTATAAAATATGCTTAAAAGCGCGTTATGGACAATAGGTGACTGAAAATTGACACATTCCCAACATATATGTTAAAGAATATATACAACACTTTCGATTGAAATCACATACACTGCGTGGTTTTAATTGTGTGGTTTATTTTGGTTGACGTAGTTCTGATTACTAATACGTCCACCGAGGGTTTATCCAGTCTTGTACAAGACTCAAAGAAAGAAGCGCTTTGGGTTAAAATCATATTAAAAAAAAAAAAAAAAAGAGAATATATGTCTGAATTTGTGCTCTCTATAAATTATTGTTATTCAGGGTGAGTTTGGCAGGAAGATCGAATAATTAAGTTTGAAGGGACATACTTAGTAATTTAAAAATATCATTAATTTTTTTTTAAATATATGTATGTATTAGCCTAAATATCTTACCACACACATAATTGAATCTTTGTCTTTCTCATATATTTTCCAATTATATGTGCCACAAAAATCAAGATTTTTTAAATGCAATGAAAAATTTCAACGAGGTTTGAAATTTTAATCAGGCCATAAATTACACATTGTTCACACTGGGACTCATTTTTCTTGTTATAATTTATTCTTTGGGCATAAAGGGCCATTTGGTCCTTTTGCAGGCCTTCTAGAGAGACAGGTTGGCTAATAAATGCATTTTAGACGCCCAAAATAACATATGTTTTTATAGAGGGCCCAAATAATTCAATTTTATTCCCTCGACAAGATTTGACTTATTGCGTGTTTACATGTATGGACCATCGATATTGAAAATTAATTACATTATTTATTATTCAGTTTAATATTAATTGTTAAAAGTTCGTGTAAATTAGATTTGTTTTAAAAAAAATATCATACCGTACTTAAACAATTATTTTCCCAATGAGATTTAACATTCGATTCGATAATAAACAAATATGTAAAAGTATGCAAGTCTTTTTGAGTTTGGTGCAATTTCATTCAAATTTATTTGGCTATTTACCAACCCAAAGCCAACTAAAAAATCCAAAATGGCAAATTGCCAAATAATTTCACCGTCGTATAAATAGGCTAGTTGGGGGCTTCATGTAAACCAAATATTAGAGGGATAATTACAAAAAGTACCACTGAGGTTTGACCTAATTACAAAAAAAACTCAGCTAACTTTCAAAATTACACTAAGTACTCCTAAGGTTTATTCAGTTTTCAAATTAAGGAGTAAACTGTAACATTTTTATAAATATGAGGGGGGAATTTTGAAATATTTTTGGGTTATGAAGGGGGTAAATGTTAGACAAAATAAAATTTCAAGGGTATTTTTAGTAATTTTAAAAGTTAGCTGGATTTTTTTGTAATTAGGTTAAACTTTAAGGGTATTTTTTGTAATTAACCCAATATTAGATTCCATGTGAAACAAAGTACTTAACCATCTGATTGCAAAGGAAAAGACATGATGTAAACGTCTACTTTTTGACTAGAGCTGGCATTGGATCGGGTTAGCCCGGCCCTAGCCTAGCAGACCAAGTGGAAAATCGGGTTGGGTTGGACCGAAAATTATCGGGTTGTATTTATTATGGTCCAGCTCAGCCCAATAAGTCTATACTCGATCGGGCTTCGGGCTGCTAGAAATGGAGTCTTGTCCAACCTATATTAGAGCTGTCAAATGAGTCATGTCGGCCCGGTGCTAACTCGCTAGGCCAAAGAAAAAATCGGGTCGAGCCAGACCAAAATTCCACCGAGGCGCTATTTTGGAGATCCAAGTCTAGCCCAACCCATAAAAATACACATAAAAGGTTGGGGCCAATCGGGTCGGCCCGAGATTCTGGGTCTAAAGGGCATGCAGGGCCAAGTAGGCCCGACTCTTTTCGGCAATATCACAGTCAAACTCTATCACTGGGTGGGCTAATTTTGACAGTTCTACCCTATATGCGTGTTGGTCCATCTGGTGATCCAAACCTATTTTGTCAGCTATAATTTTGACTATATGAGAAATTGTTAAAGTGTAAATGGTTATATTTCTTTATCATATAATATTCAGTTAGATTCAAATAAACAAATAAATTGTGGCCTTTCATTACTGATACTTGGGTAATGAAATGATATCTAATTGGGGACCATCCAACTACTATGTGATTTGAAACGTGTCACATTATGACATATTTATGTATTTTGTAAAAATAAAAATAAATCAAAAGGGAACATATATCAAAATCTCGTAGTAGTAGGAGTTGAGTAGTACTCAATTAGGTAACATCTAATTAGCCCTCATATTTCAATTTTCTAGAGGAAAAACTAACAACAAAACGGGGTTAAATAAGTGATGTTAATTAGTGGTGATTACATGAAATGATATTTTGACTCTTCTCTTATTAATTAATGAAACTCATGAAAAAGGATTTTACTCAAAGTCAACAATAATACAGAAGTCATCACATATACATAGGAAGAATTTTCATAATAAACTGTCGGCAAATATACAAAATTCTTCCTCTGTATATTTGCTGACAGTTTATTAGTCGCTGTGGTAAAAAGCTCGGCTTGAATCTAGATTTGCCCAAAAATAAAAAATCGGTCGAATATTGTCATGTAAAACGCATATGACTTGAACATGTTGAGAATTTTGGATTTTTGGCTTAATTTGCTTATTTAGATTTTCACATATGATTTATATGGGGCAAGAAAATGCAGGCGAGACGAGATTAAAAATATCAATTATCTTATCCGAGTGACAAATTGATACTTTAATCTAGTTTAGTATAGGAAAGTTGAAAAGCAATTTGACCAAAAAATTGCAAAAACCACCTAATATTTTCAAACCCTACATTTTTACATGACGATATTTAGGTAATTTTTGAACTTTTTGGCCTTCTTTTATTAGTTACATGGCCAAAATTGAATTTTGAACATGACTACTTTTGACACAGTCCATTACTTAGTTAGTTTGCATACTTGTCTAAATTATATAAAGGGGTAAAATGAGAAAGAACTTTTCATCCCTCAATAATTCATAATTGAAACTACTAGTTAGATTTTCCTAAAAAAAAAAAAAAAACCTAGTTAGATGATTGCATGATAATTGACTAGAAGTTTCAAATGGGCTGCGCCGGTGCAAGTCCGTCAGGCCAAGAGGGAAATTGGACGGGTTAAACTGGGCCAAACAGTGATCGGGACGCTAATTTCAGAGTTCGACCTGGCCCAACATATGGAAAATACATTTAAAAAACCCGGACCGACCCGATTATTTGGGCCTACAAGCCAAAACTAAAATCGGGCATGTAATATTATAGTCTAGTCCGGTAAAAATACCGGGCTAGCCGCGTCGGGCTAGAGTTCACAACTCTATAATTGGGCACAACAATAATGATTAATGAAACACGGCCGGAATGGTTAATCCTAACCGGCCAGACTAGTTATCCTGCTGTTTCTTATTTGACTTTGAAAAAACTTTTTGAATATATTTATGGGAAGCTCTCTAACAACGATATTATTGACTTTTAAGATCTCAATTTGTCGTTGGAGGGGCTTGACACTGTTTTTTACCCTTGAAAACCAAGCCCATCTTCCAGATTATAATCTGTACGCAGATTGTTTGGACAATTAAAGTTCAATCAGTTCACTGTGATCTCCATGTCGTTTTCTAATTGATTGAGAATTTACTCAAACTTATAGAAATTATATATATGCATTCATATTTTCATCATTCCACTTCTAGATATTATGTTTTAGAGGTTCCATGGCTAGGAATTTACCTTATTATCCATTTCATTTGGTCATCCAAATTACCTCCAAGAAAAAAAAAAAGTACCGTTGCGATTGGTTAACCTTTTATTTTGATTTTTTTATTCTATTAGAGAATAATGATAAAAAAAGATTTTGAGAAAAAGAGTGATGAATTTTGAGAGTGCATGTAATTAGATATGATATGAAAATGTAACGATGGAAATTAATTTGATATAGAAATAATATAATAATAATTGAATATAATTGGGGATTGGCGTATGTGAGTGGGTGAATACTAAATAGTTGAATTTTGGAAAAACTATGTAATAATTGTTGGTGACTTAATGTGTTTTCCGGGAATAATATATTTTTGAAAAGAGAAAGTGAATGAATAATATACTTTTGAAACTTTTCTTAAGCAGTAGCATGTTTGATGTAAAAAATAAAAAGTTAACCTAACGAAAATGATATTTTATGGTAGGCAATATTGCATGCAAACTTGGTAATTACTAGGTGCATTTCGAACAGGAAAACTGCGAGATCAAGTTTGGCGTGGGCCCAAAAAAAAAAAGTTTGGCGTGGGCCCATAGCAAAACTTGATCCATAATAGAGAAGCCCAACTATGAAAGCCCAAACTCGAAAACAAGAAATATTTATGTGGATACATCAAACCATAGTAACAAAATTCTCCGATTTTTTGAAAAATATTCGAATAAAACACGATATTTTCATACGACGTTAAAATTCCATATATATATTTTAAAAATAATAATGTGACAAAATATCCCGAACTTTTTCTGTTAATAAAGCGATTTATTCCCGATTTATTCCCATTTTAACAAAATTATACTATTTTAATTTATTTTTTTTAATTTTAAATACACTTTTATTAACTAATATAACTTGTACAAATAATTTATTGAGAACCTTCCCACTCAAATGTATAATTTTCTATAGAATTATTAAATATTTATATCGATATACTTCCGAATTAATCACGTATTATACAGACGAATTTTGTCGTATAACCGAGATTTTATCAAATTATTCACGAAATATCTCGAATAATACCTGAGATATGAATTTTAAGGGCTAACGAATTATTCCCGAATCCGAGATTTGTTACTATGCATCAAACAAGTCAAGTGAATGTATTTTAGAACAAAATATTTATGTAAAAAATACTTAATGCGCTTGACAATTTGACATTAACCCGTGACGAGAAACATGATTAAAAATAATGTAATAATATCAGATCCACACTAATTAAGGCTTCAATCACATATGTATCACATTTATAGTTTCCTATCCTCTATTGCTATTTTATTTGAGATCAGGGACGGAGCCAGAAAATCAAGATTAGGGGGCAAAGTTTATTTTTCTTGAAACTAATGGACATAAATATGTAATTTTTATTTTTTACGGGGGCAAATTTATAAAATTTAATAAATTTAATATAAAAATTTACACTAATAATGAAAAAAATTGAAGTCAAGGGGGCGGCCACCGCCGCCAGCCCCTTGGCTCCATCCCTGTTTGAGATTATTCTTCTAACACGAGATATATTTTAAAGTCTAATTGTTCTTGTTTAGCTCACAATCATTTATGAAACAGGGACCATAACTTACATGTTTATATTGTCATTATATTTCCCTATCCACTTTTTTAAGATTAAAATAGTGACTGGACTTGAGTCTTGAGCTGTAAAATCATCAAAATCTTCCAATTAGTACACAACAAAGAGAATAATAAAAACCATAATATGGTACAACAAATGAATTTTTTGCTTTTCTTCCTCAATCCCCTTTGGTTGAGAGCAAGGATTTTTATTTCTTATTTGGCTTAAAGATGATTTATCAAGTTGATTAATGACAATTACAAGTTGAGCTAGTCTCCTGTCAGACGGTCTGACGGGTCTAATCCATCAGACCAAGCCCCAAATAACGACCCGATCCAACCCCCAAAAAGAAACACAATAAGTTACAAAAACAGTACGGTGTGGGTGCCATCCCCAAATTTCCTCATCTCCAACCTCCAAATCACTCTCCACAACAAATTCAACATCTACGCCGCCTATTACAACTAGTAGATCACCCTCCCGGTTTATGCCGCATCAATCAAGCCACAAAAACATCACCGTCTGGTAGTCGTTTTGTACGGCAACGCTTACGGGTGGCGCACCTCGCTTTGCTCCGAACCGGATACAAGTTGTTGGGATTGTGAATCGTGATGGTTAATATTAGAGTTTTGGGGGAACGTTATTTAATTTTAGGTGGAAAGAATAATAACGTTGTTGTTGTTGGTCGATGAAGTATTACAAAGAATCGGGTTGTGAATACCCATGTCGTTGTTTTGAGCTTGATTAGTACAATGGTGGTTTATTGTTAGTTTAATCCTCTTTCGACATGTATGTCTTAGTGTTTCTATATATTTGATCTTTTTGTTTGATTAATTGGGTTTAGCTTAAGGATCTTAATTATGTTATATCTATATCATCCATTTTCAGGGGACTACTAAAACCAATTTATAGAAATACTAATACTTTTAAGTGGAACTATTAATACTTTTCAGGGAAATAATATTACTTTTTCGTGGAAAAAATAATATATTTTAGTAGTCCAACTGGTTAATGTATTAATATACATTGGATATTAATACATCCCGAAATGAGCTAGTCTCCTGTTAGACCGTTATAAGAAAAACTAATACGTTGCAGGAGCACTACTAAAATATTCTCTAGGAAATTACTAATACTTTTTCGAAAAACTACTAATACTTTTCCGATAGAAAACTAATACATTTCAGGAGTATATTCATGAGAAATACTAAAACTCTTGAACTACTAATACATTTAAGAAGAATCGCTAATACTTTTTAGAAGGACGACTAAATACTTTTCGTAAGGAAAATTTGTTAATACATTTTGGGAGAAAAATTTAATTATATTCAAGGGAACTACTAATACATTTCAGAAAAACTGCTAATACTTTTTAGAAAGACGAATAATACATTTCGGGAGTATATTCATGAGAAATACTAAAAAAACTCTTCAGGGAACTACTAATACATTTCAGAAGAACTATTATTACTTTTAAGAAGGACGACTAATACTTTTCAGAAAGACTTTTAATACATTGCAGGAGAAAAAATTAATTTATTTCAAGGAACTACTAATACTTTTCCGATGAACTACTAATACTTTTATGAGGGATTGCTAATACATTTTGGGAGTACATTCAAGAAAAATACTAAAAAACTCTTCAATACATTTCAGAAAAACTGGTAATACTTTTTAGAAGGATGACTAATACATTTCAGAAGGACTGTTAATACATGTGCTCCATTAAAACTACTAAAACACCACTGCTAATATTACGGAAATGCCACCGGATCTGCGAGTCAGATCCGTCTAACAGTCGGACACTTAGTTGGAGATCGGCCTCGATGTAAGTTTTTGTGTTACAAGTTTCCTTGATGTCACACACAAAAAAACAATAATATGGTGCATTTCCATCTTATATAAGGATGCATACCTCGAGATAGGTCCTCTATTGTCCCAATCTTTTTTGCGCCTAAACCAAACCTACTTAAACATAACTACTAGCATGATCATGACTAGAGCTATCAAATCATCTCGATCCGATGGGCTACATGCCGCGACTGGCCCAGTGATAGTGCTGGACGGGTTTGTAATTTTGTAAGCCCCGAAAGAGTCGGCCCTATTTGGCCCAAAATGACAACCCAACCCACTCGGCTCAGTTGGCCTGAGGTAACTCTAATGTATTTTTTAGATATGGTCGGACTTAGCTCTCCAAAATAGTGGTACCAAGAAATTTTAATGCCATTCGGACAGTTTGACAGCTCTAATCATGACAAGTTGTGTGAGTTGTATGTCTTTTGGAAATGTGAACAATTACAAAATAAATATTCATGAGGTAAACATTCTTGTACTCTTGTATTTCGTTTTAATTTAATCGAAAGCAATTGTATGAATGTATCTAGGTGGGCAGGGACGGACGCAGAAATTTATTCTTGGGGAGGGGGGCAAAATCCAGGGGTGGCTTGGGGCGGCGCACACTACAACATAAATGACATTAGATAACACAAATTTTGTAGCACTTTTTACATAAGGTACATATGTAACACATGTTTGTAACACTTTTTACATTATAATATTTATGTAACACTTTATCAATATGTAACACTTATATTGTAACACTTTATCAATATGTAACACTTTTAAATAAGTAACACTTTTTAAGTATCACTTTGTTTTGTTATTTCTTTTGTAACGCTGATAGGTATCACTTTATTTAAGAAGCGCTCTTCGCAACACAATATTTTAGATTATAACACTTTTTAGGCTATATTTTAGTAACACAAAATTATATAACTATCCTTAAATCATGTCAATGATTTATTTAATTAATTGATGTCACAAAATAGGTGAAGACAAAAAAAAATCATTAAATCTAAAAATTGTAGACAACATGTACTATGTTTTTTTTTTACTGAATTTTGATTTTCTTTTTATAAAGTATTTTAGTTTTGTTTTTATTTTTTTATTTTTTACGGAGGTAATTAATTCCACCGTATACCGACGAAAAATGCGCATGCATGTATTTTATTATTATTATTTATTATTTTTTATTTTTACTAATGGAGACCGATTTCATCGTTAATCTTTTTTTTTTATTTTTTTTTTACTTTTTAAAAAAATATTTACCAATGAAAATTGATGTTATCTATAATTACTAAGGAATTTGTTCCATCGGTAAATTATTTTTTCATTATTTATTTTGTTATTTAATATTTTTATTGTTAGAATTTTTTTATCTGTCGGTAAATTAATTTTAAATTTTTACATATATTTTATTTTTACTGATTGAATATTGATCAGTCGATAAATTTATTTTATATATTTTTTATATTTTTAATTTTTTGTGTCATTTAATATATAACATAATATGATTTTCAAACTATATACTGTATAATATATAATCTGATATATATAGTGTATAATATAATTTAATACATATATTATATAATACAATCATTATTATATAAAATATATTACATATACATATAATATAATTTTTATATAATTTTAATATATATATATATGTGTATGTGTATATATAAAACAAAATAAAAGTTGTAATAAGAATCAACTTAGCTTAGTGACAAACCGTCACTTCCACACATAACACGTCGTGGGTTCGAATCTACTTAGTAGCAAAAAAAATAGTATTTCTACGAAGTGCTACAAAAAAGTGTTACATAAGATTCATATGTAACACTTTAGAAGTATTTTTTTAAAGTGTTACAAAACGTGTTACATAAGATTCATATGTAACACTTTAGAAATATTGTTTCAAAGTGTTACCAATAGATAACTTAATGTAACACTTATAAAAAGTGTCACTAAAAGCTAATAAAAGTGATACCTACGACTATAGGTAGCACGGGCAAGTGCAGCACCATAAAAGTGTCACATATTGTCTATAGTAACATTTTATGGCTATTAGGTAATATTTTTTGGGTGTTATCTAATATCATTTATGTTGTAGTGGCAGATGATGTCGCCGCACAGGAGGTCCTCCGACAAGGGCCCCCGAAGTTTTTTTGTTATATATATATATGTATATATACAATCAATGGTGGAGATAGGGGGCCAATCCAGCCCCCTGTCCCCCCCTTTTTTCTGAAAAAATAAAATTACTTGGTAAAGTTTTTAGTTAATATTTATTTATATTTTTTTAGGTTTTTTTATCTGGCGCACCCCAATTTCTTTCTTGAATCGGCCCACCCTGTAATAATTTCTAGCTACGCAAAATTGGGGTGTGCCAAATACACCCCCGTAACAATTTTTTATCTAGGAATTATCACGGGTAGGCCGATACACGATAAAAAAACCTAAAACATATACATATAAATATTAACTATTTTTTTTAAAAAAAGAGGTGCGGTCCTGGATTGGCCTCCCTATCTCTCGCGATCAGATATATATTATTCTTTGCTTCTAGGCCCTCAAAATCTTGGGTACTTCCTTGCAAAATCAAATCTAATATAAATAAAAACAAAACATACAAGTTTTTATAACTAAACTACATGGAAATTTGGGGGAGGGGAACAAGATATTTTGGTTTATATTTATATATACTATATTAATTTATTAAATAATATATTATAGGGGCTCAATCGTAAGATGAGAGGACCCATGTGTCGGTCCCTGTAAGTGGGGTAGTTCTTTATCCATTTATTGTACAAAATGTGGTATCACTCCATTTGATAGTACTCATTGAACATGGATCATTGAATTGGTCATCATCTGCGTTGAAAGCACTCGTGAATGTTCGAATTTCTTATTTTTTTCACGATTTTTTTAGTCGCAGAACCTTAATTAATAGACTCAATTTAAATTAATATTATGATTCAAATTAACTTTATAATAATTAATTCCATAAATTTAACTTATTTAGCCTTAATCTTTTCTTCAATCCGCAGTCTAGACTTGGATTCTATGGAAGCAAATCTAGATAAAAATTATGTCAAGTAATAAATAGCTCTATGTGTAATTATTTATTAATTTGAAAAGTAGGATTGAATAAATATTTCTTCGTATTTATTTAAGGGATAGTTACAAAGAATCTCTCCGAGGTTTGGGCTAATTACAAAAAATCCACATATTTTTTAAAATTGCAAAATAAAAATCTTGAATTTGACTCTATTTTCTATTTCCTTTCTTCATAAACAAAAAGTATTTCAATACCGTCTTAATAGTTATAAAAATATTACAATTATACCTTTGAATTTAAGACAAAATTAAATCTAAGTTTTTTTTTTTTGTTAAATTTGAAACATATCATGATTTTTTCTATAATTAACTCAAACCTCAATTTTTTTTAATTATCCTTTTATTTAATTCACAACTACGATGCAATTATTTGTGCGCATAGTGATTGACGTCAGCATGACGAAACATGGGTGAAATTTAATAATTTATCCAGCTCAAAGTGTTTGCTTTAGCATTATGTACATGCAAAGGTGAAAAGGTGGTCCCTGCTGGGAACCAATCACGTGATACTTAACTCCAAAAATTCTAATTAATCATTAACATCAATTACTATTTCCATGTCAAATTTGAAATTGCAACCTCCACTCACCCTTTCATGAATTTAGTGCAGACACCGAAATCATGTAAAATGGCAACTGATCAATGAGTTATTCTGGAATCGTTTGGTAACCTAGTGATAGGATGTTTGTAAAATTTATGTATGTGTTTGTGTTCGATTTTCACCTCCATCCCCTCCTAGTATTTGTACTAAAAAAAGTTATTCTACTTTTTGTGTGTGTGTGTGTTTATGAGAAATGACTCAAATGAGGAGAGAGAACATCAAATTAAACACTAGCTAGGCTTTAAGTGTGTGTGGGGAATTCATATGAAGGAGAAAGCACATTAATGACTCAAATTCACATGTAGATCCAATTTTTTTTTAATAAGTTGGGAGTAGTGGTTGGATGAGAGGGAATAAATTTCAAATAAACTGGAAGATACATGATTCGAACCCTGGTCAACATCGTTACACAGGGTAAACGATACCACTTGATCTACAAGAACCTAAATTGAATTTTGGACATTTTCTTGGTTTATGGTTAAAAGTTTAGAATATTTTATTACTTTATTAGGAAATTCTAATGTGAAAAAACTGCAAGGGATGTGAGTTGTGACTGCAATATAACAAAGCCGCGGGGTAGGTCAATGTAATTTAGATTTTAGACAAACTTTAAGAGAGGTCATCATATAACTTAAAAACACATTAGACATAGAAAAACAACAAATTACTTGGAAACAACTAAAGTTGGCAAAATTGATCCGGTCTGGCCATCCCACATATAGGATTGTTGGGTGAGTTTCATTTTTAGTAGCTCGAAAAGTACTTAACCTATTTTGGCTTGAAATGAACGGCCTGATGAAATCATGTGTAAAAATTGCTAATGAGTAAGGATGTACTACATAAAATGATGAATTAACTAAATATTAGGCACACCCGACCTACTCCAATTTTTCAATTGGCCTCACAAACTGAACACGTCAAACTGGCCCGATCCGGTCTATTGTAAGCTCTAGAAACAACACCGGCCACATAAAATAAAGCTAACCAACATCATCAAATCTAAAAATCTTTGTATGAGGCCAACTGGTGTGAATTATGTTGGCCATTTGTAACATTGGTGATATGGATAAATAATTGCATTCCCATCACGTTGTGTTTGTCTGAATTTCTTTTTCTCCAACGACTCTTCCCTTTCATTGCCCTTTTTTTTCTTAATTTTTATTTTCAACAGATGCTATTATTTATGGGGCCTTCAACTTTTGGGAAAATGCATGGTGATTGCAGAGTACTTTGTTTAGGGTGCCCACGTTGATGTGCACGAGGGGTTGGCCTTTTCTGTCGGCAAATACTATATACCTTGTCTGGACTTCTGTTCATCTTTTTTACTTATTGACCTCGTCACTGTTCCAAATCTATGTACTCTTGATCTCAAATTCCAAATAAATTAATTAGGGTTTCCTTATAAAATGTTATGTTAAAGTAGAAAATAAATAAATAAATAAATAGAATATGTTGAAATTATCTAGCCCCGTTTGCTAGTTTTAATTGTATAATATATATACTCGTTTCTATTCACAATAAGTGTCTTTTTTGCACTAAAATATTATTAAAAAATAATGTCTTTTGATGCATTCAAGACTAATAAAAAAAGATTTTTCTCAAATTACCCTTATATTATTAACAATAATGTCTAAATTTTGTTTTCATGCAAAGCAACATTTATGATTAATTAAGGATATATTGGGTATTTTAATGCATTCCTTAACATTTGTGTTTTTTTCTTAGAAATACACTTATTGTGAATATGAGGGAGTAATATCTTTTTTTAAACAATGTTGTAAAAGTCTGCCAAGGTGGCCGCCCAACCGCCTCAGGTGCTAGGCGTTTCTAGGCCGAGGCGATTTTGTTTAAATCAGAGGAAAATTGCCTCAGTACAAAATCGGCTTAGGCAGTCAAAAATTGGTCCTGGGTGGCCTAGGCGTTCAAAAATCAACCAAAAATAGCTTAAATTTTTTTAAAAAAAAGTTTAAAAGTAGTATTGTTCTTAGGTTCCGGGATACCACCAACGCCTAATGATTTATGAATCCTTGGTTTTTAAATAGCTCGTTATGTATAATATACACGACATATAATCAAGCTAACTGGTTACCGTTCACACCTATCTACAAACTAGTTTGTAATATTTATAAGAGTAAGAAAAGTACTCAACCAAATTTAGAAGATAGATCTTAGAAAATATTAGAATGAGAAATGAAAAAGAGAATATAGACTCGATCTTGAGAGAAAAAAAAAACATTAAATAGGATAAGTGCTACTCCTATTTCTCAACCTCAATATAGTGAAGCCTTTTGTCGGTGAAAAAAGCTTATTATATTGTTTGTTGAACATGAAAAGTTGTTGGACAATCTTGCATGTCATTTTATAGGGTTTAACTTTTAAGATGGTAAATAAGTTGACTATTAATTAAGTTCAACTTTTTCTGAAATCTAGGACCTCAAGCTTAAAAGCATTCCAAGTTGAAGCTCATTGTGCTAGGTATGCATAATTCTAGAACTTGTACAAGAACACCTAAACAAATATAAGTTAATTTAAAGTTAATCGTTTTTTTTCACAAATTAATCAAGTTTTTTTTTAAAAAAAAATCGGCTATGTCATTATAGAGATTCATACCCCTAGTCTCTTTACTGAAGACTAATACTTGTGACCACTAAGCTAACCCCAATATTATAAATTAATCAAGTTTATAGTCTGATCACCATCATAGTAAAAGAAAGAAGCACAAAACATAAACAAACAAATACATAAATAAAAAAAAATCACAATGAGATGAGTTGGGGGTTTGGGTTCCAGGGCTGAATAGTAAATTTTATATTATTTACATATCCCAAATATTTAATGATGCAATTCAAATGGTGCTCGACTTAATGACTAACTTAAGGTCAAGTATTTGTTGAGCCGACTCAGTTATTATTGAGAAATAAAATGAGACCAGGAGGAATTTTGTTATAGAAGTATACAATTCTTGGAATATATAATAGAATATTTTATTTTATCTAAATTAGTACGACTGATTTTCCAATTTATATATTTTTTTATGTCTTTTATCAGAGCTTAGCCAGAGGATGCTCTGATCTCCGGCACAATATAAAATGGGTTGATATTAGGGGTGTAAACGAGTCGAGTCGAGCCGAAAATGATAATGTACTAATGTTCAAGCTTGTTTGAATTTTAATCGAGCTTCAAAATTGTGCTTGAGCTTAATTTGATTATTAATCGAATCGAGCTCGAACGAGGTTTAGTCGAGCCGAACATGAATCAAACTTGAGTAGAGTTTGATATTTTTACACATATTTTATTCTTTTTTTACTAATCAAGCCGAGCTCGAGCCGAACTTTATATCTTATCGAACGGAAAAAATGTGTTTAAACTTGGTTCGATATATTAACAAACTGAGCACAAACGAGCTTTTAATGATTAATATCGAATCAAGTATCGAATAGATTGGTTTGTTTCTCAGCCCTAGTTGTGTTACAAATTTCATTCCTCTCTTTTTTGAAAATCAGCAAATTCTTATTTAGGCTATGAGAAGAAATGTGTTTGGACTAGCGATAGTCCGTTGAAGGCAGAGAAAACATCAAAATTGCTAATATACCACCCCAAAAACAATTTTTCATTTTCTAAATTTTGTTTCCACCTCTAATCCTTCCTGCTATTATTCTCAAAAAAAAAATAAAAAAATCCTTCCTGCTATAGTTAAATAATGGATGTTATTTTTTTTTTCTTTATAAAGTCTATCTTGGACTAGAGTCTAGTTTAAGGTCCCGTGAGCTAGGCTGTATATTCCTTAAAATGTAGTTCTTGATTGCTTTTGAGTAATTTTAAAATTGACTCAACATATAGATGAGCCCTCAAGCTAGTATTGATATTATGTTTGGACATATATTGCTCTGTGACTAGCAATTTTAGGCAACATACCTAAGCGCCAGGCAAGTGATGTTATATCATCAACTTCATTTATGTATATAGTACTTCACAGCACATGGGATCTACATGGAGATATGACTGGCAATAGCATTAAATTTCACAATATTTAAGTGGAAGAAGTTATTTTTATTCACTTCTACAAGGAATTAAAATGCCAATACTTTCTTTGATGTCGTCGGTGCCTTAGTTTGTTATTCGTCGAACGCCATAACACTCAAGTGCCCTAGTGCCGGCTGAGTTGATCGTCTATTAAACTTCATTTGGACAGATGTATTTAAAGTTGAGGATTTCAAACTCCGAATAACCTATCCACCAAGTTTGTTTGGTATAACGGATTTCAAATCCATACACTTCACATCTTGAACTATTTTTGAACAGTAGATTTCAAATCCATATTGTGCGGATTCATTAGAAATTTTTGTTCCAAATTCTCTCCTTAATTATAAATTCTTCTGTCCAAATGCAACATTGATTATTTTTAACTTTTAAAAGAATAGAAAAAAAATAAGTGCCAGTTGGATAACACTTATTTTAAGAAGAATGGTACTAAGGGACCCAATTTATTTGAAAAGCCAAAGTTAGAAGATACACTTGCTTGCTGAGACCATAGAAAAAAAATACAGAGGCTAGTGGGACTAGGCCCCATTAAACAGTACCTTTGCAAATATTGCATTTCAGATATTGTCTTGAAAGAAGACTCCAACTTCATGGTACAAATGAGTGTCACACTTTTTTCCCTTTTTTTTTTCTTCTTAATTCTTTTCAATTTTTAAATTTTTATTTTTTTATGTTTGTGAAAGAAAGGGTTCGAATCATTTACCTCACGTATAAGATATGAAGTCACATACCACAATTTTTTTTTTGTGGTCCAATGACTAGGAGTCTTAAGTTTAGATCAGAGGTATATAGTCGATTTTCATCGCTCTTTCTTTATCAGAAATAGAATATAAGTACGAAGAAAAGAAAAAAATACCACCAAACCATATCATAATGGGTGATAGTTAGGTGTGACATGTGTGACATTTGAAATTGACACGCACAATTATATGTGTATATATTTGAAAGAAACTTGTGAAACATTTTAGCTTTCATTTAATTTGGTGCAGTGGGCATATTATCATCATGGCTGAGTTCAAGCATTTGGTGCTGGTGAAGTTCAAAGACGACGTCGTTGTGGAAAATGTTTTGAAAGGAATGGAAAAGCTTGTTTCAGAAATGGATACTGTCAAATCCTTTGTTTGGTTAGTCTCATATGTCCAAACATTAATTTCTCCTTATAATATCTATATCTACATCTTTTTATTTAAATAAATTGTCACAGGGGGCAAGACATTGAAAGTATGGAAATGCTAAGGCAAGGATTCACACATGCTTTTTTAATGACATTTAACAGCAAAGATGATTTCATTGCATTTGCTAGCCATCCTAATCACGTCGAATTTTCGACGACGTTTTCGACTGCGATCGAGAAGGCGATCCTCCTTGATTTCCCAGCTATTGCTGTCAAACCTGCTGCTGCCTGATTATAAACCATCACTGGGAAAAATAAGAAGCTATGCTAGTGTGTGTTGTGTGTGTTTTTGAGGTGCATTCTTGCACAGTTTCTTGTTTTTTGTTAGTGTAATAATGGTTTCATGATTTTATCTATGTCTGAAAAGATTATTTTGAATGGTATTGTGCATTTATCAATGAATGGAGGCTTCTATTTTCTGATAAGCTTACAAGATCAGTGATTGAAGGAAAAAGTTAGGAAATTCTTTTTTGACTTTGTTGCTTAACCAAATCTAGCTTTGATAAATTGAGATATATTAGTCATCTCAATCATTGACAGATTAAAAAAATTTCAAAAAAATTCAATTGAAACTATTAACAAGTAGAAAAAGCACACAAAAACAGAGCTATTGGCTGACAGTGGATTGTGAAAAGACTGCATTTTTGTCTTCTTTTTTCATGCTGAAAAAACTGTATACAAGTATATCCAGATAACATATGCAAGAATTTGACAACTTTTTAAAAAAGGGATTCATTCAAGATTAACACGAAAAAAAATAAAACTAAAAAATAAAAACATCCTTTTTCTGGTTTTAGATTTTAAAGGAAGAATAAGAATAAAAAAAATGCAGAAAGTAGAATCAATCACAAAAGATAAAGCAGATATATTCTCTATATTACTCCCTGAAATTTCTTGAGATTTCAATTTCAATACCAAAAAAAAAAAAAAAAACTAGAAAAATGCAAGGCTTGAAGAAACTCAATCTCCTTCAATTCATTTTCCTTCTGAATACCTTTGAATGCATATCCCAAAAAACCCCTTTAAGCTATTGTATTTGTGGGGGGATTCAAATTAAACCACCATTTTTTAACCAAAACCCTTCAAATTCCTCCCTCTTGAGCCACATGATCCTCTGCAAATCTGATAACCTCTATTTCAGAACCACAATTGGCCTTTTCCAAATTTCTTCAATCGACTACGAAAACAAATTACTCACCATTTCCCACAATTATTGTTCTCCAACATCTAGCTTCATATCCCCACACCATCTTTCAGCAGGATTTTCCCCTCTTTCGAGCCCTAATTCCTTAATTCTCATGAACTGCTCAAATCGAAGCTCGAAAATGTCGATTTTCCCCTGTAACAACACTCGATTAAGTGGCTGCGCCTCTGAATCGGCCAAAGGGTTGTCTTCTTGTTCCGTCATTGATGACGTAACAAAACTCGAAAAGGGTTTTCACCCTAAAGAGATGAATTGCAGTCATTACATCAGAGTTTACAGAAGCTCAACTGAAAATTATGAGTCGGGGACGAGGATTAATTTTGATATTCCTGATCATGTGCCGAATTTTTGCAACGAGTGTGAAAAGCGTGATGGGAATTGTGGTGCTGGACTGAGATGTGTTTGCCATCCGAAAAAATGCAGTGAGTTTTTGTTATTTCATTTTGGTTTAATTGTAGTTTTGGTCCTCTAAATACAAGGAGATGGTATAGTTAATAATTTAATTATTGTACATAGCAATTTTGGTTCCGTAGATATAAAAAATTAGCATGTTTGGTCTTCGCAATTTTGGCTGCATAAATCTTTATTTTTAGTAATTTTAGTCCCATAAATTCTAAGTTTTTGCAATTTTGATCCTGAAATGATGAAATATGATTTGCCCATTTGTGACCAAAATTGCACAAAAATTAAATTAAAATTTACGGAATATAAATTGCTATATAAAGATACTTATAGGTAGAGGTGTCAAGATCTAGCCGGGCCCGAGATTGAGGTCGGGCTAGGCCGTTGTTTTCTAGGCCCAAAAAATGTCGGGCATATTTGATCCGACCCAAAAATATTTGTACATATATTCTATAAACGGGCTAGGTTGGGCCAAGCTTTTCCACGGCCCGATCCGACCCATTGCCACCTCTACTTATAGGATGAAATATACCTACCCATATGGATTTTACATTACCAAAATTGCTACATAAGATACTCACATGGCCAAATATGACATTCCCTTAAATTTAGAGGACCAAAAGTGCAATTAAGCCTTTTATTTTTACACTACTAATTTATGTGTGTGTGTATATATATTCCGTCCGGCAAAATTGTTTTTTTAGTCCTCTAAGTGGAATGACATGGAGCTTTAGTCCTCACTTACTAATTTGTATGATATTAGTCCTCTAACTAAATTTTTTTCAGATATTTAGTCATGTATTCGCTATACTGCGTCAATCTAACCGAAATCTTTGATGTGGCATTTTTTTTCTAATAAAATATTTTTTAATGATTTAATTGATGACATGTACACATAGTTGGATGATTTTGGAGGAACTAGGTTTTGGTACCAAAATTAGGGAAGATTGATATTTAGTTATAAAATATTAAAAACTATATTTTGAAAAAAAAATTAAATAATTATATTTTCGAAAAAAATAATATAAGTTATTTTTTTCGAAAAAATAATTTGGTTATGGTTTAAAAAATAATACCAAATTATTCTATAAATAATTTATTATTTTTAAAAATAATTTAAATTATATTTAGTTATAAATATAGTTTTTAACATTATTTTTTCCAACTTTTATAAATAATTTAGTTTTCCAAAATTATCAAGTTATTAAAAATTCGGCAAAACTGAATATAGTTTCGAAAAACTATATTTATAACTTGATAATGTCAAAAAACTGAATTATTTTTAAATTTTGGAAAAAATAATGTTAAAAACTATATTTATAACTAAATATAATTTAAATTATTTTTGAAAATAATAAATTATTTATACAATAATTTGGTATTTTTTTAAACATAACCAAATTATTTTTTCGGAATAAATATATTATTGTATTCAAAAATATAATTATTTAATTTTTTTTTCAAAATATAGTTTTTTTATATTTTTACTTATATTCTTATATTATTTTTAATTTATTTAATTTTTGAATGTTTAAATTTTAAATATAATATTATATTGATGTTATTGATTTTGAATAATTTGGTTATGGTTTAAAAAAATATTTTTACTCATATTTTTAATATTATATTGATGTTATTGAATTTGAAAAATTGTTTTTAAAAGTTGATAATGTCAAAAAACTGAATTATTTTTAAAAGTTGGAAAAAATAATGTTAAAAACTATATTTATTATTTTTAGAATAATTTGGTATTATTTTTTTAAACCATAACCAAATTATTTTTTCAAAACAAATAACTTATAATAATTTTTTCAAAAATATAATCATTTAATTTTTTTTTCCAAATATAGTTTTTTTATATTTTATAACTAAATATCAATTTCCCTCCATTTTGGTACCAAAACCTAGTTTCCCTCCAAAATCTTCCAACTATGTGTACGTGTCATAAATTAAGTCATTAAAAAATATTTTTTAGAAAAAAATGCCACATCAGCATTTCAGGTTAGGTTGACCTGGTATAGCAGGTAACAGGACTAAATATCTGAAAAAAATTTAGTTAGAAGACTAATATTATACAAATTAGTAAGTGATGACTAAAGCTCCAGGTCAATCCACTTAGATGACTAAAAAAATAATTTTGCCTATTCCGTCCTCTTATTGGTGGTGTTTCATGTTTTGCTTTGCAGAGGATAAGGTAATTTCAGTTGGAGCAGTTTTGAAGCCATGGGGCAATATATTTTTTTATCTGGTTTTGTTCATCCTCATGATGGGACTCTTCCAGTGATCTTAAGGCTGTAATTGTTCTTTCTTTTTTTTTTTTAATTGTTCTTGATTTGATATAGTTCAAGAGCATGAAAGATTATTCCTAGTTAATTTAATTACCAGTGTTTCTTATGTCTGTATCCTTGATGTAGCCTGCCAATTTTATGTTGTTTTGTGGTTTAATTGAGCATGTTTTGGAAAATCACTTTGTTACATGTTGGTATAATTAGAGGGAGAATGTCAAAGTTTGCAGTGACGAATCCATGATTTTGAAAATGGGGGGTACAATATCGATAAATATTAAAAAACAAAAAACAACAACATAATTATTATTTAATATTTGAAGTTGTGCAACCCAAAATTTGCAAAGAAAAAAGGAACACGTAGCATTAAAATAAAAATAACAATTGTAACTAGGTCCAACACGTTTACATCTTTTTAAAGCAATCTATGAAATCATCATCGAAAACTTGTAGACACATGACACATCATTCTCAATAAAATGACCAAACAATTATTTAATAAGTTGCTCATGAGTTTTCTATGGAGTAGAAATTACTAAATATATGTATTGTCACACCCCAAACGCGTGCGCGACAACGATCAATCACTTAAACAGAATTAAATCAACCTAAACCAAAGATACCAAACTCCAAGTGAAATAGAGTCTAATGCAAATGGAATTAAAATAAACACGAGTACAAATTACAATCTTAAAGTCCGGCGATCCGAATACAACCCAAAAGATTATCCAATAAACTTACAAATCAAACAAAATTAAAATGAAGGAGTCCAACAACAAATGAAAGTAAAAGGAAATGTCGCTCCATATCACCGATAGGGATTCAATCTGCAGGATGAGTTCGATGTCTTGGCGAACTCTTCATCTAAAGGTTAGAAAACGAGGAGAAAATGAGACAAAATCTCGGTGGATGGGTGATCGTGTGAGTGTGGCGATATATAAAGTTAATGCGAGAAAACGGTTGTATGAAAACGCGTGAGGTATGATGCATGTGTTCGCACATAGTCCACAAGCGTCGTGATAAATATATTAAGTAATATACTCATACAGTTTAAGAAAATGATTCGTGGTCAAGCGTGCACTATGGTCCAAGCGAGACATGAGGATCGCGTGCACGTTTGTAACGCCAATCCTATGCAAGACAAGTAGCGGTTGCGTCACGGTTTGTAGCGCCAACCAAACGGGTCCGATTAACTCCTAATCGTGTGGATCGAAAACGATTCCTTCGTTCTTTCCTTGTAACTCCCGAGCAAGATGGTCCA
Organism: Rehmannia glutinosa; assembly: GCA_016081115.2. Taxonomy (NCBI): domain Eukaryota; kingdom Viridiplantae; phylum Streptophyta; class Magnoliopsida; order Lamiales; family Orobanchaceae; genus Rehmannia; species Rehmannia glutinosa. The sequence continues at coordinate 6,269,295 of CM071936.1, forward strand.
AGACTGTCACCTTATCGCTCCATAGGCAAAGACAAAATCCACAAGTGGAGCTAGCAAGGATCGGATTTGTCATAATCATGATTATACCTCAAGTAATCTACGACCCGCTTCCTTGGACAAACTCCGTCCCTCGGTTGCGGGATTAGGGCGATGGGGCCGGGAGAGTGGAATAGCGGCCGAGCTGCCCGGTTCCATCCCCCGACGTATCCATTCGACCGTGAGCTCGACACACCAAGTTGACTCGTAGGAAATTAAGTACACGTTCGGGTAGTCAACCAGCAATCGAGTATTATTGATTCTAAAGCGAGTTCATGAAAAGTTCTCAAATTTTGCACAAGATAGTTATGGCGTTGGTGGAGTTATTGGGATGAAGATAATTATCGGGAGGATAAGTATTCTTCGATATCTTAAGGATAAGGAGGAACATAAGTCCCGTTATAGATTCAAAATCGCGAGACGAGGAAGTCGCCCTTAATCGGGTATTAATCGGTCAAGACGATCCGATAAGTCAAGGGATTTTTAAGAAAATAAAATATTTTAATTAAATATTAAAGTCAGAGGGTCCAGGGCTGTTTCTTTAAAAGAAAATAATTTGAGTTAGGTCCTTATAAAAATAAAATTTACAATTAGCCCCATTTTGTCAAAACCAATACTTTTGGGGTTAAAAGTTAAATAAATAAATGTCCCGACCTTAAAGAATTATGAGGTCAGTTCCTAAATTCTCTAAATTGTTCAGAGATTCAGGTTTTTAAAGCTTTGAGGTTGAGTTTTTATAAAATTCTCACATTGGCCCCAAATTTATTAAAATTGTCATTTCGGGCCCTAAGTTTAAAATAATCGGAACTCACAAACCGGAAGGGCTTCTAATGTGATTCCAGTTGGAAAATGTCACTAAGGTTAGTGGGATATTGGGACAAAAACAGTTTTAAAACGTCATAAGTATAGGTCCCTTAACTTTTGAAAATCTCATTTTTGTCCCATTTTGAAATAATTGCCTTTAAGGCTTTTAGGGGTCCAATTGTTATGAAATTTGAACCTTGGGTCCAAAATATAATTATGTTATAGGTAAATTAGTATTTCCAGGTACATGGGCTGTATAAGTGCTGGAAATTTCATTTGGGTCCTCAAGTTTAATCTTTTACAATTTGGTCCCTCAAGTTTCATAAAATTTCTTTCCAAGCTCTAAACACTAGGATTTTGGAATACACTTAAAATATGTTATTTCCAGTCCCTTAAGAGTTAAAATTTTCAAATTTTAAAATTAGGGTCTGGTACAGTTTCGAAATTTGCAAAATAGCCCTTAAACTTCTCAAATTTTGCAATCTAGTCCTTGGGCTTTTAAAGGTTGATTTTAATTATCTAAAAACTCTTAAAACTTTATTAAAATATCAAAACATCATTTTTGAACCTGAGTACAGTCCCAAAAATCGAAAATTACAGAGAGGTCCCTTAAGTTTTATTTTCTTGCAATTAAGTCCACCAACTTTCCATTTTTGCATTTTAAGTCCAAAAATCGAAATTTAATCAATTATGCTCGACTTGTCCAGGTTATAAATCATTCAAAACATAGATTTCAAGATTCATAAACATACATATCCATTTCGTACAAGCATTCATCAAGTACAACAATAAAGTGTACGTGTATGTCCTATTTTTCGATAAATCGCATTTTTGAGCAACACTTGAGAATTTTCCAACTAGATACAAGAAAATAGCATGCAATACATAATATATATCTCAAGTGCTCAATAACAAAATACTACATGCATATTTTTAATTTAAAACACCTAGAAGTTGAAAGAATTTTTCCACCCACCTTGTTTGTTCGGTTGATTGGTGTAAAGTGGTGTCACTAGACCTTGAGGATTTTAACCCTCACTTAAGGCAGCCCCTAAGTCCAATAATACAAGGAGTCTTGAGTTAGAAAATGAAGATTTGAACTAAGGAGGGAAAAAAGAGAAGGAATAGGCCAAAGGTACCACACTTACTCTTTGTGTAGTTGAAAGTTGTAGACACAAATTGATGGTCTCTTAAGAACTTGATCACCACTTAAACAAAGCTCCAAGGTCAGCCCCTAATCATCTCAAAATGAAAATTTTGGTGTTAAAATTCGAATTAATAGGGAAGAAGAAGATGGTACCAAAAATCCCATTTTTTACCTTGTTTTTAAGGGTGTTCGAATTTTGTAGGTAGAAGAGGGGTTCTTGAAATTTTGGTTAAGTGTTTGGGAGATATGAAGAAAAAGGTATGTTTGAAGATATGAAGAACTTATGTTTGAAGATTTGAAGATGTGAAGAGTTGGTGTTTGAAGATTTGAAGATGTGAATGATTTTTAGAGAGAAGTTAGAGAGATGTTGGAGAAAATGCTTGAATGATGAATGAGTTGGATAAAAATGATATTTTGAACAATTTTTGATCATCAAAATGGCCCTTGGCCGTTCACAATGAGAGAGGGGAGGGAGACAACTTTTGTTTTGTTCTATGGCTTGAAAGGTGTAGAACTTGCATGAGGGACAAAGACCTTGGTCAAGATGAGGTCTTGCATGGGAGGATGAAATTGAAGGATTGAGGAGAATGTTGGCATGGGATGTTGGGAAGCCTCCAACATGTTGGGTAAGTTTATAATAAAGAATTGGTGTATAAGATATTGTGTATAAGATTTGAATTAATGGTGTAATAATACACAAGATGAATACATAAGGTGTATGTGTACAAGAGTTGGAAGATATTTCTACCCTAAAATTTCCCATCATGGCCGTCCCCCTTAAGGGTATTTGTGGTAATTCCATTTTTTTTTTGGTCCCAAATTTGATGATAATAGATGAATAATATCAATCTCCAAAATAATTAGTGATTTACTTGATCACTTATAAGTCTCATGATCGCTTAATCTAATCCGAATTCTTAATTCTATAAGGTATAAACCTCTAAAATAAATAGTCTCTTAGAATTCTAAGGTGACTAATAGATACGCAAATAACAATAATGATGATCAATCGAGTGATCATAAATGCGAAATAAAATTAATAAATGATTATGATCACAAGAAGTAAATAAGGAAATTAAGGCAAAAATATAATTATCATTAATATTTACCCGTCAAAGCGACGTGGTAGAATTGTCAAATAGTACAAAGACGATACGTGATATAAGTACATGTTCGAATAAAAATCGAGGGCTTCACATGTATTAGAAGAGAAAGTTGGGCCAAAATTCATAGGAGTACTAGTTGAGAAATGTTGGGTCAAGAAAAATGTCCACGTTGAAAAATAGTGTAGCTTTTTTTTTTTTTTTTTTAACTTTTAAATGGCTATGAAAAAATAATTTATGTTAAGAGAGGGTACATTTATATTTAATAAATATTACTTTTGGAATTTATCAAATTGGGGGTACAATTTGTTCTATACTGAATCCGCCAGTGATAGTTTCTCAAAGTTAGTGTGTTACTGAAAATATTCTTTATTTTACAAGGAAATTGTATTTTTAATTTAATAAATTTGTTACAATGATGAATATAAGATCTTGAAGTCAATAGAGGAAATTCCAATAAAAACTCTTACCTTTCAAAATAACGGAGTAGGGGAAACAAACAAAATCTAAACAAAAGCGATATATCATTAAATTTCAAATCAAGTTTAGTGGACTATGATCTTGAAAAGAATGATGATGTAGTCGAGAAGTACGCTTTAAGTCAAAATTGATATCACCATTCTTTTCAACATTTGAATAGTTGAGGAGCAAAATTAGTCGGTCTAAAGATATTAGGAAGCCTTTTCAACAGGGGGTAATAGACATCAATAACAATGTACTCTTTTTCCTTTACTAGAATTTTTTTTTCCCACTGGATTTTTATCTAGTAAGGTTTTAACGAGGCATGTTCTTCATGTAAGGGGTGACAATGAGTGATACGACACGATAACACGACACGATTACAAACACGATTACAGAGACAAAAGGCACGATAAAGCACGACACGATATGACACGACACGATAGCACGATAAGAACACGAAATTGAAAATTAATTTAAAATTACAATTATTGTTATATTATAGATAAAATAAAATAGATAATACGAAAAACACGATAATGATAATGTAACATAACACGACACGATAACACGATTTGTCATCCCTTGATGTAATGGACATTCAAGGGGGATTATTATAATGCCGTAAAAGAAAAAGGGGGGATTATTATAAATTATTAAATATCCACTAATATTAGGATATTTATAACAAGGAATAGTTATTTAAGAAATGAATTCCAAAAAGGTTAATTGTCCAATTAGGACGGACCCAAGTGACTTCATTGGACCCTATTTCAACTCCCCGCTTGGAACCGGCAGGCTGAATCTAGCAACATGGATCCAGCCCAAGGCCCCAAAGAGATTATCTGAGAAATGAAATGTGCAAAAAAGTGAATGTCCAATTAGAGCTGACCCAAGTGACTTTATTGAATCCAAACTGCACCGGCCCGTTATCCTTCCACTGCAGAGAGCGGGAGATATTCGCTGCTTTGTGAAACCAGCCTGACGCGGTGCCCTCCGCTCTAAAGGTCATGCAACCCAAGCCTTCGCATGGGCCACATAACCCAACTCCCCGCTTGGAACGGGCAGGCCAGAATCTAGCAACATGAATCCAGTCCCTTGAGTCAGCCCAAGGTTCAATCACCTTAATGCCCCCACTTGGGTCACAAGCCCACATTACAAGGCTCGGCGAACAGCTTTCTTGTGTTTTCAACTTATAAAGTAGTCAATTAATATTATCAATTACGATGTGGGAGAACTTTCATCTCTTTCCAGAGTTGGATTTAAGGAATCAAAATTAATTGTAAAGCAAATATTTTGTTTTACTTATTTTGCGTGGTTTATTTTTCTGCTCAAGAAAAAAGTTTAAAGATATACATACATACATGGTTATACCTTCTGAAAATCAGATTTAGAGAACAATGCCTAAACTCTGTACTAATAAAAATAGAATTTTTTAAGTGCCCTATTTTGCTTAATTGCTCTGTAGTCCACAAAATCAATTCTTAAGTTTCCCATAGAATTATACTGGAAAAAAAATGATAATATAATAATTAAAAGATTGAAAAAAGAAAAGGAAGAAGAAGATGAAATTAAATCCCATCAAATAGATCATCTGGTACAAAAATTAATGAGATACAATGACAATTTCTTCACATTTTTTCTGATATGCAGTTTTCGTCGATCGATATAATACTTGTGTGACACAATTGTACATAAACATTTTCAATTTCTGGCTTTTAAGCATAGCAAAATCATGTTTTTGCACTTGGACCATATTTATCTGATATGAACAACAAAATCTTGTCACTGTATAAGCCTCTTCTCCAGCCTTTCTTGTCTAAACAAATTTCATTATGAATTGTTTCTGAAATTTCCTTTTGAAATCCTAACTCAATATCTTTTTCAAGCAATTTCTTGTCCTTGTTTGCTAATTCATGTTGACTGGATGATTGAACAGAAAGAAATAAACAGATTTTCAAGAGGATTGTGGTACAAAGGAAGAATATTAGAGAAATCATGGGTATGGCTTTTGATGTTCAGCCTCAACATGGACAACATTGGCTGTTTAGTTATTAATACAGTTATACAGAGTATCTGAGGATGTTTGACTAACTGGAAAGATTATGTAATCTGTAACTTTATTTTGTATAGATTTTTGCAACCAAATTTTGTCCATAAAGAACAAAATGGAAAATCCCATTAAATTTCATAGGGAAATAAGGAGAGAAGGATATAATTATAATATAAAGAAGGGATCATTACAAAAACTACCCTGAGGTTTGGGGCAGTTAAAAAAACATGAAAAAGTTTCAAAATTACAAAAAAAAAAAAATAAAGTTTGAGGGAAAAAATTGTATGAGACGGTCTCATGGATTATATCCATGAGACAGATCCTATTTGTAATTAAATCTCAACCCAAACGCAAACTCATAAAAAGTACCCATATTTTTTGTGTTTTGTAGAATACGTCTCATGGAACTTAAATCCAAGAGACGGTCTCAAGTAAGACTACCTCAAAGTTTGATTATGTATTATATTTACCTAAAATGTTAATTGACTTGACTTGAATTTTCTTTGACATCGGTAAATGTCTTATAATTACATCCCTCGATTTTTTTAAATGTTAGAGTTAGCTCAACTTTGATGACAAAAAAAAAAAAGAATAATTTCAAAAAACAAATCCTGAGTTTGGGTGTTTACGAAAAAATCAAGAGAAGTTTCAAATTTATATAAACCCCCTTAAGGTTTGATAGCGGCTTCCATTTCACTCCTTCATATGCAAAAAACTATTTCAAACACCCCTTTACATTTATAGAATTTATATTTATCCCCTTACACTGAAAATGAAATCAAATCTCAATGAGTTTCTGTAATTTTAAAATATTTTTAGATTTTTTTTCTAACTATCCAAACCTAAGGGGAGTTTTTGTAATTATACCCCAAAAATTAATTAAGCAGATTAGGCTTTCTTTCAAAGCTCACTTGAACCAAGACAAAACTTGTAATAAATGGCTCCCCCTTGGATCCGTCTCTTGATGAGGTTATAGTTCTTGTATAATATATAAATCTACTCCATTTGTATATCCATCAAGAAGATGAATCAATATTTACTATAGGAACAAATTGTTTGAAGCGTCGAGTAATCTCTATAAAAACTCTTCGTGGACTTTGAGCAAAATTTTGGTTATTTGCAGCTCAAATGCGTAGCTGGACTGGCAAATAAGTGAGACAAAATTGCGCTAAAGTTCATAAGTGTGGGTTTGAATCCTCAGGAATTAAACATTCATGATTCTTTTGGGTAGGACCTTAGTAGTTGTGAGTTGATCCAACCATAATTCTACCTAGACCAGTTACATATCCCACGGTTTATTTCTCACAAAGTCATTTTCCCTAAATTCTCTTTTCAATAAACAAGATTCCTTTTGTCTTTTTTTTCCTGTGTTATGTGTTATGTGTGAATATATTATAAAGTGTGAGTATTACAAAAAATAAATTAAAAACAATATATATATATATATGTATATTTAGTTTTATCTATAAAAAAAATAACTTAAAAATGAAACCCCATAACATTTTCTCAAAATTCATTCTCCGAACATATCCCAGAAACATGACCTCGCTAATTTAGGTCCACTTTAGCGATTTGGTACAGCTCCAGATGGTACCCAATTTGTTAGGCCCGTTATGAGCTTAATCCGGTCCAAGCTTCAGTTCCATTAACTTCATGTTTGTATTGGGCGGGCCGATTCAATACACCCTAAACATTTTTAGCTGACCAATTCTTTTCCCCAAGCTTAGATATTGTTGGAGTGTTTGCAAATTACATATTAAAAAAGTTCTTTGGGAATTGATTCTAGCTCAGTTGGTTTCTTTTTTGAAAAATGTAGGTCAGTTGGTTTGAGCATTTGTAAACCAGTCTATTGACCTGGGATCAAATCTTATCTCTCCCACTCCTATTAAAACTTTATAATTGTACTCAAAAGAAAAAAATTCAGAGTTTTTAGGTGAAACACTCTTTATAACCGATCCATATATATCTTTCTACAAATAGAAATACCACCTCTTTGGATTCAAAAATTAAAAAAGAAATAGAAATAGGAATGATAGTTTTCTATGTACAATCTTCATTTTTTATGTAACATCACGTGACATCATCATGTACACATGTAATTCATTCGATATAATGAAATACCAATGAAATAGGGAAAATAGAACAAGAAATCTTAATTAATACGTTGGCTATTAAAATAAAATTTTATTCTTTGTACATGGACATAGGACGGTTTGTCTTATTTAGCTGTACTATTGGATTAGGATAAGATATAATCGGCGTGTATGGATTTGTTGTGTTCCCATGAAACCAGCCATTAATGAGGGAGCAAAATTTGTTGGCGTTATTTGCACCCCAATATTTGATAAATACACCACATTTTTACATATATCTCATCCCTATTTTACAAACTCATCTAATTACTAAATACACCACACCTATATTTCCAATTTTACCCTCGAAACTAAAAAAACCCTAACTTAAAAATCAGCTTTTTTCGAGAAAAAGAAAACATTTTTTTGAAAAAAAAGCTTTTTTCGGGAAAAAAGCTGAAAAAATCATTTCGAGCATTTTTTGGAAAAATTAGCTTTTTCTCGAAAAAAGCTGGAAAAATCATTTTTTTGTGGAAAAAAGTTGTTTTCATCGTTGGAAAAAACATCTTTTTTAGAAAAAAAGCTGGAAAAAACCAACTTTTTTGGGGAAAAAGAGAAGCGTTTTTGGGGAAAAAAATAGTTTTTCTCGAAAAAAAAAAAGCTGAAAAAATCATTTTTTTTGGAAAAAAGAGAAACATATTTTTTTGGGGGAAAAAGTTGTTTTCAGCGGGGTTTTTTTTGGGAAAAAAAAGTTGGAAAAAATCAGCATTTTTTGGGAAAAAGGAGAAACAACTTTTTTTGGAGAAAAAAAACTATTTTCAGCGTTTTTTGGGAAAAAAAGAGAAATAACTTTTTTTGGGAAAAAAAGTTGTTTCCAACGTTTAAAGTGGTGTATTTATACTGTTTGATTTAATTAAGGGTATCATAGCCTTTTTAACTTATGACATTTTTGTAAATATTGAGAGTGGAGTATATTAATTAAATCTTGGGGGCAAATAGCGTCACCCTAATAATTATACAAAACTTCAAAACAATTTTTCTTTTTCTTGTTTTTATTTTTATCTTTTTGACAGAAAAAATGGTTTCTTCTTATTGTATATTTAGTTTAACAACCATACAATGAACCAAAAATTCTTACTAATTAATTAATCAAGATTTTAAAGTTATAATAATTATATTAAAATAAGTATTTTTTCTAAAGAGATTAAATTTAAAAACATAAATTTACATCAAAACAAGTACATCGGGTTGAGTTCGTGTTTAGTTTCGGTTTGATTTCGGGTTGTGCTCAAAATACATCAAAAATTAAGTAAAAGATAAAACAACCGCGTTTTATACAAATTGGTAACTTCACGTCAAATTCGTGTCAGTCGGTTTTGTTTTCCGGTCGTGTTCGTGTTTCTCTCAGTAACTTCAGATCGGATTCATATCGGTTTTTGTTTTGAGTCAGGGATTACCATCCTAGTTTGAACTTTATACATATGGTTTTTTCGTACCAAGATATATTATATAGATAAGGATTTGGTTCAAATGAGACCGCCATCCTTAGGTGAGACAGTGTGGACTCATCTTACCCATTCATCTTAAAAATGAAAGGATGTGATTAATTCAGTTTTTTTTTTATTTCCTAATTTTCGCTGATTTTAAGGGTAAGATTGTAATTTTGTAATTCAAATTAGTGGTCCCAAATGATTTTATGGGTCAAATTGACACTCACGGATTTTGTGGCGGAATTTAAGGAACTGTTTTTTCTTTCCAAATATTTTTATTTTACTGACATAGTTAGAGTTAACCCTACTTTGCATAATTAGACATCAAATAATGCATATTTAGTTATTTTGTTGGCACTGTTTTACGAAAACAATGTTTGATAAATGGTTTTATCATGATTTTGATGATTTTGTTTTTACACCAAAACAATGTTTCTAAAGGTTGTCCAAATACTCCAAAATGATCTAAAATGGTTTTAATATTTTCCGGAGTATTTCTTCAAGTTTGTTTTCGACTAAAATGGACAACGCTTTTAATGATTTTATATCAAAATATTTTTACATCAAAACTATGTCCCTGAATGTTGTCCTAATACTCCCGATCGGTCTAAAATATTTTTACTATTTTTCGGAGTATTTCTTGGAGTTTATTTTCGATATAAAATTGGACAACACATTTGTTTCAGTTCGACCGCCGCCTATAGGGGCAACCCGCACTGTGTTGAGTTTTGAAACAAAATGGGACTAAAGGGAAATGGGGAGGCGACCGGTGCACTGAACGTACCCCGAGAACAGGACTCTTTTTGTTTCTCATTTTTTATCCCTCCAACCGGTCACACATAGGGCGACTTACGGACCCCGTCAGACGGTCCCCTGTGTAAAAATTCGCAGAATTCAATTTCAATCTTATCTCTCACACGGCCAGGTCGAACCCCTCATTTGACAAAGAAACTATCCGTTGAGTTTGCGACGAACTTTTTCCTCGATTTAAGGGATTGATTTCTAACAGACTCTTTTCTTCAATTGTCTTGCAATTTTTTACAGATTTCATGTCCCCAAGAGGAGCCTATCATGTACAAGACATCTTCTATAAATAGAAGAAGAATTGAAGCAACACAATAAGAGAGAAAAACTACAACACAACAAGATACACTCAAGAATACACTTGTTCTTACATTGTCTTATTTCTTGTTGTAATTTGCCTTAGCTATTCACTTTCACATTCTTGAGGTCTAGGCTATTCTTGATTACACTTGCACTCAATTGTATAATTCATTATCGAGTTGTAATCTTGAATTTGTGGTCGTCATTCAAACACAAGATATCCTTGTGAGTGTTAACTGCGGTAAGAACACACTTGGGTGAACTAGGTGTTAGGTGTAAGAAGATTGTGGTAATCTTCTTGTTGAGGTGTTGAAGAGTGTGGTGCTCTTCAAGGGTGAAGATTGTGGTAATCTTCACAAGGTGCCGCTTGGAGATTGTGGTAATCTTCAAGTGAGATTGTGGTAATCTCAAAGGTGGTGTTGAAGAAAGAGTGTGGTGCTCTTCAAGGTGTTGTTGTAAGGTGGTGTTGTATTAATTTGTGGTAAATTAATAAAATCTTTTTCTTTTTTGAAATCCATCCCGGATATCTTTTGGGGTGGTAGAGGATTAGGCCTAGGTGGGTTGAACCTCTTTTAAATCGGCGTGTGTTGTTTACATTCCGCACCTTTATTATTGTGTTTGAGCATTTGTTTGAAAAAGAGGGCGAAATCGAAAAGATGGAGATAATCTATTCACCCCCTCTAGATTATCGTAGCCGCTTGGACTTACAAGTGGTATCGTAACCAAACTCTTTGGCAAGCTCGTTTCACATCGCGAGTGAAGAGAAATGATCGTCGACTCGAACGAAGCTCATCTATCCGCACCTCCACCACCAAGCCACCACTATTTGATTCCAAAAATTTTAATTTTTGGAAAGAAAGAATGGAATGTAAGTCCAAGCGCTACGATAATCTAGAGGGGGGGTGAATAGATTATCTCCATCTTTTTGATTTAGCCCTCTTTTTAAACCGAATGCTCAAAGATAATAACAAAGGTGCGGAATGTAAACAACACACGCCGATTTAAAGAGGTTCAACCCACCTAGGGCTAATCCTCTACCACCCCAAAGATATCCAGGGATGGATTTCGAAAAGAAAAAGAATTTTATTAATTACCAAATTAATACAAATTCAACTTACAACACCTAGAGCACCACACTCTTCTTCAACACCACCTTTGGAGATTACCACAATCTCCTTTGAAGATTACCACAATCTTCCTTCAATCGGCACCTTGTGAAGATTACCACAATCTTCAACCTTGAAGAATACCAAATTCTTCAACACCTCAACAAGAAGATTACCACAATCTTCTCACACCTAACACCTAGATCACCCAAGTGTGTTCTTACCACAAGAACACTCACAAGGATATCTTGTGTTTGAATGACGACCACAAATTCAAGATTACAACTCGATAATGATAATACAATAGAGTGCAAGTGTAATCAAGAATTGAAAGCCTAGACCTCAAATTTGTGCAAGTGAAAGTGCTAAGGCTAATACAACAAGATATATGAAAGTGTTTGCTTTGTTTGCTCTTTTTGCTTGTATAGAGTGTTGTATCTTGTTGCTTGAATGAAGCCTCTATTTATAGGAGAGGTCTTGGCTTTGATTTCCGACATTGCTCCTCCTTGGGGAGTGATTTGCTGCAAAAGAAACCATTTAAAATCATCAATATAGTCATTGAAATCAATCCCACAAAATAGGGAAAAGTTCGCAAAACGCATAGCGGATAGTTTCTTTGTCAAACATGGGGTTCGACGGTCAGCGCGAGAGATAAGATTGAAATTGAATTAACGAATTTTTACACAACCGGGGGACCGGTCGAAGGGAGTGCGACCGTCGCCCTCACCATTATGACCGGTTGCCGCTTGCGTTTTTACGAAACAGAGAGAAATGCGGAACAAAAATCCAACTTGCGGTACAGAGTCGCCCTCCGGTCGACCGACATTCCGACCACACGTCGCCCACCTCGGTCGACGGCCGCCGCCCTTTTTTCTTACGTCCCATTTTCTGTTTCAAAACTCAACTCGGTGCGGGTTGCCTATAGGGCGACCGGTCGAGCTGAAACAAAAGTGTTGTCCAATTTTAAATCGAAAATAAACTCCAAAAATACTCAGAAAAATAGTAAAAACATTTTAGATCGATCGGAAGTATTGGGACAACATTTAGGACATTGTTTTGGTATAAAAACCCATTTGAACAAAATCATCAAAATCATGATAAAAACATTTATCTAACAAACTCCCCTTTTTGATGATTACAAACCAAAACAATTTTCAAGAGGACGATTTGAAAAACAAAATAATTTTCCGGTTTATGAGTAAACTATCCGTTTTAAAAACATTTTACAAAAGCTCCCCTATCAACAAGCACATTAAGAAGAAATATTGCATAAGCTAAAAGCACAAGCTTTTACAAAATAAACAATAACTTCATGAGCTTAGAAGCTCCCCCCTGTCACAAATACTTAATATCCATGCAAACAAGTCCATAAAACAACCATTGGACTAAGTTTACTTCACAACTTATGCCTAAACAAGCCATAGCTTATAGCTTCTTTCATGAGCTTTTATTAGCTTCTTTGAGCTAACGAGCCAATTTCCTGTTTCTCCCCCTTTGGAATCATCAAAAAGAATGTTAGGATGATAGAAACACCATAGAAATATATCAAAGTGCGCCAAAGAAATGGTTTATCAACCATTGAGCAATTTAGGCTTAAAAACCAAGGAAAATGGGAGAAATGTTTCAATGAAAATTTCAACTTCTACATGATTCTCTCGCTTCCAAAAGTTTTCTATACTCATTGAGATCATGTTTTGGTAATAATGTAAGAGCAATAATCCATAAGCTAAAAGCTTTAGCTTTTAGCTTATGGATTATTGCTCTTACATTATTCTTGATGTGCTTCGTTCGTAGCCGACGATCGTTTCTCTTCACTCGCGATGTGAAACGAGCTTGCCAAAGAGTTTGGCTCTGATACCACTTGTAAGTCCAAGCGGCTACGATAATCTAGAGGGGGGGTGAATAGATTATCTCCATCTTTTTGATTTAGCCCTCTTTTTAAACCGAATGCTCAAAGATAATAACAAAGGTGCGGAATGTAAACAACACACGTCGATTTAAAGAGGTTCAACCCACCTAGGGCCTAATCCTCTACCACCCCAGTATATCCGGGATGGATTTCGAAAAGAAAAAGAATTTTATTAATTACCAAAATTAATACAAATTCAACTTACAACACCTTGAAGAGCACCACACTCTTCTTCAACACCACCTTTGGAGATTACCACAATCTCCCTTTGAAGATTACCACAATCTTCCTTCAACGGCACCTTGTGAAGATTACCACAATCTTCAACCTTGAAGAATACCAAATTCTTCAACACCTCAACAAGAAGATTACCACAATCTTCTCACACCTAACACCTAGATCACCCAAGTGTGTTCTTACCACAAGAACACTCACAAGGATATCTTGTGTTTGAATGACGACCACAAATTCAAGATTACAACTCGATAATGATAATACAATAGAGTGCAAGTGTAATCAAGAATTGAAAGCCTAGACCTCAAATTTGTGCAAGTGAAAGTGCTAAGGCTAATACAACAAGATATATGAAAGTGTTTGCTTTGTTTGCTCTTTGCTTGTATAGAGTGTTGTATCTTGTTGCTTGAATGAAGCCTCTATTTATAGGAGAGGTCTTGGCTTTGATTTCCAGACATTGGCTCCTCCTTGGGGAGTGATTTGCTGCAAAAGAAACCATTTAAAATCATCAATATAGCTGTTAGAAATCAATCCCACAAAATAGGGAAAAGGTCTGAAAAACGCACCCGGATAGTTTGCTGTCAAACATGGGTTCGACCCGTGTCCCAGTGAGAGATAAGATTGAAATTGAATTCTCGCGAATTTTTACACGGGACCTTTACGGTCGAATGATGCGAGTGCGGCCGTCGCTCACCGGTGGACGGTTGCCGCTTGCGTTTTTACTGCGAAGCAGAGAAATGCGGAACAAAAATCCAACTTGCGTGCAGTGTCGCCTCCGGCCGACGGCCGACCACACCGGCCGCCCACTCGGTCGACCGGCCGCCGCCGCTTTTTTTTTCTTACGTCCCATTTTCTGTTTCAAAACTCAACTCAGTGCGGGTTGCCCTATAGGGCGGCCGGTCGAACTGAAACAAAAGTGTTGTCCAATTTTAAATCGAAAATAAACTCCAAGAAATACTCCGAAAAATAGTAAAAACATTTTAGATCGATCGGAAGTATTGGGACAACATTTAGGGACATTGTTTTGGTATAAAAACCCATTTGAACAAAATCATCAAAATCATGATAAAAACATTTATCTAACATGGAATGCTATCTACAAGGTTGCAGGTTCGACATTTGGAACACCGTCATTAATGGAGAATCCATTCCAATGAAAGATACACCACACACCTCAAAAGGCTTCAAAAAGTTCAATGATGAAGAGAAGAAAATCATCTCCTTAAACGGTAAAGCTCTCAATATTTTGTATTGTTCATTTACTAATTTAGAATATGAACATGTTGTAGGAATAAAGTCGGCACATGAAGTATGGCAAAAATTAGAAGCCATCTATGAAGTATTTGCAAATGAGAGGAGTCAAACAAAAGCATCTACTTCTCAAAGGAATACAAGCTCAAATCTAAGGAACAAGCCTCCTACAACTTCCAACTATGAAGAAGTTGAACATTGTTTTATAGGCATCGAAGAAGAAAACGAGGTATGTTTTAAACTCTCTACTTCCTATGATATTGCCATTCAAAATGATTATAGTGATTTGCAAAATGATTATGATGAACTTCGAAATGAATTCCAAAGCTTACTTGTTAAATACAAAAATTTGAAAAAGGAATTCAATATTTTGAAAAATGATAAGGATAGTTTATTTACTTCCTATGAATCACTATCATGTGCTCACACCACCACACTAGATAAGGTGAGAAACCTTGAAAAAGAAAAATATACTCTTGTTGAGAACATTGATTGCATGAAAAAGGATTTATTAAAATCTAACTCTTGAGTACTAATAAATTGACTAATATTGTTGATGTTCATAATCATGATAAAGGACTTGATCATAAGTCTAATTGTAGGTCCCAAGGGGTGTAAGTGTAAGGTTTAGAAGGGGGGTTGAATAAACCTTACCAAATTTTCGATTTAGGCCTTTTAAATCTCTGAGTTCTACACATTTGTGTCCTTGATGGACAAATCGAATTAGTCACTCAAGAGAGTTAATCTCTCAAATGCACTCAACAGAAATTAATAGAGTAACTCACCGCTGGCTATAATTTGACTTCACCAGTGGTTTTGTTTTCGGCGGAAGACTTAACACCCTTAAGTTTGATTAAGCAAGTTTTTGATTTGATTTAGATCTTTATAGATTATCAAATGGATAGCAAATTTATCGTGAGATATAAGCAATTAAAAGTCGAAATTTAAATGCTTGAAATGTAAATGACACAAAGAAAGTTTTTATAGAGGTTCGAAGATGGGGTAATTCTTCTACTCCTCTCTTCTCCAACTCCCGGAGGAATCCACTAAGTAATGATCGGTTTACAAAGTGGTAATGAGTCCGGATACAAGTCTTGATCACAACGGCCGACTTGATCCTTTGGGACTCGATGCGGAGAGACGCTTGATCACTCCAAGGCTTCTCGACGACTCGGCTTCTTCACAGGCGGTTTGCTTTGTTACTAAACTCACTTGCTCAAGCACTTTGGATTTGATCACGAAGCCCTCCAAAAGCTTAAGACTTGGTTCACCTTGAACCTTTCTACAATCCTTCTTGGAATGTAGACCCCTTTGTTTTCATATTTTCCTCTTCAACTGATTGAAGTTCTCTTTCCTTCACGGGTAAGTGTTGGATTGATGTACTTGAGATGTAGGCTTGAGGATTGAGAATGTTTGATTTTTGATAAGCTTGTATATCTCACGTGTGTCATTCATTTTTTTTCTCAAACAAACTCCTCGGCCTTTTATAGTGAACTTTCAAAAATTTGCCCGTTGAAGAGATAGGCTCATTTTTGAAAATCACTTTGCAACGATCGTTGGTATGCGATTCTTGAATTGCCATTTCCTCGTATGAAATGTTTTATCACCTTTTCAGACACGACACGGTGTAGTGCTTCCCATTGGTTCATTTCTTTTGCACGCTTCCTGGGGTGAGCACTCCAAGAAAGGTAGTATGGAGATATTACTTGTTTAAGTAAATCTCTTGATTTACGTACGCGGTTCTTTTACGATTATCTCGACTTGACTGCATTTCCTTGCTTTCCCCAGGTGACTTAGAGTCACTTCCAATCATTGGATGACTCTTCATCACTTCGGCTTGAGACTTGGCTTCTGCTTGAGTTGACTTGACTGATGTTCCACTCACCGCATCTCACCGCTTCTTCTTCAGTCGAGTTCTGTCGCTCTTCTTTGTTGTACTCACTGTCTCACAAAGAGTTTTCCTTCAAGCCTTGGTTGTCTTCTTGCAAGTTGGAGCGTAGGCGACTTAACTCGGCTTGGCGCTTTCTAATTGTTACAATACATTTCAAAGCAAGAATTGGGAGCCAACTTTCTATTCTAAGTTTTACATGGCATTCATCAAAATCTAAACAATAGAATTCCTAACAATTTCCTTTTTGATGATGCCAAAACTTAAATCATACAACGATGCAAATAACAAAGATACATACAAATAGTGTATTGACATAGAATGTATCGCATAATCAATCTTTTTATTGATCATATCATTCTTGTACTTAACACAATGTTTACAGGTGTATCGAGTGTAATTGTCTCAAAAAAATTTATAGCATTATTACGTAAGACTTACATTGTATGTATTTACACATAAAATACACGAAGGGTTGGGCAAAGAACACTTCATCTCCTTCATTGCCTCTCATCTTTCATCTTGATCGGATCTTCTTCTTCTTCTCTTCTTCGTCATCACCGCTTCTTTTCTTCTCATATGCCTTCCTGGCGGCTTCATCTTTCCTTATTCTTTCCTCGTCTCTCCCGCCATAGCCGAGTTTGTCTCTTGTTTTCTTCTATCCTTTTTGCATACTCGCGTTGGTTTTAGCCACTTTTGCAAGTTCGCCACATGGTCAAGCCCGGCCAGATCCCTCCTTTTCTTTCCTGGATCTACGATTCAATATTCTTGGGCGAGGCCTAGTCCAGCTTCTTCCTCCACCGCCGCTTCTTCCTCTACCTCCGGGGGCGTATCTTTGACTGGGGCATCTTCTTTCCAAATGAGTGCCAGGCGGAGTGACCAAAGCCAGAGCGATCACGGTTGTCTCTTGTCGCACGCCTTCTTCACATAATGTGAGACCCTTTTCCCGATCTGTCCCAAGCTTGAGCCGAGGACATATTTGCAAAATATCCTTCGATTCGAAGCGTTTTGAATCGTCAACGATCTTGCTCTGTCCCGACATCCGAAATGGCATACGTGTCTCTGTCAATTGGAATGCCTCCGTGTTCTTTCAAGATGTTCATCACCCTGGCATCCATTCTTCCTTCCACCTCCTTCATCCCTCGCTTCAATTTCTTTTCTCTTCTCAACCATAGATACAAAGAGTGTTGGAGTGGCGAGTCACGGAGTTTTTTTCGCTTATAATGTCACCGTGACAGGACCCGTTTGGGGTTTGTGCAATCATCAAGGTCATATTTTTGATCCTTCCCCCTCAGCATTTTTCCTTTCTTGATTTTAAATTTCCTCGGTGATTTTCCTTCTCACTTTCCTTCACGCATTTTCAGCTCCTTTCTTTTCAAACGATTTTGTTTTTTAAGGTATTCCTCTTCCCCTTTTTGGCATCATCAAAGGATAGAGGAACCCTGCGAACATCTTTGCAAGCATGAAGTCGAGTCTTCGATTGTTGAATTTTGCTTCAAGTCATTTGCGTTGTATCTTTGCCACGGAATTGATCGAGTAGCGTTGGATTCTCCGAAATCGCTTCATCTCACCATGAGAAGGCTGAATTTTCTTGTCATGTGTTCTTCCAAACGTTGTATATCATTTGCATTACGCTCCCAGCAGCCTGATTGATCTCGGCGAGTGAGCTGTGGCATATGTTCAATGTGTTCCCGCACTTCGTTTTCGCATCAACATTTTCGACTCTCCACACCACTTGTTGAATAATTGTCTCAAGTATCTCACCGTTTTCCACACGCATTGATTCTTCTTTGTTGCCACCATTCCCTTATCCTCGACCGTGATGCCTCTCAAGTCACCGTAAGGTTGGCATCTCTCGTTGTCCAATCGCATGTCCAAAGAGGCGATGCCTCTCCATCTTTTCAACTTGACAAAGAAAGTGCCTTGAACACTTCTCTCCGGAACCTCGGTGATTCTTCCCATTGCGGTGATGGCCATACTGACGTCGAAAATCAAAATCTACTGAACAATGGTGCCTGAGTGAAAAACAGGAGGTGGTCCGTGATATTGTGCTTGCTCATTTTCGACTCTTCGTGGAGTTCGTATCTCCGGAGAAGGGAAAGATTCCACAAAGGATTCATCACCGCCATCCGGGATTTGTTCGATGATTAGCGGTGGGCGTGAAGTTCTTTTTGGAATCGATCCACCAGAGCTTGAGGAGCCGAGCGGTGGTCTCTGGTTCACGTGGTTTTGTGGTGCGATGGGCTCGGCTTTTGAGCCTCAAATTGTCTTAACGCCGTTGGTCTCAAATTTCTCCTTAGAGTAGATCGGGTCTCGGCCTTTATCGTGAAGCGTCATCGAGGCGATGATGAGATTTCCATTGGTGGCTCATCATCAAAATTAAAGGTCCGACGAGTAGTCTTGGGATCGACTTACTGGTGCAAACATCGGCCGGTGAGTCTTTTGGATTTGTCATGGGGTAGACTCGGGCCTTTCTTCTTCGGATCGGATCCCGAAAGGTGACATCGGGGTTGTCTGGGAATCATGAAGTGCGTTGATCTCCTTCTCGGATGGATCGATGGTTGCGGGAGGGATGTTCTCTACTTTTCGGCCCCTTTACCCCTCGGAAGTCTCAACCTCCCGTGGGCCTTCATTTCTCCAAAGAGTCTCTCTATGCCGAGGCTCGTCCTCCCTTTCGACAAAGTGTCACTGTCTTAGGGTCTTTTACTGATGGCATCCATTGGAGTCTCAACCCCATGGATTGCACTTTCATCACCAGTGTTAACTCCTGTAGTACATTCGCCGCGTGCCTCGCGCATCGGCGCGTCATTAGCCACATACTTTCTCGGAGCGGTTGGCACCTCGGTGAGGCAGTCTCAATCGCCGAGCTTGATGGCAACTTCTTTTTCTTCTTGTGTTTGAGTTTTCTTTGCTTCGCCTCCTACATTCTTTGTGGAGTCATGCGCATCCTCCGACCTTGCTTGCAGTGGAGGAGTTTCCCCCGGTGGCGCACCGAGTGAGTGACTTGCTGGGGTCACTCGTCTCCGGACTCACTTTTGCAATTGATGGTTCAACAGATTGGAAAGGGCGGTGGTAGCACACCTTCAATAGGGGTTGGCTCCGACCGGGTCCCCACTAGCCCGTTTCATCGCCATTCCTTTATCGCTTTCTTCAGAGTGAGTCAAGTGGTAAAGCGAACATCAGTGGCTATTTGCTTTGAACCACTCCCATTGATCGATTTCAGTTTGTGTTCGGAGGACTCTCCTGTCCCTCCATCATGTCTTTTGCTCGTGAAGGATTCTTGATTCATGCAATGCTTGCTGTGATCCGCAATTTTCAATGGCGTGCAGATTCTCGTGTTCCTCGTCACTTTCGGAGAAGACATCAAGGAGAGAGGATGGAAGTGTTACGTGGTGAGATAGGCGGATACTTGCCTTTTCGCGTGCTTCGGCTTCTTTCTTGCTTTTCTTTCTCCTTGTCCTTGTAGATCTGCAGAATATCCATGCATTGTCTTCATCTAGAGCTGAGCACACGATGATAATCGAAGGAAATTTAGCGATTCTTCTTCTTCTATGAACTCGGGCCGTTGGAACTGTTCCTCGACTTGCTCGCTTCCATTTTCTCCACTCACGCAGACGATTTTGGATGTCCTGGGTAAGGTGGAGATAGGATCATTACATCACTATCTGCTTGGGCTGGTTCTTTCTTGAGTTTCAATTGTGTGAGCTAACTGTGTCTTTCGGTTCTTCTGCGATCACCTTCAAACAGACTGGCTGTTTCATCAACTACATCTCCTGGAGACTCTACTTCTCCCGGTAGTCTCGTATTTGTGCTAGCTGAGTAATCGACTCAGTTGGTTGCTCTTGTTCGACCGCTTTACAAGTCTTCTTCGTCTCTTAGTTTGTACCGGGAATTTTATTCGGAGGCGGCGTCTCTGAGTCTTGGCGGGCTGGGGCGTGCAGGTGTCTGTTTCTGAGGAGCCGCCGTCTTGGCTTCTCGGTTCTCCTCTTTTGACGATCGAGAAGGAATTTGTGAGTCCTTCTCGACCCGCCGCAGGGCAGTGACACGGTTCTTGCCAGGCGGTGACTCTGCTGCAGGGGCGGGAGCATGTTTGGTTTTTTCTTTGCGCAGGGGCAGCGTGATTTGGCAGCTGCAGGGGCGGCTTCTTCTTGGTTGGAGAAAGGAACTGTGTGTCTTCGGGGTCATTCCCCTCCCCACCGTGTCGCTCTCTTGGCGTACGCTCGCTTCGAGCACCGGAGATTAGCTCAACATCTCTTGTTAACATGGAAAGCCTTCCCATGTCTAAGAGGTACTCTTTCACCTCCAATAGCCGGCCAATCACCAGGCCATATCCCGAAGATCCTCCAAATGACCCATCTTCTTTGAAGGACTTGTTCCTACGTTCGCAGAAATCTGCTGTAGATAAACTCGGCCCGGTTTATCTTCTTTTCTTCGATTATTGCGGCCATCACAATCAATTTTGCCTTTGATTGGTCAAAGTGCCGCCAAATTTGATGTCGATACACTTGGCAACAATGTCCAACAATTTGTGATAATCCTCCTTCAGCCATCTCTTGTTTTGCTGTGTATATTATTTTGTCAAGAACGCGTCGGACTTGGCTATTTCTTTCCATGCGCGTCGGCCAAGTTTACATCAGCTTCCTTAATTTCAGTTGCTCCTTCTGGGTAGTGAGCAATATTCACCAAATCCTGGCGGTGATAGTCACCGCTTCCCGTGAACAGATGACTTGATTCCTTCATCGTGAATCTCGGCATTCACGTAGAATTGTGCGACCTCCTCCACATAGGTCATAGGATACTCCAGTGTTAGAAACGGTTTCATCCGGCGTTTCTAACT
This sequence comes from Rehmannia glutinosa, assembly GCA_016081115.2. Lineage (NCBI taxonomy): Eukaryota > Viridiplantae > Streptophyta > Magnoliopsida > Lamiales > Orobanchaceae > Rehmannia > Rehmannia glutinosa. The sequence goes on from CM071936.1 coordinate 6,290,788, forward strand.
TCTCCGCGATTTTCTTCACCCGAGGGTGTCGTCGGACCCTGTTTCACCATTATCTCCGTCGAAATCACTTGAGCCGAACTCGTGTGGATTTGTTTTCCCAACTTGGTAAAGTCATACGTTGGTGCCATTTCTCGCAATAATTTCAAGGAAAAGTTCAAATTTGATTTGAAGGTTGATAGGGTTTTAGAGTGTTTGCCTTTGCTTTTTGAGAAAAGAGATTGAACAGTTTTAGAAGTGTGAGAGAGAAACTGGACGGAAATGGTTTAAATATGGTTTATGAAAGGGCGTGCAGACGGTTTTTGAATCGTGATCGAAATCAACGGCTTGATTTCGCACGCGTATTGAGCGATTCATGTCTCGTATTTAATGCGGCGACATTTATATCCAATCATAGGCTTGTGCGGCTTTATGTCTGTACACATCATCATTATGCTGACGTGTCTCTTAAAACATTCTCGCTTAAGTCAAAAACGATTTGCGTTTTTGTCACTTTGCTTATAAGCTTATCTCTTAGCCGATTTAACTCTGCTTCTCACATTTCTCTTAGTGACTCAAATTTATCACCGACTTGGTATAGTGATTTTCCGATCTGGTGATTCTCGAGCTAATTTTTTTTTGTTTTCACTTTTTTTTTCACCTTCTTTCCCTGTTCCATTTCTTTTCTTTGATTCTTCGTGTCTCGACTTAGCTCAATTAGCCCCAACTCATGTTTGAGTTCTTCAAATCTTGACTCACATAATGGTTTTTGTGAAGATGTCGGCTAGTTGCTTTGTCGGTTGAGATATATTCCAAGATAATGTCCTTCTTTTCAACATGATCTCTTATGAAATGATATCTCGACATCTATATGTTTTGTTCTTGAGTGCAACACAGGATTTTGAGTGATTGCAATTGCACTTGTGTTATCACACATGATTGGAATTTCTTTTTCTTCAACTTCATAATCTCTCACCGTTTGTCTCATCCATAGGACTTGAGGCACAATACCGCCACCGCTATGTATTCTACGCTCACCAGAAGTGGCTATTGAGTTTTGCTTCTTGCTAAACCAGAAATTAGTCTTTTCAAGATTTGACATGTGCCTCAAGTACTTTTCTCTGTCCACTCGTGATCCAAAGATAGTCGTAGTCTCGAATAGCCAATTAGCTTGAATCCACCTTCCTTTGGATACCATAGCCCTACTTCTTAGCTTCCTTTTAAGTATCTCAATATTCTCTTAGTGCATCGTATGGCTCTTTTTGAGCAGATTGAAATCTTGCACATACACCTACAACAAAGGTGATGTCCGCCTGCTTAGCCGTGAGATGAGCAATGATCCAATAAGTGCTCGTCTTGTTTGATCTACAGTGCTTGCCATCTGCGTCCATGTCCATTTTTGACCGATGTGTTCATTGGTATTTTTACTGAGAAGACTTCTCCTCCATACCAAATTTCTTCATTAAATCTCTCGTGTATTTTGTTTGACTTATGAAGGTTCCATCCTTCACCAAGTTTCACTTGAAGTCCAGGAAGAATGTCACTCTCCCATCATCTGCTAATTTCAAATTTACTTTGCATGAGGTTTGAGAATTTTTCACACGCCTCTTTGTTAGTGGATCCAAAAATGATGTCATCCACATATATTTGAACAAGCAAGATACTCTTCTTGTCTTGAATTACGAAAAGTGTTCTATCTACTTTTCCTTTTGTGAATCCATTTTCAATCGGGAATTGTGACAGGTATCATACCATGCTCTGGGTGCCTGTTTCCAACCGTACGAGGCTTTCTTGAGTTTGTATACTTTGTCTCCAAGAGTCTTCTCGCTCAAACCCGGAGGTTGTTCAACATATACTTCTTCTTCCAATAAACCATTCAGAATGCACTTTTACATCCATTTGATATACAATGAAATTTTTGTGAGCAAGATAGGCAAGAAACATCCTTATAGCTTCCAATCTTGCTACAGGAGCAAATGTTTCATCAAAATCTATTCCTTCTTCGCAATATCCTTTGGCTACCGGTCTTGCTTTGTTTCTTACCACGAGCCTTCCTCGTTCATCTTATTTCGAATACCCATTTGGTTCCAATAACATTTTGATGTATGGGTCTTTGTACTAATTCTCATACTTTATTTCTCTCAAATCGATTGACTTCTTCTTTGCATAGCTTGAATCCAATGTGTGTCGTCGCCCAATGCTTGTGACACATCTTTGGGCTCTATCTGCCCGAGATGAAGCATGTGAACATTGCTTTTGTTGGGTTCTGATCTTGTCTTGACGCTTTCTCATGTCTCAATGACAAGTTCGTGGATGGTCTCGGCCATCTTACGTCCAGGTTGAAGTAAGTTAGCTAGATTCATCGACTTGGTACTTGTGTTCTTTGTGCGGGTCGCTTCTCTCTCGTGATCACTCAAACCGCAGATTTTCTAGGCTGTTTTGAGATTCAATTATCTCATCTTCTTCCGGATTGATAATCCCGCCTCCTTGACAAAGATGGACTCTTCGTGAGGTTGGATGTTTCGAAATCGGTCACCGACTCTTCAATGTCTTCTCCATTTATGTTTGGCTCATCGAATACTACATGAATGGATTCTTCAGAACCATAGTTCTTTTGTTGAGTATTCTGTAGGCTTTGCTTTGGTTTGAGTATCCTAAGAAGATACCCTCATCGACTTTAGCATCAAAATCCTTTAGGTTGTCTTTGCCATTATTGTGGATGAAGCATTTACACCCAAATATCCCGAAATATGCAACATTTGGTTTTCTTCCAGTCCAGATCTCATAGGAGTCTTTGTCACCGCCTATTTATCATACATCCGATGCGGGTGTAGCAGTCATGTTGATTGCTTGACCCAAAATCTTTTTGGTAACCCTCGCCAAATAACATGGTCCTTGCCGCTTTTGAGGGTTCTTCTTCTTTCGCAACTCCATTCTCACAAGGAGTCCTTGCGGTGATAGTTCATGACCAATACCATTCTCAATACAAGATCGAGTTATTATTCCATTGACAAACTCGGTTCTCTATCCGATCTTATTTTGATAATGGTTTGACTCTTCTCATTTTGTATCCTCTTCATCCAATTTGTGGTAGTTTTTGTAGAGTTTCTTTCTTCTTGCACATGAATATTGTCCATGTATATCTTGAGTAGTCATCTACTACCACCAAGGTGTATTTCTTTCCACTTATGCTTGCCGGTTCCACTTTGGGCCAAATAGATCCATATGAAGCGGATGCAATATTCTTGTTGAGGATGGGCATGTCTTTTCTTTGAATGACGACTTGATTTGTTTTCCCCTTCCGACATGCATCACATATACTTTCCTTCTTGTATCTTCGAGTCCGGAAGTCCTTCTACAAGATGACTTCTTGCTAGCTTATTAATTGTTTTGAAGTTCGTGTGACTCGGCTTTTTGTGCCACAAACAACTTGATTCACCAGTGCTCTTTTGCTAGTAGACAGTCTTTGGGTGTTGCGATTGACCAATCCACTACATACATATTTTTCTCGTCTACATCCTTGCAAAGACAACTTCATTAGATTCAACATTTTTGATTTGGCATATTCCCATGTTGAATCCAACATTGTAGCCACTTGTCACGAGTTGATGATGCTTAGTAAATTGAAGTTTAGTCCTTCAACATATGCAACATCCGTGATTTCTAAACCATTCCTTTTGATAGATCCATTGCTTTATTTCACCAGAGCTTCATTTCTCCAAATATGACTTTTGCTCCTTTGACTTCCTTGAATTTTGACAGATTTCTCTTATTTCCTGTCATATGTCCGGGAAATGTACCACTATCCATGTACCAGGTTCCTTGCACTCACCGTTTTTTGAACCCGCAATCAAGGAAATTAAGTTTTAGGTACCCATTCTTAGTGCGGGTCTGAGGGGTTAGAATTATAAGATGATCCAACCAACCTATAGCCAAATGATTTGACTCTAAGAGGTTGCCATCTATCGCTGCCATAATCATAATCAATCCCAAAATTGCTTGGGAGTCTAGGTTCATACAAATTTGTCTCTTTTGTCTGTATGCTGCGTATGTGTTTTAGCAATTGCCTTTCTTGGGTAATTGTGGTGTCTTTGAGTGTAGTGCCAGGTGCATATGTGTCTTTGATGAAAGCTCTTATCTTTTGGAATGGCCCTTGTCAGAGCGGACCAGTGGTGGCGGCAACCGCCCTCGTCTTGCGATCGAACCCCTATAATATATTATTTAATAAATTAATATAGTATATAAAAATGTAAGCCAACATATTTTGCCCCCTCCCCAAATTTTCATGTAATTTTGTTATAAAAGCTTGTATGTTTTATTTTTATTTATATTAGATTTGATTTTGCCGAGTCGGTCCAAGGTTTCAAGGACCTAGAGCAATAAATAATATATATACAATCGCGAGATAAGAGGAGGCCAACCCTGGACTCGCACCCTCTTTTTTTAAAAAAATGTATTTTTTTAAAAATTAGTTAATATTTATGTGTATTTTTTAGTTTTTTTTTATTCGGCCCATTCCAATTTCACAGTATCGGCTGCCTTTAATTCTAGATACGCCATTATATAATGGCGTATCTAAGGATTATTACGGGGTGAGGTGATCTGAAATGGGGTGGGCTGATAAAAAATACAAATAAATATTAACTAAAAAAATTTGAAAAATTTTACCTAGTATTTTTTTTAAAAAAAGGGGGCCTGGTTGGCCCCTATCTCCGCCATTGATTGTATATATACATATATAAAAAAAAAACTTGAGTCCTCGCCGGAGGGGTTCTTGTCTTGTGGCACCATCTGCGCCGCCTCAAGACCGCCCCGGTTTCGCCCCCCAACGAACGCAATTTCGCGTCCGTCCCTCGGCCCTTTGTTGAGTTCTGGCCTTTGCCATTTGGGCTTGTATTCCATAAGTCTAGCCGGTAGTTCACATTATTCCGGTCGGCTTGGCTTGGATATTTTCTACCATTCCCATCATATATATTTCTTTTATGAGTTTTAAGGGATTTTGGTAGCTCTCCGCTTTTCTTTCTGAGTATTTTCTTTGGAGTCCGCCGAGGACTCCTGGTGACTCTCTTCTCGCTTGTCCTTTCAAAGACTCTCAACCGGTTTGTTTTCCTTTTCCTTTGTAACCAAGGCCGAGTTTGCTTAGTATTGTGCTTTGGATTGAAAGTGTGTGCAACATTTAGAGTTTTGGATTTTTCGGACTCTTCATGACTTGAAGATCCTTTTTCCAAAATTACTTTTGAGGTTTGACATGGCACAAAGGAATCAAATCCTAGCTGTCTTGTCTCCACATTCTCTTTGACTCATAATAAGATCATCCAATGATTTAGATGCCTTAGTGAATGAGGCAATAACATTTTTGAGGTCATTCTCCTCTTTTCTATAGCAAAGCATTTCTGCTATTAATTTAGCATTTTCACTTTAAACTTTTATTCTCATCGGCTATTTGACTTAGAGTACTCGGCTCCTTAGTCGACTTTGAGTTTGACTTTTGAGTAAATTTGTTTTCATTCAATAGTGTGTGTGAGGTTTTAATGTGCTCAAAATCTTTCATCATTTTGCCTAATGAATCATAAAGATCGGTGGGTGATGAAAGTGTGTGTGTCACAATCACTATCACTTATGTCGAGCTTGTTGAGTTAGATTGTACCTCATCTTCTTGATCTTGTTCTTTTGGCCATTAAGCGGATCAAGGCTTCTTCTTCGTGAGTCACTTGAGTAGTCGGCCACTGCTCTCGAGTCACCTTATATCTCTCTTGACTTGGTCTCTCGTGATCTCTGATGACCATCATTGCCTTTTTCTTCTCTTGTCTTCTTTCTCCGAAGACCTTTCTTTTTCTTCGTTTAAATACTTGTTGACTACAGGATATGAGCGATCAATAGCATAGTGACACAGTTGTCTACAATTCCAACATAGATATTGACCTTTTGATCAACCTCTTTCTATTCTTGAGTTGTCGACCGCTTTGATACTCAACTTGTTGATGATCTGCATTCTCTTGGTTGGCCTATCATCCCTTAATTTGGAGGAGGCTGAGTGTCTTCTCGGAGGATTCACCCTTTCTCTCTTGTAGTTCTTGTTAAAGAACTTGTTAAATCTTTTAACCATCGGGCTATTTTTTCTTCAGGTCAATTGCCTCTTTGACCTCGGCTCTCTCCTTCCATCTTTGACAACTAGAAGCAATTGTTTTGGGTGCAATTGTCTCTTCCTGGTCTTTCCTTCTCACCAAACTCGTAGGCTTTGAGGTCCGAGAATAACTCATGATTGGATGTCTTTGATAGGTCCATGGAGTGTCTCAATGCCATGACCTTCATTTCCCATTCACCGGAAGACTTTTTAGGATCTTCATACACATTTCCTTTTGTATATTCCTTTCCAAGTGTAGAAACTGACTCATTTGTGATTTCGTAAACCGAGCATCCAGTTGATCCAGGTTTCTCCGAGATCATTTTAAAGTTCTCAAATTTTTGTACAACCACCGATAGTTTGTTTTCTTTGATTTGCTCCGAGCCTTCACAAATCAATGTCGGTTTGTCCCAATTTCTTAGCAGCTTGATTTTGCAAGATTTCACTTTATTGAACATGGCTTTGTCGAGTTTTTGTAGAATATCCTTGGCTACATTGTCCAGTTGTATCTTTTTTCTGTCATCATTTGTCCACTCGGTTCTTGGTTTTCAACCATGACCTGTCCGGTCTTCGTCTTCTTCCCCTTCAAATTTGTGTTCACCTTCAATATTTGCGAGGCCCATCTTCTATCACTATCCACATCTCATCATGTAATCTTGATAGATGAGCCTGCATCGAATTTTCCAATCATCAAATTCTTCAATAGTGAACATAGGAATGCGTGTTAGATTTGCTTCCATGATAATAACTTTTAATGATAGAAAAGAGTTTTGAAAGCTTAAGTACTAAAGCGAGACTTTTGAAAAGTTTGGAGATCTAGTTCATTTAACCGGTGCGGAGGGTTCAATGAACCAACCGCTCGATACCACTTGAGGTCCCAAGGGGTGTAAGTGTAAGGTTTAGAAGGGGGTTGAATAAACCTTACCAAATTTTCGATTTAGGCCTTTTAAATCTGATGAGTTCTACACAAACAGGATGTCCTTGATGGACCATGAATTAGTCACTCAAGAGTTAATCTCTCAATGAACTTTCGGTAGTTTTGTTAATAGAGTAACTCAGTTGTTGGCTATAATTTGACTTCACCGTGGTTTTGTTTTTCAATGGAAGACTTAACACCCTTAAGTTTGATTAAGCAAGTTTTTACAGTTTGATTTAGTACTTTATAGATTATCAAATGGATAGCAAATTTATCACAGATATAAGCAATTAAAAGTGCGAGAAATTTAAATCTTTGAAATGTAAATGACACAATAAAGTTTTTATAGAGGTTCGAAGATGGGGTAATTCTTCTACTCCTCTCTTCTCCAACTCCCGGAGGAATCCACTAAGTAATGATCAGTTTACAAAGTGGTAATCCGGATCACATGTCTTGATCACAACAAACACTTGATCCTTTGGGACTCGATCACCTGGAGACGCCTTGATCACTCGGTGGCTTCCGCAATGCGACTCGAACTTCTTCACAGGGCACGCTTTGTTACTACTCACTCACTTGCTCAAGCACTTTGGATTTGATCACGAAGCCCTCCAAAAGCTTAAGACTTGGTTCACCTTGAACCTTTCTACAATCCTTCTTGGAATGTAGACCCCTTGTTTTCATATTTTCCTCTTCAACCGATTGAAGTTCTCTTTCCTTCACGGGTAAGTGTTGGATTGATGTACTTGAGATGTAGGCTTGAGGATTGAGAATGTTTCGATTTTGATAAGCTTGTATATCTCACGTGTGTCATTCATTTTTTTTCTCAAACAAACTCCTCACCCTTTTATAGTGAACTTTCAAAAATTTGCCCGTTGAAGAGATAGGCTCATTTTTGAAAATCACTTTGCGATCGTTGGTATGCGTTCTTGGAATTGCCATTTCCTCGTATGAAATGTTTTATCACCTTTTCGAGTCGACACGGTGTAGTGCTTCCCATTGGTTCATTTCTTTTGCACGCTTCCTGGGACCGAGCACTCCAAGAAGGTAGTATGGAGATATTACTTGTTTAAGTAAATCTCTTGATTTTACAACAACGGTTCTTTTCTGATTATCTTGACTTGACCGCATTTCCTTGCTTTCCCCAGGTGACTTAGAGTCGACCTTCCAATCATGGATGACTCTTCATCCCTTCGACGGCAGACTTGCTTGAGTTGACTTGATGATGTTCCACTCACCGCATCTCACCGCTTCTTGATCGAGTTCTGTCGCTCTTCTTTGTTGTACTCAAAAGTCTCACATCGAGTTTTCCTTCAAGCCTTCGGTTGTCTTCTTGCAAGTTGGAGCGTAGTCGACTTAACTCGGCTTGCGGCTCTAATTGTTACAATACATTTCAAAGCAAGAATTGGGAGCCAACTTTCTATTCTAAGTTTTACATGGCATTCATCAAAATCTAAACAATAGAATTCCTAACACTAATGTTGTTAATCATATAAAAAAAGATCAAGTCACTATGCACGTTGGTCATTATGCTCCTAAAATTATTACATGCTTCTATTGCGGTAAAAAGGGTCATACGGCTAATACTTGTCGGGCTAAAAATAGCTCTAATCATTATTGGAGACCTAAAAGTCTCAAAGCTAATCCTAAAGGACCCAAACACTTGAGGGTACCACAAAATAATGTTTTATTAGGTACCCGGCGAAACAATGATCGAAGAAAATTCATACCGCCAAGAAGACATCAAATGACCATTTCATTTGATCAAAGAAGGAGAAACTATTTTCGACAAAGCCAATTTTCAAGAAGAGGATACAATCAAAAATGGAAAGAACACAATCCTTGGAAATGGCAAAGACATCATCAACAAGATGATTTTCAAAGAAGAAGAAACTCTCAACAAAGGGAAGGCAACAAACCTTAGAAATGGAGTAATCAAAGAAGTCACAATCAACAAAGTGACGTCTCAATGGGAAGATATCATCAACAATGGGAAAGACACAACCCATGGAAACGGCGTAATTGGTAAACCGTATCTCCCCATTTATATATGCATCTTATTTTAATTCGATGCATGTTTTTAATTGTGTCGTAATTGAAAATGAGTCTTCAAGTATTTATTTTTTAATGTAGGTCTTTTATATATTTATAAGTTTCTTTTTTTTAAAAAAGAAGACCTTGCATGATTTTCTAAAATTCTTGTGCATTTAATTAGACTTATGTGGCTTATTATCTCTTATGAAATCTTATAGCATAAGCTCTTTTTAATATCTCCTATTACTTGCCTACACTTGTATTTTTTGTGCAAACTTTGTCTAAGAATTGTGTAGGATATGTATCTCATATTCAATGGCCATTTACGTCATTATTTGTCAAGAAAGGCATAAATTATCGAGATATGTTTACTTGTGTTATTCTTACCCTTATAGACTCGATATATGTATTGCCATGTGCCTATGTGCTTGTTTTTCATAGTATTTCATACAAGTGCCATTAAGAGGATTTTTAGATTTTTTTGAAAGGCACTATTCGATATTTGATTGCACATATTTGCTTTGTCAACTCTTGTTCAAATACTTCTTTTAAATGAGGTCTCAACCATATGCTATCGGATTTTCAAATTTCAAAAGAGACCTTTTATAGCTTTCTTAAGCTTATTTGAACTTGCATGATTTATTAGAATCTTGATGATCTTCTAAATGCATAGTATGTGTTTCTTGCTTCATGTCTATATATATAGTGTCTCTTACTACTATGCTCTTTTGCAAGATATTTTGTGGTTGACAATTGAGGCATGTTATTACACTTGGGCTATTTTTCTTGCTTATATAAGAAATGTCTTTAATGAGTTTGTTGAGTTGTGTAGAAAAGAAAATACTCCAAATATTTGGATGTAAATGTTCTATTATGAACACCTTAGATCATTTGGATGCCCAATAGTGATGAAGAAGACAAATTCCTCAATTGATGCTTCAAGATGAAGATTGGTTTTAGAATTGCAAGAGGAGCTAAAAAAATGATACTTGGAAGTTGATGCCATGTCTTTCATCACAAACGATTATAAATGCAAAATGGGCACTCCGGAACAAATTCGATGACCAAGGCAACATTGGTCGAACTAAGGCGAGGTTAGTAGCTCGAAGGTATTTTCAAGAAGAAGATATTTTTCCAAGTTGATGCAAAGTGTGCTTGAAATGAGCATGATGGGGGAGCTCAATTTATTGCTTGGACTTCAAATTATTCAATGCCAAGAAGATGGTTATATTTCAAAAGAACTCTTGAAGGAGTTAGGCATTGAAGAAAGAAGAACTATCTCAACCTCTATGGCTAAAGATTGACAAAGGTTGAGAAAGGCATGTCGGTCGACAAACAAATTCGAGGTATGTTTTCTTGTATTATTCCTATAGACTCGACATTCCATATGCCTTATGTCTATATGCTCGACTTCAAAAACTATCCCAACGAATCTCATTAAAAGTGCCATTAAAAGAAATTTTCAAATATTTGTAAGACACTTTTTCTTATGACTTGTTAATCCAAAGTTTTAAGACGTTATTATTTTTTGGGATAACAAGTCCGGTGTAACTTTTATTTTTCAAAATTTGGTTCGTCATAATCGAACTAAACATATTAAGATTCGATATTTTTTAAAGGGGATTGCATGTTTTAACAAAAACTTGAAGATGTGTTTGTAAGTCCAAGCGGCTACGATAATCTAGGGGGGGTGAATAGATTATCTCCATCTTTTCGATTTCGCCCTCTTTTTTAAAACCGAATGCTCAAAGACAAATATAAAGGTGCGGAATGTAAGCAACACGCGTCGATTTAAAGAGGTTCAACCCACCTAGGGCCTAATCCTCTACCACCCCAGTATATCCGGGATGGATTTCGAAAAGAGAAAAAGATTTTATTAATAATTACCAAAATTATTACAACAAAATCTTACACCAACACCTTGAAGAGCACCACACTCTTCTTCAACACCACCTTTGAGATTACCACAATCTCACTTGAAGATTACCACAATCTCCAAACGGCACCTTGTGAAGATTACCACAATCTTCACCCTTGAAGAGCACCACACTCTTCAACACCTCAACAAGAAGATTACCACAATCTTCTTACACCTAACACCTAGTTCACCCAAGTGTGTTCTTACCACAAGAACACTCACAAGGATATCTTGTGTTTGAATGACGACCACAAATTCAAGATTACAACTCGATAATTGATAATACAATAGAGTGCAAGTGTAATCAAGAATAGCCTAGACCTCAAGAATGTGAAAGTGAATAGCTAGGCAAATTACAACAAGAAATAAGACAATGTAAGAACAAATGTATTCTTGAGTGTATCTTGTTGTGTTGTAGTTTTCTCTCATTTTTGTGTTGCTTCAATTCTTCCTCTATTTGTAGGAGATGATTGATACTTGATAGGCTCTCTTGGAATCTGATTTCTAAAAAAATTGCAATTAAAATCAAGATTATAGTCATAGAAATCAATCCCACAATTTAGGGAAAAGTTGTCTGTTTAACGGTTAGAATTTTGTCAAAAGCATAGGGCGACCGGTCGCACGAAAATAGAAGTTTGAAACATATAGCACCAAATTAACACAGGGCGGCCGGTCGAAGGGCACCTCGACCGGTCGAGCTATGTGACCGGTTCTTGATCAATTTTGAGAGTTCTCAAGTTTCATTTCCGCGAAACTTTGTTCCCAGGTACCGGTCGCTCGCCGGTCGACCGGTCGACCTCCTCATTGACAAGTTGTCCGATTTTTATCAAAAATAAACCTCAAGAAATACTCCGAAAAATTCGTAAAAACATTTTAAACCGATCGGGAGTATTTAGGACAACATTAGAAATATAGTTTTGAAGAAATAAAACATTTACACAAAAAGTGTTGTCCGATATAAATACCAATAAATACTCCGAAAGATAGTAGAAACATTTTAGATCAATTGGGAGTATTAGGACAACATAATTTTAATGTAAAAACCCATTGACTTAAAAGCATTAAATGTGTTGTCCAATTTTATATCGAAAATAAACTTGAGGAAATACTCCGAAAAATATTAAAACCATTTTAAAACATTTAGGAGTATTTGGACAACCTTTAAAAACATTGTTTTGGTGTAAAATCAAAATCATCAAAATCATGATAAAACCATTTATCAAACAATCTCCCCCTTTTTGATGATTACAAACCAAAACAATTTTAACGAGATCGATTTTGAAAACAAAATAATTTTACCGGTTAAAGAGAACTATCCATTGTGAGCGACAACATTCCATGCAATAAAAACACAAGGATGGGAGTAGAGATATTCAAACACATATAGCAAATGCTCCCCCTATCAACATGCACAACAAGAGTTATATAGAAGCAACTTAAACATAAGCTAAAAACTTAGCTTTTCAATATTAAGCTTAAGTATCAATAACTTAAAAACTCGCGGACTTTTTAATCGCCCACCGCCGAGTATTTTACCTCATTTCGAGCTTGATTATAACATAATGTATATTGAATGAGGTCTTCGTTTGCATTTTGCACGCTTTTAAAACTTAGGGCGAAAAATCGGATCTTTGGATCAAACTTGAATTTGCAAAAGCAGAAAGAAGCGCGTTAGGTGCCGAGCGCAAGTCGACCAGATCGCCCACTGCCGACGGCCGCCCCCCTTTGACCTTGGCCGCCCACCGTGATTTCTTGGCTTAAATCGTCTCGTTCTTTTACTTAGCCATTTTGGCCCTTTCAACTCTATTTCGTCCCCTTTGTCATTTGCACACACATTTCACTTCAAATGTGTTTGATTGCATGTATTACATAGTTTGGGGATTATCTAGCTCGACTATCATCATCATTGCTCGTCTTTACCGATCGAATGGTAAGAATTTCACTCTCTTTAGCTCAATTGGGTTGAACCCTTGAGTTTGTGGCTTATATGTATTCTTCTTGATGCAATTCATATATATTTGTGATGAGCTTATTGATTGTTGATGAATGATAATTGTTTAATTATATTTGGTGATGAAAAACTTGGCTTGATTACATTTACAAGGGCTATATATATCATTTTCTAATTTTGACGCCCGCCAAGTGTTCGATAAAATGTTTCAATGAAAAAATTCATCACCTACATGATTCTCTCGATTTCTATAGTCTTATATATTTATAGAGATCAGGTTTTGCTTATCAAGTGATATTTCATACGCTTCTTCAAGTCGTATGATTCGACTTATCAAGTGTTGTATTAATTTGTGGTAAATTAATAAAATCTTTTTCTTTTTGAAATCCATCCCTGATATCTTTGGGGTGGTAGAGGATTAGCCCTGGTGGGTTGAACCTCTTTAAATCGGCGTGTGTTGTTTACATTCCGCACCTTTATTATTGTGTTTGAGCATTTGTTTCGAAAAAGAGGGCGAAATCGAAAGATGGAGATAATCTATTCACCCCCCTCTAGATTATCGTAGCGCTTGGACTTACAAACAATACATAATTGAATATAACGTCTTTGCATATGTAGTTATATTCACGCCTGCATAAATAGGTTGATATAATGTATATTTAGTTATGGAAATGAGATGTTGCTTTTGGAAATTATAAAAATGGAATGTTACATAATATCTGCATATTTAGTTATTCCACAATGTAGATAGTTTCTAAATAATACATAGTTAGTTGATTTTGTTGCATAGTTTATGACATCTTGCATAGTTGGATATCTTTGTACTACATATTAGCTAGTTTTTTACTGTTGCGTAGATAGTTTTGGATAATGCATATTTAGTTGAGTTTTGTTGCATATTTAGTTTTCAAGTCATTTCATTCGTTATTTCTCTATAATATTGCACCGATTTTTCTTGTTTTTTCTCTCGTAATTTTCGAGTTCTTCACGGTTTTCTTTATTTGCGTTAATGGAGGAATGAGAAGAGAGAGAGAGAGAGAGAGAGAGAGAGAGAGAGAGAGAGCGTGAGATTGGGAAAATTGGGAGATGTATGAGAGAAAAAGAGATTTGATTCCATTTTTGTAACTAACTTGTTATGTTATTTTACTCTACTACCCTTATATTGATTAAATTAATATTTTAATATAATTTTTATCCATTAAATCATACCCGTTGATTAATAGTGGGGGATGGTTGAGATTAGTCCATTGTGTCTCCCTGCAGAGGCGTGGTGCCACTGATCCTCCCCATATAGATAATTATATTTTATAAAGCAAAATATAAAATGAACATTAAATTAAAAACTCTCAACATGGCTAGTGTTAGAGGTGGCAAAATCTAGCCCAACCCACGGGCCAGGTCAATCGGCCGAGTTTTGGGCTTGACCGAGATCTTTGTTTTTTAGGCCTAAAAAAGTCATGCCTATTTGGCCCGGTCCGAATTGCCCGAAGGGCTGGGCTAGCCCGACTTTTATAGGCCGACCCCGAAATTTTTCTACATGGAATATATACATGGGTCGGGCTAGACTAGGTAATATCGTGGACCAACCAAAATCGACCCGGTTTGGAATTTCGCAAAAGCTCGATGGGCTCGGGCTAGTCGAGCCCAGCCCATTGCCAACTCTAGCTAGTGTTATACGAAAAAGGGTAAGAAAAAGCCAAAAAGCAACAAAATTAGTAATTACATAATGTTCTTACAGAAACAGAGTTTTCTCTCTCATGACATGAAGACACACACATCACACAATCTAAAGTCTAGCTAAAAGCTTCAGATCTTTTTCCGAATATTCTCTCTCGCTTTTTAAGTTCTTAAACCCTAACAATTAGCTTAGATCCACTTCCCATGTTCAAATTTTCACATTATTTGTGTTTATTAATTTGTGTACTTCCCATGTTCAAATTTTCACATTATTTGTGTTTATTAATTTGTGTCCTTGATGGCTGCACTTACGCATTTTTAGTGTACTAGCTTTTAGTAAATGGCGAGCTCCGACCCTAGTAAGAACCCTCGACCAGGCCCATGGCCGCCCACACCCGATTCCGCCGCAATGCCGCCTGCTTCCTGGGCTAAGCGCACCGGATTCCGGCGAGACCAATACCAGCAATTCGGGCCAAGTTACCAGTTTGCCCCTGCCCCTATTAGGTATCAACCAGTTGTCAAGCCCGAACAGTGGTATCAGAGAGCATCCCCGTTGTGGCGGTATGAAACCCTTGCCGGTTTCGCTCTGGTAAAGAGGCTTATAACTCCCTTTTACTGTTTTTTCGTAGCGTAACAGCTTGACGCGAGTTTATTGCTTTCGTAGAGTAAATACCGCATGCTGTGGTTTGTGTGTTGGGATTTGTTGCTGTAGTTTAGAAGGATTCCATGTGATCCTTATTATCTGCCTTAATCTACTCGTTTGAATCTATTTGTTAGTTGCTCGTATTTCAGTTTTTATTTCGTATAAAAGGAACTCCGAGCTAAAAAGCCGTTTAACCAATCTTGTGGTGCGAGGGATTTCTTGTCTATGGCCCTTTATTTATGCTTCTGTTGTATTCTCTGTTTTCTGTGTGAATTTGGTTGTTTTGTGCTTATAACCTGCTTTACGTGCCGTTTGTTTTCTAAACTTTTGTGTTTTTTTATGAAAATGGCTATGCCTGGTTATAGTTTTGAACTTTTTAATGGAAAACCTGATTTTTCAATATGACAACAGAAAATGAAAGGAATTTTAATCTAGCAAAAAGATTATAAAGCTGTGACTAATGTTTATGGTGAAAAAAGATACTACTGAAAAGAAAGTTGAAATTGATGAGTATGCTTATTCTTCTATAATTCTAAATATTTCTGACTCTGTGCTTAGAAAAGTTGGTAAGCTTGATTCTGCAAAAGCTTTATGGATAAGTTAGAAGAATTGTATACTGAAACTTCTGTTTGCCTAGTAAGTTGTTTTTGCTTATTTTTTTTAGATTTAAACTTGATTTAAATAAGGATGTGGATGAAAATTTGGATATGTTTACCAAATTAATTCAGGACATTAAACTGACCGGTGATAAAAATATTAATGATTATACTCTGATTGTGCTTTTGAATGTTATTCATGAGTCTTACAGTGATGTTAAATATGCTATTAATTATGGTAGGGGCACGATCAAACTTGACACTGTTGTTAATGGCCTTAAAAGCAAGAAATTGGATTTAAAAGCGATAGAAGTTAAGGCAAAATGCAGGGGAGGTTATGTATGTGAGGGGACGTTCTCAAAACATGTTTAATAACCAACATAAACCCTGTAATAACCAAAACCAGAAATTTGCTAAGGAAAAAAGAAAGAGTAAGTCTAGGTGTCTAGACCTAAAAATTGGAAGTGTTATGAATGTTGTGCATATGGTCATTATGCTAGGGAGTGTCCTAATAAAAGAGGTAATCAGAATTTTAAAAATCACCAACTAAATGAGCATGCTAATATGGCTTCTACAAGTGAAAACATGGCTGATGTTTTTATAGTTTATGAAAACTGTACTTCTGTGACTTATGTGCATTCAAATTCAGCTTGTGAAACTGAATGACTTGTTGATTGTGCTTGCACTTTTCATATGTCACCATTTAAAAGACTGTTTTCTAATTACAAAAAAGTATTGCATGGTTCTGTGCCAATGACTAACCAAAAACAATATAATATTGCTGGAATTGGTGATGTTTGTTTAAAAGTTGATTCTGGCTATGTTTTGACCTTGAAAAATGTGAGGCATGTGCTTGATTTGTGTAACAGTCTGATTTCTTGTGCTACTCTTGAAGATGATGGGTTAGAGGGTAAATGGGGAAATAGGCTTAAGGAAAATTTTCAAGGGGAATTTGGTAATTTTCAAAGTTGTTAAAAAGAGAAATTTGTATGTTTGTATTGCTGAACGTGAATCTTACTTGCAAAATTCAAAGAATCTTTGTGAGTGATTCTTGTGTTCTTGACAAACAGTCTAGACTTAAGTTTCCTATTTCCCCTCCCCTGAACATATCTGCGTGTTCTGAAATTATTGAGTATTTACGTGCCGATGTGTGGGGTCCTGCGAGTGATACTACTCATGGTGGTTCTAGGTATTTGTTGTCTGTTATTGATGATTTTTCAAGAAAAGTTTGGGTGTTTCTGTTGGAAAACAAATTTGATGTATTTGATGTGTTTAAACAACGGAAAACTTCAATTGAAAATCAAGCAGATAAGAAAATTAAAATCCTAAAAGCTGATAATGGACTTGAATTTTGTAATCATCTGTTTGATAATTTGTGTGTTGAATCTGGTATTAAAAGGGATAAAACAGTCCCGTATACACTACAGCAAAATGGTGTAGCGGAACGAATGAATCGAACTTTACTTGAAAGAGTGAGAAATATGCTTGCTTGTTCTGAACTTTCAAAAAAGTTTTGGGGTGAAGCTGTTTTAATTGCTGCTTATGAGATTAATCGATTTCCTTGTGCCTTTAAATGGTAAAATACCTAAATCTGTGTTTATGGGTATGTAAATTGATTTTTCTAACTTGAAAGTGTTTGGATGTTCTGCCTTTGCTCATAAAAACATGATAAACTTGAACCTAAGGCGGAAAATGTGTTTTTCTTGGTTACCCTGAATGCGTTAAAGGTTATAGGTTGTGGTTAAAATCAACCTGGTTTTAAAGTGTTAATTAGCTAGGATATGACATTTAATGAATCAAAATGCCTTGCTTGTGCGTACTTTGCCTATTTCTACGAAAATAGTACACCTAATAAGGTGGAGCATGTTCTGATTTGGATTTTTTTTGATGTTGTTGTGCATGAAAACCATGAAAATATGCCTGAAATCAACCTGTTTTGCATGAAAATGAACCTGATTTGTCCGAAAATCTTGATCTTTCTGCTGTGCATGATGAATTAGTGCATGAAAATGAACAAGAACTCGAAAATCTACATGATTATCAACTTGTTAGAGATAGGGCAAGAAAAAAACATTAGGCGACTGCTAAGTTTGATGATTTTCATATGGCTTCATTTGTTTTTAGTTGTTTGATCTATTGATAATTACGAGCCTAAATCTTATGAAGATGCTTTAAAATCAGCTAATTCTGCTGAGTGGTTAAATGCTATGAATGAGGAAATGAATTCTTTGCATGTTAACAATACTTAGATTCTTGTGCCTAAACCTAAAAATTGTTCTGTTGTGGTGATCGCAAATGGTTGTTTAAGGTGAAGAATGAATGTGAATATGTTAGATTTAAAGTTAGGTTAGTGACTAAGGGATTTACTCAAAAAAAAAAGGGGATAAATTATACAGAAATCATTGCTCCTGTTGTGAAGTTCACTACTATCTGAATTATGCTTGTTTTATGTGCTCAATTTAATTGTGAATTAAAACAAATGGATGTCAAAACTGCTTTTTTGTGAAAAAAACACCATGCAAGAAAGCAGTTTTCACATCTAACTGTTTCAATTCCCAATTAAACTGAGCAGTCAAAGCAAGCATAATTCGCACAGTTGTAAATTAGGAGCAAATATTTCAGTGTAGTCTATTCCTTCCTTTTGAGTGAAACCTTTAGCAACAAGTCTAGCTTTAAATCGCATAGAATCATTCTCATTCTTTACTTTAAACAACCACTTACAATTAACCAATGAATAATTTTCAGGTTTAGGAACAAGTATCCAAGTGTTGATAACATGTAAAAAGGTTATTTTTTCATGCGTATCATTCAACCACTCTTGAGTATATTCAGATTTCAAAGCATCTTGGTAAGTTTTAGGTTTACAATTATCAATTGACTAAAAAACAAAAAACACATAAGAACCAATTGAAAATCATCAAATCTGAAGGGTTGCCTAATATTCCTTCTAGTTCTATCCCTGGCAAGTTAATAATTACCAAGTTCACGAGGTTCATTATCATTTAAACCAACAAATTCATCATGCACATCAACATTTTCAGGCAAATTCACAAAATCATGTTGATTTTCAGAAACATTTTCAGACATAATTTCACTTTCAGCATGCAAGTTTTCAGTTTCATCAAAATTACTCGAAACAGGCAAATGCTCTACCTTATTTGGAGCAGGTTCAGATTCAACGCAAAGGCAAAGAGGGAGACAAACAAGGAAATTCAAATTCATTAAAAATGACATCTCTACTAGTTAAAGTTTTAAAACCAGGTTCACCTCTCAAAACCAAGCCCATTGAAACCCACAGACGTGAACAACCGAACCGAACACTCACCGAAGAAGATGATCAGAAAATCCCACGAAGTTTGGAGACTGTTTAAATAACAGTTGTTTTGCTTTGTTGTTATTTCAGTTCCCATTGGTGTATATGGATTTCAACATTACCTTTTTATATTGGGTTTGTTGGTACTAATACCACTCGTGAGCACTTGTATTTTTTTTGGTTTCCATTTACTTTCACCAAGTTTGTGTTGAGTTTCTTTTTTCCAGATAAGATGAACTAATGGAAGTCGTTTTGTAGGAAGACACAGCAATTCCGCTGTGCTATTCTTGTCGGGAGTGACAACACTTTTACATACTTCATTTGGGTCAAGATTGCCCTTGATACAAGGGCCTTCATTTGTTTATCTTGCTCCTGCTCTCGCAATTATCAACTCTCCTGAATTTTTGGGGCTAAATGGAAATGTATGTATTTCTACCTGGTGTGATTTCACTGACCTTTGATTTCTTGTTGTCGTGAAATGTGGGAAAGAGTTTATTACCGAAAATTACTTTGTGCTTTTTACTTTTCTGCATATGACTTTGTTTTGCAAGTTACTCTCTAAAAGTTGTAATGTCTGAAGAAGAAAATCTTTTGGCACGCATCCTCTAGGATATTAACTAAACTTGCTTAATCATGTGGGATTAACATTTTGTGCAAGACCCATTTAGTATATATCTCTCCCTCTGTTTAAAGAGCAGCTGTTGTAGCTGTTCACCTTATGGGTTATCAATGATAGGTTCTATCTTCACAAGCTCAAAAGTTTTTATGAATGAGCATTTCTGTCCCATCAACACTGCTGTATTGAAATCGGTGTGGTGCAGATATTATTAGTTATTATATTTTCCCTTGTAAGTTGCACACCATATTCCCTATTACATTTATTGATATATTTTTCTCCTATCATATACTATACGGGTTAGTATCTGCTGCTTCTTAGAAATGGGGTACAAAATTGGTTTTGTAATTTTTAAAGGTTTGGAACTCTGTCATGCCGCAATCTTTTTGACTCCTTGCTTCTCTTGCAGTACCTTTGTAAAATATCGATTTTGGGTCATCGTGTTTTTCTTATTTATGCGGTAAGTTTATGTTTCTGATTATGTATATTCTGGTGTTGCTGACAATTTTTATGCATAGATCTTCAATGTGACTTTGCCTTGTAGAAACCTAGGTTCCACTCGGTCTTTTTTTTTTTTGATCGGTTAGGTTCCACTCGGTCTTGTTATTACATGGAGTATATAGCTAAAAAGGGAAAGTTTTCGGGCTACAAATGCGAGTCCAAATCGTTAGAAAATCGGTCGTAATTTTTGGGTGAGGAAAAAGGATACAATGTTTTCTCAACAGGTTAGTATGAAGATTGATGACCATGTTGATGTTGGAGATATCAAGGGCATGGAAGAAATGGATGTTGTCGTGGAGGATATTAATAATCCACTTATTGCCTTGAATTGTTTCATATTTTTGTGAATTCTTGAAATCCTGCATGCATTTTGTGTGGTGTGATGATTTTTTTTGTTTATAGGTTCTTTATCGTGCTACTTTGTGCCATTTTTTAATTTTTAATAATATTTGGGTGTTTTTGTAGAGTTCTCTACTTGTGAACAAGTTTTAAAGTTGTAGCATACACAGAAAAAAAAAAGCAAACAGATTAATTGTCTCTGTTAAGATTTTCTATTTTTTTTTCTTTTTTGGATTGGGATTGAGTGTGAATAAATCTCTAAATTATTTTTAAAGGTTATGAGTTAAAATTCTGGGAAAATAATTTTTTTCCAACTTTGTAACCTAAACTATTTGTTTTTGCAATTAACAACTTAAACTTTACAGGTTTTTCACTTTATAACCTCTATCCACGCCGAATTAAAATATTCACCCATGTGACCTGGAGGTTACAATGTGAAAAATCCGCAAAACATAGGTTGTTAGTTAGAAAAAATATAGTTTAAGCTGCAAAGCGTGAAAACGACATACATCTCTAGAGTTTTTTTTTTTTCTATTATCCTGTAGATCTCCTAGGCCCTAAGGTGAATGCCCATGTCATTTGTGGAGGATACATCTGGTAAGGTGTTCATGTTATCCTCAGGTTTCAATTTTTTGAATTGGAAACTAACTACAGGAAATACTTAACTCCGTGGAGATGAACAAAAACAGTATAGAATAAGAAATAAAAGACATGACAATCCAAATCAAGCTATTCTCTAAATTTAGTGATTGACAATCTGCAGCTCCATTTGTTTTGTTGAAAATCATCCTCTCCAAATTTAACCTTAAATTACTTGAGAACAAATGAGGCATATAAATGCCATTTCCAATGTCACATGTCTATCTGATAATGAAAACTCTACCGAAAAATGACCAAATATGTACTCTGATTTACAAGATAACATAACTAAAAGCTTCTCACAACTCCAGAACTGTAAACATCACTCATTGCTGTCAATTGGCCTGAAATGGAGTACATCCAAATGGCCTAATATACCGGGCATATGGTGGACCAAAAGACATCTATTAGGGCCGACAATTTCCTCTGAACCCATTTGAGGATCCGATTCGACCCGAACGGAGAAGAGTATGGAGGGTTTTTTGGAGTCGGATCATATTATTCCCCGCTGCAAGAACATAAGCTTCAAATTTCCTTTATTTTCACTGACACTAGTCACACTACTAAGAGGATGATTGAAGAATCGATTGTATTGATAAAAAAGGAAGATAAGGCAGTTAGTACAAATGGCTTCTTACAACTCTATTCAAGAAACTCAACAAACTGTACAATATTTTACATTCATAAAAGGAATACAAAGAAATCAGGCTGACTTGGGTTTCACATAAGCAAGAACTCCAAACACGGCCTGTGTCGCGGTGAACAATAGCACCAAAACAGCACCGCAAAATTTCATGAACGACCAAGGAGTATTGAAATAATCACGCCTTAAAATCGCCATCCATCTATTCATCCGATGACCACAATGCCCATTCACCTTCTCATAAACACCGGCATAGCAAAAATCAGGCGACACGAGAATATTTCTGCCTAAGAGGTTGAACACATGATAAACCATCTCATCATCACCGAGTAAATTAGTGACAATGCCATGACGGCGTAGTATTTCCACATCCTTTGAGGAATTTATGAGACAATGCAAAAAGAAAGCATAATCTGTCACATATTTAGGATGATTGTCAATGAAGAAATGCTCGTACGCAATTAAATTTCTAAAAATCGACTCTGTTTCGTCCGAAACGCTAAAACCTGGAATTTTCATCACCCCTTTGATGAACTTAATGTCCAAGCAATTACTTTTTGTGTCCTTTCCGAATTTTATTCCTGCTTCATTAAGCTCAGAGGTTGAACTTATGGCCATTATTTTCTCTTCCTTCAGCTTAACAGGTCTGTTTGCCGTTATCCTAGCAAACGAAGAACACCAAATTGTATACACTAGACCAAGAAGATGATCAGTTTCACTCACTGATATTTTTCACTCGCTTGTGAATTAGCCTCCGGCCATGGACAAATATCATCGATGAAAAGACGAACAAGGAAAACAATATCGTCGTCTGGATCTCCGGTTTTCGTCATGTTGAAGAGCTGATCAAGAACAAAAAAAGGGACCTGATTTTCAACCAGCATCAAATCGTGGCGCAGTTGGCTTAGAATTTGTTCGTATTGGAAAATGGTGTCGTCGTTTTCCCTCAGCTCATCGAATCCGTATTTTCTGATCAACTCGATTATGAAAAACCCATCGAGAACCATCATCTCCACGAATTCATCCGAGCTCAAGTCAACTGTCTCCGCGTAACATTTCCGCGCCTTCTCGTCCAATAATCTCATCGCTTTGACATATTTATCGACACTTGATTCTCTGCGGCGTTTTAACAAACAGTTTAGGTACTTGAATTTGTGGTGCTGCATTTTGTGCAGATAGTCCTTTTTGTGGTGAAAAGGGCCAATGGAGAGTATTTTTGGATCATAAAGTTTCTCACTTCCGTGGCGTAGATCTTCATCGACTCTGTAGATTGTGGGCTTGCTGGGCGAGGAAGGTAGCTGAAGAAGAATGTTGTCAATGTGTATAGAGACATGATCTATTGTTTCAGACATTGTTATCGTCTACAGAAAAAAAAATACATTTGATAACATAGATTCTTGATACAAATTCAGCATTGTTTGAAATTTCAGTCTTTTGGTGATAGCACTTTTTCTTTTAGTGCGAAACTAAAAGTCCAATACGCGGTTACAGGGACAGGTTTGAAAATTGAGAGAAATGAAATAAATTATCATTAAAAAAAGATGAACCTATATGCACGCCTGCTGCCTTTTTTTGGAAGAGGTGAACAACATAATCTGTCTTAATAAGTTAGGGCTTTGAGCCTGCTATAAATTGAGTCACTATAGAGGAAATTTTTCTCACTCTGTTACCGGGAATTCGAAATTCCACGTTGTGGGTGTCAGCAATCAAACAACATGCCACTCATGTTCTTTGCCAGGTTATGCTCGGAGCGGAAGAAATCATCATTAGATTTGCAGACAATGAGACAAATGTCACAAGGGTTGTTTCGAGGAAATTACAAATTCTGATAGGATAAGTGATCTTTCACACTATTAGTTAGACCATCTAGAATGGTTGCTTTATTTTCCTCAAAAAAAAAAAAAAAAATGAATGGTTGCTTTATATTTTGGGTTTTTATGGAAAAACTTTGGTTTATTCAAATCCATTCCACTGTTAGAGCTAAGTTGAGGATGACATGGCAAAAATATCAACCACTTTTTAAAAAGATTTATAGCTTAAAAAATAAATGTAATTAATAATTGTGTTTTGATGGTGGGATCCATAGAAATGTAGTGGTATGAATGAAAAAAGTTAAAGACGGAATCAAGAATGGGTATTTTTGCTATTTTCAAAAATCTCTGAATTTTTTTTTGTATTATTACTATTTATTTTATCAAGCATACTATTTAAATTAGAATTTTGTTTCTAAATAAATATTTTAAAGCAGTAAGAAATCAAAATTCAAATTATGAAACTTTGTTAAAATGTAAACAAAACAGTAGGTATTAAAGTACTATACATTTTCAAAAAGCAAATGGGAAATCAATCATTTAGTTTAATACCACTTTGCAAAATTCCGGGGAGATGCACACCATAAGTCAAAATTATAAGGGAATCTGGGAATGCTTGCTTGTGAGCTATGCTTCATCCCTTCCACTTTTTTGACAAAAATTTGAATGGACATATGATTATTTGTGAATTTTTTAAAAAACACACTATTTATATTTGCGTGTGTGTGCAAACAAGTTTCCATCAAATAATTTTTCAAATTTCTTATAGAAAGAAGGCGAGAAGACTTCTTCTTCGAGAAGAAGGAAGAAAAAACTTCTCCCAAAAAAAAAAAAACTAGCGTGAAGATTTTCCTCTCTAAAAGAGAATTTGGGTCAATCCAATTGATTTGAGTAATCTGCTTTTAAAAAGGCAGCATCAGAATCAAAATTCAAAATATGAAACTTTGTTATATAGTTATATTGTAAGTAAAACAGTAGGTGAAAAGTACAATACATTTTCAAAAAGCGAATGGGAAATCAATTTTTTGGTTTAATACCACTTTGGAAAATTTAAGGGAGATACACACCGAAAGTGAAAATTGTCATTGAGTTGTCGTTTTATGTTTTCTTGGTTGTGGGTTTACTTGTTTAGTATTGTGGGCCTTCGTTTTGCCAATCAGCGCCCGCGTTGGACACGGTGAATCTATCAGAATCTTCGTCTCTACTCTAATGATAAAGAAACAATAGATAATTACAAAAAGCTCCTAAAGTTAATGCTAAATACAAAAAGTCTCAAACAAATTTTGAAAATCACAAAAAGTCCAGCTACGAATTTTTCAAAGGGCACACACAATATAAATTATATCAAAGACGATTAGTGACAGACACGTTTTTTTTTTAAATCATAACTGATACAAAGCTTTTGCAAATAAATAATAAATAATAAATAGTAAAAACAACTACACAAAAAATAATTAATGGGGTGCATTCTGATTTTTCTTAACCTAATTAAAATATAATTTGTTTGAATTAAAAACATAAATAGTAAAAAAATGAAAAAATTATTGGGGCGCGTGTCTCCAATGGGAGTTCTTTCGGTGTTAAAAAGTAAAGTTAATATCACATCATTCCATTGGAGTTGAGTGCTTTAATTTTTGCAAGTGTGGGTCCCTGTTTTTTATCATGATTCATGGCCATGAAACAAGCAAAATCTGTTTTTTTGATAATTTCTTTTTCCTTTTTTCGTATTTTCTTTTTTGCTTCTTGTCCAATTTGCATCCCGTAGGTTGCCTCTTTTTGTTTTTCTAAATTTTTCTTTTCTCTCTTTTTGGTTTATCCAATTTTTATTTTAGGTTTCCTCCAAAAAAAATATTTTCAGTTTTCCTTTTTTTTTTGAAGTTTATAAAATTCAAACTTATAATAAAAGTGTGTGAATTGATGCTAGTTTGTAAAATGCAAACATCTAAATTTCAAATGGTCATTCGTTTTGGAAATAAAAATACATTTAAGAATTTATAAATGCAATTAAAGATATAATTTATAAAATTATAAATATACTTAAAGAAATTAAATAAATTGTAATTGAATTTATTTCAATAAAAATATAAATAAAGATAAGTAAATTGATAGAAGGCCCATAGTTGTGTTAAAAACATGTAGTGTTTTGTGGGGTGGCTTTTAATGAAAGGTTTTTTTTTTTTTTTTTTTAAAGATCGGTAAAATCACCTTATATTGGAGATGCCTTAATGTGCCTTTGTGTATCAGTGTATGACTTTGAGTGTATCTTAATTTTAAGAGAATAACTCTAGCTAGGGCTGATCAACAAAAACCGAAAACCGCAAAAACCGACCGAACCAAACCGCACCACACCGCAATTGCTTAATTATTGGAAAAACTGCGATTAATATTTTTAGTCTAAACCGCACCGCATAAGATGGTGCAATTACAATTTGAAGTCTCAAACCGCACCGATGCACCTGAGTAGAATACATATATATATATATATTATATTTTCTATATATGTCATTACATTTCTCTAAATCTATAGTATATTTGTGTATAATTATGTATTGTCATATTTAATTACTTTCACTTGTGTATTATAGGTATATTAGTCAATTTACTCAATAGTTTAAACATCAAAGCCTTCATTTCTTGTTATGGATGTAGATTGGAGATTGAAATATTCAAGTTATGGGAGAAAGCGTATTAGTCAATTTATTGTTCCACCAAAACTTTGTAGAGTCTTATTTATTTGTAAAAATTAAACTAGGAGTATAAACGGAAATTTAAAGCACCCTCTCCATACTTTTAGATTAAGCTTTTAGATTATGACTAAATGAAACGGGGTTAAACTGTAAGCAAAAGTTGATACTTGAAAATACTAAAAATGGTTTTTAAGGCCAAAATATAAGAAATATTTTTTTAGTGATTGCAAAACTCCATATTTCTATTAGATTCAACTATTATATGTTATTGAAGTTGTTATAATATTCATTTAGGCAATTACAACATATTCATAACTTTTTATTATCGAATTGATAAGTTGTTTTTGCTCATTTTGATTGTTCTATATAATATTCACTTATTGACGTTAAAACCGCAAACCGACCGAAACCGCCAAAACCGTTGAAAACCGCATGTTTGTTTTATTCTAAAAAAACCGCGACTTGAAATCAAACTTGTGGCCGAACCGCACTTAGCAATTCGGTTTGAAAATATTGAAAAACCGCCAAACCGCACCGTGATCACCCCTAACTCTAGCATTTTGATAAACATAAGGGGACTTTTGAAACGTTTTCTATATGAGGGAAATGTAAGATTGTACAAATTTAAAGGGTTTTTATTATAATTTTAAAAAAAATATTATTTTTTAATTAGCCCAAATCTCACAAAATTTTCAACACTTACTACTTCCTCCCATTTTCTTATGCCTGAATCAAACATGTATAATAATACCTACTCCATATTTACTTCCAAGAACCAAAAAAAAATCTTAAGTCTTTTTTTAACATTCTCTTATGTTTTAGAGGGCAATTAAACTTGCAAACTCTATTCAAATAGAATCTTTCATAATTCAAACCCTTTCTTAATTTCTTTCCCTAAATTCCCAGAAAACCATGATTTCTCAAGCAATAATACTCCTAACAGTAATGTTCTTATTGTCTACTGAAACAAATTCAGCACAAATTCCTAATCCCACCTGTCCAACAACCTGTGGAAATCTAACCGTCCATTTCCCATTTGGTACATCTCCAAATTGCAGCCTAGATGATACTTTCTTCATCACTTGCGACCAAAGTTACGATCCTCCGAAACCCTTCCTAAACCCCGGCACCGTCGAAATCCTCGATATCTCACTCGACGACGGCCAAATCCGAATTGCATCTTCAATCGCCAGCGATTGCTACGACGATTCAGGTTCCGAGGTCAACAGCACCATCTCGGAGCTCACTCTATCCAAGTTCACCATCTCCAGCTCGCGAAACAAGTTCTCCGCCGTCGGATGCGACACGTACGCGCTCGTCGAAGGATCCAACGAGTGGAATCAGATGAGCGCCGGTTGCGTCTCGTGGTGCGACAACATTCAGAATGTGGTGAACAGGACTTGTTCTGGGATTGGGTGTTGCCAGACCTCGATCCCGAAAGGGGTGAAGGATTTTTGGTGGATATTCGGAGTTTTAGGAATCACTCGAGGGTGAGGAGTTTTAATCCGTGTGGATATGCGTTTGTGGTTGAGGAAGAGGGTTTTGAGTTCTCGTCGTCGGATCTTAGGGATTTGGGGAACAGAAAGACTGTTCCTGTTGTTCTCGATTGGTCAGTGGGGAATTTGACTTGCGAAGAAGGTCGGAGAAATTTTTCGAGCTTTGCTTGCCGAGCGAATCACAGTGAATGCAGTGATTCGAGCAGTGGGGTTGGGTATAATTGCAAGTGTTTGGAAGGGTTTGAGGGTAATCCTTACCTTGTTGGTGGTTGTCAAGGTAACAAATCGAGTCGAGCCAAACATCAGTATTTTTAAACTTGTTTGGTTTGATCTTAATCGAGTCGAACTTTAGTCGAAATGAACACAAAATTTCGAGTGAGCGATATTTTTACACATATTACGTTCATTTTTTACTAATTGCGAAGCTTGAGTCGAACTTTATTTTTTATCGAACGCAAAATTTTGTTCAAACTTGATTTGTTATGTTAACCGAGAAAAACGAGCGAACTTTTAACAATTGATCTCGAGTTGAATATCGAGTAGCTTGGTTGAATTTTCACCCTCAATCTATTAAGGCAGTTTTTAAGGGATAATTACAAAAACACCTAAGGTTTGGGCTATTTACAAAAAACCGTGAGATGTTTCAAAATTACAAATAACCACATTAGACATGATTATGTGTTAAATTTAAGGAGGTAACTGTAGTATTTTTATAAATATAATGGGATTTTTGATATTTTTTTGCTTATGAAACGGGGGAAATGTAAGACGGAAACAAACTTCAAAGGTTTTTTTGTAAATTTCAAAAATCTCTGGGTTCTTTTGTAATTAGGCCGAACCTCAGGGGTGTTTTGTAATTATCCCTTTTTCAATATGTGTCATAGATTAAAGGCATTTTTTAAATATGTGTCATAGATTTAACGTATTTACGAGAAACTCAAGTTATCTTCCAAATTTTTAGATAATGTCTTATAGTATTATCGATTACGGAAAATATCTTGAGTTTTGTAGTGGTATTTGCAATGTTGAAAGATATTTGAGTTTTTTCGTAATTAAACTGACCCATTGGGCTATTTTTTATAATTAACCCCGAGTCATGAATTTTTCATGTTTTTTTAATAAGGGTATTTTTTATTTTGTATGCAGATATAAATGAATGTGATAAATTGGTACCCTGTGACGGAATATGCACAAATCTGGAGGGTAGCTATTCATGTTCTTGTCGAATGGATTTGAAGGTGATGGAAAAAAGATGGTGACGGTTGCCATGCCAAAAGTCATACTACCTTGTTCTACATTGTTTCGGGTAAATTTCTTGATCATGAATAACACTCTCTTTTTTACATGGGGTTTCAAAGAAATTCATATATTTTGAATCAGGAAGATAAAATGTTGAACTCCAATATGAAAATCATGTATGCTAATATCATGTCTGGAAATCTTTAATTTGCGCATTAAATCTTATTTACATATAGGATCTGTCTCATTAAAAATGCCCATGAGACCGTCTCATACAAGTTTTTGTCATTTCCCGAATAGGTTTCATGGTTCCTGCTATTGGAAGTTCTTGGATTTTTTGGAGGCGTAAGCAAAAGAAAGTCGTTAAACTGAGACAAATTTTATTCTTCAGAAATGGCGGCAAGCTCCTACAAGTTATGCAGTCCCGTCACAAAACACTTCAAGTTTTCACGGCAGAAGATATGAAAATGGCTACAAACAGTTATGATGAAACTAAAATTCTTCCAAGACATCGATATTTGACTTATAAAGGAATATTGTTTGATGGAACGAACCGGATAGTAACCGTAGCGAAGTATGACGAACTTGATGACGCTGATATCGAGGCATTCATCAGCAAGATAGTCGCTATTTCCCAAATTAGCCACAGGAATGTGGTAAAGCTTCTCGGTTGTTGTTTGGAGACACGAGTCCCTCTATTAGTTTATGAATTTGTCACCGTTAAGACGCTTCACGATCACATTCACGATGATGTTCTCGCGTGCTCTCTTTCATGGGATATTCGTCTGAACATAGCCGCACAAACTGCTGGAGCACTTGCGTACATGCATTCCACTACAACCTTGCCAATCATTCATGGAAAACTCAGCTGCTTCAGCATATTACTACACCATAATTATACCGTGAAATTGTGTGATTTAGCATTAACCTCTTCGGATATTTCTCCTGATGAGTGTCCCAGCATACTACCATATTTGGCCCCAGATTATCACTTGTATGATCGACCGACAGCCAAGGGTGATGTTTATAGCTTTGGAGTCATCCTACTAGAGCTATTGAAAGGAAAAAAAATGCATTTACTTCTGAGATGACGGAACAAGAAATTATTCTGGCTCGGCGTTTTGTGTCCTCTAACGGAGGAGATAACTTGGTTAGGATTTTGGACCATCGTTTGGACACAGATGGTAAAATTGAGCAGCTAACGGAAGTTGCTAAGCTGGCAGAGAAGTGCTTATCGGATTCATATCTGGACAGGCCGACTATGAAAGAAGTGGTGATTGCCCTGGAAAATGCTATAAGCAGGACTTCTCGCTCAACAACTGTGTGCGCAAATTCAAGCCAACAGACAACTACTCGTAGAGTTGTGAGACGAAATGTGAGCTTGTAGTTATAGTTGTCTTGTAAATCAAAGTACATTCTTGCTAAGTTTTATTAGAACTTGTTAATTTTTTTTTCTTGTATTATGCCTAGGTATTTATCTTCTCCTTTGCCATTGTAAAACTCCCTTTTACTTTTGTGCTTAAATGCAAGAGCCTAGTGAGTTGTCTCCATCTTTGCCTTCTCTGTTTTCTCATATCATGTTCAAATATGAGTAATCTAACAATTTGTCATTTTGAGGTTTCATCATTAGAGAAAAATACCATATTGACATTTGTAGCCTCTTTTTTCTAAAAAAAGGTCAATTTCATTGATCAAAAAGCGTTTCGATTTGAGTCTCCTTTCAATAATTCCATCTGACTGAAATACTAAAAACAAAGGGGAAAAAATAAACTCACCCTGTTTTTTGTTCTACAAATAGAAATCTGAAAAGGCCAAGAATATTAGAGTAAAGAATCTGATCATGATCATTGATACTATTTTAACAAGAAAGTTGTGTTTATTCCCAGAGGTGAAAAAAAAAAAAAAAACACTTACAGAAGTTGTTGTTGTAAAATTAGTGTATAATCTCTAATATTCTACATACAAGCTACATAAATCTTTCCCAGTCAATCAGTGCCCAATATTTTCATACATTCCATTCTTGAAAATCCCAATATTTTCTGGTTACCTTGTTCCTTTATATTATACCAATTGTTCTTAAAATCCTTGCCTAATCCCCGTGGACCCCGCCTAGTCTATGAGGCGTTAATCTTCTTTTGGCCGACTACGTTTTTTACCGATCGGGGCTAGCCTAATTTTATTTATACCGTCTAAGCATGTCGAGGCCCCACCTAGCATTAGGTCGCAGTCTTCCACCTCCCTAGTATGTAGCGTTTTTTAGAACACTGGTTATACCATGCAAACATTTAATTTTTAGTTATTTATTAACTTTTAGAGTTAATTATAAAAACTACCATTGAATTTTTTTCAAAAAAAATGATCAGCTATCTTTAAAAAATTTCAAATACCCATGAAATTTGTTTTTCTTTTACAAATTGCGCCCTGAAGAGGGTCATATTTGTTAGGTATAACAATCTCAAAGAGTATTTGTAACACTACGAGGGGTATTTATAATTTTGAAAGAAATCTGAAGTTTTTTTCTTTTGTAACTAAGTAAGCCTCATGTTAGGTTTTGTTATTATCCCAAACTTTTACTAAATTTAAACAAGATAAGATATTATGATTCTCCCATTTGATAAAATTTTCCACCATTTTTCATGCAATGAATATAATGTACAACTATTGAGGCAGGAAGCAAGAGTGAGAAAGAATATTGAACCTAATTAAAGCATGTGCCATTGTTTAATACTCCGATGTAAACCTAGAAAGAGTTTTGCAATTTAAAATTAAAACTTTCATTTGATTCTCCAAACACAAACTTATCAGTTCCAAATTATTTCCTGGCTTTCTTGGCGCCATGTATGGCTAGCACTGGGCTCAAGCCCAGTGCAAATTTTCAAAAACTATATTTTTAGTATTATAATTTCTACAATATTCAAAATTAGCCTACCCAAAATTTAATGCAAAACTCAAATTCACCCCAAAATCTAAATGCAATTTAAAAATCAAGAATGAAGAATGTAAAACTTTTGTCGTATAATGAGATTGATGTTATATTTAATATATTCGTGATTTTTAGACTATTATGTGATCCTTATTTGTCATTTGTACATTTATCATTTCATTACTTTTAAAATGTACTTAACTATTTGTATTGGTAATTTCTTAGAACATGTATCTAATTATCAAATATATTAAGAAAATCATATGTTTTATTAGTTAGTGGCCTAACGGTCCTAACTAAATCAATTTAACGGTTTTGCTAATTGCATCTATTGTGTCGTACCATGTTTTTTATTTTTTAGCGTCTTAGTGTTTGAGTTTAAATTTTGGTCCAATAAAGTTATTGTGTGTGTTGGACTTGAGCTTATTGTGTCAAGTTGTTATCTATCGGTAAAAGAACGATTTGTCACTCCTAAGTGTCATCATCAAGTATGAAATTAAAAAGTTATATATTCTTTTAGCTTTTTTATATTTAATTATTGGCTTCTTTTATTTTGGCCCGACTGACCCACCTTATTGTTATCCCTGTGTATAAATAATTTTTCTTAGTGAAATTTTTATTTCTTAGCCTCTTACTCTACTACTAATTCTTGGATTCGCCGGAGCATCGTTAAAAATGTATTTATATTAGAGTTTAAAATGGCAATTGGACTCCTTTTTTCAACTTGACCCAATACTGCAATTTTTTTATGGAGCTCTCTGTATGTGCATGAGATTTCATTTGCTCTGATAACATAAATCTATCGTAGAGCAGTTAATACTTGGAACAATTTGGTTTTAGTAAAAGTGATTCTCTAAGAAAAAAATTATATTTTAGTGTTTGCATGGCATATGTCAACATTTGCTTCATTTAATCAAAATTTAAAAATTGGAGGGGGTGTTTTTGATTTTGCCAAAGTGATATTTGGTTTTGACATTTTTATCTTCAAATTTTTGTCATCATCCAAAATCGTCATTTTCTCTTTAAATACCCATATTATTCATGTATTGGTGTTTTTGTTTTTCTTATCCAAAAGATAATTATAAAATGTTTCCCCCAAAAAAAAAAAAAAACTATAACTCTTTTTCAAGTTTTTAGATTATATTCGCAAATATTACCGACTTATGATTATCCGCTAATCTTGCTTTTATTACAAAAAAAAAAAAAGAAAAAGAGTTCTTAAGAAAAGCAGAAGTGTTTGCAAATACGCCCAAGTCGCATTTCCAAGCAGTAAACGTCAGAGCAATTTGTAAAGCTTTGTGCTAATTTCTAAAGGAAGTATTGGAATTCAATTCTGATGAAGGAATTCAATTCCCTATTGTGGGTGCATCTTTTTCTGTTTTTGGTTTTAAACTAGAATTAAATTGAAAAGTTGACCCAATATTAAAGAAAATACAACTTACATGTGGTAGGAAATAGAGTAATTTATGTTGATAAAAACATTAATTATAATATAAATAAGTAAATAAATATTAGTATCATTACTGCAGGTAGTAGTGGTGGGTCTGAAGCCACTTAATTACAAAAAAAAAAAAGTGGGAGAAGAAGAAAGAATTAAGTCCCAATTTTCTTTTTGAAAATTAAATTTGTGTAAAAGCTTCACCTACTTTTGTTATTGTCGTGTCACTTATTAAATTCGGGATTTGGTGCGGCCCCACACATAAAAACAGCGTCTAATATATGGGGAAGAGAGCGCGCCCCACTGAGGTTTCATCCTAATACTGGAATGGTGATAGGACTTATAAATTGACTCTTTTCCCTTAATCAATCCATGTGGGACAACTCACAAGTGATATATCTCATCACGCCCACTCACTTGTGAGTCCTTCAATCCATTAATCATTTAATTATCATCACAGGGATCCACCATGCTCAATCACATCATGTGATACGACCCACCTCGGCGTGGGTGCGCTCCGATACCATATTAAATTCGGGGGGACTTGCGGTCCCACACATGAAGCAAGCGTCACTTAATATGGGGAAGAAGCGCCCAAGTGAGGTTTCATCCTAAAACCAATTGGTGATAGGAGGAGTAGCTCACTTGACTTATAAATTGTCTTATTTTTCCTTAATTAATCCATGTGGGACAACTCACAAGAACATATCTCATCATCACTTAATGGCATCCACATTCCAAATGATCATCTAAGTTAGGATTATTAAATTAAAGTAAATGCAGAAAAGGGATTTGTATGTAAATTATGGGTTATCAATCTAAAGTAAGCCCTATGGGATGGAAGACAAGCCCCAATACATTAAGTTTATGGTATCATAAATTATTAAATTAAGTTGGATTAATTGATTTTACTAAACCTATGACCTATAAAGCCCCAAGTGTCTAAATTCAAAAGTTTCTCATATTACACTATAAAGTATAAATATCACACGTCTTCATCGTTAAAACTTAAAAGGTACGCACTTTAATGAACAATTACTAGCTCTAAGCTCTCCAGTTATCGGGCGTATTCTTGTTTTGGATCTAATTTGCTAATATATGTATCATCAATAGAAGTGATCTGATTCAATAATTGTCGGACAAATCGAATATTTGTGACACATGCAGTGATCAATTAGCAATTTGATTTCTTAAAAGTAACATCAATTAAGGAAAAATTAGAAATTTAGTCCGCTAATTTTAGCCATTTATATATTTAGTCCGCTAAGTAATCAAATTTTGGTCTAGTCCAATAGCTTTTGATTTTTCACACATTTAATTCAAATTTTGCCGGAAAAATTAATCCCATCGAAATTCTTTGAGGTGGCTAAATTGATAGTGGAATATTCTTTGATGTATACATAAAATTAGAGATTTTTTGACAAACGGAAAGAAAAATGCCACATGTAATAAATTTAAATTGAAAAAAAAAAAAAATGCGATGTTGGCAATTAAAAGATAAAAAGTAAATCTAAAACTTCCTCTAAACTCTAAATACGGAGACAAAAAAATTTTAAAAATAAATAACTAAATAAAAAAACCTAAATGAAGAACCCATCAATTGTCATCACACCCACCTAAGAAGAACTCACCCACCGTCGTTCTCCCCACCTTGGCCGCAGGAAAATGGCGGAGGTGGGGCTGGCTTTGGTGGTGGTGGCAAAGGTGGATGTATGAGGGCTTGATGGCGGAGGTGGAGGTGGAGATGGCCTTGGTGGCGGAGGGTGGGGGTGGGGTTGGTCAGGTTTTTTTTTTTTTTTTTTCCTTTTCTTAATCAAATTTGCTTAATCATTGTCTAATTTTCACTTAATTTTGGCTTAGTGTTGCTTAATCTTTACTAAATTTGTTCTAATATTTACCTTATTTGTCTGATTTCTTTCCATCCAAAATTTTGCTTGATAACCAACAATTGTGTGGTTAATTTTGCTTAATTTTACTTTAATTTTGCTTAGCAACCAATATTTAACTTAATTCTGTTTAATAATTATTTTCCGCTAACATAATTTGATAAGAGAAAATTAAAATTCATGAATAAACTATAAAGAAGAGAAATACAAGATTTAATCTTTTCATTATTACTTTTCTTAAGAAGGGATATAAAAAGAAAAAAAAGAAATTTATAATTCTTTTTATCAAATTCATAATAATATAGTTTCTGTTTCTATTATTATTTACTTTCTGTGATTTTAGTTTTTCATAAATATTTTTTATTCTAGGAATATTACAATCGATTTTGGATTATTTTTGTTTTATTTTTAATTTTTAATTAATTATATAGTCTACATGGATGACACATAGACAATTCTCCTTCTAAAATTGGAATATCCCTAATGTTTTTGTCCATATCAGCATAATCATTTCCACCTTAGCAATTTCCGGTGAGATTAATTTTTTCGGCAAAATTCGGACTAAATGTCTGAAAAATCAAAAGTTATTGGACTAGATCAAAATTTGACTACTTAGCGGACTAAATATCTAAATAGCTAAAGTTAACAGACTAAATTTCTAATTTTCCACATCAATTAAAGTGATACAACATGAGTATATATACACTGATTTATCTGATTTTTCTTAGACACTTCTATCGAAGTCGAGTATTTTCTAGAAATTTAGGTTGATTAGTCAAGCACCAAGTGGGGAATGGCGAAATCATTTATCAAACATTCAACTTGTACCAAATAGTTTTAGCTATTATTTTTTTAATAAATATTATTAAAAAGAAAATATAGTCTTAAGATCTTCAATGCTGCAAAGAACTAACTTTTTTTTTTAAAAAATGGGTCTCGTTAAAACCTACCAAAGTGAAACCCATTGGGAAAAATCTTTGATAGGAAAAAGAGTACCAATAAAACAACATAAATAACTTAAAATCTCAATCGAAATGATGGGCGTTTATTTCTGAGGATTTTCGAAGGACGTTGGCATGTCTTTGTTTTGCGATGCTTGAGTATCCTCCCGATGGTCCGATGTATCCCCGTGGAATATCGGCCCGGAGATCCTCGAAACCACAATTGCCCCGGAGCGTTCATGATTCTCGACGAATCACTTGGTGAAGGACAATCGGAGCGGATGAAGAGTCGCCTAACTTGGTCTTTAAAGCTTCCAATTTGTCTCGCATCATCTTGATCGTCTTTATCCGCTATATCGACCAACGTTTAGGGCGAACGACCATAGCCTTGAATCCCCGTAAGGATCATTGGAGCTATGGACATAATCATTAAAATGAAGACTATTTGAAACTATTTTCATTCCACGTTGCAAATTAGCCTGTCCATGTTCATCCAAATTTGTTGCCTGCGGTTGATAAGGAACCATGGCTCTGTCTGTGTTGTTAATATTATATTTCGAAGCCATAATCCGATTCTCATTATCGTTTGTGCTCCAAATTTGTATTATCACATGCCACATCATCCGGAATCAAGACCTCAAACATCAAAAGAATTCTTAGTGTGAATACGTGAAGGAGAGGTTCACCCTCCTTAACACGACCTTGATGACCCGTTGATAAGGGTCTTTTTATGCATGTTTTATGTGTATATTTGAGTAGAATTCGAGTTATTTTATTGTTAGTTTTGTAAATTCTTGATTGTACATAGTTCATATTACTCCGAGGTGCTTTTATTGATGTAGATTGACCATTCGGGGCTAATTTTGGTGAATTTCGACCATGGATTCATGTCAAAACATACCGGGAGTTTAAGGATGCAAAAACGCTCGAAATTCCAAGCCAAACGCGTCATTTCGGGGCCTTTTTGGTCCAACACGGGCGGGGTGTCGGCGGCACGACCGTGTTCCGAGGAGCTAAAAACTTCGATTTTTCGCACAAAACCCTCCCGACATGGTCGGCCGTGTTCCCAACACGGCCAGTGTCGAGACACGGCCCGGCCGTGTTGGAAGCACGACCATGTCTCCCGATTCCTGTTTGATAAAACAGCCGGGCCGGCCGTTAAGGCGACACGGCGTGTCCGGCACTTTTCTCGCAACTTTTCCATGCGAAAATTATGGAAAACTCACCTACCAAGCTTTTTGACCATTTTTATACACCTTTAACACCCAATTTTGCTTTAACATGTCCCCATATTCCCTCCTCATCACTTGAATACAAGAATTCACCAACCAACAATGAAAGTGGGGGTGATTGTTTAACAAAATAAGTCTATCAATGTATTGGTTGCTATAAAAGCCAAGGGTTGAAGTTGGGAGAGGCATTTATTAGATACTCAGGAAATATTCATTGTATTCATCTCATTAAGTAGAATTGGGATCAAGGGGTCTTGGAGGAGAAAGCTTGGGGCAATATTGGAGAAGAAGGCTTGGAGCAACATCATCAATCAAGAAAGAAGTCAATTGAGATTTTGAGAAAGATAAGTACACCATGTCTACAATACTTAAATCTTCTTGTGTAATTTATTCTTTGGTCAAAATCATGTGTAGCTAAACTCCTAGTGTTTGAATGTAATGAACTCTAGAATGGATTTGTGATTAAGGTGTGTATGTTTTTAATAAAATCTTCATATTTTGTGTGATTCACTTATATTATGCTTCGTTCATTCGAATTGATATATGCACAATATTGATTTGAAGTTTATTTTTCATCCGGAAATCGATTCATGGTGAAATAGAACCTATATAAGTGAAAAGAGTTGCATGCAATCCTAGATATAGGGACGACATAAATCTTCCGGATTAGGGTCAAACCTAATATGAGAATTCACAAATCGTTATAATGCTATCTTGGGGGTTTTAACTAGAAAGAGATTTCAGTTAATCAACTTGAGATTAGAAGTTTTTGGCCTTGAGAAAGGGTTTAACTTAAATTGGGAATTTCTACGGTTCACAAGACATGAGATTTTATTAAAAGAGGTTGGTTTTTTTTTTTTTTTGAGATTAAAAGAGGTTGGTTTTTGCTTAAGGGCTTACGGTTGTATTTTTAACTTGTCAAATCACAAAAACATTCTAGAGGGATTTACATTCAAACACATTTCTATCTCTTGATTTCTTATTTTAGAAATCTTCCTTTATTTTTACAATTTATAACTTATTTTCCTTTTTCATCAAACAAAACTCTGAAAATTGTTAGATTAAATAACAAAAAGACGGTAATTATTAGTACTTACAATCCTCGTGGGAATGACACTCGGTACTCAATAATCTATACTATAAAACGATAGGTGCACTTGCTTATGGTTTTAAAGGTAGCTTTTGAGCCATCAAGTTTTGGCGCCGTTTCGGATTGTAATATTAAGAACACCTTATTTTTGTTAATTTAATCATTTTTTTATTTTATTTCATCATTTGTCTTTCTTTTTATCTATCTTTGTAAGTCTTAGATTACACATCCTCTTTATTTACCGCGATGCATGCCTACTCGTCGCGAATTTGGAAGTGCGACACCGCCGTGTAGCAACACGTAGGAAAGTATTATCTGAGACCACGAGGAGGATATTAACGAAGCAAGGATCCCGATATGGCGGATGAACAACAAAGAACCATGTATGACTATGCCAAGTCTATGGACGGCACATCGCCTAGTATCGTAAGGCCCGGCCATTGCGCCCAATAATTTCAAATCAAACCGAATGTCATTCAAATGGTGCAACAATTTGTTCAATTCGATGGCCTCACGGACGAAGATCGAATAATCATATCGCGAATTTCTCGAAATTTGCGATACCTTCAAAATTAATGGAGTCTCCGACGATGCCATCCGCTTACGCTGTTCCCATTTACTCTCTAAGGGCGGGCAAAACAATGGCTAAACACTTTACCGAAGGAACAATCACAATCAAGCATTATGGCGAAACATTCCTTCAAGTATTTTCCACCCGCCAAAACCGCACGATTGAGGAATGAGATCTCTTCATTCACTCAAGAGGACGATGAGACCTTGTACGACACTTGGGAGAGATTCAAGGAATTGCTGTGGAAATGCCCACATCATGGCCTTCCCATTTGGATGCAAGTCCAAACATTTTACAATAGACTACTCTCATCGACGAAGCAAATGATTGATGCGGCGGCGGGGGGGACGTTGAACAATAAAACACCCGAAGCCGCCCAAGATCTTATAGAAGGAATGGCCATGAATGGATATCAATGGCAATCCGTACGAGGTAAACCTAACATGAGATTTTATTAAAAGAGGTTGGTTTTTGCTTAAGGGCTTACGGTTGTATTTTTAACTTGTCAAATCACAAAAACATTCTAGAGGGATTTACATTCAAACACATTTCTATCTCTTGATTTCTTATTTTACAAATATTCCTTCATTTTTACAATTTATAACTTGTTTTCCTTTTTCATCAAACAAAACTCTGAAAATTGTTAGATTAAATAACAAAAAGACGGTAATTATTAGTACTTACAATCCTCGTGGGAATGACACTCGGTACTCAATAATCTATACTATAAAATGATAAGTGCACTTGCCTATGGTTTTAAAGGTAGCTTTTGAGCCATCACCCGTATTTCCCATGGAGTCAACAATGGCCTTGCCCTCGTCCTGCTGCACCGGACGGTAAACTTTACGGACCCTGGAACGACCCCATTG
Source organism: Rehmannia glutinosa (assembly GCA_016081115.2). Lineage (NCBI taxonomy): Eukaryota > Viridiplantae > Streptophyta > Magnoliopsida > Lamiales > Orobanchaceae > Rehmannia > Rehmannia glutinosa. The sequence goes on from CM071936.1 coordinate 6,330,857, forward strand.
CTTAGAATTCGGACGTGCCGCTGAAGTCCTGGGACGTCCCTGTTCAGGAGAGACGCGTCTTTGAGTGGTTGAGTTCCCTGTGGGAGTAATACGACAAGAAACCGTCGAATGTCCCGTTACACTGCACTTTGAACAAAATTCCAGTAATTTCTCATAAGTAACTGACACAAAGGAACACTGGCCAACCCGTTCTACCATGATGTTCTCCTCCAACGGTTTCGACAGATCAATATCCACTAACACCCGGATGAAATGTCCTAGAGAACCACCAAGCGAACGTTGGTCAATTTGTATCGGATTCCCAATCACACTGGCGATCCCCAAGATGTTATTAGGATCCCAGTACTCCAAACTGAGCTCGAAGATTCAGGCCCAAACACTTGCCACCGACGTATGTACCTTGTATGTATTGAAATTCAGGACCCATAGAGAGAGCCGAATAGTTTCCGGATTAAGCGCCCAATTAATATGTAATTGAGCTCTTACCCAATCCTGCGCATTAAAAAACTTGACACAAAAAAATCCCTTACCCAAGGGGATTAGTTTCCAATCACTCGTGATTCCCCATATTTCCGATAGGTGTTTATGCAGAAGCATAGTCGCCCATGGTTTATTACCCTTGCCTAAAATCAACCTACCAATCAAAGAATAGGAAAATTCGGAGGCGTTGCGATAAACGTTCTCATCAATAATGTGAGAATAATAATCTCCATTTCTAATAGATTTAGGGATAGAATGGGATTTACCATCAACAACATGCGAAAATATTGTAAAATTACCTTGGGTCTGCATAGTTGAATCCATATCATGGTGAATACCTGAAACAATTTTAGCAAAAGAATGGCCAAAATTGGATTGAGCATTAGTATTATGAGCCGAATGTCGAGGATTCAATTCATAATCGGATGACATTGAGGGAGAGGTCCCAACACTAGGGCATTGTTCGCCTATTTTTATAGCTTCACCGCAAGTGTACGGATCAGTTTATAGAATAGGGTTTGCAAGGTCGAATCCACAGGGATTAATAAATTAATGTACTAAGTATTGGATTATAATAGTCCTATTTTTATCTAAACTATCGAAATTTGAAGGTTTGGTTTTATTACTACTAAAGCAGAAATTAATCCTAAATTAACAAAGTAAAGAGCGATTGAAAGATCAAGTATGAATGGATGGATTCCTGGGTTATGGTTTCAATCAATATCCCACTTTTATGCTCAGGTTAAGCAAACCAAGGTTAAACATATTCTTCTCTAGACCAATCACCAAAGTAATTTACCCCTCTCTCGAGATGTATGTAAAAGCGTTGATTGGAATATCTATGTTAGCATCTCTACTCAACATGAGATATCCAACTCCCAAAAGTTCAAAAGATTAAACGATCTCACAAATATTCACAGACTTCTCAATCATGCAATCTATTTGTGTCAAGTACTCAAGATCTAGTATTGAAACTCATCGGTTAGAATTATGAATCAATACATCAAACAAGTTTAGATCAAAGGCCTTTTGATAAAACAAGAATTAAAGCAAAGTACTTGAATAGAGAAAGAAAACATTAACTTCAATTATCCTTAATCATCACATAAAAGTGTTTATTAATCTACTCCCAAACCCGGGAATCACAAGAGTTTTAGCCAGACATTGAAGACAAACAATTCATAGACAAATTATTCATAATCAAAATCTAACTAATTGAAATACGATACGATGAAATGAGTAACTCGGGGATGATGACGATCTCTCGATCTATCTTCAATCCTCGAAGGTGTGGTTGCGGTCTTGATCGATCTCTCCAAGTTTCCAGTGGAAAACTGATCTTTTCTCTGGTTTCTAGGGTAAAAAACAGCGTGTCCCTGTTTGTGGCCGCCCCGGGTCTATTTGTACTTCGTTCGGGTCGAAACTTAGTTGAAATTTGACAAACTCTGTTTTTCCTTGTGCTTATGCAGGCACGTGCCCTTTGGCCTTGGCACCCGTCTTTGGGTGCCGGGTGCCGAACCTTTTGTAGTCTTTCTTGAGGAGGGGCACGGCGTGCCAATATGGCACGGGCTGCCCGTGCCCTAGGCCGCACCTTGAGTCCTTTTGTTCGGGTTGAGCATGGGCATGTCTAGCTAGAGGACGCACGCCCCCGTGCTCACCTGGAACGATATGCCCATAGGCTATTTTTTTCCATTTCTCGCCCGGTTCGTCCAACTTCTTCTCGACTCGACTCCAAACTTCGTCACTTGAGTCAAGTATTGGCGGTTGCAATGCTCGAATTGTTGCCATTATGCCACAAATATAGATAAATTCCTACAAAAGCGAGCAAAGCGTAATCCATTCCACAAAACAAGAATACAACCCATTTACTTGTATAACACATGCATATTCCTCATTCTAGCCAATATTAAGCCCAAAATACATGCAAAATACCAGTCAATCAAACCCCCAAACTTAAACTGTTGACAGTCCCGGTCAACACTTTATAACAAGACAACACAATTGGGGACAAGAAGAGCAACTCAAGAACACCGCATCACAATTCATGTCATCTATCCATAGACATCAAGCATAAACCAACCAAGTTTCAAATAGTCAATACGGAGCACAAGTTTATTAAAATCATGGTAAAACACTTCAAATCACGCATCTCAGGGATAAAGTGTATACTCTACTCACTAGAATAATATTGGACGTGTATTCGCTCAAATCATATCAATGTTGAAGAATTACCATATGCTTGCAAATCGTCTCACATCTCCGCCACTCGTTTGTATGCAATTCACAAATCATAAAGGACTTTGTTTATGGTTGTAATGAAGGCTCTTTGGTTAAGGTAGGAAATATGGATAAAGTGACTCAACTCAGCGTATAGATTGATAAGCACGCGTCGTTTTTCTCTAAGATATTCTAATACCAACCAATTATGTACTCCCAATCGCCTTATATCTTATCACCTCTCTATTTCTCCCTTTCTTTTTCATACACATCAATCTCTTTCGCCTTACATCACAATTTCCACTTATTTCTAGTACATGCCGCCTCACTTATCCATCGCGTCTTTTTTTTTTTTATTTGTTTTGTGAGTATCTTCATTTTTCTCCTTTTCTTCTTTTATTCCCAATCACCAATCATACAAACTATTTTCTAATTTCTTGATATCCCTTCATTCAATCATTTATTCTATCCTTTACTCAATTCTATGCGCTCAAGGTTAGGATAACAAATATATCAATTTAAGTACTAAGGCTTGAAATGTGGCTATCAAAAAATCAGGCAATAGGCTCAAGATGGCTAACTAGGAAAATCAAATATCATAAGGTAGGCAAAAAGACTTAACAAAAAATGGCCTAAAATCATTTTCGTGAATGCATGCAACATGTGACCTTGACGGAGATACCAGAGCAAGTTCTAGAATTCAAATCAACATGAATGACACACTCAAGCAAACAAGACTGCATATGATGAAAGCAGTAAAGGCTCAAAAGCTCACAGGCTTGTAAGTGCATAATTCAAAGCATTTTAACCATAATCCCACTAAGCACATGCTCCATATTAATTATTCTCAACCCGATCAACTCACACTCAACATCCAATTCAAAACAACACGAACTAATCCGCAAATGCTCCCAAGATCAAGATCTCAATCAAAACACAACAAACACACAATAGCGGTCAACTCACTCCCTAACTACTAGGAAAGCAATAAACGTGCTAAAGCGATAAACATGCTAAAACCATAAAAAAAAATTCAAACATCTAATGCACGCACTTATATGATATGCTCTATATGCAACTAAATGAATGCAAACGCCACACCCATCAATAAAATTACTACCTCTCCCCCCCAAACTTGAATGAAATTATAGCGCATAAAAGAGAAGGTAAAATTTCAAAGAAAAGTGTGGATAGGACCTGGATTACTGTGGAGGTGGCGGCGGGTAGTGGCCCTGGGAGATATGCCAATTCTCGATTCGTAGTCTTGCTGCAATATCTCCGACTCCCACATTGCTCGTGTGCTTGGTTCCACAAGCTCTGCATATGGTACCTTTGATCTTGGACTTCTTGGTAAGCACGGAAATCACTCCTATCTTTGGGCGCAAGCTTTCCTCAAATGCACAACCCGCCGTGATCATACTAGCCCCCACGTTCCTCGCCTCGCGAGAGCTCTCTGGAATATCGGGTTGTCCTCGCTGGCCGCTTTGATCGAAGCTTCCCATGTTGGAAGTCTTGCTCAAACCCCTCTCTTGTCTATCATACTCTCCGTGCCTCCATGGCCAAGTCTTCTTCATCGGGCAACCCGACTATCCTTCGCCTCTTGCGCGCCGCCAAACCCTGCGCATGACTCTGACATGCTCCTCTCGAGTCTGGCCGATTGATTTGGTTATCAATTCTTCTTTGTGAGTGCATGGGTTAGGAAGGGAAACAAAGACCCGACTTTTTGTTGAAAACAGAGGATATTCTCCTCATTATTGATGATCTTCATGGTGAGAAGGGCGCTCATGTTAATGCTTCGTTTGCCATAATGGTTCCATGCGGCTTATGTCAACCCCAAAATGTTATGCGATTGGGGTTATCATTCCCCAATTAGTATTTTCCCGCTTCATGTCTTTGTTGTACGTAGATGGCGTGTTCCACAAAGTATGCCGCCATGTTATAAGGGTGCGATTGAGCATACACCAAAGTAGGTATAGCTCTCTCGCTTGCATACTGTTGTTGTACCGGGCGAACACGAGAATGGGCCGTTCTTTTTGAATGTAACGGAATATGGGGTTGCGGAGTGAGGAAGCCTTGGAGGTGCGTCTTTGCGTATTGCATGAGCCCTGTGTCGGGAGTTTGATCAACAATCGCGAGAAAGCACGCGAGTCGTAATTTGCGGCCGTTCGGTATGGGGCGTCCATGGTACCCCAAAAATTTGATTAAGTTCGGCAATAGTGACGGTTCTCCATTCGTTGCCCAACTTGAACTGGATTTCCGAGGCTCACTCCGCGGGTCGTGTTGCCGTGACATAAACGATTAGGCTTAAGAACTCTAGTGTGAGTGTCTTGTAGGTTGGCCACACGCCCTTGCATAAATGCGGTCCATCCAACTCGATCAAACATTTGCCATACCTCCTCGCCGTGTATCCCGAGAGCTCGGGTACATTCATCGTCGGTATAGCGTGTAGGTGCGAATGAACGATGGATGAGCCGGTTCCATTTATCCAGTATTTCGTTTTCATCAATAGTGAGCCCGTAAGCCTCGTGGCTGTCCGGGTGTGGTGGCGCTCGAGCGGCCGCGGCTCCCCAACCTCGTCTTCCTCGGTTTGGTCATGGTTCAGCCATGTTTCAATTTAGTACCTGGCAAAACAATCGTGAGAATCCATACTTGCCAAGTAAAAACAAACAATGAATGAATACAACAATTTCACTAGAAGTATAGTAGCTCATCATCAACAATTCGATTCATAATCAAGCGTTCAATTCACATACCAATATAATTGCCGAGAATCCTAGCTCCTAACCTCCTAAACAATCTAACACAAGTATAATCCATCAAGCAATCAACTAAATTCATCACAATTCAACAACCCACCAAGTGTTCGATAAAAAGCCCCATAGAAAAATTCAATTAAAAATATGGCTAAAGTATCACACAAGCATCATATATCAACCCTAGTTCATAATCCTCAAGCAATTTGACATAAAATTTTCAATTCATACCTTAATTTTCGAGAATTAGAAGAGGGTTGGATTGTGGAAACCCTAGGTGCTATCTACCCCAAATCCTTGCTTCCAAGCAAATTCAAATGGGTAATTCGTGTTTAGAGTAGTGTGAGAGGTGAGTAGTGATGATATCTAGAGTGGATTTTCGAAAAAATTTGGAGGGGGAGTTTTTTCTTGCTTGTCCGTGCGTGAAGGGGGGGAGATTTTGTGAAGAAAGTGAGGCCTGCCGTCGGTTTTAAGCCTTCCCAGGCATGAGCACGGGCGTGCTCAATAGGCACGGGTCGCCCGTGCTAGGGGCCGCAAGGTTCTTCCAAAAAACCCTTAAGAGACGGGCGTGCTCATTCGCACGGGTCGCCCGTCTTTGTAGGCGAAAGATTGCTCCCAAAAAACCCTTAAAAGCACGGGCCGTGCCAAGCAACGGCACGGGTGGCCCGTGCTAGGGCCCGAACTTTGAGTCCTGAATCTTTGGAAAGGGCACGGGCGTGTCCATATGGCACGGGTTGCCCGTGCTGAAGTCCGAACCTTGTGTTCGAGAGTTTTTTTTTTTTAAACCAATGAAAGCAATAAAATCCTAACTTAGGAAAGGGAAAGGAACAAATTAAGAAACATGGGAAGAAATAAAACAACAAAAGCATTGGGTTGCCTCCCAACAAGCGCTAAATTTAACGCTATATAGCTTGACGCCTGTTTAGTTGATCATGGCTCTAGCAATGAGGCGTGTCACTTCCTCCTTTTGCTCCCTGGCTCAAGTAATGCTTGATTCTCGGCCATTTACCATGAATGTCTCCCCATCTCGGCTCAATAGCTCCACTATTCCCTGAGGATTTAACACTTTCTTTATCACAAACGGCCCCAACCATCTGACTTAGCTTTCCCTGAAAGAGTTTAAGACGTGAGTTAAACAAAAGGACTTGTTCACCCGGTAAAAACTCCCTCTTCTTTATCATTCGATCGTGCCATCGTTTGGTTCGCTCCTTGTAAATCCGGGAATTTTCATAGGCTTCATCCGGAATTCCTCCATCTCATTCAAAAGTCAAGAGCTCTTTTCACCCGGCCGCTTGGAAGTCAAAATTCAACTTCTTTACAGACCCAAAACGCCTTATGCTCTAATTCGACGGGCAAGTGACACGATTTCCCGAAGACTAATCGATCGGTGATGTGCCCAAGGGTGTCTTGTATGCGGTCCGATATGCCCATAGTCGTCATCTAGCTTCATGGCCCAATCCTTGCGATTTATGTTCACTTTGTTTTCTCTAAAATCGCTTAATCTCACGATTGGCTACCTCTCTTGTCCGTTTGCTTGCGGATGGTATGCTAATGCCACCTTGTGCTTAACCCCGTCTTCGCAAGTAGAGTGCTCATTAATTTATTCACAAAGTGTGACCCCCGCCGCTTATCAAAGCTCTCGGGGTTCCAAACCGAGTGAATATATTTTTCTTCAGAATTTGAGCACTACTCGCGCATCATTGGTCCGAGCAGTTAATAGCTTCAACCCATCGAGATCGTATTCCACTGCAAGTAGAATGTATTGATAGCCCGACGAAGATGGGAAGGGGCCCATGAAGTCGATCCCCACACATCGAAGAGTTCAACTTCCATCACATTGGTCATTGGCATCTCATGTCGCTCGAGATGTTTCCCGTCCGCCGCACCTATCACAACTTTGTACAAATAGATAGCAATCGTTAGATAATGTAGGCCAAGATAATCCACTTTGTAATACCTTAGCCGCCGTGCGTCTTGGGGATCGAAATGTCCTCCGGAAGGTGAAGAATGGCATTCTTTGTAGAACTCCCTCCCACTCTTCTTGAGGTACACATCGTCGAATGATGGTGTCGGCGCACCTCTTAAAGAGGGGATCGTCCCACATGTAAAACTTGACATCATGGAGGAACTTCTTCTTTTGATAAGATGATAAATCCGGAGGCAAAACCCCGCAACCAAATAATTAACAAAATCGGCATACCATGGGAATTTAGCTTGTAGCATCGAAGTTGCTCATCGGGGAATTCCTCCTTAATTGCCTCCGTGATTTCTTTCTCCTCCTTCTTGTATTCTAGTCCGGACAAGTGATCGGCTACTACATTTTTGCAGCCCTTTTTCTATCCCGAATCTCCACATCGAATTCTTGTAGCAAGAGGATCCACCGAATCGATCTCGGTTTGGCATCCTTCTTGTCAAAAGATATTTAATTGCCGCGTGGTCGGTGTGGACGATCGTCTTAGTCCCAATCAAGTAAGATCGAAACTTGTCGAATGCAAACACGATTGCTAGCATTTTCTTCTCGGTGGTAGTGTAATTTTGCTGGCATCGTCTAAGGTTACGCTCGCGTAGTAGATGGCTCAAACATCTTGTCTCGTTTACGACCCAAAACAGCCCCAACCGCAAAGTCGCTGCATCACACATTAGTTCGAAGGGTTGACTCCAATCCGGAACTACTAGAATGGGTCTTTGTCACTAAAGCCTTCTTCGAATTTCAAAAGCCTGCAAACAATCATTGGAAAAATTGAAAGCGAGATCCTTTTCTAATAAGCGACTTAAAGGTTTAGTGATTTTAGAAAAGTCACGGATAAACCTTCAGTAGAATCCGGCGTGTCTAAGAAACTTCGAATGGCTTTTTCGTTTGTTGGAGGTGGGAGTTTCTCGATTGCCACAACTTTCGCTCTATCAACTTCCAAACCAGCAGAAGAGACTCGGTGGCCTAAAACAATGCCATCTCGTACCATGAAGTGGCACTTTTCCCAATTTAAAACAAGGTTAGTCTCCTCGCATCTCTGCAAAACTAGAGAAAGGTTATTCAAGCAATGGTCATATGAATCTCCAAACACAGAAAAATCATCCATGAAAACCTCCATTATTTTCTCAATGAAATCATGAAATATAGCCATCATGCATCTTTGAAAAGTAGCGGGTGCGTTACAAAGTCCAAATGGCATCCTGCGAAATGCAAAGGTACCATAGGGGCATGTAAAGGTCGTCTTCTCTTGGTCTTCCGGGGCAATCATGATCTGATTATACCCAGAATAACCATCGAGAAAACAATAATAATCATATCCTGCTAAACGATCAAGCATCATATCAATAAAGGGAAGGGGAAAGTGATCTTTGCGAGTAGCATCATTCAACTTCCTATAATCAATACAAATTCTCCATCCAGTTACTACTCTAGTCGCTATAAGCTCATCACTCTCGTTTCTTACTACCGTCATCCCCCCTTTCTTCGGCACCACTTGTACCGGACTTACCCAAGAGCTATCAGAAATAGCATAAATAATTCCAAATCTAACCATTTTAAAACTTCTTTTCTAACGACTTCTTGCATTATAGGGTTTAATCTTCTTTGATTTTGCACCGAAGGTTTGTAGACATCTTCCATTCTAATTTTATGCATCACAATCGATGGACTAATGCCTTTCAAATCGAAATTGACCAACCTATCGCCGACTTATGTTTTCGTAACACCTAAGCAATTTATCGAGTTGAACTGAAGTTAAAAGTGATGATACGATTCGGACTCGTGTTATTCGCTCCAAGGAATGCATATTTGAGATGCTCGGGCGGGGTTTGAGTTAAGGTTCGATTTGGCCTCTTTCGGAAGGTAGCACGGCTGCCCGTCTTGATGAGCACGGCCGCCGCCATCCGCGGCCTTCGGCGTTTCCTTCGACCTTAGGCACGGTCTCCCGTCTTTGATGAGCACGCCGTGCCATCTCGCGATCCTTCAGCGTTCCTTCGGCCTTAGGCACGGGCTGCCCGTGCCATTTGGCACGGGCCGTCTGCGCGTCGTTCGTCAATTTTTTTCGGCCATATGCACGGCCTGGGCGTGCTCGAGGCACGGGTCGTGCGTCCCTCAGTAGAACTCGATTCCGTACGTTTTTCAGCGTGTGTGTCCTCTTTGCGCTCCTCGGTAGTTCCTGCATATTATCCAAAGCACAAACACAATCATACAAGTCTTGGTTATCAATATCAATAGTCAAGTTCGATGTTGAACACGAATGTGTCAAACCAAACTCAAAGTATCCGAAAACAATGTATGATCCGCATACTCATCAATGCGAGGATTCAACTACGTCTATGAATTTACAAGTCTCCACCCCATCATGAAATTGAAGTACCTTATATATCGTAAATAGAACATGCTCATCATTAACCCGTAACGTGAGCTCTCCCTTTTGCACATCTATTAAGGCCTTCCCCGTCCGCTAGGAATGGACGCCCAAGTATCAAGGAACGTCTTTATCTTCCTCCATGCCCAAAGACTAAGAAATCCACGGGGAATATGAATTTATCAACTTTGACAAGCACATCCTCGATGATTCCCTTTGGATATGTGAGTGATCGGTCTCGCGAGTTGTAAGGTGACCGTAGATGGCTTCACCTCTCCCAATCCAAGTTGCACGAAAATAGACAAGGGCATTAAGTTAATACTCGCTCCTAAATCACAAAGTGCTTTCTTAAAGAAAACATCACCAATAGCACAAGGATAGTGAAACTCCCCGGATCTTTCAACTTCGTGGTAGTTTCCTTTGGATTATTGCACTACACTCCTCTGTCCGATTGATTGTCTCGAAACTAGTCATCTTTCTTTTCTTTGACATAACATCCTTCAAGAACTTAGCATAATTGGGCATCTGCTCCAATGCATCTGCAAAAGGAATGTTAATATGCGATTTTATAAAAATATCTAAAAACTTAGCAAATTGTGCGTCTAACTTTTTCTTTTGAAAACGTTGGGGAAAAGGAAGGGAACATTAAGTTTAGAAATATCGTGGTTAGAGGAAAGATTTAAGCTTCTCACCCCTTTTTGTTCAAAGACGATGTTCCTCGCTTGTTCCTTGGCTTCAACCTCGCCATTTGCCTCAGTTTCCGCATCACCCGGCGCATCGGTAGTCGTGTCAGCAAGGCGCACGGGCTGGCCGTGCGGTGGCGCACGGGCCGTGCCGTCCTGCGATTCTTCCAATTTTTCTGGTATTTTCGGCCCCTCGTATTCCGTTCCACACCTCAGACGAATGGCTTTACACTGTTCTTTTGGGTTTACCTCAGTGTTGCTCGAAAACTGGCCTTTTTGATGCTGCCCACCAATTATTGTTGCTCTTTGACCAATTTGGGTCTCAAGATTCTTCATCTGGGACCCCAGTTGGGTGACATGGTTTTCGATCTTATCCATCTTTGCCTCATCCTTGTTGAACCTGTTCCTTGTCTCGTTCATAAACGAGGTAAACATGTCTTCCATGGTTGGTTTAGGATCTGCAAAGAGAATAACTCCATTAGTCACATTAAACCCGGTGGTGGTTGCATCACGTTCTTTGTGTTCGCATAGGAGAAATTTTCGTGGTTCCTTAGGCCCGGATGGTAATGAGTGGGATTTTGATTGTTCCGGAAATTGTTGAAATTCCGGTTATTCACGTAATTTGCTTCCTCTATCATATCTAGAGAAACTCCCCGATACTGCACCGCGTTTACCTCATTTGCCTTTGTCAATGTACTCAATTGATTGGTCAAGACGGCCATTTGTCTTGTCAACTCTTTAATGGATCTCAATCGAAACTTCACTACCCTTTTCACGTTAGTCCTCTCGGAGGGCCACCGATAGCTATTCATGGCCATTTCTTCTAACAAGTTGAATGCATTTTCCGGAAATCTCGCGAGTAGAGCCGCCGCTGCGGCATCTACAAATGATCTCGTATGTCCCATCAACCCATTATAGAAAAAACAAAGTCACGATCTTTAGGAAATCCATGTTGCGGGCACCTCCTCAACAAATCCCTGGAATCTCTCCCCGGGCCTCGTACAAAGGCTCGTAGTCAAACCGCTCTCGAATCGAGTGATCTCGCTTTTAAGTCAGAAGTGTCTTACTTGGTGGGAAGTATTTAAACAGAAACCTCGACTTAGCTCATCCCGATTGTTCACACTCCCGAGTTAGGGCCGCTTGCCAGTTCCCTAGCCTTATCCCTTAAAGAGAAAGGGAAGAGGCGAAGACGTATAGCATCATCACCACCCCATTCATCTTGATAGTATTGCAAATTTGTATGAAATTCGCAAGATGAGAGTTGGGATCTTCGAGACGGAAAGCCCCAAATTGGTTCTCATTGTACCATCGAGATCGGCTTTTAGCTCAAAAATTATTCGCATTGATCGGGACATTGGCAATGCCACCATAGTTGCGATTGATTGGGCGAAAGTAATCGCGTAGACGCTTTGTTGGGCTGCACGAGCCATCGAACCTCCGTAATCGTAACTCAACATTGACCTGTTAACCTGGTTGTTACCCCGTTATCGCCTCTGTTGTTGTCTTCAACTTCGCCATGGTTTGGTCCTGTTGTCTTTCCGCCCGTTTAGTAGATGCACTATTTCGCCTAGCAAAAGCTTCAACCTCCGGTATGAACGGTGCTAAGTCTCCTTGCTTTGAGCGGGTGATCATGCACTACCCGAACCAACTAAAGAAAACAAGTTAACCACAATAAAGTAAAATCGAACAAAATAAAAAATAAAAAAAAATGTCCAGTTAAGAATAGTTCTATTTATAGCAATATTAGTACTAAAAATTTGATTAATCCCAAGAATCAACGGCGCCAAAACTTGTTCGCCTATTTTTATAGCTTCACCGCAAAGTACGGATCGATTTATAGAATAGGGTTTGCAAGGTCGAATCCACGGGGATTAATAAATTAATGTACTAAGTATTGGATTATAATAGTCCTATTTTTATCTAAACTATCGAAATTTGAAGGTTTGGTTTTATTACTACTAAAGCAGAAATTAATCCTAAATTAACAAAGTAAAGAGCGATTGAAAGATCAAGTATGAATGGATGGATTCATGGGTTATGGTTTCAATTAATATCCCACTTTATGCTCGGTTAAGCAAACCAAGGTTAAACATATTCTTCTCTATAGACCAATCACCAAAGTAATTTACCCCCTCTCTCGAGATGTATGTAAAAGCGTTGATTGGAATATCTATGTTAGCATCTCTACTCAACATGAGATATCCAACTCCCAAAAGTTCAAAAGATTAAACGATCTCACAAATATTCACAGACTTCTCAATCATGCAATCTATTTGTGTCAAGTACTCAAGATCTAGTATTGAAACTCATCGGTTAGAATTATGAATCAATACATCAAACAAGTTTAGATCAAAGGCCTTTTGATAAAACAAGAATTAAAGCAAAGTACTTGAATAGAGAAAGAAAACATTAACTTCAATTATCCTTAATCATCACATAAAAGTATTTATTAATCTACTCCCAAACCCGGGAATCACAAGAGTTTTAGCCAGACATTGAAGATAAACAATTCATAGACAAATTATTCATAATCAAAATCTAACTAATTGAAATACGATACGATGGAATGAGTAACTCGGGGATGATGACGATCTCTCGATCTATCTTCAATCCTCGAAGGTGTGGTTGCGGTCTTGATCGATCTCTCCAAGTTTCCAGTGGAAAACTGCTCTTTTCTCTGGTTTTTAGGGTAAAAATCAGCGTGTCCCTGTTTGTGGCCGCCCCGGGTCTATTTGTACTTCGTTCGGGTCGAAACCTAGTTGAAATTTGACAAACTCTATTTTTCCCGCAGCGCGACACGACCGTGCCCCTTTGGCACGCCACCCGTCTTGGGTGCCGAACCTTTTGTAGTCTTTCTTGAGGGGCACGGGCGTGCCAATATGGCACGGCCGCCCGTGCCCTAGCCGCACCTTGAGTCCTTTTGTTCGGGTTGAGCACGGCTGTGCTAGAGCACGCCCGCCCGTGCTCACCGAACGATATGCCCATAGGCTATTTTTTTCCGTTTCTCGCCCGGTTCGTCCAACTTCTTCTCGACTCGACTCCAAACTTCGTCACTTGAGTCAAGTATTGGCGGTTGCAATGCTCGAATTTTGCCATTATGCCACAAATATAGATAAATTCCTACAAAACGAGCAAAGTGTAATCCAATTCCACAAAACAAGAATACAACCCAATTTACTTGTATAACGCATGCATATTCCCTCATTCTAGCCAATATTAAGCCCAAAATACATGCAAAATACCAGTCAATCAGGCATACATGGGGCATCATTACACAAGATGAATCCAAGAATATAGCAGGATACTTTGTAGAGGGGGCCACTGTTGCCTGAGTATTGGCCTTTGAAGGAGAGAAGGGGACTATTGTTGTAACCACCTTGGGAGGGACCATAGTTGAAACCACCTTAGGAGGGGGGACTGCTGCCAAGGGGACCACCTCTGATGAGTTCATGGCAACCCCAAGTAAGAGATTTGAAGGATCCATAGAATAAACTCTTGCCGCAAAATCCACATAAGACATACGAGAATAGTTTTAGCTATTATTCTTATTTCTTAATTTTTTTTAAAAAAGAAATTGTTTTATGTAGGACCATTGCATTTAACCACTAATAGGATGAATTTAAGTGTTTGAATATAATAAAAACAGTTGTCAAAAAAGGATGCCTCTAAATATAATTTTAACAAGAAAGTGTCGTATAAGGATCATGTTGCATGACTCGTTTTTTGCAACATGGAGAAACTAGAGATAAAAGGTTGCCAAATAATTCTATTAGTTAAACTGACAAGTGTAAATAAGATACACAATGAAATGTATATAAATTAAATTATACTTTGCTTCAGAATTATCTTATAGACATATTTTTATTTTACTTATACATTACGACCATATATATTGTTCACATTCATTAGTTTTGTCCAATTTTCTCAATGTGACTTTTAACAAATTTATAATATATTCGTACATATTAAGCATTAATATTTCTTGTACTTACTTAACTAATTAAGCAGGGTTAATTTACCAACTAGGGGATAAACAAATTGACGAAGAAATAATACAAATATTTACGTCACTATTGAAACATAAAAAATGTACCTATGGTTCAGTTTAATTTATGAACATGAACGTGCTTTGAGGGGACTAATTAATTATATTATGCATTTCATGTTGGAAATTTGGTTTGATAAAGTGGGTGTCGACCCGACTTTGACCAAATTTTCGGTGGCTAAGAATTTAATTCTGGAGGAATTAAATTGTGAATTGTTAATCTACCTTTCGAGTAGATGTTCGTAGTATTTTGTATTTCTCAAAACCAAATTTTGGGTGATGAGTGAGAAATTAATACACGAAGTCGGCCACGCGAATGGGCATAGTTTATCCTAGTATAAATACTAGAAGGTGTTATTAGTTGGATATACTATAACATAAGTAGATGATCACAATAGGCCATGGGCCGGTGTTGGGATTTGGTCCAGCATCCTGCCTGCAATGGGCTTTAAAAGAGGCGCGAGGCGCGGCCCGCGATTCGAACTTGTGAGCGCTGAATTGCATAGTTAAAGGATAGCTTAAGGATATGATTTGGACTACCTATACCACCGTGATGCATCTTCTTTTCTCGGTGCCCATTACATAGAAACTCGAGGTTAAGCGTCTTGGCCCGGGTAGACATGGGATGGGTGACCCCTGGAAGTTTTCCGAGTGCTGCGCGTGAGTGAGGACAAAGCGCTAGGAAAGACTCATGTTGGTTTGTGGGGACGATCGTCAATCCGAGTAGCGCTAGAGGTCCAACAAGCGGTATCGGGCAGGTCACGAGTTCGAATTCCCTTGGAAGACGTTGCGGGAGGTTGCCGGGAGCGGTGGAACGAGATCTTGACGCAATGGAGGTAAACGGACGGAATCGAAGGGTAGGTTGCCGAGTGGCTTGAATCGAGGTAAAACGGATTGAGCCGAAGGTGTAGGTTCTTTGGGTGGACCAGAATCAAGGGTAGGTTGCCGATGTCCTGAATCGAGGTAAAATAGAGGAACCGAAGGTGTAGGTTCTTTGGGTGGACCAGAATCGAAGGGTAAGTTGCCCGGGTGGCCGGAATCGAGGTAAATGGGCGAACCGAAGGCGTAGGTTCTTTGGGTGGCCCGAATCGAGAGGCTTGTGTGACGCGACGCTTGAATCGAAGTTGGCGTTAGAAGCGGGAAGTTTGGCGGCGTGCGGAGGTTGCCAAGCACCGAGCCGAGATCTTGGCAGTCTTTGGGAGGGGATTGTTGGGATTTGGTCCAAAGATCCTGCTGCAATGGGCTTTAAAAGAGGCGCGAGGCGCGCCCGCGATTCGAACTCGTGAGCGCCGAATTGCATAGTTAAAATGATAGCTTAAAAGATATGATTTGGACTACCTATACCAACAGAGATCATCTTCTTTTCAGTGCCCATTACATAGAAACTCCGAGGTTAAGCGTGCTTGGCACTCGGAGTAGACATGGGATGGGTGACCCCACTGGGAAGTTTTCCGAGTGCGGCGTGAGTGAGGACAAAGCGCTAGAAAAGACTCATGTTGGTTTGTGGGGGCGATCGTCCAATCCGAGTAGCGCTAGAGGTCCAACAACAGCCGGGTCCAACTCTTTGGGCTCGGGTCCAGGTTCCGTTAGTTTGTCACTCGAAAATGGGCTTGACCCAAATTCAAGTGAGTGTTGGGCTCGATATATCCGGACATTGGAGGTGTCCAGGTTCATGTATGTCTCTTGGAGTTTGTAACTTCTTGATAGTGGTCATAATGTGATTTGTAACTCTTGGAGTTACATTTGGTTTTAATTGCCCATTTTCTATCATTAATCTCCTCCAAGTGTTGGGAATTACAACCTTTATATGATTAGCTTGCATTCAGTTTTGGAAGAAGGAAATGAAGGGAAATAGGGAGAAAGAGAGAGAGAGAGTTAGAAAATATTCTGCAGAAAGTTATTCTGTCCAAAGGATGTTATCCCGAATGTCGTCACATCTATCGTCACATCTCTCACTGCATCTTCCTTTTCTGCATTTTCTGAGTTAAGCAAGCCAGTTCTCGCTCTTCCTAGTTCGAAAGGTGCCTTTGTGTCAGTGGTGCTACTGTACACATAGGAGGTAAAGCCGTTTTATCTTTGGGGACATTACGTCAAACCGTGGGCACTAGCCGGGACGTATTTGTCTTGCGGATAGAGTTCTACTCGACTTGGCTTTTGTTTTTCAAGTTTTGTCAGATTCATGCTTCTTGAGTTGGAGTCCATTCAAGACTTGTAATAGTTAGATTTTGCTTCAAGTTGTAATTTTTGTTTCTATTTTTTGTAAGGCCGTTGTTGAAGGCATTTCCCGTTGTATCTCACTGTAAATATCCAATAATTGCAAGACAAATATCATACCTTCACGATGGCGAGGAGAAACAGAACCTTAGCTTGAAGATGAATCTGACAGAAGACCTTTCAGTGGTTGCTGGAATTATAGTCGTTGCTAAAAACGCATTGCGTTTGAAGCATGGGGCTAGGATGGTGATATCCTATGCCGTAACTTTGTCTTTAAAAAGACTTAGTTGTACACTTTACTGTATGTATTGTGTGGTTGATATGAACTGAGGATGTTTTCCAAAATGTTCATATGTTGAAAAGAAATACGAAATGAGGATGTGATTTCAAGAGGTTCGTTATTTCTAGATTTTTGGATTGAAAAATGGATGATTCCAATAATCCAAAAATGTGTTGAAACTAGTCTAAAAGTTTCAACTGATCCCACATGATATTAATGCTGAAGGGATGTTGTTTAAATGAAAAATTCCAAATGGTTTACGTCGTTAAGATGTTGTTACCAGGTTGGAAAATTTTCATGAATTCCTAAATGCATAACTAGAATGAATTTGGATTAGTGGCCTAATTGTTCGATTGGAAATCGAAGAAAGCAATCGAGGGCCTGAAGCTAAATCCATGAAAGTCTTGCTAGAGACTCGATAAAAGTGTGTTGGAATACTTTTTCAGAATTCTAACAGATCTAGCAATTGTGGGGGTATGACCACACTTTCTGTCACAATTTTGGCTTTCGAGCTAAGTTGCAGATTTAGATGTGACAAAAAATGTAGTCTGAAATGTGATAACATCTAAGGCAGATGTTGAACCACAATTGCAGAAGGTGTTGCCAAAAATGTTGTTACAACAGAGTCAAACACAATACCAAGTATGGTTTGAGGTGATGCCAAGAGTGGTGTAACACCGAAGGCAGTTTTCAGAACAAAGTGAGGTCTGAAATGTTTCAGAAGATGTGACCACATCTAAGGTCATACTCTCGGTAAAATGGTTCAAACAGAATTGTCGGAACAAGGTTTTAAAATTTGTTTGAATGAGGTTCTAACGATATTGTTGGAACAAGGTTCTAATAGTAATAGAACAACGAAAAACATTCTAATGCTAATGAAATGACCTTGAACTGTGTATGTTCTGGGGTAATCCGGAGTTCAAAAACACAGAATATGTGGGGGGAGGCTGTGTTAATGGCGAACCACATATTGAATAAAATCCCACTTAAAGGGAAAGATAAGACTCCTTACGAATTGTGGAAAAATCGTAAGCCTTCTTATAAATACCTTAAAGTGTGGGGGAGTTTGGCTAAGGTTGCTATACCTGAACCAAAACAAGTTAAAATCGGTGCAAAAATGGTCGATTGTGTTTTGTTGGTTATGCACTTAACAGTAGTGCATATCGATTTATGGTACATAAGTCAGAAAATTCGGAAATGACAGTTTGTACCATAATTGAGTCAAGGAATGCTATATTATTTGAAAATATTTATCCTTGTAAAGAAAATATAGATGGAAGTCTAAAGAAAAGACTGTATTCAGATGTTGCTGGAGATGTGACTTACGGTGTTATCACATCTGGAATATTGCGGATGTTCTGCAGATGTTCTTTGAAGGTCTTCCGCCGGATGTTATAACATCTGGAACGACATCTGGTACGACATCTACTGTCACATTTGACAGAACAGTTAGTTCAACACCAAGTGGTGAAGAACTGAGACGAAGTAAGAGGCCTAAGGTGGTTAAGTCCTTTGGACCTGAATTTCTAACATTGATGTTAGATGGTGAGCCGAACTTCGATTAAAGAGGCTCACGAGTAGTCCGTGATGCTCCGTCGGCAAGAAGCAATCAATAGTGAAATCGAGTCCATTCTGCAAAACCATATGTGGGAGTTGGTTGATCTCACGATGGTCATAAGCCTTTAGGATGTAAGTGGATCCTAAAGGAGAAGTATAAAAGCGAGATGGAACTATTGATAAGTATAAAGCACGGCTTGTAGCCAAAGGCTTTAAACAAAACGAATGGTATGACTTCTTTGACACTTATTCTTCGATGCCAGGATTGCGTCTATTCGGTGCTTCTAGCGATTCTTTGCTTTGCACAATCTAGAGATTCATCGAGATGGATGTCAAAACGGCGTTTACGAATGGAGAGATAGATCTTTGAAATCTATATGGAACAACCTGAAGGGTTTGTTGCACTCGGTCAAGAAAGAAGGTGTGCAAGTTGATAAGATCCTTGTATGGTGAAACAAGCTCCAAAACAATGGCATCTTAAGTTTGATAACACGATGTTGTCAAACGGGTATACAATCAACGAATGTGATAAATGCGTATATGTCAAAGGGACATCGAAGCATTTGTCATAGTTTGTCTATACGTGACGCGATTTGTTAATCATGGGCGCTTGTCATGATGTTATCATGGACACGAAAAGAATGTTAAAAAGAAACTTTGACATGAAGGATATGGGAACCTGCCGATGTGATCCTGGGGATAAAAATCGTGAGAACTCATGATGGAATTATCTTGCCACAATCCCACTATGTGGAGAAAGTCTAAAGAAATTCAATGTTTTTGACATTCACCGTCAAAGACGCCCATTGATTTAAGTGTAAATCTGGTCACATCAAGCGTAACGTGGCTAAGATGGAATACTCACGTCTATAAATTCGATGTACATTATAAATTGTACACGCCCGGACTTGGCCTACCCCAGTAAATATGTTGAGTAGGTTCACGAGCAATCCAAGCCACGAGCATTGGAAAGCGTTAACCAAGGTGTTAAAATACTTGAAATATACCTTGGAGCATGGGCTATACTACTCGAGATATCCGGTTGTACTTGAAGGGTATAGAGATGCTAGTTGGATTTCGAATTCGAAAGATTCTTATTCCACTAGTGGATACATATTCACCATTGAAGGTGGTGCGGTATCGTGGAAATCCACGAAACAAACGTGTATAGCTCAGTCCACCATGGAATCAGAGTTTATAGCTTTGGATAAAGCTGGTGAAGAATCAGAGTGGCTTCGAAACTTTTTGGAAGATATTCTATGTTGGAAGAAGCATGTGCCTTCTGTGACGATTCACTGTGATAGCCAAGCGGCTATAGGAAGGGCACAGAGCAATATGTATAACGGTAAGTCTAGACATATTCGTCGGAGACATAATACCGTTTGACAATTGATCTCAAATGGTGTGATGTCAATTGACTACGTAAAGTCAAAAAACAATATGGCAGATCCTTTGACGAAAGAACTGAATCGAGATCAATTGTGTAAATTGCTAGAGGAATTGGCTTAAAGTCCACAAAATAAAAATAACCATCATAGTGGTAACCCAACCATGATGACTGAAGATCCCAAGAACTTGGTTCAATAGGAAAACTAAGCTATGAAGGTTAAGTTATAATACTTGGAAACAATGTTTCAACCTATCCCTAGAGAGCAATGTCAAGTGTTGAACACCTGCAAGTTGTGGTGAGGCTAAGTCATTTGACTTTTAATGATTCCTACACCTCGTTGAGGTTGAGTATGGCAGAATACTCGGATAGGAGATCACCTATGTAAGTGAGAAGTGAGGGCCGCTTCAAAGTAACACTTATGAATCCAAAGTGGTGTCCATGGCCAGAAAAGGACACAAACGTGAGAACAAGAGGTGTTGAGACCTTACTATGTTAATGTTATTGTCTCGGTATACACTGTGGAGGAATAGTTCAAGGCATTACGTCCACTAGGCCGCCAGTATACCCGATAGTATTAACTACGGAAGGTTCAAAACCACAAGCTACCTTTCCGGATGCAGTATTGTCTCTTGAGGACTAGTTTGCATGCCTGCATTCATGCATGCATTAATTTCCACTTATGTGGGGGATTGTTGGAAATTTGGTTTTGATAAAGTGGGTGTCGACCCGACTTTGACCAAATTTTCGGTGGCTAAGAATTTAATTCTGGAGGAATTAAATTGTGAATTGTTAATCTACATTTCGAGTAGATGTTCGTAGTATTTTGTATTTCTCAAAACCAAATTTTGGGTGATGAGTGAGAAATTAATACACGAAGTTGGCCACGCGAATGGACATAGTTTATCCTAGTATAAATACTAGAAGGTGTTATTGGTTGGATATACTATAACACAAGTAGATGATCACAATAGGCCATGAGCCAGTCCAACTCTTTGGGCTCGGGTCCAGGTTCCGTTAGTTTGTCACTCGAAAATGGGCTTGGCCCAAATTCAAGTGAGTGTTTGGCCCGATGTATCTGGACATTGGAGGTGTCTAGGTTCATGTATGTCTCTTGGAGTTTGTAACTCCTAGATAGTGGTCATAATGTGATTTGTAACTCTTGGAGTTACATTTGGTTTTAATTGCCCATTTTCTATCATTAATCTCCTCCAAGTGTTGAGAATTACAGCCTTTATATGCTTAGCTTGCATTCAGTTTTGGAAGAAGGAAATGAAGGGAAATAGGGAGAAAGAGAGAGAGTTAGAAAATATTTTGCAGAAAGTTATTATGTCCAGAGGATGTTATCCCGAATGTCGTCACATCTCTCACTGCATCTTCCTTTTCTGCATTTTCTGAGTCAAGCAAGCCAGTTCTCGCTCTTCCTAGTTCGAAAGGTGCCTTTGTGTCAGTGGTGCTACTGTACACAGAGTGTTTGATACATGTTTTTATCTTAATTTTGATGATTTTATTTTGTCACCAAAACAATGTTTTTAAAGGTTGTCCAAATACTCCTAAATGATTTAAAATGGTTTTAATATTTTCCGGAGTATTTCCTCAAGTTTATTTTTGATAATAATGGACAACACTTTTTATGATTTTATGTCAATGGGTTTTTACTCCTAAAACAAGATTTCTAAATGTTGTCTAAATACTCGATTGGTTTAAAAGTTTTTACTAAACTTTCTGAGTATTTCTTGAGTTTTATTTTCGACAAAAATTGGACAACATTTACCTCGTGGTCGACCTGGCCGCCCTATAGGGCAACCCGTACCAAGATGATTTTTGAAACAGAAAAATGAGACGGAAGAAAAATCAAGAAAGGTCGGCCCGACCGGTGCATCAAGGCGTCGGCCGGTCGGTCGACCGCCGCCTGCCAGGTCGGCCGACCTGCACTGCAAGTGTGTTTTGAAACAGAACTTTTAATCCTTGCAAAATCCATGAGGGGACCGGTTGGGGAGATGGTCGACGGTCGAGGTAGACGCGTCGGCCGCCTGCTGTGTTATTTTCTTTGTGTATTTTTCCAACGCCTATTTAAATGCGACCGGTCGCCTATGTATTGACAAAAAAAATATGACCGTTTGACAATGACCATTCTTCCTTAAAATGTGGGATTGTTCTATAATCGATTTTTGTATCCTTATGAGACAACCATATTTATTTTAATCTCTTTGTCTTATTTGTAGACAAAAGAAAACATGGAGGAGCCCATGAAGGAGCCTATGTTGGAGGAGCCTTTGGAGGAGCCTTTGGAGGAGCCTATGTTGGAATTCAAATTTGAAGGCTCTCCTATAAATAGATGAAAGCTTGAGGGATCAAAAACAAGACTTGATACAAACAAACAACAAGAGATATCACAAGCACATAATCTTTGTTATTCATTTCAACATTCTTGTTGTAATAGCCTAAGTACTATCACTTTCACATCTTGAGGTCTAGGCTTTCATTCTTGATTACACTTGCACTTTTGAGTTGTAATATTTTTCAAAGTGTAATCTTGATTGTAATTCATCAACCAAACACAAGATATCCTCTTGTGAGTATTCTTGTGGTAAGAATACACTTGGGTGATCTAGGTGATAGGTGTTTCAAGAGTGTGGTGCTCTTGAGGTGTTGAAGAATTTGGTATTCTTCAAGATTGAAGATTGTGGTGATCTTCAAAGGTGTCGTTGAAGGAAGATTGTGGTAATCTTCAAAGAGAGATTGTGGTAATCTCCAAAGGTGGTGTTGGAGAGTTCGGTGCTCTTCAAGTCGGAAGATTGTGGTGATCTTCAAAAGAGATTGTGATAATCTTGAAGGTGTTGTTGAAGAAGAGTGTGGTGCTCTTCAAGGTGTTGTTGTAAGTTGGTGTTGTATTAATTTTTGGTAAATTAATAAAATCTTTTTCTTTTTGAAATCCATCCCTGGATATCTTTGGGGTGGTAGAGGATTAGGCCCTAGGTGGGTTGAACCTCTTTAAATCGACGTGTGTTGTTTACATTCCGCACCTTCATTATTTTGTTTGAGCATTCGGTTCGAAAAAGAGGGCGAAATCGAAAAGATGGAGATAATCTATTCACCCCCCCTCTAGATTATCGTAGCCGCTTGGACTTACAAGTGGTATCAGAGCCAAACTCTTTGGCAAGCTCGTTTCACATCGCGAGTGAAGAGAAACGATCGACGGCTACGAACGAAGCTCATCTATCCCAAGACACTCCACCACCAAGCCACCTCGGTTTGATTCCAAAAATTTTATATTTTGGAAAGAAAGAATGGAATGCTATTTACAAAGTTGCGGGTTCGACATTTGGAACACCGTCATCAATGGAGAATCCATTCCGACAAAGAATACACTACACACCTCTAAAGGCTTCAAAGAGCTCAATAACGAAGAGAAGAGAATCATCTCCTTAAATGGTAAAGCTCTTAATATTTTACATTGTTCACTTACCACTTTGGAATTTGATCATGTTGTAGGTATTCGATCGGCACATGAAGTATGGCAAAAACTAGAAGCCATATATGAAGTATATGCAAATAAAAGGAGCAACTCAAAAGCATCTACTTCTCAAATGGATACAACATCAAATCCAACAATATGGGATGAGCCTCTTACAAATTCCGATGATGAAGTCGAAAAATGTCTTATGGGCATCGAAGAAGAAAACGAGGTAAGTTCTAAACCCTCTACTTCTTATGACAATGAATTGCAAAATGAATATAGTGATTTGCAAAATGATTATAATGAGCTACAAGATGAATTCCAAAACTTACTTGTTAAATACAAAAATTTGAAAAAGGAATTCATTGTTTTGAAAAATGATAAGGATAGTTTATTTACTTCCTATGAATCACTATCATGTGCTCACACTACCACTCTTGATAAGGTTAGAAACCTTGAGAAAGAAAAATAGTACTCTTGTTGAGAATATTGATTGCATGAAAAAGGATTTATTAAAATCCAACTTGAGTACCAATAAAATGTCCAATATTGTTGATATTCATAATTGTGATAAAGGACTTGATCATAAGCCTAATATTGTTAATCATATGAAAAAGGATCAAGTCACTATGCATATTGGTCATTATGCACCTAGAATTATTACTTGTTTTTATTGTGGCAAAAGGGGTCATACGGTAAATACTTGTCGGGCTAGAAATAGCTCTAATTATTGTTGGAGACCTAAAAGTCTCAAGACTAATCCCAAAGGACCCAAACACATAAGGGTACCACAAAACAATGTCATATTAGGTACCCGTGAAATAATGATCGAAGAAAATTCATACGCCAAGAAGGCATCAAATGATCGTTTCATTTGATCAAAGAAGGAGAAACTATTCTCAACAAATTCAATTTCCAAGAAGAGGGTACAATCAAAAATGGGAAGGCAACAAACCTTGGAAATGGAGTAATCAAAGAAGTCATCATCAACAAAGTGACTTCTCAAAGGGAAGATTTCATCAACAATGGGACGCACAACCCATGGAAATGGCGTAATTGGTAACCCGTATCTCCCTATTTAAATATGCATTTTATTTTGTTATTATGCATGCTTTTATTTGTGTCTTAATTGCAAAATGAGTTTTCAAATATTTATTTTTTAATTAAGGTCTTCAATATATACTTGTGCTTTTAAAATTTTTTTTAAAAAAGAAGACCTTATATGATGTTTTTAAAACTCTTGTGCATTTTTGTAGACTAAAGTGTATTATCATCTTTTATGGATTTTTATGGCATGAGCTTACTTGTGATATCTCTTAGCCTACACTTTTATCATTATGATTTGTGCTAGATATGTTTTAAGAATTGTGTAGGATTTACATATTTTCACAAATGGCCATCTACGTCATTATTTGTCAAGAAAGGCATAAATTATCGAGGTACGTTTACTTGTGTTATTCTTACTCTTATAGACTCGATATATGTATTGCCATGTGCCTATGTGCTTGTTTTTCATAGTATTTCATACAAGTGCGATTATGAGGATTTTTAGATTTTTTGAAAGGCACTATTCGATATTTGATTGCACATATTTGCCGTATCAACTCTTGTTCAAATACTTCTTTTAAATAAGGTCTCAACTATATACTTTCGGATTTCAAATTTCAAAAGAGACCTTTTGTAGCTTTCTTAAGCTTATTTGAACTTGCATGATTTATTAGACTCTTGATGATCTTCTAAATGCATAGTATGTGTTTATTGCTTCATGGTCTATATATATAGTGTCTATTTCTACTATGCTCTTATGCAAGATATTTTTGTGATTGATGATTGAGGCATGTTTTTACACTTGGACTATTTTTTCTTGCTTATATAAGCGTCTGCCTAATAAGTTTGTTAAGTTGTATAGATGAGAAATGAAGTACTCCAAATATTAGTTACCTCAAAATATTTGGAAATGTTCTATTATGAACACCTTAGATCAATTGGATGGCCTATGATGATAGTGATGAAGAAGACAAAAAGGGTATTCCGGAACAAACTCGATGACCAAGGCAACATTGGTCGAACTAAGGCGAGGTTAGTAGCTCGAAGGTATTTTCAAGAAGAAGGTAATTAATTTTGTTGTAACATTTGCACTCATAGCACATTTAGTAGCTATTTGCATTTTACTTGCTCATTCTTGTTTTAAAGAAAATTTCAAGCTTTACCAAATGGATGTTAAATCCAACTTTCTAAATGGTTTTATTCAAATATAAATCTATCGGAGTCTAAAATTTTAGGCCAAATGATTTTTATAAATGGCCTTGTACAATTGATAGACTTAGCTATTTTTGCAAAATGATTCTACAAAAGGTAAAGTTGATACTACACTTCTTGTTTTGAAAAAGGGCAAGGTTGTTTACTTGTGCAAATTTTTGTTGATAATATTTATGGTGCTACTAATGAATATTTGTGCAAGATATGTTTTTCTAAGTTGATACTAGGTGAGCTTGAGATGAGAATGATGGGGGAGCTCAATTTCTTGCTTGGACTACAAATTATTCAATGCCAAGAAGATGGTTATATAAGAACTCTTGAAGGAGTTAAGCATTGAAGGAAGAAGAACCATCTCAACCTCTATGACTAAAGATTGACAAAGGTTGAGAAAGGCATATCGGCCGACAAACAAATTCGAGGTATGTTTTCTTGCATTATTCCTATAGACTCGACATTCCATATGCCTTATGTCTATATGCTCGACTTCAAAAACTATCCCAACGAATCTCATTAAAGTCTTTATTAAAAGAAATTTTCAAATATTTGAAAGACACTTCTTCTTATGACTTGTTGTATCCAAAGATTTAAAACGTTCTTATTTTTTTCGGGATAACAAGTTTGGTATCTATTATACGGTTATTCGTATTCAAAATTTGGTTCGTCATAATCGAACTAAACATATTGAGATTCGATATATTTTTAAGGGATTGTGATTTTTAACAAAAACTTGAGATGTGTTTAATTAGTCTCAAGGATAACTCGCGGACTTTTTGATCGTTAATCACGAGTATTTTACCTCATTTCGAGCTTGATTATAACATAATGTATATTGAATGAGGTCTACGTTTGCATTTTGCACGTTTTTAAAACTTAGGGCGAAAAATCGGATTTTTGGATAAAACTTCTGATTTTTCAAACAACCATAACAATGGTGCCAGGGCGGGGGCGACCGTCCGCCCACTAGCTCGACCGGCCGCCCATGCCCTGACCGGTCCCTGGATGATTTTTTTTTGGCTAAAAATAGTTACATTTCCGGACTTCGCCATTTTGGCTTATTATGTCCATTTTTCGTCCCCTTCGCAAATTGCACACAAATTTCACTCCAAATTTGTTTTATTGCATACATTTTATATTTTGGGGATTATCTAGCTCGATTATCATCATCATTGCTCAACTTTACCGATTGAATGGTAAGAATTTCACTATCTTTAGCTCAATCGGGTTGAACCTCGAGTTTGTGACTTATATGTATTTTTCTTGATGTAATTCATATATGTTTGTGATGAGCTTATTGATTGTTGATGAATGATATTTGTTAAATTGTATTTGGTGATGAAAAACTTGGCTTGATTTCATTTACAAGGGCTATATATAACTTTTTCTATTTTTGACGCCTCAAGTGTTCGATAAAACGTTTCAATGAAAAAAATTCATCACCTACATGACTCTCTCGATTTCAAAAGTCTCATATATTTATAGAGATCATGTTTTTGCAAATCAAATGATTTTTCATATGCTTCTACAAGTCGTATGATTCGACTCTTCTATTTGGTTTAAAAGCTTCAATGTTCAAATAGCTCGATACATCGGTTTAGTTGTACTCTTTGATATGAATATATGATGTATTTATCGTGCTAACATTCTTTTGATGATTCCAAAGGGGAGAAACAGGTGGAGAAATAGGTTATAAGCTCATTAGCTCATAAAAGCTAAGATAAACTTAACGAAAAGAAGCTATAAGTTATGGCTTCATAAAGCCATAAGTTGTGGATCATATTTAGTCCACTTGGTGCATTATGGTTATGTATGAATCATGGTCCATTGGTTGTAGTATGGACTTACATACGGTTCTAATGATGTATCTTTGACAGGGGAGCTTTTAAGTTATTGATACTTAAGCTCAATATCGAAAAGCTAAGATTTTAGCTTATGTTGAAATTGCTTCTATATTACTCTTGTTGTGCATGTTGATAAGGGAAGCATTTGCTATATGTGTTTGAATATCTATACTCCCATCCTTGTGTTTTTATTGCATGAAATGTTGTCGCTCAACGGATAGTTCTCTTTAACCTAGAAATTGTTTTGTTTTCAAAATCGACCTCGTTAAAATTGTTTTGGTTTGTAATCATCAAAAAGGGGGAGATTGTTTGATACATGTTTTTATCTTAATTTTGATGATTTTATTTTGTCACCAAAACAATGTTTTTAAAGGTTGTCCAAATACTCCTAAATGATTTAAAATGGTTTTAATATTTTCCGGAGTATTTCCTCAAGTTTATTTTTGATAATAATGGACAACACTTTTTATGATTTTATGTCAATGGGTTTTTACTCCTAAAACAAGATTTCTAAATGTTGTCTAAATACTCGATTGGTTTAAAAGTTTTTACTAAACTTTCGGAGTATTTCTTGAGTTTTATTTTCGACAAAAATTGGACAACATTTCTGTCTCGTGGTCGACCTGGCCGCCTATAGGGCAACCCGTACTCAAGATGATTTTTGAAACAAAAATGAGACGGAAGAAAAATCAAGAAGGTCGACCAGTGCCGGGCGTCGGGCCGACCGGCCGACGGCCGCCGCCTGGGTGGTCGACCTGCACTGCAAGTGTGTTTTGAAACAGAACTTTTAATCCTTGCAAAATCCATGCAGGGGACCGGTTGGGAGATGGTCGACGGCCGAGGTAGACGTCGACCGTCGCCGTTATTTTTTCTTGTGTATTTTTTCCAACGTCCTATTTCGTGCGCGACGGCGCCTCTATGTATTGACAAAGAAAAATATGACCGTTTGACAATACCATTCTTCCTTAAAATGTGGGATTGTTCTATAATCTGATTTTTGTATCCTTATGAGACAACCATATTTATTTTAATCTCTTTGTCTTATTTGTAGACAAAAGAAAACATGGAGAGCCCATGAAGGAGCCTATGTTGGAGGAGCCTTTGGAGGAGCCTATGTTGGAATTCAAATTTGAAGGCTCTCCTATAAATAGATGAAAGCTTGAGGGATCAAAAACAAGACTTGATACAAACAACAAGAGATATCACAAGCACATAATCTTTGTTATTCATTTCAACATTCTTGTTGTAATAGCCAAGTACTATCACTTTCACATCTTGAGGTCTAGGCTTTCATTCTTGATTACACTTGCACTTTTGAGTTGTAATATTTTTCAAAGTGTAATCTTGATTGTAATTCATCAACCAAACACAAGATATCCTTGTGAGTATTCTTGTGGTAAGAATACACTTGGGTGATCTAGGTGATAGGTGTTTCAAGAGTGTGGTGCTCTTGAGGTGTTGAAGAATTTGGTATTCTTCAAGATTGAAGATTGTGGTGATCTTCAAAGGTGTCGTTGAAGGAAGATTGTGGTAATCTTCAAAGAGAGATTGTGGTAATCTCCAAAGGTGGTGTTGGAGAGTTCGGTGCTCTTCAAGTCGGAAGATTGTGGTGATCTTCAAAAGAGATTGTGATA
Source organism: Rehmannia glutinosa (assembly GCA_016081115.2). NCBI lineage: Eukaryota > Viridiplantae > Streptophyta > Magnoliopsida > Lamiales > Orobanchaceae > Rehmannia > Rehmannia glutinosa. The sequence continues at coordinate 6,360,001 of CM071936.1, forward strand.
ATCTTGAAGGTGTTGTTGAAGAAGAGTGTGGTGCTCTTCAAGGTGTTGTTGTAAGTTGGTGTTGTATTAATTTTTGGTAAATTAATAAAATCTTTTTCTTTTTGAAATCCATCCCTGATATCTTTGGGGTGGTAGAGGATTAGGCCCTAAAGGTGGGTTGAACCTCTTTAAATCGACGTGTGTTGTTTACATTCCGCACCTTCATTATTTTGTTTGAGCATTCGGTTCGAAAAAGAGGGCGAAATCGAAAAGATGGAGATAATCTATTCACCCCCCCTCTAGATTATCGTAGCCGCTTGGACTTACACAGAGGAGGTAAAGCCGTTTTATCTTTGGGGACATTACGTCAAACCGTGAGCACTAGCCGGGACGTATTTGTCTTGCGGATAGAGTTCTACTCGACTCGTCTTTTGTTTTTAAAGTTTTGCCAGATTCATGCTTCTGGAGTTGGAGTCCATTCACTACAAGAAATATGAGATAACATGACGAATAATATCGTCATATAAACTTGTATTTTCGTCACTAAATGTATTAGGTGACGAAAATTTAGCGTCATAAAGATCGTCACTGTAGCCCCGTCATAAAAGGTATACATGACGATTTTTGCAATTTGTCACTACAAAATTAACCTTTGGTCACGCTAATAACGATTGTCACGATTTGTATCATTTATTGTGACGCCTACATCGTCACATCAACGATAAATTTTTTGTCATCTATATTGTTTCTTTGTCACGAAAAAGTATATTTTTAATGACGAAAGCATGTTTTGTCATCATGTCATTAATTTTTAGTGACGACCATGATCGCATTGCTAAATTCATCAAATTTTAATGACGAATTATGGTGTTGCGATTGTGTTTATAATTTCGTCATATATTACATAGCTTGTCATGAAAGATGTGATTTAACGTTACGAAATATTGTGTGTCACTTAATGTGTATTTATAATGACAAAATAATGTGTCATCAATAATTGCGATTCAACGACAAGATATGTGTTATCACCAAAAGAATATATAACGTGATGATTTTGTTCGTCATGGAAACAATCGCAATATATGACAAAACTTATCAGCGTCGCTAATTGCTCCAAAATAATGATGAAATCATCCGTCGTAAAATGAATATGTGGTGACAAAATGTATCATCACATAATAAATTTATACAGTGACAAGTTTTGAAGATATTTGTGACGATACAAGTCATCATTATAGTGTATTTTTAATGACAAATTGTATACCGTCAAAGAATAGATTTTTTTGGTGACGACTAAATTTGTTGTAATAAATGAGTGTTTTAGTTACGAAATAATTCATTGTCACCAATTGATAGCTTTCTTTACATGACAACATAATTGTCATGAAAATAAGTATTATAGGCAATGTAATTAGCACATTTTATTTTTTATTTTTGTACATATATAATAATTCAAATATTAATTTGTAAAATATTCTATCAATACATTATTAATACTACAAAGTGCAAGTTCAAATGCAATTAAGCATGAAAAATAAAAATAAAAATAAAACCAATCATGTTTCATTAAGTAGAATATAATTATTTATCAATATTAGAGAAATGATAAGATATCCATATTTCAAATGGACAATAAACTATTTGAACAATGTCGGAGAAAAAAATATTAAATATCCAAATCAAAAGAAAAGAGTACTTAGATTAATTCTATCGGCTTAAAGATTATTCTCACTCGCAGCCATGAATGTCATAAACTTTTCAATACAAGCACTTTGCTGACTGAGCTGGTCTTTCACTCACCCACTTGTGACTTAAGCCCACTCACTTGAGATTCTGATTCTTGTAACTTATCTTGTCTCTTGAAGTTTATTTTGCAGTTGTCAAGTACTTGAATCATACGATGTGGTGTGTCTACTTGGAGGTTTTTGGCCACAGTCAAGGCCCCAAATATAACCCGATCCATGGCCAAGCACCTCAAGAACTATTTCGTTGACACTCTTCTCAATTCCTTCCTCTGTATATTGGTCTTGCTTTGATACCATCAACTCCTATTTCAATATTGGACATACGAATATATAGTTAATATCATGACACAAGCTAAGATGTACAAGAAAAATATGTATGTGAATGATTACCCAATTCTTTTGAGCCTCAACTCTTGACCAACCATCTTTCTCTTTATAGTGAGTACATTTATATAATTCAATCATATCATATTCTTCTCCATTCAGCTCTTTCTGATATTATGAAAAAATGAGAAAATGAAAAAAATCACAATCCAAAAAAAAAAAAAATTAAAGAAACACTATCGACTCAAGGTTACTTAAAACACTCACAATTTCATGTTGAAGAATAGTAAAAGGTGTTCTGGTGGAAATATGTGGTGCTCGTACTTGTTTCGATTTCCGATTGGTTACACTTCGGTCTTTGCAAAATAAGAATAATGATATTGCAAGTTAAGGTAGACATGTAATAAAAAAGAAGACATGTTATAAAATTTAAACATAAGTTTAATTTAATTTAGGTGCTATTACCTTGTATTCAGGTGTTGCGAAATACTCGCACAATACTTTCCAATTCTGTTTATTAGGAAAAAAAGATGGCTTATTATTTTTAGCCTCTTCCGAAGTTGCATACTTCTTGAAATTATTTATAAAATTGACAGTCGCTATGGATGCATAAAAAAAGCCATATTTTGTAGCATTCATTTCATTAGTAGAAGCGATGCCCCGAACCAAATATTCAGTTCAAGGTGCACCAGCAAATACCTTCATTTAAGTGATTGTTCATAAGAGAATAACTCACACATGATAAGACATCCAATAGAATGATTGCCTAAACTAGAGTGCTAATGAAACCTAAATGTTAAGCCTTGAATTATTATGTTCTTGCTATGACCGGGCATCAAACACCACCACTTATTAAACTATTTCATAGGACATCGAAGCTACCTGCTCACAACTCGATTGAGATAACAACTTCAAATGTCATGAAGTCCCAATAGTATGATACCATTAGTCATAAATTCAAATAATGATTCCAAACAAGCACCAGGTAACACTCACTCTAAACATCATTATGGCAACAAATCAAATATTTGGGATAATCATAGGTACGGTTACTTGAAACTGAAAATATAATAATAATGATGATAACAACAACAATGAAGAGAACAACATAATTAACTAAAGTTTGTTTCTAATAACCACAAAACCAAGAATATTTTTAGCCATTAGCTAAAGCTTGTTTCCAAATAACCACAGAGCCAAGAATAGTTTAACTTGTGCTCAATCTTTCAACTCTCGACCGTTGATTATATCCTACTAATCTATTCACAAAGTGCGACAAACTAAAGAACAAGCAAAATTAAGGATAATTACACGCACAACTTCTCATGTTTCATATAAATCAAAATCTATGTCTAGGCCACACATAACACAACATTCTCAAATCAAGGAACCTACATTATGCACGTAAGGAAGTAGCAATATCAGTTAAAAAGCCCAATATGTTTGTTCTTTCGTTCAAGAAAAGGGGAAGAAATGATACAATACCAATACTTATTGAAGACTGCAAATTGAAGAAAAGAGAAGGCAAGTGATATACTTGATATATTGTGAGTGAAATATTGTTGACAAATATGGCTGCGAGTAAAAATGGGGAGATGGAGACTTTTACGATAACAATGAATCCCTCAGTTTCTCTACCTTAATGAGATAAGTATCTACCTTAATTAGACTTATCTATACCTTAATTAGATTGAAACATTAAGCGCCAAAACACAAAATTATCCGCCCAATATTTTGTTTGCTCTGAACGCTATCTTTTACTTATTTAATTATCAATTTATTTATTATTAATAGATTTTACCATCAAACCAAAAATATAAAACTACAGGATTAAAATTGACCATATCTCGAACTATTTTTTTTTTTTTCAAGTAAAAATGAAAAAAATCTAAGAAAAGAAATTAAAAAATAAAAGAAAAGAAAAACCTGCGTTCCTCCTATAGCACCAAGCCACCAACTGATAATTTCACCGTTAAGGAGTTCAGAGAGTTCCAATGAAACCATCACGAGCAGCTCCCTTTCGATTGTCTTAAGATGATCTTGTTTTGAAATTCTCCCAAATTGAATAATTTGGGAGACAAGCTCAAGCCCCGAATGGAAGAATTTCAATCTAGGTTTTGTTTAGGGCCAGAGAGTTGGGGAAATTTGCACAAATGTTATTCATAACTCAGATATACGAAGACAAATCGATTGAAATATACACACAGTGAGGGAGGCAATGTGTTTACTTTTTTTCGCTCTTCAGGTAAAATCAGGAAAAAATACCTAAAAGGTATACAATTGTAAAAAAGAATGAATAAAAAAATAATAGTTCCAAATAATAATGTATATATATTAACTAAAAATTAATACCATAATCATTCTCTTCATTATATGTACAATTTATTATTTATTACTTATAAAACAAATTATATGGAAATAAATTGGAAGCAGGCAACATTAAAAATTGATATTAATTTATAAAACATATTATTCCAGAGCAAAATAAAGATTTTTTTTTAATAAGTTGGGAGTACTGATTGGAGGGAGGGGATGGGATAAATTCCAAAATTTAATCCGATCATAATTATTTAAAATATAAATATAGCCCGATTTATTCCACCATCCACAACACCATATTTTCATCTGGATTCCTCAACCTGAAAGTCATGATAATAATAATAGGGGTGAGCTTCATCTCGTTCAGTAGGGATATATCTGTCAATATTTAATATAACATGAAAAGCATTTACATAATTACAATAATAAATTCATTAATTTTCTCTTTTTCCTCTGACTGGGCCAACTCCTGCATATAACATTGCGGGTTCATCCCGAAGATACTTTTGATCCCAGACCATTTTCATGGCCCCTAGCTTATATGAATTTATTTCCTCTTGACATATATTGCAATTAATAAAATACAATCATGAAACATTAAACAAAGACAAATAATATAGAATTCCCTAATAATCGTAGATGCTCGATGTAAAAAAATTAAACGATGAAAGTCATATTCCTCGATTCTTCGTTTTCTATTGTAGATAATTTACAAAATTGTGAAAATATATGTAGGTTAATCATGTATTTATAGCTAATTTTTATTTTTATTTCTATATTTTTTTTTAAATCCTAAGTTAACTCCTAACCCAACCTCTAAATTAATCTATAAGCTAATCCCTAAACTAATCCCTAAACTAACTCCTAAATTAACCCTTATTTAATTTTTGGTTATCACAAATAGTCATGGTCAATCACCGGCCGACGATTTCCAGCATTTTTAATTAATATATTTCATTTTTCAAAAAAAATGGTAATAGTCATGGGTTTGGGTGGTTTCCAACAAATTTTATTGATCTACAATTTTGGTTAGGACAAAAACATTAAAATACTACACACACACGTACACTTATATATATATAAGTAGTAAAATGGAAAAGTTTGGGGCGGGCCTTGATTCATAGGTGGTTCCGCCCATGATAAGAGGAAATTACACTAAATTCTCTGTACTGTTCACGTTTTTACACTTTACCATATAAACTATTTTTTATTATACTTTACCATATAAACTACATAAATTTTTGCACTTTGCCATATATAGACAGATTTATCCCTAAAATTTATTTTTTTCTTAAAATTATAAAAATGGCTCATTACGATCATATCCAACCCATCATGTAAATTCATATGTTATTTGATTTGAATGTAGTGGAGTATTCTTGTTTTGTGAATAATTATTCATTGCTAATTGACTAAACTTATATATATATATATATATATTAATTGGTTAGTGACGAATGCTTAAGATTGGTTGCTAATGTCTAAAGTTTTAGCACAATTTTTTTTCGCTGTAATTTTTTGCCTTTTTTTATCGTGTTGGTACGAACCATTTGTGATGCATGTCAAGGTATAGGTAAGGAGCAGTCATAAAATTGTATATGTGACGAGCACCTCAAAAATCGACTAAAAATACCTAGCGATATTTTGTTGAAACAATGTATGAATTTAAGAAAATATTAATTTTATATGTGATAACATGATAGGCCCGATTACCACAATGAACTATTGTCATTATTCTAAGAAAAATAAAATTTTAGGGGCAAAATTGTCCATAGAGGGCAAAGTACAAAAAATTACATAGTTCATATGGTAAAATGTACAAAAAATAGTTTATATGGTAAAGTGTAAGAATGCAAATAGTAGATGGGGTCTAGTGTAATATCCTCCTCATGATAATACGCATACAAAATGTTTGATGACAAAAGCATGGAGTATTACGCTGCGCGTCAATATGTGTAGAAACAAAGGTTATGATTAGGTTGTCAAAATCACCGGGCCGGACCGCTTGGGTTTTTTTTAAAAATTAGGTCGGGTTGGGTCGGACCAAACAACAGTCGGTTGTTAATTTTGGAGTCCAGTCCGGCCTAGTAAATGGAAAATGCACTAAAAGTGTTGGGCTGCCTCGGCCGCCCCGGTTTTTGGGCTTGGAGAATTACAGCCCAGCCCGGTAAAAATACCGGCTGGTCGTATGATGACTAGTTAGTCGAAATATTATTATATAATATTTCATTAATATTTATAAACTTTTTTGGATAACTTTTAGATTAAATATTGTAAAATTTACTAAAAAGAAGTATTACTAGACAGCCACGCGTATGTGCATTATACTGGTATATTACACATATAACTAATAGAGGACTATGATGTATATATTTCCATTTTATTCTAAAATTTGGTTTGCTTCAGATTTTAAATCAATTTATATATAAACCATTACAGAATAAAAAATAGATTGATGATTACAAATAAACAATCTTATCATGACAAACTTACCCCTATCACTAACCTCTTTTTAGAAAAAAATAATTTATAAAATATTCTTTCTCCCACTTAAAATTAGTTCCAGAAAGTATTTTTTTTTTTTTTTGCCACTTAAAAAGGGCAGCATATGGCCTTTTTTTCTTTCTTCTGGATTGTCATATGCGGAAAGCAAAACAGAAGCCAAATTCATGAAGTAATCCCTTCTATGAATAGGATCGAAAATTGAAAACTCCTCCAAATCAATAACCCCTAAATTGATCTATCAATCTCTGCAATTGGTGTAAAATTGTGTTCGGTTCTTTGTTGCGGGCCTTGCGGCACACGACGGTACGTGCAGAGATTGGCCGAATTGGAGGTGGCCGGAGCTAAAAAAGCTTTGTAGAGGCTCTCTGCAAATAGGCTAACTAGTATATTGACAAGATCATGGCTGGGAATAATCTGGACGCTAACCGCCTCCCGCCAGCGGAAGGTAATAATTGCTTCGAAAAGTTGGATTAGATATGAAAACTGTTGATTCAATTTTCATGCTTGGTTTAAGTATAGTTAAATTATTATTATTTTGTCATTAAAACATGTCCCTCCAAATTTTTGGTGCGAGTTCCGGCCTTTTACAAATAACTATGACACAATTCAATTAATCGTCATGAAATATGCAAATCAGTGACGAAATGTAATATTGATAGTGAAAAAATTAAATGGTGTCATAAAAGTGTATTTTGAAATGACACAAATAACTTTCGTCATTGTTAATTAACAAATAATGATAAATTTTTATGTGTGCAAAAAATGATCGTCATAAAATATGTCTTTGTTGACGAAATAAGAGTGTCACTATTTTGTTGGAGTGAAAAATGACAAATTATGATGTTGTCATTAAAAGAAATAATTCGTGACACTAAATTTCATCACCAATTATCACAAATTCGTCATCGAAATATTTTTCGCCAAAATTTTGGTGTCAAATTCCACCTTTTATGACATACAATGATGGGTTTCAGTTGATCGTCATGAAATAGGCAATTTAGTGACGACATTTAATACCAATAGTGACGAAAGTAAATGGCGTCGTAGTAGTTTACTTTACAATGACAAAAATAAAAGTTGTCACTTTTAATTAACAAATGATGACAAATAATTATGCGTCGAGAAAAAAATCGTCATAAAATGTGTGTTTTCTTATAGTGATTCAAGACTTGTAATAGTTAGATTTTGCTTCAAGTTGTAATTTTTGTTTCTATTTTTTGTAAGGCCATTGTTGAAGGCATTTCCCGTTGTATCTCACTGTAAATATCCAACAATTCAATAATAAACATAACACAAAAACTTGTATAAGACAGTCTCATTGTTATAATTTATGAGACGAATCATATATTTAAATAGAATTTCGACCCAAATCCATACTAATGAAAATAATTCATATTTTTGAATGTTTAAGGATTAAATCTCATGAACATAGATCAATGATACGGTCTCCCGTAAGACCTCATCAAAACATAATTTACTAATTCAAGAAATGCTAAACGCATCTGATCAGGTCTCCCAGAGTCACATACGACCAACTTAAAAGTTCAGGAACATTTTCTTTGAAAACAAACAATAATGTATTTTTTGTTCAACTCCAAAAACTTTGACATTTTATTTCGAATTTGAAATTAAAGACCATGTATCATTCTTAAGTGAACGGAAACTACACCTCACTGGCATTGAGAAATAAAAAAATAAAATAAAAATCTTACTAAAGAAAGCTACTTCCAAATAAAATGGAATTCTTATTTTGTGTATATACAAATTTCGAACTGATTATACTTTTGATTATTTGAATATTTTATTCGTAAAAATTCGATCTATAGATTTAATTTTTTTTAGGAATAGAATCAGGCCGGATCAATATTTACACAATTTAATCATCATGTCGAGTAAATAAAAAAGACAATAAGCGTTGTTGTACTCGTATAAACTTTTATCACATAAATGATATATATAAGTTATGCGAATACAATTTGTTTTTCTCTTTCTTTCTTTCTTTTTTTTCTTTTTGGCAAAAGTTGAATATAATATACTGTTTGATTGACTCATGTAACCAGAATTTAAAATTTACTTTCAGGAATTCACATTTTCATAATTTCATTGGATAGGACAATTTGTAATCTTGTTTTATGATAATATTATTAATTACCAAGAATCTTGAAATGGAGATGGTCAAGGGTCATGTGACACGGTCTTTAATTTGTGAAGGCTTGTTCCTGGAAAACTGAGCGAAACTTAATGTATATTCATTCTGCAATTTTTTGGAAAGGAAATATATGTATATATATATATATATATATATTATATTATTGTTATCACAATTGACTTGTCAATAATTATATATCCTCTCACTTCTTCTTTGCATTGATCTTGACTCTGTCAACTAGATCTTTCAGAATATATAGTCAAGTTAACTTGATTAATAGCATTAATTCGATGTTAGTTTTGGGTTTGAGATAATAATATATGTTTAGTAGGACAAATTATAATTAAAGTTGCTAAAAAGTAGAATTGGAGTATGTAAAAAAATATTGTTCGTTTTTCGGATGGGAACTTATATTCCAAAAGACGATTCATCTTACAATATCACCACACGGATGATTCATGTCACGTGTACAAAATACCATGTATATTAAAAAATCACAATTTAGACTTATTTATACTTCAAAATTCAATATTTGTAGAAATAATGGGGCTTTTTGAAATATTTTTTTTGTTTATAAAGGGAAAAAATATAAGAGGAAATCAAATATGAGGATTTTTTTTGCAATTTTCAAAAATCTCTTGGTTTTTTTGTAATTAGCCTGAACCTCAGGGGTGTATTTGTAATTATCCCAAACATTTATTGCATTGATGATAAAACATAGTGCTCGCAGATGCAAACAAATTCAACAACCATTGATGCTTTAATGTTTTACTTATGTATTAATTGAATTTCTTGGAAGTATTCATTTGAATGCTACTGCTCGATAAGATTTTTTCAAAGTGAAGTACTAGCTAGTTTCTTCCAAAGGAAATACTTGAAATACACTTCTATAATTTTACTCCAAAGATATTACCTCCTTGGTGATATGGACAAATCCCATGTGTTTGACAAGCGATGCGTCGTGTGTACAATAATGACCTATGTTGTTTCTATGTTATTTTCGGGTAAAATCATTGAGTCTTCTTGAGGTGAGCGAATATACTAGACCTTAGAGAAATATGTTAGTATATGCTAATAGGACTTGGAACACTTTGCAATACTTGGAGATTTTTCCAAGAATTTCACAAGGCAGACTATTAATTTATGCTTCGACATTGCTATGATAGTTTTTATAAACGCGACAATCATCTGTGAAATATGAGTAGGGATGGCAATGGGGTGGCTGGCGGGGCGGGGTGGTGACGACACATACCCGCTCCGTGCTTAGTACGGGGCGGAGCAGGTCGACTCGTTCTGCCCCATTTTAAATTAAATTAAATATAAAAAAAGAAAAACAAATATATTTATAATATATTTATAAAAGATTATTTACAAAAGTTATTATTATCAATTTATAAATGTTAGATATAATATAAGAATACATAAAAATTATATTATAATATATATTATATATGCAAAATATATATTAAAAATAAAAATTCTATGCGGGATGGGGGCGGAGACAAGATCCGCAGACGACAGCGATATACCTAGAGACCGCGAAGGCGGGGATGGATCTGCGTGGTAGTCAAAATTGTCATTCATAAACATGAGGTGAATACTCTTTTGAAACAACAGGACTCCTTCACATTAAAATTAGTTAATTGTATATATGTTACTACTTTGATGCGAATGATGAAATTTATGTTGGTAAATTAGAATTTTCTTGTAGTGTTGTATAATCTTGAACTAAATTAAAGCAAAATATATAACTTAAGCACACAACATATATACATCTTGATGCAGTTTTTTGAGGAAATATATAGTTAGGTCTTTTATATGATTCATACTGACTGTATTTAAGAAAACATTTATTCATTTGACATATGTAATGTAAAATACATGATAAGACACTAAATTGAAACATAGAATTTGAATGGAGGATAAATGCAAAACTTAAAATTAAATAAATGTATGGTGAGGACTTACAAAAGGGTGTGAAAAGGAATGCAACAAGTTGACAAGCAAAAACATGGCACATGTATGAGTAAAGCTTACGTGGGAGTCTCCCGAATTATGGGCAAAATTGAAAAGCAATTAAATTAATTTCCAGCAAAAAATTAAAATTATTTTGTAGAAGAGTAAACAAAAGCATGGGCCTTGTGGTCCTCGAAAACATAGAGTATGATGCTATAGAGTATGATGCTTCACAATTTGACGTGAAAGGCATGGGCCTTGTGGTCCTCGAAAACATTTAAGGAAACAAAATGCTGGTAACCATGCCATCTTTATTTATCTTTTTTTTCTTAAAAAAATAATGAGTAAATAATCTCCAAACATTAAGGGATTAAATGAGATTAAGCAAGTATACTAAATAGATGTCACTTGTATAATAAAGACTTTATTTTGTACATACGCTATCTGTATAATGTACTGGAACATTAGATAGAATAGAAAATAGAGAAAGAGATATAATGTGACAATTACAGGCTATAATGTAACTATAATTCAGATAGGCGCAATAGATCAAGTGTAAAAAAAAATTATCGAGTTATGGACAAAAACAAATAATAAAGGCGTAACACAATTAATTCTATTGTTCTTTGATTAACTTGGGCAATAATACCAAAATTGAGCTCATTAAAGCCGGTCCTAAGGCCAAATTCCATAAAGATTCACCAATTTGCCTATAAATACCACATATCAATAATATTGAAAGGTATGCAAATTCATTCAACAATTACTAGCTCTCAAATTTTGTGGACTTTATCTCTGTTCTAAAACTGACTTGAGCGTCCGAGGATATTCACCGGTTAAATGCTAGCACCCTTAATGCTTGTTTGTGACGCAGACATTGATCCCCCAACGAGCAATTCGTGTTCGGGGAAGTTTAATTATTTTGAGTGATACCAAATCACTGACTTCCTTTCTTGTTTGTTTTACATTAATGGAACTAATAAATATCTAAATTTATCTAAAAAGTTCGAATTAAAGCTGAAATTCAAGGATTCAGAAGAGAAGCACAATTCTTGAATCAACTATAAATACACTTCTCACTATCTCGATTCTAGTCTTTATTCGAAGTACATTAAAATTCATTTAGGCTTCATTTGGATGGAAGGATTTGAGCTACGGATTTTAAATTCATATTAAGAAATCCATTGAGGTTGTTTGGATGAAGTCATTCTATAATGGATTTCAAATCCTTGGAAGCTATTTTTGGAGTCATTTTGGAGGATTTCAAATACTTTCTATTTGGAGTCATTTGAAATCATTCCCTAAATCCCCTCCCCAAATCCAAATCCTCCCATCCAAATGCAACCTTAGCGTTTCACGATTATTGTCCTTTATTAATATTTTTTGCATTAATCAGGGAAATAGATTTACTTCACTCAGACAAATTAAAGTGTAATATGATATGGAGTTTTGGACTCTAATTAAAGCATGCCTAACGACTTCCAACTTTGCACTACATGCCAAATTCTACAAGATGACGAAGTTTATGTTGAAATATTTGATGTTTATTTCTGTAAACTGGATTACAAGAAAATCTATCTATTACAGAGAATTGAGAAATGCGGAAAAGGCGGCGGCGAGTTAACACTCTATCCGCAAGATAAACATCGCCTCATATAGTCTTGGCCGACGCAATGACGTGTTATCCCCAAAGATACAATGATTTGCCCTTGAAATAAAAGATCAAAATTTCAAGGCACCTTTCGAACTGAAATGTGCAAAACTGAGTACGCAAGTACAAGAATGAAAAAGATTATGAAAGTGTGTTATCTGAACAATTTTGTAACCTTCAAGTAGTGGCCACTCCACTATGGTGTAACTTCCAAGTAGTGGGAGGGTTGCGTTGTTTCATTTTTAAAAGCTGCAGTTTCACTTTTAACTTGCAACTGATTCGTTTTTATTCTTTAAAAAACAAAAACAAATTTTTTCTGTGCAAAACTAGGCCCATTCCCGTCAGGGCACTCGCCTCAGCCACGGACCGAGCGGGCGGGCGCGCGCGCGTGTGGCCTTGCCCACCACACCTCACATGTGTATAGTTATTTCATCTTGCACACTCTTACAAACCCACTTACTTATATATTGAATAAAATTAACATTTTATTCACATGCGGGATGGTGTCTTTTCACCTTCCCATCATCCATTATCCCTTTTCCAAGTGACTAACTTGTGGATTTTATTTCTCACTCACCAAAAAATGATTTTGAGAAGTTAAATATACCACACTCATCTACTCAAAACGTAGAATTTTATTTTAATATTTAATTCCTACGAAATTAAATAATTAGTCACTAAAAAATTGGTCAAAGTTAGGTATCAAATCATTACTTCTCAAACAAATTTTCAACAGTTTAAATACCTTTGATGATTCATTAAATATATGATGCGTTTAGATTTTGCAAATTTTTGGATTGGCGTGATTTATTAGTGTTTAGAATCTTTAACATGATGGCAAGATTCGTCTTGATGGCATGATTCATCACTCTCTATCTCTTTCTCAATTATTAGTTAACACTATCTACGTTGCCAATTAACAAATCTTTGTTAAAAACAATAACTTCAATTCTTGACAAAAACTTGGGTTAGACGACAAGTCTTTTTCATTAGATGGATTCAACTCGGCCCGTTTTCTTTTGTAATTTCACGCACCGGTGGCGTTTTTGTAATATTAGGGGTCATTAAAAATATTAGATTTTTTCCTAAAAAGTATTAGTAGTAAATCTGAAAAGTATTAACAGTAAATATGAAAAGTATTAGTAATTCCCTTGAACAATACTTCTAGTAGCCCTCATGAAAGTATTGACTTTTTGCCTCAAAAGTATTAGTAATCGACCTAAAATGTATTAATTGTCCCCGTGAAAAGCATTATGCAGTGACGCAATATTAGGCAACCCTCAAAACTATTAATTTTTCCCTTTAAAGATATTAACAATCCCTTGAAAAAGTATTAGTAATCCCCTGCAAAAGTATTAGTAACCCCTTGAGCAATTTTTTAAGTAATCCTCGTGAATTTTTTTTTCTTTTTCCCGCAAAAGTATTAGTAGTTTTTCCCCTAAAACGTATTAATAATCGTATTGAAAAAAGTATTAGGTTTTTCGATTAAAGGTATTTTATTTTTCTCCTGAAAAATATTAGTAGTTCTCCCAAAAAATATTAGTATCTCTCCTAAAAAATATTAGCAGCGGTCAGCGGATGTTGTTGTTGTGGTGTTAGTGGTTGTGCGGGTTAATATGCGGATTGACCGCGGGCAGGGTATTTTGATCCATCTAACGGTTAGATCCGTTAGACGATCTGACAGGAGATTAACTCTAACTTCTTTTAGCCTAGAAATTTGAAGTTAGGTTTAATAAATAATATATCATCATAATTTTCAGAAGATGAAAAATTAATGTTATTATTAACAAATAATAATTCTTTGCATACTTATGTATAATGTATACATATCATCAAATGGTGAAATAACGTATATATAATTTTTTACTTTTTGTGTATATTGAAAGTGTAAGCTATTTGTTGATACTTATTCTTCTTTTAGTTTATAAAAACCATATTTCATAAGCTGGTGCGTACGTAAAATATGGGAATATTAGATTTTGGGGAAAAAAGAAAGAGAAAGAAAAAAGAGAAAAAGGATATGGACAATGTACAATAATTTCTAATGAGGAAAATAATTTTCTTAGCGTTTTTCTCCCTAAAATAACATAGCAATAATTATGTTTTATATAAACATGTCCCATAAAATACAAAATAGATCATATATAAGTTTAAAAAGTTAACTACAAATAAAAATTAATTTACCTATAAAAAAATCTGTAGGTAAATATTAAGAAAATCAGAAAGTATGAGTAAAATCATTGTAGGTAAATATTTACCAACAAAATCTAAAATCATGTTGGTAAATACCTACAATATTTTTGTCGTTATATTTAAAAATTGTTGGTAATTTGTCGGTACAAGTTAGAGAAAAACGATATTTTTTATTCTATAGGTATTCTGTAGGTAATTGTAAAATTCAAAGACAAAATCATTTATATCGCTAAATTCTATCGGTAAACTGGGATTTTATGGCAGTGGTTTGAGATTAAACAAGACTCATAATTTGCCCAAGAATATGAGAACATGAAGCCCACTCCATAACAAGTATAGAGAATAATAATCCGTACCATATGGATAGATTAGCTAGTTTGGTTTAAAAATCTTAATCAATAGTCATGTCGAAGTTGAATAACTATTAATGATGCTACAAATTGTGATTAGATGAACTTAATAATAAAAATATATGGTCTTGAAAAGGAAATTGTGTCCTACATGGTTTAATGGCTAATGGCATTTGGTGTAGGTAAGACTTGACAATTGTCACTTAAGTTTCATATTTAGGGTGATTATTTTTATACCCCATTAATTGAAAAATCTAATCCACTTAGCAAGTGTCAATGAATGGCAAGGAGTAGACTCTTGCTATAATTATAACCACTAATGCATATACTTATTGTTCAATTAAATTGGTGTAAAGAAAAAAAATAGATGGGACTATAGGGCTGAATGTGGGCTAATTACATAATAAGTGGATATGTAATTATTGTATGAGTGGTCCAAATTTTAAGAAGATGAACAATCACAAATACATTTGATTTAACAAAATCAAATTAGGGTCGAGATTAATTATGTACCTAGACAGAATAAGTAAA
Source organism: Rehmannia glutinosa (assembly GCA_016081115.2). Lineage (NCBI taxonomy): Eukaryota > Viridiplantae > Streptophyta > Magnoliopsida > Lamiales > Orobanchaceae > Rehmannia > Rehmannia glutinosa. The sequence goes on from CM071936.1 coordinate 6,375,703, forward strand.
TAAGTTATACAGTAAAACATCAATAATTTAATACTCGATTAATTAATAATATTATTTAAATAATAGTTTTGTTTGGTCCCGATTTGGGACAACGTGCTAAATTGATAATTTCCTAAATTTATAAGATAATACATGTACGAGAATTCATATAGGCCTCATGCAATATATTAATTAATTTCTTAATATATAATACATTTATGACTAATCTATGAATGCTTTATAAAAATATACTTAATTGTTATTTGGTTCTATTTGAAATTATTGTCATCTTGAATCTCATATGTGACGTTCGTTAAGGTAGTAAGAACCTATATTTAGTTTGATTTTCTCGTAGCTTTAGAAAAAACATATTCCCTTTTAAAATAGATCTATAGTAGAATTATTATCTTCAACAACACAATTCACATGTTGCTCTTGATTGGCGAGCTCAACTTCACAATCCACATGTCACTATTGATTGTCTGATTGCCGATTAGCAACTCTATAGTTTCACCATCTCTCAAATTGTACCATACACGAATTACAAAGTTGAATCTTTTGATGTTTTGTTTGATGACAAGAAAAATAATTTAATATTTTTGCAATTTTTCAGTAGTTTTTAGATAAAGCGACAATTGTCAACAATAAAAAAAAATACTCCCTCCGTCTCAATTATATAGTCTAGTTGGACTTTTCACACAGATTAAGAAAAAGTATTGGAAATTACAAATATGCAAAGTCTTTACTTGATTTGCCCTTATATAATGAATAGTGTAAATTACAAATTACATATTAAATAGGGTTATAATAGCAAAAGAATGGAAAATGTACTATTAAATATGAAAAGTGAACTATATATTTGGGACATCACAAAAAAGAATAGTGGACTATATAATTGGGACGGAGTGAGTACAAGCCATTTTTCTATAAAGTAATGCATTATTGATTATTTAATATCTCGCTAAATTAATAGATGTGATAGTCCAATATTATTAATTTACAGAGATTTATTTATAATACTAGAAGCAGCAAAATCCTACACCAAATTAGAAAACATCACATAACTCTTATTTTCTTTAATTAAATTGTGAACCGTTAGGAAATTTATGTGTGAATCTAGATATAATAATTTGCTCTATATCATTTTTTGTTACAATATTATTAATCAGATGATAAGTATATTAAATAATATCACCAATATATGTTAACCAGTATATTCGAGTAACTTTCTAAGAAAATGAATTTGCAACTTTATTACAAAATATAAGGAAAAAACAAAGAAAATAAGAGAAAATTGAAAGGGGTAGGTGTGAGATTGACCAAAACCAACTTCACCCACAAGCACACACGCACCCATCGTCTTCAAGTGTTGTCCCCACTGTAATTTACAACTTCCTTTCCCAAATATAAAAACCCCTATCTCCCCTTTCTTTTGTTTCAGCTTGCACGTTCCCTTCTCACGGAGAACTACAAGCTTTCATTTCTGATCTCATTTTTTCTACTTTTTCCACTTTAATTTGATTCAATTTCCATTTTGACCCCTGAACCATGCATTCCCTCTCTCCTTCTCCCGCTATAGATCTGAAGTCAATAACCAGAACGACGTCGTCTCCGGGTCTCAAGCTTACCCACCACCGGGTCGGCCCGACCCGTTTCGTCATCCAATGCGTCTCACGCTATGAATCGGCCAATTCCAGCGCCGCCGCACCAACGACCCGCTTCAACATCGCCGCCGGACACGTCGGCGGGGCTCGCCATGAGTGGCAGAGCGCGTGCGCCATTCTCGCCAGCAAAGTCGTTTCTCAGCAGCAAGACACCGAGAAGAGCGGCGGCGGCGCCGATGGTCTCTCCAACGTCAACGGCCACCCCACGCTTGACCTCGTGCCAATCAAGGAATCCAATTCCTACGCGCCGCTCCCCAAGCCACTGAGCATCGCCGACTTGTCTCCGGCGCCGATGCACGGCTCGAAACTCCGCGTCGCCTACCAAGGCGTCCCCGGCGCGTACAGCGAAGCCGCCGCCGGAAAAGCTTATCCGAATTGTGAAGCCATCCCCTGTGACCAATTTGAAGTAGCATTTCAAGCCGTGGAGCTCTGGATAGCTGATAGAGCCGTTTTGCCGGTGGAGAATTCCTTAGGCGGCTCAATCCACCGGAACTACGACCTCCTCCTCCGCTACCGCCTCCACATAGTCGGAGAAGTCCAACTCCCCGTCCACCACTGCCTCCTATCCCTCCCAGGCGTCCGAAAAGAGTACCTCACGCGCGTAATCAGCCACCCCCAAGCCCTATCCCAATGCGAGCACACGCTCACCAAAATGGGGCTAAACGTCGCCCGCGAAGCGGTCGACGACACCGCCGGCGCGGCGGAGTACATCGCGACGAACAACCTCCGCGACACGGCGGCCATCGCCTCCGCACGCGCCGCCGAGCTCTACGGGATGCAGATCCTCGCCGACGGGATCCAGGACGACTCCGGCAACGTGACCCGGTTCGTTATGCTCGCCCGAGAACCGATCATCCCCCGAACCGATCGGCCGTTCAAGACCAGCATCGTCTTCGCGCACGACAAGGGGACGAGCGTGCTGTTCAAGGTTTTATCCGCGTTCGCTTTCCGCAACATCAGCCTCACCAAAATCGAGTCGCGGCCGCACCGCAACCGTCCGATCCGGCTTGTCGACGACGCAAACGTGGGGACGGCGAAGCATTTCGAGTACATGTTTTATGTGGATTTTGAGGCGTCGTTGGCGGAGGCCAGCGCAGAATGCCTTGGCGGAGCTACAGGAATTCACGTCTTTTTTGAGGGTTTTGGGGAGTTATCCCATGGATATGACACCATGGACCCCCTCATCCCGGGAAGATTAAAATTGTATTTACCTCCCCAATTTTTTCACTTTTTTCTTTTTGGTCTCTGTTAATTGTTAATGTTGCCTTGTTTGTTTTTTTAAGAAATTATAATCCCCTGTAAAGCTGAGAAAAGAAATGGTGGAACAAGAATTGGATCCCACTGTCATTCTATTTGAACCATGCGTTTGAATTTTGCGTGTTTTTTCCTCTTTTTTTGTCGTTTGTATTTTTTATTTTTCGTTGAGAATAGTTTGAAAATAGGCAAGAATGGTGGTGATAATAAGTAGTTATTATGTCAATGAAATTTGTGGGACATTGCATCTAAGTTTAATTAATCTATTATGTATGTGTTGTAAGATTCGGATCCACTTGCCTTAGCTACCTCAAAGTCTTTTGGTGCTACATGTAGAGCAGTAAATGGGACGGATCGGGTCGACCAAGTACTGGCCAAAGGAAAAATCGTACCATACCGAAATTTCGTCGGGCCGTGATTGTTTGAGGCGCAAACCCGCCCAACCCATAGAAACACACAAAAGATCAGATTGACTGGCCCTGACTGACTTTTTGAGTCTAATGTATCGGACTCGATAGACTAGGTTTATTTCAGGCCTAAAAAGTTGCAGTCCAGTCCGTTCTCCTTACTTGTTGGATCGTGCTTATTTGACACCTCTAAATACATGTACTTGTACAGTTTTCATTTTAATTTATATTTGGACAATGAAAAATCAGGAGATTTAACAATTGTCGAACTTTTTTATTATTTATTTTTTATATATTATTGCATTTACACATGTTGGTTGGTGGTGGTGGACTGGTGGCTGCTTTGCTTGGTCTCTGCGTGCGCTATTTCTGTACTTCGAAAAGAGCACATGTTCTCTAATATTTTTCATAATTCTTTTTGTCTCTTTTTAACTTCTGTCTTCTGACATGATCAAATTGTAAATCTAGATTAATTCATACAAGTACTTCTAATTATTAGACACAAGAAAGAATGACAAGAAAAAGAGGGAAAAATAAAGAAGAGGAAGAAACAATATTGTATTGTATTTTGGAAAATGGATATAAGATAATAAGAAAATGTAAACACATTTCGTGAAATGAATTAGGTTCCAATTTCTCAAATCTATTGAGCTTTTATTTAATTACACTATATATGAATTTATTTTGATTGTTCATTGCATATAGTTTTAGATAATGTAAATTCAAGCATGGAGTGTAAACTAGTGTAAATTACAAAAATTATTAATGTTTGAGGTTAGATTAACTACAAAAAGATTCAGTTATCATTAAGATTTACAAGTACTCCCTTATATGGTATTGCGAAATTCCCTTAACGTTTGTATTTATTTAACAAATATGTTATATTTTGGGTGAAGTTTCTAAAATAAAAAATAACGAATAATTTTAAAAGATAACTAAGTGTTTTTTTTGGGTAATTAGACTAAATCTTAATAGTATTTTTTGGAATTTAGCATATATTTTATCATTTAATTACTATTGTGTCAAACTTGTATTGAATTTTAAATTTTATGGAACGCCAAATATTGACTTAATATTTAATGAATTTAGTTTCAAAGAAAATATATATTATTTTAAAATTGAGAACTTGATATTTTATTTTACAGTTCTAAACTTCTAATTAAATATTAATTAGGCTGGGAGAGTTGGTAAGAACAGGAAAAAGGCACGACGGTTGAACCTAAATTTGTGGGCGTGGTAGTTGAAATATTATGCATTAGATGACCTCATGCTGACGTACTATTTGAATATTTTTTAGCTCGGTGATTTTATTTTTAACTTCATGCTCCCATTTTCATGCTCCCTATGGGGATGTATGGATGTATTTCCAAATCTAATTTTCAGTTTCTAGTGTTGGAAAATGAATTTTCAAACTTTTTTGGTTTTTGTGTGAGAATTGAGAATATGTTTGGTTTGTTGTCTCAATTTCTGCTTGAAAACGAGAATATGTTTGGTTATAGTTTTTTCAAATTTATTTTGACATAGGTTTGCGTGATTGATTGTATTTTTACCTAGGTTTGCGTAATTGGAATGAAAATTGTTTGGTTGTGTTTTCAAAAGAATATTTTCCATAAAAAGTGAAAATTGGAAATGACTTCATTTCTACCAAAAACTTTGAAACAAACATAAACCCATTTTTCTGAATAGTTGGAAAGTGGAAAAAGGGGGTTGGAAATACAAGCATACATGACCATAGATCTTTATATTAATATTAAAATTTAAAAATATATAAACTAATCATGTTTCTCTACTGAGATATATAAGTTAAAAAAAAATATATAAACTAATCATGTAGGCAAGAGTTTCGAATCTGTTCATTCTATTATAAATACCAGTATATATATCTATCAACTTTTAAATAATATAATGGGTTCAACCCATATTTCCATTCGAAAATGAGAAAATAAGTATACTACGAAAATGAGGCCTTATCTGATATCGTCGCATGTATCTAAGTTAACGAACAAGACAATCCAAAAAAATACAAATTTTTCCTCAAAAAAAAAATACAAATTAAATATAGATTTTTTCACATGTTTGGATTCGAATTAAATAACTATTTAAATATAAAATCCGTCTCATATGGATTATATTTCTAAAATTGTTTCATACAAATTTTTGTCTACAACAAAAACCAATGGATTTAGAAATATCACAAAATACTCCAGCATATCCAAAACTTATGATACTCCAAAACCATGTTCGATACGTATCTTTTTTTCGTATCTAAGACACATCATGTTCAGGAATATTTAATTTTGCACAGTTGTATCTGTAATGTCTTTAATTAGATGCTTTAAATATGTTTAAATAATAGTAAAATATATCAAAAGATAAAACATAAAGTATTATTAATATAAATATTTTTTTATTTACAAAAACCAGATTAAAAAGCCATCTATATTTCATTACTGATACTGACAAAAATAATAATAAATTTGATCAAGTTTTATTTTTTAACTCTACCAATAATGTATCGTGCTACCAACTCCCCCTTCTCTCTAACCCCCAAAAAAAAAAAAAAAAAAAAAAAACCTAGCATATTTCCCCTTCCCCTCCCCCTCCCTCCTTCCCCCTTCCCCTCCCACTCCATGTTTTCTATTGGAGGATACTAAACCTGCGGTCCCTGGGCGTATGAAGGTGGCTGAATTTTTGGTCCAGGGCTAAAGCGGGTCGGAGAGCTTCACGGAGGTATCTCGAGCGGAGAAGACGATGGGCTACTACGGTAGTAGATTTGGGAGAGAGGGAGAGGCAATTTTTTATTTTTTTCTCTAGTTTGTTAGTAAAGTTGTTGTTTTCTTATTTTGTTTGTGTGTTGTTTTCTCGGTTGATTTGCAAACTCGTAGGCGATCGCTTCTTTCTCATATGCAAGATGATGTAGTGGTTGCTCGTGCCCGATTTTAGTTTTTTTGGTGTGTTACGCCTTCCTTTAAGGAGTCTCAAGTCTCCTACGTGGAGTGGTTAGTTTGGGGTGAGTAGTTTTTTAGTCCATGTGAATCTGAATTGTATTACCAATTCCCCGCTTGGCTCTTAGTTAGTCTTGTCGGCTCTTAGCCCGTTGGCTACGATTGTAGTTGTAATTTTAGTTTTTGAGTTGTTATAATAAAATTCTATCGTTCAAAAAAAAAAAATAACTCTACCAATAATGTATCTAAGTAATTAAAACGTATAAATGATTTAATTGTTGTTTTATTTAATAATGTCTATTCGTTAACAAACCTTATTAAACAATACAAATTTCAATAGTGTAATTTATTAATTTAAAAATATATCTCATTTCATGATTCTTTTATTCAATGTGTAGCTTATTTAAGAACACATTCAAAGTTCAAACACCGTCTGCTTTTGATAGTCATTAATTTTTTCCTTAAAAAACAGATTTGAATTATTTTTCATGGAAGATACTTTTTTGCTCAGTTTTTCCTTTTTTTTTTTTTTTTTTGCCGTATTGATATAGTTGACTAAATTCAAAAACTTAAAAAAATAATAGTTTTAGCCAGATTGAATTTGAATGGGACTAATATTGCCACCATCTATGAGAATTTGCCGGATTTTCGCGTTAATTGTCGGATTGTTGGGTATCATATTACGAATTGTCGCCATCAAGATGAGACAAAAAGAGCTGACATTGTTCAAACTAATAATAGCCCGTTCATGGACGATCTGTCATTAGAACGGGGAATCGTGATAAGATTCCGGCTAACAAGGGTATGGAAGTAGTTTCGGAAACTTGAGTTCAAGTTAATCCCCGGAAAGCTCATTCTGCGGAGATGAGTACTGGCCCTAAGGAGGGTGGACCATCCACTTCGGATATTCAAATACATAATTCTTTTAACGTATTGGGTGATACATCAGAGGATTTGTATGAAGAGAATGAGCCATCACATGCAGATGAGGGCCTCAAAGGTTCGAATGTCAATCCTGATAGGACTATGGTTCTTTATCAACCACCAGAACGGAGTTCGGTTATTGTTCATGAGGACACAATGACTGCACCAAATTTAAATGAAAAGAGTCAAGTGGATCTCCACAGTGCCATGAAAGTTGTATCTAGAAATCATCCGCTTAATGATTATGTCCTTACTTAGCTCTAATGATCAGTTAGAGGAAGTAATGACTGCATCAACACGAAAGCGTTGATCTGATATGCTGGATGAAGAAGAACAAGATGAATCGGAAGCTTTAAAGACCAAGTTAGGCAACTCCTCAACTACTCCACTTGTTATTCACTCATGTGCTCCCTCAAAAGCTACGAAGGCTCTGGAAATTGTGGCTCGAGGATCTTGGGCCTACATTCCACAAGCTACATTAGACCATCAAGATGATACTCGAGCACGTACAAAAAATACAAATGACAATATCACTCGAAAATCCTTGAGACATAAATGCCCTTCATTTAAATTGCGCCATTAAGTTTATTTTATTGTTTTTTCTTGAAATTTTGCATTGTTTTTTCTTTGCTACCTGATCGGCTTGTGATCATGACCTTTTTCTTTCTTTTTATATATTTTCATGTATTTTTAGAAAAAAAAAAAAGATATTGCCACCATCTATAGACTATAGTTACAGTACCAATTTTGCAATTTAAGTCCGCCGTGCACGACTAAAATGAGTCATGTAAAAAAAATTCATTCGGGTCACTTGATGATCACGTACGATATTCCCGCCACTTTTTGAATTTTTGGCAGAATTTTTTTTTTAAATCAATGCACAAAATATTTGTTAATGGTCTATTTTCTCAAAATCAAATCGGACAGGATCATTTTTGCCGGACCCTACAGCTATAGGACTTATTTTGCAATTTTCGCTCAAATATATAATCATTCAAGCACATACAATTTCATGGGCTGGGCTTTCTTTAAGGCCGTGTAGTTGGTTTTTACCTCTCTTTCTGGCCCTTTTCCTCAAACGACTGAGCCCACTAATAGTAACTCTTTTGTTTTTCTTTTAGCTATAGAGACTACAATCTCACAATCATGCTATCTATCACTCTATCAATCCCCAAAAAAACAGTAACTAACTATTTTTGTTTGTAATGGTCAATAAGTTAGTCATTTTTAATACAGTGTATTTAAGATTCGAATGTTTAATAATATTAAAGTGATCAAAGAATTAATATAATACATTGATTACAATATTAAAGAGGTTAATGGGGGGATTTTTGAAGAATGGATAATATGATTTTTTTTTTTCAAAAGAATGCAGGCAAGGTAAATTTGTAAGTTTACTACTTATACATAAACTTTAAATTCTTTCCTAGGACTCTAATCTCCTTCTAAAGAGACTAATTATCTCCTCCTCCTCATCCTTTCTTTTATTTATTTGAACCCAACATTTATGCATGCAGCAATCCGTTTAACCCGCTACGATGATGGCTTAGAGTATCTCCAACCCTGACCTCTAATTTTGTGTAACTTTAACACTATTCTAGAGAAAAATTTAGAGGAATTAAGTTTCAACTCCAATGCACACCTCTATTTTTCACTCTACATTGGAATATTCCATACTTATTCTTTCTTTTCTATATTGAATTAATATATTTAATTTATCAATTTATAATTTAGATACATAGTTTTAATTTAATATTAAAATTATTTAATATAATTAATTATAAATATAACTTGCATTAATTTTCAAATTAATTATTTTGAAAAACATATATAAAGTTGACAATTTTATTGCATATATAATTATATATGTGTATGAAGTTGAAATTAAATTAACAATTTTTAAACAAAAATGACAAAGAAAAAGAGAAAATGTAAAACATACAAAAATCAGAAAAAAAAAGAAAAAATGTTTAGAGGAGTGAATAGTACAACGCCACATCTAGCAGCCAACTATTCACTCCCTTGACAAAAGCGTGGCGTCTGGCGGTGGGTTGGAGAACCCAATTTGACGGAAGTTAGCGGCAACTGGTAAATTAGCGGCACTTTGGAGATGCTCTTAATAGCAATTTAGGTCCTGTAAGTATAATGAGATGACATATTTGGCCCTATAGGTATCTTATATAACAATTTTGGTCCTGTAAATTCAAAGGGGTGACATATTTGGTCCTTCAAGTATACTATGTAGAAATTTTGGTCCCATAATTTTTTATTTTTTTTTACAATTTGGGTCCCATAAGTTATATTTTTGTGCAATTTTGGTCCTAAATAGGTAAGTCATATTTCAGCCTTTGAGGATCAAAATTGCACAAACTTAGAACTTATGGAACCAAAATTGTACAAAAATCAAAAAAATTTGGACCAAAATTACTACATAGCATACTTAATGGACCAAATATGTCAATTTCTAATACATACGGGACCAAAATTTCCACACACAATAATTATAAAACTAAATATGTCACCTCCTTATATTTGTAGGACCAAAATTGTAACTAAGCCAAAATTAATTAAAGACAAGACCATCTTTACCAAAGTGCACATAAGCTATGACCACATCTATTTTACCCATAATTAGGCAAGGGTGGAAAATGATGAATTTAGTGAAATATATTACGCCATTTACATTCTAAATAAAATATAGAAAAAACCATTTTTTTTTCTATGTCTCAGTTCTCGATTTAACCAGACTAATCATGGGGCCCCAAAATCCTCATCCCTAGGTCTTGAACGGATATAAATCATTGGATGTGTCTCATGAACTAGCCTTGAGTTCTCAACAAGATCTGTATATTTTTACACAAGGGGCCTAATATGACACTATGCCTCGTCTAGCCTCATCTTTCTATATACATTACGGGCTCGTTTGGTTGGGTGTTATGCTAGGGATATCAACCACTTTTGTTATAAATCATGCATATTATTTTGTTTGGCAACATTGTTGGGCCCATGAAAAAGACAAGACCCGGTCTCTTATCAAATGAATTTAATGATACTATATCCCACTATAGGGGTGGGATACATTTCCCATCATTTTCTCTTGCAAACCGAAATTACCCCCTTACCACTCTAATGTCCTTGTATGTTGTGAAAATGGTAAATAAGTTATAAGTTAGGGCTACAAAGATCATATCCACCTTGAATAAATGTTCTTATCCAACATAACCAAACATATTATTAATAAAACCATTTGTGTCCTATGGCCCAATCTATCAAACAAACACAATAATAAGACTTATCAGATCCACATGACAAGGCAAAAATAAAATGAGAATTAATCATGCACATTACCATCATGCAACCAAACGAGCCATACATGTCCACGCTATCTTTTGGACTAGAATTTCCGGGCTTGTATGAATGTATTTCCAAGTCCAATTTCCAGTTTCTAGTGTTAGAAAATGAATTTTCAAACTTTATTGGTTTTCGTGGAAGAATTGAGAATATGTTTGGTTTGTTGTCTGAATTTCTGTTTAAAAATGAGAATATGTTTGTTTATAGTTTTTTAAATGTATTTTTGACATAGGTTTGCGTGATTGTAGTGTATTTTTACCTAGATTTGCGTAATTGGAATTAAAAATTGTTTGGTTGTGTTTTCAAAAGAATATTTTTCATAGAAAAAGTGAAAACTAGAAATGACTTCATTTCTACTGAAAACTTTTGAAACAAATATAAACTCATTTTCTGGAATAGTTGGAAACTGAAAAAATGGTGTTGAAAACACAACCATACAAACCTCCCTTTTTACGTACATTGTCATTTTCTCTCCCCCAAAAAAAAACTGCCTGAAACTCAAAGTTCAGAAATCTCCACATGTCAGCCAACTAGTGGTTCACATTAGCCACAATCTCCATGCCAACACCATTCTCGATAAGATATGGTTGATAAACCAACAGGTCAAAAAAAAAAAAGAAAAAAGAATTTTTTTTTCTCCTCTTTCACTGTAAGAGGAGCTGATCCAAACCTGAAATTTCAAAATGGCCATTCCCAATTCCCTGGATTTCTCACTATCCGCCGGCATAACCTCGAGAAAAACCCTCCAATATCCATACCAATACTCAAATAAAACCAAAACCCCTTTCCCATTCATCTCTTTCCTGTTCCTAAACTCAAATCCGAGAGCCGTAAAACCAGACTCCTCTGCTTGTTCATCCCCTGTTTTAGAAGACGATGCCCCAATAATTTTGGGTTTTCAAGATTTTCAGCCCGAAAACAATTTCCCCGAAGATAACAAGAAACTAAATGCCCTAATCTGCAGTTTGTTTAAGGATTCACAAACTGAAAACCTCGGATACGAATATTACCAGAAGGCTAAAGATCAGAAACCAGGTTTTAAACCTCAGAGATACACGATGAAGCTCATAATCAGGTATTTAACCCGTTCCAAGGATTGGGGTTCTTTATTTTCGTTCTGTGAGGATGTTAAAAATTTCCAGGTTTTGCCCGATAGGGTCACGTGCTGTAGATTGATTAGCACGTGTGTGAAATCCAGGAAATTTAAACTTGTTAATAGTTTTCTAGATGTTTTCTTGGATATAGATGTGGAAACTGCTGTTTTAGCATTTGATTTTGCGATGAAAGGGTATAATCAGCTGCATATGTATAGTAGCACAAATGTTTTGTACCAGAAAATGAAATCTGTCGGCCTGGATTTGAACCCTGGATGTTATTTTCACGTAATGGAAGCCTGTCTGAAAATGGGACACTACGAAAAAGCCGTTGAAATCTTTCGAGAATTCGAAAATGGGAAAGTGATCAAAATTGGGGAGAACGAGACGATTTATTCACAAATTTATCGGGTTTTATGCGAATCGTTGGGGAAAATGGGGCGACATTTTGAAGCGCTCGAGTTTTTCCGTGACATGTCTGAAAAAGGAATTCGAGATAATCATTCGATTTATTCGTGTTTAATAAGTAGTTTCGCAGGCGCTGGCGAAATAGAAGTAGCTGAAAAGCTCTTGCAAGAAGCAGAGAGCAAGAAAATGTTGAGAGATCCAAATCTCTTCTTGAAACTTGTATTGAGATACGTCGAAGACGGGCTAATGGAGAAAACGCTCGATGTCGTTTCACTAATGAAACGCGTAAACATAAAAGTTTCCGATTGCATATTTTGCGCGATCGTAAACGGCTTCTCCAAGAAACGAGGAGTTAGAGCCGCGGTGCAAGTTTACGAAGATCTCGTCTTGCAAGGGTGTGAGCCAGGGCAGGTGACTTACGCGTCGGTTATGAACATGTATTTTCGACTCGGATTGTATTCCAGGGCGGAAATGGTATTTTCGGAGATGGAGAAAAAAGGGTATTGTAATTGTGTTGTGGCGTACTCTAGCATGGTCGCGGCGTACGTGAAAATGGGGAGAACACGGGATGCGATAAGGCTCGTCGCGAAAATGAAGCAGAGAGGGTGCGAGCCGAACGTGTGGATTTACAATTCTCTCCTTGATATGAATGGGAAAGCCTTGAATTTGAGGCTTGTTGAGAAAACATGGAAAGAGATGAAACGGAGGAAAATTTTGCCCGATCGCGTTAGTTATACGACGGTTATTAGCGCGTATAACAGGGCGAGAGAGTTTGAGATGTGTGTGAAATATTATGAGGAGTTTAAGCTGACAGGGGGGAAGATTGATAAGGCGATGGCGGGGATTATGGTTGCGGTTTTTTCGAAAACGAATCGGGTCGATGAGCTTGTGGAGCTTCTGCAGGATATGAAAATCCAGGGGACTAAATTAGATGATAGGTTTTATAGGTCAGCTATGAATGCTTTGAGAGATGCAGGGCTACAAGTGCAAGCAAGATGGCTTGAAGAAATGTTTAAGTGTTCTTGATATATATGTATGAATTTGGAATTTGGTGTAGAGATATGTTGTTGGATTCGAATTGCTGGAAAGAAATCAATGTACTTGGGGAAAAAATGGTGAAATACTGGAAGTTGATAGTAATATGGAAAATGGATTGAATTGTTAGGCATGTTTGTACATGATATACTGTTGAATTCCAAAATTGCTCCAAGGAATTTGGTTATGTTACAATGCTATATTTCCAAATTTTGGTGTTGGAAAATAAATTTTTAGAATTTATTGGTTTCATAAGAAAATTATGGAGATGTATAGATATATGACGAAACTGAAATTTTATATATGTTTAAAAATGGAAAAATATGGTGGAGACTTGAGAGACTTTTGAATATGAAAGTACGTGGTAGAAATGAGATTATGTTTGTTTTGTTTTGCTCAGTGTTTCAAAATTTTATGTATATAATAGGGAAAATGAGAAATTTCCGCCAGTAAGTTGGCCTATTTTGAGATTCGGTCCTTTATCTTGGTAGGTTTGGGGTTCAGTCTTAGAAATTTATACTGAATTGGATATTTAGTCCTATATGTTTGCATCTTTAGCTTTCCAGTCCTATAAGTTACATTTTTAGTTTATTTTTAGTCCTATATGTTAAGATATTGTGTGTTTTGGTCCTTTAAGTTTAAAATAGACTTTTTTTATATCAATTTTCCAAATCCACTGGTGCTTAAAATGGTATCAGAGACTAGATTTATTAAAAACTTTTAAGAGTTATTTAATATATTTATGTAATTAACCTATGGTGAGAGACTTTAAGCATTAATTTCTTAATTAAATATCATTTTTAAAATTGAATAATTTTAATTAACAGTTAACTTTTAAATAAAAATAATTAATCAATATTTTATTTAATTATTTCTTTAAAAATATTTCAAGCATTTATTTTTTAACCTTCTGAAATAAATGCATCTTGTACACTATTCCAGATCCACTTCTTGGAGATAATTCTTCTTACCAAATGTTAATTATATAAATATGACAAATTATTCTTAATTTACTAATTTGATGTAATTATTTTGATTTTCCTAAAATTCGTTTATTGTTTTAGAAATTTCTATTTATCTAAATTTGTTATTAATTTAACTGTTAATTACTTTTATAATTTAATTTAATTTTTTAAAAAGTAAATTTAGTTATTTTAATTTTGGTCCTATAAAAAATGTGAAAATGTGGGTACTAACTTTTTAATAAATTAGTTAAATTTAATTATTGCTAAGTTGTATGATTAAATTTCTGAAATCTGTTAAGATATAAAACCAAAAGTAAAATTATTGAGTTAAATGACTGAATATTTAGAAATTTGAAAGTTAAAGGACTAAAACATGAAGGTGACAATTTAGAGAACTAATTCTCATAAAGGTCCAACTTACATGACTAAAAATCTTATTTTTCCTATATAATAATTTGAAAAATTGATAGTGATGGAGCCATTTTTAATATTTAATTGTATATAAGGTGCTATATTTTACATATATATATATATATAGGTGGTCGATGGATCTAATCAAATTTGGGTTGTGTAGGACCAGGAGCACCCTACTTCTTTGGCCTTGTTTGTTTATGTTTCCAAGGCCCTATTTCCAATTTCCAATGGAAATAATCATTTCCACTTTCCATTTTTCACGTAAAACAACATCTCAAACATACAATTTTAATTCTCAACCCTATATACTACCCTACATCACTCCAATAACTGTAAGAATCCCCGGCAACGGTGCCAAAAACTTGTTCGCCTTATTTTTAGCTTCACCGCAAGTGTACGGTGTAGTTTATAGAATAGGGTAAGCAAGGTCGTATCCACGAGACTAATAAATTAGTGCGCTAAGTATTGAACCAAAATAGTTTTATTTTTATTTAGACGATCTTAATTTGATGATTGTTGTGGAGGTAAAGACAAGAATAACCACAAGAATACAAGATACTAAGAATAATGGAATTATCAAGAGAATGAAATGGATTCCTGATTATGGTTTCAATTAATATTCCTCTTTGTTGTCCGATTTAATCAAAGCCAAAGTTATTATCAATACTCCTATAAGACGATCACAACGGTATTTTATCCTCCCTCTCGAGATGTATATAAAGTGTAGATTGAAATATCTATGCTAAAGATCTCTACTCAACATAAGATACACAACTCCCAAATGCACAAAAGATCAAATATCCTCACAAATATTCACAAACCTCTCGATTATGCAAATATTCATGTCAAGTATTCAAGATCTAATATTGAAGCTCATCTCTAGAATTATGAATCAATATATCAAACAAGTTAAATCATTGGCCAAGTGATAAAACAAGAATAAGAACAAAGTACTCAAATAAAGGCTTCAAGATAATAACTTCAACCAAGATTAAAATATTCAACAAGAGTTCAATTAATCTACTACCAAAACCCGGAAATCACAAGATGTTTAGCTACTCATTACAAATAAACAACTCATAGACAAATTGTTCATATTCATGACAAGCTAAAATGAAAGATTAAAGCACAAAGAATGAGAAAACTTAGGAAATAGATAATCTCTCGATTTATCTTCAATCCTCAAGCTCTGATTCGACCCGATTCTTCTCTTGATTTTTCCTTGATGAAGTTGAGCTATTTCTTGTGTTCTTGGGTCTTTTCCACACCTTTCCTCCCCTGGTGTGCGCCCCAAAAAGTGGTATTTATACCCTTTTAGAAGCTTCTAGTCAATTTGTCATCATTTTTGAGTTTTAAGAACGCACGGTCGTGCGTTGGCGCGCGGCTACCCGTGCGCCATCCCGTAGAAAACATCCAGTCTCTGTAGGGCGCACGGGTCATGCGTTGGCGCACGGTCTACCCGTGCGCCATCCCGTAGAAAACATCCAGTCTCTGTAGGGCGCACGGGTTACCCGTGCGCCACCCAAACGTCCAAATTTGTTTACGGTGTCTTCATAAGAGTTGTAGCCCTCTCTTTTAGCTTTCCATAGCCACTTGAATCAGCTCAATATCAATTTTGTAGAGAGAGTTATGACCAAAATACTAAACCCTGCCTGTGCTGGAAATTCCATACGCGTTTGGATATTCCTTGAGATAAATCTCCTTGTTGTTTGATAATTCATACTTCTTTTGCCACATGACTCATCACTATGACTCTAGACTCCATATAGTTGGCTTCCAATTGGGTGTAATCGCTCGATTCTTGATGATTCTAGGTAGCAATGCTCGTATTTGTCACAAAACCACTCCAAATATCGTTAAATTCCTACAAAACAAGCAAGCGTAATATCTTTTCCACAAATAGCGAATATATACCATTTCATACACGTTATTGCATGTTTATAAACAATTATAGCCATAAATATGCCCTAAAATACATGCAAAACTCACACTCAACAAGCACCCTACTTCTTTGGCCTTGTTTGTTTATGTTTCCAAGGCCCTATTTCCAATTTCCAACTATACATAAAAATAAAATCATATTTGTTTCTAAAATTTCCAATGGAAATCATCATTTCCACTTTCCATTTTTCACATAAAACAACATCTCAAACCTACAATTTTAATTCTCAACCCTATATACTACCCTACATCACTCATCAATCACTATTCTCATTTTTTAATCCAATTATATAAATGGGACCCTCCTGTTTGATAAATGTTTTTATCATGATTTTTGATGATTTTGTTTTTACACCAAAACAATATTTTTAGATGTTGTCCAAATACTGCTAAACGATTTAAACTGTTTCTACTAATTTTCCGGAGTATTTCTTCAAGTTTATTTTCGACATTAAATTGGACAACACATTTTATGATTTTGAGTTAATGTGTTTTTACATCAAACAATGTTTCCAAATGTTGTCTAAATACTCCCGATCGGTCTAAAATATTTTCACTATTTTTCGGAGTATTTCTTGAAGTTTATTTTCGATATAAAATTGGACAACACTTTTGTTTTGAGGTCAACCTACGCGCCTAAATAGGTCAATCCGTACCTAAAAGTTGTGCAAAACAGAAAACTTCATGTTTGCGAAAATGGTGGGTGACCGGTCACCCCATAGGGTGACCGTGACGCGTCGACCCGACCGATACCCGGGTCGTTCAAATTTGCAAACTTCTCTTTTTTAGTTTTTTGAAGAGGGCAACCGATTGGACCCTAGGGTGACCGATCGGACCCCCCGTCGACCGGTCGCCCTGTGTAAAATTGTGTTTTAATTTTTAAACGTCTATTTCTGTGCGACCGGTCGCCCTAATGTTTGACAGCAAAATTCTAACCGTTGTGCAGCAGACAATTTTTCCCTAATTTGTGGGATTGATTTCTAACATCTATAATCTTGATTTTAATTGCAATTGTTTTGTAGAAATCAGTTCCCAAGAGGAGCCTATCAATGATCAATCATCTCCTATAAATAGAGGAAGATTTGAAGCACAACAAGAAGAAAGAACAATACAACACAACAAGAAATACTCAAGCAAACACTTGGTCTTATATTGTCATTATTCTTGTTGTAATTTGCCTAGCTTATCACTTTCACATTCTTGAGGTCTAGGCTATTCTTGATTACATTTGCACTCAATTGTATAATTCATTATCGAGTTGTAATATTGAATTTTTCGGTTATCATTCAACACAAGATATCCTTGTGAGTGTTCTTGTGGTAAGAACACACTTGGGTGATCTAGGTGTTAGGTGTAAGAAGATTGTGGTAATCTTCTTGTCGAGGTGTTGAAGAATTTGGTATTCTTCAAGGTTGAAGATTGTGGTAATCTTCACAAGGTGCCGTTGGAGATTGTGGTAATCTTCAAGAGAGATTGTGGTAATCTCAAAGGTGGTGTTGAAAAAGAGTGTAGTGCTCTTCAAGGTGTTTGTTGTAAGTTGAATTTGTATTAATTGTGGTAATTAATAAAATTCTTTTTCTTTTTCGAAACCCATCCCTGGATATACTAGGGTGGTAGAGCACGTAGTCCCTAAAGTGGGGTGAAGCTCTATAAATCGACGCGAGTTGTTTACATTCCGCACCTTTATTATTTTTAGCTTGTTTTGTTCGAAAAAGAGGGCATAATCGAAAAGATGGAGATAATCTATTCACCCCCTCTAGATTATCGTAGCCGCTTGGACTTACACATCTATTACCAACTTTATCTACTTAAAATACTACTATTTTATAATTATATCTATCTAATGGGACCCACCACCTACAATCTTACAAATTTAATATTATATATTGAATTAAAATATTCAACCACTAACAACTTTTCAACTTATTATATATATAAAATACTATTTCAAAACTACTTAACCAAACATAATCTCATTTTCAAACCTACATAAAACTCATTTTCACTCTCTCATTCGAACATAATTCCAGTTTTCACACGAAAACCAATAAATTCTCAAAATTCACTTTTCAACACTAGAAACTGGAAATGATCAATGGAAACATAACCATACAAGGCCTTTGATTTTAGGTTGTAGCTTTTGAGGAATCTATCCTTAGGACGAATTACCCATTACCTTTTTTTTAATAAGTTGGAGTATGGTTGGATGGGAGGGTTAAATTTCAAATAAACTGAAAGATACAAGATTCGAACACTGATCAACACCCTTTCAAAGAGTGAGCGATCCCACTTGAGCTACAAGCTTGTGGTTACGAATTACCCATTACTATTTATAGGATTGTTCATTCGGTTAATTCAGTTAATCGTTAACTGAAATATCGAAAATTGAATTAACCGAATTTGTCAATTGGTTAACCGAATCAAATTATATTTACCAAATTAACTAAATCAAATTGTATATCGGTTAACCGAATTAACAAAAATTTCTTTTAAAAAATTATTCTATATATATAATATGATATAAATAAATAAATATACATATACAAATATGATATATATGAAATATAGATATAATTATATATATGTTTAATATATTATTGAGTTATTGATTTTTTAGTACCTGATCTATAGACACTTTGTTGGTTTGATACTTGACATCTCCGAGTTACCAATTTAGTACTAAAAAATCAATAACCATATATTATTTCGGTTAATTTTAAATTTTGAACTCAATTAACCAATCACCGGAATTTTTCAAAATATTTTATCATTCACCGAACCGAAATATTTTGGTTACCGACCGATAATGGCGGAGCAAAGACCCATTAATGGGGTGACCCAATACACGAAAGTGAGGTGGGCCGGATAAAAAACCCAAAAAAATATATAAATTATAACTATCTTTTTAAAAGTTTCTCACTATTTTTTTTAAGAGGGGGGCCGGGGCCAGATTGCCCCCCTAGCTACACTGTTGCCGACCCCCCCTAGCTACACTGTTGCCGACCGAATTAACCGAATTAATTTGGTTGATGGTTAACTGGAAAAAAAATCGGTTATTTGGACAACCCTAACCATTTATCCTCACTGTGATGGGCAAAAGAGTAAATTGCTTGAGGTGGTAATCTCGTGGGTTGCGGAGCCCAACTCAAAGACTGATTTATTGGATTATTCCTTCACATGAAGCAGAGTGAAAGCCCAACTACGTATTATATTACCCAGTTTTAGTCTGCTTTAAATAATGCAATTTTACACAATTTATGTTCTACAGAGTCCAGATCTAAAATAGGGCCCAACCTATATTAATACTTTATTTACTTTATTCAGATTCTAAAATAGAGAATTTAATAAGAATCGCGGTAAAAATTTGGGGTGCTAATATGAGACCTTACGGACTCGTTTGGGATAAGTGATTGGGCCTAGCTGATAAACCTTTTTATTATGGGTAAACCCATATGTGGGATGTTGGAGCGAAGCCCATGTTAATATTTCGGACTTCTTATCGGGTCGGTCTTATTTTGACCGCTCTAGTTGGCAGTTATCAAGTAACCAGCCATATGTAAATTCTATTATATTTTCTCATTTATATCGTATCAAATATCACATTTCGTACATAATTATTTTATACATAAATTAAAATATATACTTAATTTCAACTAGTATAATAAAATTAAACAATTGGTACAAGAAAATTGTCTACTTTCAAAATATCAGTATCAACCATGTGGGATGTCAATATCAAGAACCAATCCACCACTAAATAATAATGTTTTTTTTTTGAGAGGACTAAATAATAATATTGGATTGTCACAATGGCAACCCAAATTCTTGTTATATAATGGTTATTACAATAACCTAATCAATAACTTATTTTTGTTTTACTTATTTAATAATTTATGTTGCTTTACAAGGGCAGTTGTCAATTGGTGTGAAACTCAACTTTTCAATATGCTATGTGAACCATCAATGGATATATTATTGATTATTTATTTAATAAAAACAGTGCACCATTGATTTATGCAAGATCAAAAAGGCTTATATGATCAATAATATAATGTGATAGCTTTAGGGCATATGAAGTTGAAGAGATGCTTCTTTATCTAACAGCATCTGTCTGGAACAGGCAGACACACTGCTATATGTAAGAATTTTGGATTGGTCATTCAAAATCACTACTAGGGTTTGCAAAAACTTATGTTTTTAGAAGTAAAAACAAAATCAAAAGTTAATAGTGTTTGAAAATAAAATTAGAAATTGGGAGTGTTTGGTGAAAAAGTTCGGAAAATATTTATTTGTTTGTAAAAATCAAACCAGAAGCAAAAGTAGATCACCTCTCACTATATTAGATTCTGATTAAATGAAATAGAATCAAAAGCAGAAGTTGTCATTTGCAAACACTACAAAGTGATTTTCAACAAAAAAAAAACTAAGAAATACTATTTTTAGTAATTGCAAACACTCAAAGGGTGATCATAAATCGTAATTTTAATTTGATAATTACTAATAGTCTAATAGATTAAAAAAAATTGATAGATAAAAAAAAAGTCAATTACTCACAAAGCCAAGTATCTAGCTGAAATATCAAACTAGCAAATCCATGTCAATTAGTTACACTCGATCTAGAGTATAAGGATATACAAATTTTCTAACTCAATTATCTAGATTTTAATTGAATTTACTGTTCAGACATGAAATATATGTGCTGATGGACAGATTAATTACAAAATCATCAATATAATAGTTCTTGTTGTATATAGATGAAGCCACTTTAAAGAGAACCAAATCCTACAAAAAGAGAAATGAAATCTCCATTTTATAATATGGTGACATCTTATGGTTTTAGATATTAATTGAAGCATAAAAACAAAACAAGAAAATAATAGGAAGAATGAGATGCACTAAATGTCAAACTCCACTTTGAAGAAGAATATTAACAGCATTAAACTAAATATTTTATGATTACGAGGCAAGAGATATTATGCAACTCATTTAGATATTATATATGTATCTAAATAGATTTGCGAACCACTAAATATGTATATTATGATGTATTATAAAATAATATAAAACCATAATGAATTAGTAAATGGTGATACATATCATGACATAGATGAAATAGTTAATGTGTAATTTAACAACTCGAAATCTTATATATATATATATATATTTGAAACGTGAAATCTTATAGATATGGTTCGATCTGTAATGAAAAACTTGATAAAAAAAATATACTTATACAAATATATATGCACTTAATATAATATTTAAAAAATTAATAAATACTATTTAAGTGGATAACATATGAAATTTGTAGTGTAAACAAGTCGAGGACCTGAACATAGAACCATTTAAGCTTGTTTGAATTTTAATCGAACTTCAGAAATTGTGTTTGAGTTTCGTTTACTTATTGATCGAATCGAGCTCGATCGAACGAGCTTTAGTCGAGCCGAATACAAATTGAGCTCGAGTAACTTGATATTTTTACATATTTCTTTTTGTACTAATCGAATCGAGCTCGAGCCAAGTTTAACATCTTATCAAACAGAAAATCGTGTTCAAGTTTGATTCGTTATATTAACGAACTGAACTCAAACAAGCTTTAAACAATCTATCTAGCTCGAATTGGGTAGCTTGATTTATTTTTCAGTCATATAAGTGACTAATGAGTGTACAAGTTCTATAGTGCCTAAATAAGTCCCTCCCAAGAAAATAGGCTTCTATGAACAAATTGAACATAATTGATGAGTAAAATAGTGATTGACCATTATGCGAGGCCACTACTAGATCTCGAAAATGACAAAACACTATAGGATCTTCATCTAATTTTATGTGGATCTGACCCCAAGTTCAATTATTGGTTATTCAAACTGACATGGCCAACGAACCATCAGGATTACGACATTAATTTCTTCTCGACTATGTGAAACTTATGTAGTTATGTAGACAAGCTACTGTAAATATCACATGCTTAGTTGTATTTTCTTAAATACATATTTTTCACGACCTCACTAATAGAAGTAGAACTACTTAGATATGATAGGGTGTTGATTTGGGTCACCTGATCAACAAGCCTAATTAATATAAACTATTATTGTAGGTCTAATCCAACTCGAATCTAGGTACACTACTGATTTAAAAAGACTAACAAAATCAGGTACTTCCTCGATCCCACTCAGAGAGATCTGTTTTTTTTTTTTCGTCCCTCTCAAATTATAAGTTTGTTTCATTATTGAGAGTATTAAATATTAATTACACAACAATAGACTAAAATACCGATATTTAATTCATCTTGTTTTTAACAATAGTTTTATTTTTTTTCAATTGTCCCATTAATGAAGGGGCAAAGTAAGTGAAAGAAGCAAAACTATGAGATAGTAAATATAATGTTTCTGTGTATTTCTTCATGTACGAGGTTACATGAGTATTTATAGCAATCTGTAATACTAACCACATATGTTATGTGGATAAATACAACTATCTAAAGATAAGGACAAATAACCTGTAAATCACATAGAAAGATAAACTCAAATAATGATTTGGTTAATCAACATCATTATCTACGTTATCGAGCCCCCAAGCGGGCGGGCGCACACACGGTGAGCTTGTTCAAGAAGTTTGAAGCGAGATATGGACAAGCCTTTGGTCGAATATCGCCTAATTGATCGACGGTGGAAATGAACCAAAAAGAAGAGCACCTCTGACGGCCACTTTTTCGCGGACAAAGTGAACATCGATCTCTATATGTTTAGTACGAGCATGGAAAACTGGATTGGCCGTAAGGTAGGTAGCACCAATATTATCGCACTGAGAGGATAGGAGGAGTAATTGGAAGTAATAATTGAGATAGTAAAGTCCAAGCCAACAAAGCTCGAAATGGTGTAAGCAATCGCACGATACTTACGGCCTCGATCTTTGAGCCTTGCAGATGGTTGTTTGTTTCTTAGCGACCAAGAGATTAGATTTGGACCTAAAAAGATCAATAGCCACTAGATCTGCGCCGATCATCGTGAGAACCTACCAATCAAAGATCGTAGTAGGCATGAAGCGAAATCGTAAGAAGAGCGAATGAATAACCCATGATCAATGGTGCCTTTTAAGTCCGAAGAATTAAACGCTAACTAGACCAATGAATATCGGTTAGGTCGATGCATGAACCCGACACACTTTGTTAACAAAGAAGGGATATTTCGGGCGAGTGAAGGTAAGATATCGCAAAGCACCAACAACACTCCGATATAAGGTTGGATCGGAGAACGGGTCACCATATGGATAGAGAGTTCTTTGATTAGGAGCAATAGGGGATGAAATGGAGTTGGCATCTTGGAGTTTGGTGCGAAGTAGTAAGTCCAAGATATATTTCTGCTTTGAGATAAGAAAAGACCACCCTTTACGATTGAAACTTGAACACCCGTAAAGTAAGACAAGCAACCCAAATCGCGCAAAGCAAATTCACGATTAAGAACAGAGATAATAGAATTAACGGTATTAGAGCAACTCCCTGTGATAACAATATCATCAACGTAGACCAATAGAAACACCACGACTGATGATTGTGAGTAAACAAAAAGAGAACCATCAGATTTCAAGGAGAAAAACCCAATTGGATGAGATATGTACTCAAGCGAAAAACCATGCTCGAGGAGCTTGCTTGAGTCCATAAAGTGCCTTTTGCAATTTACACACATGCGTAGAAAGATTAGGGTGGATGAATCCTGGTGGTTGAGCCATATAAACCTCTTCATTTAAATTGCCGTGCAAAAATGCATTATGCACATCGAGTTGTCGGAGAGTCCACCGCGTGATATCATGCGAGGAAATAACAACACGAATTGTTGTGGGTTTAACTCACTTGGATCAATGTTTCGAGTAATCAAACCCTTCTTCGACTATACCCCTTTGCTACTAACCGCGCTTTATACCGCTCGATAGTGCCATCGGGTTTTCGTTTGATGCGAAAAACCCATTTGCACCCAACTATATTTGCATGACTCGGTCTGGGAACAAGAAGCCATGTACCGTTTTGAATTAAAGCATTATATTCGGTGGACATGGCAGCTCGCCAATGAGAAGATTTATGGGCTTGAGTGAAGCAGGTGGGCTCGACCTCTTGATTTTGTGTAGTTGTCCGATAAAGAAAGAATCGATAATTTCTTTGGCGGGCGAGTAAAGTCACGAGATCGAATAGTCATAGAATGTTTAGACACCATTGTAGTATCCGGGTTGTCGAGTGTATTGTAGGAGCAAGGTGTGAACTAGAAGTACTAGTAAGTTTTACATTATCCGGATCAAGAGAATCACTACGGAGGGGGAGAGAAGATGGTTGGTTACTAGAGGAGTTTGACAAATGTTCACGTTGTGGACATAGGAAGGAGTCAGAGTGTTGTGATGTGTGCGACGGAGGAGAGGTCGAGGAGGGGGAAGTGGGCGTGGGTAGAGATTGATGAGTTGGTGTAGAGATGAAAGCTTTTCGGAGGAAAATGAAGAACGTGAGAGAGACGGACTAGAAGACGTGCTTGGAGACAAATGAGATTTGGGTGATATAGGTGATGTAGGAATGGTGGAACTAGGTGCATTTGTGGTCGGAAATTGGAAGGGATAGGAGATAAAAGTGTAGAAGGAGTATGGTCAAAGTTGCATATTAGAGAATGAATGTTTTAAAAATGAGGGAGACATTTCACGAAAAGGAAATTGAAACTCATCGAACCGAACATGACGAGAAATATATACACGCTTAGATTGGGGTTCAAAGCAACGATAACCCTTATACTCCGGACTATATCCAAGGAAGACGCAAAGCGCAGATTTTGGGTCGAGTTTATTTTTCCTGTAAGGGCCTAAGAAAGGATAACATGCACAACCAAAAATTCGTAGGAGAGTATAATCTGGTTGGTGTTTATGTAAGACAAAATATGGAGAGTTGTTACGAAGTAAAGGTGTAGGAAGACGATTGATAAGAAAAACTGCTGTGAGAAATGCCTCTAACCAAAATGATTTTGGGGTGGAGGAGTGAAACATTAAGGTGGTGCCCATTTCAGTTATATGGCGAATTTTGCGTTCAGAAATGCCATTTTGTTCATGTGTGTGCGGGCATGAGATGCGATATTGTATGCCGTGGTGCTTTAGGAATTTAGACATGGGACCTTTAATGAGTTCAGGAGCACCATCACATTGGAACGTTTTAATTTTTGTGGCAAATTGATTTTCTGCTAAATGTTGGAACTCAATAAATGATGAAAGACAATCACTTTTTTTTGTTAAGAGGTACAACCACGTGAAGCGGCTATAATCATCCACAAATAGAATAAAGTATCGAAAACCAGAACATGATTGAACGGGTGCTGGGCCCCAAATATCACAATGAATCAATTCTAATGGAAATGTAGATGCCCTACGAGACAAAGGAAAAACAAGCTTATGACTTTTGCTAACATGCGGGCATTACATAGCTTATGAATCGAACTAAAATCAAAAAATCTAAGATCAAGCGGTTTTTGAGGAAGAAAGCACATCTCGAGATGGGTGCCCAAGACGATGTGCGGACTTCAAAAGATAGTTTAGTGGCGGTAAAAGCTGTTGGTGGAGAGGATGGAGGAACCTAAGTGTGTAGAGATTGGAATCAAGCTTGCCGTGAAGGAGAGGATCCCTGCGGAGGTCCTTGACAAGACAATGAGAAGAAAAAAATTCAAGTGAGACTTTATTATCACGAGTGAATTTGGAGACAGATAGAAGATTTTTCGTAATGTTCGGGACATGTAAAATATTATTGAAGGAATATAGACGATTCAAGTGAGTAAAGGAAGAATGACCAAAATTATGAATAGGAAGAGAATTACCATTACCAACAATAACTTGATCCGAACCAAAGATAAGGATGAAGTTTCTTTGTATGAGAGCGGGTCATAAGTCATATGAGAAGTTGCACTGAATCGGAACCCACGTTTGTGATGTTGGAGTGGGTAAGAGAGGCGGTAGAAAGATTGTTGATTATGATATCCAAAAAATGGGAAGATGAACCAAAGTGAACTTGGAGCATAGCGAAACCTTAGATCGTGAGGCCGAATGGCCGGTTTGCGACAAATTTGACAAGTCTGCCGCGATACTTTTTGGGAGCATTATTGGTGGTTTTTAATTTTTCAAAGTCATTTGCGAGTAGTTGGATTTAGTGATGGGTGTGGTAGGATCATGTGGTTGATGGGATGAACGAGAAAAAATGGGTGGAGTAGATCGATGGCTTGGAGAAAGCGAGAGCCGGGTGAGTCCGGGAAATCAAAGCATGAGTGGTGGTGTCATCCGAGGAATCAATCAAGACCCTCCTGTCATGGACAAGTAATTTGGCTCAGAATCGACCAAAAGTAGGAGGAGTGTCCAGGTCTCGATCGAAGTGGTAAAAGGCCGATAAGAAGGCGGCAAACCATCAAGCGCATGAATGAGCACAAGATCGGACTACTGAATCGGATCTCAATTCTTTGAAAGTGATGAAGAGAGAAGTCGGGATTTTGTGAAAATACTCGGCAATGGAAAGAGTATATTTTTCGTATAGTGCGGAGTTGGGAACGGAGTAAGGAGCGCGGCAAGCGAGGATTGCACTGGAGATAAGATTCTTGAGTGACAAATGCCCAGTGATCGAGCCGTATCAAAAACATGTGTGTGGTGGGCAAGCGATTCGAGAGTGTTGCGTTGATACAAGCTGTGACAAAAGAATCATAAGTGAGCCATTCATCAAGAGAAAGAGAAGAAGCAGAGGATGGGGCAGAGTGTGTGGGGGATTCTGAAGATTCTGTGGATGATTGAGATGGGGTTACAGTGATGGGCAAGGGTTTAGGGAGAGATCCATCAACATATGGAATAAGGCCATTGAAGCGAAAGAAGTTCTGGATTTGAGCTTTCCACGTAATATAATTCGTATGGTCGAGAAAACGGTGAAAGTTTTTATCCTGGGAGGCAGGAATAGCTAAGTTAGAGGAAGCCATTGATAGAAGAGAAAGAAAGTTGGTAGGATCGGGATGTTAATCGTGAAAAACTGATACCATGAAAGAAGCAAAACTATGAGATAGTAAATATAATGTTTCTGTGTATTTCTTCATGTACGAGGTTACATGAGTATTTATAGCAATCTGTAATACTAACCACATATGTTATGTGGATAAATACAACTATCTAAAGATAAGGACAAATAACCTGTAAATCACATAGAAAGATAAACTCAAATAATGATTTGGTTAATCAACATCATTATCTACGTTATCAGTAAGAAAAATATGAAAAAAAGATTATAATCCTAATTTATTCAGTATGTTTTCTTAATCATGTAAATTATTATTCTCTAATTCTATCACTACAAAAAAATTTGCAGTTTACCGACATAATTTACCGACATAAATGATTTTTTCACTAAATTTTACAGTTACCTACAAAATAAAAAATATTATTTTCTCCCAAATTATGCCAACCAATTATGGACAAATCACTCTAAATTACTGACAAAAATATTGTAGGTAGTTACCAATAGTTTTTGATTTTATTGGTAAATATTTACCTACAATGATTTTATATATAAAAAGTTTAGCTGTACTTTATAGTTATCTTAATATTTACCAATAAATTTTTCGTAGGTATATAGATTGGTTTTTTTTTTATTGCAGTGTAAAGAGGGAGTGTAAGGAAAAGTTAGGTATGATCTATCTTAGCAAAAGAGACTAATAGAGATGACTTAACTCCACTTGGGATTGGTGGAGTTTCCACTAAACATATAATGTTGCAAAAATGTGGGAAGCATTTCTATTCATGACTCTAATTAAGTGCTTCTTGGTGTTGGAATTATTTAATCAGTCTGTTAAAACTGATTTTTCAAGTGAAATGTTTTGTGCATATATGAGAGTGTTGTTTTCACAAATTAAAATAATTTCCAAGAGAACACTTGTCAGCAATGTCCACAAATTTGACTTGTGTAGATACTGTCAAGACAAATTTGGTCATTTATTTTTGGGTGTTTTTGGATTTTTACATGGACCACTTATAACTTGACAATGACTAAAGCTAAATTAGCTTCCCTCTCTCATAAGGAATGGTGGTGAGATCACATGAGTTTGGGAGTACAGTAAGATTGTGTGAGATGGAACCCTTATCATTAATTAGCTAATTTTAGGCCACTAAATTGCATGGGGATATCCTATTTTTCTGTGGTGGTTTATTTAATCTTTGAGTTCATAATCAAGTGAATGTCGCGTACATAAAATGGTGTCCTAATTGCATCGTGACATTTACCTGAAACACCAAGTGAAACATTGGCAGAGAATAATAAATTTAATTAACTGTACTGTTAACATAAAAACACGTTATTAGTTCTACGAATATTATGATTTATGTAAAGATTTTTTTTTCACAAGTAGAAACAACCAATTATCGTCTTTAGAAGTAAGTACTGTTTGGATTAAACTAATTGCTCAAAGGGCTTGAACATTACAAAGAGGTGTTTGACTTAGCTTAACTTAAAAATCTTATAAGTGGCCCCATCATATTTTTAGAGCTCATAAGATATTATATCTTATTTTATTGAAAATAAAACATTTTGAATAAGTTGAGTCAAACACCCTCATCTAAATCATCACCAAAAACACCAACTAGAGTGAACTCCCTTTTACAACAATGTTTTAGTACATTTTACAACAAATTAAATGATTGGTTTTACTACTAGTTCAAGTAAATTTTAATATTGGTTAATACTTTACAATTACTTGATTACTAAGTTGATGGTAGGACTTAGACAACTAATTCATCGACACGTGTATATCACAACCTCAAATGTTAAATAATATAATTAAAAAATTAAGCCATTATGTGCGTTATGTGCATGTATTTATACAAGGCATATGCTTCCTCCACTTCCCATCTCCCAACAAGAACACTCTTTCTCTCCAGTCTCCACAACCTAGCCCATACATATTTTTTCACATACACACAGATACATTTGTTGGAGATAAACTGCTCTACAATAATTTTTTTGAATCATGAAGCAGAATTTTCATTCAGTTGCACTCATATTCCTCCTTGCTTTCCTTATCAGCACCCCTTCCTTTGCCAGAAAGTTAGTAGCAAAAGAAGGTAAAGCATTCAAATTTTAGTCATGTAACGATAGGAGTGCAACAAAATTCGTTTCATTCAAATTCTGTTTTGGCAAAACCACCTCGTATCTTTATAAAAACTCTCGGATTTAGTCTTCAATTCACCGGAAACTTCAAAATTTCTTGAAAAATATCACGTAAACTGCAAGCGAACGGGAAAAAAGTTGGGATTTTTCAAATTTCCGTAGTAATTGTCAAGTAAGATATTGGGAAAAACTCCACTATTTAGCCAAAAACTGGCCAAAAACACTAATTATTTGTCAGAGATTCGAAAAATCCCAACCTTTTGAATTCATGTGGAATTTACATGAGATTTTCTTCTTTAAAATTTTCATCGAATTGAGGACAAGAGTTTTCAAATATACCGGGTGATTTTGCCAAGTGGAATTTGAAAAGGACCAATTTTACCGCACTTGTAAAGTTTTTTTCCCCAATAAGTTTAGAGTACTGGTCGGAGGGGAGAGAATAAATTTCAAAAAAACTGAAAGATATTTGGTTCTAACCCCAGTCAATTCCCTCACAAAGAGTGAGCGATACCACTTAAGTTACAAGCTCGTGGAACCGCACTAGTAAAGTTACAGGACTAAAATTACAATTTACCATATATATGTCCTTCATTTCCTGTTTTATGATATTCTTAACTTCACAACAAAAAACTTGCATCTTATGCAGGAGTAGATGAAAAGATCACCAACATAAGCAACAGGGAATCTGCTGAAAATATTGGAAATATTAATTCTTTTGATGTAATTTTCTTCTTCTCAGCCCTTCTTGAAATTCCCCTTTTCAGATTTTATTTTATTAGCTGAAAAAATGTAAAATTTAATGGCTTAATTATATACATATGATGACAGAATCTGATGGGGCTGGAGGAGTGCCAAAATGAAGATGAAGAGTGCTTAAAGAGAAGGGTTATTGCAGAGGCTCACTTGGACTACATCTACACTCAGCACCATAAACCTTAAAACATATTCAATTCTCTGGAGGAAATAAAAAAGGCCTGGCAGTAGGAAAATTTTAATCTTCCTAGCTAGTGCTTTTGCTTACAATGAATTGGAATTTCAAAATATCTGTTCTATACAGAAGTTAATTAGTTTATTCTAGTTTCAATTCTAAATTACCGAATCCATTTTTTTGTGTGTGTTTTTTGTTTCTCCAGACCCATTCTTGATTTGAACATAAATATTTATCTTAATAGTTAACTGGTGTAATTTAATCTTCTATTTCAGTTTTATTTAACAACATCTTATGTATTAGGAATAATTTAAAAAGGGTTACTTGCACCCCTTCAAACTAGCGTTTTCCATTTTGTCCACTGAACTTTGAAAATATATATTTTACCCTCCGAACTATATGATTTGTTCCACTTTACTCCCCAAACCAACAAAAAGTTAACATGTGTAACTCATGATAGGTCCAAGTCAACTCTTAGAGGGTGAGAAAATTGCACTTTTGGTCCCATCAAAAAATGGGTCAAGCACTTTTAGTCCCAAAAATTTTTTTAAGCACATTTAGTCCCATATGATTCAAAAGTTGCAATTTTAGTTCCAACACTAACAAGAAACTTAACGGCCGTTAACTCTATTCTTACGGGACCAAAAGTGCATTTTATCAGAAAATTAATTAAAAAAAACAAAAAAACTCTGAAAAATTATCAAACAATTTTAAAAATTATTTAAATGAATTTAAAATTATTTTAATTTATTAAAAGAGATATAAAAAAAAGCTCCAAAAAAATTAAAATCTAAAAATTAAAATATAAAAATATGATGATTTGTTTAAAAAAATTGAAGTTATTTTCAAATCCCGAAAATTGCAAAAACAAGAAATGTGAAAATTGTTAAAAAAAAGGTTACACTTGTTTAAATATCTGAAATTTATTTAAAATATTATAATTAATTACATCCTTACATTTAAGATGAATAAAACCTCTCATTAATTTTGAAACTTCTTTTAAATACCCAAAACCTCGGGCTTTTTTGTAATTATCCCTATATTTTATGTAACTAATTCACATAACGTGTGTAAAATGTTTTATTAAACTAATATAAAATTAAATAAATTATATACACTTTAAACTCATATCTAATATATAATAAATAATATAAAATGATAGTTGATCATCTGATCAAGTGATTTAACTGAAGCTTCTTACCTTAATTAATCATTTTATTTGATAATTTGACTTCAAGATGGGAAGATTATACAAACATTTTTTTTAAATAAGTGCGAAATATTATTAAAAAGAAAAATGAAGAAAGATCAACTACAAGCAAGCAAGCTAGCTTTAAAATAAGGGTTTCATTAAAACTTATCAAAGTAAAACCGAACCTTTGATAGGCAAAAGAGTTCCCATAAAAGAAACACCCAAAAAAAAACCTTAAAAACGCATCTAAATGATGGACATCTATTTCTAGAGGATTTTCGAATGACACTGCCATTTATTTTTTGCATGTGCTTGAGTATCATCCCGAATGTCCGATGTATCATGTGGAATATCGCCTGTGCTCCCTCGGGCCACAATTTCCATAGCCTTCATAGCTTTTGAGAATCACCGAGTGAACGACAAGAATCGGAGTAGGAGTCGCCAACCGGACATTAAGCTTCCAATTTATCTCGCATCAATTTGATCTTCTTCATCCACCATATCGACCAACGTTTCCGTGTAGCGCCATAACCTTGAACCCCTCGGACGGATCGTTGAGCTAAGGACAAAATCATTTCGAAAAGACTATTAGAAACCTTTTCTATTGTACATTGCAAATTAGCTTGTTCATGTTCATCCAATTTTGTTGCAATTACCGAATCCTCAATAACCATTGCGAAGCATATTGTTGAGGTTGATAAGGAACCATGGTCCTGCGTGTTGCTAGTATTATCCTTCAAGCCATAATCGATTCTCATTATCGGATTTGTGCTCCAAATTCGTATTATCACATGCCACGTCATCCGAATCAAAGACCTTAACATCAAAAGCATTCTTGGTATGAATACGTGAAGAAGAAGGTTCACCCCCTTAACATGACCTTGTCGTCCCAAGCATACTTGCACCCAAGTTTGATCCAACCGCTTGCCCTTTTGTAACCGAACACAATCTCGAGCGGTGGAATGTCCACGAACCGGACTTTTTTCTTTGCGCTCAATGTCGTCCTTCTCCTTGTCGTTGTACCTCATTGATTTGACCGACGACAATTGTTGATATGGTGCCCAACTATGCGACGGCTTGGCACAAAAATTCGCAAATTTTCATAACTAAGTGAAACAATCGAACAATGTCCCACCCACTCTACCATGATAAACTCCTGTAGAGGTTTATTTAAATCAATTTCGACTAAAATAAGTACAAAATGTCCCACTTCCCCCGACAACGACCGTCCCATCGATTTGAATAGAGGTACCAATTGCACTAGCAATTTTCATAATAAGAGAAGGATGCCAATACTCGATGCTTAATTCATATATGCGAACCCAAACTTGTGTCACCGAAGTATTTATTTTGTAAGGATTGAAATCCGGTACCCAATTTGTAATCCGTATAGTCCCCGGATTCAAATTCCATGAAGCTTTGGTGAAAACCCGATTCCGATCGGCCACATCATTGAATTGTAGGCTATAATAACCTTTGCCTAGGGGAACCAAACGCCATGAATGTTGAATTTTCCACGCATACTGCAATTTCGATTTAAAGACTTCCAAAGCACAAGGTATGACCCCCTTAGGAAGCAAGAGACGTCCAATTAAAGAATCACGTAACTCCACCGCTCGTTGATGGTAGATCCCCTCATCCATCGTAACAGAATAATAGTTCTCTTTCTTAATTGATATCGTATCCTCTACAGACTTTACCGTTTGGGCATGAGTATGCTCCGAATTGGGGTTGTGAGATACCCTAGGTAAAACCCCAGGAGAAGGTATCGAAGGGGTTGCTATTATGGGACGTTGAAGAATCCTTATCCAATGTTCTCCTTGACGACATGATGCAGAATCAATTAATTGATTGTGCATAGAGGACTCTAAATCTGGGGATGATGAAACATTATGGCCTTGTTTGTTTATGTTTCCATTGGCCTCTTTCCAGTTTCCAACTATACATAAAAGTGGAATCATGTTTGTTCATAAAATTTCCAATGGAAATCATCATTTTCATTTTCTATTTTTCACATAAAACAACATTTCAAACCTATAATTTCTATTCTCAAACCTATACACTACCCTACATCACTCATCATTACTTATCAATCACTATTCTCATATTTTAACCCAATTATATATGTGGGACCCACCATTATCAACTTTATCTATTTAAAATATTACTATTTTTAAATTATAACTATCTAATGAGACCCACCAACTTAATCTTACAAATATAATATTATATATTCAAATTAAAATATTGAAGTGGACCCCACCACTACCAACTTTTCAATTATTATATACATAAAATAATATTTCACAACTACTCAAACCAAACACAATCTCATTTCCAACCTACATAAAACACATTTCAATTCATTCATCCAAACACAATCCCAATTTCCACACGAAAACCAATAAATTCTCAAAATTCTATTTCCAACTCCAGAAACTGGAAATGGACCATGGAAACATAAACAAACAGGCCCTATGAGAACCCACTTTGGGATTAATCAACAGATGCGTGCTGGAAAGTTCAGGGAATAGATCAAAATCAAGGTCCATCATGATGAATATCACAACTAATCTACGTGAAGATGATTTCTTCAATAAAACTGATTATGGATCCCACTTAGGAGGGGGATCCATCAGCCGCCGCCTCGCTCACATTCAGAGTAAAATGAGTACAATAAAATTAATCTGGCCTCTCGGAAATATCAACATCCATTCTTTCACTTCACCAAACTTCACCAATTCTTAACCAAAAAAATAACAATAATAAAATCAAGAAGCAAAAATCCCCAACAAGATCAACAATCAATAGCTCAATTAATATATCCCAAAATGTGATGATTGGAAGGAAAAAAGTTCAGAGAGAGTGAAGAGAAAAAAAAACAAAATCGGAACTCACCCAACTAAGTACCAA
This sequence comes from Rehmannia glutinosa, assembly GCA_016081115.2. Classification (NCBI taxonomy): domain Eukaryota; kingdom Viridiplantae; phylum Streptophyta; class Magnoliopsida; order Lamiales; family Orobanchaceae; genus Rehmannia; species Rehmannia glutinosa. The sequence continues at coordinate 6,410,261 of CM071936.1, forward strand.
ACATTTAAAATAACATACCAACTTGGAGTGAAAGAAAAATTAAACTGGAGTACCAACCGAGATGTGACGGGTGACGATGGGTGGAGGGTCAATGACGGGCGGCGATGGGCGGAGGCAGAGTGACGAGTATGAGCAGCAGTGATGCCTGAAATTTCAGATGGGATACCGTAACATATTATTAGACAGTTGGGGAGCTACGGGCGCGATTATATATACTTTCATTTTGAAAAATTTCATTTTGCTAGAGAATAGCGGCAAAAAAAAAATTTGGAAGAAAGAAGATGATTTTTGAGAGTGTGATTGGATGTGAGCTGAAAAAGTAACGATGAAAGTTGATTTGATTTAAAAATAATAATATAATAATTGGATATGATTGATAGTTAGAAATGTGCGAGTGAGTGAATAGTGAAATTTGTGGAAGAATGTGTAATAATAATTAGTTTTTTTTGTGAAAAAGTGTGTAGATTTGATTTGGACATGGTAATTAATTTACCACCGGCCTTTCTTCTTGATAAGGGCAAAATATTTGCCCGGGCCGACCGACAGTCCGTGACATCGGGCCGACCGACCAGGCTACGGCCGGACCGATCCAGCCAAGGCCCATGATATTAACATCGTCTGATTAAGTATTAAGCCTTGGGCCGATCTGTGGAGGCTTGCGGTTTGAGATTGTTCTAAGGATTGTCTTGGGCCGACCTATTGAGCCCATAAATAGGTGGAAAGCTTATCATAGGGGTCGACCTGTTAAGGCCCAAGTACGTGGTTGTAGGGCTGCTATGAGGCTGACCTATGTAAGGTCTATTGTGTTAGGTCGACCCGTTAAAGCTCTGCATGGTTAAGCCGATCTGTTATTGACCCAGTGTAGGCTAACCTGACGTCTGAGGAAGAGGTCAGCCTGAGCCCGAGATGTAGGAGGCACTGAAGATACTTTGGAAATTTGAAGGGGGGTTTCGTACAATACATTGGGTCGAGGTGTTTTAGAGACAGGTCGGAGCTATGGCCTTACATGCGTAAAATTAGGGTTTTTAAGAGATCCAATCCTAATCTAATGATGACTCTGACACCAAATCGTAACGGAATCCCGGATTTTACGGAAACCCTAATCCGAGCTAAGGTATAAAAGGCTCAAGCCCAGGTTCATTCTAACCTAATCTCATTTTTTACTGTTACATTGCTTTTTCTCTCTAGCCTTTATTTCCTTTCCAAGGCACTGACTTAAGCATCGGAGAGGGTACGCCGGAACCCCCCTCCGGCCCCCCTTGTGCAGGTTTCGTGGTGGACTTCATCTGGGAAGGTGATCAGCGAAGAGAGGACTTTTTTGGGAGCAACCAAGTGGTGCCGTCTGTGGGAAACATTGAGCAGAGACGTGAGATTCGAGTTTTGGCTATGGAGGATGTTAGGAGAAACTTGGAAGATGATCTGAATCGTACGCCGCTGGGAGATACTTCGGGCGTGGTTATGCAAGAGGGAGGATCGGGAGGAAAAAGGACCTCAGAAGAAGCCGAGGTCTGAGGCAATGGGAGGAAGGCCGAGGTTTGAGAAATATACGCCATTAGGTCATCCTCGGCGAGGTGCTTGTAGGTATTGAGAGGCATCCCGACATGAGGTGGCCAAAGGCGCACGCAGAGGCACCAGTGAAGGCGAAATGTAAGGAATTTTGCAGATTTCACAATGAGTATGGGCACACAACAGATCGGTGCACACACCTGAGGGATGAGATCGAGCGGCTCATTCAAGCAGGTCATCTCAGGGAATTTGTGTACATCAACAAAAAGGAGAAAAAAAGGGGAGTATAAGAGGGATAACCGGGGATATCATCAACCTCAGTGGGAGCCGGAGCGTAGGGGAGAAGAAAGGGAGGAGCTACCTCCACCTCCGCCCCCACCTCGGCGAGAGGTCATTCAGATGATTATTGGAGGACCGGCAGAAGGAGATTCGAGGCGAGCTCGGAAAAATTATGTGAGAGCAAAGAAAGACCACGATCGGGTCTGCAAGAAGAGCGATTGAAAGTGGAATGTGCAGTCGGGCGGCGAGTATCCAATTTGGACCGTAGGATTGCAAGGGTATCGTGACACCTCACGATGCTCTTGTGATCACGGCGACGATCTCCAATTATGATGTGCAACGGGTATTTGTGGATACAGGAGCTCAAGAAATATCCTATTCTACGATTTCTATAAGAAGATGGACCTCTAGGTCGGCTTGAAGACGGTGGAGACGGCGCTGGTCGGATTCGCTGGAGGGGTGATCCAACCAATAGGTATGATTACTTTACCTGTCTCTTTGGGTAAGGAGCCTAATCATAAAACTAGAATGATTCGATTCTTGATAGTTGATGCACCGTCCTCCTATAATGTTATGTTGGGTAGACCGGCACTAAATATTTTCCAAGATGTGGTGTCGGTATACCATCTGAAAATGAAGTTTCCTGTGGGAGAAGAAGTAGGAGAGGTCAGTGGTGATCAATATATAGCTAGAAAATTATATGTAGAAAGTATTCAGAAGGCAGAAAGGGGGAGTGCTTTTGATGATGATAGGAACAAAGACAAGTTGATTAGGTTGGACGAGCCGGCGGAGCACGTCCAACCTAATGATGAAATGATGTTGGTCGAGCTGGTGCCAGGTGATCCTGATAAGGTCACCAAGGTCGGAAAAGAGTTGCCTGATGAATTGATGGATGAGCTAGTGGGGTTTCTAAGGAGTAATGTGGATGTGTTTGCTTGGACAACGGAAGACCTGGTGGGGATAGATCCGAGTATTGCTGAACACAGGCTTAATGTTAATCCGTCATATAAGCCAGTGAAACAAAAGAAAATGAATTTCGGTCCTAAGAAGGACGCAATAATTCGAGCGGAGGTGCAAAGGTTGTTGAAAGCAGGCACATTAAAGAAATCCGATTTCGAATGGCTATCTAATGCGATTGGTTCAAAAACAGAGGATGATTGGCGCATGTGTGTGGATTTTAGGGATTTGAACCGTGCTTGCCCTAAGGATTACTATCCATTGCCCCGAATTGATCAGATGGTGGATTCGACGTCGGGGCGTGAACTGCTTAGTATGATGGATGCATCGCAAGGATATCACCGATCAAAGCCAGCGAAGAAGACCAAAAAGGGTATGCTTCACCACCTCTTTTGGTATCTTCTGTTATGTAGTGATGCCATTTGGGTTGAAGAATGCGGGAGCCACATACCAGAGGTTGGTGGATAAGATGTTTGGGGAGCAGCTCGGCAGGAACATTGATGTATACGTGGATGATATGTTGGTCAAGAGTATGAAGGCTGTGGATCATGTGCGTGACCTAGCTGAAACGTTCGATACTTTGAGAAAATATAGAATGAAGCTGAACCCCAAGAAGTGTGCCTTTGGGGTCAGGTCGGGAAAGTTTATGGGGTACATGGTGACGGAGAAAGGAATAGAGGCCAACCCGGAGAAGGTCAGAGCCATCAGAGAGATGGCACCACCTCGGGATACCAATGATGTGCAAATGTTTAACGCAATTCGGCTAAGCGGCTACGAATCGGTTTATTTCGCGCCTCGCGAGAGAGGAGCTTGCCCTTTTCAAGGTCTTGAGGAAGGCCAAAAAGTTCGTTTGGGATGAAGAGTGCCAAAAGGCTTTCAAGACTTGAAAAACTACTTGGGATCTGTCACACGCTAACTAAGCCGTTGCCCGGAGAGCCCTTATATCTCTACCTTTCGGTGGGGGAGCAGGAGGTTAGTACGGTCCTGATCAGGGAAGAGAAATCAGCTCAGAGGCCGGTGTATTATGTTAGTAAGGTTCTGAAGAATGCCGAGCTGCGGTATGCGGAGATCGAGAAGGCAGGTTTGGCCTTGGTGGTGACTGCGAGGAGACTCCGGCCGTATTTCCTTTCGCATAAGGTAATCGTCCGAACTAATCTTCCGTTAATAAATGTGATGAGTAAGCCCGAGGTAGTGAGGAGGCTAGTGAAGTGGGCTGTTGAGCTCAGTGAGTATGATATTGACTTCAAGAACAGATCGGCCATCAAAGCTCAGGCTTTGGCAGACTTTGTTCAAGAATCAATAAGGGATGATAGCAACGAGGGGACTTGGGTGATTTATGTGGATGGTTCAGTAGGGAGCTCGGGATGTGGTGCTGGTATCGTCTTGATCAGCCCGCAAGGGATTGAAAATGATTTTGCTGTGAGGTTGGAGTACAAGCTATCTAATAATGAGGCGGAGTATGAAGCATTCATTAGAGGAATGCAAATGGCCATCGAGATGGGATCTGTTAGGATGGTTGTGTACATGGATTCTCAGCTCGTCCACAAGCAAGTTATGGGGGAGTTCGAGGTTAGGGAAGAGAGGATGAAGAGGTATGTTGAAGCATACCGAGCTTTAGAGGGGAAAGTGAAAGAGATCAAGATATGTCAAGTCCCGAGGGAAGAAAATGGCCGGGCGGATTTTCTGGCAAAGATGGCCAGTTCGGCCTTGGAGAATCAAGCCAAACAGATCACACTTTTGATGGCAAAAGAAACAGTGTTGGGGTTGGAGGTCGCAGAGATTGAGGAGAAAGAAGATTGGAGGTCGGCTATCATGGCCAATCTAAAAGAGGGGGTCTTGCCAATAGGTAGGCGTGAAGCAGCTCGTCTGAAAATTCGGGCGACACGTTTTTGTATTATCAGAGATAAGTTATATAAGAGGGGCTTCTCTATGCCTTTGCTGAGGTGTTTGAGTGGAGAAGAGGGTATGCATGTGCTGAGAGAGATGCATGAAGGTTGTTGCGGGAATCAAATGGGAGCAAGGGTTTTGATGAAGAAAGTCCTTGAGGATATTTTTGGCCTTACCTAAAGGGGAAGCGAGAGAAGTTGGTGAGAGCATGTGAAAAATGTCGATCCATGCACCTTTGGTACATAGACGGCGGAGAGCTCATGACAATGAGCTCGGCATGTCCTTTTGCGAAATGGGGAATTGATATTGTTGGTCCCTTTCTCCCGCCGTGTCAAAGGAAATTCTTGATTGTGGCAATCGACTATTTTAGCAAGTGGGTGGAGACAGAGCCTCTTGCTAAGATAAATGAGGACGCAGTGATGAAATTTATTTGGCAAAACATAGTGTGTCGGTATGGAACGCCTCAGATCTTGATATCAGATAATGGAACGCAGTTTGCGGGGGCAGAAATCCGAGCTTGGTGTGAGGAATTAAAGATCAAGCAAAACTTCACATCGGTGGCCCATCCGCAGGCCAATGTGCAGGTGGAAGTGACTAACAGAATTCTTGTACAAGAACTGAAAGCTCGGCTTGAGAGGACAGGAGGAGCATGGGTTCGAGAGCTCAGCTCGGTGCTGTGGGCTTATCGAACTAATCCGAAGGAGGCAACGGGAGAGGCTCCGTTCAGTTTGGTGTATGGGATGGATGCTTTGATACCGGCAGAGATTGGGATGGAAACACATCGGGTTCGAATTTCGATGAAAATATTAATGAGTCGTTGATTCGAGAGGCATTGATACGATAAATGAGAAAAGGAGATGGCATTTTTGCGAGATGGAAAGGACACGAGGAAGGATCAAAGCGACTATGACAAGAAAGTAAAGAAAAGGGCCTTCCAGGTCGGTGACTTAGTTTTGAGAAGGTCAGATGCTAGCAAGAATAAAGGGAAATTAGATGCGAATGGAAGGACCACTTCGGGTAGTGAAGGTCTTTGGCGGGAGGTGCGTCATTTAGCCGGGAAGAGATCGGAGGTCGAAAACTCCCGAGGGCTTGGAACAGTTGCAATTTGAAGAAATATCATTCCTAGAATAGGGGAATATGTGATGTAATTAATTTACTCGTTTTGAATGAAATGATGCGTTGCCCTAAATTATGAGTTCGGAAAGTGGAAATGATAAAAAGTGACTAGTATTTGGAGCTCAACTCGAGCTAGTCTCCAAATACTTGGGGCCACGAGGCCATGCGAAGAGCTCGGCTCGAGCCAGCTTCCTTTGATGAAAGAAGACAAGTATTTGGAGCTCAGCTCGAGCTAGTTTCCAAATACTTGGGGCCACGAGGTCATGCGAAGAGCTCTGCTCGAGCCAGCTTCCTTTGATGAAACTTACAAGTATTTGGAGCTCAGCTCGAGCTAGTCTCCAAATACTTGGGGCCACGAGGCCATGCGAAGAGCTCGGCTCGAGCCAGCTTCCTTTTATGGAACTGACAAGTATTTGGAGCTCAGCTCGAGCTAGTCTCCAAATACTTGGGGCCGCGAGGCCATGCGAGGAGCTCGGCACGAGCCAGTTTCTTTTGAAAGAAGACAAATATTTGGAGCTCAGCTCGAGCTAGTCTCGAAATACTTGGGGCCACGAGGCCATGCAAAGAGCTCGGCTCGAGCCAGCTTCCTTTGATGAAACTGACAAGTATTTGGAGCTCAGCTCGAGCTAGTCTCCAAATACTTGGGGCCATGAGGAGCATAATATGCCAATCTTTTTTGTAAAAAAAACAAAACAACACACAAGAGTTCCGTACGACTTATCTAATTGCGATTCGAAATGCATGTCTTTACAAAACCAAACTATGATAAAAATAAACATCGGATCAGAGATTGAGAAAAGGAAATTGCAAAGAAACTTCATTGATCTTCCAAAATAATTACAAGTGCATAGGAAAAAATTACAAAAAGTAGAACTGAACTCCTAAGCAGTAAGAGGAACATTTTCGGTGTTCAGGTCATCCATGGAGATGGTCACGTCATTAATGAGTGCGAGGTCGGGATCATCATCCGGGATTTCCTGAACTTGAGAAGGGCCTTCGGGAGGCTGAGGGGTTGGCTGATCTCCGGGGACCTGAGAAGGACCTCCCGAGCTGGAGGCAGAGTGGAGGATAAAAGGAGCAGATAAGGATTCTATGCACTCCTCCACAGGAGCAAGGTTGAGACGCTCCGCCTCGTCAGAGAACACGAAGCCCTTGGGGTCGGGCAAGACCTTCCTGGGACCTCGGTGATCTAAGGGCTCGGTAGTGATACCGCATTCCCTGAGCTGACGCTTAGCCTGGTCAAAAGCAAAGCCGTAGTACTCCATGGCAGCTACAGAAAAAACTTTAATAAATTCCCTGGAGCTCAGAAAGGCTTTCACCCTCTCCCGAATGGCTGAACTATTGAAGAGCCTTGGGGAGGTGAGAAAACTTTGGCGACCAACCGATGCCCTTAGCTCGGGCTTGATCGGCATTAACAAAGCAACGTTTGGAGATCATTCACTTTCGGTCTTGAGATCGCATTGTCGATCTCGAGCCTTTATCTTGGCCTCCAGAGAGGCCACAGTAGCCTTATTGACCTCCTCCATGTCCTTATATCGGCGATTCTCCTCCGTGAGTTTAGTCTCCCGAGCTTTCAGCCGAAGGAGCTCCTTCTTAGTATTGTTGAGCTCGGCAACATTGGAGGGATTAGTAAAACCGACTCAAGCCCGGGAGATCAGGGCAGCTAGCTGTGCCTCGGCCTTCGAATGATTCAGGCAGAAGGAGCTCACTAGCTCAAAGATCATTGAAGTTTCTCAAGCGATTCGGCCGGTTCGGCGATTGCCTTGGGCGTCTTGAATTGCAAAAGTTCCATCATTATTCTTCAGGATGGAGTTGCCCGTAAAAAAGGTCTAGTTGGGTGTATGAATAGGAGTGTGGGAAAGGGAGAGAACAACAGTAGGAGGAGCGGTGGTCTTGGCCTTCTTGGCTGCCCCTGCGCTGGTACTAACATTCGACCTCTTGGGAGGAGGAGGTCGGATAAGAGGTTGAGCCTCTGGGCCTGTGAGATCGGCCATCACTGTAGCAACCGTATCAGGTCGTCGTAGTGAAGTCTGACCTCTGGGGCCCGGAGTAGCCGCACTGGATGAGGGTTGGACTGAGCTGGGAGCAATTTGTTGCTCCTCGTTATCCAGCTCGGCGACCATCTGTGCCATAAACATATCTGCACAAAGAGGAATTAGCTGATGAGTAAAGGATCAAATAAATTAACTAAAAAAAAAATGATGACAATTACCAATGTCACAAGGCAAGGGGGCCACGATGGAGCTCAGCTCAAAGTAGTATAGGAGTGATGGAGTTATGAGGCGAGAGAGGTCATACTTGACCAGGGTAAGTTTATTTATTTGAGCTTGGAGGTCAGGAGACCGATCTCTGGGGTTGTGTTTGTGTTGGAGAGGAAGAGTCTAGGTCCAAACAATGGGAAACCCCCAAGCTCGGGGGGAAGAAATGAAGAAATATCTATCCTTCCAGAATTTGTTGGAGGAATGATACTTGCTTAAAAATTGAGCATCACCTCGGGAGGTGATATAGAAAAGACCGTTAGTGGTGAGCTCTTTATTTGGAATAGGGCGAAAAATAGTTCTAAAGTGGGCTCTATTTCTAAGTACTTAGTCAGAATGATGAATCCGACCAGGATACGGAAGGAGTTCGGAGCCAGTTGGTTAAGGGGTACCCGGGAGAACTCGGACACCCCAGCCATAAATGGATGGATGGGAAATCTAAGGCCGCCCTCTATCTGGCCTGCAAAAAAGGCTAGGGCATTGGGGGGAGGTCGGTTAGGTCTGTCAGAACGACTAGACAAAGAGAGTTTGAAGGTAGAAAGAATTTGAGCAGTCCTTTTTATGGTTAAGACATTGGAGGCTGACAGGGTGGTCTCCCTAAAGTCATGTGGGTACACGGGTAGAGGACCCGAGCTCGGAGCTCGGATCTCTATTGTGTCGGAATCCTGGCCCGAATCCGAACTGGATTCGGTGGCATCAGGGTCCGATGGACGGACTCCGGTGAGAGAAAGTGGTGGAGGAGCAGAACCCGTCGTTATGGCCCACCGTTCTAAATCAGCGACGACTGGGTTCGACGGCGTCGAAGGAGAAGAAGATGATGCCATAACAAAGAAAAAGAAAAAAAATTAAGAGAAGGGGGATTACTTACTGGATGGAGATAGAGGAAAAAGTGGGTTGGAGCCTAGATCTTTGAAACTCGCCGGAATTTGAAGAATTCCACCGGAGAAGGACTTGTCTGCTTGAGATAGGCTCTGGATTTCAGGAATGTAAAAGTAGTGAATAAGGAAGAAGAGGGGCTTTTATAGGAGAAGAAAGAGAATGAAGGGTTGCCTCGGTATTCGAAGGGACAGAACACGGTTTACGAAGCATCGAATTTGAAAAGACGTCTCATCAATCACATCCATGTGTCAGGTACTTGAGAAGCCAAAGGGCGGCAGGAATTTTAAAAGCCAAGAGCCGACGGGAATGTGAAAAGCGTGAACCCTAAAAATAGGTCAGCTCGGCCTGTCAGCAACTATGGTTTAGGCGGAGACCAATCCATAGTTGGGGGGAGGAATTGATAAGGGCAAAATACGGTCTGGGCCGACCTGATAGGTCCGTGACATTGGGCCGACCTGACCAGGCCTACGGCCCCGGACCGATCCAGCAAGGCCCATGATATTAGGCTGATCTATTAAGTATTAAGCCTTGGGCCGATCTGTGGAGGCTTGCGGTTTGAGATTGTTCTAAGGATTGTCTTGGGCCGACCTATTGAGCCCATAAATAGGTGGAAAGCTTATCATAGGGGCCGACCTGTTAAGGCCCAAGTACGTGGTTGTAGGGCTGCTATGAGGCTGACCTATGTAAGGTCTATTGTGTTAGGTCGACCCGTTAAAGCTCTGCATGGTTAAGTCGATCTGTTATTGACCTAGTGTAGGCTAACCTGACGTCTGAGGAAGAGATCAGCCTGAGCCCGAGAGATGTAGGAGGCACTGAAGATACTTTGGAAATGTGAAGGAGGGGTTTCGTACAATACATTGGGTCGAAGTGTTTTAGAGACATGTCAGAGCTATGGCCTTACAGGCGTAAAATTAAGGTTTTTAAGAGATTCGATCCTACTAATGATGACTCTGTCCCAGATTTTACGGAAACCCTAATCCGAGCTAAGGTATAAAAGGCCCAAGCCCAGGTTCATTCTAACTTAATCTCATTTTTTACTGTTACATTGCTTTTTCTCTATAGCCTTTATTTCCTTTCCAAGGCACTGACTTAAGCATCGGAGAGGGTACGCCGGAACCCCCCTCCAGCCCCCCTTGTGCAGGTTTCGTGGTGGACTTCATCTGGGAAGGTGATCGGCGAAGAGAGGACTTTTTTGGGAGCAACCACTTCTGTTGGAAATTAGGTCATGAGTCTAACAGACTAAAACTCGATAAAACATATATTTATATCATCAAATTATTAATCTAATAAAGAAGAATTTAATATCACCTAAATTGTGGAATTAAAATCCATTTCAATATGAAAACTAACTGGGTCATGAGGCCAAAAACCCGACAAATTTCCCTAATACTCCTCGAATCATAAGTTCACTATAGGCCGTGGCATTTCGGTGCATAGCTAAAGACCCACATTCGAGTTTCTTGGGCCAGTTGGGCTCTTTCTGCAATTTGGAGGCTAAAGAAACTCGAATTCTAGAAGCCTAAAAGAGGCTCCAAAAGCAAATAAACCCAAAATCGATTAAGAAAAAAAAAATGAGCGAAAAAACGAAAAGAAGAAGAAAAATAATTTTTGTGACTGAGGTGATATATTACAGTAATATTTATCTTTTTGTTAAATTCTAAAACCTGAAGTGAGAACGCCGGACAAGTCCAGCCCCTCCTCGCGATGTTGTTCTCCTTTTGCTTGTTGGATGCTGCAGATCCAAACTTTGGGAGTTCTTGTGGCGGTTGGTCATGGACCGCGAGATGCGAGTCTTCGGAGAGTGGTGGAGTTAGGTTGCGGAGGTAATCTTGGGAGAGGAGACACCGTTGTTTCTGTACGTGGTTGGGTTTTTTTTGGGTAGTTTTGCTTTATTTTTTTCGTAGATTTAGTGTCTCTTTTTCTTTTCCGTTGTTGGCTTTTGTGGTTCTCGGTTGAAGGCAAATCTTGTAGGCAAGTTTGAATTGATTATCTTGCAGTGCATGAAAGTAGCTCGTGCCCCAGGGTGCATTTTCTTTTTTTGTGTCTTTGATGGTAGTCTTCTTTGGGGGAGTGCCTTAGTCTTCTGGTGCCGGTGGCGTTCCAACTTCCTCTTGGGGGAGTTTTTAGTTTTTGTTTTGTTGTTCTTTTAGTCCTTGTGTTGGTTTCTCCTTTGGAATGTGTATTCCCCTTAATATTTGGTAGAGCAAGGCGGCTTATGCTAATAGACATGTTATAATAATATTTTTTAGTTGAAATGTTATTCTATCATTTTTGGTTTTTAAAAAAAAGTGATAGATTTTTCTAACCTAAATTTGAACCCTATTATGAAATTATCTCCTTGACTACGTGCGTCTCATTCTTATGCTAGCCCCATTACTTGGTTTTTGCACTCTTGTTTTTATTCATCTTTCTTTAGTTGATTTTTGTAATTCGATCATCATTCGTAATAAAATTGCACATTTTACCTTCAAAAAACTTTAATATATTTTTACTATAAATAATTGGGATAATTATCAAAAGTAAAAAACCTAAAATTCAGGCTAATTACGAAAAAAAATCAGAAATTTTTAAAAATTGCAAAAAAAAATAAAAATATTGTACGTGGTTTGATTCCGTATCATATTTTCCCTCTTCATACACAAAAAAAAAAATTAAAAATCTACATTGACATTAATAGAAATATTAGTCATCTTCTTAAATTTAAGATATAATCAAACCTGATGGACTTTTTCTAATTTTGAAACATCTCTTAATTTTTGTAATTAGCCGGACCTCAAGATTTTTTATTTATTGCTAAATCATATAATAACAACAATTTTGAAAATCATAAGGAGTATAAAAGGGTAACATAGAATAACCGAGAGTAATTAAGACTGTGAGAATCGAGTGTGCTTTGTAATTCTCTCATTAGTATTTAGTACTCTCTAATTAATTTTCTAGTAACATCAAGAAATTGACGCAATCGTCATCAATGGCGTCGAAAACAGACAAGAATTTCAAGAAATCGCCGGCGAAGAGGGGTTTGTTGGACATAGACTTGAATGCTCCGCCTCGAGACGACTCTCCGTCGGACAACGATCAAGAACCCTCCGATTCCGATTCCGGCCACGTGGAGGACGCGCCCTGTCAAAGCGCATGCAGCTCGAATATTCACAAAATCGCAGCCCAAGTCGATGTTGACAAAAACGAAGAAGATGAAAAACAGAGGAGAACGCGACTTTGGAACGCGCTTCTTGATGTGAGCGAGGACGCTCTGCGCGAGTACGAGGAGAATCACAGAGAAACAGAGAGAAAATCGAGTCGGGCAAAGAAGAAGACTAATAACCGACGTCGGATTATGGAAGAAGAAGACAGTAATTCGGATGTTGAAGTGACGGCGGCGGCGGCGGCGGAGGTGGTGGCGCCGCCTGTTGTGCGGTCGACGAGGGACTCGTTTATCGGGGTTGTGGAAATTCCTCGACGAAATAGAAGTGGCAAATCAACCATTGTTGCCAAGCACGGTAAGTCAAGGTGATTAATTGTGCGGTAGTGAACTTTTTTTTACCATCTGTTAATATTTTTTATTCACTGGGAAGTGATATACATTAACATCATTGAAGATGTAAAAAATATGCCTTTTTTTTTCTTTCTAGTTTTTATTTCCTTTTTGAATTTCTTAATTCTGGATTTATACCTCAGTTTTAGTGTGTTGGAGCTGTTCATTTTTTGAAGACTGGGTATTTTTGATGAAGGACTATTGGGAAATCAAGATTTTTTTACTTTCCAGCTAGTTTGTGATTTGTGATGATGTTTTTACGAAGTTTTTGTCTTTTTTTTGAGGAAATACGAAGTTTTTGTCTTGGTTCAACATGTTAGTGTTTAAATTTATTTAATTTTTTTTATCGAATTTTGAAAAATCTTATTTGAGCTTAATTTGATTATTTATTGAGTTTTAATGGAGTTGAATATAGATGATAGATCAAGTTCTAACAACTTGATTTTTTTATACATGGTTTATTATTTTTAAAATACTAAATGAATATTAATATTAACTTTATCTGGCTCTTTTGCTCTTTTCCCAAGTCTTACCATAAAATTCTCAATTTTTTAACATAAGAACGAAATTTACTTAATTAAATTGTACGGTTTTTTTTTTATCTTTTTTTACTTTTTAGCTAGTTTGTGATTTGTGATTTATGATGATGTTTTTACAAAGTTTTGTCTTAGTTCAACATGTTAGTGTTTAAATTTATTAATTTTTTATCGAGCTTTGAAAAATCTTATTTAAGCTTAATTTGATTATTTACCGAGTTTTAATGGAGTCGAATATAGATCAAGTTCGGACAACTTGATTTTTTTTATGCACGGTTTATTATTTAAAAATACTAAAGGAATATTAATATTATTTAAGGGAAAATTGCAAAATTGGTCCTGTATCTACAGGGGTGTTGCAAAATTAGTCCTGTAACTTTTGAAGTTGCAATTTTAGTCCTTTGACAATTTTGCCCCTTAGCAAAAACAACAATATTAATTATGTAATTTTTAGAATTTGGCAGTTTTAGTTTTTTATTTTTTAGTTGTGGTAACTTCGGTACTATTATTCAAAATAACCAATTTTGACATTCGTACGTGTTTTTGTATTTTCATAATTAGAAAACAATACATGTAGAGCTCGTATCTCAGGTTTTGATTTGATTTATAAATCTAAAATTCTTCCATCATTAGGCAATTTATTGTATAAATGATAAATAAATCCTATCAAGTAAATAAAATACAGACGCTGATACCATTTTAAACTTGATCTTAGGTATATCGATTGTTTTGGCTATCAAGGGCATTTTGAGAATAATTAAAATATTGAAATGGCCATTAAGATAAATTTGCATCAACTTAAAATTTATAAGACCAAAATTGTACAATAAAAAAAAAACTTACGTAAACCAAAATTGCAAAAAGAGCAAAATATACATGACTAAAATTGCAATTTCAAAAATTCTGACTAATTTTGCATTTCTCCCTAATATTAACTATATCGGGCTCTTTTGCTCTTTTCCCAAGTCCTACCATAAAGTTCTCAATTTTTAAGATAAAAACGAAATTTGCTTAATTAAATTGTATGGTTTTTTCATGCACATATCAAAATTCTTTTTAATTATACATTTTTTTGAATAAATTCGAATATATAAAAATAAAAGAGTAAAATCTTGTTTACAAAGCCAAACAAATAGCAATAACGAAAAAAGAGAAATCGGACAAAAGATGAAATCAAGTCACATGCGAAGCGCAGTAGCCAAAATGGGGCCTCATTAAAACCTACCAAAGTAAAACCCACCTCTTGTGGGAAAAACCCTTGTAGGAAAAAAAAAAGAGTACCCCAAAGAAAGGCAAAACAAATCGCAAACACTATCGATGAATAGCCCAAAGCGGCGAAACCCTCCCCACTAATGCCGAGGTGATAAAGTAGAGTGCGATCCGCAAAGAATAACCTCCCGAAGAAAATCGGCCGCGTCCCACCAAGTATTACCAACCGTATACGCCGCTTAGAAAGGGTGTCGGCCGCTCGATTAGCCTCCCGATAAACATGAGACGCCCGAAAATGAACGAGACGAAGACGACAGAATAAGAGGATAAGCCCGCTTTGATGACCCAAGGAACTTGCATAGAAAAGGTAGAAAAAATCGAAACCACATAAGGCGAGTCGACTTAACCAAATAAAATCCCATCCTTTATCCAACGCGATTTATGGCGGTGATAGCCCCTTTGTAACTCGCGGCGCGAAACCCGACCAAGCGGACGGTGAAGCGACCCGAACCACAAACCCATGGCAATTCGAAAGACACCACCACAAGCGAGTCTCCTGGCGACCCCATTGCACTCCCATCAGTATTAACTTTAATCCAACCAAAAGGAGGGAGACTCCAACGCACAAGAATAGGGTAATTATTACGTCTACAATAGCCAGGGATGGCTAGTTTGCTCAAAATAGAAAGATTCAACGAATCATTATTCATATAGCCGATAGGAGTATTACGAGATTCTCTAATGAACGAAAAAACTTGAGCCCGAACAGCCATAATCGAAATCTTGTAATCCTCAAAGATCGCTTTATTGCGACAAGTCCAGATGACCCAAATCAGAGTAATCAAAGTAAGTTTCCACAAAAATAGGATCTGGGAGCTTCCCTTAGCCTCCAAACTCTGAATGATAACACCCAAATGTCAGAAGAGAAATCCAAATGAACATTGAAGAGACCAGAAAAGAAATCCCAGTTGGGTCGCACCATCGGGCAATCCAAAAAACAATGATCCAAATCCTCCGAATGATTGAAACAAAAGTGACAAACTGCAGGCCCAATAGTCCCTCTGCTCTGCAAATGACCCCACAAGGGAAGCTTATTATGAATAAGGCGCCAAACAAGCAAGGAACGACGAGATGGGATACACGTGTGCCAAATCCATTTACCCCAACGAACAATGGGAAAATTCGTATGTATATGCCAGTAGGCTATACGAGATGAAACAGCGCCATGAACCGAATTAGACCAAATTCGAGAATCTTTCCCACCAACAACAGGCATGTCCAACATATCTATGACAATATCTTCACAAATTCAAAATGAACAATGAAGTGAGATGCCAAGTGCCATCAAAAAGATAGTCGGAAACCTTTTGATCCAAAATCCCGCGAAATCGGCGAGGATACCCAATTTATTTGCAATACTATACCCAAGCCAATTATCCCACGAGCGAAATAGTGGAGCCATCCCGGATAATCCATCTGAGTCCGTCTTGAGAGAAGAAATAAAAGGCGAAAACCCGTCCACAAAAAGGAACTAACCAGGAGTGATCTTAGGCTCAAGATCGCCATCCAAGAACCGCTACGAAGGAATCTAGCCGCCCGAGAATCCGTAGCCAAAATATCCCAAGCGAACGCATCGAAAGGACTCATTCATAGATGAAATAGAACGCAAAACCCAAACCACCCTCATCCGTAGCGCACACATACGACTCCAAGAGACCGTAACAAGGCTTTTTTTTCGTGATGTCCCCAATCCAAATAAAATTGCGAGCGGCCGGTCAATCGACGGATGAGTGTGACCGCCATTTGTAAACCATCATAGAATGAACAATGAATCAAGATAATCGAATTTACTAAGCAAACCCGACCGACCATAGACAAAGAATGACCGCTTCCCGATTCTCGAATTTGCTAATGATACGATCAATAATTGGCTCCAAATGAATCCGTCTTGCACCCCCTTAAAAGCGGAACACCCAAATAAGTAAAAGCGCGACTCCTCCCTCATCCGTATCGAGCGAAGAATAGACCTCTTGACGAACAAATTTGCCAAAATAGATGGCGGATTTGTCACGATTAGCATCTTGACACGAAGTTGCTCATAATCCGAGAGAATACGAGAGATAGTCTCGATTATCAATGGAAGCTTGACAAAAAATGATCACATCATCGGATACAATAAATGCGTAGGATAGGAGATACCATGACCGGCCGAATACTAGAGATAGCACGAGATTGAACGTGTTGACTTATGAGGTTACTTAAAACCTCTTCCGCAATGCGACGAAACGTGGGGGACAACGGATCCCCTTGACGGACCCCTTGCGAACACCCAAAATAGCCAACCGGGAGCCGTTCGAGAAAATCGAAAGTTTGGCGGTCAAGAATGCTAGAAATCCAACCACAAAATTTGTTCGAAAAAACAAAGGCTCTCATAACGCCCAACAAAAATCCCAAGAGATGGTATCAAAAGCTTTGCGAATATCCACTTTGATGGCCATGTTGCCACCATATGCCCGACGATCTAAACAATTAATGCATTCGAAGCAAGAGAAACACAATCATGAATACGACGGCCCGCAATAAACCCAAATCGAACCGGCGAGATGATAGAGGTCGCCACTGGAGCCAACCTCTTTGGAAAGAATTTTACTAATAATCTTGAACAAAAATTACTAAGTACAATGGGTCGAATCGATCGACTTTAACGGCCTCGCTCTTTCGGAATGAGCACCACAAAACTAGAGTTAATCCCGAGGAAGGGCGCCCGTATCAAAGAAATTCGAATGGCTTGAACCACATCCGACGAAACCAACTCCCAAGCAAACTGATAAAACTTACCAGGAAGCCATCGGGTCCGGGAGCACTCGCAGATCCATCTCAAAAATCGCTTGTTTAATCTCCTCGATGGAAGGGCGATTAATGAGACTCATATTTTGGTGAGGCGTGGCCGAGGTGGGTGAATGATGGAGAAATACGAGTCAATGACGTAGAGGTAGGAGAGAAAGGAAGCCGTGAACAAATTCTCATAAAATTAAACCACATACTCTGCAATAGCAACAGGGTTCCTACAATTCTCCCCATCAATAACCAAGAAAGATATAGAATTCACGCACTTACAATTTTAGTCATCATTGAAAAAACGTAGTATTTCTCTCTCCATCCTTAAGCTAAGTGTTAGAACTTCTCTCTCCGCAACATATCATATTCCTTATGCATTAGCTCCGATAACAGAGCATTAGACTCCACCTCTTGGCAAAAATTCTCATCCGAATAACCATCTATGGCGATCGACTCTTGAATGGCGGAATATCCGATAAAATGGACTCCTTTTTTGAAAAATATTACCAAAGACTCGTAGAATTCGATCTTTAAGACAAACTTTGAGACGCTTAAGCTTACCAAGAATGCGACCCCCAGGAAGTAGACAAGATAGGCGTATTCCACGACTCGATCACAAAGAAAAGAGTCTGTCATCTAGAAGCCACATATCTTTGCCGAAACCGAAAAAGGCGCGGACGAGAAGGAGATGAATCTTACAAGTGATGGAAATGGGATGATGGTCGGACATAGTGTGAGGCAAAACATAGCAACGAACAATCTCCCATAAGTTCAAGAAACCCTCGACATAAGACCCTATCAATTTTAGATTCCACGTGATTCCCCGTATGCATGCGTCCTTTCCAAGTATACTTATGGCCAGGCGAAGGATGTCTCACAACCGAAAATCTTCGATAAAAAGCATAAATTCATGACACGAAGTCATATTCGAAACGTGAGAGCTACGCCGTTCATGAGCACCTAACACAACATTAAAATCCCCACCACAAGAAAATTAGAAACCCTAAAGCTAATAGATCACGCCAAAGTTCCCGACGGCGCCCATACGAGTCATGACCATGAACAAATCCACCTTCGGGTTACCCACGAAAGAAGCGACCTCAACCAAAATAAATTGGTCATCATATGCAACACGGAGGTCAAGTGAAACGAGAGAAACCAAAATCAAATGTTAGCCAAAGATGCCCGACCTATGATTGACTCGTCGAGCGATAACCCCATAACCGTCCAATAAGAGGAGTTAATCGAAGAGATATTCGTTTTTGGTTCCACCAGACAAAGCCAATCTGGTTTGGTAATCAAGCAATGATGTCGTAGCGCAGCTTTAGAGAGATCGTTAGAGATCCTCTAACGCTTCCATGAAGGATATTCATTGTTTACGAGAAAGCTCCTCAAGCGGAGCCATTTTAGTATGCCGGGATTCCTCCTCAACTTCATCAGCCCAAGACTTAGAAACAACCATATCCATAATATTATGATTCTCAGATTTCCCTACAGGCACCAAGAGGCGGGCCTAGAAGGGCCTTCTTTTCGAACCACAGATAGCTTTTGACGAATTTCTTGTAACTTTTTATCCGCTAATAAATCAACAAGTGCATCCTCGGATCTGAAAGTGGAAGAAATAATCGATGTGTCTGGACCTAATAGGGGATCCGGTCGTCCACCTTCAACTAAAGCAACTTCCGTTGAAGGCGGATTAATTAACATAATAGCATCATTGTTCTTGCCACACGCATCCTCTTTTGAAATCGAATCCATCATTCCCGGCCCAGCTTCTATTGCTAAAATAGGGCTATCCGAAGGGACTATCATCTCTAGAGGCATGACATTTTCAATTTCCATATCCAAATTATCTCCATCCCGACTTTCAAGAAGGGCAAAAGCATTACTAGTATTCAGCAGTGGGGGAATATCATGAGAGGAGATTTCGATCTTCCTGGGGACAAAGAATCTCAAGATCCTCTTCCGAAAGTTGCTCCTCGGACAAAACCTTAGAATTAGGAGCTTCACGTCGACTTGCCATGTGGCTTGGGATTACGAGAACGACTCCGAGCTCTAAAAGGTGGTTGCTCGTTATTTATTTGTCGGCATACGGTGTGGAGTGACCAATAAATTGACAATGACTAGTGAATGCGTGTAGACGTTCATACCGAAAGAAAATAAATCCGATGTGCCTGTCACGATCAATTTTCATCTTCTCCTAAAACTCATTCTTAGATCCACATCCATAAGAACACGTGCGAAATGACCCAGAGACCCTAAATATTGTTCTCATCAATTTTAATAAAGAGCCAATAGCTCTAGCAATTCCCATAAGCACCTCGGGGTGCCAATATTCCCAACTAAGACCAAAAATACGAACCCATACTTGAGCAATGGATGTGGTTGTGTTGTCGGGATCGAAATCCGGTGTCCATGGTCGCAAAACGAAATGTGCCTGGTGACGAGAGAATAAAAACGTTTTCCACACAACATCCTTATCATTAAGATTAGAAAAATGTATGTTATAAAACCCTTTACCCAACGAAATAATACGGAAAGAATCAATACGCCATAAAGACCGCAATTTGTCGTAAAGATTCGAAATTGTCGTGGGCTTGCTACCCTTTAGCATATAAAGTCCTACCAATCAAAGAATTTTCGCATAATTGACGCTAGATTCATATATCTCATCCTAATTTCTAAAGAAAAGATATTACCGGTTTTCTTGGGAATGAGCGGAGATGAAACCTTAACATTTAGCATGGGAATTTGAAAAGGCGAAGATTGTTTCAATATACCACTTGTAAGTAGTCGATCGAGCACCGGAGATTTTGTTTGTCGTGGGAACGGCGAAAATAGGAGAATACGCCGCAACCATGTCCAAAGTATTACGATCAAGTGACGTTGAGGGCATGGGATCGGGCCGAGTAAATCGTGGATTTCGGACTCCATAATCGAGCCGTAGATGGAGGCCTAAAGAGGCATCGTCTATTCCGTCATCGAACCCATAACCTCGATTATTCCCCAAATTCACCCCTTTTCGGCGTTTTCCGTGGTCCCGGCGGCAATGGCGCGGCGATCGAAGGTGGTGGTGGTGGTCGGAATTTGATGGGTCGATTCTTCGCCAAGTTTGGTTGAAAGTTATTGAGGCATGAAAGAGTAATTGCAGTTTTACTTTGCAAACCCTAGCTTTTCTTGTTGCGAGAGAGAGAGAAGTTAGAACAGAGGAGATTTGAGTGAGCGAGCGGAAGAGAAGGATAGATAATCAGCTGTTAACAGCATCATCCCTTTCGTTTCGCAGAAGGCCGGAGTGGGGTGGAGCCGTACAAGAGTCGCCGCGCGGACGGAGGAGGATTCGTTTGACAGCTACAAATGTACGGAAAAGCAGTCGCCGGCGACAGTAAATTGGCGAAAAATATCAAGTAGCCCTCTCAAAGATATATTATTATCTCCACATTTGCTATCTTTAATTATACATTATAAGTATGTGAAATTATCATTACTGGTTACCCAAGTCTTAATTCAACACATTTATCCTTTCCTATTTCTGTTGATAAATGTCTACATAGCATTAGCAATATGATCACATTGACATGCAACGACAATCATATAAAACAACCAAATTATACGTTTCGAAAAACAAAAACACTAAATTATGAAATAATTAATTTGAAGAGTATAATTGGAAATGCATTACTATAATGTAAAATTTCAGGCTCAGTATATGTGGACCAACAAAACAAAATAAGTGAAGAAGACTGTAATTTAAGTCACAAAGTTTCTTCCTTACTTATTTTTAGGCCATCAAAAGAAATATATATTAGGGATAATTACAAAAACACCCTTGAGGTTTGGGTTAATTATCCAAAAAAAGCAGACATGTTTCAAGATTACAAAAACCCCTTCATGTTTCTTTTTGTCTTAAATTTAAGAACTATAATATTGTTGTAAATACCAGGATTTTTTTGAAATGTTTTCAAAAATTACTGGAAAAAAAATGTAAGACGGAATCAAACCTCAAGGGTTTTTGTAAATTTCAAAGATCTCTGGTTTTTTTTTGTAATTAGCCCAAACCTTAAGGATGCTTCTGTAATTATCCCTATATATTAATAAAAGCAACTGGTACAAAACCGGTAAAGAAGAACCACGATAGAAAGTCAGGTGGCTCAACAATGGCTCCAAACTCCGTGCTATCAAAACAAGCACAATTAACCGCGTCGCATACTCTAATTTTGCAGGAAATGGATTGGTCATCGACATTTTCATTCCGTAAATTCTGTAAATTTCAGAGAGAGTGAAAATGAAAAAGTACGTCCCACACATTTTTTATCCTTGTGTCTTTATTTCTCTGAAATTTACACAAAATTTACCGAATGAAAATGTAAAGAGTCCGGGTCCCTCATTTTCATCCAAAGCAACAAATAACCTTCTCAAGACTCATTCTTGAGTCCATAATAAAGGACTCATGACGACCCAGAGCTGCTTTGTCGACTCTCTTCACAACATTGCAAACCCGCGACCAACACCCGTCGTATCATCATGAAAGCAGCACGAACGTTGCAGGTAAAAATATGAAGCTGGTGGTTTATGCCAATCTTCACATTTCGCGGACAGCTTGCTGAGGAATGAAATGCTTCCCTGACACCCGTGTGTATAGATAATCTAAACCCGAAAAAACTGTGGTCTTCACTCTTCACATCCTTACGTGATTAATTCACCAACTTATTGTTTCCCCATTCGAATCTGAATCCAAATCCAAACTCTCCACAAGTCGATAAGCAGACTTAACACCGGATTAATTATTACTTATATACTAAAAACCATTTTAGTTCAACAGAGTCAAAAAATTCATTACATCCAGGCATATTTAAATTTTAACAAAGAAATTACGCAATACTAAATTCTCAAACAATACAAATTCTCAATGAAATAAAACCAATCGTCCCCAGACTTTTCTAATCTACTTCGACGGGGCTCTCATTTTCTAGATTATATTCAGGGCAATAAAGGTGATACAGGTTAAAAATAAAATAGGAAAGAAATTGAGAAAACAGAAATATGTATCATCATGTTAAAAAAATTAGGAATAATTAGCGAAAACAGATATAATCGCACATTCAGGGGGCAATAAAGGTAAAAACATAGACATCTTAAAAAATGGAAAGGAATTTTGGGGAAAAAAAAGTTCCAAGGGCATAATCAGGGCAGTAGAGATCAAAACAAAAACACTAGGTTTTGAAGAGAACAATTTAGGATAGAAATTGTTCAAAAGAAATTGCGATCGCAGTGGGATTCGAACCCACGACCTTTAGATCCGGAGTCTAACGCGATATCCACTCCGCTATGCGATCGGTTGTAAGGGAGATCCAAAAGGGAAAAACTAAACCGAAAAAAGTAAACGAAAACGAGACAAATTGGGTTTTGGAATTTTCAGATATTGAACAGGGTAGAAACGATCGTAATAACATCACAAAAAGACAAAGCAAATATTGGAAAAAGATCCAACCACGAAAAATAACGAGCAGACAAATTATTTTTGGGTCTGAAATTAAGCCGTAGATAAAGAGAATCGATTATAGATAACAGATCTACCTTTTTCTGCAGCCATAATTCGATGTAGAAACGTTGAGAAACTAAAACAAATGGAATGAAGAAAGATTCCAAGGATGATTGGATGAAAGATCCATGATTTAGTCTTTGTTTGCACCATGAATTCGATACCCGATCTGAGAGAAATAGAGAGACCTGGTGGTGCGCGAATAAAATTGCATTAGGGTTTTGATTTTCCTTTTTGAAATGTTTGATCCCACTCGGCCGGTTACAAATTTGCATTTCCGCGCCTCTCAATTTTCTTTATTTGGGTCTTTACCCTTGAACTTTTGATATTTTCACTGGGAACTCGTATTTTCATGTCTTTTTTATGACCTATGTATTTATAATTTATGTTTAGGAGCGTCTATTTGTGACACCACACAATAATATAATTGGAGACAAATTTAATACAAATTTAGCAGACACCAATGCACAGTGGCGTAGCTTAGAAATATGGGATGGCCGTCACGAAATCGGGGATGGGGATGGCACTGAAATCGGGATGAGTCGGATAAAAAACTAAAAGAAAAACATATAAATTTTAACTATTTTTTTAAAAAAAATAATTTACCTTGTAAATTTTTTTTTTAAAAAAAAGGGGCTTGGGCCTAGGTTGGTCTCCTACCTCCGCCACTGCCAGTACTACTATTTGTGGGTTCGAGTAAATTTTGGATCATATACAATTTAATACGAGTCAAATAAGTCAGGTTGATCTGCGAATGAAACATACGAGTTCTATCACTGAGATATTTGAACAACTACACGTTAACAAAAGTAATTAGGAATATTTTTATATAATGAAATGTCAAATTTAATTAAACACAATTAATAGCTATATCAAAACATCCGAAAAGAAACAAAATAATAACAACACGCATAATTCAGGAGGTATTATCATTTAAGCTATAAGGACCTATCTTGTTTTTTTGTTTTTCTTACAATTAAATATTTACATATTAGTTTTCTGTTAAATTTCTGAACGGGTTATACAAGTTAAATGAGTCGTGGCAGGTCAGTCCGAATCCGACTCATTTAATGACGGGTTATTTGGGTAAGATCCGAACCAATGAAACTTAGATCGATATTCACTAATTTTGTATTAGGTTCACCTCGGATTGGGTATTGCCACCACTGGATAAAAGTTGGGTGACCAATTTTGAGTTTTTTCCCAAAACTTAAAGGCGCGATTGGATGTGAGGGAGATTCAATTTTTGTTTCGTTGGAGAATTTTTTTTGAAAACATGCGGTTTTTTATGAAAATATTCAGAAAATGCATTATTCTCTCACTTTCACATTTTCTCATTTTTTCTCTTACCAATCACATCTACACATTTTTTCATAAAAACTAATCACTATTACACATTCTCTCCCACAAATTTCACTATTTACCCACTCACACATTTCTAAGTATCAATTATATCCAATCATCATTTCAAAAAAATAAAAATAAAATTATATCCAATCATTATTTTACTATTTTTAAATTAAATCAATTTCATCGTTACTTTTCCATCTCATATTCAATCACACTCTCAAAATTCATATTTATTCTTCCAAATTTTTTCACCACTATTTTCTATTAAAATGAAAGCATATCGAATCGCAATCGCGTCCCTAAATTCTGACTTGACAAATTTTTTTATTTTTTTATTTTTTTTTTCCCTCAAAAAAAAAACTTCCCACACTGACATTTAAATCCCTAATTCACAGTACGAAATTAGGTTTAGGCTGTGTTCAATCTCTCCGTCTCTTCTAATCTCATCTGAAACAGCCACACTTAATATCAAATCTCAACACATTCATGGATTCCACCCTACCTTTATCACTTAAATCATCATCATCATCATCATCAGACGCCGATGACAAGCCTGATGCGAAGCGTCAAAAATTATCATTACCTCCAGGTAAAGTTGCTGTTATCTGCAACTGCGAGACGATCGAGGGAGATTTTTACTATATAGTTATTATAGATTTAAATTCGAACACTCTCGATTTTGTTGACGATGAATTCATTCGTGTTGCTCCTACTGTTGGGATTAAACGCGGCTATTATGATACCAATGGATTTTGTATATTAGGTTCGACTTTTTATATGATTGACTCTGCTGATAACGATATATATCCTCCGCCAAAGTCAGTTTATACGATCGACTTGTCATCATATTTACACGACGACGATGACGTAACCAAGCCCGATTTGAAAATATGGGAGAAAAGTGAGCTGGGAAAGACCCCTGATATGTTGCACCCCAAGTCGGTGCCTTTTGGTGTTCCCACCCCTGATGGTAAAAGAATGCTGGTATTTTCTTCTATTATTAGATATTAACTTGATGCTGAAATTGCTGGTGTAGAGGATTTTGAATTGTATGACCCCGAAACCAAAACATGGAAACAACTCCCTGGCATACATAACGATTGGACGCGCCACTATCGCGAAAACTCTCATGTTACTTCTTTCTGGATCGCAGCATTTGCTTTCATTGGTAAGTCGACCTTTTTTTATCGAAACTGATACAGAATTGATGTATTCTATTGATCTTGAATCCCTGGACCAAGGTTGGAAACAGTGTGAAACCTTCTATGGTCGTAGCACTACTCGATGTTGTAATTTTCCTTTTTACCTGATTGATGAAGAGTTGTGAAGAGTTGTGTTTGACTTCTGCTTGCGCTTACGACGTTACAAAAGAAGAACACTGTGAGTGGTATTTTCCACGCCCATCATATGGTGTTCAATTTCGACATTGTGGTCATTCTTCTATCATTCTTCTTGGTGATGTCAAGAATGGACAATGCAATTTCTGCACTCTAGAATCGGGTCTAGGCCAAGAGACCAAGTATCCTCACCTGACTATAGATGCATACCATTGTGATGTCTCCAAATATAGAGAGGACAAGAAGAATAATGGTGACGATGCGGAATTGAGCACGAGCATAACCCATGTTCGGTGTTCCAAATTTCTCCTGGACGTCGAGAAATGTAGGGTCTTCTTCCCTCCTAATTTTTTTTCCATTCGAGCAGGCAGTGGTTGAACATATGCCCATAAATACACTTTTTGTCTCTGGATTAGAAGTAATCTGCAGTTATAGGAGATCATCATTTAGCTATTTCAAATATTTTTGTCATGCCGGTTTCATGTTCCGAAATGTCCTGTAATTATTCAGAAATATGCTTGATTTGGGATATGTTTACTTCATATCTGCAGTTATAGCCTGTAATTATTCAGAAATGCGCTTGATTTGGGTTATGTTAACTTCATTTTGCTCGCATTCTAATATGTTACTTATTTTTTTATAACCTGTTTTTGCTTACGTTCAACAATGAATTGTGGTCTCTTGTAAAATTCTTTGCTGTTGAGTAATATCATTGTTTGTTGTTCTTTAATGATTTGTGGCAATCTATGGTGGTACAATATTCACACCTGTGATCTTTGCATTTTATTGTCTGGCATGTACCACATTTTATTGCTTGCTACCACGCAGTCAATAGTATTATTAATGAAATCATGATCTTGCTGATCTTGTAAGCATGATTTTCACTAAGCACTTGCTCTTATCTTTCTTTATTTTCACTGTCTATTAAAACGGGGCCGATTTTGAAGAAACATTCAGGGGAGTGTGCAGCAGACAAGTCTGATTGATGCATTACATCAGATGATCATAGGATGTCTATAATATTGCTGACTACACATAATATTCTTAACTTTACAATGAAGTTTGTGTGTTTTTTGTTTAGAAAACAAGCTTATTGAAGGACAAGGTTGGTCTCTTCAATGCCTACAGTATTAAGCATATCGAGGTGAAAGTGTACTATAAGTGAAAATGGACCATTTTAATCCTATTATTGCAAATCAAGGACAAATCTTTCCTTTTATTAGAACTATGGTACTCTGCAATGGATTTTTCCCCACTAGTTCATTTTTTTTCAGATCATAAATATTATTTGTTGGTGTCAGAAAGAGTATTTGGTTAAATTAAGAGTGCTGCTTAAGGTTAGGTGGTGGAGAGAGCACCATTTAAGCTTAAAACTAAAGTTGATTTGGATGGGACGATTTGGATTTGGGGAGAGGGATTTGAGGAGGTTTTTCCCAATGTCTCCAAATGTAAAAGATTTGAAATTCTTCAAAATGATTCTAAAAATAGCTTCTAAGAATTTGAAAATCATTATAGAATGATTTCATCCAAACAACCACAATGGATCTATTATTATGAATTTGAAATCTTTAGCGTTGAATCCATTTAGCCAAATGGAGTCTAAGAAATTTTAACAAATTGATTATTGTTATGGATAATTACGAAAACACCCATGAACCACGAGCTTGTAGTTCAAGTAGTATCGCTCACTCTTTGTAAGGATGTTGACCAGAGTTCGAACCATGTATCTTTCAGTTTCTTTGAAATTTATCCATTCCCCTCCAACCACTACTCCCAACTTATTAAAAAATAATAATAAATAAATGATAAAAAACAAAAACAAAAACACCCCGAGGTTTGGGATAATTACAAAAAAATCCGGACATGTTTCAAAATTACAAAAAAACCTTCGGTTTTGTTTTGTTTTAAATTTAATGGTGTAAGTGTAATATTTTTGTAAATGTCGTGGGTTTGTTTTAAATGTTTTCAAAAATTACCGGGAAAAATATAAGATGGAATCAAATCTTAAGGGTTTTTTTTGTAATTTTCAAAGAACTTTGGTTTTTTTTTTTGTAATTAGCCCAAACTTTAGGGGTGTTTTTGTAATTATCCCTTAATATAATTGACTTGCAAAGTCTGAACCAAGTCACTGAACGTTGCATAAACACTTGTTATGTTTGCAAGTCTTGTTCAGTTTACTTGGTAGGTTACCTCACCCTTTCTCATTAATGCTAGAGGAAATGTATGCTTTTATACTTTGGGATTTCTTTTAGCTCTTTTTTTTCAGTTTAGTTTTCGTATTACCAGTAACCATATTTTCCCTCAAAAAACAAAAAGCAGTTATATGTACTTGGTGTACTCCTCTAGGTATAATATATAGTAAACCATAATGAATCTAAGTATTTGGTAATTAGTTGTCTGTAGAAGTATTTACAACGGTTCTTAGCATGACAGTTGTCTATTAGCGGACGTTTTTATAAAGACAACTGTTTTTTCTGTCTAAGACAACGGTTCTGTTAGTGGTTGTCTAAAAGCGGACTTTTTTTATAAAGACAACAATGTTTCCGAGTCTAAGACAACAACTTTCAAACGTTGTCTATTAGAGACCTATTGTTCAAAACAACAACAATGTTTTCTGGCCTAGGACAACAGTTCTATGAACCGTCGTTCTTTAGCACACTTTTTTTAAAGAAAATATTTTTAACAAGTATTTTGAAAAATCATTCTCTATAGGTAATCTAAGACTAGTTTAGAACCATTGTGGAAAATATTGTGTATTTTAAAACCAATTTTGAGAAAATCGTTTTTGTTTTTTAGTTTCTTTCAAATTTTCATTTGTTTTTCGGTTTCCTTGTATTATTGCTAGAGTCGGCAAGTAAGACCCGGTCCGACCGACCCGAAAATTAGGCCAGGTTGGGCCAAGAATTTCCAGGCCTGAAAAGGACCGGACCTATTTTGCCCGACTTAACGGACCTAACAATCCGGTCGGCCCAACTATAGTTTTCATTAATAAAGAAATAGAAAATTTCCTTTTATTAAATAAAAAACCTTATTAAATTTTTATTATTGAAGAGAAACCTTGATAAGAAGTTGTTAACTTTTTCTTGGATAAGAAATTAGGAGTGATCAAAATTTTATTAGTCTATCAAATTAACTGAATCGAGAAATACTGTTCATTCTTCAATTTTTTAAAATTGGATATAGTTCATAGTTTTGTGCCCTCCCAAATTCCCAATCTCAGTTATAGGGTTAACTATTTCTTTATTGAATTTTAGATTTATTAAATAAACAAAAAACAAAACAAATCCCTTCGATTTTGAATCAGAACGTCCTCAAGAAACACGAAACCAGGGGTCGGCATTTGGGATCGGATTTTCGGGTACCCGTCCGATCCGATTGAAAATTACCCGACCGGGTCGGGTATTTTAAGATTTTTTCGGGTTTAGGGTAACCCGATACCGACTTAAAAACCCGAGTCGATGATCGGGTCCTTTAAAAGGAACCCGTATACCCGAACGGGTACCCGCCTTTTTAAAAACAAAACACTGCAAAAGAAAAACCCTTTTTTAAAAATATTATGTAAGTATTTTTATTTAATATAATATTTATTATTTTTTTTATCTTCACAATTAATTAAATTCAAAAATAGAATAGGATATAATATTAATTTTTAAGATATAAACAAATTCAAAAAAAGTAAAATTAATATAATATTTATTAAATATTTTACTTTTAAAAGTAAACAAATTAAAAAAATTATATTTAATGAAAATAATGTAACATTAATTTTAGTATTATTTTTTATTAGATTAACTGAAATGTAATATTAATAATAATATTTAAAATTAAAATAAGCTATAATAACAGATTAAATAAAAAAAAAAGTAGCACTGCTACAGTACCACGCCATTTGGTACTGTAGCAAACGCCAAAATAAAGATGAATATGGCGCAGTGCTGGAGACGCCCTAAATACAACCTTTGTTGATCCTTGACCGGTCTCTATCCATAAAGAAAAAACAACCCACCCCTACTTGACCCTTAAGTCCTTAACTGCAAAAGAAAAACACCCCTGCGGCCATCAATTGAAAAACAAAAAAAAAAATATAGTTTAGGGCTGGAGCTGGACGCCTGGACCACTGTGCGCCGCGCAGCGCTGGGGCCTGGGAGTGGGAGATAACGAGACTACGAGAGACGGAGAGAGTAGAGACGGGGACAGGTAATCTCCTTCCTTCGGCCGTCCTTCTCCTTCCCTTTCTCTTCTCTACTTATAATCGAAATTCGAAAATTATGTGTTTTCTGGTTTAAATTCGAATGGGTAAAAATTATATGTTGTTAGATTTTAATTTCTGATTTTCTGGTTTAAATTCGAATGGGTAAAAATTATATGTTGTTAGATTTTAATTTATGTTGTTTGATACTTTGATAGTTTGATGTTTTGTTCTTCTAGGCCTTCTAGTTCTGCTGTTCTGGCCGTGTAGCTGTGTAAGTTGTAAGGGTGGGTAAAAATATTTTTTGGTCCATAAGAATTATGTGTTCTAACTTGAATCAGAACGCCCTCAAGAACATGAAGTGACGAAACCCTCCTCTTATCGTTTCTCTCTCTCTAAAGAGTTCATTTTTCTTTTCGGGTTGGTGGTTCGTTTTTTTGCACCGGAACTTAAGTCATTCGGATCTGCGGATTGTTCGGAAGATGGCTAAGGAAAGAAATATAAGATAGGAAGAGAACACTTGTATTCACTCAAACTTGCTTACAATGTTTGATTGGTTGCAAATGAGTCCTTACACCTATTTATACTACTCCACCTTCTTAATGGACGGCGGTGATTGATTCAATCCAATTTGGGAGAAGTTCTCTAGAACTCTCCACAAAATTCCTACATATTCTACAACTATTCTATAATTCTCTACTCTAGTCTTCAACCTTCTACATAATTCCACACTACTCTATAATATTCTGACTATTCTAAACATTCTACATTATTCTATAATATTCTAGACTATCTTTTACAATATTCTAATGAGGGATAAATGACTATTTAATGAGAGGCAAATGACACTATAATGATGAAACATTTCACCATTTAGATTAATTTTTAGTGACGTGATAATTTCCTCACTAAATAAATTAGGACAATAATGACAAGATCTATTTACCGTCATTATTTAATTTTACCTAGGGGGCAATAATGATGACCATGACGAAAAAGTTTCCGTCATTAAAAGTATTTAATGACGGGTTTTGGACATATAATGATGAAATATCATGTCATTATAAAGCAATTTTCTTGTAGTGCGGGTTTAAAAATATTGCTAAAAATTGTTCATAAAAAAACTAATAATTTTTAACGGAACTATTAATATTTTTTCAGGAGAAACTAATACTTCTTTGGGAAATAAATAAATATTTTTCAGGGGAATTACAAAATAGCAAACTTTCCAAGGGAAATACTAATACTTTTCAAATGGACTACTAATAATTTTAGAGGAACAACTAATATTTTTCAGGAAAATTACTAAATATGTTTCAGACGAATTACTAAAAACCTTTCAAGAGGACTATTGAAAAAGTTTCTAAGGGAAATACCTATAATTTTCAGATGAACTAATTAATACTTTTAAGAGAAAAAACTAATACTTTTTACGTCTTAGTGATACTACGTCACTGCAAAATATTACAAAAAATGCCATCGCTAGTGATATAATAACACCGCTTATATTATAAAAATGTCATTGCCCCTCAATGATACTATGACATTGCTTATATTATAAAAATATCATTGTCCATACCATTGAGTTTGGGTTTAGGATTTGCTTAATCAATTTGACTTGTTAGATCGTCTAACATGAGTTTTTGTCGTTATGTACTTATGTTGGAACCAACTTTGATGTCCACTGACTTTTTCAATTTGTCCACCTCATCTATAAGTCTATTTAGATTGAGGAGTCCATTTACCTATCATAAGATTTAATTTTGTTTTGGAGTCATTGGGTGGGGGGATTCAAAAAATTGACGATAGGATGGGCTACAAATGAATATTAGTATCATAAATATTATATAATTTTTTTTCCTAATAAATTAGTTATTCAAGATATGCCTACTCTTTGATTTGGCACCACAAGAACATGTTTAAATTCGACAAAATTTACACGGAACCCTGCTCCATTGCCCTTGCGGCTCATTGCATGCTGAAGGATTTCCAAGATGCCTACTCTTGGCCTCGAACGACAATCGCCACTCTTATCGTCAAATATGCTGTTTGGTGAATCCTTGAAAGGCCCAAAGATTTTCTTTGACCGGGCCATCTCCCGTGCTCACCATTGTGCTCGCATCAGAGTTGTCTACCTGGATGCAAAGGGAGGTTTTATCTCGGGTTTCTCCAAGAAAATCGCAGGTATTTCTAACACTCAAGAAGTTGAATTTCTCGCCCTCAAGCAATCTTTGCTGGTAGCAAAAAGAATGAATCTACACACAACCAGAGCCGCTCCTTCTATTAGTCGAAGGAGTCGGCTGACTCGGGCCCCGAAAAACTACAAAATTTAGGCACCCAAATTTTTTGTATACGTTATATATATACACCTGAAAATATTTTGTGGTTTATGGGCCCAATATTCCCCTGGGCCTTATAACTGTTAATTGATAACAAAACAATCAAATTAAGTTTTTTTTTTTTTTTTTTGTTTCATGTTGTCATCGGGCCTTATAAACTTGTTAATTGTTAACAAAATAATTAACATTTAGTTTTTATGTTGACTTTAAATTTGTATGATAAAAGGGCTCAATTTTAAAATTCGACTCAGGCCAGAAAATGTGTAGGATCGGCCCTGCACACAGCCTCCTCCTTTGGTGATGCAGCGGCAGTGATCCTCACAGCTACGGGAGACGCAATTTGCCCTATACATTGCCTGGCCATTTTCGAGGAGTTTGTGCGCCTTAAGCAAATGTTTTCAAGCACAGAGTTTTTTAGGATCCGTTGAACATTAAATTTCTTAGCTCATGGACTGGATTTTTTGCCAAAAACATGGATACTCTTGAGCACCAATGGATTGTATCTCCCCCATCTTGTTCACTCACAGCTAGACGATTTCTAGCAAATCAATCCAATTTTCCAATAACAAAATTTAAAACAACATTCTAAACCAAACATATTTCCAAATTTTCACCATATAAATTCTGCATCAATTTTTATAACCAAACATATTTTTAATTTCACACAATTTTCAATAAAATGTTGAGATTTATCTCAATGAAATGGAAATTGATTTTTCACATTGGAATAAAAATCATACAGCCCCTTAGTCACTCAATTACTATTCAATTCCCAAAATGAGAGATGACAATATGTAAATATTTGATTTTTGTGAAGAAAAATAAATGAGTTTTTATGACTTGGAATGCTGAACAACTACACATTAAAAAAGTAATTAAACGTATTTTTATATAATGAAATATATCAAATACAATTAATAGCTATATCAAAACATACGAAAGACAACAAAAAATAACAACATGCATAACTAAAGAGATTTTATCATTTAAATTTTAAGGACGTCTATTATTTTTTTGTTTTTCTTATAGTTAAATATTTACTAAGTTTTCTTTTAAATTCATAAACAGTTATAGAAGTAAACTGGGTCATAACAAAATGACCTGAATTCGGCTCGATTAATTGGCAGGTTTTGAACTAATACCTATTAATTTCGTGTCGGGTTTGGAATTCTCACTCAAAGTAAAAGTTAGACGAACAA
This sequence comes from Rehmannia glutinosa, assembly GCA_016081115.2. NCBI lineage: Eukaryota > Viridiplantae > Streptophyta > Magnoliopsida > Lamiales > Orobanchaceae > Rehmannia > Rehmannia glutinosa. Next base: position 6,443,214 of record CM071936.1, read on the forward strand.
TTTTGGATTTTTGCGCAAAAATTAATTTTAATAACTATTAAAAATGACTCTGTTTTTTGTTTTTTATTTTTCCCCAAACAAATTCCCCTGTTTTTGGGACGGAGCCAGGGTTTATAATTATTATCCCAATAAAATTTCCAAACTGATTTATTAATTCCCCAATTTTCATCAACGAAATTTTAGGTTAAATAAGCTGTTCTCGTTCTTTCATTCTCCTCTAATCTCATTTCAAACAGCCACGCTTAACATCAAATCTCAATATACTCACTCATGGACGTCGATGACAAGCTTGATGCGAAGCGTCAAAAATTATCATTACCTCCAGGTAAAGTTGCCGTTATCTGCAACTGCGTGACGATCGAGAGAGATTGCTACGATATATTTATTATAGATTTAAATTCCAAGAGTCACGATGCCGATGAATTCATCCGGGTTCCTCCTACTGTTCGGGTTAGACGCATCGATGATCTGCTTTGTTTTTGTATATTAGGTTCGACTGTTTATATGATTGAGTCAAATCATTACGGGAATGATCCTCCGCGAAAATCAGTTTATGCGATCGATTTGTCATCGTATTTACACGACAACGATGTCGTAACCGGGGCCGATTTGAAAATACTGGAGAAAAATGAGCTGGGTAAGGCCCCTGATATGCTGCACCCCAAGGGCACACCTTATGCCACTGCCACTCCTGATGGTAAAATGCTGGTACTTTCTTCTGTTATTACCCAAGATATTTTGACTAAAATTTCTGGTGAACATGATTTTGAGTTGTATGATCCCGACACCAGATCATGGACAGAACTCCCTGGCATTCACTATGATTGGAATAAGCACAATCATCACCACTCTTATTGTCCAGATTCCTTTATCTCGGCATTTACTTTCATAGGTGAGTCTACCTTTTTAGTCGAAACTGTTACTCCAACAACGATAGGTGCTTTCACTAAATCAATGTTTGCTATTGATCTTGAATCCCCGGACAATGGTTGGAAGAAATGGGAAACCTTCTATGGTGCTATGAGTACTGAATGTAATGATTGTCCGTTTTTAGTGATTGAGGAGGAGTTATGTTTGACTTCTTACGGCGCTTGTGATATTACGAAACGAGATCGAGAATACCCTGACTGGTATAGGTTTCCACGGCCACCATATGGTGTTCAACATGAAGATTTTGGTTCTACTTTTGCCATTCTTCTTCTTGATGATGTCAAGAAGAATGGGAATTGCAATTTCTGCTTTCTAGAATCTGGGCTAGACCAACAGACCAATTATCCTCACCTCACTATAATTGCATATCACTGTGATGTTGACAAATATAGAGAGGACAAGAGGAAAAAAGGAGACTATGTTGAATTGAGGACATGCATAACCGAGGTCCGATGTTTCAAATTTCTCTTGGACATTGAGAAATGCACGTCTTTCTCTCCTTACGATTTTTTTTCCATTCGAGAACGCACTAATTTAACTTACAGCACATAAATTACGCTTTTTTGTCTCTGGGATACAAGTATTTCTGCAGTTGTGGTTGATCACGATTTAGGTATTTTAAGTATTTTTGACTTGGCGGTTTCATGTAATGTAATTATTCTGAAATGCGCTTGATTTCGGTTATGTTAACTTCCTTTTGGGACCATGTTCTTAGTTTTGCAAAGACAAGTATAATATGTTGATGGATGACTCTGAGTTTTTATGCAAGCTACGAAAATACATTTCTTCTTTAAATTTTCATGGTAGCTTGTGTGTTTATAGTTTGATGTTGTTATCGTTATAAGCTAATAATATGTTGCTTTTTTTCTAACCTAGTAACCTGTGTTCGCTTACTTTCAGCAATGAATTTCTTTTATTTGAAAACATTTTAATTGCCTTTGAATTCAATTGAACTGCCGAACACTTCTTTTAGCTTACTTTCAGCAATGAATTTCTCCTTGTTTAGTGGACCTAGGCGACAATCCCCTTTTTGTTTTTGAATGATAACGTTGCGCTAGCATAGACTGGATTCTCTATTTTTGATAGGTATGCAGATTGGTTTAGACTGAAGTTGATACTGCGCCGATGCTTAACTTAGACCATCTCCAATAGGAGATGTAAGGTAGCGCTCAGCGCCAATTCCTTCCCCCAACACTGCGCTACTTTGTGCGCCACTTGGCATTTGCTACAGCGTAGCGCCACAAATGGCGCTGCACTTCTTTTTTTTTTGCTTTTTTTATGTAATTTATTTTGAGTTTATTTAATTTTAAGTATTACTATTAATGTTATATTTCAATTGATGTAATAAAAATAATATTAAAATTAATTTAATTATATGTTATAATTTTTAAACAATATAATATTTAATTTTATGAATTGTTGTTTCAATTTTGCATTAATTTCATTAAATTTAATATTTTTTTATTTGTTTAATTTTAAAAATTAAACATTTAATAAACATTATATTCAATAAATTTATTGATTTAATATTTTTATGAATGATAATGTAATAAAAATCAATATTAAATAAATAAAAGAAGGAATCTTATAGAATATTCTTTTTTAGTGCAGAGAGTAGTGCAAACTGCTGGAGATGAAATGTAGATTTTGTACCAAAATAGTGCAAATTCTGCATCAAAGTAGTGCATGCTATTGGAGATGGTCTTAGACATGTATTCTGGTCTCTTCTAAAATTCTTTGTTCAATAATCATTGTTTCTTGTTGTTTAACGATTTGATTTAGGGTTGCGGGTGTAAGTCCAAGCGGCTACGATAATCTAGAGGGGGGGTGAATAGATTATCTCCATCTTTTCGATTTCGCCTCTTTTTCCAACCGAATGCTCAAGGATAATAACAAAGGTGCGGAATGTAAACAACACACGCCGATTTAAAGAGGTTCAACCCACCTGGGCCTAATCCTCTACCACCCCAAAGATATCCTGGATGGATTTCGAAAAGAGAAAAAGATTTTATTAATAATTACCAAAATTATTACAACAAAATCTTACACCAACACCTTGAAGAGCACCACACTCTTCTTCAACACCACCTTTGAGATTACCACAATCTCACTCAAGATTACCACAATCTTCAACGCACCTTGTGAAGATTACCACAATCTTCACCCTTGAAGAGCACCACACTCTTCAACACCTCAACAAGAAGATTACCACAATCTTCTTACACCTAACACCTAGTTCACCCAAGTGTGTTCTTACCACAAGAACACTCACAAGGATATCTTGTGTTTGAATGACGACCACAAATTCAAGATTACAACTCGATAATGAATAATACAATTGAGTGCAAGTGTAATCAAGAATAGCCTAGACCTCAAGAATGTGAAAGTGAATAGCTAGGCAAATTACAACAAGAAATAAGACAATGTAAGAACAAGTGTATTCTTGAGTGTATCTTGTTGTGTTGTAGTTTTCTCTCATATGGTTGTGCTTCAAATCTTCCTCTATTTATAGGAGAAGATTGATACTTGATAGGCTCCTCTTCGAACTGATATCTACAAAAAAATTGCAATTAAAATCAAGATTATAGTCTGTAGAAATCAATCCCACAATTTAGGGAAAAGTCTGTCACGCACAACGGTTAGAATTTTGTCAAAACATTAGGACGCGGCCATTTAAAATAGACTTTGAAAAATCGTATCAACATTTACACAGGGCGACCGATCGATGTCTACCTCGGCCGTCGACCTATGCCTCAACCGTCCCCCTCATGGGTTTGGAAGAAAGAAAACGTTCTGTTTCAATTTTTGCTCCCAGTGCACGGCCGCTTAGGGGTCGACCGGTCGACGTCACGGCACCGGTTGCCCTATAGGGCGACGGTTGCCACTCGACCATTTTCTCGCAAACATGAAGTTTTATGTTTTCCTCAACTTTCAGTGCGGGTTGCCCTATACGGCGAGGTTAACCTCAAAACAAAAGTGTTGTCCAATTTTATATCGAAAATAAACTCCAAGAAATACTCCAAAAATAGTGAAAACATTTTAGACCGATCGGGAGTATTAGGACAACATTTAGAAACATTGTTTTGGTGTAAAAATACATTAATGTAAAATCATTAAAAGTGTTGTCCAATTTTGTCGAAAATAAAACTTGAAGAAATACTCCTAGGAAATATTAAAACTATTTTAAATCATTTAGGAATATTTGGACAACCTTTAAAACCATTGTTTTGGTGTAAAATCAAAATCATCAAAATCATGATAAAATCATTTATCAAACAATCTCCCCTTTTGATGATTACAAACCAAAACAAGTTTAACGAGGTCGATTTTGAAAACAAAACAATTTTACCTAAGAAAGAGAACTATCCGTTGTGAGCGACAACATTCCGTGTAATAAACACAAGGATGGGAGTAGATAGATTCAAACATATATTACAAATGCTCCCCCTATCAATATGCACAACAAGAGTAATATAGAAGCAACTTCAACATAAGCTAAAATCTTAGCTTTTCGATATTGAGCTTAAGTATCGAAAACTTAAAAGCTCCCCCTGTCAAAGAGACATCATTAGAACCGTATATAAGTTCATACTACAACCAATGGACCAAGAATCGTACATAACCATAATACATCAAGTGGACATTTTCAACATAAGCTAAAATCTTAGCTTTTCGATATTGAGCTTAAGTATCGAAAACTTAAAAGCTCCCCCTGTCAAAGAGACATCATTGAACCGTATATAAGTCCATACTACAACCAATGGACCAAAAATCGTACATAACCATAATACATCAAGTGGACATAATATGATCCACAACTTATGGCTTTACATAGCCACAACTTATAGCTTCTTTTCGTGAAGCTTATCTTAGCTTCTTTGAGCTAACTTATCTTAGCTTATCTTAGCTTCTTTGAGCTAACTTATCTTAGCTTCTTTGAGCTAATGAGCTTATGACCTGTTTCTCCCCCTTTGGAATTATCAAAAAGAATGCTAGCAAGATAAATACATCATATATTCATATCAAAGTGCGCAACTAAAACGATGTATCGAGCTATTTGAACATTGAAGCTTATAAACCAAATAGGAGAGAAAAGTCGAATCATACGACTTGTAGAGGTTTATGAAAACTCATTTGATAAGCAAAACATGATCTCTAAAAATGTATAAGACTTTTGAAATCGAGAGAATCATGTAGGTGATGAATTTTTCATTGAAACGTTTTATCGAACACTTGGCGGGCGTCAAAAATTTAGAAAGATATATATAACCCTTGTAAATGAAATCAAGCCAAGTTTTTCATCACCAAATTCAATTTAACAAATATCATTCATCAACAATCAATAAGCTCATCCCAAACATATATGAATTACATCAAGAAAAATACATATAAGCCACAAACTCAAGGGTTCTACCCAATTGAGCTAAAGATAGTGAAATTCTTACCATTCAATCGGTTAAAGACGAGCAATGATGATGATAGTCGAGCTAGATAATCCCCAAAATATATAATTCATGCATCAAAACTCATTTGGAGTGAATTGTGTGTGAAATTTGCAAAGGGGACGAAAAATGGCCAAAATGTGTCAAAGTGACGAATGCTGAAGACAGAACCAATTTAATCCAAATTTTATCCTAGGGCGACCGGTTGCCCTCAACCCTTTCAGCCCACTGTCTGTCAGTTTTTCCAAAATCCGAATTTTCAACCAAAAATCCAATTTTTTGCCCCTAAGTTTTAAAAACGTGCAAAATGCAAATGTAGTCCTCATTCAATATACATTATGTCATAATCAAGCTCGAAATGAGGTAAAATACTCGGCGGTTAACGATCAAAAAGTCCGCGAGTTATCCTTGAGACGGAATTAAACACATCTCAAGTTTTTGTTAAAAAAAAATCACAATCCCTTAAAAAATATATCGAATCTCAATATGTTTAGTTCGATTATGACGAACCAAATTTTGAATACGAATAACCGTATAATAGATACCGAACTTGTTATCCCAAAAATAAGAACGTTTTAAAGCTTTGGATACAACAAGTCATAAGAAAGAAGTGCTTTTCAAATATTTGAAAATTTCTTTTAATGGCACTTTAATGAGATTCGTTAGGATAGTTTTTGAAGTCGAGCATATAGACATAAGGCATATGGAATGTCGAGTCTATAGGAATAATACAAGAAAACATACCTCGAATTTATTTGTCAACCGACATGCCTTTCTCAACCTTTGTCAATCTTTAGCCATAGAGGTTGAGATAGTTCTTCTTTCTTCAATGCCTAACTCTTTCAAGAGTTCTTTTGAATTATAACCATTTTCTTGGCATTGAATAATTTGAAGTCCAAGCAATAAATTGAGCTCCCCATCAAGCTCATCTCGAGTTCACCTCGCTTTTAGTTCGACCAATGTAGCCTTGGTCATCGAGTTTGTTCCTAATACCCTTTTTGTCTTCTTCATCACTATCATCATAGGGCATCCAATTGGTCTAAGGTGTTCACAAAAGATCATTTACATCCAAATATTTTGAGGTAACTAATATTTGGAGTACATCATTTCTCATCTACACAACTTAACAAACTCATTAACGACATCGCTTATATAATCAAGAGAAAAATAGCCCAAGTGTAAAAACATGTCTCAATCATCAATAACAAAATATCTTGCAAAAGAGCATAGTAGTAAGAGACATTATATATATAGACCATGAAGCAAGAAACACATACTATGCATTTAGAAGATCATCAAGATTCTAATAAATCATGCAAGTTCAAATAAGCTTAAGAAAGCTATAAAAGGTCTCTTTTGAAATTTAAAAATCCGATAGCATATGGTTGAGACCTCATTTAAAAGAAGTATTTGAACAAGAGTTGACAAAGCAAATATGTGCAATCAAATATCGAATAATGCCTTTCAAAAAAATCTAAAAATCCTCTTAATGACACTTGTATGAAATACTATGAAAAACAAGCACATAGGCACATGGCAATACATATATCGAGTCTATAAGAGTAAGAATAACACAAGTAAACATACCTCGATAATTTATGCCTTTCTTGACAAATAATGACGTAAATGGCCATTTGTGAAAATATGTAAATCCTACACAATTCTTAAAACAAATCTAGCACAAATCATAATGATAGAAGTGTAGGCTAAGAGATATCACAAGTAAGCTCATGCCATAAAAATCCATAGGAGATGATAACACACTCTAGTCTACAAAAATGCACAAGAGTTTTAAAACATCATATGATGTCTTTTTTCAAAAACAATTTTAAAAGCACAAATATATATTGAAGACCTTAATTAACAAAATAAATACTTGAAAACTCATTTGCAATATAGGCACAAATAAAAACATGCATACTAACTAGATAAAATGCATATTTTAAATGGGAGATACGGTTTACCAATTACGCCATTTCCATGGGTTGTGCCGTTCCCATTGTTGATGATATCTTCCCCTCGAGAAGTCACTTTGTTGATGATGACTTCTTTGATTACTCCATTTCCAAAGTTTGTTGCCTTCCCATTGTTGATAGTCTCTTCTTCTTTGAAAATCATCTTGTTGATGATGTCTTTGCCATTTCCAAGGATTGTGTTCTTCCCATTTTTGATTATATCCTCTTCTTGAAATTGGCTTTGTTTAAAATAGTTTCTCTTCTTTGATCAAATGAAACGGTCATTTGATGTCTTCTTGGCGGTATAAATTTTCTTCGATCATTATTTCACGGGTACCTAATATGACATTGTTTTGTGGTACCCTCATGTGTTTTGGGTCCTTTGGGATTAGTCTTGAGACTTTTAGGTCTCCAACAATAATTAGAGCTATTTCTAGCCCGACAAGTATTTACCGTATGACCCTTTTTACCGCAATAAAAGCATGTAATAATTCTAGGAGCATAATGACCAACGTCTTAGAGACTTGATTCTTTTTCATGTGATTGACACCCTTAGGCTTATGATCAAGTTATAATTTGAATTATCACAACAATCAACAATATTGGTTATTCTATCGGTACTAAGTTGATTTAGATAAATCATTTTTCAAGCAATTTATATCCTCAACAAGAGTACTATTTTCTTTCTCAAGGTTTCTAACCTTGTCAAGAGGGAGGTGTGAGCACATGATAGTGATTCATAGGAAGTAAATAAACTATCCTTATCATTTTTCAAAACAATGAATTCCTTTTTCAAATTTTTGTATTTAACAAGTAAGTTTTGGAATTCATCTTGTAGCTCATTATAATCATTTTGTAAATCACTATATTCATTTTGCAATTCATGGTCATAAGAAGTAGAGGGTTTAGAACTTACCTCGTTTTCTTCTTCGATGCCCATGAGGCATTGTTCAACTTGTTCATCATGGAAGGTTGTAGAAGGCTTATCCCATGTTGTTGGATTTGATGTTGTATCCATTTGTGAAGTAGATGCTTTTGAGTTGCTCCTTTCATTTGCATATACTTCATAGATGGTTTCTAATTTTTTCCATACTTCATGTGCCGATTGAATACCTACAACATGATCAAATTCCAAAGTGGTAAGTGAACAAAGTAAAATATTAAGAGCTTTACCATTTAAAGAGATGATTTTCTTCTCTTCATCATTGAGCTTTTTGAAGCCTTTTGAGGTGTGTGGTGTATCTTTCATCGGAATGGATTCTCCATTAATGGCGGTGTTCCAAATGTCGAACCCGCAACCTTGTAAATAGCATTCCATTCTTTCTTTCCAAAATATAAAATTTTTGGAATCAAACCAAGTGGCTTGGTGGTGGAGGTGCGGGAACGATGAGCTTCGTTCAGTAGCCGACGATCGTTTCTCTTCACTCGCGATGTGAAACGAGCTTGCCAAAGAGTTTGGCTCGATACCACTTGTAAGTCCAAGCGCTACGATAATCTGAGAGGGGTGAATAGATTATCTCCATCTTTTGATTTCGCCCTCTTTTTCCAACCGAATGCTCAAGGATAATAACAAAGGTGCGGAATGTAAACAACGCACGCCGATTTAAAGAGGTTCAACCCATCTAGGGCCTAATCCTCTACCACCCCAAAGATATCCGGGATGGATTTGAAAGAGAAAAAGATTTTATTAATAATTACCAAAATTATTACAACAAAATCTTACACCAACACCTTGAAGAGCACCACACTCTTCTTCAACACCACCTTTGAGATTACCACAATCTCACTTGAAGATTACCACAATCTTCAACGGCACCTTGTGAAGATTACCACAATCTTCACCCTTGAAGAGCACCACACTCTTCAACACCTCAACAAGAAGATTACCACAATCTTCTTACACCTAACACCTAGTTCACCCAAGTGTGTTCTTACCAAGAACACTCACAAGGATATCTTGTGTTTGAATGACGCGACCACAAATTCAAGATTACAACTCGATAATGAATAATACAATTGAGTGCAAGTGTAATCAAGAATAGCCTAGACCTCAAGAAGGTGAAAGTGAATAGCTAGGCAAATTACAAAAGAAATAAGACAATGTAAGAACAAGTGTATTCTTGAGTGTATCTTGTTGTGTTGTAGTTTTCTCTCATATGGTTGTGCTTCAAATCTTCCTCTATTTATAGGAGATGATTGATAATTGATAGGCTCCTCTTGGAATCTGATATCTACAAAAAAATTGCAATTAAAATCAATATTATAGCCGTTAGAAATCAATCCCACAATTTAGGGAAAAGTCATTGTCTGCGCACAACAACTAGAATTTTGTCATTAAACATTAGGAAATTTGGTCGCATTAAATAGACTTTGAAAAATCGTATCAACATTTACACGGGCGACCGATCGATGTCTACCTCGACCGGCCGACCTATGCCTCAACCGGTCCCCTCATGGGTTTGGAAGAAAGAAAACGCTCGCTTCAATTTTTGCTCCAGTGCACGGCCGCCTTCAGGGGGTCGACCGGCCGACGACACGGCCGCCCTATAGGGCGACCGGTTGCCACGACCATTTTCTCGCAAACATGAAGTTTTATGTTTTCCTCAACTTTCAGTACGGGTTGCCCTATACTATCGCGACCGCTAACCTCAAAACAAAAGTGTTGTCCAATTTTATATCGAAAATAAACTCCAAGAAATACTCCAAAAAATAGTGAAAACATTTTAGACCGATCGGGAGTATTAGGACAACATTTAGAAACATTGTTTTGGTGTAAAAATACATTAACAGAAAATCATTAAAAGTGTTGTCCAATTTTGTCGAAAATAAAACTTGAAGAAATACTCCGGAAAATATTAAAATCATTTTAAATCATTTAGGAATATTTGGACAACCTTTAAAACCATTGTTTTGGTGTAAAATCAAAATCATCAAAATCATGATAAAACCATTTATCAAACAGCGGGTTGGGCTGGGGATTCCATCTTACAGAATAGGATTCGTAAGACGGTCCTACAGGAGACCTACTCTTATTAATTTAACTCAGGCAACAAGCAATCCGTTCTCAACCGGAAAAACTCGCTCTAAAATCGGAATTGGTAAGTTCGACCCGGGTTACTTGTTTTTTTTCCTTATTCAAAATTTCTAAAGGAAAATAAGATAAAAAAAGGTAAGTAATTTAATGTAGGAGTTTGAAAAAAAAGGTAACAAAATCCAATTTTCTTCCTTTTTTACGGTTTTATTTTTCCGGCAAAATATCCTATACTAAAAGGCAGTTGTAAAAAAGGTTATGTAAAAAGCTTGAATTGTAAAATAGTCTTGTAACTATGTACAATTCTGCAAAATAGTCCTACAAATTGCATAGTTTTCAAAATAGTCCTGTAACTTATACTTGAGTCTCAATTTTAGTCATAATTTCAGTGGCAATTTGAAATTTCACCGGATTCCGATCACGTGAGCGGCGCATATAATTCCCAATTTATGGTAAAATTAGGACTAAAATTGATACTCAAGTGCCACTTATAGGACTATTTTACAAACTGTGCAATTTGCAAGACTATTTTGCAAAATTGTACATAGTTACAGGACTATTTTGCAATTTGAGTATTTATAGGACCTTTTTGCGATTGTCTTTTAGTTACATGACTAATTTTGTAATTTTGCCTATTTTTTCTTTCAACTTTTTCACTTTTTTTCATCGTTAAGTGCTCAACTTATCCTTTTAAGTTTCATCTCTATAGGGATAACCCTATCTTCATTTTCTCTCTAACCATCTCTATTGCTTTTGTTTTTGCTCTTCATTATTGAGGGATGATTTTTGACCATTTTTGACCTCGAATCACCTCATCCACATTTTTTTCTATTAATTTAGTTTTTAAATAAGTGGTTTCCCACATAGATTGAACTATTTGTTTGTTTTCTTATTTGTGATTTCACCGTTTAATGCGGCGTTTGATTTATCACATTCTTGGTGCGGTGTTTTTTCTTTACAAATTCAGACAAACAAGTTTTTAATCGAACATAGATCACAAATCAGATTACGTGTTCAACAGGTTTTAGATCTGGAATCATAAGCATTCTAAACATTATAGAAATTTTAAAATCGTAGGCTTTAGGCCGATTTTTATTATTAATCTAGATGCTATGAATCTTTTGATAGTTTATCTTTTTGAGTTTTTAAAAGATTTGTTTATGTCTTTTATTGATGTACTAGTACTACTAGTGTGAATTTATTAGTAAAACTGTTTTCTTTTCAAATAAAAAAAATTTCATCTCCTCAAACTTAATCGAGTTCCAGTTTTTCTTTTCTCCTTTGTACCTTTTTCATCTTGTATCAAGCATTTTTCTTCCAATCCCAATAAGTAATAATATTAACTATGTATGTATGATCTTTCTTGTATTTTTTTTATATAGAAATATGATTTATATATCTCTTATAGTTTTCTAAAATTTGTGTTCATTTTTGCTTAATTTCAAATTGTGATGCATAATGATTATTTGCCGGCTAAGTCTTCAACGAGGGACGATTTGGTCAACTTGGTACCCTAAATTGATCTCGTGCTCTTGCTAGCGTCGCTAGATTTTTTTAGGTGTTTAGCGGTCGAACATGTGCTCTTCTAAGTTGATGTTGTAAGAAGAGTGCGGTGCTCTTCAAAGTAAAAGTTGTATATGTTGAGTAAGTCTCCTATCAGATGGTCTAACAGATCTAAGTTTGTTAGACGGATCCTATATTTGACCCGAACCTGAAAAAAATGAAATCTACTCTATTTCTCTTCCTCCACCCATCTCCTTCCTCCTAAACCAAGAAAAAGAAGAAAACAGAAAAACTAGCACCTGCAAAGAGGAACGAAAGAGAATGAGAAAAAGAATAATTTCATTTCATCTCCACATGAGGCGAGAATGCTAGAACACCATGCACTCTCGATGGGCAAGAACAACAGAAAAAATATAACACTAAACTAGGAAGTTCCTAGAGAAAAAAAAACAAATTTTGGGAACTTAAAATAGAAAAGGGTATCCAGAATTGTTTCTAGTACTGTTTTCGGAGAGTGCAAATCATCATTGTTGTTGGACATTTACAAAGAGGTGTGTATTGCTCTTCTTGTGGAGAAAACAAGATTACTTATATTTTATTTTTTCGTTTTTTAAATATATTACTAATATTTTTCATGAGTAAAACTAGTTCTGTTTAGGGGCTACAAAATAAGTTCTAGGGTACTATTAAAAAAATTCAGGAAAATCTATTAATATTTTTTAGGGGTAAAACTAATACTTTTAAGAGAAACTGCTAATACTTTTTAGGATAATCACTAATACTTTTCGAATGTAATATTAATACTTTTTAATGAGAAAAACTAATATAATTTAGGGGCTACTAAAGAAATTTTAGGGAGACTATTAATACTTTATAAGGGGAAAATTAATACTTTAAAGGGAAATTACTAATACTTTTTAGGAGAAAATTTAATAATTTTCAAGGGTAATTACTAAAAAAATTGAAGGGAAGAACTTAATAGTTTCCAAGGGACTACTAATACATTTTAGGGGAAGTACTAATACTTTTGAGGAAAAAAACTTAATTTTAAGGAGAATTACTGTATAAAATATTTTTTCGGGAACTAATACATGTTAGTGGGGCTGCTAATACAATTTAGAGGAAAAACTAATATTTATTCACAGCCCAAGTGATAGTATGTGACTACCAAATATTAGAAAAACGCCAGCGGGTTTGGGTTTAGGACCCGTGTAAAGGATTTCGACTCGTTAGACCGTTTGACAGAAGTTTTTATCGTAATTGTTTGGTATCAATAAAACTTTTTTCTTTTCGAAATTCATTCGGACATAACGGGTGGTGTAAGTCCAAGCGGCTACGATAATCTAGAGGGGGGTGAATAGATTATCTCCATCTTTTCGATTTCGCCCTCTTTTTCGAACCGAATGCTCAAAGACAATAATAAAGGTACGGAATGTAAACAACACACGTTGATTTATAGAGGTTCAACCCACCTAGGGCCTAATCCTCTACCACCCCAAAGATATCCGGGATGGATTTCAAAGAAAAAGAATTTTATTAATTACCAAAATTAATACAAATTCAACTTACAACACCTTGAAGAGCACCACACTCTTCTTCAACACCACCTTTGGAGATTACCACAATCTCCCTTTGAAGATTACCACAATCTTCCTTCAACGGCACCTTGTGAAGATTACCACAATCTTCAATCTTAAAGAATACTAAATTCTTCAACACCTCAATAAGAAGATCACCACAATCTTCTTGCACCTATCACCTAGATCATCCAAGTGTGTTCTTACCACAAGAACACTCACAATGATATCTTGTGTTTGAATGATAACCAAAAATCAAGATTACAACTCAATAATGAATATTACAATTTGAGTGCAAAGTGTAATCAAGAATAACCTAGACCTCAAGGATGTGAAAGTGAAAAGCTAGGCAAAATTACAACAAGAATTATAACAATGAAGAACAAATATTTGCTTGAAGAGTATCTTGTTGTGTTGTATCTCAATTGTTGTTTTGGTTGCTCCAAAACTTCCTCTATTTATAGGAGATGATTGATCAAGCATAGGCTCCTCTTGGGGATTGAAAATCTATAGAAAAATACAATTAAAATCAAGAATATAGTCTGTTAGAAATCAATCCCACAATTTAAGGAAATGTGTCTTTGTCAAACGGTCATATTTTTGTCTTTAAACAAACCACGATGACGCGACCGGCCGCACAAAAATAAGAGATTTGAATAATACTTTGAAAAATTCAACATGGCGACCAGGTCGACATAGGCTTCGACCGGTCGACCCACTGTCTCAACCGGTCCCCCTCATTTATTTTGTTGAAGAAACTTGTTCTGCTTCAAACAAAACTTGCAGTGCATCGTCGACCCTGGCGATCGACGCCTGTGAGCGGCCGGGTCGACTGCCCGATTTTCCTTCCGTCTCATTTTCTTTCAAAAATCATCTTCGTGCACGGTTGCCCTATAGGGCGACCGACCACGAGACAGAAATGTTGTCCAATTTTTGTCGAGAATAAAACTCAAGAAATACTCCGAAAATTTAGTAAAAACATTTTAAACCAATCGGGAGTATTTAGACAACATTTAGAAATCTTATTTAGGAGTAAAAACCCTTTGATATAAAATCATTAAAAGTGTTGTCCAATATTATCGAAAATAAACTTGAGGAAATACTTCGGAAAATATTAAAACCATTTTAAATCATTTAGGAGTATTTGGACAACCTTTAAAAACATTGTTTTGGTGACAAATTAAAATCATCAAAATTAAGATATAAACATGTATCAAACAGGTGGCTAGTGCACATAGGCCTCGACGGGTTGAAGCATTATAAATCATTGTGTGTTGATTTATTTTTCTGCACTTCTATGTTTTATCTTCTTCATATTCGAAAAAAGATGGCACATATCAGAAAATCAGGAAAATTTATTTAATGCCTCTAGATTTTCGTAGCCATTTGAACTAACACCACTACTACCACTCAATCACTCATATCCACATAAATTACTTTTAATAACTATTAAATATGACTATTTGTTTTTTTTTTTTTAAATGACTATTAAAAACAGAATCCCTTGTTTTTGTTGGGACGGAGCCAGGGTTTATAATTATCCTTATAAAATTCCCAAACTGACATTTAATCCCCAATTCACAGCAACGAAATTTAGGTTAAACTGTGTTCATTTCAAACAGCCACGCTTCATATACTCACTCATGGATTCCTCCATACCTTCATTACCTAAACCATCATCATCAGCCGCCGATGACAAGCCTGATGCGAAGCGTCAAAATTTATCATTAACTGCAAGTGCGCGACGATCCAGGCAGATTGCTACGGCATATTTATTCTGGATTTAAATTCCAATAGTCACGATGATGAACTCATCCGGGTTCGTCCTACTATTCGGGTTAGACGAGCCGATGAAAATAATTTGTTTTATATATTTGGTTCGACTTTGTATATGATTGACTCACATGTTGGCTGGATCGATTATAGCCCGAATCCTGCAAAGTCAGTTTATACATTCGACTTGTCATCGTATTTAAACGACGACGTCGTAACTGAGCCCAATTTGAAAATACTGGAAAAAAGTGATATGGTTAAGGCCCCTGATATGTTGCACCCCAAGTTAAGACCTTATGCCACTCCCATCCCTTCTGGTGAATTAACCACGTTTGGATTTCAATGTAAACACGTGTTTTAACGAAATTCTGGTATGAGGATGTGAATGTAGGATGGAGAGTGAAAATTGTTTAAGGGTTTGTTTATGTATTAATAATACTTTTCACTTAAACGCGTAATATTTTTCTGCAAATGGGTAATAATTTTCGATTCAATTTGTAATATATTTTTCTTTTAACTTTTCAATTCAACATTTACTACTTTTCAAGGGGACTACTAAAAACTATTCATAAGAAAAATTATTACTTTTTAGCCGAACAATTAATATTTTTAATGGGAGAAACTAATACATTTTAGGAAAATTCCGAAATATTTTTTTAGGGGAATTACTATATAAAAATCTTTCCAAGAGAAGTAATAATATTTTTCAGAAAAAATACTAAATATTTTTTAGAGGAATTAATAAAAATCTTTCACAAGGACTACTAAAAAAACTTTCTAAGGGAAGTACTAATACTTTTTAGATGAATTAGTTAATACTTTTTAAGGAAAAAAACTAATACGTTTAACGTCCTAGTGATACTATGTCACTGTACGTTATATATCCTCAGCGATACAATGACACCGCTTGTATTACAAAAATGACATCGCCCCTCAATGATACTATGACATCGCTTATATTACAAAAATGCCACCACCCATACCATTGAGTTTGAGTTTAGAATCCGTCTAATTAATTTTGACCTGTGAGGTTCTCTAACATGAGTTTTTGTCCTTATGTACTTAAATTGGAACCAACACGATGTCCACTCGACTTTTCCAATTTGTCCAGCCTCATCTGTAAGTAGCCGTGAACTGGAGTGTAGTGGGGGCCTAATGTAGATCCACCCATTAAGTTGTGTTTTTAAATAAAATATTTAGAGGATGCATGTGAAGAATGAAAATACTTTTGTTTGATTCTTCCGCGACGAGATATTTTTATGGATAAATAAAGAAAAAGTCTCCTTACGTTTGGAATCTTACAAAAAGACTATAAAAAAAAGTTCTAAAATTTCATAATCGTTTTCACGCAGATTTGATTTCGTCTTAAATGTAAATAGGTATTAACTGTATTTTGTATTTGAAATGTTTCTTTTTTTTGTTTATGATGAGAGTAATATGTAATAAATACAATCAAGTTCAAAGGGTTTTCTGTAAATTGTATTTTCCCTTGTTTTTTTAAATACCCCAAACCTAAGGTCTTTTTTGTAAGTATCTCTATTTTTTATTATAAATATAATTGTTTGTTAATTTTTCTTTCAATTAGTGGTATCATATTAAATTTTGATATTATTATATCAGGCAATTATTATGTAATATAAAGAAGGTAAATATTATGCTAATCTAATGCTCAAAAAAATTAAATATATATAATAAATGTTTTAAATGACTCCTGACAAAAAAATTCCCCTGTTTTCGGGACGGAGCCAAACTGACATTTAAACCCCCATTTCACAGCAACGAATTTTAGGTTAGCCTCTGTTCGTTCTTTCCTTCTCCTCTAATCTCAAATCTCAATATATTCACTCATGGATTCCCCCTTACCTTTGTCACCTAAATCATCATCATCATCAGAAGCAGATGACAAGCTTGATGCTATGCGCCAAAAATTATCATTACCTCCAGGTAAAGTTGCCATTATCTGCAATTGCGAGACGATCGAGGGAGATTTTTACTATATAGTTATTCTAGATTTAAATTCCAATACTCACGATTTTGTTGACGATGAATTCATCCGTGTTTCTCCAACTATTCGGTTTAAACGCGAACATGATACCAATGGATTTTGTATATTAGGTTCCACTTTTACATGATTGACTCTGCTCATATTTGTCCTCCACAAAAGTCAGTCTATACGATCGATTTGTCCTCATATTTACACGACTACGACGTCGTAACCAAGCCCAATTTGGAAACATTGGAGAAAAGTGAGCTGGGTAAGGCCCCTGATATGTTGCACCCCAAGTCAGTACCTTTTGGCATTCCTACCCCTGATGGTAAAAAAATGCTGGTATTTTCTTCTCTTATTAAACATGAATTTGGTGCTGAAATTGCTGGTGAAAAAGATTTTGAATTGTATGACCCCGAAACCAAAACATGGGAACAACTCCCTGGCATACAAAATGATTGGATGCGACACTATCGTGAAAACTCTTTCGCTGCTTATTTCTGGATCGCAGCATTTGCTTTCATTGGTAACTCGACCTTTTTTATCGAAACTGATACTGTATCGATGTATTCGATTGATCTTGAATCCCTGGACCAAGGTTGGAAGCATCATAAAACCTTCTATGGTTGTAGCAGTACTCCATCTTATAGTTTCCCTTTTTACTTGATTGATGAAGAGTTGTGTTTGACTTCTGTCTGCGCTTGTGATGTTACAAAAGAACAACCCCGTGAGTGGTTTTTTCCACGGCCATCATATGGCGTTGAATTTCAACACTGTGGTCCTACTTCTATCATTCTTCTTGGTGATGTCCAGAATGGACAATGCAATTTCTGCACTCTAGAATCGGGTCTAGGCCAAGAGACCAAGTATCCTCACCTGACTATAAACGCATACCATTTTGATGTTGCCAAATACAGAGAGGACAAGAAGAATAATGGAGACGATGCGGAACTGAGCAGGAGCATAACCCATGTCCGGTGTTTCAAATTTCTCCTGGACGTCGAGAAATGTAGTATCTTCTTCCCTCATGATTTTTTTTCCATTCGAGCATGCACTTAAAATACGTTGCTTGCAGCCATCTACCTTTTTGTCTCTGGGAATAAAAGTATATATGTAGTTATAGCTGATCAGGATTTAGCTATTTAGTCATGGCGGTTCCATGTACTTAAATGTACTGCAATTATTCAGCAATACGCCTGATTTGGGTTACGCTAACCTCATTTTGCAATTGCATTCGTAGTTTTTAAAGACAAGCATAATATGTTTGGATACCTATGTGTTCTTTATATTCAAATTCAAATGGTACATGAGTTTTGGTGCTATATTGATGTACAATTATGGAAAATCATAATGGCTATGATTAGAGTATTAAAAATAAAATTGTTCCTACCTTTGTTATAAGAGAGAGGTGAAGTAGAAGGGCTTTTAAGGGTAAAGACACCGGTTCTATAACCCGTGTCTAAAGATCTAGTGTTAAAAAAACCGGTGTCAAAAAATCTGGTGTCTAATCTAAAATAATTTATATAAATAGACACCGGTTTCAAAATCCGATGCCAAAACTGGTGTCTATTTGGGAAATATGTTTACAATAGACACCGGTTGTAGGAAACCGGTGTTGTTTATCATACGACAACACTAATAAGACACCGGTTTCTTACAAAATCGGTGTTAAAAAGGAAAAGACACCAGTAAAGTCATAAAACCAGTGTCTTTTTGGTGGTGTCTATCAGCAGTTTTCTTGTAGTGTTATCAAAAATTTGGTGTACAATGAGAACATATTTTGTTTAGTATGTTTTTCGAACTTTTGTCACTAGAAAAATGATAAAAAGAAATAAAACCTACTAAAATAATATGGCTTAAAAAATGACAGTCAATTATATATTAATTTATTTTAATATTTTAGAGGAACTAGAAATTAAATAAGGTTGAAAAAATCTCATTTTGTGAATAATTTATACAAATGTCTATATATATGCTTTCGTTTAAAATATATGGTGCTCAAATTTGTTTACCTTCTTTGAGGATTCATGAAAAAGGTTTCACTCAACATGTTCATACTCTTGTATGGCTTTATCTTAAGCATGAAATTGAAGAGCAAACTTATTCAATAAGATCAAAACGGCTATATAGGCTCCACATCACATCTCTTTCATTTGTATTAGGTACCTTCTTTTGTGATTTATGCTTGTGGTTTAGACTGAACAACACAAATCACGTTGCAATCATAAGTGGTCACAAGCTCACAAAAATAACTAGAGGAATTTATCAAGACAGAAACACGAGGAATTCTATACGAATTTGAATGTTTAGTCACAAGTTTTCAGGAAATCTCAATTTGTTGAAATGAGAATGTGATTCTGCAGTAGTATTGAAAGACAGAACTCATGAACTAATTGATCAAAATGTAACAAAATGCTTCACATTGATACCCCAACCTAAATAAATACGCATGTAGCAAGTGCGATTTTTTTTACATGAAATGATAGATTCTTATAAGTATCAAAACCTAAATTTAAAAGATATATATATATATATATCTAAGAAAAACTAAAAATAATAATGATCTGACATTAAAGAAATATATATATATATGTATATATATGCTCAGAAAAACTAAAAAAAAAAATAATCTGACATTTATATCATAAGTATATATTTTATAACCTACATGTTGATATGTTATTCTTTTACTTAAAAAATATTGTATTAAGTTATGTACAATAAGTATAAAACTTAGTTGATATTTGAATTTTAGGGGTCGACCACAACATTACATTTGAATGGAAAAATTTATATAAAAAAATTATTTATGGATCAAAGTAATATATTCCTTCTTATTTCAAAATAGACATGATTTTGAAAATAAATTATTTATTATAATTTAAATATTAATTTTATTAAGAAAAGAAATTGATTTTAGTCACCCTTAAATCTTGAGACATGTAAAGGAAACTGCAGTGATAATGCTTGGTGCTTATTTTACTCTTTTATAATATTACACTATTTTTAACTCTTTTTTTTTACACTTAATACTTATTTTACTTTATCTATATATGTTTTATATTGTTAAATAAATTTAAATGCATAATAATATAGATGTAAGACTATTAATAATATATATTCATGTATGTGTGAAAAAATAATAGTTGAAGGAGTAAATAATAATGCATTCTAAGAAAGAGTAGATTAGAAACTAACATTTATAATGAAACATAGAAAGTTATGTAAAAGTCATATTCACCCAATATTCAAAGTTTAAAAGGTTATATTTATGCGCTGCAATAAACTTTTTTCAGATGAATGAAAAGTGTAAACTTTAATGTTGTATTCATTCGTAACTTATATGAACAAAATGTTAATTTAATAATTTCCCCACAAACGAATCGCAAAAATTTGGTATGCCAACATAGCAAAAAGTAATGTACCACTTCTCAAATTCCAAAACAAATTTCTTCCTAATTGTTGGGCAGGTAGCGTGAATATTAATCAATAGAGAGATTGTACCTTTTATTGCAAGCTTCAAAGGGAAATGATGGAACAATATTCTTTCTCAATAAAAAAAGGGAGAAATTAAAATAGAAAGATTGATTGATATATGTACACGCACTGGATACTCTAACCAAATGACTTTTGATTTTATGTTTGGTAACTCTAAAAAAATATTTTTTTTAAATATTTATAATATTTATTGTAATAAACAAACTGTTTGAGAGCTTACAAATTGTGAAAAATTAAATAAGCTCACTCCAACTTCTTATTTAAATAAGATCTTATTTTTTAAAAAAAAAGTTTAATTATTTTAATTATAAATTTTCCTTTACAATTTTTAAAAAAAAATTCAAACATATTAATTTATCCAAAAACTTAAAAAAAAATCATCTAGATGTAAGACTTGTAAAATAAGATTTCTTAATAAGTTTGATTAACATCTCTTAGTCATAATTAATTTATTATATGCTAATATATATGTATTATTAAGTCAATTAAATTAACCATATAATCAATGTCAACTAAATATATAACCCTTTAGTATCACACAAATAATGCTAAAATAAAAATAAGTCACCTAAGCATAATGATGAAACAAAATGAAACCTACTAAAACGATATGGTTTAAAAAATGACAATCAATCATATATATTAATTTATTTTAATATTTTATAGGAATTAAAAATAAAATCACCCCTATATTTTGTGCAACAACATTTGAATATGCATGCACATATAAAATACTAATGGTAGAATAACCTATAAATATGAGTATGATTGCAAAATGAAATGAATGAATGAAAAATATATATACCATCCAACATAAAGGTCACATAATACAAAGGAATCTTGTGGTTTAGACTGAACAACATAAGATTAGATATATAGTTTGACTTTGTATTTGAGCAAACCAGACATTCAAATATGGATATGTGGAGTCTTTTTAAATGATTTTTTTTTTTTACTTTGTCTTGTAAATTTTTTATAATGCCTAATGTTTAGTTTTCTGTTTTATAACATTACACCATTTTTAACTCTTTATTTTTTACACTTTATACTTATTTTACTTTATCTATATATGTTTATTTTGTAAAATAAAATTAAATGTGTAATAACATAGATGTAAGACTTCTAATAATATATATTCATGTATGTATGAAAAAATAAAAATTGAGGGACTAAAATCATAATACATTCTAAGAAAGAGTAAATTAGAAACTAAAATTTGTAGTATGAGACAGAGAAAGTTATGTAAAAGTCACGGATTGTGGAAATTAAATAAGCTCACTCCAACTTCTTATTAAAATAAGATCTTATTTTAATAAATTCCTCCAGTTTTGATTATTTTAATTAAAAAAATTCCATGACTAAATTTATTAAAAGTTCAGACATCTTATTTTATTAAGTCAATTAAATTAACGATATAATCAATATCAAGATTTATTCAAGATATTCAGATGTATCGACAATCTTCCATGTCAGATTCTACATCAGGTAAAGTTGATTTAATATTAAGTTAATGATTGAAATTTAGAAAGATATTTGTTTTTAATAGTTTAAGAACGAAAAACATGTAAAATACTTTTATCAAGCAATTGTGATTTTTATATTGCAGCTAAAGATGTTTATCGTCAAAGAAATCTTGAGATGATGAAAAGAAAGTATGCCAATTTAAGTACTAAAAGAAAATGAGTATATAGATAAAGTTAAAGAGCATAAAAGAATGAAGAACTCAAAGAAAAGTTCACATGTTACATCTTTTAAGAGCTCAAATGATTTCGCACGAATCTGAAGGTTAGTAATGTTAAGGTTTTAAGTAAACATGATACATTGAATTCAATTTTTATACTAACAAGATTGGAATATTTGAATTTGTTTTTTATACTAGGTTTAATTTACTATGAATCCACATGCTCGGATATACATGAGTTGGAAAAAACTTCCAATTATATTTACTGTGATGCTGCAAGATTTGAGTATGAACCTCCGACTTTTTGCGGCGATAATGAAAAGTTAAACTTGCACCTATTCAAATTCCAGACGAATTGTATGAGTTATTTACTTCTAATTCTGAAGAGGCAACCTTATTTCGGAAATCTATTCGTCCTCTCAATTGTATCTACTCTTTTACCTCATTTGGTGTGAAGTTAGACAAAGAGCTTGCATCTGCAAGACGAGGAGTTTATACTTTTCGTGCACAAGGAATGGTTTACCATGATCTTCCAGGGTTGATTCCAAATGAAGGTGGACCGGGTTATTTTCAACTATATTTTGTGGAAACAGAAAATGAGATTGAGAATAGAATGAAAGCACTAGAAATTCATCTTTGTCTGAAGTTGTTGTGAAGAAACTCATGAAAATTTTAGAGGTAAACCCATATGGAAAGCTTTTTAGAAGATTGAAGGATTATCCTTCAATGGATGATGTCCAACTTCATATTTCAAAAGATGTGAAATTAGATCAGTGGATTTATAATTCTCCAACAGCCGATCAAGTTGCGGCTATATGGGTTGTAGGAAATAATGCTAACATACTTTTCGAACGAGACATTGTAGTTCATGCTCATTCCGGCCATAAACATAGAATAAAGCACTACTATGCATGGATGTTATAACCCATTACAATATCCACTTCTTTTTCCAATGGGTGATACTGGATGGCATCAAGATATTAAAAAAATTGCTCCCCAGAAATCTTTTTCTCAAACTCATGCATTTGTGGCCGATGAAAGTAATGTTGAACAAATAGAAGATACATTACATTATTTATAATTTTAATTTTCCTTATATTATTTATTTTTTATCTAAAAAATTATAATTTTTTAAAGAAGCATAATTCATATTATTAATCCCATCACACTTAGCTACATCGTGGAGAAGAGGGTAATTATATTCGAATTTAAAGGTATATATATTGTAAATATTTTATTGAGTTTATAAAATATTAATTTTGATAATGTGAACCTTTGATCCACCTAATCCGTCCTCAATTTTGTATGACTAGATAATTTACATATAGATATATAGAATAATACGAACTAAGTAATATAGATATAGATAACATTTTGAATTGTTTATGATGTATCAAAGACCAGTTCAATCAATAATGATACTCCTATGCTCCAAAGATTTTCTTCAGCAAACGTTATTCTTTCCCAAGAACAACAAGGTACATTTTGAACTAATTAAAAGTTTTAAAATCAAAGCATATACATCTTGCAACTATGTTTATTTCTGAATATCAATAATATTCACCTGGTAGAAACTTCTTTCAGAGTCTCCTCTTGGGAGATTATTTATAATTTCTCTAATATAGTTAATATTTATGCACAAGTCTATGTAATTAATTTTGTTGCACATTTTTAATATTTTAATTTTTATATTATTATTAATTATTAATTATTAATATTTACAGTTGTCGGCAAAGAAAACAATAAGAAGATCTCATGTAAAGAATATAGTTGTTATAGGCTACAAATTCGAAACCCAAGACAGTCTACACTTCTCTTTGCTGGAAAACTCTTACAACAATATGTAGTTGACATTTACATAAAATTGGAAACTACAATATTGGACTACTATCGTCATAACCAATCAAATATGAGATCTGAATTGTACCAAGGAATAATGGATAGTGTCTTAAAGGAGAAACTAGAGGAAGTGAAATTGGTAAAAGAATTGTTCTCCCTGCATCATTCATTGGAGGTCCAAGAGATATGAGGCGCAAATATCTTGATGCATTGGTATTAGTTCAAAAATTTGGAAAGCCGGATCTTTTTATAACAATGACTTGTAATCCTGAGTGGAAAGAGATACAAGAAAACTTATATACTAGTCAACAGGCTCAAGATCGACCAGATTTGACATCCAGAGGTTTTCGAGCAAAATTACAAGATTTGAAAGATCTATTGTTTAAGAAGAAAATATTTGGAAGTGTAGCTGCCCATGTTCATGTAAATGAATTTCAGAAAAGAGGACTACCTCATGCTCATATGTTTATAATTTTGAAGTCCGAGTATAAAATTACAACTCCAAATCACTTTGATATGTTTGTTAGTGCTGAACTCCCTGATCAAGAGATGTATCCTGAACTTTATGAAATAGTAAGGAAATATATGATTCATGGACCATGTGGATATAAGAACATGAAGAATTCTTGTATGGTAGATGGAAAGTGCAAATATCGTTACCCACGAGCATATTGTGAGAACACTATATAAGGTAAAGACGACTATCCAATATATAAAAGAAGAAATAATGGATTAACAGTCCAAGTTCGGAATGCACAACTGGATAACCAATGGGTTGTACCTTACAATCCTTATCTTCTATCAAGATATAATTGTCGTATCAATGTCAAGATATGCTCAGGAGTTACAGCAGTGAAATATCTGTATAAATATATCTACAAGGGTAACGATAGAGTTGCGAATCATGTCAGCCCCAATGATGTTGAAAGTTTGATTGATGAAATTAAACAATTTCAAGATGCTCGGTGGGTCTCTACTCAAGAAGCAATGTGGAGAATTTTTGAATTTAACCTGAATGAAATATGTCCTACAGTTATCAACTTGCAACTTCACCTCCCAAATCAACAATGTGTGTCTTATTGGGCAAATCAAAATTTAGAAAACATTTTGACGTGGGATCATGTTGCAAAAACAATGCTCACGGAGTATTTTTCTATGTGCGCTAGGAGTGAATAGACAAGAAAATATCTTTATCGAGAATTTCCAGAACATTATGTGTGGGACAAACAGGGTAAATGTTGGAACGAAAGAAAAAAAAAGATGTGATTGGACGTATAAATACAACAAATCCTATTGAAGGAGAAAGATATTACCAAAGGTTACTCTTAAATCGTGTTAGAGGGCCTACATCTTTCCAGGATTTGCTAACAATGGATAATGTAGTGTGTCTAATTTCAAAGAATCAGCACAAAGACGAGGATTGTTAGAATCTTTGATCAAAGTGCTACTGAATGCTTAAATGAAGCTATCACATTCCAAATGCCATATGAACTGCGAAGATTGTTTGCAATAATCTTGGTGTTCTGTGCACCAACTGATGTGAGAATTCTTTGGGATACATACTTTGAAGCAATGTCTGAAGATTTTAGAAATGAATCAGGAACCTCAGTTGAACTACAAATTGGCAGAACTTTGGAAAGTTTGAATTCATTCATAGAAAGCATGGGTAAAAAGATCAATTCATATGATCTTCCGAAAATCCCTATTGGTATAGGTAAAGAGCATAATGATTCTTCGAGAGAAATACAAGATGAATTGTTAATAGAAATACCACCAGGAGACTATGAAGTGGAGCAAACATTAAATCCAGAAAAGAAAGAAGCTTTCAATGATCTTAACTTGCATACAAAAAGGCAAATGTGGCATTTTCTTTATTGATGGGTCAGATGGAAGTGGAAAAACAATTTTGTATCATGCATTGTTAGCTCATCTTAGATCCAAAGGTTTAATAGCACTGCAGAATCGCAATATCCGTGGTTTGCTACAACAATAATGCCAGGGGTAGAACAACACATTCACGGTTCAAAATACCAATAAAGTAAATGAATCAAGTGATTGCACTATGTCTAAACAAAGTGGAGCACCAAATCTTCTACGTAAAGCAAAACTTTTGTTATGGAATGAAACACCAATGGCCAAACGATGGGCTATCGAGAATGTCGATAAATTGTTCAACGATATAATGGGAAATACCGAAATAGCGAGGATTTTGGTGGAAAAGTAGTAGTTTTTGGTGGAGATTTCAGACAAGTGCTACCGGTTGTTCCTAAGGCAACAATATATCAAACTATTTCTGCAAGCTTGGTAAATTCATATTTGTGGCCAAAAATGAAAAAAATAAGTTTGTCAAGGAATATGAGAGCTAGGAATGATCCGAACTTCATTGAGTTCTTACTTAGAGTTGGAAATGGTCAAGAGATAACTGATTCTGAAGGTAACATTAAAATTCCAGATCAGATGATTATTGACTATGATAATGAGGAAGACTTAATACAAAGACTTATTAGAGCAATTTTCCCATCTTTAAACAAGAATGTGCAGTCGGCTCAATACATGACAAGCCGAGAAATTTTAGCAGCTAAAAATGAGGACGTTGATGCATTGAACGAGAAATTGATATTTATGTTTTCTGGAGAAGCAAAAATATTTAATAGTTTTGATGAAGCCATCGATGACACAAACAACAATTATGAAGAGGATTTTTTGAATTCTTTGACTCCGAACGACCTGCCTCCTCATAAATTGGTGTTGAAAAAAAATTGTCCGATTATTCTTTTGAGGAATTTGGATCCATCAAATGGGTTATGTAATGGTACTAGAATGGTATGCATGGATTTCAAGCATAATGTAATTGATGCAGAGATTATATTTGGGCAACATAGTGGAAAATATGTATTCATACCTAGAATACCACTTTCCCCAGCTGAAAATGAAGCATACACATTTCATTTTAAATGAAAGCAATTCCCTATCAGACTTTGCTTTGCTATGACAATCAACAAAGCTCAAGGACAAACAATTCCAAATGTCGGCATTTATTTACCTCATTTAGTATTTTCTCATGGCCAACTATATGTTGCTCTCTCCAGAGGAACTTCAATGTCTACTACGAAGGTTTTGATTAAACCATACACTACAAAGGTGCGGGAAAAGACGTGGATAAGAAATGTCGTGTATAAGCAAGTTTTGAGTGCAGGTACAAAAATTATTTTACCTATGTTTTAACCATTATTAATAGCAACTAATATTATACTCTTATTAGGATGTATGTCAAATGAACAAGTACAAGATTGAAGCATTTCCAATGATGCACAAAGATCTGATATCTAATTAATCAAGGTAATGACTGAATTACAATCAAGTACTAAGATCTGTTTATCTAACATGAAGTTAATGGATAAATAATTTTTCTTGCCCATTATAATCTTATGACTTTCACTGATGTTGCGGGTTGATTAATTTCTTTAATCTTTGAGCAACACATGTTGCCTACAATATGGAAAGAACGACTCATGTTGCATGCAACATGAAGTTTACAAATTTTATTTGTAGTAGCTTGAGTTCTTATGTCTAGCAAGTTTCATTAGATATGGAATAATTGATAATTCATATTCATTTCAATATATTTTTAATTTAATTTTAAATTTATATTGTCAAAAAATTTAACTTATTTCATAAAAATAGTATATCATGATATAATAGTCAAATTCATTATTGACTCCAAATAACAACAACATAAAATATTGATAGATATATCATCGATCGCTAAAAAATTAGATAAGAACTAATGAATATATATATATATATACCAATTACATTTTGCTTATCTTAAGATCAATATTGTAAAAAGCGCTAGGCGGATTAGTTTTTTCTGTTCTGCAGTATGTAGTGGTTGCTCGTGCCGGTTTTAGATTTTTCTAGTATGTTACAATCTCCATTAAGGAGTGCTGAAGTCTTCCGGCGTGGAGTGGTTGAGTTTGGGGTGTGTAGTTTTTTAGTCCGTATTGTGGAACCTGAATTGGTCTTACCAATTCCCCGCTTGGCTTGTAGTTAGTCATGTCGGCTCATAGCCAGTTGGCTACGATTTTAGTTGTAATTTTAGTTTTTGAGTTGTTTTAATAAAATATTATCGTTCGAAAAAAAAAGCGCTAGGCGTTTGCTAGGCGGCAGACTGGGCGTAGCGCCTAGGTGGAGTCTAAGCGGGGTTAGACGAGACTTGGGCGGGATTAGGCAGGCTTAATTGGAAAAACATCGTAGGCAGACAAGGGGGCCTAGCGCCTAGACGGGGATTAATCGGGGTTAGGTGGAGATTTTTACAACAGAGCTTAAGACTAATTACATTTTAATTAACATAAGCTTAAATAATTAATTTTATTACATTAATTAGTTTGAGTCCCCGAAATATGAAGGCATCTCTTACCTCGACTTCTGCTCTTACCATTGTGTCACGGGCCTAGCCATTTTGGCCCCCACACGATGCCCGTGCGGCGCCCCGGACCACCCGGGGCCAGCCTATCCCTCGGGACAACCACTGGTTTCGCCCTGCCTTGGGTTCATCAGGAATGCGGCTCCAAGATCCGACCGCCTGGGTAGGGATGGCCAATTCCCTTCTTCACCGTCAAGTCCAAGACTAGCGACAAGCTCCCCAAACTTAACCGGGTAGGCCTGCCTGAACATCCGAAGGGTCATATGCACGTACCCACAAACCAGCCGACTGAAGCCACATACATAGTCATTCTCAGCACAATCCGCCAGTAGTCGTAGCGAAAGACACCCCAAAGTCACGGGGCGTGACATCCCCCCCACCCAATGTGGTGTACGCCCTCGTACACGGTCTACTTCACCCGAAGTGCATCAACGACGCCCTCTTGGCAGCCCACAGGTGTGCCCCTCACATACCAATCGCACTCGGAGACCAGGAGAAATCCCAAATGATCGCACAACATGTTCCGCTCCCCTGCCTACTCCACCACCCTCTTGGTAAAAGCGTTTGGCGCAACCACGGAATACAAATGTCGGGACAGCTCTGATACCATTTGTCACGGGCCTAGCCATTTCGGCCCCCACACGATGCCCGGGAGGTCCGGGGCGCCGCGCGGGCATCGTGTGGGGGCCGAAATGGCTAGACCCGTGACAATTGGCATCTTTTATTAAAGAAACAACTAATCGAAGTTGGAAAATTGAGGCTGATCTCAAAATAGGTTGATGCATTTGTTTACATTAGTAGTCTTATTTGTATTTGCATGTAAAGAAAGAATAAACAAAGAAAAAAGGTGTTCATTTTGTTTGTATTCAAAAATCACACAAAATACAAGAAACAGAGGAAACATTTATAATTGCCAAGGCTGCCACAAGTTGGCAGCTCATTGGTTGGTACAAAAATATCAGAGAATATTCTCTGTTGCATATTTCTTTGATCATGGACAACTAATTATCTGGGAATATTACTAGCCGTTAGACATGTCACCATTCTTATCTTTTTGTGTTGATAAATCAATTCTTTTCATCTTAACATGCCCCCTCAAGCTGTGCTGTGGTGAATAGGAAACTGCCAGCTTGTCCTTAAGAATATGAAACTGAGAAATGGTGAGAGGCTTTGTAAGAATATCTTCAACTTGTTCTTCAGAATGAATGTATCTGACTTCTATTTCTTTGCTCTGAACTTTGTCACGAATGTAGTGTATATCAATTTCGATGTGCTTCGTTCTAGAGTGAAAAACTAGATTTGCAGCCAGTTGTCTTGCTCCTGAGTTAACACACCAAATAATTGTTGGTTCACAATTTGTTATTCCAATCTCAGATAGTAATGATTTTAGCCATATGATCTCTGTACTAGTTTGAGCAAGCGCACGATACTCGGCTCCTGACAAATGTATACCATCAGGCCCCCTAGTTGTCTCAAAACCAAGAAAATATGTAACAGAACCAAGAGTTTTGAGAGTGAATTGAGTCCGAAGAAGAGAAATAATATCTGTTACACACTGAGAATTATTTCCTGTCAATAAAATGTCATCAACATAAACGAGCGCAAACAACACAACATCTCCTTTGGTATAAAAGAACAAGGATGTATCAGATGTGGAGTTTTTGAAACCAAGAGACAATAACGATTGACGAAGTTTGTCAAACCATTCACGAGGGGCCTATTTAAGGCCGTAAAGAGCTTTGTGGAGTTTGCACACAACGGAAGGATTATGAGGATCAATATAACTAGTGGGTTGCTCCATGAATACCTCCTCTTCAATTTTACCATTTAAAAAAGCATTATCTATGTCGATTTGTTGGATGTCCCAATTGTTGGTGATGGCAAGAGTAAGAATTACTTGAATAGTAGTTGGTTTGACAACGGGACTGAAAGTTTCAAAAAAATCAATTCCCGTTGTTGTTGAAAACCTTTTGCTACGAAAGGGCTTTGTGCCATTGAATCAACCATCGTGAGTTATATTTGGCACGAAAGACCCATTTATTATCAACTATATTCATGTGGGTTTCACGGGAACAAGCTCCCAGTGTGATTGCGAATTAACGCATTGTACCATCATCCATTGCTTGTTTCCATTCCTGATCGAGTAAAGCTTGTTGAACAGAGTCGGGGTGATCGTGGTGTAGGTAGGGATGAGAATTTTTAGGAGAGAAGAGAGATAAGTTTTGGGTTTGAAAATGCCATGTTTGGAGCGAGTAAGCATAGGGTGTGTAGGAGCAGTGGGCATAGGTGGTTGTGGGATGGAATGAGGTAAGGTGGGAGATGAAATTTGTGTGGGGGAGACATTAGTGACAGGAGAAACAGTAGAGAGTGGTGAGTGAAGTGTAGAATGAGGGGAGTGAGTAATACCTTGACTATTGGAAGGAATTGAATCCGAAGAGAGATTCCTGGGAGGCGTCTCAGATGATGGAGAAGGACTTGTATCAATTCCAGAAAAATCATCCTCATGTACCTGTGAAGAGTGAGATAAAAAAAAGAAGCCAATGAGTGTACTGGATGGTGGAGGATTGAGAAAGTGACTCAGAATTTTTGGAGGTGTGGAAACCAAATGAAAAAGGGAATTCAATCTCATTAAAAGTGACACTTTGAGCTATATATATTTTGCCAGAGGGGTGAAGACATTTGTAGCATTTATGATTTGGACTATATCCAATGAAAACACACTTGGTTGACCTAAAATCAAGTTTGTGTTTATTGTAATCCCTGAGATGAGGAAAACAAGCACAACCGAAAACTTTTAAGAAATCCAATTTTGGTTTTAATTTGAACAAGGTTTCAATAGGTGATTGGTGGTTTAGTGTTGGAGTGGATGGATGATTTATTAAAAAATCTGATGTATTGAATGCTTCCCACCAGTATTGGAGTGGCATTGATGATTGGGTGAGTAAGGTGAGTCCCATTTCAACAATATAACGGTGTTTTCTTTCGGACTTCCCATTTTAAGGGTGTGTGTGAGGGCAAGGATGTCGAAAATGGATCCCCATGGATTGCAAAATTGGTGCAAGACTGCGATATTCGCCTACCCAATCGGATTGAAGTGTTTTTATTTTGGTTTGAATTTTCGTCAACCGCATTTTGAAAATGAGAAAGATATCTTTGACTTGATTTTAATTTTAGCGGATAAATCCAGGTGAAATTGGTATAATCATCCACAAAATGCACATAATAACGAAAACCATCCTTGGAAAGAATTGGTGCAGGTCCCCACATGTCGGAGTGTATAATTTCAAGAGGTTTAGTAGTGATGTAAGTGAGGGACTGTCGTGTTTGTGTTTAGATTTGCCTATATGACAAGCATTACAAAAGCTAGAAGCAACAGATAAAAATTCTTTATTGCTCATCATATTTCTCATTACATTATTGTTAGGATGGCCAAGTCTCATGTGCCATAGATCAAACTTAGAAAATAAAGAGAGCTTGTCGACAAGGATTGAAACTGAGCGGTCGTTTTGAGACACATCTAAGCGTAGGATGAGAAGTTGTTGAAGAGGCGGTAGGAGTTTGATGCACTGAGTCGATCAAGCCTTCACCGAGCACTCCTCGAAGGAGCTCCTCTTCAAGTTTGATCCTTCCAAGAGCAATAATCATGGTAAAACTCAACAAAAAGGATTATCTTTGGTTAGGTGAGAAATAGATAAAAGATTTTTTGTTATTTTTGGAACACAAAGAAGATTATTTAATAGTAAAGTAGACTGAGTGTTAGAGTTATAAAACGTAACTTGAGCGAGAATGAGAAATGAAGAGAGATTGCTCATTACCTATGAGCAAATGATTGATACCTTTGTATTCGATTTGGTGATGAATATTAGAAGGGTCTGAAGTGATATGGTTTGTAGTGCCACTGTCTAAGTACCAGGAGTTATCAGATTGAGTGTCATATGTTGTTGAATAGTAGGCTTGAGAGCCATTGCCACTAGAGGTTTGATGACCATAAGAGTGAGTATTAAAGGGATGAGAGTTGTTGGCAGTGGGGTTGGGTTGTCCTTGAAAAGAGATGTCAAAACACTTCGCAAACTTCTTTGTAGACCAATTAGAGGTCGGGCATAGGTTTCCCGTTCCCAATCTCCTATGTGGAATCTCAAGGAGCTTTGGGATTCCTCTAACCCAACTCGTTCCCAATTCTATTCGTCTGATGGTTAGTTTTTTTTTATGATTATCTCTCATTTCGGCGATGATCCCACCCTTGTTTTATGGAAGATCTACTATCAAGCCAAAAATTCTAGCACTCCTTGCTTCTTTTACTTCACTAGTCGAGGGATGGCTAAGTTCATAGACGACACTCCTTCATCTCATAAACATTGGAAGAAACGCATTTTTTACATCTCTCATCCCACTCCTTGGACCTTTCCTACTAGGTGGCTAGATTACATGCCTTGGCCCTAGCTCGGCACTTAAATAGTGCTCCCTATCATGCTCAACTCTTGGTCGACTTTTGGGCTTTGCTCTATCACTTCCGCCTGAGTCCCAAAATAGCCGACCTGCCCGAAACCCTAGGTATTTGCGTTAATATTGTTCTGTATAACTTGATGTATTTCTTTTCAGTGCTTGTAACAGTTTACTTCTTATGCAGAGCAAGCAATGTTGGAGAAGTTGGCTTCAGCTTCTGAGGCTAGGAAAACCTCTCAGCGGCTTTGCATCTCGAGGGCCAGGGGCATGTTCCTCTAACCAGCAACCCCAGGGAAGATCTTCCCCCTATCAACCCCCCTTGCGCTCAACAGACTGATCCCACCGACAGCTCTTCTCCCATAGCTGATCTGGTGTGGCCCCATAAACGGCCATCTACTTCTGGGCTCCCTGCCCCTTCGTCGTATCGACCTCATCTTTCTATTCCTGACATCCTTACTCCTACCCCAGATGACTCCTCTAACGATCAATACTCCCGAGCTTAATGCCACTTGGGTAGAAAATCTCCTGAGCCCTAATGACGAGCAAGCTCTGACTTCGGGTGATATCCAACTCCGTATCCGCGATATGGCTCATTATGCCTCTAAGATAATTTCATGATTTTTTTACTTTTTATTTGTTTGTTTCTGCTTATAATCCCGCTATTGCTCTTAGATGATTTTGAATATGAGCTAAGTGGTTCGAGAAGCTCGTTGCAACCTAAGTGGTTTGACTGTGTTGCGTCGTGCGAACCAGATCCTAGAGACTTGTTTCCAGCAGCTTGAGGCCCGAGCTAACAAACTCAAGGCTGATTTGCATAGTGCCGTAAGCCATGGCACCAACCTCAACACTGACCTCACGGCTTTCCGAGCTGAGACCAAACGCGTTGAGGAGGAGTTACTTAATACCAAGCAGCAACTTTCTCTTGAAAGAATTGCAGGTCTTCAACAAGGGAGGGCAGAATGGGCTCTTGAGAAGGAGAAATTCCTGGCTTTGGACAAGTATCAGGATCAAATTGTCGAATCAGCTCTTCCTTACCTTGAGCAAGGTCTGCTAGTGATGGCCAAGAGGGCTGAAAGCAAAGGCTATACTCTTGAAGTTCATGACCTTTCTACGACCATCAAAGAACTAGCTTCTCTTGAGTCGACTTCTGGGGTTGAGCTGGCTGCGAATATTGCCTCCAATTCTGTCGTTCCCTTTGTTATCCATATCTCTGTTGTACCCCTTTAGTCTCAGGTTCCCCAAACCTTAAACAGTGATAGTGAAGGGACTCTTGATAGGGGTGACCCGAATGCTGGGGGTATCAGTGTTCAGGATTATAGCTAGGCCTTGTAAATCTTGACAATGTATGCTTTTACTTAATAATATTTCCTTTTGTCTAATTATTATTATTGTTATTGTATCTCTTCTTCTCCCCCCCCAATCATTACGTTGGTACTACCAACTAGCTGATCTGTTCGACCCCTCAAGGTTTATCGTACCTTGCAAAAATTTTAAAATTTTTGCTAAGGGACCCAAGGTGGTTCAAGTTCAGCTCAGCCCCTCAGGGTTTATCGTACCTTGCAAAAATTTCAAAATTTTTGCTAAGGGCCCAAGGTGGGTCGAGCTCACCGCCCCGTGGTTTATCGTACCTTGCAAAATTTTCAAAATTTTTGCTAAGGGACCCAAGATGGGTCGAGCTCAACTCGGCCCCTCAGGGTTTATTGTATCCTTGATATCATTAGATATCAAAAAGGGGGAAACTTCATTCGTTTTAACCGTAATACAAGTTACACGTAGAATTTTCTTAAATGATTCACATTCCATGGCCTAAGCAACTTCTTTCCCTGCCCATCCTCCAGCTCGTACGCCCCTTTAGCCACTACCTTCGTAATCTTGTAAGGCCCTTCCCAATTTGCTTCTAACTTTCCCACGGGCTTTAAAGCATCAGCCTGTCGTAGGACCAGATCTCCTTCCTGAAAGCTTCTCTTCTTCACTTTTCTGTCATACGCCTTCTTCAAGAGTTGTTTGCTAATTTACATCCTAATATGTGCCCTGTCTCTGACTTCCTCCACCTCGACCAGGGTTTCCCTTATCAATCTCGAATTCACTTATTCGTTAAAATTGTGTATGCGGTGTGTTTTCATTCTTATCTCTGCGGGTATTATTGCCTCAGCCCCGTAAACAAGCCTAAACGGAGTTTCTTCTGTGGCCTCTTTAGTCGTCGTCCTATGTGACCATAGTACTGAATGTAACTCATCTACCCATCCATCTCTAGCCCAGTCCAACCTTGCTTTTATTCCTTTCACCAATGACCTATTGGTAACTTCGACCTGACCATTTTCCTGGGGTGTGCTACCGAAGTAAAATGCTGCTTAACCTTCATTTCTTTCAACCACTGACGAATTGCTTTTCCTTGAAATTGCGTGCCATTATCTGATACCAAATCCTTAGGCCATCCGAACCTACTGACCAAGTTTTTCCATATAAAATTCCTAATCTGCCCCTCCGAGATTCTCACTACCGGCTCTGCCTCTACCCATTTGCTGAAATAATCCACTACTACTATGAGAAACTTCCGCTATCCTGAGGCGATCAAGAAAGGTCCGACAATATCAATGCCCTACTTTGAGAAAGGGCAAGGTGAACTCATTACCCTTAGCGTTTCAGATGGTTGATGGATTAGAGAGCTATGCTTTTGACATTTCTCACATCGCTTTCCCAGGTCTTCCGCAGCTTCTTTCATCTTGGGCCAAAAATATCTAGCCTTGGTGGCATTTTTTTGCTAAGGCCCGATCTCCTACATGCGATCCACAAGATCCTTCATGTATCTCTCTCAATACATATTCGCCCTCTTCTAGCGATAGACACCACGGGTAAGGTAATGAAAATGATTGTTTGTATAGTCGTCCTCCAATTAAGCGAAACCTAGCAGTCTTGGCCTTTATCCTCTCAGCCTTTTTTCTATCTGCTGGCAGCTCTGCTATGTTGAGATATTTATGTATGTCCATTCTCCAATCATCCAATTCTCCTATCTCCATGACTTTCAACCCAATCCTTGGGGAAGCATCTGACAATATCGTTATCTTTAGATGGTTTCCCTCCTTGGCCGAGCTAGCAATCTTAGATAGATGGTCTGCTTTGGTATTTTCCTCCCTCAGGATCTGCTCGAGTCCAAACCTTTCAAATTTTTTGTTCAGTTCCGAGATGACTTGTACATATCTTTTCATGTGGTCCTCTTTTACCTCAAAACCTCCCCCGACCTGATTAGTAACAAGCATAGAATCGGAATAGGCCCTTAAATCCCCTATACCCAGATCTATCACCATTTTCAATCCTCTTATCAGAGCTTCATACTTTGTTTCATTATTAGATGCCTTGAACTCGAATCTTACATTCTTGCCTCACTTCCATTAATTGAAACTGATCCATCCACATGCAACAACCACGAGGCCATCTTCTCTTCCCCTTTCATTTCCTGTAGGAAATCAGCCAGCACTTGAGCTTTGATGGCCATCCTAGGTCTATATTCCAGATCGAACTCTCCCAACTCTACCGCCAATTTTATCATTCGCCCTAACACCTCGGGCTTATCCATTATATGTCCCAAGGGCAAGTTGGTGAGTATTATGATTTTGTGACAAGAAGGTCTAAGCTTGCGAGCCATGGTCACCAGTGCCAGACCTGCCTTCTCAATGTCCGAGTATCGCCCTTCTGCCCCCTGGAGTACCTTGTTGATATAGTAAATCGGCATGTGCTTGCTTCTCTCCTCTCTTATTAATACCAAACTGATAACACCTTCTCCTACTGACAAGTATAGGTATAAGTCCTGTCCTACCATTGACTTAGTCAGTAATGGTAACTGAGCTAAGATAGCCTTCAGCTCTTTAAAGGCTACTTCACACTCCTCTGTCCATTCGAATTTCTTGGCTTTCCTCAAGATTTTGAAAAATGGCAGGCTCTCTGCAGAATTAGATATAAACCTATTGAGGGTTGCGATCCGTCCTGTCAACTGTTGCACTTTGTTCACTCCGGTGGGTGATTCCATCTCTACCACCGCCTTCACATTTTCCGAGTTGACCTCAATTCCCTTTTCTGTTACCATAAACCCTAAAAATTTCCCGACCTGACCCCGAATGAACATTTCGCTGGGTTTAACTTCATTCCAAAATTTCTAAACACTACAAATGTTCCCGCCAAATCTCGAGTATTAGACTCCGCTCGCTTGCTTTTTACCAGCATGTCATCGACGTAAACCTCCATGTTGCACCCTAACTGACCTCATTCTATCCATTAACCTCTGATAGGTAGCTCCGGCGTTTCCAACGCAAATGGCATGACCACATAGCAGTATGTTCCTGATGATGTTACAAAACTCACCCTTTTCTGATCTTCTTTTGCCAACATGATCTGATGATATCCCTGGTATGCATCCATCATGCTTAGTAGCTCGTACCCTGCGGTAGAGTCTACCAATTGATCGATTCGCGGCAATGGGTAATGATCTTTGGGGCAAGCCTTATTTAGGTCGCGAAAATCAATGCACAATCTGAGCTTATCTCCCTTTTGTACCAGCACTATGTTTGATAACCATTCGGGGAACTGAATTTCTTTAATATGTCCTGCTTTCATTAGAATTTTCACTTCTTCTTGGATTATCTTATCTTTTGTGTAGCCTAACGCCCGCTTTTTTTACTTCACTAGTCTCCTACCCGAGTCCACATTCAAATGATAAGTCACCTGGCTCGGGTCAACCCCTAACATGTCTTGAGGGGTCCATGCAAACACATCAATATTCTCTCTAAGGCACTGCACGACCTGGGCAGTGAGCTCAACCCCCAATCGTGTGCCTACCCTTGTCATCTTATCCTCCTCTCCTGGTACTATCGATATTGCCATCAATTCCTCCTCCAGCCTTAGAGACAACACATCCACATCGTCCTTCTTTTTCTTTTTTCCTATCTTAATGGGTTTCGTTTCTTTGTCTAGCTCGACTACCTTTCGCTTTGACTTTTTCTGATCTCCCTTCCTAAATGCTTCTACATAACACTTTCACGCTGCCAGGGGATCTCCTGCCACCTCTCTTATCCCTTATTCCCCCGGGAACTTTAGTTTCATATGGAACGTAGACACAATAACTTGAAATGTATTGAGAGCAGGTCTACCAATTATGAGGTTATAACTAGAATAAAAATAAACCACAACAAAAGTTACCATGCGCGTTTTTTGGGTGGGTAGAGTACCCAATAACATGGGTAGTGTGTGTTTGATATATGTTTTTATTATGATTTTGATGATTTTGTTTTTACACCAAAACAATATTTTTAAATGTTGTCCAAATACTCCTAAATGATTTAAAATATTTTTACTATTTTTTCTGAGTATTTCTTCAAAGTTATTTTGATAAAAATTGGACAACACTTTTGATGATTTTGTGTTAATGTATTTTTACACCAAAGCAATGTTTTAAAATATTGTCCAAATACTCCCGATTGTATTAAAATATTTTTACTAATTTTTCGGAGTATTTCTTGAAGTTTATTTTCAACAAAAATTGGACAACACTTATGTCTCGTGGTCGACCGGCCGCCCTATAGGGCAACCCGTACCTGAAGATGCGTTTTGAAACAGAAAACGAGACTGAAGATAAATACAAAGGGTCGACCGGTGCCATCGAACGGTCGCCCATAGCGTCGACCAGTACCTGAACGAGTTTCTTCTTCCTGTTCTTCAAAATACAAGGCAGACCGGTCCACACAGGGGTCGACCGATCGGACCCCCCATCGATCGGTCCTCCTGTGTAATTTTCGTGGAAAATTCATTTCTAACTTATCTCTGCGCGACCAGTCGACCTACCCTTTTGACAGCAAATTCTAACAGTTGTGCAGCAGACCAACTTTCCTTAAATTTTGGGATTGATTTCTAACAGCTATTCTTGATTGTAATTGCATTTTTCTGTAGATTTTCATTCCCTAAGAGGAACCTATACTTGATCAAATCATCTCCTATAAATAGAGGAAGTTTTGGAGCAATCAAGATAAGAATTACCATCAAACAACAAGAGATATACTCAAACCTTATTTATGTTCTATACTTTCGTAATTCTTGTTGTAATAGCCTAAGTACTTTCACTTTCACAATCTCGAGGTCTAGGCTTTATTTCTTGATTATACTTGCACTCAAATTGTAATATTTATTATTGAGTTGTAATCTTGATTTTGGTCATCATTCAACACAAGACATCCTTGTGAGTATTCTTGTGGAAAGAATACACTTGGGTGATCTAGGTGATATGTGTTTGAAGAGCTTGGTGCTCTTGAGGTGTTTGAAGAATTTGGTGTTCTTCAAGATTGAAGATTGTGGTGTTAGGAATTTTATTGTTTAGATTTTGATGAATGCCATGTAAAACTTAGAATAGAAAGTTGGCACCCCAATTCTGTCAAAATGTATTGTAACAATTAGAGTGGCCAAGCCGAGTTAAGTCGCCTACGCCTAACATGCAAGAAGACAAAAGACCGGAAGGAAGACCTTCTTGAAACAAATTTGAATATGGCAAAAAGAGTAGGCGGGAACTCTATCAAGAAGCAAAATGAGATGCACGGTGAGTGGAGCATCATCAAGTCAACTCAAGAAAAGCCAAGTCTCAAGTTGAAGTGATGGAAAGAGTCATCCATGATTGGAAGTCGACTCTAAGTCACCTGGGAAAGCAAGGAAATGCAATCAAGTCGAGATAATCGTAAAGAACCGTTGCACAAAAAATCAAGAGATTTACTTAAACAAGTAATATCTCCATACCACCTTTCTCGGAGTGCTCGATCCCGAGCGTGCAAAAGGAATGAACCAATGGGAAGCACCACACCGTGTCGAACTCAAAAGGTGAAAGAACAATTCATACGAGCGAAATGGCAATTCCAAGAATCGCAAGCCAACAACCGCAAAGTGACTTTCAAAAATAAGCCTATCTCTTCAACGGGCAAATTTTTGAAAGTTCACTATAAAAAGGCCGAGGAGTTTGTTTGAGAAGTGAGAGATACATAGATGGCACACACGTGAGATATACAAGCACATTAGAAAAACTCAAACATTCTCAATCCTCAAGCCTACATTACGAAGTACATCAATCCAACACTCACCGTGTGAAGGAAAGAGAACTTCAATCGGTTGAAGAGGAAAATATCGAAAACAAGGGGTCTACATTCCGGGAAGGATCGTAGAAAGGTTCAGGTTGAACCAAGTCTTAAGCTTTTGGAGGGCTTCGTGATCAAATCCAAAGAGCTTGAGCAAGTGAGTCAGAATAACAAAGCAAACGCCTGTGAAGAAGGCCCAGTCGTACGAGAAGCCACCGAGTGATCAAGGCGTCTCCGGATCGAGTCCCTAAGGATCAAGTCGGCCATTGTGATCAAGACTTGTATCCGGGATCTTACCACTTTGTAAACCGATCATTACTTAGTGGATTCCTCCAGAGTTGGAGAAGAGAGGAGTAGAAGAATTACCCCATCTTCGAACCTCTATAAAAACTTCACTGTGTCATTTACATTTCAAACATTTAAATTCCCGCACTTTTAACTCGCTTATATCTGTTTGAGAAATTTGCTATCCATTTGAGAATATATAAGTACTAAACCCAACACTAAAATCTTGCTTAATCAAACTTAAGGGTGTTAAGTCTTCCAATGAAAACAAAACCACAAATGAGTCAAATTATAGCCAACAAATTTGAAGTTACTCCATCAATGACTCAAATTGAAATCATTGAAAGATTAACTCTCTTGAGTGACTAATTCGATCATCCATCAAGGACACAACGTGTAAATCAACTCGTAGATTTAAAAGGACTAAATCGAAAATTTTGTAAGGTTTATTCAACCCCCTTCTAAACCTTACACTTACACCCCTTGGGACCTACAAGTGGTATCGGAGCGGTTGGTTCATTGAACCCTCCGCACCGTTCTTGAACTAGATCTCCAAACTTCTCAAAGTCCGCTTTAGTACTTAAACCTTCAAAACTCTTTTTATTAAAAAGTCATTATCATGGAAGCAAATTTGACACGCATCCCTATGTTCACTATCGAAGAATTTGATGATTGGAAAATTCAGTATGCGAGCTCATCTATCAAAGATTACATGATGAGATGTGGATAGTGATAGAAGATGGGCCTCTGCAAATATTAAAGGTGAACAAAATGTCATTTAAGAGTTGCACCAAGGAGAAGAAGATCTTTCCTCCACGGACATGGTTGAAAAACCAAGAACCGAGTGGACAAATGATGACGAAAAAAGATACAACCTGGACAATGTAGCCAGGACATCCTTTACAAAACCTTGACAAAGCCATGTTCAATAAAGTCAAATCATGCAAAACGGCCAAAGAAATGGGGACAAGTTGACATTGATTTGTGAAGGTTGAGCAAATCAAAGAAAACAAATTATCGGTGGCCGTATCGAAATTTGATAATTTCAAAATGATCTCGAGGAGAGAACCTGGATCAACTAGACGCTCGGTTCACGAAATCACAAATGAGTATGCATGCACTTGGAAAGGAATATACACGAAGAAAAATGTGTATGAAAATCCTAAAAAGTCTTCCAAATGAATGGGAAATGAAGGTCATGGCACTGAGACATTCCATGGACCTATCAAAGACATCCAACCATGAGTTATTCTCGGACCTCAAAGCCTACGAGTTTGAGTGAGAAGAAAAGACCAGGAAGAGACAAATGTACCCAAAACAAATTTGCTCTAATTGTCAAAGAAGGGAAGAGAGGCGAGGTCAAAAAGTAATTGACCCGGAAGAAATAGCCCGATGGTTAAAAGATTTAACAAGTTCTTTAACAAGAACTACAAGAGAGGAAAGGGTGAATCTTCCGTAAGACACTCAGCTCCCTCCAAATCAAGGAAAGATAGGCCAACCAAGAGAACGGATCATCAAAAAGTTGAGTATCAAAGGGTGACAATCCAAGAATGGAAAGAGTTGATCAAAAGGTTGAGTATCTATGTTGGAATCAGACAACCATGTCACTATGCCATTGATCATCCATATCCCGTAGTCAACAAGACAGGGATGAAGAAGAAAGGAAGATCTTGAGAGAAAGAAGACAAGAAAAGAAAAAGGCAATGATGGTGCTGAGAGATCAAAACAACAAGTCAAGAGAGACAAATGATTGAGCAGCAAGCGTGAAGTCGACTACTCAAGTGACTCGAAGAAGAAGCCTTGATCCTGCTTGATGGCCAAAGAACAAGATCAAGAAGATGAGGTACAATCTAACTCAACAAACTCGGACACTAGTGATAGTGGTCATGACACACACACTTCATCACCCACTCGATCTTTATGATTCATTAGGCAAAATGATGAAAGATTTTGAACACATTAAATCCTCACACACACTATTGAATGAGGAAAACAAATTTACTCAAAGTCAAAACTCAAAGTCGACTAAGGAGCCGAGTACTCTAAGTCAAATAGTTGTTGAGAATGAAAGTTTAAAAATTTGAAAATGCTAAATTAATAGCAGAAAATTGCCTCATTCACTAAGGCATCTAAATCATTGGATGATCTTATTATGAGTCAAAGAGAATGTGGAGACAAGACAGCTTAGGATTTAATTCCTCTGTGCATGTCAAACCTCAAGAGTAATTCTGCGGAAAAAGGATCTTCAAGTCATGAAGAGTCCGAAAAATCCAAAACTCTAAAATGTTGCACACACATTCACTCCAAAGCACAATACTAAGCAAACCGCCTTGGTTACAAAGGAAAAGGAAAACGACCAGTTGAGTGTCTTTGAAAGGGCAAATGAGAAGAGATTCACAGTCCTCAAAGAAACTCCAAACAAAAATACTCAGTAAAGAAGAAGCGAGCTACCAAAAATCCCGAAAACCCATAAAAGAAATACATATGATGGGAATGGTAGAAAATATCCAAGCCAAGTGATTGGAATAATGTGAATCGTCAAAGACTTATGGAATATAAGCCCGGATGGCAAAGGCCTGAACTCAAGAAAGGCCATTCCAAAAGTATAAGAGCTTTCATCGACACATATGCACCTAGGCACTACACTCAAAAACACCACAATTACCCAAGGAAGGCAATTGCTAAAACACATATGCGGTGCATACGACAAAAGAGATTTGTATGAACCTAGAATCCCCAAGCAATTTGCCAGGATTAATTATGATTATGGCACCGATAGATGGCAACCCCTAGAGTCAAATCATTTGGCTATAGGTTGGTTGGATCATCTTACAATTCTAACCCCTCGGGACCTGCAAGTATGGGTACCTAAAACTTAATTTCCTTGATTGCATGTTCAAGGAACAAATGAAGTGCTTAACCTGGTACATGGATAGTGGTCGTCCGGACATATGACAGAAATAAGAAAAATCAAAAATTCAAGGAAGTTAAAGGAGCAAAAGTCATATTTGGAGAAATGAAGCTCTGGTGAAATAAGAGGCATTGGATCCATCAAGAGGAATGGATTAGAAATCACAGATGTTGCATATGTTGAAGGACTCAACTTCAACTTACCGAGTATCGATCGGCTTCTGTGACAAGGGCTACAATGTTGGATTCAACATGGGTATATGCCAAATATAGGATATTGAATCAAATGAAGTTGTGATGCGAAGGATGTAGACGAAAAAATATGTATGTAGTGGATTGGTCAACATTTCGCAACACCCGGTAGACTTGTCTCTTAGCAAAAAAGACAATTTGAATCAAGTTGGGCTGTGGGCACAAAAAGCCGAGTCACCCGAATTTCAAAACAATTAACAAGTCGGGCAAAAGTCATCTTGTAGAAGGACTTCGGACTCGATTATACAAGAAGGAGAGTATATGTGATGCATGTCGGAAGGAAAGCAAATCAAGTCGTCATTCAAAGAAAAGACATGCCCATCTTCAACAAGAATATTGCATCTACTTCATATGGATCTATTTGGCCCAAAGTGGAACCAAACAAAGATAAGTGGAAAGAAATACACCTTGGTGGTAGTAGATGACTACTCAAGATATACATGGACAATATTCATGTGCAAGAAGAAAGAAACTCTACAAAAACTACCACAACTCGATGAAGAGGATTCAAAATGAGAAGAGTCAAACCATTATCAAAATAAGATCGGATAGAGGAACCGAGTTTGTCAATGGAATAATAACTCGGATTGTATTGAGAATGGTATTGGTCATGAACTATCGGACAAAGGACTCCACAAACAGAATGGAGTTGCGAAAAGAAGGAATAGAACCCTCAAAGAAGCGTGAGACCATGTTAGGCAAGCAGGGTTACCAAAAAGATTTTGGGTCAAGCAATCAACACACTTGCTACACCCAAAACAGATGTATGATAA
This sequence comes from Rehmannia glutinosa, assembly GCA_016081115.2. Taxonomy (NCBI): domain Eukaryota; kingdom Viridiplantae; phylum Streptophyta; class Magnoliopsida; order Lamiales; family Orobanchaceae; genus Rehmannia; species Rehmannia glutinosa. The sequence goes on from CM071936.1 coordinate 6,487,622, forward strand.
ATAGGCAAACGACAAAGACTCCCTATGAGATCGGACTGGAAGAAAACCAAATGTTGCATATTTGAGAATATTTGGATGTAAATGCTTATCCACAACAATGGCAAAGACAATCTAAAGGCTTTTGATGCTAAAGTCGATGAAGGTATCTTCTTAGATACTCGGTGAAAGCAAAGCCTATAGGATACTCAACAAAAGAACTATGGTTAAAGAGGAATCCATTCATGTAGTATTCGATGAGCCAAATGTAAATGGAGAAGACATTGAAGAGTCACCGATAAGTTTGAATCATCCAACCATCTGAGAAGAGTCCCTATCTTTGGCCAAGGTTGGAATTATCAATTGAAGAAGATGAGATAGCCGAATCTCAAAAACAAATGGAAAATTTGCGGCTAAGTGATTACGAGAGAGTCGACCCGGCAAAGAACACACCGTAAGTCGATCAATCCGCTAACTTACTCCAACTTTGATGTAAGATGGCCGAGACCATCCACGAACTTGTCATTGGAGATATAAGAGAAAGTGTCAAAACAAGATCCGAGAACTCAACAAGAAGCTATGTTCACATGCTTCATCTCGCAAATAGAGCCAAAAGATGTGTCACAAGCATTGGACGACACACATTGGATTCAAGCTATGCAAGAAGAGTCAATCGGTTTGAGAGAAATAAAGTATGGGAATTAGTGCAAAGACCCATACATCAAAATGTTATTGGCACCAAATGGGTGTTCGAAATAAGATGAACGAGGAAGGTTACGTGGTAAGAAACAAAGCAAGACTAGTAGCCAAAGGATATTGCCAAGAAGAAGGGATAGATTTTGATGAAACATTTGCCCCTGTAGCAAGATTGGAAGCTATAAGGATGTTTCTTGCCTATGCGGCTCATAAGAATTTCATTGTATATCGAGATGGATGTAAAAAGTGCATTCCTAAATGGTTTCTTGGAAGAAGAAGTGTATGTTGAACAACCTCCGGGATTTGAGCGAGGACTCTTGGAGACAAGGTATACAAACTCAAGAAAGCCTGTATGGATTGAAACAGGCACCCGGAGCATGGTATGACACCTGTCACAATTCCTAATCGAAAATGGATTCACAAAAGGAAAAGTAGATAGAACACTTTTCGTAATTCAAGACAAGAAGAGTATCTTTGCTTGTTCAAATATATGTGGATGACATCATTTTTGGATCCACTAACAAAGAGTCATGTGTGAAAAATTTTCAAACCTCATGCAAAGTAAATTTGAAATGAGCATGATGGGAGAGCGACATTCTTCCTGGACTCCAAGTGAAACAAATGAAGGATGGAACCTTCATAAGTCAAACAAAATACACCAGAGACTTAATGAAGAAGTTTGGTATGGAAGAGAAGTCTTCGTAAAAATACCAATGAACACATCGACCAAAATGGACATGGATGCGGATGGCAAACCTATAGACCAAACAAGATCTGAGCACTTATTGGATCATCGCTCTCTCTCACAAAGCGGGCCGGACATCACATTTCTTTGTAGGTGTATGTGCAAGATTTCAATCTGCTCCAAAAGAGAGAGCCATATGACAAAGACTAAGAGAATATTGAGATACTTGAAAGGAAGCGAAAGTAGGCTATGGTATCCAAAGGAAGGTGGATTCAAGCTAATTGGCTATTCGATTACGACTATCTTTGGATGCGAGTGGACAGGAAGAGCACTTGAGGCACATGTCAAATGCTTTAGGAAATAGACTAATTTCCTGGTTTAGCAAGAATCAAAACTCAATAGCCACCTCTACAAATAATACATAGGCTGGGCAAAATGTTGTGCCCAAGTCCTATGGATGAGACAAAGAAATGAGAGACTATGAAGTTGAGGAAAAAGAAATTCCAATCATGTGTGATAACACAAGTGCAATTGCAATCACCCAAAATCTGTGTTGCACTCAAGAACAAAACATATTGATGTCGGATATCACTTCATAAGAGACCATGTTGAAAAGAAGGACATCATCCTCGGAATATATCTCAACCGATAAATAACTAGTGACATCTTCACAAAACCATTATGTGAGTCAAGATTTGAAGAACTCAAACATGAGTTGGGATTAATTGAACTAAGTCGACACACGGAAGAATCAAAGAAAAGAAATGGAACAGAAAGGAGGTGAAAAAGAGTTGAACATAGAAATCACTCGAGAATCACCAGATCGGAAAAACAACACCGAGTCACCGATGATAGTGAGTCACTAAGAGAATCTGTGAGAAATAGAGTTAAATCGGCTAAGGGATAAGTCAATAACTTATGAGCAAAGTGACAAAAACGCCGTCATTTTGACTAAGCGGGAATGTTTTAAGGAACACGTCGGCATAATGATGATGTGTACGTACATAAAAGCCGCACACCAAGCTTATGATTGGATATAAATGTCGCCGCATTAAATACGAGACATGAAATGCTCAATAAGCGTCACGAAATCCAAGCCGTTGATTTCGATCACAATTCAAAAACCACCCGCACGCCCTTTCATAAACCATATTTAAACCATTTTCGCCCGTTTCTCTCTCTCACACTTCTAAAACCGATCATCTCTTTCTCTCAAAAGCAAAGGCAAAATACTCTCGAACCCTATCAATCTTCAAATCATTTTCTCGAGTTTTTCCTTGAAATAATCCCGAAAATGGCACCAACTTATGACTTTACCAAGTTAGGAAAGCAAATCCACACCCCTCTACGGTGGATTTTGACTTTATGGTGAAGCGGGTCCGACGACACCCTAGTGAAGAAAATCGCCGAGGAGGTCGCACAATTCTACGTGAATGTTGAGATTCACGATGAAGGAATCAAGTCATCTGCTCACGGAAAGCGGTGACTATCTCTCGCCAAGAGATTTGGTGAATATTGCTCACTACCCGGTAAGGAGTATCGAGATTAAAGAAGGATGTAAACTTGGGCCGACGCATGGAAAGAAATAGCCAAGTCCGACTTTCTTTGATAAAATAATATACACAAAAAACAAGATCTGGCGAAGGAGGATTATCACAAGTTGTTGGACATAGTTGCCAAATGTATCGACATCAAATTTGGCGACTTTGACCAATCACAAAGGCGAAGCGATTGTAATGGTTGCAATAATCGAAGAAAAGAAGATAAACCTTTGAGTTTGTCTACAAGCAGACTCTGCGAACGTGGGAAACAAGTCCTTCAAAGAAGATGGCTCATTTGGAGGATCCCAGGATATGGCCTGGTGATTGGCGGCTATTGGAGGTGAAAGGAGTCCTCTTAGACATGGGAAGGCTTTCCATGTTAACAAGAGGATGTTGAGCAAACCTCTCTCGCGCTCGAAGCGAGCTTACGCCAAGAGAGGCGACACCGATGAGGGGGAATCACCGACCCTCAAGATACTGATTGTTTCCTCTCCACCCAAGAAGAGAGGCGCCCCACTACTAAGAAGATCCCCCGCGAAAGAAAAACCAAACATGCTCCGCCTGCCCTGCAGCGAGTCACTGCCGCCTCTAAAGTGTGTCTCCCCCCTGCAGCGGGGTCGAGAAGGACTCACAAATACCTTCTCCGATCATCAAAAGGAGGAGAATCGACAAGCCAAGACGGCGGCTCCTCGAGAAACAAACACCAAAGACCGGCCCTCGCCGCCCAGGACTCGAAGAAGACACCTCTCGAACCGTAAATCCTCTCGTACAAACTAGAGACGAAGAAGAATCGTCAAGCGATCCGAATCGGAGAAACCAAATGAGTCCGTTACTCACCTAGCACAAATACTGGAGACTACCGGAGAAGTAGAGTCTCCGGATGTAGTTGATGAAACACGCCCAAGTCTCGGAAAGCGATCGCCAGAGGCAACTCAAGACACACCGTAGCTCACACAAATTTGAAGCACTGAAAGAACTGCGCCAGAAAGAGATAGTGATGTAATGATCATATCTCCACCTTACCCGACATCCAAAATCGTCTGCGTGAGTGGAGAAATGGAAGTTGAGTAAGTCGAAGCAGTTCCAACGGCCCGAGTTCATAGAAGAAGAAGAGGAATCGCTAAATTTCCTTGGATTAACTTCATCGTGCTCCCTACTGATGAAGACAATCGCACGACATCCTGCGGATCTACAAAGACAGGAGAGAAAAGCAAGTCGAAGAAGCCAAGACGTGAGAAGCGCAAGCATCTACCCTATCTCCCGCACCACATAACACACACATCCTCTTCTTGATGTCTTCTCGACAGCGGTGACGAGGACGAGGAGAATCTTGTTGCCCGCGAAAGAGTTGCAAATCACGACAAGCATTGCACGAATCAAGAATCCTTCACGAGCAAAGACTAATGGAGGGACGGGAGAGTCCTCCGAACACAAATGAAATCGATCCAATGGGAGTGGTTCAAGAAAATAGCCACGATGTTGCTTCTACCACTTCCCAACCTCACTCGAGAAGAAAGCATAAGGAGTCGGCGATGAAATCGGGATAGTGGGGACCCGGTCAAGAGCCAACCCCTATTGAAGGTGTGCTACCACCCCCAACTGAACAATCTATCGAAAACGGCCCGGGAGTTTGGAGATGAGTGACCCCATTACAAGTCACTCGGTGGTGCGCCCAGGGAGGAAACTCCCTCCACCGCGGCAAGGTCGGAGGATGTCGCAGATGACTCCACAACGAATCAAGGAGGCGAAGTTGAGAAAATACAAACACAAGAAGAACAAAGTTGCCATCAACGAAGCTCAAACGATTGAGATCTGTCTCGGTGAGGTGCCAACTGCTCGAAGGCTAATGACGCTGCGATGCGATCGAGGCACGGGAAGGACGAGCCCGGGAGTTAACACTGGGCGATGAAAGTGCAATCCATGGGGTTGAGACTCCAACGGATGCCATCGTAGAAGACCCTAAGACACCGACACCGTCGAAAAAGGGTGGACTAGGCCTCGCAGCGATAGAGAGACTGGGAGGTAATGAAGGCCCACGGGAGGTTGAGACTTCCGGGGTAAAAGAAAGTCAAGTAGAGAACATCCTCCCGCTATCATCGACCCATCCGAGAAGGAGATCGGTAACTTCATGATTCCCGGACAACCACGATGTCACTTTTCCGGGATCGGAGAAGAAGCGAAGAAGAAAGGTTCGAGTCATCCCCGGCGACAAATCCAAAAGACTCACCGCGGATGTTCCAAGCACGAGCAAGTCGATCCCAAGACTACTCGTCAAACTTTTAACTTTGATGATGAGCCACCACGAAATCTCATCATCGTCCGATGACGCTCGATAAGGCGCCGGACCAGATCCATCAAATGGAAAAACCAAATGAGACCAACGGTTAAAACAAATGAGGCTCGGCAAGCGTCTACTTCACAAATGAACCCACCAAGAGACCACCGCAGCTCCTCAAGTCTGCGCCAGGATCGATTCCCAAAAGAACTTCACGCGCACCGCTCATCATCGAATGATCCTGGCGGTGATGAATCTTTTGTAGAATCTTTCCCTTTTTCACTAGAGATACGAGAACTCCACGAAGAGTCGAAAAACGAACAAGCACGCTATTACAAACCACTCTCCTGTTCTTCCATCGACACCATTGTTCCAAATGATTATGACTTTGATGTCAGTATGGCCATCACCGCAATGTGAAGAATCACCAAGTTCGAGAAGTGTTCAAGGCACTCTTTCTTTGAGGTAGAACGGATGGAGAGGCATCAGCCTCTTTGGACATGCGATCGACAACAGAGATGCCACCCTTACACGATTTAAGAGGCATAATCTGTTCGGATAAGGGAATGGTGGCAACAAAGAAAAAACAATGCGTGTGGAACAGAGATACTTCAGGACATTGTTCAACAAGTTGCTGGTGTGGAGAGCTGAAAATGCTTGATGCAAAAACGAAGCCGAGAAACATATTGAGCACATGCATGAAGCTCATACATCTGCCGAGATAAAGCTACTTTGTGTGAGCAAAATACAAATGATCTACAGCGTTTGGAAGAACACATGACTAGAAAATTCAGCCTTCTCATGGCCGAGATGAGATGAAGCCGATTTCAAAGAGAGTCCAACGCTACTCGATCCGAATTCCGTCTTTGCCGCTTACAACGCAAATGACTTGAAGCAAAACTCGACTATCCGCAGCTCGACTTCATGCTTTCCAAAGCATGTTTCTGGGGTTCCTCTATCCTTTGATGATGCCAAAAAGGGGAAGAGGAATACCTTAAAGCAAAGAAAAATCTGTTTAAAAGAAAGGAGCGGTGAGAAGGAAAATCACCGAGGAAGTCTTGAAACAGAGAAGAAAGGAAAGCTTGTTGAGGGGGAAGGATCAACGATGTGACATTGATGATTGCACAAACCCCAACAAGGTCCTCATCACGGTGACATCATAAGCGGCAAACTCCCGCAGACTCTGCCACTCCAACACTCACGATGTATCCATGGCTGAGAAGAGAAAACAATTGAAGCGAGGGATGAATGAAGTGGAAGGAAGAATGGATGCCCGAGTTATGAACATCTTGAAAGAACATGGAGGCATTCCAAAGTGAGACAGAGACACCTATGCCATCTCGGATGTCGGGACGAGCCACGATCGATTGATGAATTTAAAACGCTCGAATCTGAGGGATATTTTGCAAATATGTCTATGGCTCAAGCTTGGGACTTATCTTGGGAAAAGGGTCTTGCGTTATGTGAAGAAGAAAGCGACAGGCGGCAGACTTCCAGCGATCACTCTCTTTAGTCACTCACTCGCCGGTCAATCACCGGAAAGAAGAAGACCCGATCAAGATACGCCCGAGGTAGAGGAAGAAGCGATGAGTGGAGGAAGAAGCTTGGACTGGCCTCCGCCCAAGAACATTGAATCACGTAGATCCGGGAAAGAAATGAGGATCTACTTTTGGCTGGGCTTGACCAAGTGGCAAATTTGAAATTGGCTAAAACTAACGCCGAGTATGCAAAAGAATAGAAGAAGAAAACAAGAGACAAACTCAATGGCTATGGCGGGAGAGACATGAAAGAATAAGAAAAGATGAAGGCTGCTAGGAAGGCATATGAAAAGAAAAAGAAGGCATTGGCGACGAGAAGAAAAAGAAGAAGAAAGAAGATCTTGAACAAGATGAAAGAAGGAGACAACAAGGAGATGAAGTGTTCTTTGTCCAACCCTTCGTGTATTTTATTATGTAAATACATACAATGTAAGTCTTACGTAATAAAGCTATAAATTTTTTTGAAGACAATTATATACTCGATACACCTTGTAAACAATTTGTTAAGTACAAGAATGATATGATCAATAAAAAGATTGATTCTCGCGCATACATTCTATGTCAATACACTATCCTGTATGTATCATTCTTGTTTGCATTTTTGAATGATTTAAGTTTTGGCATCATCAAAAAGGGGGAAATTGTTAGAAATTTTATTGTTTAGATTTTGATGAATGCCATGTAAAACTTAGAATAGAAAGTTGGCACCCCATTCTTGTAAAAATGTATTGTAACAATTAGAGTGGCCAAGCCGAGTTAAGTCGGCCTACGCCCAACATGCAAGAAGACAAACAAGACCGGAAGGAAGACCTTGCTTTGTGAAACAAATTAATATGGCAAAAAGAGTAGACGAGAACTCTCTCAAGAAGCGGTGAGATGCAACAGTGGAGCATCGGTCAAGTCAACTCAAGAAAAGCCAAATCTCAAGTTGAAGTGACAAGAGTCATCCATGATTGGAAGTCGACTCTAAGTCACCTGGGGAAAGCAAGAAAATGCAAATCAAGTCGAGATAATCGTAAAAGAACACAAAAAATCAAGAGATTTACTTAAACAAGTAATATCTCCATACCACCTTTCTCGGAGTGCTCGATCCCGAAGCGTGCAAAAGAAATGAACCAATGGGAAGCACTACACCGTGTCGAACTCGAAAAGGTGAAAGAACAATTCATACGAGGAAATGGCAATTCCAAGAACTGCAAGCCAACGATCGCAAAATGACTTTCAAAAATAAGCCTATCTCTTCAACGGCAAAGTTTTGAAAGTTCACTATAAAAAGGTGAGGAGTTTGTTTGAGAAGTGAGAGATACATAGATGACACACACGTGAGATATACAAGCACATTAGAAAAACAAACATTCTCAATCCTCAAGCCTACATTACGAAGTACATCAATCCAACACTCACCCGTGAAGGAAAGAGAACTTCAATCGCTTGAAGAGGAAAATACGAAAACAAGGGGTCTACATTCCGGGAAGGATCAGTAGAAAGGTTCAAGGTTGAACCAAGTCTTAAGCTTTTGGAGGGCTTCGTGATCAAATCCAAAGAGCTTGAGCAAGTGAGTCAGAGTAACAAGGCAAACGCCTGTGAAGAAGAAGGAGTCGTCCGAGTCGCATTGGTGAGTGATCAAGGCGTCTCAGATCGAGTCCCTAAGATCAAGTCGGCCGTTGTGATCAAGACTTGTATCTGGGATCATTACCACTTTGTAAACCGATCATTACTTAGTGGATTCCTCCGGAATTGGAGAAGAGAGGAGTAGAAGAATTACCCCATCTTCGAACCTCTATAAAAACTTCATTGTGTCATTTACATTTCAAAGATTTAAATTCCTCGCACTTTTAACTCGCTTATATCTCAGAAATTTGCTATCCATTTGAGAATATATAAGTACTAAACCCATCACTAAAATCTTGCTTAATCAAACTTAAGGGTGTTAAGTCTTCCATTCAAAAACAAAACCACAAATGAGTCAAATTATAGCCAACAAATGAGTTACTCCATCAATAAAATCAAATTGAGTGCATTGAAAGATTAACTCTACTGAGTGACTAATTCGACTGTCCATCAAGGACACAGCTGTGTAGAATCAACTCTGTAGATTTAAAAGGACTAAATCGAAAATTTTGTAAGGTTTATTCAACCCCCCCCCTTCTAAACCTTACACTTACACCCCTTGGGACCTACATGTGGTGATCTTCACAAGGTGCCGTTGAAGGAAGATTGTGGTAATCTTCAAGGGAGATTGTGGTAATCTCCAAGGTGTTGTTGAAGAAGAGTGTGGTGCTCGTCAAGGTGTTGTTGTAAGGTGATGTTGTATTAATTTTGGTAATTAATAAAATCTTTTTTCTTTTGAAATCCATCCCGGATATACTGGGGTGGTAGAGGATTAGGCCCTAGGTGGGTTCAACCTCTATAAATCGATGCTTGTTATTTTCCGCACCTTTACTATTGTCTTGGCTTGTTTGATTCGAAAAAGAGGACTAAGTCGAGGAAATGGAGATAATCTATTCACCCCCTCTAGATTATCCTAGTTGTTTGGACTTACAGTGTGACCTACCCCATCAGTTCCACCACCCCTCCTCCGAATCTGAAGAGGGTTGTCTCCGCCGGCTTTACTTCCATCTCCAGCTCCATTCTCAAGAATGTGTCGTAGAATAGTATGTTTATAGAGCTTCCGTATCGACCATGGCCCTGGTGACCTCGAAATTTGCTATGGTTGTTGTAACTACCAGAGAATAGTATGTTAATTTTTTTTATTATGCCTTAAACTTAAGGGATAATTGTTGTATTTCTATAAATATTAGGGTATTTTCTAAAATAATATTTTTTGCTTTTGAATGCAGAAATATAAGCGGAATTAATGCTCAATGGTTTTTTTTTTTTCAATTTTTTAGAGACCTCTGTGTATTCTTATAATTAGCCTGAATCTCAGTTTTTTTTTATTACTTTTTTTTTCTCATTCTTTGCAATTTCAAGGAGACTCTAAATTGTTTAGCTTTATTAAAAGAGTCAGCAATCTTCAATTGTAGTCAGCTAAAAGATAATTGTTTAAAAGAATACAGCATGCCCACCCAGAAAAGGGATAACAACTTGAACTACTTCATTTAGATTTATGATATGATGTAAAACACGCTCAAAGACAGTTTGTCCTGTCGATTGACATCTCATGATATGGAGTGCTTTAGAGTAATCCATGTTTTTGGATCATGATTTTTTTATTCTATTTTGCTACGCGTATACATTTTGTATTGTTCATGTATAACTTTGTCCAAACGTCATTTCTTTTGTCATTTTATAATCCTAACTTGTGTGCAAATTTTGATATCTAACAATCATGCAATCTGTAATAAGTTTGTTCATTCAAGCATTCAATGAAAATATAATTTTATTTATATATATATATATATCACTTATGATATACTTATAATCAGTTAAAATAGTTTTAATAACCAATGGTTATCTATATATTTGAATATTTACTCTCATGTAGTTGTGCACGTTTAATAATCTTCTTCAATAATCTCTGAAAGAAATTTTTTTAGAAAGTATGATTGAAAATAAGTTGATAAAGAATCAAATAGGCCAAATTTTTAAATACAAAATCATTTTTTGAACACCTCCATTAGTATTCCTTTGCAATATTGATTTTTTTAATGTGATTTTTCAGTCTTAAAGTTCCAGACGCTCTTAAAAAATTAGTTCTCATGCTTAGGATTAAATGATACAATTCTACGCCACATCTTTATATTTCCAAGCAAGTTGTACTAAAAAAATTGGCAAAAACTTGTATAGGACCGTCTCAAGGGTCAAAATCCTTGAGACGGATCCAATGCCCAAACCCACGGGCATTCTTTTAAATTTGGGAGCGGTGACACATGGGTCAATCAAATCCTTATTAGAGTTGGATAGTGACGTGTAAGCTCTGTTATATTGCCAATAGATATTTTTTTTTCTTTTTTAGCCCCAAACCTTTCGAGGCCAGCAACTCAGAAACTTCCTTTCAAAAAACAAAGGCTGCCATTGAATATGAAGGATTTTCGTACCTTTTACTCTCTCTGAGACAAAATAGGGTTTATGGGCTAGTATGCCTTTTTCTCGCCGGTGTTTAGCCTGGTGTTCGGGGTATTTTTAATTTTGGTTTTTCTTGGGCGATTGGGAAGAATGGATCCGGAGGAAATCGCCAAACTCTGTGACCGGTTGAGCTTGGATCTAGAAGAAGCTCCAAGAATGTCGATGGCGGCCGATGCGTCTCAAGAAGGTGTTCTTAAACTTTCTTCTTCTTTGGTAGGGAAGGTGATGGGCAGCAAAAATGTTTATAAAGAAGGACTTGAGTCAGTATTGAGACTCATTTGGAAAACAAAATTTTCATTCCAGATTGAAGCTAAGGGAGGTAACAACACATTTCTTTTCCAATTTGGATTTGAGGAAGATCGTAATTTCGTTTACTCGGGCGGACCGTGGCTATTTAACAAACAAATTATTTCCCTTGTGAAGCCGTTGGGTGCGACTGCTCTCAGTTCTATGTCTTTTCACATGGTTTCTTTTTGGATCCATATCTTGAATTTGCCTCTTATTTGCTTGACGGGTAAATGTGTGGACATGATAGGCAGATTATTGGGAGAAGTGGTGGCTGTAGATATTGAGGGCATTACCCCGAGGGTTCGGGTTAAAATCGACATCTCTAAACCTTTGAAAAGGGGAATGAGGGTGTTTCTAGAGGCAATGGGAGAGGAATTTTCACTGCCGATTCAGTACAAAAAATTACTTGACTTTTGTTTTGAATGTGGTCTTATTGGGCATCGATATTGTGAATGTCCGACGAGATCTATCCACTCATCCCTTGAGCAGATGAAGAAATATGGGGACTGGCTACGAGCGCCTTCATATATTCCTAAGAGAAAAACTAGTAGTCAACAACCATCTACTCCAGTCGGGTCAAGTTCAAAGTACTCCAGTGAGCCTAGTGTTAGTGGGACAGAAATCCGACGGGAGTTTTTTCCACTCCCGGTGACAGATTCGAATAAGAAAGAGTCAAATGAAAATCATAACAAAGTTCATGAACCTCTTTTAAGTCAGGTGGGGGGTGCTTCATTGGTTCAGGAGGATGCTACCCCGATGGAAGACATGATCTCAGTATGCGCTTTGTCGGAAGTCCCAAATTCTGTTTCAAATAGTAGAGCCATGAGAGGACAAAGAGGTGGTCGGAAAATGAGGGCTTCTTCTAAGGGCCCCAAAAGGTTTGAGGCCTTCTGGAGCGCCCCGTAAAATATTACTACATTCTCCGTCTAAATCCATTGGTTCTTTATTTAAAGGTAGGGGTGGAAAGGTGTTACACATCAAAAGAAAATTGATGGTGGATCTACTGCCAATGGGTGGTCAAACTAAACGAGCTAAACTTGAAGCCAAGGTGTCGTTGGTTCTCTCAGTACAGAATCTACAGGATGTGGCAGCCTATGCGATGCAGAGCCGCCAAGAATTATGAATTGCCTATCTTGGAACGTGCAAGGATTGGGGAATCCGAGTACGTTCCTTTCGTGCTGCGAACTTTAGTTCGCGACTTTCCCTGGATCTAGTTTTCTTATCCGAAACTAGATTAAAATGTTATCAAGCTGAAAAAATTCGGATTAATTTGGGTTTTACTGGGAATTTTGTGGTTTAGAGTGTTGGCCGCAGTGGTGGTCTAATGTTGTTGTGGTCTGATAAATGGGAAGTAGTGATAAAATATTTTTCTGTGGGTCATATTGATGCAATAGTTCGAGATTCTTATCGGCAACGGTGGCGGTTCACAGGATTTTATGGTAATCCTAAACAACATCTTCGTTACCAATCTTGGGAATTACTTCAGCGTCTCAGTTGCCATTTGGTGATGTCGTGGGTTTGCGGTGGGGATTTCAATGAAACATTATTTTCTTCTGAAAGATTGGGCGGTGGGGCTCGCCCTTCGAATGCGATGACTAATTTTCAAGATGCATTGGAGTTCTGTGGCTTATCGGATTTTCGAGTGAATGGTAACCTGTTCACTTGGAACAATAAGAGAGATGGAGAATCTAATATTCAAGCTCGGTTAGATCGGTTTGTTGGTAATATGTCCTGGAAGCTTTTGTATCCTCGAGCGGAGACCTATCATTGCCCATTTTCACGTTCAGACCATCGCCCTCTGGTTTTGCGCTTGTTGGGGCATGTCATTTCGAAAGTCAACTTGAAGGGGAAAACCCCTTTTCGCTTCGAGCCTTTTTGGATCAAGGAAAAGGATTATCACGATGGAATTACAGATTGCTGGAATGGGTTAAATGCGGGACAGGTGGCGGAATCGGATCCTTTTGCCGTTATGCACAACAAACTGATGGGCTGCAAACAATTTCTTAGTGGATGGAGTAAGTCTCGTTTTGGCGGTTGGAAAAAATCGTTAAAGGATTCCCAAGCGCGTCTTAAACTCTTGTTTGATTCTCCTAATCCTGGTATTCACATGGATGAGATTAAATACTTGGAGGCAAATATACAGGTTTTGGAAAGTAGGGAGGAAAGTTTCTGGAGGCAGCGGGCCCGGACTGACTGGCTTAAAGAGGGGGATAGAAATACTAAGTTTTTTCATGCCCGCGCGAAGGCGAGATCTTCTAGGAATCGTATTCTCCGTCTGGAAAATCATACTAATGAGTGGATTTCCGAGCAAGGTGATTTGGTGCGTCATATTGTTGATTTCTTTTCAAATCTTTTTTGAAAGCGATTCCTCTTTGCTCGGCGAACATTGATGAAGTTGTGGATTGTGTGGATAGTGTGATATCGATATCAAAGACTCAAACTTCTTGGAGCAAGATTTTACATCGAGAAAAAATTGAGATTGCTCTTAAGGGTCTGGTTCTCACAAAGCCCTAGGGAGTGATGGTTTCCACGCTTTGTTTTTCCAAAAGCACTGGTCTCTTTTGAAAGATGAAGTTGTTGCCGCCTGTCTTCAAGTTCTTAATGGCGGACGATCGGTCAGCGGTGTTAATGAGACCATTATTGCTCTTATTCCAAAAACTAAAAGCCCTGAACGTATTAATGATTATCGGCCTATCAGTGTTTGCTCGGTTCTCTACAAGCTTATTTCTAAGGTTACGGCTAATCGGCTTAAGAAAGTATTAACACCCATTATCTCAGAAAATCAAAGTGTTTTTGTGTCGGGTCGACTTATTATGGATAATGCAATTCTGGCATTTAAATCACTTCATTCTATATCCAAGAAATATTTGGGGCGGACGGGGTGGATGGCGTTGAAGTTGGATATGAGTAAAGCATATGATCGTGTTGAATGGGCCTTTGTTAAAGTGGTCTTGATTAAGAAAGGCTTTCTAAATCGTATCGTGGATATTATTGTCGATTGTATCTCCATAGTACGATTTACTATCTCTATTAACGGTAAACTCCATGGTGAAATCGTTCCATCTAGGGGTCTTCGACAGGGGTGCTCTTTATCTCCATATCTCTTTATTATTTGTGCGGATGTGTTCTCGGCTCTCTTTTCTCGGGATCATAGTAGTGGGGGTTTGGACGGATTTCGCTGTGCTCGGGGAGCTCCGCGAATTTCCCATCTCTTTTTCGCGGACGACTCTCTTATTTTCTCTCGAGCAAAACCTCATGAATCTGATTTAATACTTAATATTCTTTCCAAATATTGCAATGCCTCAGGTCAGTTAGTTAACGTAGCGAAAACGTCGATAACTTTCTCTCCTAATGTGGCTTCCCCTACTAGAATCGAGATTCTCAATAGGTTGGACATACAATCTGCATGTGCTCACGATTTTTATCTTGGTTTGCCCTCGGTGGTGGGTCGCAATAAATCTCGGGCTTTTACCTTTATTCGGGATAAGGTATGGAAACGACTTCATAGCTGGAATCAAAGCAGTGGTTCAAGCATTGCCGGTCTATTATATGAGCCTCTTTCGAATTCCGTCAGGTATGTGTAATCAAATTAATAGTATTATTCGAAAGTTTTGGTGGGGCTCGAAGAAGGGGGAACACAAGATGGCTTGGGTAAAATGGGAGACTGTGTAAAGCGAAACAATGGGGTGGTCTCGGATTCCGAGATCTTTCTTTGTTTAATCAGGCTATGTTGGCGAAACAAGTATGGCGTATTTTACATTGTCCTAAATCCCTGGTCGCGAGAGTTTTAAAGGCTAAATATTTTCCTACCATGTCTATTTTGGATGCCGACCTTCGTCCAAATGCATCCTTTTTGTGGAAGAGCCTTTTATGGGGACGCGAGGTTATAAGCCGAGGTACGAGATGGAAGGTGGGGGATGGTTCTAATATTCATATCTTTTCTGATCCATGGATCCCTCGTCATTCTTTCTTTCGGGTGTTTACTCCTTCCGTTTTTGTCCCGATTGATGCTAAAAAAATCTTGTCAATTCCTTTGGGTAATAATTTATCTTCAGACCGTCTGATTTGACATTATGAAAAGAATGGAGTATATACGGTGCGAAGTGGCTATCACTTTCTCAAACATAATTCTCTTCATGATGAGAAATCCAGTCGTGGGTCTCTTTCCAAATGGTGGGGACATTTATGGAAGATGTCAATTGCCCCGAAAATTAAAATGTTCTTTTGGAGAACCCTCCATTCGGCTTTCCCGTCGGGAGAAAATCTATTACGTCGTCATTTGGATGCTATTGGTAAATGCCCGCGTTGTGGTTGTTGGGAATCTAATTCACACGTCTTTTTTGATTGTTGGTGGACTAAGAAATTTTGGAAACGAACGAGGTGGCGGTTTGTTATTTCTAACTCTAAGGAATGGATTTTGTTAATCGTATTCTGTTGATTTGGAAGGATGATAATTGTAGGATTTTTCGTCTCTTTGTGGTCTTTTATGGCTAATTTGGTATGAAAGGAACAAATTGTTGCATGGAGGTGTTATTGGTGAGTTTGAATCAATTTTGAGGGCGGGGTCCACCACTTTGATGGAATTTGATCAAGTTTAAGTTAGGACAATTAGGTGGAGAATTGCTCCAATATTCTCCATCGACTTGGAGCGGTCGAGGTCAATGTTCTAATGGATCGAGCCTATTTTTGCGATGCGGCGGTTCGGGATAATTTTGTTGGTTTGGGAGGATAGATTCAAGATGGAGATGGTTGCATGAAGCGGCTTTTGCCACGCAGCCCGGGCTCTTTTCATTCGACTTTGGCGAAGCGATGGCGCTCCGTTTTGGTCTTCGATTTGCTTTGGATGCGAGGCTCAAACCGCAACATGTCACATGCATTCTCTCGAGGTGGTTCAAGTCTAATTGCAAATGAATCTCTTCACCCCTTTGAAGTCGTTTTTTTCAAACATTTTATCTTTACTTGTTTTGCTAGGCTCACAGATTGTACTCATATCGCCGAACGGATAATGTAATTGCTCATCGGATTGCGGATGGGGCTCGGGATCCGGGGTACTTTTCTCATGTGGAAGGAGGCTTTGCCTTCCTTCTTTTCATCAACTTGTTAAGTGATGTTTTACCAACCTTGCGGTTTAATGAAATTTAATTTTTCTTAAAAAAAAAAAAGAAACTTCCTTTCAAAAAATAAAAAAATAAAAAAAGCAACTCAGAAACTTTAAAAAAACATTACTCGCAAATGCATTCTTACTTAGACAAAACAACCAATAGCGGGACCCACTTTGTTGATTGCTACTAGTTTTAGTAGTCAAGTTCAACATTCAAATCGTTAATTAGCTATTAACCCCAGGGGTTGGCCTGGTGGCTGAGGGGTTGCAATTGCAACCCTGAGGTCTCAGGTTCAATTCCTGACTACCGCGGAGTTTTGGGGTTGGGTTTGCCCCTCCTCCCCCAGAGATTAGGACCATCCCTGGGAAGGACGGATGTCTCATAGGCCGAAGCGCAGCAGGGTCTGTGCCCACCAAAGGTGTGGGGATACTCTGGGTCGACAAAAAAAAATTGTTAATTAGCTATTGAATTTTAAAATTAGAATAAAAAACAAAATACCTTCGTTAATTAGCTATTGAATTTTAAAATTAGAATAAAAAAACAAAATATCTTACTTTGATTTATAGTGTTTTTTTACCTAATTCATGAGTGAGTACGTGCCACGATAATCACTTTTGATGGAACTAAAGTACAAAAAGTTACATGGCAAAATACTTGTAGGTGGACGTGTATAATTTCTCGTAGAACAAGAAATTTACCAATTTGGTACAAATTAAAAAAGTATTATCAGGAGGTGAATCATCTTTATTTAGGCGCGATGACACTTTTGTAATATTAGGGCACCATAATAGTATATCTATGTGGCAATGGCAGTGACATTTTTGTCAGATTATGTGGTCCTAAGGTATCAATCACCTTTTATTAAAAAAAATGCAACCTATGAAAAGTATATGTTTTCAAAGGAATAGAACTGGTCATTTACTTGCAAATTAACATGTAATCTATTTAACAATATCATTTTGATTAAATAAAGTATCACTTTTTATTAAATAAAGTATCAGTTTTATTAAATAAAGTATCACTTTTAGTCTAAAAAGTATATGTTTTCAAAGTAACAAAATTACATTAGTAGTTTTTCTAACATAATATCATTGTAGATTCAAAAAGTATCACTTTTTATTAAAAAAACAACGCTTTTTATTAAAAAAAAATATCACTTTTATTCTAAAAAGTATACATTTTCAACGTAATAAAAGTGATTATTTACTTGCAACGATATATGATCATGTTCAAAAGTATAACTTTTTATTAAAAAGTATCACTTTTACTCTAAAAAGTTTATGTTTTTAAAGTAATAAAATTACATTTTATTAGTTCTTTGCATCACTTTAGACTCGAAAAATTCACTTTCAATTGAAAAAAGTATCACTTTTATTCTCAAAAATATATATTTTTAAAGTAACAAAATTGATTATTTACTTGCAAATTCATATACAACTTTGTTCAAGATTATCACTTTATATTAAAATGTATAACTTTTACTCTAAAAAATATATTTTTTCTAAATAACATAATTACATTAGTACTTTTTCCTAACATAATATCACTTTAGACTCGAAAAGTATCGTATTTTATTAAAAAAGTATCACTCTTATTTTTAAGAGTATATGTTTTTAAAGTAATAAAATTGATTATTTACTTGGAAAGTTATATACAACCTTGTTCAAAGGTGTTACTTTTTTATTAAAAAAATATCTTTTTTACTCTAAAAATTATATGTTTTCAAAGTAACATAACTACACAACTTTGTTTAAGTATAATTTTTTATTATAAAAAGTATCATTTTTACTCTAAAAAGTACATATTTTAAAAGTAATAAATTGACATTACTAGTTCCTTTGAAAAATGCAGATTGCTAGTTGTTTCTTTAAAAAATATTAGTTTTCTTCAACGTATCAGTTTTACTTTAAAAAATATTTAAGCTCTTCCTCTGCTTTTTGCTTCCTCCTCGTAAGTATAATACTCTGAATAACGCTTTTTTGCTCCACTAACTCTCTCGCTTGAATTCACGTTTTTTAGTTTATAGAGTTACAAGTTAATTAATTTTTTATATTGATAATTAATATGCTTGCTTTTTTGGAAAAAGCAAAAACTATTCTTCAGCAATGCTTCGTCAATTATTATTCTTTGCTACAATATAAATATATTTTTCCTGAGCTTTAACAAGAACTTCCCATTATCTTCTTCTACAGTATTAACTCATCTCTCAACCAAATTGCTCTTATCCAGAAATTCAAGATTCTAAACACCCACTTCATTGGCACCTTTTGATCCCAACAAAGCCCTTTCATGAAACAATCACAGTGGGCAGCGTGTCCAGGGCAACTCATTTCAAAGCATCTTCATCATCTTCTTCACACTATGGATGCGAAAAATTTGATCCCCATGTTTCTGCATATATTTGAGTTATTTACCCTACACCACCAGGGTCAAATCCAAACTCACCTCGTCCCTCGCCGAAAGCCCTCGCACCGATGATTCTAATGAAGATTTCAAGGATATTCAGGCTTCGGAAAAGGTATGTACTTAAAATATTGCAACAATTGTTGTCTTCCACTCTTCCACAAAGATTTCTGAACTGGTGTGACGGGGGATAGGAGTATAGGAAGAGATAACGAGAGGGGAAAATAGAAGAGCATAGATATTTAAGTTTGGGCAATCGGGTTTGGATTTGGGACTCGTCTCATGGATGACGGTCTCACAAGAGACCCACTCAAAAAAATTATGGCGCCACACGCAACCCAATATGCACATTACTAGTATATACAAAAGAATAATAATCATTCTCTTCCGAAAAATAAGATAGACACATAATTGTCTAAATTTTAACATTTTTCCCAAGTATAACCTGAGTTACTAAATGTTATATTTCTATCATTTCTCAAATCAAATCATACTAGAAGAACAATATTTTCCATCAGATAGCGGTGTTAGAGATAGTTTCAAAAAGAGCCTAGGGAATGAGTCATTCTTGATTAATCTTAAATAGACAATGTGAATATGTAGTAGAGTTGCCACCTCTCTTTCTTTTCCATATGTTCTATTGTCAATAGAGCGTCACCTGCAAAATAGGAAAGTTAAAATCATTATAATTTATAATAATATAAATTCATAATAATTCACAATATAAATTTTGGTGTTTAACAAACCTAAAAATAAAATCTTATAACATCATGTATACTCAACAACTCCTCAAACTCGATTAGTTTTCGCTCAAACAATGTCATTATTGTCAAGTCTACGTCTTTATCAACAAATTGATATCGTCGCTGCAAAAAGGAAATTAATTAGATTAAATGAACCTTAAGAGGAATCGTAATTTTATCAAAGTTAGAAACAATACGACATTCATTCGCTCCAAATGTGTCGCCAAATTGCGACAAAACGCCAACAAACTTTGATTTGTTTCTTGCTCATTCTCGTATCATGTAGGGTGTCTTGTCTCGTAGGGTGTCGAGTTATCTTTATAAGAAAAACAATCATTGAGATCGCCCATTAGCACGGCTATTCTTGAATCTTCTAGTCCAACCTCTACTACTGTTCAATCCTTTAATTATATTTTCATAGCGGCCCGGGCGTATAACATGTAGTAATTGTCTCTTCTCCACAATATTTCTGGAAAATGTAATTCTTTTTGTGGTGGGCAAAATTTCCAAGCGATTCACTAGCAATATTCCATTCATAATACTGCAAAATATAACATCCAAATCACATAAGAAAAAATAGCATTCAAATCAAACCAAACAAAAAATAACAAAATGAAAAAATTAGTTACCTGTCTGCATGAATCATCCGATTAAGAAGGTATTGAAGACTAGGGATTATGCGATAACCCTCATACAGTCTCGTAACAATAGTAGCAATGAGATGGAAATCATTCCTTCGAGTTTGGGGACTTGCTTCCACGAATCTTACTTTTCAAAATTTTAAAATTTTTCACTATTAAATTTTATAAATCTAATCCGATTAATGACTTTCGTTCATCATGCAAAAAGACGAAAAATTTGATCATGCTCCTAATAATTTTTCTGAAAGACTCTGGAATATATTCATAAGCAATGGAAGGGTTGTCTCGTGTACAATATGTCTCAATCCTTCGATGAGTTTGAACATATTCTATGAGGAAACGGACAAAATCATGTTAAACCATGATATTATAATCTTCATTATCATTCTGATTCCTATCTCTATCTATGAGCAAAACAATTCAAATAGTGCTTAGGGGAAAGAGAGGGAGCAAAATTGTACAAGGTTGTATATAAGTGATACCACCAAAATGATTTTTCCCCTCAGTACAATTTTGCTCTCTCTCTCTCTCTCTCTCTCTCTCTCTCTCTCTCTCTCTCTCTCTCTCTCTCTCTCTCTCTCTCTCTCTTCTCTCTTTCCCCTGAGCACTATTTGAATTGTTTGCTCATAGATAGAGATAGGAATCAGAATGATAATGAAGATTATAATACCATGGTTTACCCTGATTTTGACCGTTTCCTCACAGAATATGTTCAAACTCATTGAAGGGTTGAGACATATTGTACACGAGACAACCCTTCCATTGCTTATGAATATATTCCAGAGTCTTTCAGAAAAATTATTAGAATCATGATCAAATTTTTCGTCTTTTTGCATGATGAACGAAAGTCATTAATCGGATTAGATTTATAAAATTTAATAGTGAAAAAGAAAATTTTAAAATTTTGAAAAGTAAGATTCGTGGAAGCAAGTCCCCAAACTCGAATGAATGATTTCCATCTCATTGCTACTATTGTTACGAGACTGTATGAGGGTTATCGCATAATCCCTAGTCTTAAAGACCTTCTTAATCGGATGATTCATGCAGACAGGTAACTAATTTTTTTATTTTGTTATTTTTTGTTTGGTTTGATTTGAATGCTATTTTTTCTTATGTGATTTGAATGTTATATTTTGCAGTATTATGAATGAAATATTGCTAGTGAATCACTTGGCAATTTTGCCCACCACAGAAAGAATTACATTTTTTAGAACTATTGTGGAGAAGAGACAATTACTACATGTTATACGCCCGGGCCGTTATGAAAATGTAATTAAGGATTGAACAGTAGTAGAGGTTGGACTAAAAGATTCAAGAATAGGCGTGCTAATGGGTCTGTCTATGATTGTTTTTCTTATAAAGATAACTCGACACCCTACGTAGACAATACACCCTACATAGACACAGATAATGAGCAAGAAACAAATCAAAGTTTGTTGGCGTTTTGTCCCAATTTGGCGACACATTTGGCTGAGCGAATGAATGCCGTATTATTTCTAACTCTGACAAAATTACGATTCCTCTTAAGGTTCATTTAATCTAATTAATTTCCTTTTTACAGCGATGCTATCAATTTGTTGATAAAGACTTGAGGAGTTGTTGAGTATACATGATGTTATAAGATTTTATTTTTAGGTTTGTTAAACACCAAAATTTATATTGTGAATTATTATGAATTTATATTATTATAAATTATAATGATATTAACTTTCCTATTTTGCAGGTGACGCTCTATTGACAATAGAACAGACGAAAAAGAAAGAGAGGTGGCAACTCTACTGCATATTCGCATTCTTTACTGAAGATTAATTAAGAATGACTCATTCCCTATGATTTTTCTGAAGCTATCTCTAACACCCCTATCTGATTGAAAAATATTGTCCTTCTAGTATGATTTGATTTGGGAAAGGATTTAAATATAATATTTAGTAACTCAGGTTATATTGAGGAAAAATGTTAAAATTTAGACAATTATGTGTATCCTATATTTAGGAAGACAATGTAGTCCATATGGTGAGAATAGATCTATAAGAGAAATAATTGTGTCGATGCAAATGTGAAGACTTTCAAGGCAATGTTAGTGGCTAAGGATTTCACCCAAAAGGAGGGAGTCAACTATGATGAGACTTTCTTGCTTGTAGCTATGCTAAAATATATTCGCAAACTACTTTCATATGCATAGTGTCTTGACTATGAGATATGGCAGATTGATGTCAAGGCAACCTTTTTGAATGGACATTTAGACAATGAAATGTACATGCAACAACGAGAGGATTTCTTACCAGAAGGCCAAGAGCAGAAAGTCTGCAAATTGCTTAGATCCATTTACTGCATAAAGCAAGTCTCAAGGTGATGAAACCAAGGATTTGATGAGTCGATCATGTCTTAAGGTTTTGACCAAAGTGTTGATGAGTCTTGTGTACGCAAGCAAATCAAGGCTGGTAAAGTGCATTTTTAGTGTTTTACGTAGCTAATATTCTACTCGTTAGGAATGATGTAGAGATGTTATATGCGATCAATTAAGATTGGCTTGTCAAGCAATTCCAAATGAAGGATTTAAGAGAAGCGAATTATGTTCTTGGAATTCGAATCATTCAAGATCGAAAGAACAAATTACTGGCATTGCTCAAGCTTCCAAATTTATAATATGTTGCGTTATAGATTGCAAGATTCCAAGAATGATTGCCTACCAACTCATTTTCGCTTGCGTTGTGGAGATGAAGTAATAAGAAATATTGAATTTCTTAGGTCATGCGCTTTGGGACTCAAGAAGATAACTGAAGAGCATAAGCAATATTCTTAAAAGCGCTAGGCAAATGAAAAGTCCTGGGCCAAATGAGCCCAACGCCTGCACAGTCCGGCGGGTTAAGCAAGGCCTAATTGGAATAAAAAAGTAGATGGACAAGGGGCGCCTAGCGGCTAGGTGGGGACTAGTCGGGTCTAGGCGGGGATTTTTGGAACAATGAGCATGGAGTCCCAAGGAGCAGTATTCTAAGACACCTCACGAGAAAGTGGACATGAGACACATTCCTTATGTCTCTGCAATAGGCAGTCTTATGTATACCATGTTTGGAAAAAGGCCCGACAATTGATATATGGTAGTGATAGTCAGTCGTTTTACAATCTAATCCAGAAATGTCTTACTAAACAATAGCAAAAACTCTTCTCAAGTATATCTTTGGAATAAGATGTTTGTCTATTTGGGTTGTGACCTTAAAATAGACGGTTGCACAGATTCTGACTTTTAGTTCGATTAAGATACTAAAAAGTCGATTTCAAGTGTATATTCTTGATGATTATATCAACAAAACTCAGCCCAAAAAGTATTTTTTTTAGTCACATAAAAAACATAGGCCTAAGAGACATGTCACATATGTCTTAGGGCAAGTCGGAGATTGTTTAGGATAGTGTACTTAAACCAATTGTAAATTATTTTTAATTAAATATACGATATATATTTTTGAACACTTACGTTTATTGTTAACATCTTTTAAACATCATGAAAAATCCTTAGTGTATTTAATCTAACCATAATCTTAGTATATAAGTGTTATATACAAGATGATTAACATTATGATAGTAAACTACAATTAAAATTAGTTAAAGTATGGAACATTTAATTAAGATATCACTAATATAGTCCAAAATATTTTGGATGTGACTGTTTTATCCAGATCATCGATGTGGAAACATCTTACTGGAGACATTTATATATTATCTGATCATATAAGACTATGACTAATTTAATTTGATTTTTTCATATAAATTAAGTTGTAGAAATGGGAAAAAAAAATACTAGATGATCATATGTAGATAAAACTCAATCCTGAGTAATTATAAACTCATATTTATTTCAATGTGATAATTAATTTGTTCGCTTAAGTAGTTATATCAATGGACTGCCCAAATTCGTAGAGGAAGATATTCTATGACTATAACAGTGTAATTTCGAATTTACAGTTAAGTAATATCAGAATTAATAAATCGATTAAACTAATTAAAGAGCTTAATTATTTATTAGAGCTTATAATTATAGGTGTGTGGGCCCCAATTCACCTTCTAAAGTAAACGAGTTAAAATAATATTTTAATTTCCTAAATATTTATAAGAAATAATTTCCATAAAACTTGAACTAATATATTAATGGGTTATTAATTTTTAGTACCTAACTTATTGGCAGTTTGGTACTTATAAATAGTTTATAAGTATTCGTAGTTATATAGTTTTACTAATATTTCTAATATTTGTTAACATAGTTTATTTAATATTTTTTAACTTAGTGATATATATATATATATATTATTAATAATAGCAAAAAAAACAATACAATACTATTTGATATCAAAACACATGAACATCTCATTTTGATATTTCTATCAATAATGTAAGGACAAAACTCACCAACCAACAACTGACTCCAAACAAGATACCACAACGGCACAACTTAAGGACAATGTTCCCTGTAGAAGAAACAAAAGAATTTATTAAACAGTATAACTTACAAATTATCTTATATAATGCATTTATTAAAAGTTACATAATTTTATTATATTATATGGAATAGCTGGACCACAAAATTTTGCCACATTAGCTTTGTAAGGCCAATCATGTCTCCACTAGCTAAACCAAAAGTTACATAACATTAATTGGTAAATAAACTCTATTAATTCAAGTTTGAAGAACCACTTTGATCTCATTCTCCCTCCTATTCTAACTATCACTGATTCTAATACACTAGCAATCATGCATAATTACTAGGATATAGCAACATCAATCACATTTGCTATCAAACTGTAACACAATCGAAGGAATCAATCTATAGGATAATGGTTACGACTAGTTACAAAACTACCCCAGAGATTTAGCCTAATTACAAAAAACACCCATTGTCTTTCAAAATTATAAATATCTCAATATTTGTTTTTAGCTTACACAACTGAAAGATAAAACACCCATTGTCTTTCAATTTTTTCTATACACAAAACAGCTTGTTCTCACTCACACTAAGTCCCACGACTTTCTCTAATTGTATAAATATAAAGGCCCCTTCTTCCAACCTTTTGAAGAAGAAGAAGAAGCAAAAAAAGGGGAAAATGGGTGCTCTTGATTATCTCTCAAACTTTTGCAATGTCACAAGCACAAGGGGCAAAAGAAATCCAATACAGGTAATTCATTAACTTATCATATCACACACATGCTCAGACTTAATTAAAAATTAAATAGTTGAGTTTCAAATTCAATGAAAATTGAAATCCGAAGCCAATGAAAGGCTGCAGGGATGTTAAACTTAAAATAAGCTAATCTTTCTCCATTATACTTCTATATTACACTAAAACTAAATATGGTTTCAAAAACATTTAGTTTTTTATATGTATAATAATTAGCCCAAGGCCCCAAACCTTAGGGATAGTTTTGTAATTATCCCTACTTTTAATACAAGGAAATTTTTGTCCTTGAGTTGCAAGAATTGGAATAAAATGGTCCTTCATTTTCACTTATAGTACACTTTCACCTGGATATGCTTAATACTGCTAGCATTAAAGAGACCAACCTTGCCCTTTAATAAGCTTGTTTTCTAAACAAAAACACACAAACTTCATTGTAAAGTTATGAATATTATGTGTAGTCAGCAATATTATAGACATCCTATGATCATCTGATGTAATTTTCAAATCCAAAAAGGAGCATGGAGAAGAAGAAATGTAAGCGCATCAATCAGACTTGTCTGCTGCACACTCCCCTGAATGTTTCTTCAAAATCGGCCCCGTTTTAATAGACAGTGAAAATATTAGAATACGAGCAAAATGAAGTTAAAAAATTTAACTTATTTTACTGCAGCTTATGTATATGATTAACTCTAATGTAGCAAATTAAATCAAAAATTCAATAACATCGAATTTCCAACATTTAAATACACACAAATCACATAAACCATCAGCATAAAGGGTTAAAATTGTTCAATGAAAAAAAAAACTCACAGCCAGGCAGACAGATGAATAAGAAAAAAACTTCCATATCCTTGCTTAAATTTTCAGCTTAATCAGTAAAAACATTCATCAATGATGGCAGATGAAAGAAACCTAAGGACTGTATCAAACCTTCATTTTTTCACGGCAAAGAAGAATAAATACTGATAAAGCATTTACTACTCCATTTTTTACCCACCAACCAAAGTACAATCCTATTTAATTCACCATCTTTTTTTTTTTTTTGGTTATTTCTCCTTCTAAGAAAATGTCTATTTCAAGAATTACTAAATAATCAGTCAAAGTGCGTCCAAGAATTAAGATAGAGCAGAAAAGGAAAATATCTGTCCTTTTTGATTTCTTGAATAACCATAACATTTTATTTACTACACAATGAAAACAAAATCTCAAAAAAAAAATCAGAAACAAGTCAAGAAACAAGAAATTAAATGCACATAATGAGATTTTCAAGAAAATCAAGAAAATCTTCTATCAAGAATGACTACTATCTAAAAAACCCACCAAACAAAGCCTTACCTTATGGCAAGAACCCAAGATGGGTCATAAATCACACCCAAAAAAAAACCATAAAAACTGCGAAAACAATCCAAGAAAACACAAAATAAGCCAAAATTAATGCATTTCTTCACGTACCTGAGAAACAAAGAACAAATTTTTGAGTTTCTTCCCGCGAATGGCGGCAAAACAAAAGGAGAAAAAAAGAAAAAGGAGTTTGAGGAGTGTTTGCTTGTGCTTTTTTCAAGTTATTGAGTAGTATGGAGCACCGTTTTAATAGACAGTGTGAATATTGTACCACCATTAAAGAACAACAAACAATGATATTACTCAACAGCAAAGAATTTTTTTACAAGAGACCAGAATTCATTGTTGAATGTAAGCAAAAACAGGTTAAAAAAAAAAGCACCATATTAGAATACGAGCAAAAAATAATTCCATACACACCAAACAATAAAGCCATTACAAAGCCATACCCAAAAAATTAAACATGAATCATAAAGACGAGACTAGAATACCACCTTAATGACTTGAAGAATAAGCTCCCCCTCTTGGTTCTCTCAAGAACCGAAGAACACGGACAACTTGCGAGAGAAAAAAACAGAGAAAAAAATTAGAGACAGAGACAGAGAGAGAGAGAAGAGAGAGAGAGAGAGAGAGAGAGAGAGAGAGAGAGAGAAGAGGAGGTTACGGCAGCCGGCGGTGGCAGTGGAGGCGGCGGCAACCGGAGGCTGCAGTGCAGGTGGAGATGGGGAGAAAGATATCAGGTCTACCATTGTTTAAATGTAAGTCTCCTATCAAAAAAAGTGGGCATGATAGTTTACATTTTGAGAAATTTCCCAGCCAAATGTGTTCAGCCATCAAAAATGGCAAAGTCAGGTTTTGTATTTAACTGGCTTAAAAGCTTTGTTGCAGCTTTTACTTTTTTTCTGTAATATTATGGATTGAAGGGATTGAAATTTAATTCTTATAAAGTGTCCTATAGAGATATGTTGCAGAGAATCCTCTCATTAATGGACAAAGACGGACAGACAGTTACACCAATTTTTTTTATTACTATGTATTAATTTTATTTTTTTATACATTAATTATGTTTAGGAAAAACAAACAAATTGTGACCCCTGCCAATCATCTCGGTCACGCCGCTGAGGTCTATACCTAATAAAAACCAAAAATTTCAAGGAAAAAAATACTCAACAAAACAATAAACCCAATTCCTTTGAGATATAAAAGAGTGGTACTTTAAAAAAGCATTAGAGCCACCCTTTCCAACCTGAAAAAAATATGATAACACCAAATCAAGTAGGAACGAGTTTAACGCAAAAGAACTTCCAACAGATCCGAGGCTCAAAATTTCAATTTTGGATTATAATCCAAATATTTGAGATAACGTTCGAAGGATGTACATATTAAAGGGCTCTTGTCGAGCCCTGAACAATAATTTTCCTTTTACCAAATTTTAAAAAAAATCAAGACGTTTCAACTTTTAATGGTTTACTTAGTATGCTAATTGGTTGGAATATAGTATATCCAAGGATGCTGCATTTTATTTTTGTTGTTAGCTCATTAATCAAAATCTGTGGAACAAGCAAGAGGTAGTTTTGTTGGTGAAGGGTTTTGAAATTGGAAAAAAATGTGAAAGACTTAATTTATTGTGTACATTAAGAAAGAAGTTTTTGATAGTGTTGATAATGAGTCTATTATGCAAATATTTCAGTCTACGAAAACTCGTAGATTTCAATAATAAAGAAAATATTTTTGATTGTACAAAATTTATGGATTCGTCCCTATTAATGGAGATTGATGGGTTCCGGCTGGCATTTGTTCCTTTCTCTGTTTTGAAATTGGTTGTCCTATATTCTAAATAAACAAGAGCAAGGTTCTATGGTAGTTGACCACTCACCAGTATTAAAAATTTTATTAATTAATATATAAAAAGTGCACGTTTGGTTGCAATCTGATGACACCCGAGCCGAGCCGGAAGAAATTAATCCATGTCATCAAGAAAAACACATTTCCGGGTAGGCGACTGCGAGTGACGTCAACAATAACGTGCGACACGCACGTTATTTAATTAGCTCGCCAAACCGAGCCCAACTACTACCGAGCCCAACCACAACACGGCACGGCCGAGCGAGCGAGCCCCGAGCCCGGATTTTCAATATGAAGCACACGCGCGACAACCTCGTAAAAATAATCACACGCCCATTCTTAGACTTTATTGGTATCGAAACCGCCACATGTCGAGAATTATGAAGAGAAGTCGACAAGTGGCGAATTTGACCGACATGCACAACTATAGAGGGACATGTGTCGCCTTTTTAGCTATTTTATTAATTAATGAATAGTTAGTGCAAAGATGACTATTGTAAACCCACTTACTAAAAAGGGGTATAAAAAGTCCAAAACAGAAAGAAAAAAAAGGAGGTAGAAGGTAACAAATGATAAAAAAAAGACCGACCCCAATATTTCTTCTCGCAAAAACAAAAAGAAAGGCATAATTAGCCGAAATAAAGAGACGTTACGCACGCTTTCATTTCCACGTGTTAAACCTTTTACGTATTTCTACTTGTTGACCAAAACGCACGCCAACAAATTGGCGCTAGAAGGAGGGCCCGTATTGGTCCAAATCGATTCCAAGCACAGGCAAGTTAAGAAAAACCAGGTAAAATTTAACGCTTTTTCTTCAACAAAAAAAAAAATGAGTCATCAATGAGAAATGCTCGTGTGATCAAGAGCAACATTTGAACAACCAAACTGCCGGACTACTAATGGCCAAAATATACCCCAAACGGAGGCAGAAGACTACTTTGTTTCCCTTCGCTCGCCTAATTGCCAACCCAACTTTTGTACAACAAATGAACCAACTCATATCACAAACTCGCGCTACCACGAACTCTCAAGCACCCCTCCATTCCTTGCAAATACTAACCCACTCAACCCACAACTAAATGTTAACATTAATCCTCAAATTCCCGGCTTCCTCATCACGGCCCGAAGCCGGTCCAGTAATGAACAACATGTCCGTCGTGATAGAAGGCGGCAAATGGCAAAAGAAGAAGAGGAGCAAAGTCGATAGCGTAATCATTATCGAACCAACGCGACATCATCGTGCACACTCGTGTTTCCGACGACGAGTTGATCCTTTTCTCCTACTCGATCGATAAGTTCTCGGCCAGGTTTCCTGGATGAGCGGGAGCAACCGCAGATCAATCAAGTCCAAGGCCCCTGGCTCATGGCAGAACGGATGTAGAAATACACCGCCGCTGCCGTCTCAAACGAATTAGAAGGCGGTCCTGATGGCGAATCAGCCAAGACCGTCCCCAAGTAATGAACCGACCCTTGTTCCGTCGCCATTTTCTCCGGAATCCTGGCGATCCCATTACCACCAAAGTTGAAAATCCCCTGTGCCGGCCTCTATAATGGGAAACCGACCACCACTCATATTCACAAGTACTTAGCATGGATGGAACTATACAAACAAGCGATGCGATCCTCCGTAGGGCCTTCCCCGACTTTGGGCGACCGAGCCCACCGCTGGTTTAGGACCTGCCGCAGGATCCATTCAAGCATGGGGGATCTAGCCTCCGCTTACGACGCATTTCTTAACGCTCCAAAGTCCGAGCCGCGCCTAAAGACTCCTCGTGAACATCAAACAAGGGAAAGACGAGCCCCTGAAAAGCTATATTTCTGGTTCAACAAACAAGTTCGAGAGATGGAACCGTGTCGATGACGCCATTTTAATCGCAGCCATGGCCGGATCGCTCCCGAAACATGGTTTAATTACTCCATCCACGAATCGGGGCGACCTCGTTTCAAGAATTTCTAATCCGCGCGAACGCCATATTTGTGCGGAAGAAGCCATGGCAAGTAACCGCCCGAGCACCGACAAGGAACGTAAGAAAGGACGGAAGGAAAGAACCGTGGTTGGGCCGGGGTCGGTTTCCGGCCATTCTCGGAAAATCCGACCACCGGATTCGAGCTCGCCAGAGGCGAGAGCCAAGTCGCCGCGCTTAAGAAAGATTTTGACCCACGCTCCGTCGGCCATATGGAGTGAAGTACAGTGGTCTGAATTTGTTGCCTCCGCCGGCCTCCGAAAATTGAGCCATCAAAACTAGATTCGCGTCGATTCTCGCGCTATCACAAATCGATAGTCACGATATCGACGAGTGCCGAGATCTAATTAGGGAAATTATGCGGGTTGTTCGGCAGGCGGCCTTAAAAGATACGTTCATGAGCTACCGCCCCACCAAGATCGCTCAAGGCGTCAACCCGAGCGCGTAATCAACCCAGCCTCTCCTGCCCGCCACCAAAACCAGGAGAGAAATCCTCATGATGTCCAAGTTAGTCGGATCAATACCAACACAATGGAGGATAGACGCCCCAACAGAAAAGAAAAGCCGATGTTAGACAGCAACTAATGCCGAAAGACAAGTTCGGTGGCCGAAATCAAGGAAGGCCAACCCACCGCCACTTTGTGTTCTCGGATGCGGATGCCGACCAGGTGGTTCATCCTCATTCGATCCTCCGGTCATCACGGCACCGATTCTCGGTATTCCGGTTCACGAATTTTAATTGATACCGGAAGCTATTCGTCACTCATTTATGTCCGAGCATTTCAAGATTAAACGTGGATGATAGTTATATCCGTCCATGTAACGATAGCATTTTGGGGTTTGGAGGAGGAAGGATAGTTCCGCCGGAGAAGTTGATTTGCCCATCCAAATGGGACAAGGTTTGCATAAACGGATCATGTTATGACAACATTCAAAATAATCAATGCCGATTCGAGTACAATGCCATCATTGGGAGGCCATTGCTTTATCATATCAAAGCAAATTGCTTTCAATATATCATTTTTGTATAAAATTCCCGACGCCCGATGGCGAAGCTATACATAAAGGGAATCAAAGGGAATCACGAGTGTGCTCTTAAACTCCGACCGGTGGAGATTAATGTGGTGGAACAAGGGCAAACCAAAGAAACCACACAAGATAATCCTTCGCCCGAAAAGGAATACGAGCGAGAAAGGGGTGATCGTTCAGAGGATAATCCAAGTCGCCTCGGCACCGGGAAGGAGCCAATGATGGAAGAAGCCGAGCCGCAATCGAAACCGAGCCGCCGGCCGAAGACGAATTGCCCCCGCAAATCAAGGAGGGGCAAAGCAAGAAAAGAAAACGAGCGGAACCAAGAGAACAAACAGTTGATACAATCAATGCGGTAAGCCCGGCGGGGGCGCCAACTACGTATTGGTCATGATCTTCCGAACCATATCGAAGCGAGTTGGTCGAAGTTTTGGGAAATAATCTTGACGCCTTTGCATGGACTCATGCAGACATGCCCGGAATTGACCCCAAGTATGCGTGCCATCGCCTTAATATTGATCTAACGTTCCGCCCAGTCATCCAGAAAAGGCGCAAACTCGGCCCTGATAGACAGGCAGCACTCGAAATCGAGGTTAATAAACTACTTGACAATCAGTTCATCCGGGAAGCCCTCTATCCTCGGTGGGTCGCCAATCCTGTTTTGGTAAAGAAAAGCAATGGCCAGTGGCGCCTATGCGTGGATTTTACCGACCTCAACAAAGCATGCCCCAAAGACAGTTATCCATTGCCGAATATCGATTACATGGTAGATGCCACGGCAGGACACGAGCCGATGAGCTTCATGGATGCATACTCGGGTTACAACCAAATACGGATGCACCTGTAAGATGAAGAAAATACCTCATTTTTCTCTCGCTTCGGGGAATTCATCACACAAGATGATGCCTTTCGATTGAAGAATCTTTGTGCGACCTATCAAAGGTTAGTGAATAAGATGTTTGAGAAAATGATAGGTCACACTATGGAAGTCTACGTAGATGACATGCTAGTAAAATCATCAGACATGTCCGATCATCTAAACGATCTTAATAAAATGTTTATGTTTTGAGAGAGTACAAGATGATGTTAAACCCGAGAAAGTGCACATTTGGGGTCGGCTCGGGTAAATTTTTGGGGTATATGGTCAGCCAAAGGGGAATCGGCTAACCTGCACAAAATAAAAGCCATCACCGACCTAGAATCCCCAAACTCGTAAAAAGGTACAAAGCCTAACAGCCGATTGGCCGCCTTTAACCGATTTGTTTCTCGGTCCACGTACAAGTGCAAACCTTTCTTTGAAATTATAAAGAAAAGCAAAATTTCGAGTGGACCGAGCAAGCACAAAGGGCCTTTGAATCCCTCAAACATCATCTATCTTCAATCCCTATATTACAAAAACCGACCCAGGGGAGGACTTGTATTTGTACTTGGCGGTATCCGAATACGCCATCACCTCGGTGTTAATCAAGGCTAGATGGCTCTATTCAACATCCAAAGTGTATTACACCACCCAAGCGTTACATGATGCCGAGCTCCGTACTCCACCAATGGAAAAGTCGGCTTATTCATTAATTACCGCGGCGAAACTCCGTCCATATTTCTTAGAACACAAGATTATAGTATTGACGAACTATCCGTTGAAACAAGTGTTACACCGACCCGATACTTCGGGTCGGATGATTAAGTGGGCCGTCGAACTTAGCCAATTTGACATTATATACGAGCCACGTACTGCAATAAAAGGACAGGCTTTAGCCGATTTTGTGGCCGAATTCACGTCTTCCATACAATTAGAAGTCAAGGAAGACCAAGAATGGAAATTATTCGTTGACGGCTCTTCCGCTGCAGGCCGAGCAGGGGGCGGAATCGTGATAATCGATCCAAATGAAAAATGCTATCGCTTTGGTCGCGATTTCAGCCTTCCCGCAAGAACAACAACGGCCGAATATGAGGCGCTCATAGCGAGCTTAGATATGGCGGCCTTCTATGGGCCTAAAACAACTATTGGTGCACAAAGGACTCTCGCTTAGTCGCTCATCAAATCAACGGCGAATACGAAGCAAAAGAGCAAAAAATTGCACAATATTTGGATTTGGTCAAGAAAAGGTTATCACACTTTAAGACAAAAGTCTTACATGTCCCCCGAGCCGAGAACATGCAAGCAGATGCCCTAGCTCGGCTCGGCTCCAGTCCAGGGACGGATGCCATCACGGATGTCATCACACACAACCTGTCGCCCCCGTCACTTGGTGCAGAGAAAATATATACAACCGAAACCGTTGAGCAAACTTGGATGACCCCAATCATCCAATATTTAGAGAAAGGAGTTCAACCTGAAAACAAAGCTGAAGCCAGAACACTACGAACTCAAGCGGCTCGGTTTACACTAGTAGACGGCATCCTCTACAAACGAGGGTACTCCATCCCACTTCTACGCTGCCTTTCTGAGACAGACGCAGATTATGCGCTTCGAGAGGTTCATGAGGGAATATGCGGCAACCACGCTGGGGGCCAAACGTTGGCCTATAAATTAATACGGCAAGGATACTACTGGCCATCCCTGAGAAAGGATGCAACCGACCTCGTCAAAAGATGTGAGAGGTGCCAGAGATTTGCACCACAGTCGATATCATCCTCGAATGCCTTACTTCCGTATTTAGCCCATGGCCGTTTGCCAAATGGGAATGGACCTCATCGACCATTACCCATTGGCAAAGGGGGCGCTCAAGTATGCCATTGTGGCGGTGGATTATTTCACAAAAATGGGCGGCGCGAGCCTCCGCAAAAATAGATGAAGAAAAGGTTGTGAGCTTTGTATGGAAATCTATCATCTCAGTAGATTTGGGATACCACATTCGATTGTTACGCATAATGGGAAACAGTTTCGACAACCAAGGTTCCGAATTTTTGTGAAAGTTTCCACATAAAAACTATTTCTCAACTCCATACCACCCCCCATCGAACGGACAAGTTGAGGCCGTTAATAAAATACTCAAGTATACCCCAAGGCGAGATTGGAGGAGTCTAAAGGCAATTGGCGGAGGAACTACCCGCGTACTATGGTCATACGTGAACGACACATCGAAAGACCCACACTGGAGAAACACCTTTTTCTTTAGCTTATGGAGTCGAGGCGGTGATTCCCGTCGAGATTGGAGCCCCTACTTTCGAATAGCAAATTTTGAAGAAGATCAGAATGAGGCCGCGCTCCGAGCCGAACTAGACTGCTCGAGGAAAAAAGGTGCGATCTTAGAGATGAAAAATGCAAAGTGTATAAACAAAGGAGTGAAAGGTACTACAATTCGAAAGTAAAAGAAAGAAGATTTCGGTCGGCGATCTTGTATTGAAAAAGATAACGGGCATTCAACCGAGCCCATTGAAGCCACCTGGGAGGGCCCGCTTCGGATCAGCCCACGCCTTATCCGTGGGGGCATACCAGCTAGAATATTTGAGTGGAGAAAAATTTACGCATCCATGGAATGTATCATACCCGGCGGTATTATCAATAAAGATATCGATCTACGATCCGATAGGACTCCAAAGAATTATCCCTTCATCCGGTATTTCGTGAGCTCTTTAAAGGAGAACGAAGTTTTTACTCACCAAAATCAAGACTCTACGCACCGAAGACAATACAAGACTCGCCACGCACCGAGCACAATAAAGACTTGGTCACGCAAGAGCACAATAAAGACTCCGCTACGCACCGAGCACAATAAAGACTTGGTTACGCACCGAGCACAATAAAGACTCGGCTACGCACCGAGCACAATAAAGACTTGGTTACGCACCGAGCACAATATAAAGACTTGGTTACGCACCAAGCACAACAAAGACTTGGTTACGCACTGCACAATAAAGACTTGTTACGCACGAGCACAACAAAGACTTGGTTACGCACCGAGCACAATACAAAGACTTGTTACGCACCGAAGACAATATAAAGACTTGGTTACGCACCAAGCACAACAAAGACTTGGTTACGCACCAAGCACAATAAAGACTTGGTTACGCACCAAGCACAACAAAGACTTGGTTACGCACCGAGCACAATACAAAGACTTGGTTACGCACCAAGCACAATAAAGACTTGGTCACGCACCGAGCACAATAAAGACTCGGCTACGCACCGAGCACAATAAAGACTTGGTTACGCACTGCACAATAAAGACTTCGACTCGCAAGCACAATAAAGACTTGTTACTACGCACCGCACAATATAAAGACTTGGTTACGCACCAAGACACAACAAAGACTTGTTACGCACTGCACACAATAAAGACTCGCTACGCACGCACCGAATACAATAAAGACTCGCTACGCACCGAGCACAATAAAGACTTGGTCACGCACCGAGCACCAATACCAAGACTCGGCTCACGCACCGAGCACGATACCAAGACTTGGTTACGCACTCACAAAGACAAGACCGAAAGACGAAGACTTGGTTACGCACCAAGCACAAAAGACTCAGCACGCACCGAGCATGATACCAAGACTGCTACGCACCGAGCACGATACCAACGAAATTTCAAATACAAAATGAACAGGTTTATATCCCCGAGTGCAAGAATCGATTAAGCAAGCACTTCACTCGTAAGTACCAAAATCGAGCCCCGTTTTGGGAAAATAAGAGGAAAAGAGAAGATAGGCAACAATCTTACAAAAAGGAAGGAGCCGAGCATCCACGAAAAAGCTTGAAACACATACACATGAAAGGAAAATAACAATTCATTTTTACTTCAAAAATAATTACAAAAGGGAGGCCGGAGCCCGTTACATCTCGAGGCACGAAGCCAAATTGCCTGCCTAGGGGTACATATAAAAGTATCATGACTGAGCAGGGGGCGGAATATCGACAGCACCGCTAGAGGCGACTTCTTCCACATCCGGAGGAGGAGAGCCCTGCGCATTAGAAGCCTCCGCAAAGTTCGGCCGAAGGGTATTGAGATCAGCCTCCAGGAGAGCCAAATCTTCCTCAAGCTGAGCAACAAGACGCCCGCCCCTTAAGTAAATCAAGAATTTCTTGGAGACTAGTCGCATGGCCACAAAGTTAACATGAATGCATACTCCTGAGTCTTTGTAAGCTTTAATGGCCTCTCTACGAACTTCCTCGGTTTGTCGGCGAGCGGCTTCTTCACCTCCCCACAAGACTTCTGATAGCGCGCTCTCCATTTCCTCACCGGCAATGGCAAGACGTTCCAGCTCGGCGACGACCTTAACCCCGAGCTCTTCTTCACCTTTGCGGGCCCGATCTCGATCTCGCTCGCCACCGCAGCTGCCTCTCTCTCTGAGTTGGCCCGAGCTATAGCCTCATCCGCTGAGTCTTAAAAGATTCTTGCACCCCTTGGAGGGTAGCATAGGCCTCCCGCAGATCCCCGTCCGCCTTTCCAGGTCGGCATATTTTTTTCTCCAACTCGCGGGTTCCCCAACCGCATGCCATAAGAGCCCAATCATCCGCCCGTACATGGCCATAAAGATATTGAATTTGTTCTTCGGCCTACCGAGCACTGCTCGATGCCTTTTGTCCAGGCACGAGCCGGGACGATCATTGCGGCCCGACCGCCCCGAAGACCCGTGATTGCTCCTCGGTCGGCGTGGCACATCGAACGAATTCCACAAACCACCGAGGCGTAGTCCAACCATTCCCTCACAATATTCATCTCTTGCTTGGTTTGGAGGAATGAAATGACCTTCCCCGCCGAGGTCATCCGAGAATGTTCGCGGACCTTCATTTTCCGGGGCTTTCGGATGTTCGGCGCCGCCGACCAACCCTTTCACCGATCGGCTCCTCCATCACAATTCCCCTCTTCCTCCTTTGAAGAGGCGGGCCGCACCGCTTCCCGACTCCATCGCCAGGACGTTTTCCGCCCGGATATCTTCTCTCCGAGCCGCCCACATCCGCGGGTTGATTGGCAACCGCCCGAGCTCGCCGTCTTTGTATTCCTCACACATCGAAGGCGTGCACGCAAATCCAGTGCCACGCCCGCATAAAGTAACCATCAATTAGAAGAAAGATCAAAGGAAAACAAAAGACAACTCAAAAGGAAATGGAAGTAGTACAAAGATTTTACCTCGAACGGCCGCGCACTCGGCGCTCCGGGAAACTGTGGTTCGCTGCTCTACGGGCGCAGATGATCTCGCCCACAGACTAGTAGTCGTCGCAGAGGCGGCGCGCGCTTGCTCGGGCGATTCTCGCCGGCGATCCCCGGAGAATGGGGCCGTATTTCTTCATTAACGAGAGGATTCTGCTGAGGCACTCTCTCGACCTCCTCCTCCCGCCGGCCGCCTCATCCCGAGCCGCCCCTCGGGGTCGTCGGCAGCGGCAGCAGCCTCAAACCACCGGCGCAAGTTGGCCTCAGGCCAACCTCTCAATCCGCCCGTCCATGATTCCCGGCCTGGATGTTCTCCACGCCTTCGAATAAAAGTGGGCGAGAGGCCCCTTTGATGCCCTGTTTCAGAAAGGTGGAAAGAAAGGACAATTATGAAAAGAGAACAATAAACAAAGAAAAGCAGGAAAGGGAAAAGATAAGACTTATCAGAACTAAAAACAAAATTTGATGGGGATGAAGAACGGTCTCACTTTCTCCTTCCCCCACGCGAGCTTGCCACTCGCCGCTCACCTGTAACCATTTATCCTTCCACTCCTTCGAGGAAGAAGGTAGACCTCCACCAAACCGTCCGGATACCCCACCGGTGTCCAGACGTAATACCATCCTGGATGGTCGACCCCGAGACGATGGAGTCGCCGCCATACAAAAAGCTCGTTCATCTCCTTAAATTTGGGGCGAGGATATTTTTCCAGTGAAACATCACCAAGAGGCCGATAATCCTTCCCCAAGAGATAGGGTGCACTGGCCTGATGCATACCCCACTTGCAAAACCACCGCGTGAGGAAGGCGCCAGTGGGAAATCTTAAACCGTATAAAAGGTCGAGCAAATACAGCCGTGCAACCCTCTCGTGGGTACTGGGAACTTCCGTGCCGTCCGCACCCAAAGAGATACCGCTCGGAATACGGACATCCGCCGGAGCTCATCCACCTCCCGAATCATCAACATGCTCGGGATATCGCTTATGTCACTCGGCGTCCAACGAGGTTCGACACGAAGACGAGGTCCTCCTCCTACACGACCGACCGTCGCCATTACGGTGGCCTATGGGCCCTAGTGGCCTTTCCGCCTCGAATCCCTGGGACAGCCATCTACTCGCTCTACGTTGTCACGCCCGCCGGGGATGGATCCATATCTTCTTCTTCCGGCCGGCACGCTTTAGAATCAACACTTGGCGATTCTTCACCGGAATTCTCTTGTACTACCCGTTGATACACCGCTCCTTCTCTATAAACGGTCACGGCGCGTCGGGCCAAAGATAGTGTGCGTCCGCTCGGGACGTTCCACCTCGTGAAGAATCGGAGAAGATATCCGGATAATACTGACTACGGGACGAGATCGCCGTCCGGGTGAAAAATAAACAGAGGGTTCGGATGGAGGATCTTCAATTTCAACTTCTACACTATAACTACGACTCCTACTATCTTCAAAAGAAGACATTTATAGGTAAAGGAAGAGTATTTCGAAAAATACCTAAGTTCAAGTCTCTCGAACTTGGGAAGCCGACCAAAATTTCTCGCTTCGGTTTTAATTACTTTAGCTCAAGGGTTAAAGGATGCGAAAGTGAATAATGAAGGAAAACAAAGGTATTTATAGATAAGTTTCCTCGATAAACGAGATGTTTATTCAAAAGGACGCCCTTTTAAAAGCTCAAAAGCCGCCAAACATGACAAAAACGCCGTGTCCCCACGCCCGCCGAAACCGACGAATTTTTCCTTCTCGCAAGATTGGTCCAACCACGAGATGCCACGTGTTCTGCGCTATTATGGCAACCCACCAATGCGCCGCTTTCAAGCATTAATTGCTACGCCGACAGTACCAGAAAGAACAAAACCTTTGAAAAATCCGCTTTCCCATTAATTGTTCATCATTAGCATTAAAGTTTAACTCCGACGCCAAAGAATTTTCTCTCAAGTCAAACTTGGGGCCTTTGATGACACCCGAGCCGAGCCAAGAAATTAATCCATGTCATCAGAAACACATTTCCGGGTAAAGCGACCGCGAGTGACGCAACAATAACGCACGACACGTCACGAATTAGGCTCGCCACCACCGAGCCCAACTACTACCGAGCCCAACCACAACCACAACACGGCCGCCGAGCCGAGCCCCGAGCCCGCTTTTCATATGAAGCACACGCGCGACAACCTCGTAAAAATAATCACACGCCCATTCTTAGACTTTATTGGTATCGAAAACGCCACATGTCGAGAATTATGAAGAGAAGTCGACAAGTGGCGAATTTGACTGACATGCACAACTATAGAGGGACATGTGTCGCCTTTTTAGCTATTTTATTAATTAATGAATAGTTAGTGCAAAGATGACTATTGTAAACCCACTTACTAAAAAGGGGTATAAAAAGTCTGAAACAGGAAAGAAAAAAGGAGGTAGAAGGTAACAAATGATAAAAATACCGACCCCAATATTTCTGCTCGCAAAACAAAAAGAAAGGCATAATTAGCCGAAATAAAGAGACGTTACGCACGTTTTCATTTCCACGTGTTAAACCTTTTACGTATTTCTACTTGTTGACCAAAACGCACGTCAACACAATCCAATAATGAGCTGGATTATTTCCCAAGGTAATACTTTAGCTTATCCAAAGGAATGAATCATACGTATTAAGTGATTTGGTTGTTTAATTGAGCCACAAGATATCATGCCCATTAACTATTAACATGTCTGGTTGCATCCATAATAATAACAACCCATATCGGGGTCTTTTTACATTTGTGCGGTTGTGCCCTTAGTTCTTTAGTGATTTCCAAATTTAGCCCTGGTTCTTGATACAAAGCCTCTAGTTATGTGAAGATATGAGTCTGCCAATTTGTAGTATTCAATTTCATTGAAATCCACTAACTAATGGGAAACAAAATTCAAAAAAACCACTAATCAATTTGACAATTTCTCCAAAAACAATTTCTGTTAAAACAATATGTAAAATCTAGTAATCTAAAATTTGAAGTGTCATCTGTTTTTAGCACACACTTCACTTCCAGCAAGAAGCCGGTCACACATGACTTCCATGTATTCAACCACGCCATCAAACAACAATACCTTATGCTTAAACATAAATGCTCTCCATTCAATTTTTTTAGTCTTGGGCTCCGCATGTCCTATGCCAGCTTTTGGTCTTGGGCTCCGCGTTGCTGCTTGTGACAAACGGCTAGTTGATCTTGGCCGTTAATTTCTAACGATCAGTTGATCATGGCCGTTAAATATTAAAAAAAGAAGAAATTAGAATCGCCGGTTCCAAACCGCCAGTTCGTTCCACGGTTTTTGAGTTCGTGGAACCGTAACCGGAATCATATTTCCGGTTCCGATTTTGGAACCGGATTATGGTCAACGGTTTCCGGAACCATTGACCACGATTCCGGTTCCGGTTTGGAACCCAATTTCAGTTCCATTTGGCCACCTCTAGGTTGACGGTCTAAATATATGAGCATATTTTAAAGAATGGCCCTTATGAGTTAAAAGGATTGGTTTAGGAAAATATTTTTATTTTTATATAATTTTCTAAGAAAGTTTTATTTTTGTATTATATTTTAAGTGAAAACATGTGCTAATTTCTATCTAGAGAGGAAAGGTTGTCAAATAAATTCTATTAGTTAAACTGACAAGTGTAAATAAGAAATACAATGTAACGTATATAAATTAAATTATATTTTTGCTTTAAAATTATCTTATATTTTAGGATAATACTTGTGTGTTACACGAGATTTGTCCCAAGCAGTGTTGTAAAAATCGGCCGCCTAGGTGTTGACTAGGCGCTAGGCGCCCCTAGGCCGATCCGATTTTCCCAGAATCGACAAAAAAAATCGGTTCGGGAAAAAATTGACCTAGG
Organism: Rehmannia glutinosa; assembly: GCA_016081115.2. Taxonomy (NCBI): domain Eukaryota; kingdom Viridiplantae; phylum Streptophyta; class Magnoliopsida; order Lamiales; family Orobanchaceae; genus Rehmannia; species Rehmannia glutinosa. Next base: position 6,528,883 of record CM071936.1, read on the forward strand.
CGCCCGCCTATACGGGCTAGGCAGCCTAGGCGGCCAAAAAATCGGGAAAAATCGGGCAAAAATCGGCCTAGGCGGTCTAGTCGGAATAAATCGGCCAAAAATCGGCAAAAATCGGCCAAACTACAAAAAAAATGAAAAAAAAAAGAAAAAACTTGGTGTTTCTAGGCGTCCGGCTGCCGCCCGACTAGCGCCTAGCGATTTCTGCAACCTTGGTCCAAAGATAAAATTTTAGTGTCACAAACTTATTGGTTTTCATTTTTCTTCTTGCTTATTTTCTGCATTTTATTTGATATGTACAATATAATAATTTAAATGATAACAAATTTAAAAGATATTTGTAGATAGAATCTTTAAATTTTTAATTATCTATTATCTCTTAAATTTGTAATCTTTAAAATTCAAAAATATATATTTTGAACTAATCGATTTTTTCTCAATAAAAATATGCATGAATAATTTTGACCAACATTAAGTTGTCCAAATTAATTAAGAGTAAATCCTTTATTTTTGGGATTTTAGAATCTTGATTGAAAGTAGAACAAAATCTTATTATAGATGAGAGAATGTATTCTACAAAAAAAATAGAGATTTTTAACTAATAGAACTATATAATTTTTATAAGTTCATTGGACAAGTTTTCATTTCTTTTAATGATAGTGTAGATATAATACTATTTGGAATTATTGAATATACTTGATTAATTCAGATACATCTTGTGACTTTAATATAATATAAATTCATGACTGTTTTTTGTAGAGGGTTTATTTAGAAAGACAACAAATTTCAAAGATAATGTAGATATAATCCTTGATTTTTTTATTATTTATTATCTTTTAAAATTTATTGTCATTTAAATTTGTAGATAGAGTCGACACATAGATAAATGTGAAGTTGTCATGTTGAATTGGGATAATGAGATATTGACAAATGGTCAATATTAATAAGGTGATGATATGTGTCAAGTTTGTTTTTTCTTTTAATATAAAGAGTAGATATATAATGTTGCTCAATAAAGCAGATTACTCAAAGTGAAGAAATCTGATAAAAAATCCAACTTCTATGGAGTTGGTGCAATCTTCGGATGAGAACTAGCCTGCAACATACAATACAAGGCTAGAGGGTCATTGGGGTTGTACGCTAGGGGGTCAATGGGGTTGTCCCATGTAGGTCCCTTCGATGCTTAAGTCAGCGACTGTATGAGAAAAAAATCCAGAGCATTTGAATATAATTCACAATAAATAATTAAATTTACTTACAAATGAGATGGAAAAAAACCCTTTCTATACTTGAGTTGATGAATCGTATGGAAAATAAGACAATATATATAGACATTTATATCTTTTACTTGTACGTGAACGACCATGTATTGCTCATATCCATTAGTTTTGGAAAATTTTCTCAATGTGACTTCTAACAAATTTATAATATATTCGTACAAAGTAGGCATTGTTATTTCTTGTAATATACTAAGTAGGTAGAGATGGCAGTGGGGCGGGATTCTATTATTCCCTGGGAACGCCAAACGGGGCGGGGAATCCCCGAAAATTTTCCCCGTGGGGATGGGGACACGGGGATCTTTTTCTCCCTGTTAGCGGGGATGAAGATCATATTTCCCGCCCCGTTCTCCGCAGAGAACCAAATATTAATATATAATATAATAATTTAAATATATATATGATATTATAAATATATCCACTCTAAATATATAAAATCAAAAAAACTCTTTAATTTATTTTTATATGATGAGTGCATAATTAGTTTTTTTATATAATTTATATATTTTTTAAATATTAAAAATCATTTTTTTATAAAAAAATATTTTCCAAAAAATAAAAATGAAAACGGGGGGCGGGAAATCCCCGCGGAGACGGCATGGGGGAGTTTTTTTTACCCATTTGTCTCGCGAGGACATGGACAAGGATTTTCCGCAACCGCGAGGACGGTGATCGGGATTGCTCCCCTGCCCCCAGGGAAATAGTACATGTACTTACATCACTAATTAAACATAAAAAGTGTACCTATCAAATTTACGAACATGAACGTGTTTTGGGGCTAGTTGATGCTATTCACTTAGATAGCTACCCAAGTGGGTTCTATATTATTGGATCTACACACACACACACACATCAATATGGGTGTGTATTAATCCAAGAGTATAAAACTCACTTGGGTAGCCCCCTTATCAGATATGTTTAGCATTTCTAGAGAAAATAAATTATGCCTATTATAAAAATGGTATAATTTCAATTTTGATACTCAATCTATGCCCCATTTCGGCTTATAGTACCCCTTGTTTCAACTTAATCAAGATTGGTACCTTATGTTTCTAAAATTAATCACTTTTGGTACCTTTTCCATTAATTCTCCGTTAAAACTAACTTTTTGACATGTTATAGTAGGTTTCAGACTTAAAATGACATGTTCACTTTCAGTACTTAATGTTTTATAATAAATCACTTCTAGTACCTAAACTTTACTTAAGTTGCAATAATGAAAATAGTCCATTACGACCATATCAGACCCAACATGCTTCCGTAAAATTGAAATATCCCTTAAAATTCATACATTTCTTTGATTGGAACTGCACCGGGTGAAATGGTTTGCACAACCACTAGTCGATAAATTTTTACTCATAGATCGTTTAATAGATGTCTCTGTCCAACCTCACCAATAGGGAAGATGGTCCACAAATTAATAGACTCCTTCAGCAACAGTTCAACACAAACCTTGGTTCGTTTCCTACTCCAGACGTAGAAGACAATTCTTCAAAGGATAAATTAATAATACATTAAGAACACATGTTGAAGCAAGAAGCCTCTTTTTTATTAAGAACTTGAAAAGATATTTATTACATTAATAATCTCCTTTTGGGAGGAAAATATTTGTTTAGCCTCTCATTAATGAGGTTTGAACTTTAAAATACTTAAAACTTAAAACTAAAACACTCATATATTATAAATTTTCACTCATAATTTATTATTAGAAAACTAAGAAAAATGTTCGATGTCCTCCGCTTCTCTCAACTCTTGTTATTTATAGACTTGAATCTGGACTTGAAAAGCGGACTCCAAATCTTGTTGAAGTATATGATGTCATTGCATACGTCATATTTCTGAAATATTGCATTTCCAGTTGTTTCCTTTTTCTCCCGTGTAACTCAACCCATGTGATGGTTGTCGGAAAATCTTTTAAAAATTTGGTTTGCGTGGTCCCCAAGGATAACACGTCTTGTGAGTTATGCCCTTATCCTTTCTAGTTGTATGGTCTTGTCGGTCAGGTTTAGGTAAGAATCCTTTCCCAAATTGACTACCTACTAATAGCTAGCTTAGGAGTAAAAGAACTCTAACTATGTTAGATTCCAAGAAAAAAAAAGAAAAAATTTTGAAAAAAAAAACTCTCCTAAAATAACGTCATTAAATACAGAAATTACATTCTCACCCCATAAAACACGGTTACAAAAAGTTAAAGGATACTGAAAAAAGTCGTTGGATGATAAAATTTATGATATCCTTAATGAATTAAAATCAATAGAAAAATATAAAAAAAAATCAGAAAAATACAAGCCTTAAAAAGTTAAATGAATAAATTATATGATTAATCCACCTTATCTCACCCCATAAATGTTTTCTCATTTGAACCAATATCCAACATATCATTCAATCATGAACATTTTGAATACGACGCAGGGTCCATTACAACATTTTTGTTAAAATTTTGGTTACATATTTGTTTATTATTATGTAGCTAATGTTCATCATTCAATCATGGTAATTTTATTTATAAAAACAATGATAGAGAAGTTATAAGCAGTGGGGTCCAAATTGTTTCGGCGTGTACTTGTGATTGATTCTTCTATCCCTACCCATATTTATGTTATCATGTAATTAAAATTATTTATTTTTTATATTTTAATATGTATACATATAGATTATAACCATTTGAATCTCTAGAAGAATCTCTAGAAGAATTAAAATGATTGTTTCTTTAGTATTCACCGCGTACATCGCATGGTGGATTGCTAGTGGTAACAATTTTGAATTAGTTGCCAATTGCAAAGCGAATATGAAAATATTCCGCAATAATGATATAACAACGTACGAGGCCTGTAGATAAATAGTGAAGTTTCAAAACTCCTTGAACAAATAGAAAATGTGAATTTCATGGTATTTGTAATCATTTAAACATGAAGAGGTGATGTTTGTATGTTAGTATGTTGTAACTTGTTAATCAATACTAGGATAAAATTCACTCTACTCTAGGTTCATCGGGTACTTCTAGCCCAAATTGAAAGGCTCTCTAAAGCTTAACACGAGGGTTGTTAAGTCTTTTAAGTTTCTCTTAAATGCCCACAAATATGAATGTCTTGTATGGTTGTGTTTCCATGAACTATTTCCATTTTTTAGTGTTGGAAAATGAATTTTGAGAATTTATTTGTTTTCGTGTGGAAACTGGAATTATGTTTGGATGAGTGAAGACGAATGGGTTTTACGATTGTTTAATTGTCCTCTAAAGACTTCTGATACAAAAAGAGATGGCTAACTTGACTGCAAAAGTTCATTTGGTTCCTGCTTGAACATAAAACAAATCAAAAGGAAAGAAATATGGCCTTGTTTGTTTATAAGACTTCATTTTCAATTTCTAACTATTAATAGAAATGAAATCATGTTTGTTTATAAATTTTCCAATGAAAATCATCATTTTACTTTCTATTTTTTCTCTTAAAACAAAATCTCAAACCTATAATTTCAATTTTCAACCATATACACCCCTACATCATTCATCAATCACGATTCTCATTTTTTATACCCAATTATTATGTGAGACCTCCATTATTAACTTTATCTATTTAATATTACTAATTTTCAATTATATATATCTAATGAGCATAATTTATTCAGGGATCTACTGTTATTATTCAGAGATGTGTTTGATCTTGGGCTATGTTGACCTCAATTTTCATTCACTCTTAGTTTTTAACGACAAGTATAATGTATTGGATACCTTGTGCATGAGAGGAAAAGATGTGTGGTTTAAGCTATTGTATCCACACGTTCGTGGTAGCTTTTGGGTTTAATGTTGTTATCATTAGAGCATCTATAATGGAGGACATTTGGAAGAAATATTTCTCCAAATGTCCCCGTGAAATATCTCATCACCATTGTAAGAAGAAATATGTTGTTGATGTGTAAATGTCCATGCATAAATTAACCACCGGACATTTGATGGACAAGAGAAAACAAAACCAATTTAGCAGAAAAGCGTGAATATCACGCTGCAATACTGTTGGTGCGTGCAAGGTACCGTTTGCTTGGGTGGGACTCGTGGGGGAAGGGAGTTGGGGCCACCATGTTTATTGCTTTTTGTTTCTTTTTTTTTTTCCTTTCCTTTTTTCTTAATATTTCATTTTTACTTTGTCATTTTAAAAAGAGTACATCCGTGTGTTACTTTTTGTTGTTTTATTTTTCTTATTTTGAAAGCCACTGTGTTTTTCTCTTTAATATCAAATGATTTTGGCATTTTTAAAAAGATTAGTAGATGAGTTTTTTTAACTTGACGTTTGTATTTTCTAATTTTTGGCATACAAAATTAAATAATTATACTAGATAAATGTTAAAATATGTAAATACAATTTAATACAAATTAAAGATATTAAATCAATTAATTATTATCAAAATGTGTAAATAAAAAATCATAAAGTGACAGCGGGGTCCATAAATATGTGGATAGTGAGATATTCTATTGTGGAATTTGAGATATTAGAGTAGTGGGATATTTGATTGATGACGTGGACTAGTGGACCCACAAATACTTGGAACAAATATACCCACTGTTGTGGATGCGCTAAAACCTGGTTTAGCTTGCTTACAACAATGAATTATGGTCTCTTCTGAAATGCTTTTGTTGTTTAGTAGTCATTGTTTTATGTTAATAGATTATTTATACTTGTCATCTTTGATATCTCCGTCGCAGATTATTACATGACAAAATTTACGGAACTAAAATTGCAAAACAGCAAAATGTACACGACTGGGAAATCTACAACATCAATCAAGCTGTGGAGTGTGGTCATGCTCAGACTTAATTAAAAATTAAATAGTTGAGTTTCAAAGTCAATGGAAATTGAAATCCGAAGCCAATGAAAGGCTGCTAGGATGTTATTACACTTAAAATAAGCTAATCTTTCTCCATTATACTTCTATATTACACTAAAACTAAATATGGTTTCAAAAACATCTACTCCCTCCGTCCCAATTATATAGTCCACTATTCTTTTTTGTGATATCCCAAATATATAGTCCAGTTTCTATATTAAATAGTAATTTTTCCATTCTTTTACTATTATAATCCTATTTAATACACATTCTTTAATTTCCACTATTCATTAAATAGGGGCAAATCAAGTAATTGTTTTGTATATTTGTAATTTCCAATATTTTTTCTTAATATGTGTGAAAAGTCCAACTGAACTATATAATTGGGACGGATGGAGTAGTTTTTTATATGTATAATTAGCCCAAACCTTAGTGGTAGTTTGTAATTATCCCTATTTTTAATACAAGGAAATTTTTGTCCTTGAGTTGCAAGAATTGGAATAGAATGGTCCTTCATTTTCACTTATAGTACACTTTCACCTGGATATGCTTAATACTGCTAGCATTAAAGAGACCAACCTTGTCCTTTAATAAGCTTGTTTTCTAAACAAAAACACACAAACTTCATTGTAAAGTTATGAATATTATGTGTAGTCAGCAATATTATAGACATCCTATGATCATCTGATGTAATTTTCAAATCCAAAAAGGAGCATGGAGAAGAAGAAATGTAAGCGCATCAATCAGACTTGTCTGCTGCACACTCCCCTGAATGTTTCTTCAAAATCGGCCTCGTTTTAATAATACTATTGACTGCGTGGTAGCAAGCAATAAAATGTGGTACATGACAGACAATAAAATGCAAAGATCACAGGTGTGAATATTGTACCACCATAGATTGCCACAAATCATTAAAGAAAACAACAAACAATGATATTACTCAACAGCAAATTCATTGTTGAATGCAAGCAAAAACAGGTTTAAAAAAAAAGAACTATATTAGAATGCGAGCAAAATGAAGTTAACATAACCCAAATCAAGCATATTTCTGAATAATTACAGGCTATAACTGCAGATATGAAGTAAACATATCCCAAATCAAGCGTATTTCTGAATAATTACAGGACATTTCGGAACATGAAACCGCCATGACAAAAATATTTGAAATAGTTAAATGATGATCTCCTATAACTGCAGATATACTTCTAATCCAGAGACAAAAAGTGTATTTATGGGCATATGTTCAACCACTGCCTGCTCAAATGGAAAAAATTTTAGGAGTGTAGAAGACCGTACATTTCTCGACGTCCAAGAGAAATTTGAAACACCGAACATGGGTTATGCTCGTGCTCAATTCCGCATCGTCGCAATTTTTCTTCTTGTCCTCTCTATATTTGGAGACATCACAATGGTATTTATCGATAGTGAGGTGAGGATACTTGGTCTGTTGGCCTAGACCCGATTCTAAAATGACGAAATTGCATTGTTCATTCTTGACATTACCAAGAAGAATGACAGAAGAATGACCACAGTGTCGAAATTGAACACCATATGATGGGCGTGGAAAATACCACTCACGGTGTTCTTCTTTTGTACCATCGTAAGCGCAGGTAGAAGTCAAACACAACTCTTCATCAATCATGTAAAAAGGAAAATTCCAACATCGAGTAGTGCTACGACCATAGAAGGTTTCACACTGTTTCCAACCTTGGTCCAGGGATTCAAGATCAATAGAATACATCAATTCAGTATCAGTTTCGATAAAAAAGGTCGACCTACCAATGAAAGCAAATGCTGCGATCCAGAAATAAGTACCATAGGAGTTTTCACTGTGTATGCCAGGGAGTTGTTTCCATGTTTTGTTTTCGAGGTCATACAATTCAAAATCCCCTACACCAGCAATTTCAGCACCATATTGATGTCTAATAATAGAAGAAAATACCAGCATTATTTTACCATCAGGGGTGGGAATACCAAAAGGTTTTGACTTGGGGTGCAACATATCAGGGGTCTTTCCCAGCTCACTTTTCTACAATATTTTCAAATCAGGCTTGGTTACGACATCGTCGTCGTCGTGTAAATACGATGACAAGTCGATTGTATAAACTGATTTTGGCGGAGGAACCATCTTTTTACCAGCTGACTCAATCATATAAAAAGTCGAACCTAATATACAAAATCCATTGGTATCATAACGGCCGCGTTTAATCCCAACAGTAGGAGCAGCACGGATGAATTCATCGTCAACAAAATCGTGAGTATTGGAGTTTAAATCTATAATAACTATATAGTAAAAATATCCCTCCATCGTCACGCAGTTGCAGATAACGGCAACTTTACCTGGAGGTAATGATAATTTTTGACGCATAGCATCAGGCTTGTCATCGGCGTCTGATGATGACGATGATGTAGGTGATAAACATATGGGGGAATCCATGAGAGGTTGATTTTTGAAATACCGGCGCTTGATATTAGAACAGAGGAACAGATGAAACCTAAATTGGCTGCTGTGAATTGGGATTAAAAATTTTGGGAATTGGGATAATTGTATGGCCCGATCCGACCCGTCAAGTAACTTCACAATTTATAGTATTATTTCCCTTCCCTTTATTATATTTTTCCTCTCTCTCTAAATAATTGGTAATTGGAATTGGTGATAAAGGTATGGGGGAATTAGAATTTAGGGGTGGCAATTTGAGGCACTGCACGATTGACCGACACGAACACAACACGAAATTATAGGGTTTGGGCTGAGACTTATCGGGTTCGGACCGTTATCGGGCTGGCACGATAAAAATCGGGTTGTTATCGGGCTGACACGATAAACACGATAAGACACGATAATTTTTTTAATTATTAATAATTAATTATTTATATGGGTAATTTAATAATAATCGATTATTTTTATTTGACTATTTTTATTTAAAATTTAATAGAATATATGTTTTAGGTATTAAATATAAAGAATATAAAAAAAAATCTTAAGTTTTATTTGTTAACGGGCTACACGGGCCTAACGGGCTTACCTAAATAAATTTAACAAATTTTCTTATCGTGTTTATCGTGTCGTGCCGTTTTTTTCGTGTTTTTAACGTGTCGTATTCGGGCTTAAATTTCAGGGCCATTAAGCTTATCGTGCCGTGTTCGTGTTTGGGCTTATCGTGCGGTGTCGTTATCGTGCCGGCCCGATAATGGCCCGGCACAAACGATTTGCCAGCCCTAGGGGGAATCCATGAGTAGTTTTTTTAAGTACGCCGCTGGATATTAGATTATAGACTCTAAAATTAAATTGGCTGCTGTGAATTGGGATTAAAAAATTTCGGGATGTATGGCCCGATCCTACCCGTCAAGTCAACAGACCTTTTCCCTATTTGCGAAATATTTTTTCCCCGAATTTCCCTTACTTTTTTCCTTTTTCTCGTTTTTCTCTTTGTTAATTTCACAATTTCAATTCTGACACATCTCTTCAAAATAAATAATAAATAGTATATACGTATATATCTCTTTTTTTTTTAAATATATATATATATATATAATAGTAACAAGTCATTTATCAAAATAAATTATGATATATTTAGATAATTATACGATAATTTTAAGTTGCCTAAACTATATACATAACCTAGGTGGCAAAGTAACAAATAATGAAAAGTTTGGGTTGCAAATTAAGTGCAATACTATTATGATTTGATAATTTTGCCCACACGTGTTGCACACGTGATGGCATCTCGGTGGAATATTCAACCATCGGAGTGCCTAAGGTAGCAATTTAGCAAATTTTAAGTACTGAGTTAGAACCAAAAGAATAGGTATCAAACCTGCAAAATAAAACGGTCATATATAGTAGAGATTGCAAAAAATAATTTCTCCTTAAGAAAATAATCTTTTAATTGAAAGTCGAAAAATGAAAGATTAATGAAAATCATGGGAAAAGGTTGAAATGAAAATTAACAGATTGAAGAAAGATAAAAGAGGAGAAAGTTGGAGTAAAAGTAAGAATATGCAACAAATCAATAAAGAACATATGTGCCTTAAGCTGATTGAAGCAAGGGGATCTCCATGTAGCAGTCCAGGGTTTCCAGTACGAAATCATGGAGAAATCACCAGATTGGTGATCAACTATGATGGAATATTGAACAACAAACATTCTGGAGTTTGGAGGGTACTAAATCACGAGTAGAGAACACATGATCAATAGCATTCGTGGAGCTAAGCTATTTCAAAGTTCGACTATAAATTTAGATTCTACCAAATCCGAATGCAATTTCTGGCATCTGCAAACTGGCTATGGATAAAAGACACCTTGTATCCCCACCCAACCTTATATGTATATATCATATATGTGTATACCATCGTGATCTCGCTACATACAAAGAGGATAGGCAGAAATTGGGAGTTGAGGATAAGCAGAAACCGAAAGGCTCTCTGAAGCTTAGCACAAAGGGTCGTTAGGTCTTTTAAGTCTCAGAAACCAATTGAACTGTGTAGATCAAGTTAGCCATCTCCTTTTTTTATTTCAACATCTAGTGTTAGCCAAATTTTATTCCTTTATGTCGGAGGATATTTTGATGTGGCATTTGTGTTTTATTTGCAGTATGTAACTAATTATGGTGTTTTGCAATTTGAAACTGCTACACAAGTGGTATAATTTAGTGTGTAAACCTGTTGCTTCAAATAATGTAGTAGCAGAATAAAAATGATAATTAATTATATCTGGCGAAAGGCTGAATGTATATATATAATTTTTAAAATAAAAAAAAAGGCATCCTTAATTTACAGATATAACAAATGCAAAAAAAAAATAATAATCACTAGTCATCATCATCAAAATATCCTAGATCTGCTCCTTGTGTTATTAATGTTCATTTGTTTTTTTTTTTTTTGACAAGAGAAATAGTTTTATTAATTAATTCAAACTAGCAATACATCGGTAAAAAACAGAAACAAATCTTTTAAAAACCATAAAGATAAAACTATGAAAAATTCATAGCATTTAAGATAATAACAAAAAATCGGCTTAGAGCCTACAATTTTGAAAAACTATAATGTCTAGATTGCCTATGATTCCAGGATCTGCAACATTTGAAGACCAAACGATCGAGAACTTGTTGGTTTGAATCGCCCACACAACAAAAACACTGCAACAAGACAACAACAAACCGCAACAAGGTGGCAACAAACCAAACGTCGCACCAGGCGGCGAAATCATAAACAATAAAAGGAAATAAACAATCTAGATCTATGTGGAAAATCACTTATTTAGAAAATAAAAATAAAAAGATTTAAATGGGATGATTTCAGGCAAAAAAATGGTCAAAAATCACCCCTTAATAATGAAGATCAAGAAAAAGAAGGGGAGAGAGAGAGAGGGGGGCTAGGGTTTGAGTGATAGTGTAGTGTTTAAGTTTCAATATATTCAATCTATTTCAAAATCTAGAAATGGCATCTTTTTTCAGTCCTAAACTTTTACCAAGTAGCATCCACATATGCTGGGTTGTTTATTCCTGAAAATGCCGCCCATTAACCCTTTTCCAAATCACTGTTAGCAAGATTCGTAAACATATTGTACAAATATGTTTTTTGTACCCAGATTCATACACAAGATTATAACTTAATTCAATAAATTTCACATACGAGTAGTGACCAAATATTAGTCAAAAGTTTGCAAATCTCACTAATCAATCAATCATACCTTGTTAAATTTCTATAAATCTAAAGAACTGAAGTTACTCATCAATCAATCAATCATACCTTGTTACTCATAGGTATCCAACATATTATACTTGTCTTTACTGAATGAAGTTAACATAACCCAAATCAAGAGCATTTCTGAATAATTACATTGCATGAAACCGCCATGACAAGTATTTGAAATAGCTAAATCCTGATCCGCTATAAGCCTATAACCGCAGACATACTTCGATCCCAGAGACAAAAAAATCTTATGAGAGTTGCAAGCAATGTAATTTATGTGCATAAGTTCAATCAGCGTCGGCTCGAATTGTAAAAAAACCACGAGGGTAGAAGGACGTGCATTGCTCGACGTCCAGGAGAAATTTAAAAAGTCGAACCTGGTTTATGCTTGTCCCAAGTTCCGCAGACTCTCCCTTTTCCTCCTTATCCTCTCTGTATTTTGCAATATCACAATGGTATGCATCTATAGTCAGGTGAGGATAGCCGGTCTCTCGGCCTAGACCCGATTCTAGAGTGCAGAAACTGCATTGTCCATTCTCGACATCATCAAGAAGAACAACATAAGTAGGACCACAACGTTCAAATTCAACACCATATGAGGGCAATGGAAACCTATACCAGTCTTGGTATTCTCGATCTCGTTTTGTAATATCACAAGCGCAGAAAGAATTCAAACATAACTCCTCCTCAATCACAAAAACGGAAAATTACTACATTCAGTATTCCTAGCACCATAGAAGTCATTACATTTTCGCCAACCATTGTCCAGTGATTCAAGATCAATAGCATACATTGATGCAGAACTTGACGTTAATGCACTAACGGTTTCGATGAAAAAGGTAGACTTACCGATGAAAGTAAATGACGCAATCCAGAAACGACCACGATCATATTTGTGACCAAAGTGGTCATTCCAATCGTAGCGTATGCCAGGGAGTTGTTTCCATGATCGAGTGTCGGGATCATACAACTCAAAATCATTTTCACCAGAAATTTCATCAGAAGGTTCACTGGTAATAAAAGAAGAAAGTACCAACATTTTTTTACCATCAGGGGTGGGAGTGGCATAAGGTGTGTCCTTGGGGTGCAGCATATCAGGGGCCTTACCCAGCTCACTTATCTCCAATGTTCTCAAATTGGGCTCGGTTACGACATCGTCGTCGTGTAAATACGATGACAAATCGATCGTATAGACTGACTTTGGCGGAGGATCGATCTCATTATCATTAGACTCAATCATATAAAAAGTCGAACCTAATATACAAAATCCATTGGTATCATATCTACGGTCGCTTTTAAATCGAACAGTAGGAGAAACACGGATGAATTCATCGTCAACAAAAACGTGAGTCTTGGGATTTAAATCTATAATGACTATATAGTAAAAATCTCCCTCGTTCGTCCCGCAGTTGCCGATAACGGCAACTTTTCCTTGTGGTGATGATAATTTTTGCCGCTTGGGATTAGGTTTATCATCTGCTTCTGATGATGACGATGATGATATAGGTGATAAACATATGGGGGAATCCATGAGTGAGTATATTGAGATTTGATATTGAAGTGTGGCTGTTTGATATGAGATTAGAGGAGAAGAAAAGAATGAACAAAGCCTAACCCTAATTTCGTTGATGTGAATTGGGGTTAAAATAGGGGTGTCAATTTCGGACCCACACACAAATCCGATAGAAACCTAACATGAAATTAATGGGTATGAGTTTACGCTTCATAGGTTCGGGTCGATATTGGGTCGAACCCCAATAACCCGCCAATTAAACAGATCGGGTTCAGGTCAACCTATTATGACCCATTTAACCACTCTATCCAATTTGTGAGTTTTAAAAAAATTAAGTAAATAATTAATTATAAGATAAAATAAAAAACAAGATATGTTGTTAAAACTTAAATTCTAAAACCTCCTTAATTATAATTGTTATTATTTTGTATGTTGCCTTCAAAATATGATAATTATGTTATGTTATTTATGTAATTATGTTATTTCTATTTGAATGTTATGAATTGTGATATTTTCTATTAATTGAATATCGTGTTGCAATGATTGATTTTTATAAAAAAAATGAATTTATTTAGTTGGAATTATCAAATATATATAAAAATAATTATTATACGAGTTAAACTTTAACTCGAGTCAGGTCTAGGTTACCTGTGAAATAAATAGTTCGGGTTCAAGGTTATAACACGAATAATTAAACAGATCGAGTTCGGATTGGCTGATTTTGACCCACAAATGTTTGAACTCGGATCCACGAAGCCAAACTCAACCCAAATTGGCACCTCTAGATTAAATGTAAGTTTGGTAATTTATTGGGATAATTACTCCCATAAATAGGGGAAACTTTTTCACAAGAGTTATTTTTAACAAGAAATTAATTTTTATTCAAAAATTAAAAAAATTTAATCTAACTTCCATCCCTACCATTTTTTGTCGATTATATTTGGTCCGATTTTCTCAGGATATTTCAATTTTTGCCAAAATTTGCTGATTGGGCAATCGAAATTCTTGACGTGGCTTCCTAATTTAGAGAAATTTCAATTGGGTTGGAAAATAGGAATTTATCCCCTCCCCTCTAACCAGTACTCTCAACTTATTAAAAAAAAAATTGGATTGGAAAATAGAATTGGTGTTCCTTTTCTTGTTTCATTTATGCGGACAGTGACACATGTCAACGAGATAAACATGAGTTGTTGATTATTAAATGTATTTACACGTGTTGTTTATCCGGGTGAATGGAACAAAAAATAGAACACCAATTTAAAACAGAAAATCGAAACTCGGAAAGTAGACGACTTGGCTAAAAAATTGAGGAAAACCAGTCCAAGTAAAAAAAAAACCATATCACACCAAGTCATCTTTTTTGTCGCCCAAATAAAACTTCCCCCAATTTGAAAGTCAAAGTCAAAGATTATGACCGCACAATCAAAGACTTTCCAAAGTAAAGTTGGAATTTCGGGGTAAAACTAGAATCGAACCAAATGTGAAAAAGAAATGGACCCCGTAAAGGTAGAGGGTTGAAAGTGGAAGGGGTAAAACTTAGAAGGCCAAGGCCAATTTAGCATATGTGACTAATTCTTTTTTAGTGTTTGTAAGCATGTGCCTAATTCTTAATTAAAAGTTTTATAAAAAGGAGAAATAGGTGGCTAACAAACGAACATGCAAGTTTTATAAAAAGAACATGCAAGTTCACTGTAATTGAAAACCATTGAGCATTGTTCGCAATAACGAGTTCTGGGTTCAAGTACCTCCAATTGGGGGCCAAACTTTTCAACAACAAAAAAGAAATGTGATCGAATAAGTTGAAAAATTAAATAACCGGACATAGGAAACATTTCATATTTGCTTTGTTAAAATCAAGTAATCAATTTTTCCTTTTTCGTAGAACAATAAATTTTGAACCCCTTAATTATTATTATGAAATTTTAGAAAGTACTCATTGGGAGTGTTTGCAAAAACTTTTATTTTTAGAAGTGATTTATCGTAGTACAAGTAAAAGTAAATGAGAATAAAAAAAATTATTAGTATTTGAAAATAAAATCGGGGTTGAGAATCGAAAACTGAAAATGTTCGATGAAAATTTGTTTATGTATTTATAAAAGTCAAACCAAAATCAGATGCAAAAAATCCAAAACACCATTCTTATTTGTTTTTAGATTTTGATTAAATGAAGTAAAATCATAAGCATGAATTGACACTTGCAAATACTACCAAGTGATTTTTTTTTCACCAAAAACTAAAAAGTGACTTTTTAAGCCAAAAACTAAAAGGTGTTTTTTTAGTACATATTTTACTGAAAATTAGCTTGTTGAGTACAATGACTAGCAAGTCCAAGAGATGAATTTTCTCTTTCATTTTCCTTTCTTCACGTAAAGTTAAGATATTTCCAAAACTAATGAAAAATTATAGGCAAAACGAATTCACTAAAACAAAGTACCACTTCTTAGTACCACCAAGCTTTCATTAGCTTGATAACTAAGCAAAATCTAAGGCACCCAGATACAAATACTGAAATACCAGAGGGTCAAATAGGGCCATATACTGGGAATTTGAAGTCAGCCACACATTTTTGAAACTTATAACACTACTTCATTTAGAAGGTGTTGGCCAAAAACGCACGTCAACAAATTCACCCGGCCGAAATTTGGAAAAAGTTATTCCACATGGTCATACAAAGACACATCCGGGTGGGAGCCCGCAGTGACGCGTCGACAACGGTGTCCGGCGACACGTCATGGGTTGGGCTCGTCCCACTCACCGAGCCCAACCACGGCGTGGGTCGCGAGCCCCCCCCCGAGCCCAAATTTTGGCGGAAAAACGCATGCGCGACAGTTGATTCAAAAATAACCATTTGCCCATACTTAGTGTTCCATTAGCAACAGAGGTCGCCACGTGTCAGAGTATTATCAATATGAGTCGCCAAGTGGCAAAAACTTGGCTGACATGCACTCTTAGGAGGGGACATGTGTCCTTTTCAAATTATTTTACTAATTAGTGCAAAGGTGACTATTGAAAACCCACTTATTAGAGGGGTATAAAAAGCCTCACTTAAGAGGAAAAGGACAGGAGAGAAAAAATAGAAAAAAGGACCGGTAAATGTGAAATTGTAAGAAAGACCGACCCCAATAATCCGGCTCGGCATTACGCTAAAAAGGCAGAATTAGCCATAAATAAACGTTCATTACGCATACTTATATTTCCACGTGTTTAGTCTTTTATGTATTTTGCTTGTTGACCAAAACGCACGTCAACAAATTGGCGCTAGAAGGAGGGCCCGTATTGGTCCAGTCAGAATTCCAGGCTAAAACAAGTTAAGTGAAAACCAGGTAAAGTTCAACGTTTATCCTTTTCGTAATCGACAAAATGAGTCAACAATCGAGAAATGCTCATTTGACTGAAGAGCAACACCCTAATAACCAAACTGGCCAAACCACTAATGGCCAAAATATGCTCCAGACAGAAGCAGGGAGCACCACTGTATTTCCTTTCGCTCAGCTAATTGCTAACCCAACCTTTGTACAGCAAATGAATCAACTCATTTCGCAAACACTCGCCACCACAAACTCCCAAGCACCTCCTCCACCCCTTATAAATACTCAACCGCTGAACCCCCCACTGAATATAAACGTCAATCCCCAAGTCCCTGTGCTCCCTCGTAATGAAGCCCAGGAGACTGGTTCTGGTAACGAACAGCGTGGTCGTCGTGACAGAGGCGGCCACGAGAAGATGATGAAGGGCAGAGTGGTATAATGTACTGTGTAAACCTCTTGCTTCAAAAAATATAGTAGCAAAATAAAAATGATAATTAATTATATCTTGCGAAAGGCTGAATGAATATATATAATTTTTAAAATAAAAAAAAGAAGTCATCCTTAATTTACAAATATAATAAATGAACAAAAAAATAATCACTAGTCATCATCATCAAAATATCTCTGATGCCTGATCTGCTCCTTGTGTTATTAATGTTCATTTGTTTTTTTTTTTTTTTTTGACAAGAGAAATAGTTTTATTAATTAATTCAAACTAGCAATACATCTATAGAAAACAGAAATAAATCTTTTAAAAACCATAAAAGATAAAGCTATGAAAAGATTCATAGCATTTAGGATAATAACAAAAATTGGCTTAGAGCCTACAATTTTGAAAAAACTATAATGTCTAAATTGTCTATGATTCCAGATCTACAACATTTGAAGACCACAATATGATCGAGAACTTGTTTGTTTGAGTTGCTGCCACTACTACATAAGCATGTTTTTGTGACAACAATTTGTTTTCGCAAATACTTCAATGTCGTCGCTAATAGTTATTTTGCGTCAACCAGCCGTCGCAAATCGGTGGATTATTGGTAATCCACCGATTTGCGAAAAGTTTATTTGCGACGACAATTGTCGTCACAAAAGCCCCTATGTATTTTCCTCACAAAACCTTTGAGTATTTGCAGAGACACTTGTTGTCACAAAAGTCCCCTTTTTAAATATTATTTTGTTTTCAATATGTAATCCCTTTTTCGACCTTTATTCTCCCAAAAATAATATCAACCCAAACACATAAAAAAATTATTTATCAACATAGTAATTAAATATCAAATTAACCATATGCATACACAAATTTGACCAAAACAAAATAAAACATGTATATATAACAAATGGAACATCCCAACTAAACCTAATCACCTAAAAAAAATTACCCAACTAGCATAAAGAAGAGATCCACATGTTGTTTCCATTTGCGAAAGAAGATTGCTTTGAGCTGTCGACATTTTAAGTTTTGTTAACCTGCAAATAGAAGCAACTAATAAATCACCAGCATACCAAATATCCTAATATAGCTTTATCAAAATTTAAACATGAGCAACTTCAAGAACTAGAATAATACAAAAAGAAATAAACCAAGTCCAACAGGAGAATACATGTTAAAAAACACCCTTCCTCCGTAAACACTTAGCAATTCTGACAACAGAGTATGAGGAAATTGCACTTTTGGTCCCATAAGAAAATGGGTCTAGCACTTTTAGTCCCACAGTTTGCATTAAGCACTTTTAGTCCCACAGTTTGCATTAAGCACTTTTAGTCCCACAGTGTGCGTATTTGAATTGAGTTTGTTATCAACTAACAATTTTTCGCCTCTCAATTATCTTCATTTAGACAAATGATAACAAAGCGAAAAAAACAAATTGAACAATCATACTCTAAACATTCTGTTATTCAATTTAATCCTATTAAAAGCTCTGTTCTATGATCGGAAACCAGAAAGAGCAACATTGGCAAAACTTTGAGCAGACTTTTACAGAATATCGCCAACTATCATGATGCTAATGGGAGTCTATTTACAATTCTTCACAGTATATTTTTATTGTTGTCATGTTCCATGATGTACATGTTGATTTTACAATATCAATCATGTAATGGGACATGACTAGAGCAACTATCTCAACTCATCGCCGTCTCATCGTATTTTCTATGCAAGTGGAAAGACCTATGATGATGATGGTTTTTGGAATTTCATCTCATTTCTCCTTCATATGAAGGTTGCGTCAGGAAGGGCATCCGGCGTAAAACTTTGCCACTTTGCTTTTTGTGTGAATTTGTAGTGTTAACTAATTTTAGACAATTAATTGACACTATAAACTTCACACCACCAACCCCACATAGTGGGATAAGGTGCAGTTGATGATGATGATGATGATGATGATATATATTTTCATAATTATGCATGACACTAGTTTCTTGTAATTGTATATTGAACTTTTGTAATTTCTTCATGATTATTATCCTTGCTTACTATACTTGTATTTTACAGAAATACTGGCATGGCATTAGAAAAATGACAACAGAAGATATAAATGTTCGAGGCGATAAATTACTGATAACACTTTTTTAAGTTATTCCCAAGTTGAATCAGTAAGCATGAGCATGTATGAGCACATAAGCTTGCACCTTTAACTAGATTCAGAATAAATGGAAAAATAAAATAAAATGTTATCAACTTGTATTTGTAAAACCAAAACCGTTTTAGTTCATAACCAGAGACGTCACATATGCCAAAACAGCAATCACAATCATGATATGTAGGAAATAACACTCACTGAATTTTATTCTTCTCCTTCATTGAAACTTCCAGGTTTTAGATATGTTGTTCACACATCTCTTGTTATTTTTAACTAACAGCACACGAAAAAGAAGACACTTGTATTCATTTTTAGTCCTGCAGAAACCATAAAAAGTGAAATATTAAGTATTTGATATTATTATTATTTTCGTAAAGCTTCCGTGAAGAGAACAAAAAAATCGCATCAATCTAAAGAGCTTTATGCCACACCTGTTAGTGTGAGCCAACTTGTTTCGACAACGAATCAACTGATTGCTAAAGGAAACCTGGAAGAGATGCAAAAATCACAGGAAGAACCAAACTTGAGAAATATAGATGATATCTAACAGTATATTATATGAAAATCAAACAAATATCAAACATGGGCCAACTTACCCTGCTCTCATCACTCATCAAAAAAGTGCAGTAAATTAATTTTCCTTGCCTTGTCAAAGTAAACCGTTTAAGGCACATCATTATCTGCGTTTTCCCAGTTGCCGAATTTTGGCACATTCGAACGCTGCTTTTACAACGAGAAATGATGTTATTGCCTTCGGTTATAACTTATGTGCGAATAATCAGTTTTCGTGCATGAAAAGAGTAAGGGTATCTAGAAGCTGAGAATCACTTATTTTTCAGAGTTTACAAACACTGTCCAAGTCTTAATTTCATTTGAATAACGTAATAAGCAATAGATATCTAATCCTCCCATACTAAGATAAATTATCGGTATATGGGACAAGTGGTAATATATATTGAAGTCAAGAAACAAAAAGATCAAGAGGAATTATTTTGGAAGAAATGCTAACTGCAATTCCCTTGAGATTGATTATCCTTTTCTTCTTGTTGAGTTGAATTATTAGCTTGGCAAGTTGAGGTACATAATGGCCTGATGCACAAAATTCAAAAATGAAAGTGAAAAAGGGATTACAGATCCCATTTATAAACAATGCACCTATCCTAAGCACCTCACATATGATATTCAAGTATATCAGTAGCAAAAAGATAAAGTTTATTTACAAAATTACCCTTAAGGTTTAGTCTAATTACAAAACAACCCAGCTATCTTTTAAAATTATAAATACCCCCTTGATATTTGCTTCCGTTCTACAAATTGTAACAATAGGGGTACTTGTAATTTTGAAAGATAATGAACTTTCTTATAATTAGACAAAAGATCAGGGTAATTTTTGTAATTTACACAAAAATAATGTAGAGAAAGGTACCTGCATAACTTTCCCCAGTTATAAAGAGACTAGTGTTCCTATACTGAGGAAATGTGTGGAACCATCTTTGTAAGAACACAAGATTGTCCTTGGCTAAAGAAAATTCACAATAAAACCCACTGTCAGAAATAACAGAGCTGGCTTAAATCCATAACAAGAAACTAAAGCAGTTGAAAAATTAGAAACTCTATTATGATTTCTTGCCTGTTATCTCATCATTCTCTGTTTCAAAGGATGATGCCCCAGTTGAAAAAAACTTGTGTTGATATACCCCTTGGTTGCAATAACCTTGACAAACATAAATAGGCAAAAACCTCAAAAGGAAATTAAATCATTACAATTTCCAGGGCCTGGCAATGCAAAAATGTAGGATGCTAGGGGAATCAATGCATCAACACTTGCAGATATTGACAGTCCATCAACACAGCTCGATCATCTTCCTTGAGTGTTTCACTTTCTAGTTCAACCAAATTATTATTTGAGTGACTGCTATCAGGAAAGCAAATCATATTGCATAATCAAATATTGGAGACAAGAGCAAGCATGCAAAGAGTAGGCTACTTAGCTTAATGACAACATGTTTAGTGGTTTATATTAAAAACATAATTTGGTCATGTTCCATGATCTACATGTTGATTTTACAATATCAATCATGTAATGGAACATGACTAGAGCAACTATCTCAATTCATCGCCGTCTCATCGTATTTTCCATGCAAGTGGAAAAACCTATGGTGCTGATGGTTTTGGAATTTCATCTCACTTCTCCTTCGTATGAAGGTTGCGTCAGGAAGGGCATCCGGCGTAAAACATTGCCACTTTGTTTTTTGTGTGAATTTGTAGTGTTAACTAATTTTAGACAATTAATTGACACAATAAACTTCACACCACCGACCCCACATAGTGGGATAAGGTGCAGTTGATGATGTTGATGATGATATTAAAAACATAATTAAGAAAATCAAACACCTACAAGACACATGGTTTAATACTCGCTTGTATCCAGTCACTAAATAATATATATCGGGATTCATGAAAAGCAGCAGCAAATAAGAAATGTAGTGGATGTTCCCATCTGCAAGTGAAATATAGAATTTACTAGTAAAGAAAGTGATTTTAGTCAGTAAATAACTGGCAAAGACTCAACAAGCTAATGAAACGCAACATTCTCTATTGAAACACAATATTCTAAAAGACACAAAAGGTACACAAAAATATTTTAGTTACCATGTTCAGTTCAACAACATTAAACATTTTATCGCTTAACATAAATCATCTATGATAAAAAGAAAAGAGCCAAATGTAGTTCACATTAGCATAGCAGAAGTTATATGCCAAGAGAAACATATATGTGTGGATTATGGGCTTCCTAGTTAAAAAAACCAAAATTTAAGCTAATTATGAATTTGTATGACCTCCATACCTTCTTGAGTTCAAGAAGCCTGTCACCATCTTGTGAGCTTCATAAACACATGTTACACAAAAAAAAAAAAACATATCAGGGAGTCATCTGTAGGGTTAAACCGATTAAACCTTAGATTTAGATAAGACCAATAGCACAACCAAGTTGACAGGGAGAATTGCAAGGAACACAAGTACCTCCAAAAGCATCACTAGGAAGTCCAATAATCTCTTCCAAAATCCTTGAATGCCTTCCTTCATCTTGGTTTCTCATTGTCAGCTCCTTCGAGATTATCATCATCGTTGTTGTCATCCTCGCCTTCATCAGATGCCACTTTCCAATCCTACGAATCAAATATAACAACAAAACTAAATTGGGATTTCACACGCTCATGTGGCAATATATATACAGTGTGTGTGTGTGTGTGTGTAAACATTCAGAGAGATACCCCAAATTCTTCTGGAAGCTCAAACTGATAGTTTTCAACAGGATCAAACCTCCTATTCTTCTTGGATTCCTCCTCTGGCATGCCTTCTTCATATTCATAAAAGTCATTGCCAACTGCATCATCATCAAAGTCAATCTCATCATCACCATCTGAAGGCTCTCCACGGTTCAAAAGACTAAGCTCCCTCTGCACCAGATAATTTATTCATATACACTCTAGGTTTTGAAAGATAATTAGAACCTCAGAGGCAATTTTTGTAATTTATCCCCAAAATTATACACACCTCATAGGTTTTTTTTTGTCATGATTTTCACCAATTCCCTGAATTAGAGATAGCAAAATCCTGTAAGTCTCTATCGCTTGCTTCGGTTGTTCTTGAGCGCTCTGAAATTCAACCTCAGAAATTCCAATTGGTCGATACTTTTGGTCTCATCCAAGGCAAGATCAATAATAGCTTCAACATCTTTAGTCTCCGCTCCGAAGATGCAATAAGAGCCAATAATAGCTTCGACATCTTCCAGCACTCATTTTCGAATACACCATCGCTTGTTCAAAGGCTGAACCCAAGTTCCTCCGCATAGCATTTTCTAACCCGAGCCTAAACCTAATTTCCGGCGGGAGAAGGTGGTGGCAACCAGCGGGAGAAGAAGTGATTATCAGCGGGAGAAAAAAAACTGAGAGCGAGGGAGAGTAAGATAGA
Organism: Rehmannia glutinosa; assembly: GCA_016081115.2. Classification (NCBI taxonomy): domain Eukaryota; kingdom Viridiplantae; phylum Streptophyta; class Magnoliopsida; order Lamiales; family Orobanchaceae; genus Rehmannia; species Rehmannia glutinosa. The sequence goes on from CM071936.1 coordinate 6,552,047, forward strand.
GAGAAAGAGGTGGTGGCTATGGCAGCCGGCGAAGGAGGAGGCGGCAACAAAGCAATGAGCGACGGGAGAGAGAGTGATGGCGGGAGAAAAAACGCGAGGGAAAAGAAAAATTAGGGCGTGGATGATACAATGTCGAGGGAATTTTAGCGCTCTGGCAGCAATGTTTTAGTGACAAATTACTGCCGCAATTGTCAAGATTGTCGTCGCAAATACATATTTTTTGTGGCAACAAGGAGTTGTTGCAAATATCTCCGTTGCAAAATCCCATGTTTCTTGTAGTGCACAACAAAAACACTACAACAAGACGGTAACAAACCAAACGACGCACTTGCACAAATGAAATCACAAACAATAAAAGGAAATAAAACTTATTTAGAAAAAGAAGAGAGAGAGAGAGAGAGAGAGAGAGAGAGAGAGAGAGAGAGAGAGAGGGGGCTAGGTTTTGAGTGATAGTGTAGTGTTTAAGTTTCAACATATTCAATCTATTTCAAAATCTAGAAATGGCTTCTAGAAATGTCATCTTTTTCAGTCATAAACTTTTACCAAGTAGCATCAACATATGCTGGGTTGTTTATTCCTGAAAATGCCGCCCATTAACCTTTTTTCTAATCATTGTTAGCAAGACTGGTAAACATATTGTAGATATATTTTTGTACCCTGGTTCATATACAAGATTGTAACTTAATTCAATAAATTTCACTTGTGACCAAATATTAGTCAAAAGTTGGCAAATTTCACTTATCAATCAATCATACCTTGTTAAATTTCTATAAATCTAAAGAACTCAATCAACTCATAGGTATCCAACATATTATACTTGTCTTTACAGAATGAAGTTAACATGACCCAAATCAAGAGCATTTCTGAATAATTACATTGCATGAAACTGCAATGACAAAAATATTTGAAATAGCTAAATCCTGATCCGCTATAGCCGCAGATATACTTCGATCCCAGAGACAAAAAATCTTATAAGAGTGCACACAACGTAATTTATGTGCAGAAGTTCAATCAGCATCGGCTCGAATGGCAAAAAAACCGCGAGGGAAGAAGGACGCATCTATATCCAGGAGAAATTTAAAAAGTCGGACTTGGGCTATGCTTGTCCTAAGTTCCGCAGACTCTCCCTTTTTCTCCTTATCCTCTCTGTATCTGGAAACATCACAATGGTACGTATCTATAGTCAGGTGGGGATAGCCGGTCTCTCGGCTTGGACCCGATTCTAGAGTGCAGAAACTGCATTGTCCATTCTCGACATCGTCAAGAAGAACAACATAAGTAGGACCACAACGTTCAAATTCAACACCATATGAGGGCAATGGAAACCTATACCAGTCAGCGTACTCTACTCGATTTCGTTTTGTAATATCACAAACGCCGGAAGAAGTCAAACATAACTCCTCCTCAATCACAAAAAACGGACAATTATTACATTTAGTATTCCTAGCACCATAGAAGTCATTACATTTTCGCCAACCATTGTCAAGTGATTCAAGATCAATAGCATACATTGATGAAGAACTTGACGTGAATGCACCAGTAGCGGTTTCGATTAAAAAGTAGACTTACCGATGAAAGTAAATGCCGCGATCCAGAAACGACCACGATCATATTTGTGACCAAAGTGGTCATTCCAATCGTAGCGTATGCCAGGGAGTTGTTTCCATGATCGAGTGTCGGGATCATACAACTCAAAATCATTTTCACCAGAAATTTCATCAGAAGGTTCACTGGTAATAAAAGAAGAAAGTACCAACATTTTTTTACCATCAGGGGTGGGAGTGGCATAAGGTGTGTCCTTGGGGTGCAGCATATCAGGGGCCTTACCCAGTTCACTTATCTCCAATGTTCTCAAATCGGGCTCGGTTACGACGTCGTCGTCGTGTAAATACGATGACAAATCGATCGTATAGACTGACTTTGGGGGAGGAACCATATTCTTATCAACAGAGTCAATCATATAAAAAGTCGAACCTAATATACAAAATCCATTGGTATCATAATGGTCGCGTTTAAATCGAACAGTAGGAGCAACACGGATGAATTCATCGTCGACAAAAACGTGAGTCTTGGAATTTAAATCTATAATGACTATATAGCAAAAACGTCCCTCGTTCGTCCCGCAGTTGCAGATAACGGCAACTTTACCTGGAGGTAATGATATTATTTGACGCTTCGTATCAGGCTTATCATCGGCTTCTGATGATGACGATGATAAAGGTGATAACGGTATGGGGGAATCCATGAGTGAATGTATTGAGATTTGATATTTGAAGTGTGGCTGTTTGATATGAGATTAGAGGAGAAGAAAAGAATGAACAAAGCCTAACCCTAATTTCGTTGCTGTGAGTTGGGGTTTAAGTAGGGGTGTCAATTTTGGACCCGATATGAACCTAACACGAAAGTAATGAGTATAGGTCCACAATTATGGGTCCGGATCGAAATTGGGTTGAGCCCGAATAACCCTCCAATTAAACAGATCGGGTTCAGGTCAATTTGTTATAACTCATTTAACTCGTCTAATCAGTTTGCAATGTTTAAAAAATTAGATAAATAATTAATTATTAAAAAAGACCTATTATTAAAACTTAAATTCTAAAATCTCATTAATGATGTATATTGTTATTATTTTGTATGTTGCCCTCAAAATTTGATAATTATATTATGTTATTTATGTAAATATGTTATTTCTATTTGAATTTTGTGAATTGTGATATTTTTTATTAATTGAATATTGTGTTAAAGTGATTTATTTAAAAAAAAAAACTTATTTAGTTGATATTATCAAATGTAAATAAAAATGATTTTATTTTACGGGTTAAATGGGTCGGGTCTGGTTTACCTGTGGAATAAATAGTTCGGGTTCAAGCTTTTGACACGAATAATAAAACATGTCGGATTTAAGTTGATTGATTTTGACCCGCGAACTTAAACTCGGACCCATGAAACCGAACTCAACCCAAATTAACACCCCAAGGTTTAAATGCTACTTCGGTAATTTATTGGGATAATTACTCCCAAAAATAGGGAAACTTTTTCGTCAAGTTTAGTCAAAAATTCAAATTTTATAATATAACTTGCAACCCTACAATTTTTTGTCAGTTATATTTGGTCCGATTTTCTCAGAATATTTCAAATTTTGCCAAAATTTGCTGATTGGGCAAATTATAATTGCTGATGCGGCTTCCAAATTTGGAGAAATTTCAATTGGGTTGGAAAACAAGCAAATGGAATCTTCTATTCCATGATGGTGTTTCATCTCATATTTTACCGCACGGATGATTGCACGTGAGAGTTCCCCCGCATACGGCTCAAGTGGCGGAGGTGAATGTGACCTCGTACGATCGTGTCGGGTGAAATTCGATGAAGACAGAGATAGAGATATAGAAAGTGTGTATACGAGTTACCATATTAATATCTCATAATTTAAAGAGCGATTTATGCTCCAAATTATTGTTCATCTTCTTGTTTCATTCATGCAGGCGATCGACATATGTCAACGAGATAAACATGAATCTTGATTATTTAATGTTTTTTACACATGTTGTTTATCTGGATAAATGGAACAAAAAATTAGAACACTAATTTAGATCAAAAAATCGAAACTCCGAAAGTAAATTGAGGAAAACCAGTCCAAGAAAAAAAAATCATATCACACCAAGTCATCTTTTTTGTCGCCCAAATAAAAGTTCCCACAATTTGGATTTTGGAAGTCAAAGTCAAAGATTATGACCGCACAATCAGCATTTTCCAGTAAAAGTTGGAATTTCGGGGTAAAACTAAAATCGGAACCAATTGTGATAAACTAAAAAATATGGAAGACCAAAAATGGACCCCGTAAAGGTAGAGGGTCGAAAGTGGAAGGGGTAAAACTTAGAAGGCCAATTTAGCATATGTGCCTAATTCTTTTTCAGTGTATCTGTGTATGTGCCTAATTCTTAATTAAAAGTTTTATAAAAACGAGAAATAGGTGGCCAACAAACGAACATGCTAATTCACTGCAATTGGAAAACATTGGGCATTGTTCGCAATGACGAGTTTCGGGTTCTAAGTACCAATTAAGGGCCAAACTTTTCAACAACAAAAAAGATGCGATTGAATAAGTTGAATAATTAAATAAACGGACATAGGGAAACATTTCATATTTGCTTTGTTAAAACTGTTAATCAATTTTCCTTTTTCGTAGAACAATAAATTTTGAACCCCTTAATTATTATTTTTAAAATTTCAGGAAGTACTCATTAGAGGTGTTTGCAAAAACTTCTTTCTTTCTAATTTAGTGGAGTATAAGTGAAAGTAAATGAGAACTAAAAATTTTTAGTATTTGAAAATAGAAGCATAGTTGACTGTTGAAAATCAAAAACAAAGAGTGTAATGAAAATTTACTTATTTGTTTATAAAAGCCAAACCAAATCAGATGCAAAAAATCCGAAACACCAATCTTATTTTGATTAAATGAAATAACATCAAAAGCATGAATTGGCATTTGCAAACACTACAAAGGGATTTTTTTCAACCAAAAACTAAAAAGTGCTTTTTTTAGTGATTGCAGACACTCTCATTAAATCTTTTACTGAAAATTAGCCTGTTGATTACAATGACTAGCAAGTCCAAGAGATGAATTTTCTCGTTCGTTTTCCCTTTCTTCACGTAAAATTAAGATATTTCCAATACTAATGAAAAATTATAGGCAAACGAATTCACTAAAAAATAAAGTACCACTTCTTGTACCACCAAGCTTTCATTAGCTTCATAACTAAGCAAATTTCTAAGGCACCCAGATACAAATACCAGTGGGTCAAATAGCCATATACTGGGAATTTGAAGTCAACTACACATTTTTTGAAAGTTAAAACAGTACTTCAGTTAGAAAGGAAACCAAGTCAACATAACCTTTTAATCCGATGAGAATGAGAACATCATATGATGGTCAGAGATACTGTCTATCATATACGTATTAGCAGAAACACGGGAAATGAACACGACGATAGTAAAAAGCACAAGACATAATTGATTTGCCTAGCTCCTGAACACTCATATCAAGAATAAACTAAATTACACATCAAACTTTCATCACAATGGCCTATTTCCAATAGTACAAGAATAGAGAGTGCATTTGTTTCGTGTTTTCATTTTTCACCAACTTCCTGAAAATGGACTATTTCCAGAGTAGTATCCAACCAAAATCAATTGGTTACATGTCTTCCCGTTACGTCGACTTCTTCAGTTCAAATCAACTCATCAAAATCTCAATTCATTTCCCTTCTTAGGAATATGTGTTTCTCAGAGGATAAATCCATAAACATAACCAAATGGAGCCAATAGTTTGCAAAGCAAAAGGCTTGAAATAAGAATGCAGACCATTCAGGAAATAAGAATACTGGCTACTAGTGACCTAAGTTGCATATTCCAAAACACGGTGTCGTAGTTTCCCAAAAGCCAAACGCCAAATCGCAATTCAGAAAACTATTTACATAGAGTCCGTCACTAATTCTACCTAGCTCCAGTATTCGGCAGCTGATTAAGGCTTTCCAGCAAAATGACTTCAATGCATGTGGCTCACAAAACTTCTCCCCAGCTAACAGAGGCTTTTAACCTGAAACCACAACGGGGTCAAAGTTTTGGAAGTGAACTATTAAGAAAACAAATAAAGTACAATTTTATCTGATTCATTTCATTATCTGGACAGAGAGATTTTTTGTGTCCATCCATCAATTATTTCAATGTGACTAATTTTTCTAGGTTACAACTATAATGAGGAAGTAATTAATAAACGAACAAGAAAAGAACCACAAAAAAGGAGTAGACAAAAGTGCTCTGTAATTGTAAATGTGAGAAAGATAAAAACACTTATGCTTAAGTTATATACAGTATCATGAAAATTAAATACTCAAGTCATATGAAAAATCTTAAGAACGAAACTAAAATCAATTTCTTCAAACCATGTTTATGCATTGAGGAAAACTACGTAGAGATCAATGCTATGACAGTCATGGAATTCTTGGGGTAGTGGAAGACTGACTCATGGACAATACATATAATATCTAAGTTTGAGCATTATTATTATAATGATAAAAATTACAATGTTATATCAAGTGCAACAAAAAAAAGAAGGCAGCCTATCTTAGTGTAATTATGAATCAAAGTATAAGGAAGAAAAATGAAAATAACATATGAATATGCATACTGGAAAAACCACAAAAACAAATACCTATAGGCATGAAAAAGATACAAGTGAAAATCAGTAGAAGATACACCAAGGACACTCCACAGATCACCAACAAGAACCCGATATGGTCCTCTTTAAAGCCTCCAGTTTTAATTCCAAGTATATCCTCCATCAATGTGAGTCGACTACGATCACTAGAACTCACTTGAATCTCGCCATATGCCTTGTTCAGTTCATCTTGAAGGATACTGACGATCTTCCTCAACCTCAGTTTTCTCTGCTTGATTTCACTCACCAGCGCCTGCACCTTCTTAAACTCATTGAACGCAGCAAAAGCCGAACGTCCGATCCCCAAGAGAAATATCATGGCCATCATTGCAAATAAAAGATAAAGGGTTCTTTTACCTGGAGAAATGACCCCACATACACAGGCACATCCTAATCCCATGACCACCAAGCTGATAGTGAAATTGTTAAAAATGACATCACGATTTTACGACAACGGTCATCAAGGCCCTTTTCATCGTAGTAAAGAGCATTCCAGTCCACTTCTAGGTTTTCAATTTCTTTTCTGTGCTCCATGGTGACACAAGCAGCTGCAACATAAACCCTAATTTATTTTGGGAATCTAGAATACAGTGACACTAATATTATAATACCAAACATGTATAAACAAAAATAAAAACTAGCCAAATTTGCGCCAATCTCCCTGTGGGTTGTTTTTCCTGAACAGTTACCAATTCCAGGTTTTATTTTTTCTTTTTATTTTTTGTTTTGGTGTCAGTTCAGCCATATATTGCGAGTGAAATATTTACCGGAATTGTCTCTCAGTCTATTTCCCATCACCACAAGAAAAAACAACAAGTAATAAACTCAAAAATCAGAGAAAACACAACCGGTCCCCAAACCCCTACTTTTGTTCTGAAATTCCAAAAACTGAAATGATGAAAGGATGAGTGAAATCTTACCGGTTGAGAGCGACATCTTACCGTCGCTATAAGCCGCCGCCGCCGCCGCTGCCGGAGAGTTCGAAGGGTGGAGAAATTTTGGATTAGGGCGAGATTGGGCAGACATTGCTATTTGCTGCTACGTGGAACTAAAGTAGAAAAGATAGTGTGAAAGTCAAATACCACTCTTTAAGTCTTTACTAATTACTGAGGTAAAGTAATTAAACAATTCCATAAAATTCAATAATATGTGTATATATATTTGCATCCCAATATATTTTAACACATAAGATTTTCAATTATTTCGAACTAAATTCATATAATCGAGGAGAGCCATCCTTTAACTTTAGTAAAATTATTTGATTAGAACTTAGGTTTTCTGAATTTTGTAGTTTTAAATTGTTTAGAAAAGTTCGAATTGGAGGATGAGCTTTATAATATAATGTAATTTTTAAGAATTACTATTTTATTTTTCCCCCTTATTTATGAATTTTTAAATCAATTGATGTTTCAAATAATACATCTCTATCTAGTGTACATCACAATTCTTTGTCCGTCGATTCTTATCATTACTCCACCACATTAGAATAGGGTTTAGAGCAGGCAGGAGCGAAATAAGCCTCTTTATGACACTGAAGGATATTATTAGATACTAGTGCTTTACCCGTGCGATGCACGACGAGTGTAATGTGGGAAAATATGAAGTTTATGGTGTTTTACGATTTTGGGTTTGTTGGGTTCAAACGCATAGATTGGATGTCTATCTAATTTATTATATATTAATAAAAATAGGAAATATACAGATATCGTCTCGAACAAATTAATAACTACAAATTTTGAAAAACTTCTTTGTACACCACATTTTGCGTCTGTTTTTTTTTGATTCATCTTCGCCACGCACTAATATTTTGAGTCCCTTCCGATTGGTGACTCGGAAAGCGAACGTATAATTGGCCGTGATTGAATACCGGATTCTTCAAGTACGACCAACATTTGAGAGAGATTGGCGCTTGCTCTTGTTTATGGTCATTGCATAAGACACGATCGGAAAGCGTCTCGTTGAAACTTGAATGGAATTCGAGGTCCGACGGTGTTAGTGTCATTCGCGGTATCAACACCTTATGACCTTCATGCGTTCGGTGAGAATTTTAGCTTCAAGTACGTGTGTCGAGAGCCTCGTAATCACTAATCTAGTCCCATTACACATCCAAATCAGTGGTCCATGTTCCTCAGGGAGCATAAGCGAGTCCCAACCTTCAAATGCGACTCATAATTCAAACGCGAACATTTTACCATTCAAAAATTAAGGCGTATGCACGGATCATGCAAGAAATCAATATTAGCGCGTTTACTGCGTCTTTATCTCGAGCTCAAATAAGTCTGCGCCCTTGAAGTATTTAAAGACGTCATGTATTGATTGATCGACTCAACAACATCAAGAGTCGATCGAGTATCGCCTATCTTTCAAATAAGTAGGATCATCAATGGCGTCTTTAAACATTGGATACGTATTCTCTATAATTGTTGACATCGGATCACCAATATCTTCAGGTATATCAATAGTGGCACAACCATCATTAGATCCTCCGATTGTTCCATCTCCGATGCTTGCTATCCACTCGAGAATCGGGCCAAATCGCGTAATCATCTGCTGATCGAGGCTTTGAAGACGATATTTTTAGTCAATCTCGATCTTGTACAATCTTTCCACAAATGCGATGCATTTATCGTGGCATTGACTACATCCTGTCGACTTTCCTTCGGTATAACATGCAATATCTCTGTCAAGTCACCCCGAACACAACAATTTTCCCTCCAAAAGGTTTCGATTCATTCGTGGGTTGATTAATTTTAAAAGACCTTTCAAAGTTTCATTCATGGCTTGAAGCAATGCTTGTGCATCATTGGGGCTTCATCCCGGATGATTAGTTTAGAACGAATAATCACCGGCAAAGGAGTCCCCTGTTTGATATTGCAAGTTGACTCTTGATTTGGGTTTAAAGGAATAACAAAACGGGAATGAGCGATCCTTCCACCAGCAACAATAAGGACGCTATTCCACTCGATGCCACGTTCAACACAATTTCTCCTTTCGATCTCAAAGCGCGAGATAAAGCCCTCCACAAAAATGTTTTGCTGTTCTCCGCCATATCCGTATACAAAGAACATACCACCTTTATTTGATTCCACCGCTGTCATGATTTTAGAGTAAATATTTTTTTGTTCCTCATTGAGTCCGGAAATGAGGTTCTTGTGCTCTACCAAAAGAGCGTTACGATCATAACGCAACTCGTCGTATATCAGTCTGTTTCGGCTATTCCCAGTATTGTCAGCATCAGGAAAGGGCATTGTATCAAAATCACGTAGACTCGTGCCACGAATTCTCAATATTATATTATTATTTCAATCTCCAATAAAGCAAGATTTTTTATCTCGTTCTCACTCAATACCAATTCTCAAGAGAAATAATACGGCATTGAATAAATAATAAGATATATAAAATAATGAGAGAGAGGCGCAAAAATGAGAGATTTAACATATAATAAGAATGCCATCATGTTGGAGAAGACGTCGCGTCTATGAAGAATATCATCCGAAAGATATTGCCAACAACACTTGTCCCATACTACTTCTCGCAGTGCGCTCAAAGATTCTCGATGATAGCAACGATGCAAAAAGACTTCGAGACTCTCTGCGAAAGCCCGATGACTCGCTTGATGATTGCATCAACATATTCCCTATCATCTTCTAATGGACGAGAGCATAGCAAGCGTCACGGTGCGGCGTGTTGAGTACCATTGACCTTCTTGTAGTCATCATGACACGTAGCCCCACGGACAATATTGAGAAGACACCGCAAATAGTACATATCACCGGCCCTGGAGGGACGAAAAATACTCGACCTATTGATTTTCCCATTTTTCTTGGCATCCACTTCCCCGAGTTCTTTCTTCCATGTGAATTTTGTTGGGGCTTGAAAGATAGGTTAGCTCGCGGGCTTCGGGATATATTTTATTTGCTTCCATCCATGCTAAAAACATGCTCTCCTTAACTGAATCTTTACTAAGCACATCATCTATTCGCTCGTTATCACCGAAAATAACACTCTGCTCATTCGGAAGATGGAAGCTGAGTCGTTCGACTAAAGGATATTTGTACTGAATCTTAAACCCCAATAACCTCCACGCAGCTTCACATGACGATATATACCTACAATCATAATACATTCTCACTTCATCAACGGTTCTCCCTGAGTCCTCGTCGTCGGTGCTTGTATAAAATGACGATGTCACGCGATCATTTCCTTTGTTGACATACTTGAATAGGTACTTAATTGATCTTGCCTGGTTACACCATTCCACATTTATGTGAGCTCCATATTTGAGTAACAACTGACGATTATGAGGCACAACATATCCGTTGTCCAGCGGGACACCATTTTTTTCAACTACTCTTCCATCATTCCTACGTCTATAACGCGGATAACCTTTTTCATCAATAGTAGTCACATCCACAAATTTTTTGGGAAAATGTTTAGTGCAATGACCATCGGCCATACAGGGAGAGTTTTTCCTGACATCACCACATGGACCATGAATCATATGATCCTTTACTACAGCATAATAGCATGGATCAGTTATCTCGTCAGGTAATTCGGATGATATAATTCGATTGATGTCATCTGCAGTTGGATATCTGTCTTCCTTCGCCAGAAACAACAATATATGTGCATGAGGCAAGCCACGCTTTTGAAATTCTATCGTATAGATAACTGCAATATAATAATAAAAAATAATAATAAGAATTTGAGAAAATAAACTAAGTAAATGAATATTAACTATATTGTACAAAATATATTAAAAATATACAAATGTTAACCTGCATTTACTTTCCCAAATAATTTATTTTGCTGAAGGTCTTTAATCAAAGAATCTAACTTTAGTTTAAAGACTCTGCAGACAATATTCGGGCGATCTCCAGGATTTAGATTATTTTTCTGGAGAAAACGAATGATCTCTGGCCATTTTGGATTGCAAGTAAATGTTATAAACAAATTCGGGTAACCCGTCCAACGACATATAGCCATTGCATCTTGATAATTTTGTATCATATATCGAGCACCTCCGGTGAAACTTGAAGGTAATATGATGCGTTTACCCTGAGTACTCGGATCAATGTCACCGCGCAAAACAGCATCACTCAATCCTTTATATATATTACAATGCAGCTTTTGTAAGTCCAAGCGGCTACAATAATCTAGAGGGGGGTGAATAGATTATCTCGGTTTTTCAGATTTTGCCCTCTTTTTCGAATAATCAAACAAAGACGAGAATGTAAATGCGAAAATAAAACAACACTCGTTGATTTAAAGAGGTTCAACCCACCTGTGGCCTAATCCTCTACCACCCCAAAGATATCCGGATGGATTTCAAAAAGAAAAAAGATTTTATTAATTTACCAAAAATTAATACAACACATTGAGGATTACCACAACCCTCTTTCACCACCTTGAGGATTACCACAATCCTCTTACACCACCTTGAGGATTACCACAACCCTCTTACAACACCTTTGAAGATTACCACAACCTTCAAACACCTATCACCTAGATCACCCAAGTGTATTCTTACCACAAGAATACTCACAAGGATGTCTTGTGTTGAATGATGACCAAAATCAAGATTACAACTCAATAATGATTGATACAATATGAGTACAAGTGTAATCAAGAATTGAAAGCCTAGACCTCAAATAAGTGCAAGTGAAAGTGCTTAGGCTAATACAACAAGATATATGAAAGTGTATGCTCAATTGCTCTTTGCTTGTATATTGTGTGTTATATCTTGTTGCTTGAATGAAGCCTCTATTTATAGGAGAGGTCTTGGCTTTGATTTCCAGACATTGGCTCCTCCTTGGGGAGTGATTTGCTGCAAAAGAAACCATTTAAAATCATCAATATAGTTTGTTAGAAATCAATCCCACAAAATAGGGAAAAGTCATGCAAAATGCAACGGATAGTTTCTTTGATAAACAGGGGTTCGACCGGTCACAGAGATAAGATTGAAATTGAATTCTCGCGAATTTTTACACAGGGGACCGGTCGAAGGGGTGCGACCGGCCGCCTTAGTCAGCGACCGGTTGCCGCCTCGACGTTTTTATGAAACAGAGAAGTCCGGAACAAAAATCCAACTTGCAGTGCAATTCGCCCGCCGGCCGACCTTGGCCGACCACACCCGGTCGCCCACCTGGCGACCTGGCCGCCCGCCATGTTTTTCTTACGTCTCATTTTCTGTTTCTTAGCTCAACTCAGGTACGGGTTGCCCTATAGGGCGACCGGTCGAGCCTGAAACAAATGTGTTGTCCAATGTTTTATAGAAAATAAGCTTCAAGAAATACTTCAAAAAATAGTAAAAACATTTTAAGTTGATCGGAAATATTAATTAGACAACATTTAGGGACATAGTTTTGGTTTGAAAACATATTTTAACAAAATCGAACATAATCATCAAAATCATGATAAAAACATTTATCTAACAAACTCCCCCTTTTTGATGATTACAAACCAAAACAATTTTCTTGAGGACGATTTTAAAACCAAATGATTTTCCGGTTTATGAGTGAACTATCCGTTTAAAAACATTTTACAAAAGCTCCCCTATCAACAAGCACATTAATAAGAAATATTGCATAAGCTAAAGACAAGCTTTTACAAAATAAACAACAACTCCATGAGCTTAGAAGCTCCCCTGTCACAAATACTAATTATCCATGCAAATAAGTTCATCAAGCAACAATTGGACTAAAAATAAATCACAACTTATGGCTTTTATGAGCCATAGCTTATAGCTTTTATTTCGAGCTTTTTATTAGCTTCTTTGAGCTAACGAGCCATTTTCCTGTGTTCTCCCCCTTTGGAATCATCAAAAAGAATGTTAGGATGATAAAAACATCATACAAGTATATCAAAGTGCGCCAAAGAGACAATTTATCAACCATTCGAGGAGATAGGCTTATAATCCGAAAAAAATGGGAGAAATGTATCATTTGATATCCATAAGTTCGTTTAAGAGTCAAGACATGATCTCAATGAGTATATAAAACTTTTGGAAGCGAGAGAATCATGTAGAAGTTGAAATTTTCATTGAGACATTTCATCGAACACATTGTGGGCGTGAAAAATAAAAAGAGTTGTATATAGCCCTTGGAAATGATCCAAGCCAAAAAATTGCATCACCAATTCACATCAAACATCATACAATACAACATAATAACTAAGCTCATCAAGATCATAAGCAAAAAAATATCAAGAAATATACAAGAAAGCCATAAACTCAAGGGTTCAACCCAATTGAGCAAAGTAAGGAAAATTCTTACCATTTGATCGGAAAAGATGAGCAATGATGATGATAAACATGCTATATAAGGTCCAAGATATGAATTGAATGCATGAAAATCAATTTTGAGTGAAAATTGTGTGCATTTGGCAAAGGGGCGAAAAATGGCAAAAAAGTGAAAATAACAAATGTCAAGACAGAATCGAACTTAAACCAAAATTTGGCCTAGGCCACTTCGGCGTTGAGGGCGATCGGTTGCCCTCAACCTCTTCACCACACTGATTTGTCAAATTTTTCAAAATCCGAATTTTCAACCAAAAATCCGATTTTTCGCCCCTAAGTTTTAAAAACATGCAAAATGCAAACGAAGACCTCATTCAATATGCATTATGCCTAACCGAGCTCGTATTGACGCAAAAGTCTCGGAAGTTAGCGGTTTTGTAAAAATGTCCGCTAATTGATCTTGAGATGGCACAAACGATATCTCAATTTTTCGTTTTGAAACACAATCCCTTAGAAAATGATGTCGAATCTCAATATGTTTAAGTACGGTTATGATGAACCAGGTTTTGAGCAATATTTATAGCGGATATATTATCACAAAAGATAGGTACGTTTTCAAAAGAACATTTGTAATCCGCTAAGGTTTGTTTCATCCAAAGAAGTTGAGTACAACAAAATGCGGAAATATATTCGCTTCGGCCGTTGAAAGAGAAACACGCTTTGCTTCTTTGAAAACCATGAAACTAGGCAATCGCTTAAAAATTGACATGATCCTAAGTATTTTCCGATCATCAATATTACCCGCATAGTCCGAATCACTATAACCTTTAAGAGAAAAATTTTCATTCTTTGGATAAAATAAACCATATTGAATAGTGCCTTTCAAATATCGAAAAATCCGTTTAACGGCACTCATATGAGATTCTTTTGGATTGCTTTGAAAACGAGCACATAGGCATACGACATGAAGAATGTCCTATTTACTAGCGGTTAAATAAAGTAAACTACCAATCATACCTCGATACTTGGATTCATCAACCGTCTTGCCTTTTTTCATCTTTGTCAATTTTGGCATTGGTTGCCATAGAGTCGAGACGGTTCTTCCTTCTTCAATGCCGAACTTCTTCAAAAGTTCTTTTGTATACTTTGATTGCGAAATATAAATACCTTCTTGGCATTGCTTAATTTGAAGTCCAAGGAAGAAATTTAGCTCCCCCATCATACTCATCTCGAATTCACCTTGCATTAACTTGGAGAATTTCTTGCACAAAGAACCATTAGTAGCACCAAAGATAATATCATCAACATAAATTTGCACAAGTAAACAATCTTGCCTTTTTCAAAAACAAAGAGAGTGTAGTATCAACTTTACCTCTTGTAAAACCATTTTGCAAAAGAAAAGAGCTAAGTCTATCATACCACGCACGGGGTGCTTGTTTTAAACCATACAAAGCCTTTTTAAGTTTAAACACATCATTAGGCCTAGAAAAATTTTCAAACCCCGGAGGTTGTTTTACATAGACTTCTTCTTGAATAAAACCATTTAAGAAAGCGGATTTAACATCCATTTGGTAAAGTTTGAAATGTTTAAAACAAGAATAGGCAAGTAAAATGCGAATAGCTTCTAAACGTGCTACGGGTGCAAAAGTTTCATCATAGTCAATACCTTCTTCTTGACAATACCCTTGAGCTACTAACCTTGCCTTATTTCGAACAATGTTGCCTTGATCATCAAGTTTGTTCCGGAAAACCCATTTTGTGCCAATAATGGTTTGAGAAGGAGGACAAGGTACCAATTCCCATACATCATTTCTTTCAAATTGATTCAACTCCTCTTGCATCTCTAGAAACCAATCCTCATCCTCAATAGCTTCTTTAGCATTTTTAGGCTCTTTTTGAGAAATAAGAGTTTTCTCGGCAAAGTTTCTTCGAGTCAATACTTTATCAAGGGGATCACCAATAATAAGATCTTTTGGGTGATCTCCCTTAAATTTCAATGCAACGGGAAGATCCGAGATATCACCTCTATCTTCTTGAGGACCATTTGAAGTGGACGGTTGATCATTTGATGTAGACGGTTGATTATCAATTTGAACAATTTGTTCAATAATATCTTCCTCATCACTTTCATCATTAGAATTCTTTCAACTCCCGAAGCTTCATTGAATTTAACATGGATGGATTCTTCAACAACTCCACTAGTCTTATTGTAAACCCGATATGCTTTGCTTTTTTGTTGAATATCCCATAAATATCCCTTCATCGCCCTGGGATCAAGTTTGTCCAATTGATCCTTGGTATTCAAAATAAAGCATTTACAACCAAATATTTTGAAATAACTAATATTTGGAGTTCTACCTTTCCAAAGCTCATATGGAGTTTTATTCATTTTAGGACGAATATAAACTCGGTTAATGACATAGCAAGCGGTACTTACGGCTTCGGCCCAAAGATACTTTGGAAGTGAAAATTCATTGAGCATGGACCGACTCATTTCTTGTAATGTTCGATTTTTCCGTTCGGCTACTCCATTTTGTTGAGGTGTCCTTGGAGCCGAGAAATTATGAGCATATCCTTTGGTTTCACAAAATACTCTAAATTCACCGTCAAATTCTCCACCTCGATTGCTTCGGATAGACTTGATAGTATCTTCTTTTTCATTCTCAATAAGTCTACACAACTTAACAAACTCATTAACGGCATCGTTTTTATTGGTAAGAAAAAGAGCCCAAGTATATCTCGAATAATCATCGACTATAACAAAAGTGTAATGTTTTCCACTTAGACTAGTCGTACCAATATCCCCGTACAAATCAAGGTGAAGCATTTGTAGGGGTTTGGTTGTGGAAATTTCATTTTGGGCTTAAAACTACTTTTAACTAATTTGTTCTTTTGACAAGTGTCACATAAGCCAAGATTTTCAAAATTCAATTTGGGTAGTCCTTTCACATGTTGGTTTTTGTAAATATTTTTCAAATTCTTGTATCCAACATGTCCAAGTCGCCTATGCCATAAACTAGTTAAATCATTATCGCGACTAAACAAGAAACATTTGACTAACCAAATCACTTGTACAAATTTTGTAAAGATTGCCTTTTCTATTTGCTTCACAAATAATTTCACCATTTTTAAGAATAAGGCATTTTTCTTTATAAAAGGAAACATCATATTTTGAATCACAAAGTTGGCTAACACTTATCAAATTAAACTTAAGCCCTTCAACTAATAGAACATTACTAAGAGAGAAAGAAGAGTTATCAATTTCTCCATTTCCAAGAATTTTTCCTTTGCCATTGCCGAACATGACCATACCCTCTTCTTGGAGCTTGATGTTGGTAAAAAGTTCTCTCCTCCCGGTCATATGGCGTGAACATCCGCTGTCCACGAGCCATTTTGAATCTTCCATTGTGGTTATGGCCCCTATTATCTACAAAAGAATTTCTTTTAGGTACCCTATAATTTTGGGGTCCATGGGGTTAGTCTTGAGACCTTTGGGTCTCCAAACATGTCTTGAGCTATTTCTCAATTTGCAATTATTAGCATAATGTCCAACTTTGCCACAATAAAAACATGTAGGAGTATTATAATTATTAGACGCACAAAAAGTCGGACCTTGGTTATTTTTCTTAAAAACACTTTGAAATGGCTTATAACCAAGTCCCGATTTGGAATGCTCACCTCTTTGTGCATCTAAAATTTTTGTGACTTTATCCGTACTTATGTTGAAACGATGCACGTCATTTTTCAAACATTCAATATCTTTTGTGAGCAATTCCTTTTCGGTTTCAAGAGAATGAATTCTAGTAAGAGTAAGAGCATGAGCTTTGTCTAGAGATTCATAAGATGTAAATAATTTTTCCTTTTCAACCTTAATCTCCTTATGCTCCTTTTTCAAATTTTTGTATTTAACGATTAAATTTTGAAACTCAATTTGCAATTCATCAAAATCACATTGCAAGTCATCAACTATGGAGGAAGTAGAAGAATTTGAGTGTACCTCATTGTTTTCATCGTCTATAGCCATGAGACCGTGTTCGGTTTCTCCTTCCTCATCGGTTGTTTCGAGTAGTTCATCCCATGTTTTGACTTCCGCATTTAGAGCCTTCTTTTTTGTGAAAGGCTTCCTTTTCTTTTGCTCCTCTTCATCGAGCTTTGGGCAATCGGCAATGAAGTGCCCGGGTTCATCCCATCTCTTGGTTTTCTTGCTTTATTTTTATTCACAAATTTTGCAAATTTTCGAACAAGTGCGGCCGTCTCCTCATCATCATCATCATTATCATAGTATGCATTATTAGAAGAAGAAGCACCTTTAGGAATAATTTGCATACCCGATTGATTTGTGGATGGTTTGGAATTTTTCCTCTCCTCGAGATAGACTTCATAGATGAGTAGTTTTCAATAAGCTCATCAAACTTGAGTGTCTCAAGATTTTGTGCCTCCGTGATTGCCGTTACTTTTTTTAGGACCATGAGCCGGGAAGTGCATTTAGTACCTTGGTCACCTTGTCTTCTTCGAGATGACTTTGCCAAGGGCCACAAGAGGATTGACAATATTGTCAAGCCTTTCCACCATTTTGGAGATGTTTTCGCCATCATACATGTTAAAGTTTTCAAGTCTTTAACAAGCATGGTCTTTCTTGCTTGCTTGACTTTCTTAGTCCCTTCATAGATTGTCTCCAATTTTTCCCAAACCTCATGTGCCGACCTTATGCCTCTTATGCGATTGTACTCGGTGGCGGTAAGAGAACAATGCAAAATATTTAAGGCCTTACTGTTTAGAGAAAAACCTTTTGTCGTTTTCATCAAACTCCTTGAAAGGTTTAGGAGCCAAGGTGCCATCCTCCGATTTCTTTGTTGGTTGATCAACTCCTTCAATGACCACATTCCAAATGTCGAACCCGCACTTTGTAGGAAGCACTCCATACGGTCTTTCCAAAATGCGTAGTTGTTGGCGTCGAATAGTGGTGGCTTATTGGTAGAGGCGCCGGTGGTGAGATGAGCATCATTTGTAGCCATGGATCTTTCCTCTTTACTTTAACGAGCTAGCCAAAGAGTTTGGCTTTGATACCACTTGTAAGTCCAAGCGGCTACAATAATCTAGAGGGGGGTGAATAGATTATCTCGGTTTTTCAGATTTTGCCCTCTTTTTCGAATAATCAAACAAAGACGAGAATGTAAATGCGGAAATAAAATAACACTCGTTGATTTAAAGAGGTTCAACCCACCTAGGGCCTAATCCTCTACCACCCCAGTATATCCGGGATGGATTTCAAAAAGAAAAAAGATTTTATTAATTTACCAAAAATTAATACAACACCTTGAGGATTACCACAACCCTCTTTCACCACCTTGAGGATTACCACAATCCTCTTACACCACCTTGAGGATTACCACAACCCTCTTACAACACCTTTGAAGATTACCACAACCTTCAAACACCTATCACCTAGATCACCCAAGTGTATTCTTACCACAAGAATACTCACAAGGATGTCTTGTGTTGAATGATGACCAAAATCAAGATTACAACTCAATAATGATTGATACAATATGAGTACAAGTGTAATCAAGAATTGAAAGCCTAGACCTCAAATAAGTGCAAGTGAAAGTGCTTAGGCTAATACAACAAGATATATGAAAGTGTATGCTCAATTGCTCTTTGCTTGTATATTGTGTGTTATATCTTGTTGCTTGAATGAAGCCTCTATTTATAGGAGAGGTCTTGGCTTTGATTTCCGGACATTGCTCCTCCTCGGGGAGTGATTTGCTGCAAAAGAAACCATTTAAAATCATCAATATAGTTGTTAGAAATCAATCCCACAAAATAGGGAAAAGTCATTCAAAAAATGCAACGGATAGTTTCTTGATAAATGCGGGGTTCGACCGGTCGCGCGAGAGATAAGATTGAAATTGAATTCTGCGAATTTTTACACAGGGGACCTGGTCGAAGAAGGGGAGTGTGCCGCCTTTAGTCAGACCTTTGCCCGACATTTTTATGAAACAGAGAAATCCGGAACAAAAATCCAACTTGCAGCATGTCGCCGCCGGGCCGACGGCCGACCACACCGGCGCCCACCTGGTCGACCGGCCGCCCGCCTGTTTTTCTTACGTCCCATTTTCTGTTTCTTAGCTCAACTCAGTGCGGTTGCCCTATAGGGACCGGCCGAGTCCTGAAACAAATGTGTTGTCAATGTTTTATAGAAAATAAGCTTCAAGAAATACTCAAAAAATAGTAAAAACATTTTAAGTTGATCGGAAATATTTAGACAACATTTAGGGACATAGTTTTGGTTTGAAAACATATTTTAACAAAATCGAACATAATCATCAAAATCATGATAAAAACATTTATCTAACAACTTTTTCTGATTCAAACGGATATATTTCAATCGAGCGGACTCTACCATTGTGTATGCATCGACAACAAATCATTGAAACAATCTCCGAGAAGACAAAATAGTAGCCGATTCATGCTCTCTGTCAGTAATCAGACGCAAAGTATTCACGCACACTAATTGTTCTTCTAGCACCTAGTACTATTATTCTTATTTATTGAAAATGATATATCTTCTCTAAAACCATCCTCATCATACGGTAATAATAATGGATATTGTAAGGCCAAATAAGAGGCATTCAATTCATTTATCCGCTGCAAAAGTCCGGATCTTGTTTCAACGACAATATCCCGATCGCCTAAAGATGATCAAAATCACCAACAATCAAAGCGAAATTCTTCATCGCTCGTTGGCATATTATATCTCCTAGCATCCGTACTCCTTCTACCAATTAAACGTAATTTTACATCTGAATATCCATGTTCTCGAATCTTTTCTTTTGCCATTCGAAAAGATTTTACCAACACATTGTTCTCATCCAACATTCTCTTCAATTCAGACACGATAACTTCGTGCAAATTATTGGTATCACTCCCTTGCCTACAAAATTAAACATTATTTTTATAAAAATAAAATAAAATTGCGTTTAACAATTTGAACAATATAATAATAAAGAGACACAAAATAATAAAAAAAAATACAAACCTCACAGAATTCAACCTATGACTTATTTCATTCTCCGTATCGTATATGTATAGTTGAGCGAATTTGGGGGTCGATCCATCCTGAGGCAACAAACTTCCAATCAGGTGGTAATTTTGACCGTACATTCGAAAAACCGGAGGACCTCGACCTTTGTTTACATCTGTGTCAATCTTTCCTCCCATAGATGTAAAACAAAACATATTGTTATAAGATCGTATATTCTCTTGAAAGTGTTTGCTTTTATATCCATTTCCAAACAATAGATCTTCAAGAACACTTGGTGGCGGTTTGATTGGCGGAAGTTGAATATTTCCGTGGCCACAACACAAAGAGTAGCGAGGCTTTGATTTTGGATAGGATGATAGTCTTTCTTCTAACCAAAATAATGTTCCACAAAATTCGCATTTACAACTTGCATCTCCTACATCACAATACTCTGAAAAAATAAAAATTGCTTCAATTAATAGAACTATATAAAATAATATTAATAAACGCATGTATGAAATGAACATATATAAAAAAATTCACTAACCGGCATTTGAAGGATTTAATACTTCACTGAGATCAATCTCAGTTATGTTAAAACCAGAATTTTCATTGGTTGTCGGCTCATTTGAAGTGACATGGGCTTCATTTGGTTCATCTTCAGTAAGATCAATTATTACTGCTTCTTTCGAACTCATCAAAGAGGGTGTCCCGGAAGTACCATAATTGGAAACATCACGATTAATAATATTTCTTCCAGAAAGTAACCTTGTGCCGGAAACTATAATCATTTTTCAAAAATTGTGTCATTATTATTAATAAATATAAGAGTATATTTCTTAATTGTTTATAAAAACAAAATTAAATTTTTTTTGAACATACCGTTTGTGATATCACTTAGTGGACTATTGGATAATGGATAAACCATTGTACTTGATGACCCTTTGTCAAAAGACATCCTTTTAGATAATGTTATATTTCCTGAAAAAATAATTTCAAATTAGAATTTAATAAAATGATTATATACTAAACTAAAAAATAATAATATCTATATATATAAATAGATTTATATAATTCATAAAATATTGATTATTCCGTCATAAATATAATAAAATTAAACTATATATAATAATAATATTTCTACTAATAATTTTGATAATAATAAGTATGATAATAATAATAAAAATAATAATAATATCGATTATTTTAAATAAAATAATAATAATAATAATATAATAAATAAAATAATATAATACTAAAACTAAATAATTATTTAAGGATATAGTTTTACCTATATATATATATTATAGTTATTAATAATATTATAATTAATATTAATGTTAATATGTTATAATTAATATTATAATTAATATTATATTAATAATATTATAATTAATATTATAATTAATATTAATGTTAATATGTTAATAATATATATTTGTATATAATAAATAAATAAATCTATTAATACAAAAATCTTAATAATTATTAAATGAAGATGATGATAATAATAATAATAATAATAATAATAATAATAATAATAAAATAGCTGTTATTCGAAAGTTAGTAATTATTTTATTTAAATATATTTAATAAATTAAATTATTAGAAATTAAAAATTAAATTAAATAAAGATAAGACCAAAAAATACACAATACAATAAAGCCAAATACAAAAATAAGCCCATTCAAAAATGGATTTTATATTTATATAGAAGCCCATTTGAAATACATTCAATTCATTTTCCAAATTTCAAAACCCATTATCTAGAACATTCTATCGGATAATTTTTCGAAAATAAACGATCACGATCTAGACACGTTTCAAAAACCAACTACGAGATTGAATGAAATGTTAATGGGATATCTTTCCTTCTAGGGTTTGTAAACCCATTTCAGCCTCATTTGCATTCGTCTCTCTCTCTCTCTCTCTCTCTCTCTCTCTCTATTCTCCCGTCTCTCTCTCTACTCTCCCGTCTCTCTCTATAATGTTCACTCTATTTTCGGAGTATGAGTTTCTCTAAAATCGGTAAATCCGTTGATTTTGTTCTTATCTTTGCTTCAGAGTATGGATTTCTTTAAGTTTTTGGTTCGAAAACTCTATTGACTTGTGATTTTTTGTTTATAATCGAAAAAATCAAAATTTCAAAACCCTAAAAAAATTTCGTCAAATGTTTTTTGATGCCTGATGATTTTTTTTCAAAAGAACCAAACATTTTTTCAGTAGAGCACTGCTTATTGATATGAAATATTTTTATTTTATATATAGATACGTAGATTTAGAAAATATATTCTGTAGATCTCATCTTTTTTTTTGTATATCCAAATGTTTTGCTGGGATTTTAACGGTGAAATTGGGGATTATGAGCACATTCACGATGTCAGTTTTAGGGTTTTTATTTATGATATATATTTTTTTAAAAAAGACCTAAAATTAAAATATAAGATTTTTCTGGAAAATTTGTAGATCTATGTTTTTCAAAGTTTCAAAAACCCTAGATCTGTAGTTCTTATGGTAAAAATGGGGGTTTTACAAAATTACAGTGCTATAGTTTTTTGAACTATGTATATCGGTATTTTTTTTCTATAAATTGTACTAAAAAATGTTTCGATACTTTTTTTTTTAAATTTTACTTACATTTTTGAAGGTATTACAAAATTCCCAGATTTAGGTTTTAACGGTGACTGGATGGTTTCTAAAATCAAATAGCTCGGTCAACTGACTGAGTGCCTTAAACGATTTTAGTTTTTAAAAAAATATTTTCTGTAAGTAAGAAACCCTAATCAGGTTTTGTAATTATGTTTACATTTTTTCATTAGTTAAATCAATAAGGGTGTCAGAGTTTAATGGTAAAACAGGGTGTTTGTAAAAATAGGATTTTCTGTAACAGAAATGCAGATTTTTGTAAAAATATTCTTTAATTGAAAACACCCTGTTCTACCATCAATGGTTTGTTTTAAAAAAAAATGGATTGTCGGAAATAAAAACCCTAAGTTTACTAATTCAGATTTTTTTAAACCTGTGAATACAATTTGTATGATGAATGCTGATCATCAAGATAAAAAGGTTAATATAGTGTTGTACATTTGAAACATGCACAAAAAAATAACTTGACCCTACAACACGATTGTAGTGGAATCATGTTGTTTGTAAAAGAATCTTCATTTATGTAAAATTGTTATTATGAAATCCCAAAGTTTGCCTGGTTGAAGAGCTGATACCAAAATGCAGGCCAAAGAGTATGCAAAAGATAAGTATTTCAATTTTTCAATATTTTTTAGTTTTTTTTGTTTAATACGTTATTGGATGCTTGATTGATATTTGTTGAAAATGTCACCGAAATTCTTCATTGCTATTTATCATGAATTATGCACTTTAATATAATCGATGGTTACTAATTTATTTTTGAAAAAATTAATTTCCAGGTTCTTGATAAAGGATGGTCAGTGATAAACAAACCTTCAACAATAGAAGTTTTGAAAGATAAGTATTCAACTAATCTCTATTTTTTTGTTGTTCAAATATTTTAATAAATAATTATATTAACAAATTTTTTTATGCAGGTTCGCAATATGTGATAAATCAACAAAACAATAGAAACATATGGTCGTGGAATACATCATCAAAAGATAAGTTTTTATTCCAATCCGCACAATAAAAGAAAGAAGTTTAGGAAACTTAAATATACAAATATACGAACAATCGGAATAATATTTATAAAATTAATATGCAAAAAAAAATAAAAATTTTGTTAAGATTTATAAACAAAAAATATAGATCACCTTGTTCGTATACGCTAGGACTTTTTCTTTTACTGCTAATGATATTGTGACCCGAAAGCTTCCTCATCGTGATGATGGTCCTGTGTGAAGTTTATGATAAATTTTGCTTGAAGATTTTTCTGGATTTTTGCTAAGATGAATGAAATTGTTAAAATTATGTTGGGCTCGTTCTGAGAATTGAGAACTACTTATACAGTTTAATTTTTGTGTTTTTGGTATGTGAATCGAATTGGTATCAAGAATTTCTGTAAGATGATTGTTACCCATTTCATAAGATCTATATATTGATAAATCAATAGAATAAAGACTGAATTAAGTGTTATATTAGGCATGTGAAATATTGGAGATATAATTCTCTTTTTTATATTATAAAGTCAATAAGAAAACTTATGAAATAAAATATACGAAATTTATTTCCATAAATAACAAATTATAATCGATAAATTAAATATATCTTTTAACATTACATTATATATCATAATATATTTTGGTAATTAGATTTTTTTTAAAAAATATAGTAATTTATTGTAAGAATTATGCAACAGATGTATGTTATATTTAAAACAATGCAATCATATTTTCTGATTTTTTTTAGAAATAAAAATTCTATATATAAATTGAGTTTATCAATTAAATGTAAATGAATGTTAGATGTTGTCAACTTAATTCTGTTTGTGTGATGCCAAAAACATTAATATTGACATAATATTAATTGTGTTTATTGAAATTGGTTAATCTAGAATGATCTGTGCAAGTGGTTGAGTTGTTGCTGATTGTATGTATCAGATCATCTATTCACATGTTCCTTTTAATCTTTTAATTACAGTCTGCTATGTATGCTGATATTTCCTTGCTTCAGAAGTGTGTGTTTTTCATTTATAATAAAAATACTAACACAATTAAATTAAAAAAAACCACTTGACCGTACACTAAAAGTGTATTGGAATCCTGTTGGTTAAAAATGTGAATTTGTTATAGTGTTCATCTTTTTATTATGTTTAGTTATTGTAAAGTGACTAAAAATAAATACCACTTGACCCTACAACATGATTGTAGTGGAATCCTGTTGGTTTAATGCTATTCCGTTTATGTATTCAGTTTCATTAATATTGTACAGTAATCTTATTGGTTTAATTTTTCATTAGTCAGTTTTCTGAATGGAACATATATATATATTTGCAGTTAGGTAGAAATAGTTAAAATACTTGAAAGAAAAAAGCCCAATGTATTTAAAATACATTAATTAAATTTCAAATTTATAATTACAAAGTATTTAAGAAACAAATTTTAAAAAATATATAAATCTCAAATATTTTATGGACCAATACAGGGTATTAAAAACAAACTAAAAATTAAAAAAAAAAACTTCAGAGTATAAATATTATCAATTTATTGAAAGTTTACTAATATAAAAAATCATAAGCAATGTAAAACAAAATTTAGACTACTTAATAAAAAAAAGCCAAAACCATAATTATAATGCAAAAATAATATTCATAACTGGGTATCTAACCCAATAAACCAAACAAAAATAATTGTTCCAAAATAATAAAAAGAAAACTGAATCCTATGTAGAACTCCAGCAACCTACTTATTAGCCAAAACAATCAGAATTTGATAAAAAAACTATCCACCAACTATCTAAATCAATCAAAATCCCTCTTCTCATCTTCGATCTTGATAACATTTTTTAACTTCATTGACGTTGTTGATGAAAAGAAATCCTCATTCAATCTACGTTTGCACAGAGGAGATTCAGACGTGGAGGACCTCTTCTTAAGGTTCTTGATTGGTGTGTTGACCTCAGATTCCGAGGAAGATTCTTCCTACAAAAATAGAATAATAATTAAATAATTGTTTATTATTGATATTTTCAGAATATTAATATTAATTAGATCAAAAATAAAACTTTATCATCACCAACATCATCCGATTGTAGCCTCGACAAAAAATCAGATTCCTATACATCCAAGTAAATTTAAAAATTAAAAATTATTCGTCAAAAAATTAATTTATCGAAAAAATAAATTACCCGACTCTCAAGATTAATTACACCATACTTCCAGAAATGCGATCTGTGACATCTTAGAAACGGAAAAAATTCCTGAGTAATTATGTTGCTTCTCGATTTTATATGAACTTTAAAAAGCGCTTATTAATGAAACACGATAGCTCCGGGTAACTCCTCGCCCCACGCTATAATTTTTGATATAAAAATATGTAATTAATATTTCAAACAAATTTGAAAAAATTGTATAAAGTAAATAAATAATCAAAAAATAATTAAATTATACCTCAAGATGCTCCTTCCTCAAATCAACACGACTTCCCGATTAATTTTTCCAAATCCCTATCCCAACAAAGCAAGGTTGCGCTAGCAGTTTCATCAACCACTTGAACATGTGCCATGTACCTATTGTAGCAAAAAATAGTAAGGAGAATTGGAAAAATAAAAAATATTAAAATCAAATTTTAATTTAAATTTAATAAATATAAAATAATCGTAAACTAAGTAATATTAAAATGTTACCTCAAAATTCCAGTTTCAAACAATGAATCACACTTTCCACAAAAGAAATTATCCGCTGTCGGATGCATTTTTTTTAGTGCAATTAGTGCAAGCAAGGTACCACCATTCATCGGAAATAGAAACCACTCTAGCACAAATCCAAAAGCTGCCACTCTATATATATTGTATAAATAAATTAGAACAGATTTTACAAAATGAATATTGACTATTTTATTAAATGAAGTGATCAAAGAGATTAAATAAAATAAATATACTTTCCGACTGTCATACAAATAATCCACCGTTTTCACGGATGCGTTCGGAGCTTCAAGCTCTTCTCGGGCGGTGCGTGCCGAGGCAAACTCACGTCTTTGATGGAGTATGTAGGATTATTGCTACTCATTATCCTAATTTTGAAAAATAAATGGGAATTAATAAAATATATATTAATAATTCGAAAAAAAAAAAATATTAAAATAAATATTACTTTTTCTTGAAGTCTTCAATCTCTTGCACTTTTTCATTCACAAGTAGTTTTGTGACATGAAAGCTGTTTGATACCTTCACTTGATCTTACCAATATTAAAATAAAAAAATAAAATTAATACATAACAATATAAAATAAAATAATAAACAGTAAATAAAAATAAAAAATAAAATATTAATAACATAAATAATTACAAAAAATAAAAAGTAATAAACAAAACCTTTGAAGAACTTTGCACGACCCATTTGTAGAATAATAACGACTGGTTCAAAAAGTTGCTGCTCCAAGTGAGGCAAAATTTGTTCGGCATAGTTATCCCAAAGCGTGCATGTGAGCCGATTATTTCTGCAAATACAATTAAATTAGAAATATACATAAAATCATAAATTAATAATTTGAATATGTTATAATATTAAAATAAAAATTATCTTACTCAAGATCTTCCAACGTTAAATCAAGAAATCTCGTAAAACGACCGTTTATGTCCTTGTTTTGTGCGGCATGCATTGAAATAACTTTACCAATAATATCTAAAAAAGACACAAATAAATCATTAGTACATAAAAAAGAAATTGAAAAAATATTACTATGAATATAAAATTTTCGAAAATACCAATCATCATGGTGTCATCAACTTTATCCTTGTCGTACAGATCCGTAAACTTTGTAAAATTATACATGAACCTCGGGAAAGTCTCATCAAACATTTCAAACACATGAGTCTTTCCATAGAAAAGAATTTTAACTTTAGTGGTGATGTTTTATATTTATCCTGCTTTTTTCTCGACCACAAAATCCTTTATGGCATAAACATGCCCTTCTTTAAGACTTCGTTTAAAATTTTGAATTTGATATTTCCGAACTGTACCCCGTATGCGATCGCCCTGCAATTTTGAACATTTGAAATTATTAAGTAATATATTCAATTCATGTAAAATCGAATATAAACAATGTTGAAAAAAATATAAAAAGGTAAAATAACTACAAGACATCATGAAAAACACATTCAAGGGATATCTGTTTGTTGTCATTGAAAGTCGGTTTTTCGTAAAATCGCACAAGCCTTAGCTTAATCGCCCAAAGAGTTTTTCTTTGTTGTTCGATTCGCGAATGAGGTGAAAATTGGGGCCATTGCAAATTATATGATGATGATGAATGTATTTAGAGAAGAATTTATTTTGTCTTTGTATGCTTTTAATTCTGCAATCAAATATGTAGAATGAATGTGAAAATAGTTCGAAATAGGCTTCTAATATTTATAGGAGAAAAACTACCTTTTCAAAGAGATTTTATTTACTGCAGAATTTTGAAGTATATTGGGTCCGATTTTCAATATCCATATATATTTCCGTATGAATTTCATTGGAAAGTATATTTTTGCAAGATATTTCGTCCAATTTTTAGTATCCAAAATCAAAAAAATTTGTAAGAAAATCAGTATAAATTTTAAATTGAGAAATATACTCTATTTAAAATAAAAAAACAATTACGAAATTTTTGATTATATGTTGATTTGTTTGGATTCGAATTTTAACTTGCAGTAATTACTGATTATTTTTACTCAGTAATAAATCGGTGCTAAATTTTTACACACAAAAAATCGATGCATATAAATTCTTCACCGAAATTATGGAAAAAGATATGAATACAAAAGGTCATACATTCCATTTATATTTTGGTCAATCAAAAAAGGGAAAAAAAGTCAATTATACAGATTTTTTTAACATTATCGATCAGTTTGTTATTACGCCAACCAAATTATGCAAACCTAGGAGAGATAATTAAAATTTGTAAATAATCTTCCTTTCTATATCGGACAACAGTAGTAAATCAAAGCAAAAAAGGTATGATTTAATCTGTATTTTTTCCTTAAAACAAATCTAAAGTTTTTAATAAGGTCAAACTTTCTATTTTTTTTGAGACAAAATCGTTAATCAGCACTTAAACAACCTAAAATAATACCCGAAAATTTTTAGCAATAGCGTTTGGGCGGGAAAACATTTATAGAAATTATTTTGCTATTATATATATATATATATATATAGATTTTTATTAGGTACAATGTCTAACAAATTCTTTAGTAAAAAAGTAGAAACAACACTTAGAGCACTGTCTTCAGCCGAAATCTAAAAAATAAAAATTAGAAAACAGCATCACTGTAATTTTTTCGCATTAATTTGTTTAATGGATTTTAATTTACTTTAGTTTGATAAATTTGCCACTTTTTTTATGACACTATTTTGGTTTGAGAGTGCATTTGATCACCCCGTCCCCGACTCGGGCACTTGCAAGTATCAGCATTATCTTGAATTTTGGGCCTCAAATTTAATTGCAACACTAATAGTGTATTAGTGTGTAATGTTTCCCAACGTTTGTTTGTGCGAAATCAATGTTGTTTTTGGACTAAATCATGTAATGAAAATAGTGATAGAACAAAATGGTTATACATTGCAAAATGAAGAGAGAAAATGTGTTCTTGCAATTTAGGAGAAGCAAGACTACTATTACAAATGAGGATGAAACCTCTTAAATAGAGCTAGGGCTACAAGGAAGATAAAAGACTATACTACCCTTAACATTACAAATAAATCACAATAATAACAAATATTAAACTACTCTAACATCCCCCCACAAACTCAAGATGCGTCTGCAAGTAGCATCGAGAGTTTGCCAACCAAAAAACGAAAACGAGGAAGCGGGTGTGCTTTAGTGAAGAAGTCTGCAATTTGTGATGAGGAAGTAATGAACGGCAAAGTAATAGTGTCGTGTTGAAGATGGTGACGAGTAAGATGACAATCAATTTCAATATACTTTGTCCTTTCGTGAAACACCGCATTGTGGGCAATTTGGATGGCACTCTTATTATCGCAGACATAGGAGTGGGATGATGAAGAAAAACACCCATATCGCCAGCAAGCCATCGTAACCAAACGATCTCGGTGGTAGTAGAAGCCATAGCTCGGTACTCGGCTTGATGAAGAACGAGAGATAACACTTTGCTTCTTGCTCTTCCATGAGATAAGAGAATCTCCAAGAAAAATGCAAAATCCGAGTAGTAGATTTACGATCTACCTGGATCACCGCCCAATCGATCTCGAGAAGGCACGTAACTCCAAAGAGAAGTAGACGAAAATAAGAGACTTTGAAAGATGGTACCTCTAAGGTAGCGTAAGATACGAAGAAACCTCCCCAATGAACAAATGGTAGGAGAAGAACGAACCGACTAACAATGTGAACATCATAAGCAATATCTGGGCGTGTAATAGTGAGATAAACCAAACTGCCAACAATGGCACGATATAGAGTAGGATCATCCAAAGGTGTGCCATCTGAAGAAGAATGTCGAACATTAACTTCAATGGGAGAATCAACAGTCTTAGTGTCGGTTAGGCGAGCACGATCAAGAATACAGTTGCATACTTGGACTGTGAAAGGAGATAACCTTTAGGTGACCAACTGACTTCAATACCGAGAAAATATCGTAGAGAACCCAAGTCTTTCATTTCAAAAAGAGAAGACAATTCTGATTTTAGCAGTGCAATCCCATCAACATCATTACCCGTAATAATCATATCATCAACATATAAGGAGAGCACAATAATACCAGCTGCAGTATTCTTGATAAAAAGAGCAGAATCATGATCACTACGACGAAAACCAAGAGAAAGAATAGAAACTGAGAACTTCTCAAACCAAGCACGAGGTGCTTGTTTGAGACCATACAAAGCTTTCTTTAGTTTACAGACCTCCCCTCGATTATGGATCACACCCGGAGGAGGAACCATATAAACCTCTTCTTGAAGATTTTCATTCAAGAAGGCATTTCTGACATCCATTTGGGATATATGCCATCTACGAGCAGATGCAATCGCAATAAGTGTACGAACTGTAGTCATCTTTGCAACAGGAGCAAAAGTTTCCTCATAATCTAAACCATACTGCTGAGAAAAACCTTTAGCAACCAATCGTGCCTTATACCGCTCAATTGAACCATCAGATTTAGTTTTGATTTTATACACCCAACGAGAACCAATTGCATTTTTACCTTGTGGTAGAGGTACCAAATCCCAAGTTTCGATTTTTGATAAAAAAGACAATTCTTCACCATAGCTTGTTGCCAAAGAGGGTCAAGAGCTGCCTCTTTGTAAGAAGTTGGCTCAAAGAGATTGTGAATAGATGACAAAAATGATGTAAAAGATGGTGAATAAGAAGAATAGACAAAATTAGGTAATTGAGTAGACTTACGAACACGTGAAGGATAACGGGAGCGGGATCCACGATCGCGGGAGGTGAAGAGATAGTCGCAGGAGGAGAGGAACAATAGTATCGATAGAAGCATCGGTACAAAGATCTCTGCAAAGATCATCTATATCACAAGCAAAAGGATCAATATGGAAAAGATCTCGATTTAGACACATTGTGAGAGCTAGATGGAATGGAGAAAAGAGGAATATGCTCAAGAAAGAAAACATGACGTGACACATATAATTTTTTGTGCAACAGATCATAACAACGATACCCCTTTTGACCATTCCCATAGCCTAAGAAAACACACATGGCGAATCGAGATGACAATTTACTACGTTCTACGTGAGGACGAAGAACAAAGCATGTAGAACCAAAAACTCGTAAGAAAGAGTAATCAGGAGTGCAACCAAATAATTTCTCAAATGGTGACACACCCAAGGTATGGACAATTGGGATTCTATTGATTGAATAAACAAAAGTAAAACACTTCCCCCTTCCCCGCTAGGAACAGAGATAATAAAAAAGAGAACGAGCGCTTTCCATGATATGTCTATGTTTTCTTTCAACACCATTTTGTTCGTGAGTATCAAGATACATGAAGTTTGATATATGGTTCCATCTAAAGCAAGCATTTCACGAAAATTATTAGAGGTATACTCCCCACCTAAATCACATCGAAAACACTTGATAACCGCAGAATGTTGTGTTTTGACAAGAGCTCGAAAAGAAGTATAAATGCCTAAGAAATCAGAACGACGTTTCATTAGATAAACCCAACAATAGCGTGTGTGATCATCAATAAAAGAAACATAATATCGAGACCCTCCTTTTGTGGCAATTGGAGAGGTCTCCAAACATCGAAATGAATCAAATCGAATGGTGAAGTAGAAATGGACATGCTTTTACTAAAAGGCAATGCTGAAAACTTAGCAAGTTTACAACCACTACAACTAGAAATATCATGAGTTTTCAAGTTCCCTAACAGCCAAGGAGAGGCTAAGTACTTCAAACGAGAAAAAGATACATGACCCAAACGAGAATGCCATAAATAAAAATTAGACGAAGATGGACCCAAATGAAAAGAAGACAAATCAATAGTAGATGCTGCAACATCTGGTACTCGAAGTTCATCCAAAATATATAACCCTCCACTCCTACGGCTGTCCCAATCGCCTGCAGGGAGTGAGGATCCCGCATACGACAAGAATAATCAAGAGAAAGTCACGAATAAACTTAATCGCATAATTGACCAATCAAACAAGATTTAAAGTAAGTTGAGGAATGTGATAAACACTAGGTAAAATTGAGAAATCGAAATATATCAAGTCGGTTTGAAATGTAAGTACAAAAACAATCAAAATGAAATACAAAGTATAAATCAAAGAAAAACATGAAACTATAAAACCAATTAGGGCTAAAACCCTAATCTCAAGATTTGAGATAAAGAGGCTCGAGTCTTGAATTTCCCCCAAGAATATCCCCAATCACACGGAGGCACAAGGTCCACCCAAAGAACTTAAGCCAAAGAATCACACCGAGACCCACAAGGACTCGAACTGCATAAACCCCGGATCCGTCAATATCTCCCACAAAACTTCGAGCCGTGCAATCGAGAACGTGAACGGCGAAGGCAACACTCACAAAACCACTCACAAACACTCTTGTATCACTCAAGAATTCACGAGACAGAGTAGGTTTTAGAGAGAGAGAAAAACACGAGCTTCAAGGGGAAACCCTAGTTTTTAGAGAGAGAAGTGGAGAACTGTAAGAATGAGGAAAGATCTGGAACAAGCCAATATATGAGAGCAATCAAGGGCTCGGATATAACCTGGAAGAATGGACGGATAAGATTGGCTCAAAGGATCCGCGGAGGTCAAAACCGGGTCCGCATGATCCGACCCGAGTCTTATCCTGGATGAGTTCACTTGTGGTGGGCATCAAATGGGCTACAAGTCCATGAGTGAGTGGGTCGGTCCTATTATTGATCATCAAGGGCCATATCACAAAGTTTGGGCCACACATCTCAACAATCTCCACTCGCCCAAAGACAGAAAGGGATATTAGGGAGCACAAACAATTAAAGAAAAACAAAGATTCATCACGACCAATTGCCTACTTAGCACATAGCATAGTAGGGCTTTCACTATAAGAAGCACATAGCAACTTATAGTACCAAAAAACACAAAGTAAGTTTGGGTTTTTAATCTGTTAGACTAATCACAAGCACAAAGCAAGTGTTCATCCAACGTGTTTTGGACCAACCAACAAACACAAAGTAAGTCGGCACCCCGGGGGTAATCACCAGGGGACAACCTAGTCACAAGTGTCAAAACTCGGTATTTTTAAACATGTTTGAAACTTAGATACAAAAAGTGCACACTTAGTGCCCATATCTGGCTTTGGTTGTATTCGGATGCAATTTTTTCAAGATTTATTAAACCTTTTGAAACAATGTCTCTTATATAATGAAACCTTACATCAATGTGTTTAGTACGATCATGAAAAACAGGGGTTTTTGCATAATCAATACCGACCGATCACGAAAAATACTACTACTTTACCTTTGAGAAAACCATTTAAATCGACCCTTTAACCATAGGGCCTCTTTTTAAGGCTTTAGTGATCGCAACATACTCGACTCGGGTTGATAAAGCCACAATATGTTGCGCTTGTGATTTCCAACTTATGGAATGACCACAAAAAGTAAAAATATATAAGTAGTAGATTTTCTTTGTTTTATCATTGGCATAATTGGAGTCAACATACCCTTTAAAACAATGCCATCTTTACATTTTGAAAATTTTAAACCATAGTTAATCGAATGAACCAAATATCTCAAAGAACCACTTAACAAAGATTCCAATGAATAATGCCAGGATTTGCCATATACCGCTCAAACAACTCACAAAGATAAGCTATGTCCGGCCTGGCATCGACCATAAGGTACATGACATCCTATGGCATTAGATAGGGCACATTTTTCATAGTTTGAAAATCAAGCAGCTTTTAGGAGATTGCTCCTTGCTTAACACAAAATGTGCAGCAAGAGGAACATTCACAAAGTTTAGCATTAGACATAGAAAACTTTTTCAAGATCTTTTCCACATAAGAAGATTGATTCAAATAAATCACGATTGTTTTCTATCCCTAATGATATTCATGCCCAAAATCATTTTGGCATCACCCAAGTACTTCATATCAAATTTATCACTCGTGACAAGACCTAACATGATCCACATATTTGATACAAGGATCGCAATCAAAGATATCATCCACATAAAGTAATAAAAACACGGAGAATCATTTTTCTTTAAAATACAAACAATGGTCATAATGACTTCTTTTGAATTTTAAAGA
Organism: Rehmannia glutinosa; assembly: GCA_016081115.2. Lineage (NCBI taxonomy): Eukaryota > Viridiplantae > Streptophyta > Magnoliopsida > Lamiales > Orobanchaceae > Rehmannia > Rehmannia glutinosa. The sequence continues at coordinate 6,586,908 of CM071936.1, forward strand.
CAACATACATTCATCAAATTTTTTATTCCACTGTCTTGGAGATTGCTTTAAGCCATATAAAGATTTTTTCAACAAACACACATACTCAGACTTAGATTTATCAACAAAACCCTCAGTCGCCTCATATAAATCTCTTCTTCTAAGTCACCATGTAAAAAAGTGTTTTAACATCAAGTTGTTTAAGTTCCCAAAAATTGAGCAACTAATGCAAGCATTATTCTCGACAAAGGGTAAATTTAACAACAGTGCAAAAATTTCTGTAATCAACACCTTCTTTTTGAGTAAAACCCTTTGCAACAAGTCTAGCTTTATATCCGATGAATCATTTTCATTCTTGACTTTGAACAACCACTTACAATCCACAATGTAACAAAGAATCGTGTTTTGGAACAAGAACCCATGTATTGTTGACATGCAAAGAATTCATTTCATCACTCATTTGCATTTAACCATTCATTTGCATGCTCGTTTTTAAAGCTTCATTGTAGGTTTTAGTGCTCAAATTATCTATAGAATCATACACAAAAACACATATGAGGCCATATGATAATCAGCAAATTTAGTGGGGCTCTAATGTTTCTCCTATTTCTATCCCCTGGTTAACAAATAATCTTGCGGACTCATTATCTTGTTCATTATCATGCACAACATTATGCAAGTCATCATTCACAAAGATCATGCACATCAAGTTGATCATGAACATTAGGCACATTCTCAAAATCAGTAGGTAAATCACCATTTTCAGGTAAATCATGCACAATTTCAGAATCAGGAGCAGAGATAGGAATTATAGGAGTATCGGTTTGAGTCTCCACCTCATTTGAAGTATTGGGGTTTTCGAGGAAATAGTAGGAGAGTTTTGTAAACAAGGCATTTCATTTTCATTGAAAACCACATCCCTACTAATTATCACTTTAAAACCATTTTCACTTCTGACCACAACTGCACTTTAACCCCATCAGGGTATCCTAGAAAACACATTTTAGTGATCCGGTTCAAGCTTGTCATTTTTTGGTGTGCAAAAGCTGAACATCCAAAAATTTAAGGTTTGAAAAGTCAACTTGCTTGCCGCACCACACAAATTCGTGGATATTTCCTTAAAGGGACAAATGGTGATCTATTAATAAGGTAAACAAATAAGATTGTATTGCTTCACCCTTTGACTTTTTGGAAAGGCCCGAGGAGTTTAACATGCTCCTCACCCTTTCCAAAATAGTCCTGTTCATCCTCTCACCACACCATTTTGGCCGAGGGTGTAAGGCACGCTTTGTGCCTTACAATACCGCATTCTTCACACAAAGTATCCAGGTTTTGATTACAAAACTCTAAACCATTATCGATTCTAAGGTATTTAACCTTTTTGCCGCTTTGGTTTTCTATCAATGTTTTCCAGGTTTTAAACTTTTCAAAGACATCCGATTTGTTTTTCAAAAGAAAAATAAAAACTTTCCCCGAAAAATCATCAATCACCGATAGAAAGTATTCTGTTTCCACCATGTGTGGGAACACTAGAAGACCCCAAACATCGGCATGCAAGTATTCTAAGATATCGGTGCGGGAGAATGTTTAGGGTAGGAGTGCAGTGGAAATTGTACTTTGTCTTTGTTTACCAAACACACAAGAGTCACGAAATGGCACACATGACAATTTATCATTCCCAAAACAGCCATCTTTATGTAAAATTTCAAGTCCTTTAGAACTTATGTGACCTAATCTCCTATGCCGAGTTCACCATATCATCTTTAACAGAGTTCACATAATTCACGAACATTTACATCGGACACAAAGTGTAAGTCCAAGCGCTACGATAATCTGTATAGGGGTGAATAGATTATCTCCATCTTTTCGATTTCGCCTCTTTTTTAAAACCGAATGCTCAAAGACAAATATAAAGGTGCGGAATGTAAGCAACACGCGTCGATTTAAAGAGGTTCAACCCACCTAGGGCCTAATCCTCTACCACCCCAAAGATATCCTGGATGGATTTCGAAAGAGAAAAAGATTTTATTAATAATTACCAAAATTATTACAACAAAATCTTACACCAACACCTTGAAGAGCACCACACTTTTCTTCAACACCACCTTGAGATTACCACAATCTCACTTGAAGATTACCACAATCTCCAACGGCACCTTGTGAAGATTACCACAATCTTCACCCTCAAGAGCACCACACTCTTCAACACCTCAACAAGAAGATTACCACAATCTTCTTACACCTAACACCTAGTTCACCCAAGTGTGTTCTTACCACGAACACTCACAAGGATATCTTGTGTTTGAATGACGCGACCACAAATTCAAGATTACAACTCGATAATTGATAATACAATAGAGTGCAAGTGTAATCAAGAATAGCCTAGACCTCGAGAATGTGAAAGTGAATAGCTAGGCAAATTACAACAAGAAATAAGACAATGTAAGAACAAGTGTATTCTTGAGTGTATCTTGTTGTTGTATTGGTTGCTCCAAAACTTCCTCTATTTATAGGAGATGATTGATCAAGCATAGGCTCCTCTTGGGGATTGAAAATCTGAGAAAAAAATACAATTAAAATCAAGAATATAGCTGTTAGAAATCAATCCCACAATTTAAGGAAATGTGTCTCATTGTCAAACGGTCATATTTTTTTTGTCATTAATACACAGGCGACGGTCGCACGAAATAGACGTTGGAAGAATACACAACAAAATAACACAGCGATGACGGCCGACGCCTACCTCAACCGGCCGACCATCACCCCAACCGGTCCCCATGGATTTTGCAAAGATCAAGTGTTCTGTTTCAACGTGAAACTTGCAGTGCCGTCGGCCGATCATTGATGACGGGCCGACTGATCGGCCGACGCCTTGATGGCACCGGCCGACCGCTTGTTTTTCCTTCCGTCTCATTTTCATTTTCTTTCTAAAAACATCTTCAGTGCGGGTTGCCCTATAGTAGGCGACCGGTCGACCACGAGACATAAATGTTGTCCAATTTTTGTCGAAAATAAAACCCAAGAAATACTCCGAAAATTTAGTAAAACATTTTAAACCAATCGAGAGTATTTAGACAACATTTAGAACCTTGTTTAGGAGTGAAAAATCCATTGATATAAAATCATTAAAAGTGTTGTCCATTATTATCAAAAATAAACTTGAGGAAATACTCCTAAAATATTAAAACCATTTTAAATCATTTAGGAGTATTTGGACAACCTTTAAAAGCATTGTTTTGGTGACAAAATAAAATCATCAAAATTAAGATAAAAACATGTATCAAACAATCTCCCCTTTTTGATGATTACAAACCAAAACAATTTTTACACAAACTAAGAGAGCAATTTTAGAAATGATTTTTCCTAGAAAAACATTTGACCGTTTGGAAGAACCAAAATTTCCAAAAATATTAAAGCAACCAAGTAGGGAGTAAATATTTTCCAATAATAAGCACAAGCTCCCCCTATCAACAAGCATATCAATAATAATGTAAAAGCAATTTTCCATAAGCTAAAAGCTTTGGCTTTTACAATTTGTTTTAAGAGCTTATAAGCTCCCCCTGTCACAAAACATCATTAATCAATTTTATAAGTCCATCAAGCAACAATTGGACTAAGAACAAATCACAACTTATGGCTTTTATGAGCCATAGCTTATAAACTTCTTTTTCGTTAAGCTTATCTTAGCTTTTATGAGCTAATGAGCTTATAACCTATTTCTCCACCTGTTTCTCCCCTTTGGAATCATCAAAAGAATGTTAGCACGATAAATACATCATATATTCATATCAAAGAGTACAACTAAACCGATGTATCGAGCTATTTGAGCATTGAAGCTTATAAACCAAATAGGAGGGAAAAGTCGAATCATACGACTTGTAGAGGTTTATGAAAACTCATTTGATTACCAAAACATGATCTCTATAAATGTATAAGACTTTTGAAATCGAGAGAATCATGTAGGTGATGAATTTTTCATTGAAACGTTTTATCGAACACTTGGCCAAAAATAGAAAAAGTTATATATAGTCCTTGTAAATGAAATCAAGCCAAGATTTTCATCACCAAATACAATTTAACAAATATCATTCATCAACAATCAATAAGCTCATCACAAACATATATGAATCACATCAAGAAAAATACATATAAGCCACAAGCTCAGGTTCAACCCAATTGAGCTAAAGATAGTGAAATTCTTACCATTCAATCGGTAAAGACGAGCAATGATGATGATAGTCGAGCTAGATAATCCCCAAAATATATAATTCATGCATCAAAACTCATTTGAAGTGAATTGTGTGTGAAATTTGCAAAGGGGACGAAAAATGGCCAAAAGAAGTTAAACTTGCGAATGTCAAGACAAACCATTTTAATCCAAGATTTTGCTTAGGGCGGCGGTCGTGGTTGAGGGCGACGATTGCGACGTTGAGGGCGACACTTTGCCCTCAACCTTTTCACCCATTGTCTTGTTCATTAGTTTTTCCAAAATCCGAATTTTCAACCAAAAAATCGATTTTTCGCCCTAAGTTTTAAAAACGTGCAAAATGCAAACGTAGACCTCATTCAATATACATTATGTCATAATCAAGCTCGAAATGAGGTAAAATACTCGGCGGTTAACGATCAAAAAGTCCGCGAGTTATCCTTGAGACGAATTAAACACATCTCAAGTTTTTGTTAAAAATCACAATCCCTTAAAAATATATCGAATCTCAATATGTTTAGTTCGATTATGACGAACCAAATTTTGAATACGAATAACCGTATAATAGATACCAAACTTGTTATCCCGAAAAAAAAAAATAAGAACGTTTTAAATCTTTGGATACAACAAGTCATAAGAAGAAGTGCACTTTCAAATATTTGAAAATTTCTTTTAATAAAGACTTTAATGAGATTCGTTGGGATAGTTTTTGAAGTCGAGCATATAGACATAAGGCATATGGAATGTCGAGTCTATAGAATAATACAAGAAAACATACCTCGAATTTGTTTGTCGGCCGATATGCCTTTCTCAACCTTTGTCAATCTTTAGCCATAGAGGTTGAGATGGTTCTTCTTCCTTCAATGCTTAACTCCTTCAAGAGTTCTTATATAACCATCTTCTTGGCATTGAATAATTTGTAGTCCAAGCAAGAAATTGAGCTCCCCATCATTCTCATCTCAAGCTCACCTAGTATCAACTTAGAAAAACATATCTTGCACAAATATTCATTAGTAGCACCATAAATATTATCAACAAAAATTTGCACAAGTAAACAACCTTGCCCTTTTTCAAAACAAGAAGAGTAGTATCAACTTTACCTTTTGTAAAATCATTTTGCAAAAATAGCTAAGTCTATCAATTGTCACAAGCCTTTTATAAAAATCATTTGCCTAAAATTTTAGACTCCGATAGACTTATATTTGAATAAAACCATTTAGAAAGTTGGATTTAACATCCATTTGGTAAAGCTTGAAATTTTCTTTAAAACAAGAATGGGCAAGTAAAATGCAAATAGCTACTAAATGTGCTATGAGTGCAAATGTTACAACAAAATTAATTACCTTCTTCTTGAAAATACCTTCGAGCTACTAACCTCGCCTTTAGTTCGACCAATGTTGCCTTGGTCATCGAGTTTGTTCCTAAATACCCTTTTTGTCTTCTTCATCACTATCATCATAGGTCATCCAATTGATCTAAGGTGTTCATAATAGAACATTTACATCCAAATATTTTGAGGTAACTAATATTTGGAGTACTTCATTTCTCATCTACACAACTTAACAAACTCATTACCGGCATCGCTTATATAAGCAAGAAAAATAGTCCAAGTGTAAAAACATGCCTCAATCATCAAGCATCACAAAAATATCTTGCATAAGAGCATAGTAGAAATAGACACTATATATATAGACCATGAAGCAATAAACACATACTATGCATTTAGAAGATCATCAAGAGTCTAATAAATCATGCAAGTTCAAATAAGCTTAAGAAAGCTACAAAAGGTCTCTTTTGAAATTTGAAAATCCGAAAGCATATAGTTGAGACCTTATTTAAAAGTATTTAAACAAGAGTTGATACGGCAAATATGTGCAATCAAATATCGAATAGTGCCTTTCAAAAATCTAAAAATCCTCTTAATGGCACTTGTATGAAATACTATGAAAAACAAGCACATAGGCACATGGCAATACATATATCGAGTCTATAAGAGTAAGAATAACACAAGTAAACGTACCTCGATAATTTATGCCTTTCTTGACAAATAATGACGTAAATGGCCATTTGTGAAAATATGTAAATCCTACACAATTCTTAAAACATATCTAAAGACAAATCATAATGATAAAAGTGTAAAGCAAGAGATATCACAAGTAAGCTCATGCCATAAAAATCCATAAAAGATGATAACACACTTTAGTCTACAAAAATGCACAAGAGTTTTAAAAACATCATATAAGGTCTTCTTTTTCAAAAATATTTTAAAAGCACAAGTATATATTGAAGACCTTAATTAAAAAAAAATAAATATTTGAAAACTCATTTTGCAATTAAGACACAAATAAAAGCATGCATAACAAAATAAAATGCATATTTAAATAGGAGATACGGGTTACTAATTACGCCATTTCCATGGGTTGTGTCGTTCCCATTGTTGATGATATCTTCCCTCGAGAAGTCACTTTGTTGATGATGACTTTTTGATTGCTCCATTTCCAAGGTTTGTTGCTTTCCCATTGTTGAAAGTCTCTTCTTCTTTGAAAATCATCTTGTTGATGATGTCTTTGCCATTTCAAGAATTGTGTTCTTCCCATTTTTGATTATACCCTCTTCTTGAAATTGGCTTTGTCGAAAATAGTTTCTCCTTCTTTGATCAAATGAAACGGTCATTTGATGTCTTCTTGATATAAATTTTCTTCGATCATTATTTCACGGTACCTAATATGACATTGTTTTGTGGTACCCTTATGTGTTTGGGTCCTTTGGGATTAGTCTTGAGACATTTAGGTCTCCAACAATAATTGGAGCTATTTCTAGCCCGACAAGTATTTACCGTATGACCCTTTTTACCGCAATAAAAGCATGTAATAATTCTAGGAGCATAATGACCAACGTGCTTAGAGACTTGATTCCTTTTCATGTGATTGACACCCTTAGGCTTATGATCAAGTTCTAGTTTCAATTATCACAACAATCAACAATATTGGTCATCTTATCGGTACTAAGTTGGATTTAGATAAATCATTTTTCAAGCAATTTATATCCTCAACAAGAGTACTATTTTCTTTCTCAAGGTTTCTAACCTTGTCAAGAGTGGTGGTGTGAGCACATGATAGTGATTCATAGGAAGTAAATAAACTATCCTTATCATTCTTTAAAACAATGAATTCCTTTTTCAAATTTTTGTATTTAACAAGTAAGTTTTGGAATTCATCTTGTAGCTCATCATAATCATTTTGCAAGTCACTATATTCATTTTGCAATTCATTGTCATAAGAAGCAGAGGGTTTAGAACTTACCTCGTTTTTCTTCGATGCCCATGAGGCATTGTTCAACTTGTTCATCATGGGAGGTTGTAGAAGGCTTATACCATGTTGTTGAATTTAATGTTGTATCCATTTGTGAAGTAGATGCTTTTGAGTTGCTCCTTTCATTTGCATATGCTTCATAGATGGCTTCTAATTTTTGCCATACTTCATGTGCCGACCGAATACCTACAACATGATCAAATTCCAAAGTGGTAAGTGAACAAGGTAAAATATTAAGAGCTTTACCATTTAAGAAGATGATTTTCTTCTCTTCATCATTGAGCTTTTTGAAGCCTTTTGAGGTGTGTGGTGTATCTTTCATCGGAATGGATTCTCCATTGATGACGGTGTTCCAAATATCGAACCCGCAACCTTGTAAATAGCATTCCATTCTTTCTTTCCAAAATATAAAATTTTTGGAATCAAACCGAGGTGGCTTGGTGGTGGAGGTGCTTGGAAAGTTGAGCTTCTTTTCGTAGCCGACGATCGTTTCTCTTCACTCGCGATGTGAAACGAGCTTGCCAAAGAGTTTGGCTTTGATACCACTTGTAAGTCCAAGCGCTACGATAATCTGAGGGGGTGAATAGATTATCTCCATCTTTTCGATTTCGCCCTCTTTTTAAAACCGAATGCTCAAAGACAAATATAAAGGTGCGGAATGTAAGCAACACGCGTCGATTTAAAGAGGTTCAACCCACCTAGGGCCTAATCCTCTACCACCCCAAAGATATCCGGGATGGATTTCGAAAAGAGAAAAGATTTTATTAATAATTACCAAAATTATTACAACAAAATCTTACACCAACACCTTGAAGAGCACCACACTTTTCTTCAACACCACCTTTGAGATTACCACAATCTCACTTGAAGATTACCACAATCTCCAAACGGCACCTTGTGAAGATTACCACAATCTTCACCCTTGAAGAGCACCACACTCTTCAACACCTCAACAAGAAGATTACCACAATCTTCTTACACCTAACACCTAGTTCACCCAAGTGTGTTCTTACCACGTTAAACACTCACAAGGATATCTTGTGTTTGAATGACGACCACAAATTCAAGATTACAACTCGATAATTGATAATACAATAGAGTGCAAGTGTAATCAAGAATAGCCTGGGACCTCGAGAATGTGAAAGTGAATAGCTAGGCAAATTACAACAAGAAATAAGACAATGTAAGAACAAGTGTATTCTTGAGTGTATCTTGTTGTGTTGTAGTTTTCTCTCTTGTTGTTGTATTGGTTGCTCCAAAACTTCCTCTATTTATAGGAGATGATTGATCAAGCATAGGCTCCTCTTGGGGATTGAAAATCTCTGAGAAAAATACAATTAAAATCAAGAATATAGTGTTAGAAATCAATCCCACAATTTAAGGAAATGTGTCTTGTCAAACGGTCATATTTTTTTTGTCAATACCATAGTGGGCGGGCCGGTCGCATTTAAATAGACGCGTTGGAAGAATACACAAAAAAATAACACAGGGCGGCCGACGGCGACCATCACCCCAACCGTCCCCCTCATGGATTTTGCAAAGATCAAGTGTTACTGTTTCAATGTGAAACTTGCAAATCTGCGTCGGCCATTGGCGGCCGGCCGACCGGACCGGCCGACGCCTTGAAGCGGCACGGCCGACCGCTTGTTTTTCCTTCCGCCTCATTTTTTTACATTTCTAAAAACATCTTCAGTGCACGGGTTGCCCTATAGAGGCGGCCGACCACGAGATTTAAATGTTGTCCAATTTTTGTCGAAAATAAAACCCAAGAAATACTCCAAAATTTAGTAAAAACATTTTAAACCAATCGAGAGTATTTAGACAACATTTAGGAACCTTGTTTAGGAGTGAAAAATCCATTGATATAAAATCATTAAAAGTGTTGTCCATTATTATCAAAAATAAACTTGAGGAAATACTCCTAAAATATTAAAACCATTTTAAATCATTTAGGAGTATTTGGACAACCTTTAAAAGCATTGTTTTGGTGACAAAATAAAATCATCAAAATTAAGATAAAAACATGTATCAAACAACAGGTTCAGCACAACAAACATACAAATTTCTCTTCTTTTCAGCTTTTATAACAACAAGAGAGCCATTTTAAATTTTCATGACTCCCTTGCCCACTTACCCTCCAAACCATCAGATTCAAGTGCAAAGACAAGACATCAAGTTATTACTAAGATCGAGAACATGCCTTACATCTTTAAGAGTGAGCACATAACCGAATCAAACTTTAAGCACACATCACCAACTCCAAATACTTGGCATTTCTTATCATTTGCCATAGAGATCGTACCATGTTTAACTTCGGAGTAATTAGAAAACAAATTTACGAAAGGAGACATATGGAAAGTGCATGCGAGAATCTATAAGCCATTGATTCACGCATTGATTGTGAAGGCACATAATTCACACTATCATTCACATCGAGATACCATAAAGACATCACCCATATGCTCATTCTTGGTAGCCAAGTTAACATGATCATTGGATTGGTTCTTGTTATTGTTTTGATTCCCATTTTTCTTATTGGGACACTCTTTGACATAATGGCCTTGTTCACCACAATTATAACATTTTCTATGTTTAGTTCTTGATTTTGACACCTCCTTTTCCCCCTTTTTTCCGATTTATCCTGTTAGAGTTGTTCCCATTTTCCTTGTTTGAGACTGCGCTCTAACATGCATGACTTCACCATTGTTATTCTTATTCCCCTTTCGACTTTTAAATCAAGTTCTTTACTCTTAATCCCATTAATCACAAAGATTATCAAGAGTAATATTATCCCCGCCATACTTAATGGCAGATTTCACATCACTATATGAGTCGGTATAGCATTTAAAAAGCACAATAGGAGTATAATCATCGATGTTTTTGTCACGAGAAAAGCTTTATATCTTGAATCGATTTTGGTAAACACATCCAGGTTTTCATCCATGTCCTTAGACAAATCCGTTTAAATCTAAAGAATTTTTCAAGAAGAAACAACTTAGAAAGCAAAGATGTTTGATATCAATTCCTTTAGTTTATCCCAAAAGCTTTAAAGATCTGGATTGTTTACCAACTTTCCTCAAGACAAAGATCGATAAATTCAAGATAATAGAGGAATAGGCATATTCATCAAGTTGATTTTGGTATCCTCGGTATCCTTTTCGAGAAAATTTTCCTTCAACAGACTTTGAAAACCTTTTGTTGAATAAGAATACCTTTCATTTTTTGTTGCCAAATGGAGAAATCTGTTTTTCCATTGAAAGGTTCCATGTGGTATCCGGAAAATCCGGCCATTTTTAAAACAAGACACAAAGTAGTCAAGAAACGTGAGAGGCACTCAATCAAGATAGTCACAATAAAAACAAAGAGGAAGCACGAGAGATGGAGCCACGTATATCGACAAAGCGGATATCAAGTTGAGTCGACAACACTAAAGAATGAAAGAATACAAGAAATCTTGTACAACTTCCCCTTGCACCTCGGGGTTCCACTACACTCTCGGTGCGGGGTCAAGAAACTTGTATGCTCGGGGTCTCAAGTCCAAGAACAGAAAAAAAGAAAGAGAGATACACTAAAGCCCACACACACAAAGTTTAGGGTTTAGAAAATCTCACAACTGAAAGCAAAGTTAAGGTAAAAATCCATGAGAAAATAGATCACCAAATGAACACCGAGTATCACCAAACCAACCAAAGCACCAACCCACCAAATCGGCAGATAGGTGCTCACGATACCATTTGTTGGGTATCTATCTGCCGAAAAGATAGAGACAATATATCTTTGAAGTCGGTTTGAAATGCAGTACAAAAACAATCAAATGAAATACAAAGTATAAATCAAAGAAAAAGCGTGAAACTATAAAACCAATTAGGCTAAAACCCTAATCTCAAGATTTGAGATAAAGAGGCTCGGTCTTTGAATTTCCCCAAGCAATATCCCCAATCACCGGGAGGCACAAGGTCCACCCAAAGAACTTAAGCCAGCAACTGTCACCGAGACCCACAAGGACTCGAACCAGACAAACCCCAGATCTGTCAATATCTCCCACAAACACTTCGAGCCGTGCACTGAGAACGTGAACGAAGGCAACACTCACAAAACCACTCACAAACACTCTTGTATCACTCAAGAATTCACGGAGACAGTGGTTTTTAGAGAGAGAGAAAAACACGAGCTTGAGGGAAACCCTAGTTTTAGAGAGAGAAGTGGAGAACCAGAAGAATGAGGAAAGATCTGGAACAAGCCAATATATGAGAGCAATCAAGGGCTCAGATATAACCTGGAAGAATGGACGGATAAGATTGGCTCAAAGGATCCGCGGAGGTCAAAACCGGGTCCCGCAGTCCGACCCGAGTCTTATCCGGATGAGTTCACTTGTGGGCTGGCATCAAATGGGCTACAAGTCCATGAGTGGGCTGGGTCCTATTATTGATCACTGGGCCATATCACAAAGTTTGGGCCACACATCTCAACAATACATTTAATGTAAAAAGTGATACTTTGTATGAATACACTTAATTTTAGTATATTCGGAATATGTATCATTTTTTACACTAAAAATATCACCTGCCACACCGTACGGCCGTCTTACACAAATTTTTGTCTTTATATAAATACTACACGAACAAAACAATTTTTACACAGTCTCACTTAGGTCTTAGAGTTCTTTGTCCCAATCGGCTTTTATTTTATACCTTGTCTAACTTAGACACTAGAGGATTATAATTTATAGGTGAGGGTCACGTCTCACCCATTAGGTAAATAAGTTATAGTTGTCAAAAGAAATGATATTATTGCGTGTATAAAACACATAATTTATAGTCATTGTGAATTATTGTCAAGTTGTGAGATAAATGTTTATTTCTGGACCCGTATTCATGCAATGCATCTGTCCGCCAGACACATTGATGGGAAAACATGCTTTGCTCTCTCTATCCAATGTCTTTTTTTTTTTTTTTCCTGAATCCTTAGTTGATTGGTTTTTTGTCACAATGTATAACAATGTTGCTATCGTTGATTTATCTATACTTTTATTTTGACCGAAATTATTGAACGTGCTTGATTAAAATAGATTTTATCAATTTATTTTGGTGAATTATATCAGTCAGTAATTATTCTATACAGTTATCAATAGTTAATTAATTAAACAATTAACAAATAAGAAAATCTGAGATCAAGTTAGATTATTGATACTAGCCCCTGAACCTAAATTCTTATACTAATGTAAAGTTGTGGCCATTTTTGGTGGTCTTTTGAATTAATCAAAATTTCCAAAGCCTCAACTGCGATACAAATAACACGTGTAATGATGTAATTGGCTAATAGAGCCAATTATTGTAGATAGATGTCGTAAGAAATGGCGGCTATTGTAACAGCAAATTTGTCTAACATATTATCACTACTTCGCCAAACTAAAATTACACAGAGAATAATTATTTTCAGTCTTGCATGTGTGTGTGGAATTAGTAGAAAATCTTGACAATATTTGATGTAGAACAAGAGAGATATGTTCAATTAGGAGTAATTTTGTGTAACCTTTTTTATTTCTTAAATGATTTTTGATGAATCGTGGTACAATAAAAGTCTATATTAGGTTCAAGAGACTCAATAAGAACGGTCTGGTTTATCATAGAACTATAAATATCACAAATGCCCATTATTTTGAGGTATGCCATTTAAATTGAATATATATATATATATATAGTTCTATCATTTATTTAATATGTTTTTGCTCTAATTTTGATTTAAGCGGGCCGAAGAATATTCTCGGCAACGATGTTTTTTAAGTACAATAGAGGATACTTGGGGAGGGGACACACACTCATATGAGATCGAACTGGGGTAATCACACTTACAACATAATACTCTAGTATTCTTGGAAGAGAAGATTGATCTATATTCTCCGTAACGATTTATTTTTATTGCAAACATAAAAAACATCCAACGATCATCTCATAACAATTCTCGAAAATTCAAAGAAATTCGCAATTAGACCACATCATGACTCGTACAATGACTTAAGGCAAGTGGGATGCAAGGGGCCAATAAATCATCAACTTGTTGTTTGATGCATTACTACTCCAAGTCTCCAACCTGTTGCGCTAGTCTTAATTCATCCATATCTGTCTTTTTTGTGGCCCAATTTCATTTGGGAATTAATGTCCTGCTAGGGCTTCCTTTGCTTTTTAGTTTTTTTTTTCTTTAGTGAAATTGGATGAAATTGGAGGAGTGTTTATGATTGTATTTTTCATGAATTACATAAGTTAGTATGATTTGGTGTTTGAGATATAGGATGATGTGTTTAGGCTGTGATTGCTTGTGGAAAAAAATGAAAAAGAAAATTCAAATATTATCTCATTTCCTCAAAATAATTAACTCATTTTTCTCCTTCTCTATCACGGTTCCCAATTAAATCATATTATTTTTATTACTATTTTTATTATTTTTATCTTAATCATAATAACAAAAGGAACAAAATAAGATCCATATATTGCCTATTTTTTGTTTATTTTTTTATTGTTTACTGAATTTTCATGTCTTATATTCTACACTATTATTGTTCATATATAAAGGAAATGAAAGGACAAACAATGGCCTTAATTGTTTGAGTTTAATGGCAATTCTTGTTTGACATAAAAGTTAGGGAAAGGTTTCCAAGATCATCGTATGTGGGCTGCGGCGTCCAAGATTGAAGAGAATCTCAACTTGGCCGACAACATACACTTGTGATGTTTGTCGTTTGAACCCTGAATGAGTTGATAAATCATGATGTCATAAATGCAGCAATCGTGGCCAAAAACTCACAACATTTAAGATTATTGAGATATTACGATATATGATAATATGAATACTTGTTTTACGAAAGAAAAATATTTATTGCTCGAAAATTCGCAATGCATGATAAATTGAATATAATAGGAATATTACCCGGGGGCGGATGCTAGAGGACTTAAAGCCCCCAAACTTTTCAAAAATTCCAATATTCGATATATATTTTATATTTAAATATTTATTTTTTGATTGATTTAGTCCCAAAATTAATTAGTTCCCCAAAATTAGTGGTCTAGCTCCGCCTTGTTAGAGACACAATTGTATTAAAATCCAAACTTTTTCGTACAAATAACTAGTTTTTGGTTGCATAATAGTATAATATTTTTTTTATACTCGATCTTCCAAGACTATTTGTTATGGGAATGAGGCTATGTTAATATGGTTTAGGGTTTAGGTTATATAATTGTGGTCCAGTATACGTCCTTTGTTTTAATTTAGTAATGTATTTTGTTGCACATTACATATATATGTTAAATATATATTTTTCATAAATTATGCATAATTGACATATGTTGTAATTTACAATACAGGAGGCCTGCAAACTGCTATTTGTCACCCCTCAAAAATCATTGTCACTCAACAATTACCATCTTTAGGATAAGAAAATTACTCCTTCCATCCCAAATATATAGTTCAGTATTCCTTTTTGTGATGTCTCAAATATATAGTCCATTTTCCATATTTAATAGTATTTTTTTCATTTTTCCATTCTTTTACTATTATAATCCTATTTAATACGCATTATGTAATTTACACTATTCATTAAATAGGGGCAAATCAAGTAATTATTTTGTATATTTGTAATTTCCAATATTTTTTCTTATTTTATGTGAAAAGTCCAACTGAATTATATAATTGGGACGGAGGGAGTATATAGTTGGTGGTACTATTATAGTAGATATCTAATCTAGTATTATTTGTTTACATTCCAAGGATAATTTGAGCTCTATATGATAGGCTGAAAGCCTGAAAACATTAATGACATGATTGATATGTGAGAATGATGTAGTAATGGAATAAGTATTCATTGATTAATTATTCATTCACACGTTTTGTTATCTTTAGTGATGGGAATATTCGTTTTCATGGAAATCAGATTCCCAAAAGTAAGAGAATAGTCATTCCATCTCTCCACACAGTTTAGCTATTCTCAATCATAAAAAATGGCTCAATTTTATTTTTAATGAAATTATCTTTCTATAAATGACTAAAAATATTGGATATATTATAAATAAAAATTATTCATTTATAATAAGCTATTTATAATTTAAATATAGGTTATGTTTAATATTTTAATAAATCATAGTAAATTTCTATCAATATTCAATAGTTAAAAAAATTTGATATAGAATTCTTTTGTCAATTTTCTATAGTTTTTTATGAAAAATATATATTATACACAATATCATTTATATCATAGATATATATATATATATATTATTTAACACACATTAAGATAATCTTATGTCTATTTATGCATAATATTTAATAAAATTTATTTAAAAAATCTTATTTAAGAGTAATTTGATACTTAAATTATTTTATCAAATTACTATTATTTATTTATAATTACCAATCAAGAAATATAGATCGAGTAAGAAAATCGTTACTCATTCCTTCTTCCTTCTTTGTACATAACAATCATACAAATATTATTAATACATCGTCCCTTTCTTAAATTCATTTCATTCTCACCTAATTCCATTTTTTTAGGGGCACCTAATTTAATTTGTTCATACCAATCATGTAAGTGTTTGACTATTTGACTAAGGTGTTTGGGACAACTTAATCTTTTTGTTATTGGAAAATAAAAATCACTAATGATTGATTATTGGCAACCTCTCATGCCCATCCACGTGTCCAGACTTAACTCGTCACTCCCCCAAACAATGTCATGTTGGCTAGCGGCCAATAAATCTAACACGTTTAGTGGCTCCTAAGTCCTAATTAATAACGACAATAGCCAACAAGCTGCAATGTCTGGTTACACGTTTTTTGACTCCCTCGTTTTTAACAAATGTTTTTTTTTTCTGGAATCCATTATTTTAAATTTCTTAGTACTTTTAAAATTGAAAACTACTTAGGTATGAAAAAATCTAAAATTAAATCATGCTAGTGTTAAAAAAATAAATGTCACTTAAATTAAAAACTACTTATTTTTTTTGAAAATAAGTGTTAAAATGAATGACTTCCTTTTATTGTTGAAAAAGAAAAAAGGAAATCTTGAAATTAATTGTTTTTTTAGTATTGAAATATATTGTTTTCGTTAACCTCCCAAATTGGAAATTTGTTAATAAAATGGATTGAGAACTTCGTATTAGTCCAAGATTTGATCCAAAAGTCGTACCCGTATACGTTTCGGATTTTCCTAGTGACTTAAGTTATCTCTTATATCAAGTATATATCAACCTACAAAAAGAAAAAATAATGCAATGGCATATGCATGGGCGTAGCCAGGATTTTCGGCCAGTGCGGTCAGAATTTTGTTTTATTTTGCCAAGACGAATATCGGACCGATATTTGATAAAAAAAAAAAAAATAGAAAAATGAGGCAAATATGAAGGTTGTACTTTACAACAATTCTTTGCCGGTTTTCATAATCGCCATTATGGTTTCTCTATAATGAACTTTTTGGATAAGTGACTTATCCAAAAATATATTCTAAATTAACCACCAAACAATCATTATTAACTTATTATTATGGAATAGACTTATATACAAAAAGTCGTTCAAAAAATACTTGCAAAAAAACGGTTCATTATCAAGTTTGGAACATATATCTTTATACATATAATAAATAATACAATCATTTATCCACTAGTATACCTTAATCGAACCAGTAATTCTTAATATTTTGAGTCAAGATAGTAAGATTTATTCGTTTTTTAAATGTAACTCAATTCTTTTTATATGAACTAGATCTTCGGTTGAATTTTCAGTGCGGTCCAACTCAGATTTAACAAGGTCATCCCGAGATCGAGTGCGGTCCGCCGACCGCACTCGTCTCATGGTAGCTTCGCCCATGGGCATATGGAAATAAGTTATAAATAAAAAAGAATTGTAAAAAATCCCTGATTCAGACTAATAACAAGAGAACCCTGGGAAATTATTTTAAAAAAATCTTTCACATTTGATCTGTCTTATATTTTTTTCCTATTTATATGCAAAAAGTATTTCTTTTTTTTTTTTTTTTCAAACGTTAAGTAGATTCATTAACTCAAATTGAAAGTACAAGCCTGGTGTCAACTGACACCCTCCATATGGTTTACAACCAACACACCATAATGGAACATAGGGGAGTTAATCAACACAAAGACCTCCCCTCAACACCATACCAATCCTGGCAAAACACATAGCACAGTTCAACTAATAGACACAAAACAACAATAATCAAAAAGATGTTTTAATAGCTGGATGTCCTCCGAAATTGTCGCACTAGACACCTCGAACTGCTGATTATTCTGTAACTTCCTGGCAATGTCTTTGGCCTCTATCTGAATAATAATCTTAGCCCAAGATTCTTTGTGTGCATTCACCATCGACCATCTCACCGCCCACAGCAAGCACTCCGTATTTGATACAGATTGCTCCAGCCAAGAGTTCCATGTTGCAATTATAATATCTTGATAATTTCTTGCAATACACTTAATGTGATATTGTCCATTTTCCTGAAGTAAAGTACTGACATAGAGGGAAAAATGTCCTACTTTACAACCTTCAGGTTGAACAATATCCATTTCTAGTGTGTGATGCTTATGAGGGGTATCTAATGACTCTGTATGATGAGCAATAGATTTGAACTCCATCCATTCTGAATAAGCCAGCTCCACAATCTCTTTTTCTGATGTCTGAATATTTTGGAACATCCATAAATTTCTTGCCTTCCATAACCACCATAGAATGTAGGTAGAAAGTTGAATTCTATCCTCGATGTACGCCGCTTTAATCCGACAAATTTGAGACCACCACTGAGAGAAGGAAATTGAAGGATCGCAGTTATTCGCCCATGAAACAGGGGCCAACTTCCAAACAATTTGAGCTCTTGGACAGTGAAATAAGACATGCTCCAGATTTTCCGTGTTCTCCCCGCATATCTGGCACATAGGGTCAGCTTTCATGCCTTTTTTGAGTATTTGTTCCTTTGTCGCCAGAATGTTGTGCAAACATCTCCATATGAAATGTTTGATCTTTCCCTTTACCTTCAATTTCCATGTTTTCTTCCACATGTTAGCTTCATTTTCTCTCATCTTGCTGCACTCCGGGCTGAAGCTGGAGATCCTGGATTTTTTAAGAGCTGCCATATAACAAGATCTCGTAGTGAAATGTCCTTTTGGCTCGAAATGCCACACCAATCTGTCTTTGCAACCTGTGACACTAATTGGAATCTTGAGAATACAAGAAGCATCATAATCAGAAAAAGAACTAAGAATGAGATCTTTATTCCAGCACATTCCATCAATATCCATAAGTTCTCTAGCCCACCTAATATCACAATCACCCCTCATCTGGCCCGTAGGTTTAAAATTGGGAGTATCAGGAATCCATGGAGAATTCCATACTTGGACAGATTTACCATCTCCAATTTGATACCTAAGACCCATTTGGAGAGTGTTCCTTGCAGCGAGCCAACATTTCCAAAGCCAAGAATCACTACTCTTAGTGGAGACTTCAAAGAGTTTCTGCTTATACAAATATTTTCCCCTCATAACTTGACTCATCAAGAGATTGGGCTTGGTAACAACTCTCCAGAGTTGTTTAGCCAGAAGAGATTCATTAAAGAGGCAAATATCTTTAAAGCCCATCCCCCCATGTCTTTAGGAAGAGCAAGTTTGGACCATTTAGACCAATGAATTTTTTTAGGGCCCTCCAATGAACTACCCCACCAAAATTTAGCAGACAACTGACAAATATCTTTACAGACGCAGATTGGGAGTTTAAAGCACGACATCACATATGTGGGGAGCGCACTAATCACAGATTTTAAGAGCACTTCTTTGCCAGCAGGGCTAAGAAATTTGTTCTTCCAGTTAGTGATTCTATTTTTAACCACATCTGTGATGTACTTGAATGTGTCTTTTTTAGATCTACCAATACCAAAAGGCAGTCCCAAATATTTCGAGCATTTATGTTCAGTGATACCTTGAAGAATATGACAAATTTCACTCCTGGTAGTTGAATGGGTGTTCTTGCTAAAAAGGACTGAAGATTTATCGATATTAACAAGCTGTCCAGATGCCATGCAATAATTATGAAGGATGCTGTGAATAGTTTGGGCATGGTGGATGTCAGCTTCACAAAAAATGATAGAATCATCAGCAAAAAAGAGGTGGGTAATGACAGGAGCATGCCTACCGACTCTAAGGCCTTGGAAATTTCTGGAAATCGACGCTTGTTTGAAAAGATTGGACAAAGCTTCAGACAAAATAATAAAGAGGTATGGAGATAGGGGGTCGCCATGTCTAATACCTCTAGAGGGAATCAGATACCCCTCGGCTTGCCCATTAATATTGAAGGAAAATGAAGCGGAGCTAATACAAGCTAGGATCCAAGAAACAAATAAGGGGTCAAAACCCATTTTGTGCATAATTGCAGCAAGAAAATGCCACTCAACTCTATCATATGCCTTAGCCATATCCAGTTTGAGGGCCATAAACGCATGTTTACCCGATCTATGGTGGTTAAGAAAATGTACACATTCATTAGCAATTACCACATTATCAATGATTTGTCTACCCGGGATAAAAGCGGACTGGTTTAGACTAATGCATTTGTGGAGAACAAGTTTGAGTCTATTCGCAATTACTTTGGAAATAACCTTGTAGGTTACATTACAAAGGCTAATAGGTCTGAAATGGGCAATAGACGTGGGATTTTTAATTTTTGGGATCAGTGTGATAAGTGTGTGGTTAGTGGACTTAGGCATATTACCACAGGAAAAGAAATGAGATACAGAAGCAATAAACTCAGATTTAATATACGGCCAGGCAAATTGGAAAAATAAGGGTGTCATGCCATCCATACCTGGGGCCTTATTAGGGTTCATCTCCTGTAGGGCTTTATTTATTTCATCTTCCTTCACTGGCCTGGTGAGAGCTTGGTTCATTTGGGCTGTAATAGTAATTGAGATTCCATCCAAAATTGGCAACTTCAAATCCGGATGAGATGACTGAAAAAGATCTGAGTAGTAATTAGTCACCTCCTTCACCACTTCCTCCTTATTAGAGCAAATCGAACCATCCGCTTTCATCAGTTTCTCAATAGAATTTTGCCTCCTTCTTTGCACAGTGCTAGCATGAAAAAACTTAGAATTCTTATCCCCTTCTTTAAGCCACATCACTCGGGCTTTCTGTCTCCAATAAGTCTCCTCCTCAACATATGCTTTATTAAGACTCTCTTTAAGAGAAGACCAAAGGGTCCAGTTCCTGTTGCCGTCTTCCTTCCCAAGTTCAGCAAGCTGATTCTTGCATAATTTAATCTGTTTTGCAGCATTATGTATTACTGAAGAATTCCAATTCAGTAACCTCATCCTACAATTTCTGATTCTATTCTGAATCTGAACTAGAGGTGATCCCCCCACCGGTATATGCCAAGCCTCTTCAATAATCTTCTCCACCCCTTCCAATTTAATCCATCTAGCATCAAAGCAAAATCTTTTCTTCATGCTTTCAATTTGTCTCACAGCCCTTAGCACCAACATGTAATGATCAGAAGATGTCATATGACAATGTTCTACTATAGCCCCTGGGAATTGCATCATCCAATCAGGGGATGCCAGAATTCTGTCCAACCTAGCCTCCATAAAGCCCTCTCCCTTCCAGTTATTTGCCCAAGTATATGGGTGTCCCTGATATGGGATTTCAGCACACTGGATATTCTCAATGAAACTTTTAAACTTTTGAAAGCTGGAGTCAGGTCTCATCCTCCCTCCCCTTTTCTCAAAATTAGATGTTATGTCATTGAAGTCCCCACCAATGGCCCATATATTTCCCCACTTCTGTTTCTCCCATAAAAAGTAATCCCATTGTAACTGTCTGACATCCTCAAAGTTGCTGGCATAAAGGAAGATAAACCACCTTCTCTCATTAACCCCCTCAAATTCAAAACACACTTCTACACAAAACTGACTAGAGAGAATTTCAATAATTTTGATCTTTTGTCCCCAGTATAAAAATAGTCCCCCACTCTTTCCAATTGGGTCCACACACATCCATCTGTCCTCCATCTTCAATCTTTTACAAACAGTAGCAATAAACCCCCTTTTCCTTTTGGTTTCAGAAAGAAAAAGTAGGTCTGGGAGGTGGTGCTTGAGCGCCTCTTTAAGCTGGGAAACTGTAGAGGGTCCTCCTAAACCTCTACAGTTCCACACACATACTCTCATTGATCACTGTGGGGCCATTTGGGGCTGGCTCCCACCACCTCGAGTTCGGTTCCTTCGCCTTGCTGATACAGATGCACTTGTTTGATTTTTTTGGGGCTATTTGTTTCTACATCAGAGCCCTCATCAATCAACGCTAATTCCCTTTTCTTGTTGTTTGTCTCAACCTGCTCCCCCAGAGTAGTAAGGTTCATCGAGTTTTGAGGCCTCCTCTGTCCTTGTGGCACCAATGCTCGTCTTCTCCCAGGCCCCACTTTTTTCCCTTGTTTTTCTGGGAGATTATTCTGTTGTGTGATATCTTGCAGAGGAATTCGTGTACTGTCCACTATGATAGGAATATTTGTCAAACCCTTCATCTCTACCTGACGTTTTCCAGTTAGCATTGAGGAGGATTGATCAATAAGCATAGGTTGTGGGAGGATCACCATGTTCTCCTTATCCTCATCCCGTTCGGTCTGGGGCAGCGATTTGGACTTTTCTTTATCCTGAGCCATACTCCTCATCAGTGATATAGTGTTGTCCTGTATGTTTGTACCCTTGTCTCCATTTCTATAGTCCCCTGTTTTGTTATCTGCATTTTGACCCATTTCCTTTCCCTGTCTGCTTTTGGACTCTCCCGTATCTTCTTCCCTGTTTTTACCCTCCTCACGAGCCCCTAGGGTACCATTTTTAGCTTTCACTGAGTTATGTTGTTGCTGTCCATGTCGATTGGCCGGCCCCCATTCTGTTGCCCTCAGCCAGTCGCCGAATTGGTCAAAGAGAGGTTTTCCGTTCTGAATATCATCTTTTCGCTTCGAACACGTTCTGTCACTATGCCCAACACGCCCGCAATAGAAGCAAAATGTGAGGAGATTCTCATATTTAAATTCAACCCACTGATTGGAGGAGCCTAACCTGATGTTAGTACCTCTAAGCAATGGTTTCTCCAGATCTATCTCAGCCATGATTTTTATCATTCTCCCCTTATTGCTCCCTGTTTCAGGTATGTGAATATCCTTTATTTTTTCAAAAAGCTTCCCAATTCTAAAGCCCGTTTCTGGTGCCACCCAATGAAGGGGTAAGTTCCAGATCTGAATTCCCATTTCAACAAACTTAAACGATTCAACCTTCTTGAAGTTCTCCTCAGTCCACTCACGCAAAATAAGATACTGGTTATCGAATGACCATGGCGCCCCTTTTAATACCTTGTTCTTGTCATCTTGCGATTTAAAGGCAAACTGGTAAGCGTTCTGACCGATCTCCCGCATAGTGAATGGTTCACGGGTTTGCCAGATGGATGCCATAGTATTTTTTAATCCCGAGAAATTTGCCCGTTTTTCTCCAAATACCCGACCCAGTAGACTCCGGGCACATTCCTCTGTGCTTTTTCTTACATCCTCTGTGTGCAGATCTACCCCTAGTTGTTCTTCTGCCGACAGCACGATGTTTTTAAACCTCTCCGAAAGGTCTCCGTCCATGAGGAATCTCAGTACCCAACAACCAAGTTGTCACCAGCCTGTGAAGTTCAATAAAATAGGAAAGAGATAGGAAAATGATAAGACAGGAGCAGTTAGTACTTTTGGGGGTAGCTATCGTATTATGGTAGCAAACAAAACTTAACAAATGGTCAAACCCTAATAAAGACATATGGAAAGACAGATTTGTAAGTGAAAAGGAATATGCAACGAATGATAACAAATCTTAGCCACCAAGACCCAAGTAATAAATGCTGCTGCAAAGACAGGAAGAAGTACTCAAATAGTCAAATCTTCTAATATAATTTTTTTTTTTTATTAATAAAAACTGTGCTAAAATCTAGATAGGAATTCGACACACATGGATGATTAAGCAAGCCATAAGAACAGACAGATTTAAGAATAAGAAAAGAAGACACCGAAAGCAATGAAGAAGGAATGTCCCATCCACACAGGTGGAACGGCGGCACTCTTAAGCAAGAGAGAAAACCCACTCCTAGGTCAGGAGACTTCCTTGTCTATTTCTTTTTTTTTTTTAAAAGGTGCAAAGATTATTTCAAAGGCTTGTATTATGTTTATCAAAATATTACAGTTACCTCCTTTAATTTAAGACGCAACCAAACCACAAGAGTATTTTCGTAATTTTAAAAAATCCTTTAATTTTTTGTAATTAGCCCAAACCTTAGGGGCTTCTTGCAATTATCTCTAAAAATCGATTAATGAATTATATATTCTCCAATAGTTTAATCTCAATATAATTTCTTCTGTTTCGGCCCACCAAACGAATTGCATCCATTTTTTGCTATTTAAATATTTATAACAAATTAAATACATTCTATAAACTCTGATCTAATTCGACATTTTGCTTAAATGGGACAATTCTGATCATTTCATGCAAAACATCAATTGGATTCTTTGAAGGATGTAAATGTTACATTCAGTGCTTATATTAGTTAAATGTATCTCACATCAATTGTTGTATTTAATTAAAATAATATAGGTGATGCAAATTCAACGCACAGTTGCACACATACATCTTATATCAAATATTTCGTTCAATAGAAAATAAAATACACGACATAATATTTCTCACACCACATACGTAATAACTTGCGTATAAGATTTGTCATCCATATGATATTTCAATACATTAAACAAATGCTATGTATATAAAATATCACAACATATATTATTCAATAACAATGAATAAAGAATATCAAATAAAACGTAACAGGAGTCAAAATGGGGAAAAATGTAAAATTAATTCTACATCTATAGGGGTGTTACAATATTAATCCTGTAAATTTTGAAATTGGAATTTTACACCTTTATGTTTTGCTTTTTTGGCAATTTTGGTCCTGTAAGTTTTAGATTTGTGCAGTTCTGGTCCTATAAATTTTAAGTTGATGCAAATTTGATTCTAATGGTTATTTCAATATCTTAATTATCCCCAAAATGCCCTTAAAAGCCAAAATAGTAAATATACCTAAAATCAAGTTTAAAAATGGTATCAGAGCCTATATTTTATTTATTTGAGTAGAATTTATTTATCATTTATACTATAGATTACTTAATGATGAAATAATTTTAAATTTAGGAATCTAGATCACAACCAAAGATACAAGTTATACATGTATTCTTTCCTAATTATGAAAATACAAAAGACATACAAATATGAACGAAATTACCACAACTAAAAATTAAAAGTTTAAAATTGCCATATATTTAAAGTTACATAATTAAAATTGTTATTTTTGCTAAGGGCGAATTTATCACATGACTAAAATTACAACTTCAAAAGTTGTAGGACTAATATTACAACACTTCTATAGATATAGGACCAATTTTGCAATTTTCACGTCAAAAATGTGTTCAAACAATTATCCCAATAATGAAGTATCCGCAAGGCTTCCTTCCAAATTCCAAAATGCCTCTCCTTATCTAACCTAATCAAAAATCCCCAATTTCCCATTTCCTTCTTCTTTATAAAATCCCTTCATTTCTTCACTCCCCCTTACTTCTTACCAACACCCACCTCTTTTTCTCTCTCCCCCGCATCAACAAAGCCTCCGCCGTGGCATTCAGGTTATGTTCACCGCCGGCCACCGGGAATATTCTGAGAGCCCCCTATCTCCGGCAGCTCTCGGCTTCCCCCAGCCCCGCCTGAGATAATCTTCAAATAGATACATATATTGAAAAGGATTTATAGTTTTAGAATATTTTTTCGAATGCCGTCGCCGAAGAGTCACCGGAGAGGAGGTCAGGAGAAGAATAATTCGAAGGGGAGGTTGTCGGAGAAAGCGGCGTCGTTTCACGGCCGAGGCGCCGGAGTGGTGGCGGAGATGCTTCCGCGGCCGAGGACGGTGCCGGATTTGCTCGCCGGGAGAAGCGCCAGCGGAAGTTCAACGGAGGAGCTCGGAAAACCGCCGAAGCTGACGAGGTTGCTTCTGCACGTGACTATACTGAGGAGTCCCGGGGCCGTGCACGTGTTGGTGCCGCCGGAGGCCACCGTGGAGGAATTGATTGCGGCGGCGCTACGCCAGTATGCGAAGGAGGCGCGGCGGCCTGTTCTTCCTTCGGCCGACGCTTCTGATTTCAACCTCCATTATTCCCAATTCAGCTTAGAACGTAAGCTTCTTTTGACTTTCTTCAATTTTTGGCCTCTCTGTTTCTCGTCAAAATTGTCACACTAAAACAATCAAAATATTTTTTGCGTATTTTATTTTTTGATTTAAGCAGTATTATCTGCTAATTCATTTTATTGCTGACGACAACAATAATTATTTAAATAACTATTCATATTTCTTCAACCGTGTTTGTTGACCTTATTTGCTGAACTCATCAAATTTGTAATACTTCGAAAATGTTTTGGATATTTATTATATTAAGAAAAAGTGAGGGGTGTTTAAATGAATATTTGATGACGTCAGTTATAATCAAAACCTCAAAGTTTTATTATAATTATTAGGGATAATTACAAAAGTTACCTTGAGGTTTGACCTAATTACAAAAAAACCCACCTAACTTTCAAAATTACAAATAATACCCCCAAGGTTTCAATTTGTCCATCATTGCAACCCTTCATAAGCAAAAATCATCTCAAAATCCCCCTTCGTATTTATAAATATACTGCAGTTTACCCCTTAGTTTTGACACTAAATCAAACTTGGGGGTACTTTTATAATTTCAAAAATTAGCTGGGTTTTTTTGTAATTAGGTCAAACCTCAGGTACTTTTTGTAATTATCCCTAATTATTATACCTAAAAAAGTTAGTAGAAAAAATTATTAAATGGGTATGTCTCAACAGGCCTGGATAGATCGGAGAAACTAATGGAATTGGGTTCAAGAAACTTTTTTCTCTGCCCAAAAAAGCCAGCGGCGGAGGCCACGGTAGAAAGTGGTGGCGCAGCTATGACGGCGGCGGCTTTAAACTGTTCGAAGGAAGCTGATAAGGCCATTAAGAAGGGGCTAATTTGGCTCAAATTCATGGATTGTTTGCTGTAGAAATAACAACAGCCTCTTTTTACAGCTAGTAATTTTTTTAGGGATAATTACAAAAGACCCCCTGAGGTTTGGGCTAATTACATAAAAACCGAGAGATGTTTTAAAATTACAAAAAGCCCCTGCAAGTTTGATTATGCCTTAATTTTAAGGGGTTAACTGTAATATTTTTAGAAATATTATGGGGTTTTTGAAATGTTCATTGTTTATGAAGGGAGAAAATGTAAAATGGAATCAAACCTCAAGGGGTTTTTTGTAATTTTGAAATATTTATGGGTTTTTTGTAATTAGTTTAAACCTCAGGGGTCTTTTGTAATTATCCCATTTTTTTATTTATTAGTAATAGTGGTAGGCGAATATTTTAAAATTGTAAATTTAGAAAAAATATATATATCTAGAGTATTATATACCCTTGTGGGCATCTGCAAAGTTAAGCATAATATTCAGAATTACGATGTGGGTGTCACAAAGTTGAGAAAACGAAAGGACGGTTTGTTTGTATACTCCGTGTGATTCCAAATAAACGTGTTCCACTTTAATAATATATTGTAGATTTTGGCTTTGAATAACGACATTTGCCTAATCTTTCAGAGTGTGAAGGAACTCAGCAGCTCCACTCGTTGGACTCAAAGAGATTCAGTCACTTGCACAACAATTAGAATTTGACCTCCCTCGGATTAAAGAAAAGGAGGATGCTAATCAAAACGAAAAGAAATGTTAATTAATCAAAGGCCCAACCGCCCAAGTGATCACCTCGCATGTATTGTATATATGGAGTTATGGTAAAGTAATAGAAATTACACCTAACACGATTCCTGCAGTCGTTTTCATGTTAGTTATCACTAGTAGGGATGACAATTTTGATCCGATCATAAAGTGCCCAAGGTATGACCCGCAATGGGACAGGGGATCTGGGCATCCCTTCCACCCACGGATACCTGGCAAATTTATCATTTTTTAATATATTTAATACTCCATCAGTCCCAAATATATAGTCCAATATTCCTTTTTTAGATATCCAAATATATAGTGCACTTTCTATATTTAATAGTATTTTTTGCATTTTTTTACTATTATAACTGTTCGCCTTATTTTTAGCTTCACCGCAAGTGTACGGTGTAGTTTATAGAATAGGATAAGCAAAGTCGTATCCACGGAGACTAATAAATTTATGCGCTAAGTATTGTATTAAGATAGTCTTATTTTTATTTAGACGATCGAAATCTGATAATTGTTGTAGAAGTAAAGACAAGATTAACCATAAAAACACAAGATACTAATAATAGTGGAATTATCAAGGGAATGAAATGGATTCCCGGGTTATGGTTTCAATTAATATTCCTCTTGTTGTCCGATTTAATCAAAGTCAAAGTTTTATCACTACACCTATAAGACGATCACAACGGTATTTTATCCTCCTCTCGAGATGTATATAAAGTGTAGATTGAAATATCTATCTAGATCTCTACTCAACATAAGATACACAACTCCCAAATGCACAAAAGATCATATATCCTCACAAATATTCACAAACCTCTCGATTATGCAAATATTCATGTCAAGTACTCAAGATTTAATATTGAAACTCATCTCTCGAATTATGAATCAATATATCAAACATGCTAAATCATTGGCCAAATGATAAAACAAGAATAAGAACAAAGTACTCAAATAGGCTTCAAGACAATAACTTCAATTAAGATTAAAACATTCAACAAGAGTTCAATTAATCTACATCCAAAACCCGGAAATCACAAGAAGTTTAGCTACTCATTACAAATAAACAACCCATAGACAAATTGTTCATATTCATGACAAGCTAAAATAAAAGATTAAAGCACAAAGAATGAGAAAACTTAGGGAAATGGATAATCTCTCGATTAATCTTCAATCCTCAAGCTTCAATTCGACCCGATTCTTCCCTTGGTTCTTCCTTGATGAAGTTGATGTATTTCTTGTGTTATTGGGTGTATTCCCAGCCTTTCCTTCCTCCCCTAGATCAAGGCTCACCTCTTCCCTTTATAGCCCCTCAAAAGTTCAAGAAAAAGGTGGAGGAACATAGGAAATTCCGCCCAGGGGCGCTGTGGCGCCCAACCATGTCATACGCACAAAAACCCGCCCGAGCGTTGTAGTGTCGGGCGTTGGGTGCTGCAGCGCCCAACTTTAATGAAAAGCCCTGTACCGGGCGCTGCAGCGCTAGGTGACGGGCGCTTGGCCCGCCCGGTGTTAGCGCCCAATACAGTCCGAATTTGATTTTGAGCCCTTCACCAAAGTTGTAGCCCTATCTCTTAGCTTTCCATAGCCACTTGAATCATCTCAATATCAATTTTGTAGAGAGAGTTATGGCCAAAATACGAAACGCTACTAGTGATGGAAATTTCAGACGCGTTTGGACATTTCTTCAAATCAATCTCTCGTTGTTTGCTCGTTTGTACTTCTTTTGATACACAATTCATTACTATGACTATAAACTCAATATAATTGGCTCTCAACATGGCTTGGCTACTCAAAATACTCAAAAACAACACAAAACTCAAGTCTAGGAAGCCCAAATCAATGGTATAAAACCAAGTGAACAAATACCCCCAAACTTAAATTGTTGGCCGTCCCGGTCAACGCTTTTAAAAACAAGATAAAACATGACTGGGAGTAATAAAAAGCAGAACGCACAATAACTCTATAAAATTCGTATTGTTCATCATAGGTGTCAAGCAACGAATCAACCAAGCCTCAAACATCTAACATAGAGCATACATCAAGGAAACCATGGTAAATGCTAAGAATCACGTCTCTCAAAGATCGAGTGTATACTCTCATCTCGAATGAATATAGGAGGTGTTTACGGTCAAATCAATTCAATGTCGCAAAATTACCATAGACTTGCAATTCGTCTCATATCTCCGCCACTAGAATGTATGCAATTTGTGAATGAAAAAGAATTTTTTTTTTGTTGTTGTAATGAAGGTTCTTTGGTTAGGGTAGGAAAATATGGATAGAGTGATTCAAACTCGAGCGTATAGACCGGTGAGCATATAAATCATCTACATTAAAGCTCAATATGCTACTCAAATCATCTCTCATTTTCATCAACTCCTCTTATCTCCATCTCCTTTCTTTCTTTTAAGAATCACCTCAAATTACAATCCTTAGCCCCCAAGTTCATTTAAATGAAACTCATTTACAAAGCCGATTTTTTTTCCGACATTTATACGAGTTTTCAACACTTTATTTCTCCTCATTTTCTTCCTCTTTGTTCCCACCAACCAACTCTAACACCATCTTCTAAAATTTTGATTTCACCCATTCACCCTTATTCAATCCCTTTACTCAATGCTATACGCTCAAGTTTTGGGTAAAAGATTTATCAAGTTAAGGCTTGAATTGTGGCTATCAAAAATTAGGCAATAGGCTCAAGTTGGCTAACTAGGGATTTCAATATCATCATTAGGTAAGCAAAAGGCTTGAAGGGCTAACAAAAATGGTCTTTGATCATTTTCACATTTCGCATACAACATGTGACCTTGACAGAGATACCAGAGCAAGTTCTAGAATTCTAACAACATGAATGAAACACTCAAATCATCAACAAGACTGCATAATGTGAAAGCAGTAAAGGCTCAAAAGCTCACAGGCTTGCAAATACGTAATTCAAAAGCATCAAACCATGTTTTTAATATCCACATGCTCAATATCATCTATTCATGGCTCAATCAACTCATACTCAACACCCAATCAAAACAATACAAATTTTTCAAAAATATAAGAGTCAAGTCTCGTCGCACACGGTCAACTCACTCCTTAAAATCTATAAAAATAATAAACGTGCTAAAACTGTAAACGTGCTTCTAATGCAAATGCAACCTAAAATGCTTTACATGCAACTATATGAAAACACACAAAATTCACAATTTTTTTTAATATATCCACACATTTCATATCAAAATAACTCTCTCTCCCCCCAAACTTAAATGAAATTATATCGCACGTAAGAGAAGATAGAATTTCAATATAAACCTGTGTGGATTGGACCTGATTTATTGTGGGGGTGGCGGCGGTTCGTGGCCCACGCCCTCCTTGGGCGTCTCCTCCGCACGAGTCGTGCGCCAAACGCACGGGTTGCTCGTGTGTGGGGCCGTAGCAACATCTCCAATTCTTCAATCACGCACGGGTCATGCGTTCACGCACGCCTACTACCCGTGGGTCGCTGGTAAAATCGGGTAATTTTTTTTTAAAGAAAACAAACAAAAACAAAAATCACACCACAAACCGTTGGGTTCGCCTCCCCAACAAGCGCTATATTTAACGCCTTTAGCTCAACGCTGTTAATTTCATTTCGTACCACCTTTGAATGCATATACTAGTTTGCTTTGGGTCGTGGTCAAGAACCATTTTTGCATTGTTTGCATCTAGTAATGCATAATTAGGATTTCCAAGAAAGTAGTGGAGTCCTGGTGTTGGAACACTTTGATTTGAATTACGTGCATATTGTTCGTATTCATACGCATAGTTCGTGCTCGTCTCATTCTGGAATAGTTTTCTTATGATATCTTGCACGGGCTGCACGGGCGTACACACATGGTTCGTGTGTTCCTTGTCCCGTTTTTGCTCCTTTCTGCATTACCACACACGAGCTGAAAGTGCATAGACACACAATTCGCATTTGGTTCCGAACTTTCTTGCTTTTCCAGGATTTTTGGCTCCTCATATTCGGTACCACTCCTTTGATGAATGGCACTATATTGTTCCTTCGAAAGCCGAGTTGACTTCGTGGTGCTCAAAATCGCTCTTTTTTGTTGTTGTTCACCAAAAATAGCGGCTAATTGGCCAATTTGAGTCTCAAGATTTTTCATCGTCATCGCCAACCGTGGCCGGTTGTAACTCTAACTTGTCCTTATTTGCTTCATCACGTGTAAAGCGGTCCCTCGTCTCGCTCATGAACAAACTTGTTTGACTCATTAACGAGGTGAGGGCTTCTTCTAAAGATGGTTTACCTTCCGCGTTAGTAAATCCATTCGTTAAATTAAAGTTTGATGGCAGTTGAATCACATTCTCCGTATTAGCATATAAAAAATCTTCGTGATTCCCCCAATCTGGATAGTAGCACGTAGGAATAGGATTATTCCAATAACTGTAAGAATTCTAGTTATTGAAGTAATTAACTTTCTCCATTCGAGCGAGTGTTCGTGTACTACCTACACCAACTCAAAGAAACAATCAAACATTGCAGAGGTAGAATTTACAAAAGAAAAATAAAATAAAATAAAAAAAATGTCTAAATTAAAAATAATTATATTTATCGCAATATTAGCACCAAAAATTGTATTAGTCCCCGACAACGGCGCCAAAAACTTGTTCGCCTTATTTTTAGCTTCACCGCAAGTGTACGGTATAGTTTATAGAATAGGGTAAGCAATGTCGTATCCACTGAGACTAATAAATTTATGCGCTAAGTATTGTACTAAGATAGTCTTATTTTTATTTAGACGATCGAAATCTGATAATTGTTGTAGAAGTAAAGACAAGATTAACCACAAAAATACAAGATACTAAGAATAGTGGAATTATCAAGGGAATGGAATGGATTTCCGGGTTATGGTTTCAATTAATATTCCTCTTGTTGTCCGATTTAATCAAAGTCAAAGTTTTATCACTACACCTATAAGACGATCACAACGGTATTTTATCCTCCTTCTCGAGATGTATATAAAGTGTAGATTGAAATATCTATGCTAGCATCTCTACTCAACATAAGATACACAACTCCCAAATGCACAAAAGATCATATATCCTCACAAATATTCACAAACCTCTCGATTATGCAAATATTCATGTCAAGTACTCAAGATTTAATATTGAAACTCATCTCTCGAATTATGAATCAATATATCAAACATGCTAAATCATTGGCCAAATGATAAAACAAGAATAAGAACAAAGTACTCAAATAGGCTTCAAGACAATAACTTCAATTAAGATTAAAACATTCAACAAGAGTTCAATTAATCTACTTCCAAAACCCGAAAATCACAAGAAGTTTAGCTACTCATTACAAATAAACAACCCATAGACAAATTGTTTATATTCATGACAAGCTAAAATGAAAGATTAAAGCACAAAGAATGAGAAAACTTAGGGAAATGGATAATCTCTCGATTAATCTTCAATCCTCAAGCTTCGATTCGACCCGATTCTTCCCTTGGTTCTTCCTTGATGAAGTTGATTTATTTCTTGTGTTCTTGGGTGTATTCCCAGCCTTTCCTTCCTCCCCTAGATCAAGGCTCCCCTCTTCCCTTTATAGCCCCTCAAAAGTTCAAGAAAAAGGTGGAGGAACATAGGAAATTCCGCCCAGGGGCGCTGCGGCCAAAATACGAAACGCTGCCAGTGATGGAAATTTCAGACGCGTTTGGACGTTTCTTCAAATCAATCTCTCGTTGTTTGCTCGTTTCTACTTCTTTTGATACACAATTCATTACTATGACTATAAACTCAATATAATTGGCTCTCAACATGGCTTGGCTACTCAAATGACTCAAAATACTCAAAAACAACACAAAACTCAAGTCTAGGAAGCCCAAATCAATGGTATAAAACCAAGTGAACAATAACCCTATTTAATATGCATTTTGTAATTTACGTTAATTCATTAAATGAGGTCAAATCAAGAAACTTTTTTACATATTTGTAATTTCCATTACTTTTTCTTAATCTGTGTGAAAAGTCCAATTGAACTATATAATTGGGACAGATGGAGTATATATTTTGCATATATAATATGATAGAGATATTGATAAAGATATGATATCGTTTTATTATCTTTTAGGATTTTAGAATATATTTTAGAATATCTTATATTATATTTTAGGAAGTGATTTATATGTTTAGGAGTCTTTTATTCTGGTTTATCTTTTAATGTTTTAATTAAGTTAGGACTCTTAGTTTGGTCTTATAAATAGTTGTTTTATTATTATTATTTTCAGAGGAGTTGAATTTTGATATTAATAAAAATGAGGGTTTTCTCTCAATTCTTGTCTCTCTTACGGTATTCATGTAGAATCAACATAATAGGTGAGCTTTAATCCTTGTTCACGCTTCTGACTGCATCAGTTGGTATCCAGAGATCGGCTACGATCCTTAATATGCCATCTTGACATCACTTCGGTTTTGAAACTATGAGCAATGACACCGCCGATTCGTCTGGTCGACTTGCAAGGCAAAACAAGTGCATATCGTGACGATCCAATATCAAGAAATCAAGAGATTTATTGAAAATCGATTTCTTGGTAGTTGTGAGTTTGCCTACGATATTGTGCCCCAGTTCACCCCATTGGAAACCTATTCCATGGGCATGGATGTTTTATTCTCAAGTGACATTGAAGATGATGGCTATAATGGGCCACCAATTTTTGATGAAAAAATAGACAACACTATCATGGAGGTTGGCTACGACGAGCCTCCAAAATTTGACGAGGAGATTGGTGGTTATAATGGGCCACCTATCTTTGATACGGAAGGAAAACAGCCGAAATTTGATGAGGATGCTCGTGGTTATGACGGACCACCAATTTTTGCCAATGACATTGAGAATTGCCATACGCATGAGGCCATGCAACATGATCTCAAGCCGGGGAATTTTTTGTCCAATACTAAGAAGGAAATATCACCATTTAAAGACATTGATTTTGGACTATCAATTTTCTTCAAGCCTATGGAAAAATTCATTGAGATCGTGGAAATCACTTATTATATGGCTCCAATCGTGCTGAAGAGAAGCTATAGACATGAAATAGATTGTTTTGTTTTTTATCTAGCTCAAATATGTTTTGATATTCACCTTGTTTTTCCAATCGTTTCGACCCCAGAGAGAATAATGGAGATATTGATAAAGATATGATATCGTTTTATTATCTTTTAGGATTTTAGAATATATTTTAGAATATCTTATATTATATTTTAGGAAATGATTTATATATTTAGGAGTCTTTTATTCTAGTTTATCTTTTAATGTTTTAATTAAGTTAGGACTCTTAGTTTGGTCTTATAAATAGTTATTTTATTATTATTTTTAGAGGAGTTGAATTATTAATAATATTTTGAGTTTTCTCGTTCCAACAATTCTTCATTCTCAACAACGTTTAATTGTTTGTGTGAGTTGATCGTTGGATCGTTAAGCTTCCGCTTGCGTCATAATATGGATTATAATAATATAATTTTTATCTATTAATAGTATGTCTAACATTTATAAATTGATAATAACAAATTTTGTAAAAAATACTATTATTATTGTTTTATTTTTTTGAATATAAGTGCCTAATGCATATTCAATGTAAAATTTATATTCATTCATGTTTATCTAGAAGAGCTTAGAAATTGAAGTTAATAATTTACATTGAATTTAAACTATCAAATAAGTTTATGCTCATGTTGTTATATTTTTATGTATTGCATACTCATTTATTATTAAATTATTTTTAAAATCTGAGTTACTTAAGATACTATACTAAAATATTGCAGAGATTTGATCTACAGCAGAACAAGTGTTGATAATTTCTCCTCGACACACAGTTAATCTAAAGATGATTTTACAAATACAACTTGTAGGTCTATAGCTTTCCGGGAAATACCAGACAATAAACTACTAAAATTAATGCATTTGTTTTACCAAGACATCAAACATAGCGTTTTAGTACCCATCAAACTAACAGTCTCAAACGAAGTCGAACATCTACATCTACAAGCACTAAACCTGCACTTCCTTGAAAGAAGAAAAATAAACTACAAGTTAATAATCCATAAATCTCAGCCTCCAATGGAGTTCTCAACTTGACACAATCCCCTGCAAATATCAGCCTGAACCAATCCGTTGGACCAAACTCTCGGACTGGAACCAAAACACCTGTACAAAATTCCATCGTAAGGTGCAATTACAATCGGTACTCAAAGTCTATAAGCAGGGAACCTGGACCTGCAAAACTTATAAATTGGGTGAGATATGTAACTCCAAAAAGTTTTGGAAAAAGAAATCGAACAAAAAAGTGAAAACTCACAAGCCCGGTTGTGTTGTGGGTACACGGTACCTAACTGCACATACCAACACACAACCACTAGCAGATAAAAATAACATGCATGCAAAAAATTTATTTCACTTCAAACATCTAAAACAAATATAGGACTAATTCGTTGGTTAAGAACATGACTCTTAGGACGTGAAGCATAATGGGAAAGTTCCATGTTGCAAAACATTGTAGCAATGAAGACAGACAACTCTAATAACTGACGTCATCTCAAACAACCAATAACTGATATCCTATTTGGCGTGTGTTTAAAAGTGTACCACAACGACGCTCAATTATGTCGTAATCAAATTAAGCATCTATACCTAATGCTTGTTACCTCAGGAGCTAATAGAATATTCTAAATCAACACCAGTGAAACATATCATCCTTTAATTGGAAGGAGACAAAAACCTTTGATGCACATATCAAGTTTTTGAAGAACAAAGTCACAATGAAAGGTAGGTCGTATAATAATATTTCAGACACAACCTTGAGTACCCAGCTAAGATAAAGAATTTCAAGTAAAAAAGAAAGGAAACACTTGAGTAAATAATTTTGAGACTGATAATGACACCAAAACCAGAAAGAGATAGGTTCAAAAACAAGAATAGAGGACAGAGTTGGGATGAAAAAAGAAGGAAAAAAAGAATATCAATGCCATGCATTCATGCACATAAAACAAGCAATGCCAAGAGAAGTTACAAATACACGCAA
Source organism: Rehmannia glutinosa (assembly GCA_016081115.2). Classification (NCBI taxonomy): domain Eukaryota; kingdom Viridiplantae; phylum Streptophyta; class Magnoliopsida; order Lamiales; family Orobanchaceae; genus Rehmannia; species Rehmannia glutinosa. Next base: position 6,623,331 of record CM071936.1, read on the forward strand.
GACAAAATTTATCATGTTCCATATGACAATTGTAAACCTGCACACCACCTGCACAGTGGAAAATGCGCAGTAAGCTATATCTTTAAAGACATATCCTTTCTTAAGAGAACTATTTCATTAAGAACAAAGTATGACAAGTGACAGGTAAGAGAGAGAGAGAGAGAACAAACCAGTGCTAAAATCATTAATACCCATATCCATTCTGCTGAGGTTGCTCCTGGCTAAGGTCACGATCTCGATTCTCCTTGCTGGCACGTTCAGCCTCTTCCTTCTCCCTGTTCCACTGCTCAATTTTAGCTCTCCTCTCTTCACTTCCTTCCCTAATTGGACTACGGTCCCTCCTGCCACCTGGGCTCCGGCTTCTACCCCTCCTCCTACTTGGACTTGTGCTTCTGTTCCTTCTGCCCCGACTTTCATGGTAATCTCGATCATCATACCTCCTACTACTGTGACTGCGACTTTCATGATAGCGCTCTCCATGGCTTCGATGCCTATAGGGACTTCTGCTTCTGCTTCTGCTCCGGCTTCGGCTATGCCTTCTCCTGTGCCTCCCAAACAATTGGCGTCTCAACTCCCTATATCAAATATACAGAAGTATCTAATTACGAGTCTGAAAATTTTAACATCATATTTTTCTTCTGCTATATGATAATAATGAAAGTACCTGCTAATCCTCTTCAGATGCATGAAGTTACAGTACCCACCACGGTTGCAAGCATCCTCCTCATACTGCCTACAGGTGGCTTCACGAAAATCTGTTACTGGAGAGAAATCAACAATAATGGGCCGTCCTGCAGGTACAATCATTGAACGCACATATGAAACTATCATCCAACAGATAAAAAAATATAATTAAGCAACTGTAACAAGTTGCAGAAAGCCCAATACATATGAAAAAGAAAACAAGAGGAACTAAAATTTTGAGACCTGCATAATATCGTCCAGTCAGATTTTTGAGAGCATTTGAAGCATGCTCTTCCTCTCTAAACTGCACATAGACATTGCCAACCTGCACAAAGGAAATGCTACTAATATTTATATGATCCACTTAAAGACATACCAAAATTTAATTAAAGATTTAAAAAAGGTTACCATATGGTCTGCTAGATTGTCACAGACGTTCAAGCTTTCAATCTCCCCATACTTGTTCAGTTCCTCAAACAGATCTTCATAAAAGTCCTACAGCACCGCATGAAAGGGATCAGAAAACTTAACAGAATGACCAAGTCCATAACACCTCATACAACCATTCAATAAGATTTAAAGAGAACGAGAAAGAACAAGAGTAATAATGAATGAAAAATTACAGAGTAGAGACCCAGCAGCGATTCTTGACAACAATAACGGTAGAAAAATGAAGAAATAACGAGATGTTCTGCTCAACTTAAGATACACATTTGTCTAAAATGCACTTGCTCAGATCCCAAATTTTCAAATCCAGATAACATAAGATACAAGTGGTTAACAATTGGTCACCTTCAATATTTTGTGTCCATTCAACTATATATTAACAGAGGCCACTTATAGTCCCGCCAGACAACATACTAGCATCCAACTCAACAAATATACAATAAACAAATAATAGCTACGCATGAAAATCAATAAGTGTTGTCAAAACATAATAAAAAAACAAGGATAATGCCAAATTCATGTTCAAATAGTACTTTAGTGAAGTTCATATTCAAATAGCACTTTAGTCAAAATCATATTCAAATAACACTTTAGTCAAAAACATTTTCAAACAGCAGTTTAGCAAATAAACAAGAACACTTTAACGGAAAAAAATCAGACACTAACTCAAATTATATTAGTTACTCTTTTTTTATGAGCAACATCATGGAAAAATTAAGCCAAGGAGCTTCAGAAAATAAACATTAGAAAATAAACAAAAACAATAGCCCATTTATAATCGCAAATCCTCTTTCCTCACATTATTCACATACTGTTGACCATATTAATAAATTGCAACCCCAAACCTAAAAATTCATATTTGTTCTTTTCTTCAGAGCATCCAAAAACACAAAGTTGAACTCAAAACACCGTAAATCTAACGCACATTAAGATCCATTAACTAAACCATCCCTAAAGCGGTAGCTCAATAACACCGAGTCTCCGAAAATCACACTATCAAACACAAAAGAAACAATAATTGTTCACAATTCTAAAAAGAGATTGAACGAAGAAAAGGGGAAAAAAAGAACCTCGAAGTGTTCCTGCATCTTTTTTGGGTCGATTGGTTGGCCCTGAGCGTCGACTCCAGGGGTGATCATGTCGGGGCGCTGGTACATGTTGGACAGCAAAAGCGTGGGGCTAATACTGGGCTTCGTGTGGAGACGCGAGCAACGGTCTCCGTGCCTGCACGCCCCTATCTTGAAGTAGAATGGGCAGTTCACCCGATCCTTCTCCGTTCCAAAAATGGACGCTAAGTGCTCCGCCATTGCAGAAATCAATAACCAGAAGCTTCTGTTTTTCAATTCCTTACACTCCAAAATTTCTCAAATTAGGGTTTGGAAGAAAGATGGGGATTGAAAGAGAGAGAGAGAGATAGACAAGAACTATCTATATACGAGGACGAGGGGTTAATTAAGTCTACTTCTGGATTCTTCCAAAGCTTAATAAATAATATATAAAGATTATTAAAGGTGCATTTGCAAAGCGGTGGTTTGCCCGAGTGGTTAAGGGGGAAGACTTAAGATCTTCTGCACATAAGTGCGCGTGGGTTCGAACCCCACCGCCACCATATTTTGTGATTTTTTTATAAATATTTATTTCCAAGTAATTTTATAATTTTTACTCTTTTATAATCCATATTTCTCTAATTCTTGATAGTAATTTTTTGGGCACAAATAATACAGATATCCACTCAAAAATTAAAATGTTTCTAAAGTTAAAAATAATATGAGAATTCTTTGATAAAAGTAAATTTCAATGTTAAGGTTATTGTATATTTTAAACGTTCTCTTCGATTCATTTGATAAAATATTTCTTGCGCAGTTACTGTTATTCTAAAAATAACACAATAATCCCCTAAAAAAAATGGAAAAAACACACACACACACGCACACTATTTGGAAACTACTTCAAAAAATCAATAATCTTTTTTTGTTTTTTGAAAAAAAACTATAATTTATAGAAACTTCCTTATCGCTTTTAAGCATTCTCTCTTTCTCTCAAATTTTATTATTTTTTTTTTTTGAATCTTTCTCTCAAATTAGTTTCGGTTGAACTTAGTGTTTTTTCTTACTTGGACTTTACTCTAAATTTCCTGAAGCCCATTTGCATGAAATTCACCTTTAAAGTCCATATTTGATATTTGTGTGGCCCAACACAATAGCGTATGTCATAATAATGATCTTCTTTAGTAATTATATGTACTAATAATGAAAATACTTTTTTGTTTTGAGAGAATGCAACTATTGAAATAAAGAAAAAGAAGTTTGTACAAATAACAATAAATATTTTGAGAGAATGCATTGCCACTATTACAAATTTAACAATAACAATAAATATTTTGAGAGAATGCAACTATGTTCAGTGTTCACAGACGTAATTATGTTCAGAGAATCAAAGTTGTCATATATAGTGACAACTCTATTACTTTATTACGATATCATCAACATATATTTCATTTGTAATCAGTAGTAACAAATAACAATTTAGATACTATTCTTGTAATTCTTAATTATATTTTCCTTTTTAAAATCAAATTGTGACAAAATAAAGTGGCTATCACTTAATACATCTTCAGTGACAAATTTGATGACGCCCGAGCCGAGCTGGAAGAAATTGTCCCACGTGGCCATCCAATGTAAGCACATAAGAGGGGCCCACAGGACGTCTCGAACCGAGCTGGTGATGTCAGCTGGAGTGCCTGGTGGCATGTCATTTTTAGGGCTCGGCAACCCTAAGCCGAACTATCGAGCCCGACCTCCGAGCTGAATCTCGCCGGGAAACGCATGCGTGGGAAATTCAAAATAATAATTATTTGCCCATACTTAGTGCTCCATTAGCACCAGAAACTGCCACGTGTCAGAGCGTAATCAACATGAGTCACCAAGTGGCAAAAACTTGGGCCTGCATGCGTGATTAGGAGGGGACATGTGTCCTTTTTAGATTATTTTTACTAATTAGTGCAAAGATGACTATTGAAAATCCATTTACTAGAAGAATTCCTTGGCTTAGGATGCTTTTTCTCTCTCTTGGGAGTTGTGCTTTCCTCTCTTTTGAGGATTTGAATTTTTTAGGCTGTCTTTTTTGAATTTTGTTATCCCGCCTATTTTCTTTTGAGTCTTTGGTTGGTACCCCTGTGTGATTAATCCTCCATTAATGCTCGTAAGCTTTTGCATTAAAGTTTGATTGCCATTTATTGAGATTGTTTGGTCAGTGGGTCTCTTTTCTCTGTTTTTTTTTTATTTTTTGTGGGGTTTTTAGGTGTTGTCTCTGTTTTCTTTTTTTTTTTTTCTATCCTCTTCGTCTGTGCTTGTGTGCTTGCTGGTGTGTATCATCTGGGTGGTTTGTATTTGCAATTTCTTACAGTACTACTTCCTAAGAGCTGCGCATGCCGGGGTTTGGTATTCCATCTGATGGAGCAAGAGTTAGAAAATAAGCTAAGAAAATTCTCCCTTTCGGCTAAAGAGAATGAAGTTATTAAACTTCTTGAGAAGGATATTAGTGTTAGCTCGGACGAGTGTTCGATGAGCTTATTTGGAAAATTATTTGGACAGAAAAAGGCAAATTTCGGGGGAATGAAGAAAACTCTTACATTAATCTGGCCGAGTAAAGAAACATTCGTAATGAGAGAGTTAGGGTTTAATTTTTTTCAGTTTATCTTCTCTTCGAAGGCAGACCTGAAAAAGGTCCTAGACTGGAAAGCTTGGAATTTCGACAACCAATATCTGATTTTGAAGGAATGGGAGGAAAACTTAAATGCGAATAGTGAATGTTTCAATCTCTTGGATATTTGGGTTCAGGCGTGGAATATTCCGAATAACTGGTTATGTTCGGAGGTAGGTTTGAAAATTGGAAAGTCATTTCATAAGGTTAAGGATGTGATTATTCGAAAGTGGGGAATGAAGGGCGGCGACATCCAAAATTCCGCTTCAGCCGTGGATATGCGTAAACAAACAAGTTGAGATGTGCTCTAATTCACTAGAAATAAGGAGGTGAGGGTGGACTTCAAATATGAAAAATTGATGAATATGTGTTTTTATTGTGGAAAGATTGGTCATTCTGATAAAGCGTGTGACCAGAGAAGGGAGGATATTCTCAATGAATGCTTAAAGGAAGGGCAATTCGGAGAGTGGATCAAAGCGGAAGATAATCAGATGAGTTATAAAATTGATAGAGCAGGTTCTCCTCAAAGGATGTCTCTATCCCGACTGATTATTAATAATACTGATCCAACCCTAGTGGAAAGTAGTAGTCAAGCTAGCGAATTGAGGTGTGGTTTGGGGAAAGATCAAGCACTAACTAAGAAAGCAAATGAATTAGTGGATATATGCAGCAAGCCCAAGTCTGTGACAAACCTCAAGGAAAATGGTGGGAGTTCAGAGTTGGATGAGACGCACAAGGATAATGAAAAGAATCTTGTTTCGGAAAGGGCCCCTCCAAGTTGTATCAGCCCCTGTGCCAAACCGGTTGAATGCGATCCCCTTGATGATATGGAAACTGAAATGGTGGAATTATCTAATTTCAAAAAGTTTACCAGTTCCGTTGTTAGTCCAAGAAAGCCTATGGCTGATATATCTAATCTTTCGTCGGCGGTTTCTGAATCTCTTCTGAATCTGAAAAGAGAGAAAAAATTCAGAGGAGGGCTCAAGAAGAAAGTTTCAGGGGAGGGCTGCTTATCTTTGAAAAGTGATACCAAGGAAAACAAAGCATGTAAAAGAGGGTTGATGCTTAGGGATGAAGTGTGGGATGATGAATCCAAAGGAGATGATGAGTTACACATAGACAAAAAAGCAAAATGGACGAATGAGTATGATGAAATGGTGGAGGAAGCCAGCCCTAATTGGCCCCGAGGTGATCAATGAAGGTATGTGTGTGGAATTGTAGAGGTTTGGGAGGACCCTCTACAATATCCCAGGTCAAGGAATTTTATAGATTCCACCACCCAGACTTTGTGTTTTTAAGTGAAACAAAAAAATAAAGCATTTATTAGTACTGTGAGTAAGCAATTGAAAGTGGATGATAGATGGAGGTGTGTTGAGCCTATTGGGAGGAGTGGAGGTCTTTTGCTGTTTTGGAAGGATCATGTTTGTATCAAGCAAATTATCCCAAGTAAATTTTGTTTGGAGGTTGAATTTTGTTTAGATAATGATGATGCTGGGGCTTGGATTATTTTCATTTATGCAAGTCCTAATTATCTTGAGAGGGAGGCTCAATGGAACTTTTTGAGGGATGTTTGCGGGAGATGGGGTGATGTGTGGTGTATGGGAGGGGACTTCAATGATATTCGGGTCATGAGGAAAAGAAAGGGGGGTAGGAAGAGAGAGTGAGAATAGTTTTGATAAATTCAATTCATTTATTGAGGATGTCGGTATGCACGAAATCGATCATTAGGGCCTCGAATTTACTTGGGCAAATAATAGAGATGGGGAAGGTTTTGTGGAAGAAAAATCGACAGTTTTTGGATCCTTTGAGTGGCAAAGCTAAGTTTCCCAATGCATCTTTTTTCAATGAATTTAAGAGCTCTCGATCACCACCGATGATTCTTAATTCTAACCCCGAGATCAAGAAAGTTAAAAAAGATTTATTTTTGATAACCGGTGGTGAAAAAAGATGATGTGATGGAGGTGGTGAAGAAGGCTTGGTATAAATCTCAAAAGGGCAATTCCCGTTTAAGCTTATGGCAAAAATCGCAGAATGTAGTCGCAGCTTTTTTTTTGGAGTGGGAATTTTAGATCAGCCTCTAAATGTAAAATGGAGGATTTGAAGCAATCTTTGGAACAAATGAGATTGCGGGGGTGGGGTGAGGGATTGGAGTAAGTGGAACAAGACCAAAAACCGCTTCAAGTTGAATATGGGTTAGAAGAAGTTTTTGGAAGCAAAATCTGAGTTCAAATGGCTTCGGAGGGGATAAAAATTCAAAGTTTTTTCATGCCTTTACCATGCAAAGAAGGAGAAGGAATTGTATTCAAAGACTTGTAAATTCCGAGTTAGTTGTCTGTGAGAAAGATGAAGAGATTGAAGCTACTATTACTGATTTTTATAAAGAGCTATTTAAATCAGGGTCTAGTGGTCATCCGAGCTTATTGGATGGAATACCTAACTCATTGCCTACCAAGTAATCAGTGAGATTGTAGTACATGTGGAGGAAAAGGAGATCAAATAGGCTCGCTTGATATGCACCCTAACAAAGACCGGGCCCTGATGGTATGTCTCCTCGATTTTTTCAATACTTCAGGATGAGATTAAAAATGATCTTTGTGGTGTCATTAAATTTCTTTAAGTATGGGAAAATTCTGAAAAGTGTCAATCATTCTCTTGTTACTTTGATTCCTAAATGTCTTAAACCTTCATCTATGTCGCATTACTGCACCCATTAGTTTGTGCAATGTCACTACAAAATCATATCTAAGATTCTTGCCAATAGGATTAAACCGTGTCTCCCTTTTTGTATCTCTGTGAGAATCAATCGCTTTCATTAAAGAGAGACACATTCTTGATAATGTGGTTTTGGCTCATGAAGCAATTCACTTTCTCAATAGACATAGGTCCGCAAAAAAGGTTTTATGGCAATCAAACTTGATATGGCAAAAGCATACGATCGTGTGGAATGGAATTGTTTGAAAATGGTTATGCTTAAAATGGGATTCCCTTCTTTGTTTGTTCAGTGGGTCATTACTTGTGTGTCCTCTTCTTCCTTTTCTTTTAATGTGAACGGCAAAGTCTGTGGTTATGTTATTCCTTCGAGAGGTCTTAGACAAGGGGATCCTATTTCTCCTTATTTGTTCCCGATAGTGTCGAACTCGTTCTCTAGCCTCATCAAAAAAGCCGTCACTTCCAAAAATCTCAAAGGGCTTAAAATCGAGTTCTAAAGGTCCTCAGTATCACCCACCTCCTATTTGCCGATGATTCTATCTTATTTTGTGAGGCTAGTGTGGAACAATCTAAGGTGGTCCTTGAAATCCGGATTCTTATAAGCAATTTTCTCGGACAATTGGTTAACTTGGAAAAGTCTTCAATTTTTTTAGCAAAAACATTGCAAATGGTGAGCAATCGCCTATCTGTCGAGTTTGTGTGGTATTTCAATTGTAAATCTAGCGAGATATTTGGGGTTGCCCTTGGCCATTGGAAGATCCAAAAAGAGGTTTTTAAATATGTTAACGATGATGTGCGTAATAGGTTAGTGAATTGGAAAAATAAATTTTTATCATTGGCGTGGTTAAAGTGCTAGTTAAAGCGGTTTTGGATGCTCTTCCGCTTTATGTGATGTCCTTTTGTCTTTGGTCACGGTTGGTATTTGTAAACGATGTGCAACTTGTTTTCTAATTTTTGGTGGGGAGCTAATGAGTCTTCAAAAAACAAAATTCATTGGAAAGCTTGGGATAAAATGACTCGTACCTAAGAAATTTGGGGGCTTGGTTTTCATGATCTTATTTTGTTTAATGAAGCCCCGATTGTTAAGCGGTGTGGAGAATTTTATCTTGTCCTAATCTTCTTGTGTGTAAAGTTCTTAAAGCTAGGTATTTTCCTAAAGGAATTTGTTGGATGTAGCCATTGGATCGAATGCATCATGGTTGTGGAGGAGTTGGTTGGTCATTTTGGGAAACCTTCAAGAAGGGGCCGAGAATGGCGGTTGGAAATGGTGTGTCTATCAAAATTTGGGAGGATCCATGGATTCCATTTGCATTGAACTTTAAACCTGCTAATCCACTTTGGTTGTGAAGAGCCTATTTGGGTGAGTGAACTCTTAACCAATAATGGAAGAAATTGGAACCATGAGCTTGTGTTGAGAACATTTTCTCAAGAGAGGAAGAAATTGATTCTTCGGTCGAGGTATGGATCAAGGAAAAGAGACAAGTTTGTGTGGCAACTTGAAGAAAAATGATGCTTTTCTCAAGTCTACATATAATCAATTGGTGTTGGAGAAAGTGGGAAGATGGATATTCTTTGAGCAAATGGAAAAATCAATCATTGAAAATTATTAGAACAGGAGTTGGAAGCTTCAGAGTGAAAGGCAAAATCAAACACTTCATCCGGAAGTGTTTCTCAGGGATTTTGCCTACTTTTTGTCAGCTTTTAGAAAAAGAGGTGTTGTGTTGGATTCGATCAGGCCCAAAAGGATGTGGGGAATGTGAGGAATCATTGGAACATTTGTTTTTTACTTGCCCTAGAGCCCAAATTATTTGGAAGTTGTCTCCATTACAATGGGATGGTTTGAAGACTTATCAAGATTCTTTTGTGATGTGGTGGGGAAAAATTTGTAGCACTTGACTTGATCTTTTCTTCTGAGGATACAACTTACTACATACATTTTATGGTGGTGTGGAAGTCCCAAATCTTTGGATTTTTGAGAATATTTGGAAACCTGAAGTGGAAATGATCCAGTCACGTGGGACGAATGGAAGGAATTTAAATCTGCTTTCGAATTCTCTTCTTTTCAATGATTTTTGTTTATCCGGTTTTTCTGCTTTTGTTCTCTTTTGGGTTGTTTGGTAGGGTATTTAGATACCATGCCATTTTTGTGGGATCTTTCGTTTGCTTTGGATTCTTGGAGGGGTTGTCTTTGCGTGTCTTTGGGTCTCGTGGAACTCGGTGGGGTCATTGTATGGTGATTCTAGTTTGATGCTCATTTTGTGCGATGATTTGTTCTCGCTTTGGATGGGTTGGTGAATTGATGAAAACTATTATTTGGATTCGTATTTTCTTGTACTGCTTATAGTGGCTTTCATCATCATTGTGGTTTTTGTTTGTTGCTTTTATTTCTAGACCATCTTTGATGGATCTCTCTGTCATACTTGGAGGAATCATTTGTCTCCATGATGATTATGGTTATTTAACCATCCTGTGTAATTATCTATTGAGGTTATATGAAAAATTATTATCGTTTCGAAAAAAAAAATCCATTTACTAGAGGAGTATAAAAAGTCTCATTTTAAGAGAGGCAAAAAAAAGGAGAGAAAAAGGCACTTGTAAACACACAGCTGTAAGAAAAGACCGACCCCAATTATCGGCTCGGCATTATAGTGAAAAGGCAGAATTAGCCACAAAGAAACGTTTATTTATGCTTCCACACCTTATTTACTGTTAGGAAATTTATTGTTTAGATTTTGATGAATGCCATGTAAAACTTAGAATAGGAAGTTGGCACCCCAATTCTTGTTGTAAAATGCATTGTAAAAATTTAGAGTCGGTTGTTTGAGTTAGGTCGACTACGACCTAACATGCAAGAAGACAACTGTAAAAGGAATGAACCAATGGGAAGCACTACACTGTAAAAGAAGTTGGCACCCCAATTCAAGTCGAGATAACTGTAAAAGATCCGTTGCACAGAAATCAAGAGAATTACTTAAACAAGTAATATCTCCATACCACCTTTCTCGAGTGCTCGGTCCCGAAGCGTGCAAATGGAATGAACCAATGGGAAGCACTACACCGTCGACGAGAACTCGCAAAGGTGAAAGAACAATTCATACGAGGAAATGGCAATTCCAAGGATCGCAACAAGACAAGCCAACGATCGCAAGTGACTTTCAAATATAAGCCTATCTCTTCAACGGGCAAATTTTTGAAAGATCACTATAAAAGGCGAGGAGTTTATTTGAAAAAGAAGAGAGACAAGTGACACAAGAGATAGACCTGAACCGAAAAACGTTCAAGCAATTACTAGAAAATCAAATATTCTCAATCCTCAAGCCTACACTACGAAAACATCAATCCAACACTCACCGTGAAGGAAAGATAACTTCAATCAGGTTGAAGAGAAAATATCGAAAAACAAGGGGTCCACATTCCACGAAGGATTGTAGGAAGGTTCAAGATCGAACCAAGTCTTAAGCTTTTGGAGGGCTTCGTGATCAAATCCAAAGAGCTTGAGCAAGTGAGTCAGTGAGTAGCAAGCGCAACGCCTGCCCGTGAAGAAGGTTCAGTCGTCGAGCCACCGAGTGATGATCAAGGCGTCTCCAGACGAGTCCCAAAGGATCAAGTCACCGTGTGATCAAGACTTGTATCCGGACTGCTACCACTTTGTATACGATCATTACCTAGTGGATTCCTCCAGGAGTTGGAGAAGAGAGGAGTAGAAGAATTACCCCATCTTCGAACCTCTATAAAAATTTCATTGTGTCATTTACATTTCAAAGACTTTAATTCCTCGCATTTTTAACTCGCTTATATCTGTGATATAAATTTGCTATCCACTTGATAATTTAAGTACTAAACCAAGCACTAAACTCTTGCTTAATCAAACTTAAGGGTGTTAAGTCTTCCCAATAAAACAAAAACCACAACAGTTAATTTAGAACCAACAAATTGAGTTATTCCATCAATGTCGGTTGAGTCATTGAGAGACTAACTCTACCGATTGACTAAATTGACTTGTCCATCAAGACACAAACAGTGTAGTATCAACTCGTATATTTAAAAGGACTAAATCGAAAATTTGGTAAGGTTTATTCAACCCCCTTCTAAACCTTACACTTACACCCCTTGGGACCTACAAGTGGTATCGAGCGGTTGGTTTATTGAACCCTCCGCATCGTTCTCAACTAGATCTCCAAACTTTTCAAAGTCTACTTTAGTACTTAAACTTTCAAAACTCTTTTTATCATTAAAAGTTATTATCATGGAAGCAAATTTGACACGCATCCCTATGTTCACAATTGAAGAATTTGATGATTGGAAAATTCGTATGCGAGCTCATCTATCAAAGATTACATGATGAGATGTGGATAGTAATAGAAGATGGGCCACCGCAAATCTTAAAGGTGAACACAACTATAAGAAGAGTCTGCACTGAAGGAGAAGAGGATGTTGCTCCCGGACGATCATGGTTGAAAAACCAAGAACTCGAGTGGACAAATGATGACAGAAAAGATACAACCTGGACAATGTAGCCAAGGACATCCTTTACAAAACCTCGACAAAGCCATGTTCAATAAAGTCAAATCTTGCAAAACGGCTAAAGAAATCAGGACAAGCTAACATTAATTTGTGAAGGCTCGAGCAAATCAAAGAAAACAAATTATCAAAGTGGCGACAAAATTTGAGAACTTCAAAATGATCTCGGAGAAAACCTGGATCAACCGGATGCTTCTGCTTCACAAAAATCACAAATGAGTATCAGCGCACTTGGAAAAATATACACGAAAAATGTGTATGAAGATCCTAAAAAGTCTTCCAAATTTGAATGGGAAATGAAGGTCATGGCACCGAGACATTCCATGGACCTATCAAAGACATCCAACCATGAATTATTCTCGGACCTCAAAGCCTACGAGTTTGAGCCGAGAAGGAAAGACCAGGAAGAGACAATGTACCCAAAACAATTTGCTCTAATTGTTAAAGATGGGAAGAGAGCCGAGGTCAAAGAAGTCATTGATCCGAAGAAATAGCCCGATGGTTAAAAGATTCAACAAGTTCTTCAATAAGAACTACAAGAGAGGAAAGGGTGAATCTTCCGAAGACACTCACTCCCTCCAAATCAAGGAAGATAGGCCAACCAAGAGAACATATCATCAAAAAGTTGAATATCAAAGGGTGACAATCCAAGAATGGAAAGAGTCGACCAAAAGGTTGAATATCTATCTTTGCCGAATCAGACAACCAGTGTCACGTGCCATTGATTGCCCATATCCTGTAGTCAACAAATACAGAAATGAAGAAGAAAGAAAGGTCTTGAGAAGAAAGAAGAAAGAAAAGAAAAAGGCAATGATGGCTGCAGAGATCTGCCGAGACACTAAGTCAAGAGAGACAATTGATTGAGAGAAGTGTGAAGGCGACTACTCAAGCGACTACGAAGAAGAAGCCCTAATCACGCTTGATGGCCAAAGAACAAGATCAACCCGACCAAGAAGATGAGGTACACTCTAACTCATCAAACTCGACTCTAACTCGATAGTGATAGTGATTGACACACACACTTCATCACCCACTCGATCTTTATGATTCATTAGGCAAAATGATGAAAGATTTTGAACACATTAAATCCTCACACACACTATTGAATGAGGAAAACAAATACTACTCAAAAGTCAAAACTCAAAGTGACTAAGGAGCCGAGTACTCTAAGTCAAATAGTCGATGAGAATGAAAGTTTAAAGGCCGAAAATGCTAAATTAATAAGCGAAATTGCTGCTATAGAGAAGAGGGATAATGACCTCAAGAATGTTATTGCCTCATTCACTAAGGCATCTAAATCATTGGATGATCTTATTTTGAGTCAAAGAGAATGTGTAGTCAAGACAGGAGCTTAGATTTAATTCCTCCTCGTGCTAAGTCAAACCTCAAAAGTAATTTTGGAAAAAGGATCTTCAAGCCATGAAGAGTCCGAAAAATCCAAAACTCTAAATGTTGCACACACATTCACTCCAAAACACAACAAGCAAACAAACTGCTTGGTTATAAAGGAAAAGAAAAAACAACCGATTGAGTGCGAAAGGACAAATGAAGAAGAGATTCAAATTTAGTTCCTCAAAAACTCCAAACAAAAAATACTGCAAAGAAGAATCGAGCTACCAAAAACCCTTAAAATCCATAAAAGAAATACATATGATGGGAATGGTAGAAAATATCTAAGCCAAGTGATTGGAATAATGTAAACTATCAAAGATGTACTTGGAATACAAGCCCAAATGGTAAAGGCCTACAACTTAGCAAAGGCCATTCCAAAAGTATAAGAGCTTTCATCAAAGACACATATGCACCTAGGCACTACACTCAAAGACACCACAATTACCCAAGAAAGGCAATTGATAAAACACATACGCAGTATACGACAAAAGAGAAAACCGTATGAACCTAAAATCCCTGGGAGCAATTTGCCAGATTAATTATGATTATGGCATCGATAGATGGCAACCCCTTAGTCAAAACATTTGGCTATAGGTTGGTTGGATCATCTTACAATTCTAACCCCTCAGACCCGCATAAGTATGGGTACCTAAAACTTAATTTCCTTGATTGCGAGTTCAAGAATAATTGAAAGTGCCAAGGAACCTGGTACATGGATAGTGGTCGCTTCCGGACATATGACAGAAATAAGAAAAATCAAAAATTCAAGGAAGTGAAATGAGCAAAAGTCATATTTGGAGGAAATGAAGCTCCCGGTGAAATAAGAGGCATTGGATCCATCAAGAGGAACGGATTAGAAATCACAGACGTTGCATATGTTGAAGGACTCAACTTCAACTCGCTAAGCATCGACCAACTCGTGACAAGGGTTACAATGTTGGATTTAACATTGGTACATGCCAAATCAAGAATATTGAATCGAATGAAGTTGTCTTTGCAAGGATGTAGAAGAGAAGAATATGTATGTCGTGGATTGGTCAACCGCAACACCAAAGACTGCTTCTACTTAGCAAAGAAAGACAAATGAATCAAGTTGTCGTGGGCACAAAAAGTCGAGTCACCTAAATTTCAAAATGATTAACAAGCTTGCAAGAAGTAATCTTGTGGAAGGACTTCCGACTCGATATACAAGAAGGAGAGTATATGTGACGCGTGTCGAAGGAAAACAAATCAAGTCATCATTCAAAGAAAAGACATGCCAATCTTCAACAAGAATATCGCATCCGCTTCATATGGATCTATTTGGCCCAAAGGAACCAAAACAACATAAGTGGAAAAAAATACACCTTGGTGGTAGTAGATGACTACTCAAGATACACATGGACAATATTCATGTGTAAGAAGAAAAAAGCTCAACAAAAACTACCACAAATTGATGAAGAGGATTCAAAATGAGAAGAGTCAAACCATTATCAAAATAAGATCGATGCAGAGAATCGAGTTTGTTAATGGAATAATAACTCAAAGATTGTATTGAGAATGGTATTGGTCATGAACTATCGCAGACAAGGACTCCACATCGAAATGGAGTTGCGAAAAGAAGGAAATGAACCCTCAAAGAAGCAAAGAAGGACCATGTTAGTCAAGTAGGGTTACTAAAAGATTTTGGGCAAGCAATCAACACACTTACTACACCCAAAACAGGATGTATGATAAAATGATAAAATGACAAAGACTCCCTATGAGATTTGGACTGGAAGAAAACCAAATGTTGCATATTTCATAATATTTGGATGTAAATGCTTCATCCACAACAATGGCAAAGACAATCTAAAGGCTTTTGATGCTAAAGTCATGAAGGTATCTTCTTAGATACTCACCAAAAGCAAAGCCTACAGAGTACTCAACAAAAGAACTATGGTTGCGGAAGAATCCATTCATGTGGTATTCGATGAGCCAAATGTAAATGGAGAAGACATTGAAGAGTCACCGATGATAAAAATCATCCAACCCTACGAAGAGTCCCTATCTTTGGAAACTGGAATTATCAATTCGAAGAAGATGAGATAGTTGAATCTCAAAAACAATGGAAAATTTGCAACTAAGTGATTACGAGAGAGTCGACCCAAAGAACACAAATTACAAGTCGATCAATCCAGCTAACTTACTCCAACCTGATGTAAGATGGCCGAGAGATCATCCACCGAACTTGTCATTGGAGATATAAGAGAAGGTGTCAAAACAAGATCCGTAACTCAACAAGCCATGTTCACATGCTTCATCTCGCAAATAGAGCCCAAAGACGTGTCACAAGCTTTGACGACACACATTGGATTCAAGCTATGCAAGAAGAGTCAATCGGTTTGAAAGAAATAAAGTATGGGAATTAGTGCAAAGACCCATACATCAAAATGTTATTGGCACCAAATGGGTGTTTAGAAATAAGATGAACGAGGAAGGTTACGTGGTAAAAACAAAGCAAGACTAGTAGCCAAAGGATATTGCCAAGAAGAAGGGATAGATTTTGATGAAACATTTGCCCCCGTAGCAAGATTGGAAGCTATAAGGATGTTTCTTGCCTATGCACTCACAAGGATTTCATTGTATATCGATGGATGTAAAAAGTGCATTCCTAAATGGTTTATCGAAGAAGTGTATGTTGAACAACCTCCAGGATTTGAGCAGACTCTTGGAGATAAGGTATACAAACTCAAGAAAGCTCTATATGGATTGAAACAGGCACCCGAGCATGGTATGATACTTTGTCACAATTCCTAACCGAAAATGGATTCACAAAAGGAAAAGTAGATAGAACACTTTTCGAAATTCAAGACAAAAAGAGTATACTTTGCTTGTTCAAATATATGTGGATGACATCATTTTTGGATCCACAAACAAAGAGTCAGTGAAAAGTTTTCAAACCCCATGCAAAGTAAATTTGAAATGAGCATGATGGGAGAATCGACATTCTTCCTTGACTCCAAGTGAAACAATGAAGGATGGAATCTTCATAAGTCAAACAAAATACACCGAGATTTAATGAAGAAGTTTGGTATGGAGGAGAAGTCTTCCGAAAAATACCAATGAATACATCACCAAAATGGACATGGATGCAGATGGCAAGCATGTAGATCAAACAAGATACTGAGCACTTATTGGATCATTGCTCTATCTCACAGCAAGCGAGCGGACATCACCTTTGTTGTAGGTGTATGTGCAAGATTTCAATCTGCTCCAAAAGAGAGCCATATATGACAAAGAACTAAGAGAATATTGAGATACTTGAACGGAAGCGAAGAGGCCTATGGTATCCAAAAAGGAGGATTCAAGCTAATTGGCTATTGATTCCGACTATCTTTGGATGCAGTGAGCCGACAGGAAGAAAGCACTTCGGCACATGTCAAATGCTTTGAAACAAAAATTTCCCTGGTTTAGCAAGAAGCAAAATTCAATAGCCACCTCTACAAAATGAGGCGAGAATACATAGTTGCGGGCGCTTGTTGTGCCCAAGTTCTATGGATGAGACAAGAAATGAAAAACTATGAAGTTGAGGAAAAAGAAATTCCAATCATGTGTGATAACACAAGTGCAATTGCCATTACTCAAAATCTCGTGTTGCACTCAAGAACAAAGCATATCGATGTCGGATATCACTTCATAAGAGATCATGTTGAAAGGAAGGACATCATCTTGGAATATATCTCAACTAATAAACAATTGGTCGACATCTTCACAAAACCATTATGTGAGTCAAGATTTGAAGAACTCAAACATGAGTTGGGGTTAATTGAATGAGCCGACACTCGGAAGAATCAAAGAAAAGAAATGGAATGCGAGAAAAGGAGGTGAAAAAGAGTTTGAACACGTAAATCACCAAGAATCACCAGACGGAAAGACAATACACAAGTCGGTGATAGTGAGTCACCAAGAGAACTCGTGAGAAGTAGAGTTAAATTAGCTAAGGGATAAGTTTCGAGTCACTTATGAGCAAAGTGACAAAAACGCAAATCGTTTTGACTAAGCGGGAATGTTTTAAGGTATACGTCAAGATAATGATGATGTGTACGACATAAAGCCGCACACCAAGCTTATGATTGGATATAAATCTTTGCCGCATTAAATACGAGACATTAAATGCTAAATAGGCGTGCAAAATCTAAGCCGTTGATTTCGATCACATTTCAAAAACCACCCGCACGCCCTTTCATAAACCATACTTAAACCATTTCCGTCCGTTTCTCTCTCACACTATCAAAACTGCTTCATTTCTTTCTCTCAAAAGCAAAGGCAAAAATTCTCTCGAAACCCAATCTATCTTCAAATCAATCTCTAAGTTTTTCTTTGATAAAATCCTGAAAAATGGCACCAACCTACGACTTTGTCAAATTAGGAAGCAAATCCACACCGGGTCTACTTGTGGATTTCGACGGAATGGTGAAACAGGGGTCCGACGACACCCTAGTGAAGAAAATCGCTGAAAAATTGGAAACGACCGGTGAAACCATTTCTCGGCGTTAGAATATCCGATGACCTATGTGGAGGAGGTCGCATAATTCCTACGTGAATGCCGAGATTCACGATGAAGGAATAAAGTCATCTGCTCACGGAAACAAATGACTATCTCTCCAAGGATTTGGTCAACATTGCTCACTATCGCCAGGCGGAGCATCGAGATTAACGGCCGATGTAAACCTGGCGGATGCTTGGAAAGAAATAGCCAAGCCCGACTATGCCGATAAAATAGTATACACAAAGAAACAAGAGATCTGCCAAGGAGAATTATCACAAGTCACAAGTTGGACATAGTTGCCAAATGTATTGACATCAAATTTGGCGACTTTGACCAATCACAAAAGCAAAGCGATTGTAATGGCCGCAATCATCGCAGAAAAAGAAGATAAATCGGGCTGAATTTGTCTCTACAGCAGACTGCCGCTGAACGTAGGGAACAAATTCTTCAAGGAAGATGGCTCATTTGGAGGATCCCTGGATATGGCCTAGTGATTGGCCGGCTAATGGAGGTGAAAGGAGTTCCTCTTAGACATGGGAAGGCATTCCATGTTAACAAGAGGATGTTTAGAGCAAACCTCTCCGGCGCACGAGAAGAGAGCCTATGCCAAGAGAGGCGACACGAGTGAGGGGAATCACCGACCAAAGATACTGATTGTTTCCTCTCACCCAAAAAAGTCCCCTGCAATGCTAAGAAGATCACGCCCCTGCAAAGAAAGAAAGCCAAACATGCTCCCCGCCCGCAGCAGAAGTCACCCGCCCCTGCAGCCGTGTCTCCCGCCCGCAGCAGCGGTCGAGAAGGACTCACAAATACCTTCTCCGATCGTCAAAAGGAGGAGAATCGACAAGCCAAGACGGCCACTCCTCGAGAAAAGACACACACAAGACCCCCCGCCACCCAAGACTCGGATGATACTATTTCGAACCAGAAATACCTCTGGTACAAACCAGGAGACGAAGACGAATTATCAAGCACTCCGAGTTGGAGAAACCAAATTTGAGTCGCCACTCAAATTCAGGAGATACTGGAGACTCGCTGGAGAAGTAGAGTCTCCGGATGTAATTGATGAAACAACTAAATCTCTGTTGAAGGCGATCAACAGAGGCAACCTAAGACACGTTTGTAGTCCACACAAATTAAACACAAGAAGGAGCCGATAAAGCGGATAGTGATGTGATGATCCTATCTCCACCTTACCCGGACATCCAAAATCGCCTGCGTGAGTGGAGGAAATGGAAGTTGAGTAAATCAAGGAACAGTTCCAACGGCCGAGTTTATAGAAGAAAGAAGATGAATCGTTAAACTTCCTCGACTAACCACTGTGCTCCCAAAGATGGATGAAGACAACTCGCATGACATCCTGCAGATCTTCAAGGACAAGGAGAAAAAAAAGCAAAGAAGAAGGCGAGGCACGTGAGAAGGCAAGCATCCATCCTATCTCGGCACCACTGACGAAACACACATCACATCCTCTCCTCGATGTCTTCTCCGATGATGATGAGGATCCTAGAATCTTTGTTGCCCGTAAGAGTTGCAAATGCAGCAAGCATTGCATGAATCGGAGAATCCTTCACGAGCAAAGATTGATGGAGGGACCAGGAGAGTCCTCCGAAACACACCGAAATTGATCCAATGGGAGTGGTTCAAAAATCGCCATCGTTGTTGCTTGCCACCCCACTTCCCTCACTTCTCGGAAGAAGCAATAAGGGACCTGGCGATGAAACTATGATAATGGGGACCCCAATCGAGCCAACCCCTATTGAAGGTGTGTTACCACCTGCCCCAACTACTGAACAATCAATCGAAACAATGGGAGTTTGGAGACGAGTGACCCCATTCCAAGTCACTCACTAGTGCGCGCCAGGTGAGGGAAACTCCTCCACTACAAAGAAGGTCGAGAGAATGTTGCAAATGACTACACAATGAATCAAGGAGGCGAAGTAGAGAAAATACAAACACAAGAAGAACAACAAGTTGCCATCAACGGCTCGATGATTGAGACTGTCTCAAATGAGGTGCCAACTACGAAGGCTAATGACGCTGCGATGCAAAAGGCACAAGAAGAACAACCCTGGGAGTTAACACTGGCTGGCGATGAAAGTGCAATCCATGGGGTTGAGACTCCAATGGATGCCACCGCAGAAGACCCTAAGACACCGACACTGTCGAAAGGGAGGACTAAGCCTCGCTGCGAGAGAGACTGCCGGAGGCAATGAAGGCCCACGGGAGGTTGAGACTTCCTGGGGTAAAGAAGTGAAGTAGAGAACATCCCCCCCGCTATCATCGACCCATCCGAGAAGGAGATAAGCGCACTTCATGATTCCCAGATAATCCCGATGTAACCTTTCTCGGGATCGAAGGCAAAGAAAGAAGAAGCTCGAGTCATCTCCAATGACAGATCCAAAAGACTCAGCTGCGGATGTTCCAAGCACGAGCAAGTCTCGATCCCAAGACTACTCGTCAAACATTTAATTTTGATGATGAGCCACCAATGGAAATCTTCTCATCGTCCGATGACGCTTCCGATAAGGCCGAGGACCGCCTACTCAATTGGAAAAATCGGTTGAGACCAACGAAGTGCTGAGACAATTGAGGCTCGGCAAGCTGGGTCCACTTCACAACAAAACCCACCAACCAGTCCACTGCGTAGGCTCCTCAAGTCTGCAGCAGGATCGATTCCTAAAAACTTCACGCGCACCGCTCATCATCGAACAGATCCCGGTTGGCGGTGATGAATCCTTTATAGAATCTTTTTCCTTTTTCCCTGGAGTACCCGACCTCCATGAAGAGTCGAGAAACGAACGCGCACGCTACCACGCACGCTCCCATTTTTCCATCGCACCATTGTTCCAGTGATTATGATTTTGACGCCGCATGGCCATCACCGCAACGGAAGAATCACCAAGTCCGCGAAGTGTTCAAGGCATTATTCGGCGAGATTGAACGGATGGAGAGGCATCGGCCTCTATGGACATGCGACCCAGACAACAGATGCCAATCTCACCGCCGACGAAGAGGCATAACAAACCGGGATCGGAATGGTGGCAATGGTAGAAGAAACAATGCGTGTGGAACAAGTTAGGTACTTCGAGACATTGTTCAACAAGGTCTTTGGTATGGAGAGTCAAAAATGCCGATGCAAAAACAAAGCCGAGAGAGCATATTGAGCACATGCATGAAGCTCACATTGCGCCGAGCTTAAGTTTGCGTGAGCAAAACAAGAGTGATCTACAAACGTTTGGAAGAGACCATGAATACAAAATTCACCTTCTCATGGCCGAGATGAAGCCGATTTCAGCAGAGTCCAACGCCACTCGATCCGAATTTCGTCTGCATACTCTGCAGCAGACTCAAGATAGAACTCTACCATCGCCAGCTAGACTTCCTACTTGCAAGTCCTGTTTCCGCGCCTCTCTCCTTTGATGATGCCAAAAAGGGGAAGAGGAATACCTAAAAAGCGCTGAGAAGCGGAAGCGGTACAAAGGAAAGTCACCGAGGAAGTGTTGAAACAAAAGAAAGGAAAGCTTGTTGAGGGGGAAGGATCGGCTGATGTGACCTTGATGATTGCACAAACCCCCCAACAAGGTCACTCACACAGTGACATTATCAAAGAAACCCTCGTGACTCGCCACTCCAACACTGTTGTATCTATGGGAAAAAAGAAAAACAATTGAAACAGTGGGATGAAGGAAGTGGAAGGAAGAATGGATGCCCGGTTATGAACATCTTGAAAGAACATGGAGGCATTCCAGGTGAAGCAGACACTTATGCCATTTCGGATGTCGGGAGAGCCACGATCGATTGATGAATTTAAAACGCCGCATCTGAAGGATACTTTGCAAAAATGTCTATGGCTCAAGCTTGGGACTTATCTTTGGGAAAAGGGTCTCACGTTATGTGAAGAAGGCCGACAGACAAAGACCACCTACGGCAACTCACTTTGGTCACTCCGCCGGTCACTCACCGGAAAAAAAGACCCCAAAGACAATACACGCCCAGAGGCAGAGGAAAAAGTAGTGGTGGAGGAAGAGGTTTGGACTGGGCCTGCCGCCCAAACATATTGAATACGTAGATCCGGAAAGAAAGAAGGAGGAGGGATCTCATCAATTTGGTGGGCTTGACCAAGTAGCAAATTTGCAAGTGGCTAAAAGTAACGCCGAGTATGCAAAAAGAATAGAAGAAAAAACAAGAGACAAACTCAATGCATGGGAGGAAAGACATGAAAGAATAAGAAGAGATGAAGGCGCCGGAAGGCATATGAAAAGAAAAAGAAAGCGGTGACGATGAGAAAAAGAGAAGGAGAGAAGAAAATGCTTGAACAAGATGAAAGAAGGAGACAATGAAGGAGATGAAGTGTTGTTGTCCACCCTTCGTGTATTTTATTATGTAAATACATACAATGTAAGTCTTCAAAATAAAGATGTAAATTCTTTATTTTCTCTGTAGACAAACAAATATGTGCTCGAATACACCTTGTAAACAAATTGTGTAAAAGAACAATAATGTTATGATCAATAAAAGGGTTGATTCTCACAGATACATTCTATGTCAATACACTATCTCAGTATGTATCTTTGCTATTTGCATTTTTGAATGGTTTAAGTTTTGGCATCATCAAAAAGGGGGAAATTGTTAGGAAATTTATTGTTTAGATTTTGATGAATGCCATGTAAAACTTGAATAGGAAGTTGGCACCCCAATTCTTGTTGTAAAATGCATTGTAAAAATTTAGAGTCGGCTGCCGAGTTAAGTCGGCTATGACCTAACATGCAAAAAGACAACCCAAGACTAGAAGGAAGACTCACCGCGAGACAAATGTGAGTATGGCAAAGAAAGTAGATGGGAACTCTCTTGAAGAAGCGATTGAGATGCAATGTGAGTGGAGTATCGATCAAGTCAACTCAAGAAAGGCCAAGTCTCAAGTTGAAGTGACAAAAAGTCATCAAATGATTGGAAGGCGACTCTAAGTCACCTGGGAAAGCAAAGAAATGCGGTCAAGTCGAGATAATCGTAAAAGATCCGTTGCACGTAAATCAAGAGAATTACTTAAACAAGTAATATCTCCATACCACCTTTCTCGAGTGCTCGATCCCGAAGCGTGCAAATGGAATGAACCAATGGGAAGCACTACACCGTGTCGAACTCGCAAAGGTGAAAGAACAATTCATACGAGGAAATGGCAATTCCAAGGATCGCAACAAGACAAGCCAACGATCGCAAGTGACTTTCAAATATAAGCCTATCTCTTCAACGGGCAAATTTTTGAAAGATCACTATAAAAGGCCGAGGAGTTTATTTGAAAAAGAAGAGAGACAAGTGACACAAGAGATAGACACTGAACCGAAAACGTTCAAGCAATTACTAGAAAATCAAATATTCTCAATCCTCAAGCCTACACTACGAAGAACATCAATCCAACACTCACCCGTGAAGGAAAGATAACTTCAATCGGTTGAAGAGGAAAATACCGAAAACAAGGGTCCACATTCCACGAATGATTGTAGGAAGGATCAAGATCGAACCAAGTCTTAAGCTTTTGGAGGGCTTCGTGATCAAATCCAAAGAGCTTGAGCAAGTGAGTCAGAGTAGCAAAGCGCAAATTGCCCTGTGAAGAAAGGCGAGTCGTACGAGCTCCTTGAGTGATCAAGGCGTCTCGACGAGTCCCAAAGGATCAAGTCACCGTGTGATCAAGACTTGTAGATCCGGACTATTACCACTTTGTATACGATCATTACCTAGTGGATTCCTCCAGAGTTGGAGAAGAGAGGAGTAGAAGAATTACCCCATCTTGAACCTCTATAAAAATTTCATTGTGTCATTTACATTTCATCACTTTAATTCTGCATTTTTAACTTTATATCTCATTTGATAAATTTGCTATCCACTTGATAATTTAAGTACTAAACCAAGCACTAAACTCTTGCTTAATCAAACTTAAGGGTGTTAAGTCTTCCAATAAAAAAAAACCACGAAGTTAATTTAGAACCAACAAATGAGTTATTCCATCAACAAATTTCGATTGAGTCCGTTGAGAGACTAACTCTACTTGATTGACTAAATTGATCGTCCATCAAGTGACACAATTGTGTAGTATCAACTCTGTATATTTAAAAGGACTAAATCGAAAATTTGGTAAGGTTTATTCAACCCCCTTCTAAACCTTACACTTACACCCCTTGGGACCTACAAGTGGTATCGGAGCGGTTGGTTCATTGAACCCTCCGCATCGGTTCTTGAACTAGATCTCCAAACTTTTCAAAGTCTACTTTAGTACTTAAACTTTCAAAACTCTTTTTATCATTAAAAGTTATTATCATGGAAGCAAATTTGACACGCATCCCTATGTTCACAATTGAAGAATTTGATGATTGGAAAATTCGTATGCGAGCTCATCTATCAAAGATTACATGATGAGATGTGGATAGTAATAGAAGATGGGCCACCGCAAATCTTAAAGGTGAACACAAATATAAGAAGAGCTGCAATGAAGGAGAAGAGGATGTTTCTCCCGCACACCATGGTTGAAAAACCAAGAACCGAGTGGACAAATGATGACAGGAAAAGATACAACCTGGACAATGTAGCCAGGACATCCTTTACAAAACCTCGACAAAACCATGTTCAATAAAGTCAAATCTTGCAAAACGGCTAAAGAAATCAGGACAAGCTAACATTAATTTGTGAAGGCTCGTGAGCAAATCAAAGAAAACAAATTATCAAACATGATACGAAATTTGAGAACTTCAAAATGATCTCGGGAGAAAACCTGGATCAACTGGATGCTCGGTTCACAAAAATCACAAATGAGTCATGTTCGCACTTGGAAAGGAATATACACGAAAGAAATGTGTATGAAGATCCTAAAAAGTCTTCCAAATTGAATGGGAAATGAAGGTCATGGCACCGAGACATTCCATGGACCTATCAAAGACATCCAACCATGAATTATTCTCGGACCTCAAAGCCTACGAGTTTGAGTGAGAAGAAAGACCGAGGAAGAGACAACTTGTACCCAAAACAATGCTCTAATTGTTAAAGATGGGAAGAGAGCCGAGGTCAAAGAAGTCATTGATCCGTAAGAAATAGCCCCGATGGTTAAAAGATTCAACAAGTTCTTCAATAAGAACTACAAGAGAGAAAGGGTGAATCTTCCGTAAGACACTCGACTCCCTCCAAATCAAGGAAGATAGGCCAACCAAGAGAACATATCATCAAAAAGTTGAATATCAAAGGGACAATCCAAGAATGGAAAGAGTGACCAAAAGGTTGAATATCTATCTTTGGATCAGACAACCAGGTCATCGTGCCATTGATTGCCCATATCCTGTAGTCAACAAATACAGGAATGAAGAAGAAAGAAAGGTCTTGAGAGAAAAGAAAGACAAGAAAAGAAAAAGGCAATGATGGTCACAGAGAGATGAGACAACTAAGTCAAGAGAGACAATTGATTGAGAGAAGCGTGAAGCCGACTACTCAAGCGACTCGAAGAAGAAGCCCTAACTGTTTGATGGCCAAAGAACAAGATCAACTCGACCAAGAAGATGAGGTACACTCTAACTCATCAAACTCGTAATCCATGATGATAGTGACGACACACACACTTCATCACCCACCGATCTTTATGATTCATTAGGCAAAATGATGAAAGATTTTGAACACATTAAATCCTCACACACACTATTGAATGAGGAAAACAGCCTACTCAAAAGTCAAAACTCAAAGCTGACTAAGGAACTGAGTACTCTAAGTCAAATAACTGATGAGAATGAAAATCAAGGTAGGGAATGATGTCCGATGTAAATCGGATCAACACCAATGCAGCTGAAGATAGCCGCTCCAATCGAAAAAGAAAGGTTGGCGTTAGACAAGCCGCCCATGCCGAGAGACAAGTTCGGGTGGAGAAAATTAAGGAAGGCCAACCAACAGGCCGTTTCATTTTCTCGGACGTTGACGCCGACCAGGTGGTCCACCCACACTTTGACCCCCTGGTCATCACTGCACCGATCCTGGGTATCTCGGTCCACAGAATTTTAACCGACAAAGGGAGCTATTCGTCGGTGATCTACGTTCGAGCTTTCAGGAGGTTAAATGTGGACGATAGCTACATTCGTCCGTGCAATGACAGTATTTTGGGTTTCGGAGGAGGAAGAATAATCCCGCTCGGGGAGGTTGACCTGCCCATCCAAATGGGGCAGGGGTCGCATAAACGGACCGTCATCGCCACATTTAAAATAATTAATGCTGATTCGAGAGTACAATGCTATTATTGGAAGGCCGTTGCTTTATCATCTAAAAGCAGCCGTGTCAATATATCATTTTTGCGTAAAGTTCCAACGCCCGACGGTGAAGCTATACATAAAGAAAACCAGAGGGAGTTGCGAGAATACTCTCTCAAGCTCCGATCCGTCGAGATTAATGTGGTAGAATGGGAAGAAACCAGTGGGACGGCAAAAGATAACCCAAAAGCAGAAAATGAGCCCGAGCGGGAGGCAAAGGTGATTTCGGAGGGTGATCCAGGTCGGCGACCTGGAAAGGAACCAATGGTAGAGGTGTAAGTCCAAGCGGCTACGATAATCTAGAGGGGGTGAATAGATTATCTCCATCTTTTCGATTTTTCCCTCTTTTTCAAACCGAATGCTCAAAGACAAAAATAAAGGTGCGGAATGTAAACAACACACGTCGATTTATAGAGGTTCAACCCACCTAGGGCCTAATCCTCTACCACCCCAGTATATCCGGGATGGATTTCAAAAAGCAATTTTTTTTTATTAATTTACCAAAAAATAATACAACACCAACTTACAACACCTTGAAGAGCACCACACTCTTCTTCAACACCACCTTTGAGATTGTCACAATCTCACTAAGATTACCACAATCTCCAACGGCACCTTGTGAAGATTACCACAATCTTCAACCTTGAAGAATACCAAATTCTTCAACACCTCAAAGAAGATTACCACAATCTTCTTACACCTAACACCTAGATCACCCAGTGTGTTCTTACCACGAACACTCACAAGGATATCTTGTGTTGAATGATAACCCAAAATTCAAGATTACAACTCGATAATGAATAATACAATTGAGTGCAAGTGTAATCAAGAATAGACGTTTGAAAATGAGAATACACATTTACAGGCGGCCATTCGGCCGACGGGGCCGACCATCGACCGACCCTATGCCCAACCGGTTGAGCAAAACCCAAAAATAAGTCCGGAAGTTCTTTTGAAAATTGCTCCCGTGCACCTATCGACACCCGGTCGGCCGACGACGCTCCCGATTCGACCATACCGGTCTACCACCACCGTTGATAGGTCAACCAAACCTTTTTTTCAAAAATAGCTTATTCACCGTTTTCACAACTTTCAGTCACGAGATGCCCTATAGGGCGACCGATTGGCCTCAAAACAAAAGTGTTGTCCAATTTTATATCGAAAATAAACTTCAAGAAATACTCCGAAAATAGTAAAAATATTTTAGACCGATCGGGAGTATTAGGACAACATTTTAGAAATATTGTTTTGGTGTAAAAACACATTAACACAAAATCATCAAAAGTGTCGTCCAATTTATATCAAAAATAAACTTGAAGAAATACTCCGAAAAATATTAAAACCATTTTAAATCATTTAGGAGTATTTGGACAACCTTTAAAAACATTGTTTTGGTATAAAAACAAAATCATCAAAATCGTGATAAAACCATTTATCAAACAATCTCCCCCTTTTTGATGATTACAAACCAAAATAATTTTAACGAGGTCGATTTTGAAAACAAAACATTTTTACCGGTAAAAAGGAATTTTCCGTTGTGAGCGACAATATTCCATGTAATATAATCACAAAGATGTGAGTAGAGATATTAAACATATATAACAAAAGCCCCCCTATCAATATGCACAACAAGAGTAATGTAAAAGCAATCATCCACAAGCTAAAAGCTTAGCTTTTACATATTGGTCCTAAGTACAAGAGCTTGCAAGCTCCCCCTGTCAACAAAACATCATTAGACAAGTGTATAAGTCCATCATACAACAATTGGACTAAGTATAATGCACAACTTATGACTTTAGGAAGCCATAGCTTATAGCTTCTTTTGTTTAGCTTAACTTAGCTTTTATGAGCTAATGAGCTTATAACCTGTTTCTCCCCCTTTGCAATCATCAAAAAGAATGTTAGCACGATAAAAACATCATATAATGATATCAAAGTGCGCAACTAAACCGATGTATCGAGCTATTTGAACAATGAAGCTTATAGGCCAAATGGGATGAAAGAGTCGATCATACGACTTGTAGAAGCTTATGAAAAATCATTTCATTTGCAAAAACATGATCTCTATAAATATATGAGACTTTTGAAATCGAGATAATCATGTAGGTGATTAATTTTTCATTGAGACATTTTATCGAATACTTGGCGAGCGTCAAAAATTGAAGAAAATATATATAGCCCTTGTAAATGTAATCAAGCCAAGTTTTTCATCACCAAAAGCAATTTAACAAATATCATCCATCAACAATCACTAAGCTCATCATAAAAATATATGAATTGTATCAAGAAAAATTCATATAAGCCACAAACTCAAGGGTTCAACCCAATTGAGCTAAAGAAGTAGAATTCTTACCATTCAATCGGTAAAGATGAGCAATGATGATGATAATCGAGCCTAAAAAGGTCCAATATGTGAAATGTATGCAATAAAACAAATTTGGAGTGAAATTTGTGTGCAATTTGCGAAGAGGACGAAAAATGGACAAAATAAGCCAAAATGGCTAAGTGCGGAAATGCAGAACCATTTTTAACAAAAAAATCGTTCGAGCGGCCCGGTCCCAGGCATGGGCGCCGGTCGAGCAGTGGGCGGCGGCCGGCCCGGCACTCGCAACCCATCATTATTCAAATCTGTTTTGAAATTCCGAAATTTTATCCAAAAATTCGATTTTTCGCCCCTAAGTTTTAAAAACATGCAAAATGCAAACGTAGACCTCATTCAATATACATTATGTCACAATCAAGCTCGAAATGAGGTAAAATACTCGGCGGTGAGCGATTAAAAAGTCCGTGAGTTATCTTTGAGACGGAATTAAACACATCTCAAGTTTTTGTTAAAACATGCAATCCCAAAAAAAAATCGAATCTCAATATGTTTAGTTCGATTATGACGAACCATATTTTGAAAAATAAAATTTACACCGGACTTGTTATCCCGAAAAATAATAACGTTTTAAAACTTTGAATGAACAAGTCATAAGAAGAAGTGCCTTACAAATATTTGAAAATTTCTTTTAACGACACTTTAAAGAGATTCGTTGGGATTGTTTTAAGTCGAGCATATAGACATAAGACATATAGAATATCGAGTCTAAGGAGTAACAAATGAATGAACATACCTCGAATTCGCTTGTCAATGTCTACTTCAACCTTTTGTCAATTTTCGCATTTGTAGCCATATAGGTTGAAATAGTTCTTTCTTCTTCAATGTCTCACTTCTTCTTTTGAGTGTGGAATATAATCACTTTCTTGGCATTGAATAATTTGTAGTCCAAGCAAGAAATTGAGCTCCCCCAGCATGCTCATCTCAAGTTCACCTAGTATCAACTTGTCTTGTTCATCAAACTTGTTGCCTTGGTCATCGAGTTTGTTCCGGAATACCCTTTTTATCTTCTTCATCACTATCATCATAGGGCATCCAATTGATCTAAGGTATTCATAATAGAACATTTATATCCAAATATTGTGAGGTAACTAATATTTGGAGTACTTCATTTTTCATCTACACAACTTAACAAACTCATTACTGGCATCACTTATATAAGCAAGAAAAAATAGCTCAAGTGTAAAAACATGCCTCAATCATCAATCACAAAATATCTTGTATAAGAGCATAGTAGAAATAGACACTATATATATAGACCATGAAGCAAGAAACACATACTATGCATTTAGAATATCATCAAGAGTCTAATAAATCATGCAAGTTCAAATAAGCTTAAGAAAGCTACAAAAGGTCTTTTTTGAAATTTGAAAATCCGATAGCATATAGTTGAGACCTCATTTAAAAGAAGTATTTGAACAAAAGTTGACAAAGTAAATATGTGCAATCAAATATCGAATAGTGCCTTTCGAAAAATCTAAAAATCCTCTTAATGGCACTTGTATGAAATACTATGAAAAACAAGCACATAGGCATATGGCAATACATATATCGAGTATATAAGAGTAAGCATAACACAAGTAAACATACCTCGATAATTTATGCCTTTCTTGACAAATAATGACGTAAATGGCCATTTGTGAAAATATATAAATCCTACACAATTCTTAAAACAAGTCTAGCACAAATCATAATGATAAAAGTGTAGGCTAAGAGATATCACAAGTAAGCTTATGCCATAAAAATCCATAAGAGATGATTACATACTTTAGTCTACAAAAATGCACAAGAGTTTTAAAAACATCATATAAGGTCTTCTTTTTCAAAAATATTTTAAAAGCACAAATATATATTGAAGACCTTAATTAAAAAATAAATACTTGAAAACTCATTTTGCAATTAAGACACAAATAAAAGCATGCATAATAACAAAATAAAATGCATATTTAAATAGGGAGATATGGGTTACCAATTACGCCATTTCCATGGGTTGTGTCGTTCCCATTGTTGATGATATCTTCCTCTTTGAAAATCATCTTGTTGATGATGTCTTTGCCATTTCCAAGGATTTTGTTCTTCCCATTTTTGATTATATCCTCTTCTTAGAAATTGGCTTTGTTGAAAATGTTTTCTCCTTTGATCAAATGAATTGGTCATTTGATGTCTTCTTGGCGGTATGAATTTTCTCCGATTATTATTTCGCCGGGTACCTAATAAAACATTATTTTGTGGTACCCTCAAGTATTTCTAGCCCGACAAGTATTTACCGTATGACCCTTTTTACCGCAATAAAAGCTAGTAATAATTATAGGAGCATAATGACCAACATGCTTAGAGACTTGATTATTTTTCATATAATTGACAACATTAAACTTATGATCAAGTTCTAGTTTCGAATTATCACAACAATCAACAATTTCATCGGTACTCAAGTTGGATTTAGATAAATCCTTTTTTATGCAATTAATATCCTCAACAAGAGTACTATTTTCTTTTTCAAGGTTTCTAACCTTGTCAAGTGTGGTGGTGTGAGCACATGATAGTGATTCATAGGAAGTAAATAAATTATTCTTTTCATTTTTCAAAACATTGAATTTATTTTTCAAGTTTTTGTATTTAACAAGTAAGTCTTGGAATTCATTTTGAAGATCATCAAAATCATTTTGTAAATCACTATAATCATTTTGAATGATAATATCATAAGAAGTAGAAGGTTTAAGACATACCTCTTTTCTTCTTTGATGCCCATAAGACAATGTTCAACTTCTTCATAGTTGGAAGTTGTAAGAGGCTTGTTCCTTAGATTTGACATTGTATCCCTTTGAGAAGTAGATGCTTTTGAGTTGCTCCTATTATTTGCATATACTTCATGAATGGCTTCTAATTTTTGCCATACTCCATAAGCCGATCGAATTCCTACAATATGTGCATATTCCAAATTAGTAAGTGAACAATACAAAATATTGAGAGCTTTACCGTTTAGGGAGATGATTTTCTTCTCTTCATCATTTAGCTCTTTGAGGCATTTGGAGGTGTGTGGTGTGTTTTTCATCGGAATGGATTCTCCATTGATGACGATGTTCCAAATATCGAACCCGCAACCTTGTAAATAGCATTCCATTCTTTCTTTCCAAAATGTGTAATTTTGGAATCAAATAGTGGTGGCTTGGTGGTGGAGGTGCCGGTAAGATGAGCTTCGTTCGTAGCCGACGATCGTTCCTCTTCACTCGCGATGTGAAACGAGCTTGCCAAAGAGTTTGGCTCTGATACCACTTGTAAGTCCAATCGGCTAAGATAATCTAGAGGGGGGGTGAATAGATTATCTCCATCTTTTCGATTTTTCCCTCTTTTTCAAACTGAATGCTCAAAGACAAAAATAAAGGTGCGGAATGTAAACAACGCACGTCGATTTATAGAGGTTCAACCCACCTAGGGCCTAATCCTCTACCACCCCAGTATATCCGGGATGGATTTCAAAAAGAATTTTTTTTATTAATTTACCAAAAATTAATACAACACCTTGAAGAGCACCACACTCTTCTTCAACACCACCTTTGAGATTGCCACAATCTCACTTGAAGATTATCACAATCTCCAACGGCACCTTGTGAAGATTACCACAATCTTCAACCTTGAAGAATACCAAATTCTTCAACACCTCAACAAGAAGATTACCACAATCTTCTTACACCTAACATCTAGATCACCCAAGTGTGTTCTTACCACAAGAACACTCACAAGGATATCTTGTGTTGAATGATAACCCAAAAATTCAAGATTACAACTCGATAATGAATAATACAATTGAGTGCAAGTGTAATCAAGAATAGCCTAGACCTCAAGGATGCGAAAGTGATAAGCTAGGAAAATTACAACAAGAATAATAACAATGAAAGACCAAGTGTTTGCTTGAGTATATCTTGTTGTGTTGTGTTGTTCTCTCTTCTTGTGTTGCTTCAATTCTTCCTCTATTTATAGGAGATGGTTGATACTTGATAGGCTCCTCTTGGAATCTGATATCTACAAAAATATTGCAATTAAAATCAAGATTATAGTTATTAGAAATCAATCCCACAATTTAGGGAAAAGTTGTCTGCTGCACAACGGTCAGAATTTTGTTGTCAAACTTGAGGGCGACCGATCGCACACAAATAGATGTTTGAAAATGAGAATACACATTTACACAGGGTGACCGGTCGACGGGGGGGCCGACCGGTCGACCCTATGCCCAACCGGTCGAGCAAAACCCAAAAATGAGTCCAGGAAGTTCTGTTTCAGAAATTGCTCCCAGGCACCGGTCGACCGGTCGACGCCCCGGTCGACCATACCGGTCTACCACCCTGTTGACCTGGTCAACCAACCTTTTTCAAACAAATAGCTTATTCATCGTTTTTCACAACTTTCCAGTGCACGGGATGCCCTATAGGGCGACCGATTGCCTCAAAACAAAAGTGTTGTCCAATTTTATATCGAAAATAAACTTCAAGAAATACTCCGAAAAATAGTAAAAATATTTTAGACCGATCGGGAGTATTAAGACAACATTTTAGAAACATTGTTTTGGTGTAAAAACACATTAACACAAAATCATCAAAAGTGTTGTCCAATTTATATCGAAAATAAACTTGAAAAAATACTCCTGAAAATATTAAAACCATTTTAAATCATTTAGGAGTATTTGGGCAACCTTTAAAAACATTGTTTTGGTATAAAAACAAAATCATCAAAATCATGATAAAACCATTTATCAAACAAGAGGATCAAGAGAAGATGGAGTCGGCAGTAAAGAACGGGCCGGCCACTGAAGATGAACCGCCCCTTCAGAAAAAAGAGGGGCAAAGCAAAAAAATAAAGCACGCGGAACCGGTTGAAACGATCGATCTGATCGGCGTTGGAAAGCGAGAATGAGGGCGCGATTACGCGTGCATTAGCCCACGACCTCCAAGAGCCATTTCGGACAGAGCTAGTCGAATTTTTGGGAAATAATCTCGATGTTTTTGCATGGACTCATTCCGACATGCCAGGGATCGACCCCAAACATGCCTGTCATCGCCTTAACATCGACTTGACGTTCCACCCAGTCATCTAAAAGAGGCACAAACTCGGCCCTGATAGGCAGACCGCCCTGGAAACCGAGGTCAATAAGTTGCTCGACAACTAATTTATCAGGGAGATCTCTATCCCCGATGGGTAGCCAACCCTGTTCTAGTCAAGAAAAGCAACGGCCAATGGCGCCTTTGTGTGGATTTCACCGACCTCAATAAGGCGTGACCCAAGGACAGTTATCTATTGCCCAATATTGATTACATGGTAGATGCCACGGCAGGGCATGAGCTGATGAGCTTCATTAATGCATACTCAGGTTACAACCAAATACGAATGCATCCGGACGATGAAGAAAATACGTCGTTCTTTTCTGCTCGCGGAATCTATCGGGTTGAGGAACGCTGGTGTGACCTACCAGAGGTTAGTCAATAAAATGTTTGAGCAAATGATAGGTCGTACTATGGAAGTTTATGTAGATGATATGTTGGTGAAATCTTTGTACATATCCGATCATCTCAATGACCTTAATAAAATGTTTGCTGTTTTGAGAGAGTATAAAATGATGTTAAACCCGAGAAAATGAACTTTTGGGGTTGGCTCGGGTAAATTCCTAGGGTACATGGTCAGCCAGAGGGGGATCGAAGCTAACCCAGACAAAACCCCCTAATTCAGTTAAAAGAGTACAAAGCTTAACAGGCCGACTTGCCGCCCTTAATCGGTTTGTTTCGCGGTCTACGGACAAGTGTAAACCCTTCTTTGAGATTATAAAGAAGAATATAAATTTTGAGTGGACCGGGCAGGCACAAGTTGCCTTTGAATCGCTCAAGCAACACTTGTCCTCAATTCCTGTACTGCAAAAACCCACCCAAGGGGAGGATTTGTATTTATACTTAGCGGTATCTGAATACGCTGTCAGCTCGGTGTTGATCAGGCTAGACGACTTTGTACAACATCCAGTCTATTACACCAGTCAAGCGTTACATGACGCCGAGCTCCGCTACCCACCGATGGAAGAATTAGCTTATTCATTAATCATTGTAGCACGGAAACTCCGTCCATATTTCCTGGAGCACAAGATCATAGTTTTGACTAACTACCCTCTAAAGCAAGTGTTACACCGACCCGACACCTCTAGTCGGGTGATCAAATGGGCTGTCAAACTCAGCCAGTTTGATATTTTGTATGAACCCCGTACGACAATCAAGGGACAAGCATTGGCTGACTTCGTAGCCGAATTCATCATCGGTCTTGACTTTAAGAGTATAGCTCTCCGAATCAGCAATATTTTCCATCCAACTAGAGGTGGTTGAAGATCAAGTATGGGAGTTGTTCGTCGATGGCTCTTCCACCGCGGGCCGAGCAGGGGGCGGGATCGTGATAATCGATCCAAAACACAAATGCTACTGCTCGACCGCACGGTTCCAGTTCCCAGCGACCAACAATGAAGCCGAATATGAAGCGCTCCTAGCAGGACTAGAAATGGCTGCATCAATGGGACTAAAGAAGCTATTGGTACATAGTGATTCACAGTGGTCGTCCATCAGATCAACAACGAGTACGAAGCAAAAGAACAAAAGATTGCCCGGTATCTGGACTTGGTCAAGAAAGAGTTATCGCGTTTAAAGCAGAAGTCCTGCATATCCCCCGAACAGAGAACATGCAAGCACATGCTTTGGCACTGTTGGCCTCCAGCCCGGGGACCAAAGCGATCGCAGACGTAACGGTTACTCAACGGTCCGCCCCATCGCTTAACGCAAAGAAGATACACGCTAATGAAGCTACCGGGCCAACCTAGATGACTCCTATCATCCAATATTTGGAAAAAAGAGTTCAACCGGAAAATAAGATTGAAGCCAGAACACTGCGCACTCAGGCGGCTCGTTTTACGCTGATTGATGACGTCTTGTACAAACGTGGGTACTCCGTCCCACTTCTTCGATGCCTGTCCGAAACAGATGCGGATTATGTATTTCGGGAAGTACACGAGGGAATATGCGGAAATCACGCCGGGGGCCAAACGTTGGCTTACAAATAGAGCTGGCAAAATTGGCCCGGCCCGATGGACCGGCCCAGTCAGCCCGCATTTTGGGCTGGACTGGGCCCTTTTTTGAAGGCCCAAAAAAACTCGGGCCTAAATGGCCCGGCCCAGAAGGCCCGTCGGGCTGATTGGGCTGGGCCAAAATGGCCCGTCATTTTTGGGCTGGCCCAGCACGATACAAAAAAAATAAAAAAAAATTAATTGAGCATATACCTAAATACCTGATGGCTTATTACCTTAGCCGGTTCAGTTATATTCTTTTCCCAAAACCCAAAAAGCAAAGTCCACTTTTCAGTTTGTGCAATGGGGGAGCTTGGACGTGTGATATTAAAAAAAATTCTTTTCATAACCACAATATATATATATATATATATATATATATATATATAACCTGTTTGGTCATTTTTTTTTTTTGTCAAAATAACCTGTTTGGTCATTAATTTAAAGTCATGGTCTTCATTTTTTTTGTTGTAATAATATGTTGCCTTATATAAATGTTGTTGACTTGCTATGTAATTTTTGTTGTTTCTTTTTTTTCTTTTCTAAATTTGTATTAATGTTTTGTTTTTTATTTTTTAAACTAAATATATATATTTTTAATATTTCAACTTGGGCTTTTTTGGCCCGATGGCCCGTAGCCGTGAAACGGCAGGTTGGCGGTTAGGCTAAGAAAAGTGAGACCCGTTACAAACTTGGCCCGACCCGATTTATGCATTGACCCGATGGGCTTGGGTTGGGTCGGCCTGGCCCGGTCCATTGCCAGCTCTACTTACAAATTAATAAGACAAGGATATTATTGGTCGTCCCTGAAGAAGGATACAACCGACCCGTCAAAAAATGTGAACAGTGCCAAAGATTCGCGCCACAGGTCAGGTACCACCTCGAGTAACTTACCTCCGTCTTCAGTCCTTGGCCATTTGCCAAATGGGGGATGGACCTCATTTGACCACTCCCCACTGGCAAAGGGGGCGTGAAGTATGCCATTGTGGCAGTGGATTATTTTACAAAATGGGCCGAGGCGGAACCTCTGGCAAAGATAAACGAAGAGAAGATCGTCAATTCGTATAGAAGTCCATCATCTGCAGATTTGGGATACCACACTCGATCGTCACGGATAATTGGAAACAATTCGATAATCGGAGGTTTCGAAGTTTTTGTGAAGGATTTCACATCAAAAACCATTTTTCGACGCCGTGCCACCCCCAATCAAATGGGCAGGTCGAAGTAGTTAATAAAATACTCAAATATACGCTGAAAGCAAGATTGGAGGAGTCTAAGGGTAATTGGCCTGAGGAGCTGCCCGGTGTACTGTGGTCATATAGAACAACACATCGAGCGGCTATAGGAGAGACCCCTTTTTCCTTAGCTTATGGAACCGAGGCGATTATCCCCGTAGAAATCGGAGCCCCTACTTTCAGAGTTGCAAATTTTTCTGAAGAAAACAATGAGATTGCACTTCGAGCCGAGCTGGATATGCTTGAGGAAAAAAGATGTAATGCCGAGATGAGAAACGCTGTGTACAAACAGAGAAGTGAGAGGTACTACAATTCGAAAGTAAAGGAGATTCCGGGTCGGTGACCTCATTCTAAAAAGAGTGACGGGGACCGAGCCCAGCCCGTTGAGGCCGACCTGGGAGGACCCATTTCAGGTCAGCAATGTCTTATCTAGTGGGGCGTATGAGCTGGAATATTTGAGTGGAGAAAAATTTGTGCATCCATGGAATGTAGCATACTTGAAAAGATACTATCAATAAAGACCTCGGTTTACGATTCAGGTAAAATTCTGAGGAATTATCCTTTCATCTGATATTCTGTGAGCTCTCTAAAGGGGGAGGAAATTTTTATCCACCTCGGCTATGTGCTGAGCGCCGCAAAGATTCGCCTCAGCCAAAAAGCTGAGCGCCGACGAGTCGTCTCGGGTACGTCCCTTGCACGCTGATAAAAGGAGGCTCGCCCAAAAGGCGGACCTACCCTACAAATAAAGACTTGGTTTATGTACCAAGCACAAAATAAAGACTCATTTTATACACCGAGCACAAAAAATCAACTAAGATAGGCAAAGTTCCTTATTTATGAGTATTGGAAACCGAGCCCCATACTTGGGAAAACAAAGAAAAAAAAGAGGCAAGCAGCCATACTACGAAAAGAAAGCGAACAAAGCAAGCACCAAAATTTTAAGTACATACACAAGTGACTGAAAGGAAAACTCATTCCAACATCAAAAATACTTACAGAGGGGGGCCGGAGCCCATTACATTCCAAGGTTCAAGGCCAACTAGTGCATTTTACATACCAAGATGGGAAAGCTTATAAAAGGAAAAAAGAGGAGAAGGACTAAGACCGAGCAGGGGGTGGGATCTCAATGGCCCCACTGGAGGCAACTTCTTCTACATCTAGAGGAGGCGAACCTTGATTGCTAGCGGCCCCAGCGAATTGAGGGCGAAGAGTATCGAGATCGGCGTCCAAAAGGGCCAAGTCTTCCTCGAGTTGCGTGATGGTTCTCCCGGCCTTAAGATCTCTAAGAATTTTTGCGATGCTCGTGGCATGACCACAAGTCAACATGAACACGTACTCCTCAGAGTTCTTATAAACTTGGACGGCGTCTATGCGAGCTTCCTCAACCTGCTTACGAGCAGCCTCCTCTGTCTCTCTGCGCACCTCGGCCACGCGCCTTTCCGTTTCCTCGGCCCGAGTAGCGGCTGCACGTTCAAGCTCGATGATTTTTGCCTGAAGTTCTTCTTCAGCCTTGCGAGCTTGACCTCGCTCGGCCTTAGCCCTTGCAGCGGCTTCCCTTTCGAGGCTGGCTCGGGTTGTAGCCTCCTCCGCCTGAGTTTTTAAGGATTCCTGCACCCCTTGGCAGATAGCATGAGCCTCCTGCAGGCCCTGATGGCGTTTCTCCAATTCTTCCACACCACCGATCATGTGCCACAAAATTCCAGTGATACGCCAGACAATCCCATGACGTACTGGGCCTTCTCTTTCCAGTCAATCTCCGAGCAAAATTGTTCGATTCCCGTGGTCCACGCCCTAGCCGCCACTTCCCTGGCCGCCCGACCGGCCTCAGGAAAGTTCTTCACCTGCTCGTCAGTAGGCGTGGAGCACCTTACAAACTCCGTGAACCATCGGGGGCGAGACCCAACCATTCCGTCGTAGGCCTCATTCCTCGCTTGACTTGGAGGGATAAAGTGACCCTCCCGGCCAAGGTCATCCGAGAAGGTCCGCGGGACCCTACCTTAGAGTTCCGTCCAGAAGGTACCGACGATGTTCGGCCAGCCTCTTCAGTTTGCCCGGGCTCTTCAATCACAAGCCCCCCTCTTCTCCTTTGGGAGAGGGGCTCCTCTGCCTCAGGAACACCATCGGCGGGATGCTTCCCAGCCCGGATCTCTTCCCTCCGGGCCGCCTCTGCATCCACGAGCTGGTCCACGGCCGCCCGGGTCCGGCGCGCGGCTGTGTTTCTCACACTCCAGAGGCGTGCACAGAGATCTAAGCCACGCCATACGAAAGGTGTTCAACGGATAAGAAGCGAGAACAAAAATAATATACAAAAAGAAAAGGTTCAGGAAATATACAACATTTACCTCGGCCAACTGCAGCCCTAGGCGACTCAGGAGTCTGTATTTGCACGATCGACACAGATGCTCCCCCCCGCGGGGTTAGCCACTGTCGGAGATGGCCCAGCCCGCTCCGTCTGCGCAGGCCGCTCATCCGGCATAGGGGCTGAATCTCCTCAGCCCTCAGAGGACTATGGTGAGGCTCTCCCCTGGCCTCCTCTTCTCTTCCTGCCGCCCCTCCTTGAGCCGCC
Source organism: Rehmannia glutinosa (assembly GCA_016081115.2). Classification (NCBI taxonomy): domain Eukaryota; kingdom Viridiplantae; phylum Streptophyta; class Magnoliopsida; order Lamiales; family Orobanchaceae; genus Rehmannia; species Rehmannia glutinosa. The sequence continues at coordinate 6,662,837 of CM071936.1, forward strand.
CTCTCTACTTCGGGGTTGGCGGGTAAAGTAGGCCTCAGGCGGCCGCGGCCAGGTTAACTTCGGTAGCCAACCTTTCGATCCGCCTGTCCATTGCACCTCTGGCCTGGATGTTCTCAAGCCTATGGACAAAGACGGCCGACAACGACCCTCTGGACGGTCGGTTCCCTAATAAGAAAAAAGAAAAGAACAAAAAGGCAGAATTAGCCCCAAAAAAATAAAATGAAGAAAGAGTGAAAACTAAAGAAGAATAAACTTACTGAAACCGAAAGTAAAGTTTGAAGGGGGGGTGAAGGACGGTCTCGTCTGCTCCAACCCCCACGCGAGCCCCACTCGCCGCTCACCCAAAGCCATTTATCCTTCCACTCCTTTAAAGATTGTGGAAGGCCTTCGATCAGGCTGTTTGGGTATCCGGATTGGGTCTGCATGTAGTACCACCCCAATGGCTGCCCCCGACCCGGTGACGCAGGGGTCGCTCGCCAAATGAAGAGCTCGTCCATCTCTCCGAATTTAGGGTGGGGATACTCCTCCAGGTGAAACATCACCAACAAACCAATTATTCTGCCCATGATATGGGATGTACCTGGGTAAGGGGACCTCACTTGCAGAACCACCGCGTAAGAAAAACCGCCAGTGGAAAGCGCATCCCATACAAGAGACTGGAGATGTGTATGGCCACGCACCCCTCCGGCGGATGCTGGGGAACCTCCATACCGTTCGGTACCCAAAAATCTATGCCGCCCGGAATTTGATACTTCCGTTGAAGCTCCTCCATCTCCGGGACCATCAACATGCTGGGGACATCATTTAAATCACATGGCGTCCACCCAGGCTCCACACGCAGTTGAGGGCCTACTCCCCGCCTGCCATCGCCATCACGATGGCCCGCTGGCCCATAAGGCCTCTCAGCCCTCGAATCTCCGGAGGATTCGTCCACCCACTCCACGTTATCACGCTCAGGCTCCGATAGGTTCATGTCTTCTTCTCTTTCTTGCTGACGGTATTGAGGCTCAGTACTCGAGAATCCCTTGCTGGAATTCTCTTGCGCTAGTCCAGGCTGATATACCACGCCCTCTCGAAAAATGGTTACTGGCACCGGTTTAAACACCGTATGTGTCTGCTCCAATGATGTTCTGGCAGGGGAAGTGTGATTTGAAGAAGAGATCTAGACAACACTCGGGCTGTGAGGCGGAGTTTGATGTGCTGGAGAAAAAGAAACAGAAGGTTCAGAAGGGGGGGTCCTCAATTTCTACCTCCACACTGTAACTACGGCTTCGGTTGTCCTCAAAGAAAGACATTTTATTTGAAAAGAAAGGATTTTTCGAGAAAGTACCTAGTTTGAAGTCTCTAAGCTATGAAAGCCGACCCGGAATTTCTACTCGGTCTCAATAAATTTAGCTTGGAGGATAATGGATGCGAAAGTATAGAATGAAGAAGAAAAGAAGTATTTATAGATGTAGTTCTCTCGAAGAATGAGACGCTTACTCGAAAAGACGCTCCTTTTCAATCTTAAAAGCCGTCGAAAGTGTCAGAAATGTCATGTCCCCACGCCCACTGACAGAACTGACGCACCTTTTTGGTTCCTGCACAGAATTGGTCCAATCAGGAGGGGCCATGTATCAGTCATTATGGCACCACAATTAATGCGCCGCTTCCAGCATTTATCACTACATGCCAGATGTCAGAAAAGAATGACTTTTGAGGTTTCCTCTCCCCCATTAAAGACACATGATTAGCATTAAAGTTTAATTCCGACTTCAAATATTCTTCTCCCGGAATTAAACTTGGGGGCCATTGATGACGCCCGAGCCGAGCTGGAAGAAATTGTCCCACGTGGCCATCCAGTAAGCACATACGAGGGCCCACAGGGGCGTCTCGAACCGAGTCGGTGGCGTCGGTGGAGTGCACGGTGACATGTCATTTGTTAGGCTCGCGACCTCCCGAGCCGAACTCTGAGCCCGACCTCCCGAATCTCATTTGAAACGCATGCGCGGGAAATTCAAAAGAATAATTATTTTCTCATACTTAGTGCTCCATTAGCACCAGAAGTTGCCACATGTCAGAGCGTAATTAAGATGAGTCACCAAGTGGCAAAAAGCTTGGCTGACATGCGTGATTAGGAGGGGACATGTGTCCTTTTTAGATTCTTTTTATTAATTAGTGCAAAGATGACTATTGAAAATCCACTTACTAGAGGAGTATAAAAAGCCTTATTTTAAGAGAGACAAAAAAAAGGAGAGAAAAAGGCATTTGTAAACACACAACTGTAAGAAAAGACCGACCCCGATTATCGGCTCGGCATTATAGTGAAAAGGTAGGATTAGCCACAAAGAAACGTTTATTTATGCTTCCACGCCTTATTTACATTTCCACGTGTTAAATATTTCATACATTTGATTTCTTGTTGGCCAAAACGCACGCCAACAAAATTCACATTGTAGCTTATAATTTATCGTTGATATTGATTTTCTATGATATATGTATAGTAATTTGTTGAAATTTATTCCCTTTGATTCACAACGAATTTCAAAACATTTCACTGATTTAATTTAATCATGCAACTTGGGACAGGGTCACAGGGGGAGCGATATCATTGCTCTATTTTGCCCATTTGTTAACCCCATAAAATAGTCTAAAATTGTAAGAGCAACTGGACAGTTAAAAATTGGCCCAGTATAAGATAGGCTGGGCTTCTGAGGTAGGCCCATTTTATCACCACAAGTCCATTTCATGTTGTTTTATTACATTAGTTCAGGCTGCAAGGAATATCTGAATTCTTGGAGAAGAGAAGTACCAATTCTATGCAATAAATCAAATTGGATTAGAATGTAGCCTTTGATGTTTAGGGGGAAATAGGGAAACTATAATATTTCAATAAATTTGAGGTGGTTTTTGAAATATTATTTTGCTTATAAAGGAGGAAAGTGTAAGATATATGGAGTGTTTGCAATTACTAAAAAAAGTAATATTTCTCACTTTTGGCTTAAAATAATATCTTTTAGTGTTTGCAAGTGCTAACTTTTGCTTTTGATTCTGCTTCTGCTTCATTTAATCAGAATTAAAAGCAGGGAGTGGGTGGTTTAGATTCTACTTCTGCTTCTGGTTTGACTTTTACAAATAAATAAGCATTTTCACAACTTTTTCACCAATACTCTCAAATATTCTCAACTTTTAATTATATTTTCAAAAACTACCAACTTCTGATTCTCAACTACTTCTACTTATACAATAAATCGCTTCTTCTAAAAGCATAAGTTTGTGCAAACAATTCCAATAACAAACCTCAAATAGACTTTGTAATTTTCAAAAATCTTTGGGTTTGTTTATCTAGCCCGAATGTCAGATTTTTATTTTTTAAAATTATCCCTGAATTTATTTGATGCCAATATATTTTGAATGATAATTGTATTTATCTGTAATTAGATTGAGCCTCAAGGGTATTTCGGCTTTGAATGAAGACTGAGAGTTGAATATATATATATATATATATATATATATATATATATAGGATTTGGTTCAAATGAGACCACCCTCCTTAGGTGAGACAATGTGGACTCATCTTACCCATTGATCATAAAAAATGAAGGGATGTGATTAATTCAGTTTTTCTAATTATTTCCTAATTTTTGCTGATTTTAAGGGTAAGATTGTAATTTTGTAATTTAAATTAGTGGTCCCAGCGGATTTTATGGGCTGAAATTGACACTGCCGGATTTTGTGGCGGATTTTAAGGAACCTGTTTTTTTTTCTAAATATTTTTATTTTACAGCATAGTTAGGGTTCTTTTACTGCATAATTAGACATCAAATAATGCATATTTAGTTATTTTGTTGGTACTATTTTACGAAAACAAGACATAATTGAATATAACGTACTGCATATGTAGTTATACTACACTGCATAAATAGGTTCAATATAATGTATATTTAGTTATGCAAATGGGATGTTGCTTTTGGAAATTATAAAAATGGGATGTTACATAATGTATCGTATTTAGTTATTCCACAATGCATAGATAGTTTCTAGATAATACATAGTTAGTTGATTTTGTTGCATAGTTTATGATGTCTTGCATAGTTGGATATCTTTGTACTACATATTAGTTTTTTTTTTGCGTATAGATAGTTTTCGATAATGCATATTTAGTTGAGTTTTGTTGCATATTTAGTTTTCGAACTCACTTTATTCGTTATTTCTCTGTAATATTGCACCAATTTTTTTGTTTTTTCTCTATAATTTTCATGAACGTAATTTTCGAGTTCTTCAGTTTTTCTTTATTTGCGCTAATGGAGGAATGAGAGAGAGAGAGATCGTGAGATTGGGAAATTAGGAGATGTATGAGAGAGAAAGAGATTTGATTCCATTTTGTAACTAACTTGTTATGTTATTTTACCCTACTACCCTTATATTGATTAAATTAATATTTTAATATATTTTTTATCCATTAAATCATACCCATTGATTAATAGTGGGGGATGGTTGAGATTAGTCCATTGTGTCTCACCTAGAGACATGGTCTCACTTGATCCTCCCCCTATATATATATATATATATTCTCAATCATGACAGAAAAATTAAATTTGGTAATTATTTGGAGATTTTCTCATGGAAATTGTGTTTAAATTTCTGTCTCATATAAATTATAGGTAATTCTATTTTGATCAAAAAGAAAAACAAATTCGATATTCTTTAATCATAGAACATAACAACACTTGATACCTTAAGGGACATAAAATTGTTATAGAAAAATATGATAATGCAAAACAATTCCAATAAATGGAGAATATTTAATTTGATGATCAAAGTCAATGCCAAATCGGTCTTATACATGTTGTACCAGATGTACATACACTTGGTGGATAAATGTATAATAAGTGTCATACTACTTATAAAATTAAACACTTGTCATTCATCCATGCAAATAATATGATACGTGTTATTCATTCACCGACCAAGTATAGTACATCATGTGTAACATGAATAATAGCATGCGAGATAATAGCATAATGCATCAAACAAGGACCTCAAATTCCAAAACCCCATATGGTTTAAAGGGGTAATGAGATGTTCCCCAAAATAAGAGGCATCTTTATGAAGGCACTTAGTACTTTAAATTTTGTGTGTACGTCATTGTTTGAGTTAATGTTGCAATAATGGAACAATACAAAAGAGGGACAAGTTTGTAACGCCAATCAATTGACGCAAAAGACAGCTGAAATTGAGAAAGACGCTTCAACCAACCAATAACGTTAGAACATTACTTATTGTCCATGTGTGTCAATGTGAAATTCAGTGTCCAGTTTTTGGGTTTATATATTTGGTTTGGACAAGTTTCTTCACAAGATACCTCTCATTTTTTGTAAAAAACTCGTGTGAGACAGAACATAACTGTGCGTTAAAAAAAAGAGTGATATTTTTAAGTGTAAAGAATAATAATTTGTTTGAATATACCTTTTAGTTGTTCAAATAATATATTATTCTTTTACCCTAAAAATATTACTTTGTGTTCCTTCCGTCGCATGGTGCGACCATCTTACAGGAGATTTGCTCCTCATTTTCACATATGTTTTTATTTGGTGAAAAATGAAAAGAAAAGAATTTGCAAAACTAGTTGTCCATTATGTTATTTAGTTCACCAAATAAAAACACCAAACCATATATGTTTTTGGTTAGACTTTATGGATTGGAGGATGCTAAGATATAAAGCAAACATTATAGAGAGAACTTTTGTATATTATTGACATATGAAATGAGTACAGAGGAGGTGAGCTTATATAGACAAAGGGAAGGAATGGATGGTTGTAACCATATCTGTAACTACCATAACTAACACTGTAACTAACATCTTAACAGAAGTAACTAACTCAGTACAAACACTTAAGCTGGGCGTACAACATCAATACACCCCCTACGTAGCTAGACTGGATGATGAGACCACATGTTGCAAAGGGAGTTTGCCACACAAAAATTGAAACTGAGCAGCAGATAAGGCTTTTGTAAGAAGATCAGTTGGTTGTTCCCCGGATGGAATGTGTCTAACATCGATCTCATTGGCCAAAACTTTGTCACGCACAAAATGTATATCGATCTCAATATGTTTGGTGCGGGCATGAAAGACAGGATTCGAAGCAAGAGCTGCAACACTCATGTTGTCACACCAAATGACAGTGGGACTCTCTATGTGAACTCCAATCTCCTTTAAGAGAGAGTGTAACCATACAACATCTGAAGTGGTGTCAGCCAAAGATCTATACTCGGACTCAGCACTGCTCCTTGAAACAATGGCTTGTTTCTTAGAGCTCCAGGTGAGCAGATTTCCACCAAGAGTAATAAAGTGCCCCCCTGTAGACTTTCTATCATCAAGGTTGCTGGCCCAGTCAGCATAAGAAAAGCCCTCAACAACCATTCTATGTGCAGGATGAAAAACAACCCAAAAGTGGAAGTACCCTTTAGATACCTGAGTAAATGCTTACAAGCCATCCAATGATTTACTGTAGGTGCATGTAAGTATTGGCTCAACTTATTTACAGTAAAAGATATATCCGTGCGTGATAGTGATGTACTGTAAGGCTCCAATAGTGCTCCTAAAAAGTGTGGGATGATCAAACAACTTACTATCCTGAAGATGCAGTTTGGAGGATGTACTGATAGGTGTATCAGTGGCTTTGCAGTGTAGCATCTTAGTTTTGCTGAGAAGATCATGGATGTATTTTGTTTGAGTGAGAGTGATGCCAGTGGAATTTCTTACAGCCTGTAATCCCAGAAAATAGCTAACCTCCCCAAGAGTTTTTAAAGCAAAAGTCCGATCCAACAGAGAAAATAATGTGTTGAATCATGTGAGGATCATCACCATTACACAAGATGTACATCCACATAGACAAAGAAGTAGAACAAGTTTCCGATATCCTCGAAAAAATAAAGATGAATCTGACACAGAGACCTGGAAGTGATGAGACACTAGAAATTGCTTCAATTTGGTGAACCATGCTCTAGGGGCCTGTTTTAACCCATAGAGAGACTTGTTTAGCTTACACACAGCCTGAGGTTGAGAAGAGTCCTCAAACCCCTCGGTTGACACATGTACACATTTCATTCAAGTCGGCATTCAAGAATGCATTGTTAATATCAATCTGCTGAATACTCCATTGATATGTGACAAAGAAGTGTAAATACAAGTCCGACAAAGATGCTTTAATCACAGGGCTAAAAGTTTCAAAATAATCTACACCACCGCTGTTCAAAACCTCTTGCAACTAATCTAGCCTTGAGTCGATCCACTGAGCCATCTGACTTAAACTTTGTTCTGAAAATCCATTTATTAGATATGACTTTCATAGAGGGACCATATGGAACCAGGTTCCAGGTGTGTTTAGACATGAGAGCATTGAATTCCTCCATCATTGCGCCCTTTCATCTAGGGTCATCCAAGGCTTTTGTACAAGAAGAGGGCTCATGAGAGGAAGAGTAGAGGAAGAAGAGGAGGAAAGAGTGAAAACTTTTGGTTTAAGTGAACCAGTTTTTGATCTTGTAACCATGGTGTGGCATGGTCTGGGAGAATGAGGAGGAATAGGTGCAGTAATAGGAGAAACAGGTGCAGGAGAGGAAAGAGAAGGTGGAGAAGGCTCAGGAGATAGAGAGGGAGCTGGAGGAGTAGTAGGTGAGTTGAAGATGGATGGAGGGAGAGGAAAGTAAGATACATTATGAGGCAACAGTGGTGAAACACTTGGAGAAGAGAACAACTCATCATAAGGAAATTCTGATTCATTGAAGTCAATTGTGGCAGCAATATAAACTTTACCAGATGAAGATAGACACCTGTATCCCTTATGAGAAGCACTGTATCCCAAGAACACACATTTTGTAGATCTAAATTGAAACTTATGCTGATTGTAGGGCTTGATATAGGGGAAACATGTGCAGCCAAACACTTTGAGAAAAGAATAATCTGGATGATGACCAAACAGTTTAAAGTGAGGAGAAAAGAATTGGAGGCTAGGAGTAGGAAGTTTGTTTATGGTGTATACTGCAGTGTGAAAAGCATCCCACCAAAATTTGTGAGGCAACTTTGATTGAGCAAGGAGTGAAAGGCCCATTTCTACAATGTGTAAATGCTTTCTTTCAGCCCTCCCATTTTGCTGATGTATGTGAGGACAGGGATGTCAAAATTGGATGCCAAGGGAGGCTAAGAGAGGTGCTAGAGTTCGATACTCACCCCCAGTCAGTTTGAACACAGAGAATGGAAGACTGAAATTGATTTTGAACAAGAGCATGAAAGTTTTTGAAATGTGTAAGTGCTTCAGACCTCAGTTTAAGAGGAAAAATCCAAGTATATTTAGTGTAATCATCAATGAAGTGCATGTAGTATCAATATCCATCAGTGGAAGGAATGTGAGAAGGTCCCCAAATGTCTGAATGGATCAATTGAAACGGTTTGGTGGTTTTTGGAACAGAACTAGAAAAATGATGCTGATGGAGTTTTCCCATTTTACATGCATCACAAAAGTGTAAGGAGTTAGATTTATAAGGAATATTCAATTGCTTCAAAACATGTGTTGTTACAACTTCGCAAGCATGACCAAGTTTCTTATGCCACAGGTTGGCATCTTTATTTACACAAGATCTGAAAAAAAGTCCTGAATAGGTACTTGAGATGAAACAAGAGAATTATTACGAGGAAATGAAGAGGATAATTTTGAACTATGAAGATGACTTAGATCAAGTTGGTAGAGTCCATCCTTGACTTGCCTTCCAAACAGAGTTTGATGTGAGATTTTGTCCTTAACAAGACAACGATCGTGATAGAATTCAATGAGTACATTGTTATCTTTTGTGAATTAGGAAATAGAAAGAAGATTTTTGGTGATGTGAGGACAAATAGAATATTATTGACGGGAGAGACTTGTTAGAAGTCACACGAGAACATAAGAGGATCCATTTTAGCAATAGATAGGGTAGAGCCATTACCTACAACAAGTTTTTCATCCGCGATAGTCGGTTGCTTTGAGAGAGATTCTCTGCTCTGCGCATCACATGATTTGTGGCACCACTGTCAAAATACCACTGAGGATCACAAGAAGGAGAGTTAGCAGATGTATTAGATGTAGAAGAAGCAATAAAAGCCTGCACATTAGATGAGCCACTGGGAGCATGAGAGGCAGAGTTTGAGCCAAATTGAGAAGCAGCCTGAGTCCCTTGAAAACTGATATCAAACCCTCCCTGTAGCATTTGAGTGCTACATGTCTGTTTTGCCACATAATTGTGGGAAGGCTTTCCGTTGCACGAAAAACGTGGAAAGAAACGTCCACCACGGCCCACGACCTCTATTAAACCCGCCACCTCCTCTCATAGAGTTATATGCAACATTAGCTGTAGGAGAAAAAGATGAGCCAGAGCTGGAAGAAGTATTAAAAACTACAGGATTAGATGTGACATTATTTTGGAGCCTTAATTCATGAGTCTGCAGGGCAAATTGTACATCCTGTAACGTAAGAGATTCAACTCTAGAGGTAAGATTCACCACAACCGATTCATACTCTGTACCCAAACCTCCAAGTATATACAAGGCTAACTCATCATCACTGATAACATGACCAATCGAATTCAAATCATCTGCAATACTTCGAAGTTTTAAGATGTATGCATCAATGCTTAAATCAGCCTTCTTAAGTGTTTGAAGCATAAGTCGTAATTGCATAGCCCTAGCTTTTGATTGTGTATGAAAAATGGTGGATAAAATGAATCAAACCTCATGAGAGGACTGCGCGTCGACCGAGATGGCCTAACATGGATTCACCGATAGATGACAATAGCCAGCTGAGAAGGAATTGATCCTTCCTCATCCAATTCATGTACTCAACACTGGTAGTAGAAGTAGTGGAGGAACTTGTGGCTGCAATTGTAGGAATATCCGTGCCAAAAAGGATACTCTCAAATCCATAAGCTCGTACTGTGGAGAGGACTTGTAACTTCCAGTAGTTGTAATTGTTTCTGTCCAATCGAAGTGTCATCGTTGGAAAGTGTGGTATGGAACTCGCAACAACCGAAGAAATTGAATCAGAAGGCATGGACGTAGAAGATGAAACAGAAGAAGAGGAAAAAATCGCCGGAAAAAATCACCGGAGCTGCTTATCGGAGTAGGACCGCCATAGCCATGGCTCTTGATACCATGCTAAGATATAAAGCAAACATTATAGAGAGAACTTTTGTATATTATTGACATATGAAATGAGTACAGAGGAGGTGAGCTTATATAGACAAAGGGAAGGAATGGATGGTTGTAACCGTATCTGTAACTACCATAACTAACACTGTAACTAACATCTTAACAGAAGTAACTAACTCAGTATAAACACTTAAGCTGGGCGTACAACATCAATATAAAAGAATTATTTTGGTTCCAGATTTAGCTGACTTCTTGTCATCCCTATTATCGAAGTCGAGATCATATATGTTTGCTAGAGATGGAGGAAAAAAAGGTGACTTTGTGGTGGAAGATTTTTTTTTTTTTGAGAAATGTGGTGGAAGATTAATGTAAGGGGATTGTGTTAATGACATTTACCTAATTATGGTTCATGTATTTTTTGGTAAAGCTTGCGTAGCATCAAGACCATAAGATCAACTACATTAATTCGACTGAATTTGGACAAATTTAACAGTAACAAATGAGTATAAGGTAGGGGCGTCAATTTACGACACAACACGATAATCCGACAACGAACCTAACACAAATTTAAGTACAACCTCTAGCTGATTCGGGTCAAAATCAGGTCGGGCACGGTTAACACAAGAAATAAATAGATCAAGTTAGGTCGACCCGCGTGTCGACACATTGACCTATTTAAACCATTTAATTTTATAGTGACATATTATATTCATATTTTGTGATGTTTTAGTTAGTTATACGATGATAAACAAATTATTTAATGCAATTTCTAGTAATTTAATATATTTTTTATTTGTAATTTTAGCTCTTTTCTCCATTTTTTCACGTGTCAACTTTAAATTACATAAGTATTTCGTGTCGTGTTGAGTTACCGGTGTCATAAATAGGTCGTGTATGAGCCCATTTATTTACCGGTGTCAGAATATGATCCGCGAATATGAAACATGACATGATTGACACCCTAGTATGAGCCCATTTATTTACAGGTACAAATGTGGCCAACTGGACAGCTATACAAATATACAATCAAAATAATTGACATGAGTTTCTACTAAATGCTAATTCAATATGCCGACACAAGAGTAGGTAACTTGTTTCACTTCATACAAATGGGAACACTATTTGTCCATATATTTATTCATATACATTCGAGACAGAGTACACCTAATATATGACTTAATTGTTTCAATAATTTAGCAAAAATTCCTCATTGCTCATAATTCATTGGTTAACAGTTTGTAAGAATAGTGGTTATAATTCTTGATCAGTTGAAGAATTTGTTGGGGTTTATTTATCAACACCACTTGTTGGGATTTATTTAGGGTTAATTACACTAAACCCCTAAATTATGCGGATTTTTCACTTTTCCTATAAACTTTTTTGTGAAATTTTACCCTCTGAACATAATATTTTTTGTAACTTTACCACCTCCAGGGCTTATGGTGTAAGGAAAATAGTACTAAGTTCAGGGATACAATGTTAAAAAAAATAGGGAGCAAAGTGCAAAATTTTGTATACTTTAGGACACAAATTGTAATTTAACCACTTATCAATACTATTCTTACTCCACAAAGCACATAGGAACCACCGAGCCACCTCGTGTCCCGGATAAGATCTTCTATTTCAAAAGAGTATTTCATCTTTTATTCCACCGCACGGATAATTATCACGTGCATGTGTAGAAATTACCATATTAAAAACCCACAATTTAGGATTGTTTTATGCTTCAAAATTAATATGGTAACTTCTACACACGTGACAATTATCTGTGCGGAGAATTTCGCTATAAAACACTCTTCTAAAATAGAAGATCCTATCCGTGTCCACAGTGGTTTTCTATGTTTAAAAAAATTAAGTTACCACTCGACCAACAATTATAGTTTTTGGGCTCTTATGTTAATTATTTGTTCCTATAGAATTCACCATTTGCAATAATTTCTTCTTTTGATTTGCTTTCTGATTGAGTTAAAAATCTTATGCTTTAAGAGAATGAGTGTTCTTTTGGTGGTTTGTACCATGCCATTTTCATGCTTTTGCTCTGCTTTTTGCTTTTGTTTCTCTGTTAACTTACCCTAATTTATTACCAACCCTTTTTGTGCTTTTTGTACAAAAGTTTATTCATGAGCAGATTTGGTTATAAAGAGGTTGAGAAAACTACAAGTAAAATGTGATGCCTAATGCTTTACCAGAAGCATATGGAATCATTTAATTCTTGTTTATTCATCAAATTATGCATAGCTTTTCTGGCAGCTTGTAAGAGTTGTATGTTTCAATATCTATACGAAAATTGTCATTCTTATTTTCTTTTCTAAAATATAATTTTTGTTTATATAGCATCTTATTCAGAATAATGTTTTTGTGTGTAAGAATAGTGATTTAATGCTTTGAATCACTATTTATAAGTGTAACAATGCAAAGTTACAGATTATATTTACTATTTCATCTCTCAGCAAAAATCATTATTTATTAGATAGGAGTGGATGAAGTATTTTTTGATAATTAGTACTTGGTGTCAAAAAAAAAGAAGATAAATTAGTACTCAAAAACAATGTTATAAAAATCTCCGCTAGTCCCACCTAATCATCGTTTAGGTGCTACGTTCTCCTTGGCAGCCTATGTTTTTCTTCCGATTAGAATCCTGCCTAATCCTATCTATACCCACCTAAACCCGCTCATCCCTCTAGGTGCTAGGTCTTAGTCTACCGCATGCGTAACGCCTATTGTTTTATATATACATAATACATTGATAAAGAGTACACTTCAATGATATCAAATATACAATTCTCCATTTAGTTTATGCTAAAATAGCCCCCCTCTCTATATCATATTTTGGACAAGAAAAAGTGAAAAAAGGCTGCTGATGATACTTAAACAAGAAGGGACTCAATTTGAGCAATTTTATTCCCAATCTAATGTTCAAAAGGATGGTTAACAATTGAGGAGGGACACAAATTCCTAGTTCGTACATCACTTTCTCTATAGTCCTTATCAATTAACCAAAGGTTATTAAATGATGCAAAAGATTTTGAGCAATATTACTTTCATTCTTGGATATATATTGTTAAATCATTGTTACTGTCGCAATCATAAAGATCTGATACAAATTCTAAAAGATGGCCATGATTATTTTATGTTTCCCCCGCCTAAACTAATTTTGACAAGATTGATAAAGAATAATCTACTCAGAATATTGTCGTTGCTTATAGGTGGAAACAAGATTTTGTTTTGTGTTGGAGGGCACAAGATTTTCATAAAGAACCCAACTTGTAATAATTTAACACCCTTTCTAACATGATATAATCTTTAGTATACCCTACAGCAATATTTAAGGGTTCAATAATGTGAAAATCCAAGTTCATTAAGTTCAATATTAAAAGAGTCATTATTAGTACATACATACTATACAAGAACATGCTCTTTAATTTTTTATTGCTTTCAATTTTCTTATATATTTTTTTCCAGTGATTTGGTTTTTTGACACGATTGTTAGAGATTATTGTATATATAGAGAAATTAGTGATCTCATTAGTCATTAGCTACATCAACACCCTATAAGATTCCAATGGCAATTAAACCTACTAATTAATATCTTATAGGTGTGTTAAATTTGGGGGTCTTGGTACATCCCACACCATTTAAGCATAGCCACTATAAGAGGAAAAACTCAAGCCCACCAAGTAAGGTTTCTTCATAAAACCAATCAGTGATAGAATGAGTAGTTCACTTGGCTTATAAGTTGTGTCGGTCGATCATGAGGTCTGCTCTGATACCATGTTAAATTTGGGGGAACTTGGTACGGTCCATATGTGAGTCCTTCATTAATTCATAAGATATGTTCTCATACTATGTTAAATTAAATTTGGGGGACATGGTACGACCTCATCACAGTTCTAAATGCTCCACCATATTGACGGCCCACCTAGGCCAAACATGAGTTCTGCATTGATACCTTGTTAAATTAAATTTGAGAGACTTAGTACGATTCACCAAAATGTACTCAATACGAGAGGCAGAACTCAAGTCCAATAAATGAGATTTCATTCTAAAACTAATCGGTGATAGAAAGAGTAATTCATTACAAGTTAGACTTCATTCATGTAGTTAATTAATGTGAGATTCATGAGGATTTATTAATCATTTGTCTTGCGAGTAGGGAATAATGTACATATGAAAGTGGAAACAAAAGAACAGATGTCATGATGTTTCTGATTCAGTTTTAATGAGACACGAAAAGTATCAAATTCTTAATTTCCCTGCCTTAGACAACATATGCATTCACCAAAAAGCAGCAAAAATTGAAGAACATGGTATTAATATTACTTTAGCATAAGAATTTTGCCACAGATTTTTAAATACTCAGCCCAAAATTGCACTGATTTCAATACATAGCCTGCAGTATCAGACCCCTGTTCTCTTTTTGTAACCTTAGTACAATCTACAAATATTATATCCTTCTCCAATATAATGACTCCAAAATTGAAAACTTTGCACAATAGACACAGTTAGTACAATCTGTTTGGTGTGGCCATCAATTTATTTCCTCTTCAAAAAAAAAAAAAAACCTTAAGAAAAAAAATAAAATTACTTAACAAAATGAAATACAATCACACAACTAAACCCTCTATAATTTAAAAAAAGAAAAACAAAAAACATTACTTGTCTAGCTCTAGTTTTCTTGACTGTATAACAAGCTGATATATGCTCACAGCATATTCCCTTTCTGCCCATTTTTAGTGTGGACTTGGAAATCTTGTGTACATAATTTTTTTGTGTAGACTACAAATACATGAAGCTCGATTTGTGGAACGGACTTTGCCAACACGTATACGTATGTAGACGAGTATTGCTGGCCTCGGTGGCCTTAAGAACTAGGGACTATCGTGCCAACGTAGCCAAATCCGGCGATTGTAAAAGTGATGACTTGAAGAAAGAGGTATATGAAATAGTTGTTCTTTCCGTAGAGGAAGTCATAGCATCCACAAATGAATAGAAATACCGCAAATCCCAGCTCGTGTAGCTGTATTCTGCAAAATCGAAGGACAATATGGATCGTTTAAACGGATGATTAGGACACAAATAATGTCAAAGAAGCATATGATCAGAGATACTGTCCACACTTATAAACTCATAACCATCGAAGCTGTCAAAGTTTATAGTTACAAAAACTAGCTCTGAGATTCAGCCTAATTACTGAAACTTTTCGTAATGTAACTTGGACTACCTGAATTAGTCCTCTGAGTATTCACATTTATATTTTGATCTAATATCTTTTAAAAAAGTGGACATGTAGACCGATTTTGACTAAAATTGTGTGATTTTATCGGATATTGCTGACTATGATGCAACATGTCAAAAATTTGAAAAAATTACTAAGGATTCAAAATTCAAATTTCACGTGTCAATTTCGATGATTTGACATGTCAAATTTTACATCACATCACCAAAATTTCTAAAACTTTTATACACATCAGCTACCGACGGACCCTAGTCACGCAAAAAATTATACAATTTTGGTCAAGATTTGACTAAATGTCCCAATTTTATAAGATAAATCGATCAAAAATTAAAAATAGCCACTTAAATGACCAAATCTCCAAATAGTCAAGTTACAGGACAAAAAGACTTTTTTCTCTAATTAGACTGAACCTCAAGGGCATTTTTTATAATTACATAAATTTCATATTCCAATCTTGGAGAAACAAGACTGAACCTCAAGGGCATTTTTTTTTTTTTATAATTACATAAATTTCATATTCCAATCTTGGAGAAACAATTCAGACGAAAATAGCTTGAGATTTTTACCTGTCTCCAAGGATCTTGGACAGGGATTTCTTCGGAGCATTTGATTTGGTGTTGGATTTATTTTTCTGAGTATCACCAAGTTTTTCAGTGACAACCCATTCATTAACTCTCTTTGCCTCCAACAGACCGATGATCGTCGCCTTGGTCCGATGGAACGACATTACGTTCTCGAATAGTACCCAATAGAACAACAGATGGAATGACCTGAACATAAAACTTAAGTTAGTAAATAAATTCATATCCAAATCCAAACAGAACATAAAAACTCAAGTTAGTACTTCAACTATATACCTTGGAGTTCCAACTGAGTTAAGGGCAGTAATGATGCAAGGCAGATAAATGGCTCCCCATTTTGGGACATATACTTCAGGCACAAGAATTGTCAATGGCAAAATGACACAGTAAAAGAAGAAAGTGAACATGTGGGCTATGAGTTTCCGAACGAAGAAGAAGCTGTAAATCACGTAAAACTTCTTGTAGAGTGTAACTTTCTGCAAAAACCACAAAACAAATGATAAAATCTTAGGACAAGTACATTACATTATGTTTGAAATTGTTTTGCTTCAATTATTGGACAAACCTTGTTCAAAGCAATTTCCATCATCATTTTCCTGAATAAATTTGCTGGACCACAAGACCACCGGTGCTGCTGGAACCGGAAGGCTTTAAAAGTACTTGGAAGCTCACTTTTCACCTATCGGCAAAACAAAATATCAGTTACATTAAGGTTGTTTGTGCAAAAAATTATGCTATTAAACGAAGTGATTTATTGTAATAGAAGTGAAAAACAGTTGAGTCGGCAGTGTTTGCAAATAGAAATTGAAAATTGATTAAGTGAACATAGATTTGGGGAATAAGTTTTAAAAGTGCTATTTACATATTCCGAAATGAAACTACAAACAAAATCAGAAATTTAACGTACATTTTCCCCTACTTTTTAGATTCTGATTAAACTATACAGACGAGCAGGAATTGACATTTAAAAGCACTAAAACTACTATTTTTAGTCAAAAGCCGATGGTGAGTTTTTTTAATAAGTTGGGAGTAGTGGTTGGAGAGGAGGGGAGGTGATAAATCTCAAAGAAACTGAAAGATACAAGTTCAAACCCTGTTCTACAAGCTCGTGGTTAAAGCCGATGGTGAGATAAAAACTTGAAAACTCTCTAAATGTCAAAACAAATAATGTAAAGGCTATAGGTAATCGAATGTGGCGCAAGTGGTTTAATGTTCAATTTTTCAGGTTTCTATCTGAGTTCGATCCTCACCGGACCCACTCGTCTCAAGGTTGTATTTAAAAAAGGTAATGTCAAGACTAAAAGTTACACAATCTTAGAAATGCACCTGTAGATCTCCTAGGTATAGAAATTTCCAGCCCTTGAGACCAGCGCGAACCGCAAGATCCATGTCTTCTACTGTGGTTCTGTCTTTCCATCCACCAGCCTCGTTGATCGCTGCAATTCTCCATATTCCACCGGTTCCTGCAAGAGGAGATATTTGTTAGGTAAATACACACATCGAGAGAGTGTTTGTAATACTTTAAGGAGATAATTGTAATTTTGAAAGATAATTAGAGTTTTTTTGTAATTAGGCTAAATTTCGGGGTAGTTTTTGTAATTATCTATTACTTGAATGATCATTTTCACTTACCATTGAATCCAAAGAAGGCATGTGTGGCTGAACCCACTTCTTGCTCAACTGTAAAATGATAATCCAGCGACATTTCTTGCATTCTTGTCAGCATGCATTCATCTGCATTCACTGCAATATAACACCAAATATTTCGTGTTCCTATAAATTATTTCAACCAATAACAATACTAACAAATTTAACAAAAAAGAATAAAGAAACTTTGAGCAACTATCCCTTTTCTTTTCTAATTTTTGTTTCAACTATATTGTTTTTGTTTGATGCTCATTTTATGGCAGTGGAAAACCCGTGTTCTAAAAAGCGCTAGGTGCTAATCGGACGACAGACTGAGGTTAGCACCTAGGCAAAGACTAACTGGGGCTAGGTGGGATTTGGGTGGGGTTATACGGGATCTAATAGGACGAATAATAACATAAGCGGACAAGTGGGGCCTAGGAGCTAGGCGGGGATTTTTAGAACATTGTGGAAAATAAAATCCTTGTGTGACAAAAATTGTTACAAGTAATTTCTAAATAGATCCGATTTATTGTTTTCAGCTTGCTATATTTAACTTATAATTGAACGCAATAATAAAATAACTACAAAATAAAAATAAATATATTAACTTTAAAAATTATTTTTTTGGTAGTACCATATTTATTCCATGGAAGCCCAACAAAAATGAAAATGCAACATATGATTAGGACCATATGATATGAGAAGGCAAATAGCTGTTAATTTTCTGACACCACGTGACACCAACATTAAAATAATCACCACGTCACTCAAGTCACAACCTGGATTACCAATCGGATATTTTTTTTCTCTTTCTAAACTTTATTACCCCCAATTTCTTTATTATTATTAATATTACCTCAAATTGTAACTGTCGGTAACGTTGACACTATTTGGAAAAAAATTGCCAATGGGGCTCCACCAATGGGGTCTGTGTGTACTGAGCCAGAGCATACTTTCACATGGCGGGAGAATAAAATGACAACTCTGCCCTCGTGTTGACCATTTCACGCTTTCTTATATAGTAAATAAAAAGTAATCAGCAACTTTAATTGTTCTTTGTCTACTTCCGAAGAAAAGGACAAACCTGACCCGGATATCTTGTAGCACTTCCATGCCGATTAATCCGGGGGTGCATGGATACTTCCAGCAAAAGATAAGGATAATTTCGTCATTGAGATATTTGAGTGACGAAAAATAATGTAGTAATTAATTTATTACTCCCTCAATCCCAATAAAATAGGCCAATTTTCATTTTTGGTCCGTCCCACATTATAGACTTGTTTTCTTACTGAATTATTAATTGCACAATAATAAATAAATTACTCTGATTTAATTCACTTTGTTTGAGATCAACTATGATATACTCTCATTTAATGAGACGGCAAAGTAGAAAATATATGGAAAAAGATTATGATTTCAATTTTATTATTGTGTTTTTTTTAATTTGTGTGAAGTACTGTAGTTGCCTATTTTATTGGGATGGATGAAGTAATTGGTTAAAAAATATTAGAGCTGATGATACACGTCCATTAGCATTAAAAAGGGGTTAATAAAAATTACCTAGAAAGAAGTGAATGAATAAAGGGCTAATTAAGAAGGTTATTGCAAACCAAAGAAAAGGGTAAATTTATTTACCGTTTCCAAGAGGAAGAAAAAAGAATATATGTACCAGCTGGCAAATTAATGGTGCAATTACTAGCTAATTACTACGAAAATTAACATAATATCAACATAACATAAAATACTAATGATACATATAGTATTGAACTGAATTAGAAATTTATTATTACTACAAACTAATATTTTCTAGGATTTCATAGGTCTTCGTCTACAAATATAATAAGAAAATTCATATTGGAAAAAAAAAGAATCATCAGATGACCTTATTAAATACGGAGTAGCTAGAACTAATAAATTTTATACGAACATCTCATTAATACAGTGGAGGTTGTTAAACTAAACCCACACTCCTACCAAGTCAAAAAAGATAATTAAAAAAAATGTGGGAGGGGTGGAAATTGTAATATTTGGATTTATTGGGTCCAAACCCGTGATACGTGGTAACTTTAGACAAAAACAAAGAGTAGTTGCAATTGCAGGAGAGTCTCGCTCGTTGATGGGGTCCACTGTACCGCAAAGCATGCAACAAATCTCTCCCAGAAGCAACGAGAAAAAGGCAAACCCAGAGAGAATATGTTAACATTTATAACACCCTCAACCCCCATAGTAATAGTGATAAGTATAATAAGACCACCGACACTTTTCCCTTAGGAATATGAAAAAAAATAAAAAAAATAAAATAGATATGTGACTTCAATTTTACACTAATCCACATGTTTTTAATATGTGTTTGGGGAAAAAAGGGGGTTTGGGATTAATAAAGAACGATAAAATACTTAAAATAATGAGTGTTTCTCGCAAGATTAAACTTTTTGTACACCATAATTAGTACATAGTAGTACACCAATGGTGATACATGGGAAGTTGGAAACCAATTAGTGTAATAGGAGATATTTATTGAATTTGCCAAGTTTATTTTAGCCGTACACTACGGAAGATAATATACATTCATATGTGATCAAATCGGGCCAATTGTCCTAAAAACGAAGTTTCTAGCATTGGAGAATAAAAGTTGATTTCTGAATTGCCTAAGTTATTGGTTAACTAGTGTTCTAAGCGCTAGGCAGACGGAAGACTGGAGCCTAGCGCCTAAGCGACACCTGGTTGAGGTAAGATGGGGCCTGGGCATGATTAAATGGGACCTAATCGAAAGAATAACATAGGCGCAGAGTCTAGCTTCTAGACAAGAACTAATCGTGACTAGGCGTATATTTTTATAGCAGTGTGGTTAACTATAATTGCTCAATTCATTAATAGTACTATAGTATATGAATTTTTTCGAGCACCGACAGAAAATACATTATTGTAAAAAGATGAAAGACTTACCAAATCTCCAACGAGCTTGTACAAGGGCAATGTCCGGGTTGTGAATGAGAAAAGGGACAGCCCGTCGGAGGAAATCCGGTTCGGGTCGAAAATCGGCGTCGAAGATTACGACATATTCGCATTCTTTAACATAGTCACGTTTCAAGCCTTCCTTAAGGGCTCCAGCTTTGTAGCCTCCTCTTGTCTCTCTAATTTGGTATCTAATATTAATACCTTTGCTTGCCCACCTTATACATTCCTTCTCAACCATATCCTATTACATTAATAGACATAATTAATACATAACCAAAGGCAACTATAATGTAATTAATTGACCCAAATGGAGAAATCTCAATGAAAAAGCTTCCAATTATGATAGTATCTGTTTTTGGTAAAACAATAAGTGTAAATATCCTGAAAAAAAGGTTAGAATTAAAAGCTACATTTGGGTGGCACTTGCAGGAATTTATAGGAATATTTGTGTATTGAAAATGGCCAAATATAAAAACAAAGCCTTGATTTATGGTATGTGTAACAGATTGGATTTTACAAGAGTAAGACAGCATAAAATTCAGAGACAATGTGCTGGTTTTTAAGTTTTTTGAGATTTGTGCATCAGAAAAAGAACAAGAAATGCCACAAATCCAATTAAATCCCATTTTAGAATCCAATAATTGTTATAGCACAAACCAATGTGAAAAATCCAAAAGTTCTTAGTAACAAAAACCCAGAAAAAAAAAAAGGAAACTGCTTTACAGAATGGAACATGTGATATTTCCATAACTGATATCACTCATGACCAAACTTTTGGGTTTTTTTTTCTAAAAAAAAATGAAAAAAAAAAGATTATATCCTAACCAAAAATATGTACCTTGATTACAAGGTCAGTAGAATCATCCAATACTTGAATCACTAGCCTATCAGCAGGCCATGAAAGATTACAAGCTGCACCAATTGAGATCTTGTAAACCTGCAACACAAAAAAAAAAAAAAAAAAAAAATCACATTTTTTCCCTTTCTTTCCACACACACCCACATGGGTCTGTGTGTGAAAACTGCAAAATCCAAGAAAAAAAAAACAGACCTCTCTCTCATTGAACATGGGGATCTGAACAAGAACCATGGGAAAAGCGCCATTCCCCATCTCCAAGTCATCTTTCATGGCCTCCCATTTGTACCTTTTATCCGGCTTTTTCCAGAAAAGCTTCACCAGAACAATAACGACCCCCATGTAAAGCCTCTCCAAGAACACCATTATCGACATGGCCAGGCAAATGTAAACACAAATCCTTAACAATGGGACTATCAGTGGAGCCTTAATTAGCTCCCACAAAAGACCAAATTGCCCCGCGATGTCCGCCGTGTACCCCGGAAACGACTCCGGTATGAAGCTATTTGCTGAAACCTCGGCCATTTTTGAGAAACAGGGGAAAACAGGGGAATGCTCTGTTTGTTTGTTTTATTTTGGGGGTTTATTTTGATAAATCAGTAGATCTGATGAGCTCTGTTTTAGCACCACATTTTCTCTGCTCTTTCTAATTTTTGGTTTGAGCCAAACAGTACTTCTAATTTTTTTATTTCTATTTTTTCAGAATAGAAGATGGATAAAGAAGTATTGTGGCATTGTTGAGCAGAGAAAGAGAGAGTGGAGCAAGTTATGGGGGAGTGAGTGAAGTTGTTTTATAGTCAATATGTGGTCTGATTTGGACTTTCTTGTTGCTAAGGCATATGCTCTTTTTTTGGGGATTATTAATAATTAGTAGTTAATTACCTCTAAGAAAAGAAGAAAAAAAGTAACATAATGGCTAGTAAGTGGCCTAGTGTGTTTACATTCTTGGTAAAAAAAAAATGTAGGGCTCTTTCTACCATTAGTTTTATTTCCTTTTTGTTTTAGGTTGCATTTGGACTAAATTGGGATATTAAGAGAGGAGTTTGAGAAAAAAAAAAAAAAAATCGGATGGATTTGAAATCCCGTAGAATTACTCAAAAAATAACTTAAAATAAGTGCGTAAGGACTTGAAACCTTTTGTATTAGTAGATTACCCGAACAAGTACAGTTTTTATGTATTTGAAATTCTTAATTTTAGAATTATTACATGTAACCTTATTATATTGTGACTAAAAATTGGACATCAAATTAAAATTACATTATTCTAGCGATTTTTATGAATTGAGGGTTTCATTACAGTATGCATAACAACAAAAAGTTCAGAAGGATGGGCGATGGGAGAGTAAAGAGGGAGGAACCCCATTGTCGCGAAAATCTCTCAATCATAAGGGGATTAGGGGAACGATCAAAGCAATTCATACAAAATTAATGTAAAATGAATATCATATATTTATATACAAAGAAGAAGGTGGTCATGTAAGTAGGGATAATAATGGGGCGGATAGTTAAAGACCCAACTCCGATCCGCAATATTGTCCTACCCCACCCCACCATAGGTTGGGAATTAAAGACTCGTGCCTCCTTGCAGCGGGTGAGTATGTCCCCTCGCCCTATTTGTATAATATTTATCCTATAATATATTTGTATAATATATATAAAAAATATTATCAGATCCAAACTACCCCATACATTGTGAAGGTTGGTCCGACCCCCCCCCCTCAAATGGGGCAGAGTGGGTACACGTCGGATTTAATCATTTGTGCTCAAGTCATCTCCAAGTCATAATTCTATTTTAGTGCAGTTTTCGCACTAGAGTAGTGCAAATTCTACACCAAACTTAAGCTTCATCTTCAACCCTTATATTTCAAATTTTGCACTAAAAGGAATATTCTCGAATATTCTATATTATTTCAATACAAAATTTATTTTATTAAAACCAATTGTTTTTTAACATAGTATTAGAAATTCATATTTAGTGAATTAAAAAATATATTGTAGTATTATATCTAATCTATACTATATTAAATAATATCCTTTCAAAAAATTAAACAATTAATAACAAGATTTAAGTGGAAAAAATAAATGTGGCATTCGAGATAAAAATAAAAATACTTATTTAGAAGAATAATAGAAACATATCTTAACATATTTACATATAACAAAATCAAAAAAATTAAAATAAATCAAAAAAAGAAAAATAGAGGATAGCGTTGCTGCAATGCTACGACAAATATGGCGCAACACTGTTCACAACACCAATTCAGCGCAAGGTTTAACGTTTGGTTGGAGGATAGATTTTGCACTATTTTAGCATTTGGCGCAGAAATCTCTCTGGATTGAAGATGGTCTTACAATGGATAAACATCACTGGGCAAGTCAATCATATATATTAGGCAAATATAAATATTTTTCCATATCTAATATCATTATAATCATTCTAGAGTTCTTCTAATTATAGCTTTAAAAGAGTTCATATCCGCATTTAAGCCCATCTATTATTATTATAATGACTCAAATTCTCTTGACCCATCTATTATTATTATTATGACTGAAATTCTCTTGACCCAATTACGCGGCCAAAACTAGCTACCAACACACAAGTAAACATTATTAATCGAAAGTAATGAATCGAGAAAATCATATTAGAACCAATTTAAACCAATATTCATTGGTTTAGGTCAACTACCATTCTATAAGCCTGTACTTGGATTGAAAATTTTGAATTTGGAGGAAGGATTTAGATTTCAAGATTGCAAAGTAACCAAGTAAAAGATTTAAATTTAGGGATAATTACAAAAAAGCCCCTGAGGTTCGGGCTAATTACAAAAGAACCCAAAAGTATTTTAAAATTACAAAAACCCCACTTCGGTTTGATTTCATCTTACATTTTCCTCTTCAGAAGCAAAAAGCATTTCAGAAAACCCATTGACATCTATAAAAATATTACATTTACCCCCTTAAATTTAAGACAAAATCAATCTTTAGGGATGTTTTTGTAATTTTGAAACATATGTGAGTTTTTCTGTAATTAGCCCAAACCTCGGGGTGTTTTGTAATTATCCCTTAAATTTATAGAAACTAAAAATAATTCAAATAGTACAAGATCTTCTATGTTTTTTATAACAGGGGAATCTGCAGTCAGTACTCTTCGTGTGTGCATTGATAAACATCGATTTTCCCACTATCCTTCGGGTGCACACTAGTAAACCATCGGGCTTATTGTAATATTCTGCAAATGAAGCCAGCCAGGTAAATCCTACTGGGCACGGTTGTACAGGCTCGGCCAAGTAATGCAGAGATGTGGATATGAACTTTAGACCTCTAGAAGAACTCACGCTACTCTACTAGGCCACTCCATGAGGGGGTTAAAAGAATAAAAAACTTCAATATACTTTACACTCTTTTACATTTTCTATTGCACTATATTATGTACATTTCATGCATAAATTTTACATATAATGAATGGTTTTATTCATGCTACACCTCGATAAGTATTTTATGCAAATAACTCCAAGAGTAGCATCTACTAGACCGTACACTCCAGTAAAAGAAATGCGGCACAAACCCTTGTGAAGTGCCAACTATTGTTAATATGCATTTTCACATGAAAATGAACTATCCAAACAATAAAGAATCATTGATTTTATGCCATGCCAAAATTTAAACTGACTCATCAATGTGGTATTTCCATGATTGTAGGAATTAACAAGTGAGTTTGAGTGGGAGTGGTTTTTGGCCTGTTGTATGGTTTCAATTTGACTCTATATCACCCACACAATAAAATGATTCCATTGATCCAAATGATTTGGAATTTACCTAGTGAAAAGGGTAGTTAATTTTTTAGCCGTTATTAGCCAAACATATGTATGGTGAAAAAACATCCATTGGATTATCTGATTTTTTTTTCCTAAGTAGAGGTGAACAAAAAAGTTCAAGTAGTGCAAGATTCATGTGAATAACAGCAAAGAGAAGACAGCAGCACATGAATGGAAAAATTCCAGAGGGCTTTGCAATTTCAAGTACAAGTGCAAAAACACACACTCACACACCGACAAAATACAACTAGAATAAATTTTTAGTTCTATAAATGTTTAATTAGTTTTTTTTCTTATCTCAAAACGAAAACTATGTGCGAAAAAAGTAAAATCATGTTCATGGGGTCCTTAAAGTATTATTTTTAATTTTTGAAGTGGAAATATGTAAGAATTAATTAATTACGTGGTATCAATCAGAAATTAATTAACAATCCACTATTATTGAAGAGTAGTTATTTTTTGACATTAGTACCATTTTAGTGCATGGAAATTTGGAATGAGTCAATTAAGACTTTTTTTTTGAGTCAATTAAGAAGATTGTGAAAAACTATTTCTTTTTCAAGAATTATTTCTTTGACCATATATATAATAAAAAAAAGGACCTGTTTTGCCAATTGAAGAAAGTATGAGCGAGAAGGCGTTATGGTTAATTTCTTTTTGCTGCTATTTGTGAAATATTTAATGACATAACTTCTGCAATATTGTCATTTTTATGTTATTAGAAAAATTCCATTTTGCTACATTCTGATGGGGTGAAATTGTAATTCTCATTTCAGTTATTTAGTTTGGAAATTGTTTAATAGTCATCCGTATCATCCGTTGCACCAAATTATTACATCATGCCTATGAGGCTCATCTTATTACATAAGGGCCATGGGCCCATGAGGCTTATAAGCTTATTACATGGGGCCAATGAAATCCACAATCTCATGTGTAAATATTAAATAGTCTCGTTGAATTAATTTGTAAGTTAACAACATTTTATGACCTTAATTTCACTACACATTGAATTACTTCGACATACGCTTGTTAATTTAAGTATAAGAGGAGCTTTTCGGAGAATATATCGAAGCCCTTGTAACCTTGTCTACACGTGTTGGAGACTGGTTCCCAGCACGTGAATTGACCCTAACACTAGATGTTAATGAACTCGATTTATCGTGACTTGGATTTAACTCGGCGCAGTGAGTGCACTTGTCATTTTAAGGAACATCATATACTTTGATGTTTCTCTTTTTATTCTAGAAATAGTACGCAAAACAAATATTAATAATTTAAGAATTCTATAATGTACAGAATATTAAATAATAAATATAAAAATCAGACAAAATGTTTTTGTCTATAGCATAGAAAACTAAACACAAGTTGAAATAAATGCTAACAACTATTACAGGACTTGAATTCAATACCTAATTTTTGTAAAATTTTGATATTTAATATTTATCATTCTGCCACATCTTCATTTTGGAAAAGGAAACCATACTTCCATTTTATCAGAATAACTTTTATTCGGCTGAATATTTTGAATTACACCATAATTATAATCTCTTGTGATAGCTGATTTGCTTTAGAACATAAATTAATTTGTTAAAATTATTTTGGTATAAAAATCTAAATTTGTATAAAAACTAAAAAAAAAAGATAAAATTTAATCAAAATCGGTTATGACTTATTTAATTGATTTTTACCGGTTCAACCGTAGAAATAGTTTTTGAGGTCTAACCAGACCAGCCCAACCACATGATGCAGGTTCAACCGGTCCGGTCCTGCTTTCAACACATGGTTTGAACTTTGACACTATAAATTCTCATATCGGTCTTTATATTTCCATAGAGGAGATAAATTCATTTTTGGTACCCAAAGTATTAGCGGTTTTCACTTTTGGTACCCGCTTTTTGGAGCTTATCATTATTAGTACTCAACGTTTCAAAATTCACTCATTTTTGGCACTTGCCGTTAGTCAACCGTTAAATACTAACGGTTGACCGGCCGGAGTCGGAGCAATGTTGGACGGGGGTGGTGAATTCTGGCTCAAAATTTTATCCTGAGCAACTTTGTCTTCTTGGTCGGAGGCAAATTCGGCCGGTAACATGGAGATACGGGCCCCTAAAAGTTGGAAAATCGATTTTAAAATCTCCTTTTGTGCAGTTTTGGTTCGGGAGCCAAATCGGACCGATTGAGGAGTGGGCTTTGTGCGCCTTGAGATGAGGAAGACGATGGTATGCTCAATTTTGGATTTGGGAAAGTATCTTGGATGGAATTTGGCTTTGAATTAAACTTTGGTTTTTTTCGAATTATCGTCAATTGGCATCGGAGACGAACTCAAATCATGAAATGGACCATTAGGCATTATAGGGCTTGCATATACGCTCAAAATGAGTGGTTGCACGACACTTGGGATCGCGAATCGGCAAGCATGAAAGAACGCGACAACGTGAAACTAGCTAAAGTTGGTCAACCGTTAGTATTTAACGGTTGACTAACAACAATCTTAAAAATGAGTGAATTTTGAAACGTTGGGTCTAATAATGATAAACCCCAAAAATGCGGGTGATCAAAAGTGAAAAAACCGCTAATACTTTTAGTCAAAAAAAAGTGAATTTATCCCTTCCATAGAGTCATAAACCATCAATATGTATTTTATGCTGATATTGATGTATTTTATGCTGATCTTATCACCAAATATCATATTTTAAGGCAATGTTGTAGCATCATTTATAAAGTGTCGTGTTTTTCACAATTTCCCAAATCGCAGCCAAAAATAGAATATAATCTAACTAGAAATGTTGTTTTCACACAAAAGGATGCGAAATTTTGGGCGTAATTGAGGCATGGTTTCGCCTTCAACGACTATAGAACAGCAAACTAAATATAGGGATAATTACAAATATACCCCTGAGATTTGGGCTAGTTAAAAAAAAAAAAGATATTTCAAAATTACGAAAAAAAAAAAAAAAACAACTCAGGTTTGATTATATCTTAAATTTAAGGGGTTACTAACTGTAATATTTTTATAAATGTCGTGTGGGTTTCTGAAATGTTTTGTGCTTATAAATGAGAAAATGTATGATAAAATTAAACCTCAATGGAGTTTTTGTAATTTTCAAAAAACTCCGGATTTATTGTAATTAGCCCAAACTTAGGAGGTTTTGTAATTATTCCTTAAATATATCAGCTGAAAAATATGATAAATTGGGATTTGGGAATTAAATTTTATTTCTTTTTCTTGTCTCATTGAAAGATAATCGGAAAGGGAAATGAAATCTATCTAGCACAACACAAAAGCTAGATATCCAAACTAATATAGCAACATTTTTATAAAAATTATCATATTAAAACCTCACAATTTATGTTTTATTTATACTTAAAAATTAATATGTTAATTTCTATACAGATGTCAATCATCTGTGTGATAGAATATAAGATGAAATACTCTTTTAGAATAGTGGATCCCATCTGGCTAAATATTGAGCGCCAAATAAATCTACCTTTTTCAAATAATTTAAACTATGAATTGATGAGTTTGTGAATCCAATCATATCAACTCGTCATTTATCTATAAGACTATAACTTGCAAAACAATAAAGAGATAGGAGGACACTTGGAATTTATAGCGTAAATCCTCCATGAATTCTTGAGTTAGATATATCAATCACATGCGTACCAAATATCAAAATGTTTATATAAAGATGGTGTAAAACGTATATCTATCCAACCACAAAATAACTGGAGTGTTTGCAAACTTTAAAAAAAAATGATTATTAGCTTCTAGATTCCAAAAAATAATTACTTTTTAGATGTACTAATGTCTTATATAGTAGACAAAATAGTAAGCTATTGAGCCAAAAAGGATTCAATTACATGTTATAGATAAACAGAGGTCCGCCAGCCGGTCAAGTTCCGTTAGAATTTAGATGAATTTGCAGTGTAACTTTCTTCGTAACTTAACTTTTCGTTTTTTTTCTCGTATGATGATATATGTGCATCTTTTTTGATATTTCAACTTGTTGTTCGGCTTTGTGAACTACACCTCTTTTTTTTAAATATATTATATTAGAATGATTTGAAAAAAAAAAAGGTAATCTAATTTTAATGTGTCTTGATTTCTTATCCAAGTAGAATCAGAATGGAAATGCCAAAAAACATTTACAAGGACTGAGCCTATAAGAAACTCGAGAATATTGAAATAATGTTGTGTATTAGACCTATTAAGTGTTAGGTAATTACTGACCGGAACAAAGCCATGATAGTGCTGTGAGAAAAATAAAGGTAAAATGACACGAATATTTTTACGTGGAAAACCCCCAAATAAATTTGAGGTAAAAACCACGGGCAAGTGTAAGAGCAATTCACTATAGAAATAGGGATTACAACACCTTCTCTCTAAATACAAGGAGAAACTATATCACTCTTTCTCTTCGAAAACTAATACTCTCTAAATTGAAGAAATGAGAAAACTTAGCAATTTACTTGCTTGGTTGGGATAATTTTGCATTGCCCAATGATGCCTTTTATAGGCAAAATTTCTTCACTATTCTACCAATCCCCAAAGTAGTTAGCCAACAATATTGAAGACCTTTTTAGCTAACTTTGGTATAATTCAACATTTGCAAAAATGTCCGCATTTCTTTGTCAAATAATGCCAACTCTAGCCCACAAAAAGATGACTTCATATTGTTCTTTTCACATTCTCCCACTAAGTCACTTTTGTAACCTTTTCATCATTCTCTACACTTGCCACTCATGCGCTTTTTACGTTTGTTAGGCCACACGAGGATCTACACCATTCGAACTTGCGGTGTTGATTAGTTTGGTCATGCCATCTCACAGTTCTCATCGGTATGAATCTTTTGCATATCCACACTTCCATTTTCCACTACCTCTCAAACAAAGTGATCTTTGGACTCCTATATGCTTTGTCCTTGAATGTAATGATGGATTCTTTGCAATATGCAAAGCACTCGATCACAAAAACGCAAACAATCTTTTCTTGTTTGTGCCCAAGCTCATCCAATAACCTTTGAATCCATACTACTTTTTGCAAGCTTGTGTAGGCTTATGTATTCTCGCTGATTGTAGATAGAGCTACAACGGCAGTAGTTTTGAAACCCGACCATACGGACTCCTCCCGCAAGTGTAAACACATAGCCCGTAGTGGATTTTCTTTTATCAAGATCACCCGCAAAATCAATCAACATAACCCCGACGGTAAAATCCGATCCACCATAACATAATGCAACATCCGGGTTCCTCCGATGTACCTCGAACCCTCTTCAATGTATCCCAATGCTCTCTACCAGGATTCGCCATGTATCGATTGATCGCTCCCCATCGCTTGCGCAATGTGCCCGGTCTTGTACATATCATAGCGAACATTAGACTCCCAGCATTTCTTGATGCATACGGTACTCGAGACATTTCCCTCCTCTCTTCATTGCTAGGACACATACTTGAGGATAACTTGAAATTAATAGGAAGAGGGGTAGAAACGGCTTACAATCTTGCATGTTGAGCGTCGCAAAATTTTCCTGAAGTAATTCTTCCGAGAAAGCCGGATCTTCCTATTATTTAAATCTCGGTGAATCTGCATCCCAAGAATCTTGTTTCTTTGGTCCCAAGTCCTTCATATCAAACTCCTAGCCAATCGTGCCTTCATTTCTTGGATCCGATCTTTATTGGGGCCTGCGCCACCAACATATCATCCACATACAACAAAGAAAATAATAAAATCATTATCATCAAACCTTTTGTAGTACGCACAATGGTCGAACTAAGTCTGTTGTATTCAAGGCTCATTATGAAGGAATCAAATCTCTTGTACCAACACCTCGGCGCTGTTTGAGACCGTCAGAGATTTGTTCAACTCCGCAAACCAAGTTCTCTTTGCCTGTTTTTTCGAAAAAACCTTCGGTTGAAGCATATAAATTTCTTCTTCAAGCTCTCCATGAAGAAACGCAGCTTTTTACATCTAATCGCTCCGGATGTAAATCAAAAGTAACACACATAGCCAGGACTACCCTCACCGTCCGTGAGTCGAACCACCGGGAAAATATCTCATTGAAATCAATGCCTTCTTTTTCCGAGCATATCCTTTTACCACCAATCTTGCACGATACCTCTCTACTTGATCATTGCTATCCCGCTTGATCTTGTATACCCATTTATTACCAATGGCTTTTCTTCCATTTGTAATCTGTATCTTTAGTTTCAAGTTTGATTCTTGTGGAGAGCTTCAATTTCTTCATGCATTCTTTGTCATCCACCTGAGACGATCCGAGCTTTTTATATCTTCATGGAAAGTTGATGGCTCTCCATCCTCCGTTAAAAGACAAAGATATGCAACATTGCTCTCCATAACATACTCACGATTGCCAAGTGGCGCGCTTTCTCTCACGAGTTGGCCGGCGTCTTCTTGGACATCAGACTCGACTTGTTCTTGTACCTCGTGCTCTGGTACTGCTTCAGAAGATTTTGGATCTTCATTCTGTAGATTATTTTCCACTAGTACTGTAGTAGTCTCTTGGTTCTCTTTTAATGTGTTACTATCTCCCTTGTCTTGCAGTTTATCTTCTGCAAATATCACATCTCTGCTGATGACGACCTTGTGGGTAGTGGGATCCCACAGGCGATACCCCTTGACTCCATCAGCATACCCCAAGAAGATACATTTTCTGGACTTTGGGTCCAACTTCGTTCTTTCTTGGTCATTGTACATCACATACACAGGACTTCCAAATGTATGTAAGCGAGAATAATCAGCGTGCTTACCAGTCCACATCTCCATAGGCGTTTTGATCAATCGCGATTGATGGTGACCGATTGATCACATAACGGCGGTTTTGACCGCCTCTCGCCTGCAAATGTCTTGGGTAGACTTGCGATTCTCAACAATGCTCTTGTCCTTTCTAACAAGGTTACATTCATTCGCTTCCGCCACTCCATTTTGTTGAGGTGTGTACGCCCATGTGAACTGTCTTTTGATGCCTTCTTGTGTGAAAAGACTCAAATTCATCACTTGTATATTCTCCTCCATTATCGCTTAGACACTTGATCTTTTTCCCGATTCACGTTCTATTTGAGCTTTGTAAACTTTGAAGACTGAAATACATCGGCCTTCCTTTTGATAGGATACACCCAACATCTCCTGGAGTAATCATCAATGAAAGATACAAAGTATCTCGCCCTTCCTAGGGATGATAATGGTGCTTGCCAAACATCAGAGTGAATCAACTCTAAGATTTCTTTACTCTTAGATGTTGATTTGCCGAACTTTAATTTGTGTTGCTTACTTGTAACACAATGCTCACAAAATGGTAAAGATACCTTTGTAAGACCAGGAAGTAGCTTCCTGCATTGGAGAGAATCTTCAACCCTTGTTCCGACATGTGGCCAAGTTTGTGGTGCCACATTATCGTTGATTCTTCTGCTGAACCTACAACTGCAACATAAGCTTCTCCTCTTTGCATTGTCTCACCTTTAAGCATATACAAATTCGCAGCGAGTTTCTCCGCCTTCATTACTACAATAGCTCCTTTTACGATTTTCATGATCCCATCCTCAATACGAGTTTTACATCCAACATCATCCAATTGTCCCAAAGATAAAAGATTCTTACGTAGGCCCTTCACATGTCGTACCTCCTGAATGGTGCGAACTGTACCATCAAACATTTTTATTTTGATAGTACCAATACCAGCAATATTCAAGGCATGATAATCCCCCATAAATACAGATCCTCCAGAGATTGGTTCGTATTTGTGAAACCATTCTCGCCGAGAGGTCATGTGCCAGGTTGCTCCAGTCTAATATCCGGACATCGAAAAATAGTTTTACGCCTTCAGCGTTGTTGTTGCTTCGCCGTATAAAACTTCTCCATTTTCGTAGGTACTTTAATATTCCCCGAGCATTTGATGACTCGGGTCGCTTACTCTTCTTACTCCAACAATCCTTCTTGAAGTGCCCTCTTTTGCCACAGTTGTAGCACTTGATGTTCTTTTTACTCCTGGATTTTGATCTACCATGATTTTGACTCCCACTGGAGCCACGTTCCGTGGATCTTCCTCTCACCACCGCCAAAGCTTCCGCTTGTTGCGAAATTGCTTGTCTGTCTTCTTTGTTTCTGCGCCTGCTCTCCTCTTCTAGTATAGCGGCTGCAATTTCATCGAAGACTAGATAGTCTGAAAGGACGTTGTTCGTCAAATTGATGATGAGTTGATCGTACGAATCTGGTAAACTTTGGAGCAAAAGTTCCGCACGTTCAACAACTTCTATTTTGTAACCCATTGAGGTGAGTTGCGAAAATAGAGTATTCAAGGTGTTGATATGGTCAGTCACCGAAGTGGTTTCCGCCATACGAAGAGTATACAATTTTCTTTTTAGAAAATCTTGTTGTGAAGTGACTTGGCCTCGTACATTTTGTCGAGTATCCCATATCTCCTTTGCTTGTCTTCTTCTCCGCCACACTGGATAATACTCCATCGGCTAGTCTTTGGTGCGAGATCGGCAATTGCATTGCCCTCCATCTCGTTCCACTTGGCATCGTCAGTGATATCTGCGGGTCTGTCTCCAATTGCCGACAAGCAATTGTCTTTTCTCAAAATTGCCTTAATCTTCATTTTCCATAATGAGAAATTATTCCCATTGAACTTCTCTACATCGAACTTTGTCGTCATTTTGTTCACACCCAATTTTGATTTTTACTTGAACGGTTTCACTATTCACGTGAATAGTGCGTGAATAGTACCCGTGAACAAGAACTCCTAAACCAATGGCTCACGATACCACCGTTAGGTAATTCTTGACCGGAACAAAGCCATGACATAGTCTTTGTGAGAAAAAAATAAAGGTAAAATGACACGAATATTTTTACGGAAAACCCCAAATAAATTTGAGGTAAAAACCACGGACAAGTGTAGGAGCAATTCACTATAGAAATAGGGATTACAACACCTTCTCTCTAAATACAGGGAGAAACTATATCACTCTTTCTCTCTTGAAATAGGAGAAACTAATACTCTCTAAATTGAAGAAATGAGAAAACTTAGCAATTTACTTGCTTGGTTGGGATAATTTTGCATTGCCCATTGATGCCTTTTATAGGCAAAATTTCTTCACTATTCTACCAATCCCCAAAGTAGTTAGCCACCAATATTGAAGACCTTTTTAGCTAACTTTGGTATAATTCAACATTTGCAGCAAATGTCTGCATTTCTTTGTCAAATAATGCCAACTCTAACCCACAAAAGATGACTTCATATTGTTCTTTTCACATTAAGTCCATTTGACATTTAAGCCAAATTTAGGCAACGCTTAGAGATGATATGTATATTATATTCATTATAATTGAACTTTTGAAAATCATTGAAAAAAGTAAATTGTTTTGTGAAATCGTGGCGCAGATTATTGTTTTTGAACAATCTAAAAGTAATTTCAGCTGAATCTGCCGAATACCCTTTAAATAACATTAGATAAACAATGATTCTAAGTTAAATTGTCAAATATCTCAACATAAGCAATGTTTCTCTTTGTGGGGCACATTTGTTTTAATAATATGATCAAATAAAACTTGTAGTACTAATTTCGGGCAAAGCAACCACTACTCTCCTCATATAGTATTTGCAAACAATTTAGTTTTAGTAGGCGTAATTTATTATAGCAGAAGCAAAAATAGTAGGAAATCATAAATTAGCATTGTTTGCAATTTGAATCAAAAGTTGAAAGTGTCTGGTGAAAAGTTGTAAAGTGCTCTTTGTTTGTAAAAATCAAACCAGAAGTAGAATTAGAAATCTAAAACACTTATCTCTCTGCTATTAGATTATGATTAAATGAAGCAAAATCGAAGCAGCATGTATTTTCAAAAACATGTTTTTAGCCATTTTGACTAAAAATTGACGGTCATACCCTTTATGTATTCTCTGATGAGGTACTTGGGCATTTTTCAAAAAATTGATGTGGTACATAACTCGGTACCGAGTTATGTGTCTTGGTATCGAGTTACATAACTTGGTACTGAATCATGTAACTCGGTATCGAATTATGTACACGTCCCCAGAAATAAAGAAAAGGGAAAAATGGACATTTGCATTAAAAAATGGCTAAAAAACATATTTTGAAAAACATGGCTAAATTTTTTTTTATTATGGAGAAATAGCTAAAAATCCAACATACTCTTTTTTTTTTTCAAGTCAAAAACTGAATTCTTTTTTAGCTATTGCAAACAATCACTAAGTGCAGCCTGCATATACCATAAAATCAAGTCACTAAAATCAAGAGAGAAAAGTAAGTGCTTACTAGAGAATAGTAGCTTTTGTTATCTTTTGAAAAAAAATATTTATAACCCATCCCATCTATTATTTTTCCTTTCTCTTTTTCGTTTTCTTTTCTTTAGTCAAAAGTAGAGAGCTGATCAAAGCAGCAGAAACTTGCGAGATTATGCAAAAAAAAATCTTTCGTCGGTCGACTTATTGGAATTATTTGCGCACATAATTAACGTTTCCCAAACACTAATAGTACTTGACAAGCCTTTTCGAGTACCAACATGGGACGAGGTCTTGTCAGGTCATAAAATTGAGGTTCAAGATCATACAAGATCGCGGCATAATTGCAAAATTGGTCCTATAACTATATGAAGCTATTAATGGTCCTATAACTATATGAAGCTATTAATTTTGGTCCTGTAAATATTTGAGGTAGCAATTTTGATTTTGTAAGATTTTGATTCTATAATTTCTAATTTGTACACTATTGGTCCTAAAGTTCTGCTTATGTGCGATTTTGGTTTCAATTGAGTGTTTCTATATTCATTTGTCATTTAACCAAAATACCCAAAATAACCAAAATACCTATGATCTCTAAAAATTGCTCTAAAAATTGAATTGGTATTTCTACTAAAGGGTAAAAGTGTCAAGGACCGCCTTCCACATCAAGAATTTAGATCAACTCTAAAAGTTTCAGGACTGGAATTGCTATTTTGACTAAAAGGTAAAATCATCAAGGACAGAAATTGCCACATATTAAGAAGTTACATGAATAATTGCCAAGCTTTACCTAACTAAAATTTCAATTAAACCTAAAAGATCGTGTTATTTAATTTTCAAATAATATTTTTTTATCATGTGAAATACTAAAACTATATTTAGTTATTTATATTAAACCAAAGTAAACATTGTTTTTTATTACACGTATAGCATTCAATTTCAAACATAAATACCTTTTAGTCAAAGTCGGAATCCAAATTATTAATATTGATATGATTTTAAAATCCTTAAAATTCACTATATAGTTGAACAATATTTTTAAACACGTAATGCGTTTCCCAACTGCCAATCATTGTTTTATTCTGTGCAATAAATCTCAATTACCTTTTATTGCTCAATCTGTGTTATTGCCCATACAACGTGCCAACTTTGATTCCTAATCACCAAAGTTTATAGTTTAATTATAAAAATTACAACCAACTGCAGTTAATTGTAATTTGTTGATAATGAAGCCCTAACACACTCTCACCTATCATAATATCATCACAATATTACAGTAGCAATAAATTAATCAACTTTATACAAATGTTATGTTTTCTAAAGGTAACAGTAATAATACTATATATAATGCTTTATTGATTTTAGAGTTTAATAATGTGTTAAATCAACATTGGGACGATGTTGTTGTGATTAGCGGATTTCATGGGTCCAATCTAAATTTGCAGGAAAAGGACTCAAATAGTGTACATGACAAAGCAAGAATGTGAATGTGAAAATGGTATGATAAAAATGAATCTATTAGTAGTCTGGTGGTAATACTTTGTAAATCTGATGTATTTGTGTTGTATCTACGTTGTGACTTGTGAGCATATGGAATTATCGTTTGAAATTTCTCAAAATCAATTTCGGGTACTGAAAAATTAATGTACAAAGGGTGAGCTAGCTAGTCACTTAAAACATAAGTGAGTATGAAAATTGGAAACGTGGGGATGGAATAGGCTCCATTCCAGCACATTGTAGTATATTTTCGTTGTGCGTTTATTTTGCAAGTGTTGTTAAATTAAACTTGAAGATCGTTATATCGTAAAGACAATTACATTGAGCGATGATTGATTGAATCATTAATACTTGATATAGGACAATTTTATCTTGCGAAAATAGTGTACTCGGCAATTTCGTCTTGCAAAAATTTTGTCGAGTCTCAACTTCATTTTACCATCCAACCACCTTTTATTGGTACCTTCATATTGATTGGTTTGTATTATTCAGAAGCGGATCTATTCAAGGGCAGCACTGGGCTGGAGCCCAGTGCAAATTTGTAAAAGCTCCTTTAATAGCATATTTATTAATTGTTTTTATTACATTAGCCCAACCCACAATTTACCATGCCCACTTCTCTTTACTGTGTAGAAATATTTAACAAATAACAACTAACAATCCAAATTGATTTCACCTGTACTTTTTCCCAATTCCACCCGTCAGATCTCTATTTTGTGATACGTTGATGGCCATTGGTCATTAACTTTGTGTTATGATATTGATTTTGCCATGCACTAACTTTGTATTTTTTTTATACATATTTTTATGTTTTTTTATATTGCTTTTATATTGTTTCGGGGTTGTTTCTATATAGTTTTTAATATTGTTCTATTGTTTCTTCGTTGTTTCTATGTGTTTTTCGATGTTTTCACTAAAATTTTATTAGATTAAACATGTTTGAAAAAACCTGGAAACAACAACGCAAAAAATCCGGGAAAATTGGCGGGAGCGTAAAAATATTCGGAAAAAGAGGAGGGAGCGTACAAATGTCCTTTTTTCTAGAATGTTGGACATTTTTATCCTTATCCCCATTTTTATTGTAGTGAAATTTTTATTTCTTAGCCCACCCTACTACTAATTTCTGGACCCGCCACTGGTATTATTGTTTGTTGACAAAAAAATATATATATATATATATATATATACTATTTACTTATGGTTGCTATGTATTATTACTATACTTTGTTATTGGGAATATTCTTTAGGGATAATTACAATAACTATCCCTGAGGTTTAGGTTAATATAAAAAAAATCATAATTTTTTTAAAATTACAAAAGTCCATCGGTTTGTTTGAATTACACTTTACCCTCTTCATAAGCGAAAATAGTTTAAACTTACATTTGTAAAAATTACAATAATTACTCCTTACAGTTAACACAGAATCAAACTTCAATGGGTCTTTTGTAATTGTCAAACATCTCTCAGTTTTTTTGTAATTAATCCAAACCTCGGGGTTATTTTTGTAATTATCCTTATTATTTATGTTTGCTTATAATTTCTAACATTATACAATTTCTACGAAAAAACATTAGTATGCAAATATAAATAAAATCAGTGAAAAACTTACGAGTCTTTTGAGTGACAATTTATAATTACGGTTTTAATTACAACTCGTTTTAATATAAGCTAAAAAAGAACCAAAACTTGTGCAGCTTGACTCAAATATTATTTAATTGAACTTGATCTACAAATCAGCTAATGTCATCAGCTAATGGGTATATTCTTTGTTACTAATATTCAATTTTTAGAACAACTCACTTTGTTAACCTACAGTTATTAGCTTTATATATAGGAAGGGATTGACCTGCAGGCAGCCCCAGTTTAGCATAATTTTATACTATTTAGGTTTAGTCAGCAAATTAAATGTTCGAAGTCTTGGGGATGTGTGATTTAACTTGTAACATTTTTAAAAAGGAAACTTATAATAATTATCTTTGAGATTTGTCTTACTTTGACAAATTAAAAGAAAATATTATGAATGTTTTAGAACTTAAATTAAATTATCCCGTAACTCCCGTTCAGGTTTATTTTTATTTTACAAATACCCCTCAATAAGTACAAATTTGCAAAACAGAAACAAATATTGAAGGATAGGGGCATTTCCTTCACCTTCCAAAGCGGGGCTTTAGCCTTTAGCCCACCCCAAATTTTTTGAAAACTCAAATTTATATGTATATTTTATTTTAAAATATTAATTTTTAGTACTAAATATTTATTTTTTTATTGATTTAGTCTCCCAAAATTTTTTTGCATCCCCATAATTACGGGTCTAGCTTTGCCCCTGTTGAAGGATATTTATAAATTTATAATGTAAAGATATTTTTTGTGTACCAAACTTACTAGGTAATTTCAATTCATTAATACAATTTGCTTTCAATTATATTGCCGCGAAATGCGGAGGATCTTACTCAAGAAAGAAAATAATACTTAATTGAATTTGTTCATATTTTGTTGTCACAAATAAAACAACCCCATTTATTTAATATACCAAAAGAAAAACCGATTATTTTTGTTTTTCCGCTTTGAGGGACTTGGTCGAGAGTCAAAATGGTCAAATGCGAACCTTTTTTGGCGCATGAGTTATTATTCATTACTTATTTCAAAAGAAAAGTAAAAAGTAAATAAATATTAATTTAATATAATATTGTTGGGGGATACAATCGTCCTTTCACAATTACCCTCATTATTTATTTAATCTTATTAATTACCAAATATTACTAATTATTGGGTCATATATATAATTTTCTTTTCGGCCTATACGGCCCACTCCAACCTTGGTGGCCCATAACAGTCCAAGCGACCCAATTAATCTTATAAGGCTCATGTGGCCCATCAACCCAATATAAAAAAGTCTCGCATTGTCATTTGTTGATAAATTCAATTAATTATTGCTACTTACAATCTCATGCTCTGGATTTTCTATTCTACAATCGTTGACTTGAGCGTGGGAGGGATCTTCATGTAACCATTTCAGGGACCCCAACCTTATTTTATGTATTTTAGGCTAGTTTTAATCCGAAGATCATTCTATTAGCTAATGAGAAGAAGTTTGATCGACTACTCGATCATTTGACTTGGAATAATGTGACGATTTTAAGCAGCATCAAATATACGTATGGTAGAAAACAGTATATAAAATGATAATAATTTCTTGAGATTGTGAATTGTGATTGATATTTGACGCACACAATCTTAGATTTGGATTGGATCAAAGGTATTTGTGTATGTATGGAAGCCTACCTATGGAGGTCAGGTCACGTGAGGACATCTAGCATGCATGTTAATGTGCATAGCATATGGTGGCACATGTATTTGGTGATAAAATGACAAAAATAACCATCATCTCTAATTCATTACCCCACTACCCCCCAAAAAAAATGAATAATTGTTTGTAATGTACCCATACACTTTTGGCCTCTTCATTATCAACTGCCTGGAATATTAGAGAAAATACTCATATAGTAGTTTATATGTATGGTTGGCCAAAAACTAGCCACAAAATGGAAAGAAAATTGATCCTTGTGAAAATTCAATGATTTCAAGATATTCCTTTTTCTTTTGAATCGATTTCAAGATATTCCTTGTATAATTACCATTTTTGGTGGATGAAAAGTTATAAAGAAAGAAAAGTTATACATATATCACGAATGAGGCATGCTCTAGTTATAGAAGTTCCATTAAATAATAATAACCTAGAGAAAGTTATATATTCATTGAGAGGGCTCAATGAGTCCAATGACTTACACCCTCCGATAACAAAGTATACAAGTTCTCTATTTTAAATTGTGTTTTACCTCCTTTTCTAGTCTCCAAGTATCATTATTACGCGTCAAATATATCGATGACATCATCAATGTACAATTGACATGTACAAGTGAGGTTTGAAATAGAAAATGAAGCACAACACGTAATAGATTATTCAAATTGCTCTCAACGTACTTCCACATGTCAAATGTACACAATTATTTTATAATTCTAATCATTTGCTCTCCAATTAAATCAAAATTGAATGTCAATGGATTTTCTCTGCGATAATAACAATATTCCTGACGACTTATTCTGTAGCTAGCAGTGACTCACTCAACTATTGGCGTCTCGTTTGAATTTAGTTTGAGAAGTATATTGATACAATCAATTATTATAATTTTTTAAGAACCAATTAATGTAATTAAGGCAAAATACAATATACCTCCTTGAACTTGATCTAATGCACAAAACACCTCCATGAACTTGTCAATGTAATACTTATCCCCATCAATCAAAGTATGTTGATGAAATTACCCCTAATAATAATTATTTTTAGCATGTTTTAATATATGTACCTTAATTTTGATTTTATATTCTTTATTTACATTATTTTTTTAGAAAAAGCAACTACTAACTTAACTAGTTCAAATATTAAAATTATTTTAATAATAGATGAGTATAACAAATATACAAAATATTTAATATATAAATTATTTTGATAATTTGAGTTCAATGTATTTAACTCTTTTAAATAATATGAAAAGAAAAATAAAAGTATTACCTATATAATTAAATAAACTTTCAAAAAAGATTAGAAAAAATGTGAATGTATATCCTAAAATCTAATTTAGTTATATATTTTTTTCACTTCTTAATTTTGTTTATTATTTATTCAATATGATTCATAGTCCAAACATAACATTAATAAATTAACATCTTTAATGAACAATCGATATTATGAATGAAATAAATTAAAAACACACCCAATTATTTATATTAAAATAATATAGACACTAATCTTGTTATTTCAGCAAAGATTTTTCAAAATATTTCAATATTACCAAAGAAAATATGTAATTATGTATTATTTCTTCTTACGTACTAAACTGTTACACATACATTATATTAGAAATATAAATTATTAATAATTTTTAAAAGAATATGTATGTATATTCAATATACAAAAATATTTTTGTTCGTAAAGAGTTAAATACATTGAACTCAAATAATCAAAATAATTTCTACATTTTAATTTTTTTTATATTTGTTATACTCATCAATTATTAAAATATTATTTTTATTTGAACTAGTTAAGTTACTAGGTGCTTTTTCTAAATAAATAATGTAATAAAGAATATAAAATCAAAATTAAGATATAATTATTAAAACATGCTAAAAAATAATTGTTATGAAGGGTGATTTTGTCCACGTACTTTGATTGAGGAGGGTAAGTGTTACATTGGCAAGTTCAGGGGGTATTTGGTACATTAGGTCAAGTTTAAGGGGTATAATGTATTTTGCCCTTATAATTATTAGGGTTAATTACAAAAAGTACCCTTGAGGTTTGTCCTAATTACAAAAAAACCCAGCTAACTTTCAAAATTACAAAAAAATATCCCCGAGGTTTAATTTGCCTAACATTTAAACCCATCATAAGCAAAAAATATTTCAAGATCCCCTCCATATTTGTAAAAATATTGTAGTTTACCTCTTAATTTTAACACTGAATCAAACTTCATAGGTACTTTCTGTAATTTTAAAAGTTTGTTGGGTTTTTTGTAATTAGGTGAAACCTAATGGGTACTTTTTGTAATTATCCCTAATTATTATCATCAAAAATTGAATGTCGTCGTAATCAGTCGAGTGTCAATGCAATATTTAACAACATAACTCATATAAGATCTTTTAGAAATATTTTATTATATATTCCAAAATTCCTTATCAATGATATAATACGTGTATTGCGCATGCAAAACTATATATGATTAAATACATGATGTAGTTGAGGATGAAAATACGCACACCTAAAGAAATAGAGTTTCAGTTAAACGGTGTGGTAACTAACCCGTGAATTTCGTTGAATAGATCAGCTACAAATTCAATTCATTTAAAAATATTATTGAATAAATATAGGGTCGACAAAAAAAAAAAAAAAAAAAAAAAAAGCCACTAAGGTCCACCATAGAAAGCCCTGTACTTAATCCAGCCAAGGCAAACCTAATAATTGAAGCATGGGAAAGATGAAAACAAAATGCAAACAGCAGCCCACGTGTCAGAAAACTGATCCAAGTAGGCCATTCCTTGTCTAATTCTTTCTTTTACTAAAAATTAATCATGTTTCTGACTATTATTTTAAGACCAATAAACTAAAATTAATCTCAACTGTCGGCAAAGAAAGATTAAGGGCCCAATTAAGGAGATTTTTTTAGGATAATAGAAGCCAATTGGGTTTTACCACATTTCCACTGTAATATTGCATATAATAAGAAATTACGGAAAGTAGCTTATGTGTACCATGTTTTCGACTTTATTGTTTATTATCATGTTATTATTTTCAGAAAATATGTTTGATGCCGCCTTTTTCCACGTATCACTCCAAGTTAAAGATGATTCAACTCCTTTTCTGAAGTTGGTAAAATCTTTAAATGATAACTAGCATGCAACACATACATGATACACTAAACAAGGTTAAAAGGTCCCTGGGAGACTCATCCGACGCTCGAATTAGCGACCGTTGGAAAAAATCCAGTGCACATGAATGTAATTCGTAATACATAATTGAACTTAATTACATATGGGCCGGATGGATCTTTTTACACTTAGGTCGATGGGTCGCTGTACCTTGTAGAATAAAGTGGACCGTTTGGGTTAGTATGGGCTGTGTAGGCTGATAATTATATATGTGGTGGTCCAATAATAATAAGATATATTAGGTAATAATTGTGATTAAATAAATAAATTAAATAAATAATAATTATTATAAAAAGACTCTTTTTTTTTGAAGATATAAAAAGACTGTTTTTTCCCACAACAATGTTCATAAAGTTGAGGTAAACAAATTCATCTTAATAAGTAAAAGACTAGAAAGTTTAAACCACGTCTAAAATCAATGTAGGCCCAGACTCCTTATCTATTGGATCAATCCTACCTATCAGCCTGGATGTTTTCTACAACATTTTGTAAATACATATATAGACTTATATCAACAAAATCAAATTTATTTCAGTGGTAGCTTGACTGTGTAACGGTTCAAATATACTCAGCCACACTCAGAAGATATTTTTCAAAAGAAATATAAATAAAAAGTTTTAAAATTACAAATATAATAATATACAATAAATGGGTAGCAGTGTGGTAGGTTCAAATTTGGGTCGCGTCGGCTCACGAGCTCTAGGAGATATAATTCCTAGGCCCAATAAAAGTCCATCATATATACAAAGTCATTTTTCATGCCAATTTCTGTAGTGATCCGGGGCCTTGTCACCATTATGAATTGCGAGAGTGGCATACTGTGAGGTTTTTTAGTACAATAGGGAAACTTTGGAGAGGACACACGCACTTGCATGTAATTAAATTTGGGCCATTTGTTTTTATAACACACGTCTCAATCGTTTGGGCACAATGTTGATCCCTGATATTGTGAGTTAGAATTTAGAAACTGCGGCTTGCGAGTTAAACTTTAGAAAGGACATAAAATGTATTTTTACTCCGTTTACAATATTTACTTTTCGTATAATTTTCTCCAACTAGTAGCATATTCTCTTCATTTTATTATTATTATTTTCTCCAACTAGTAGCATATTCTCTTCAATTTTTATTATTATTATTATTATTATTATTATTATTATTATTATTATTATTATTATTTTTATTTT
Organism: Rehmannia glutinosa; assembly: GCA_016081115.2. NCBI lineage: Eukaryota > Viridiplantae > Streptophyta > Magnoliopsida > Lamiales > Orobanchaceae > Rehmannia > Rehmannia glutinosa. Next base: position 6,707,490 of record CM071936.1, read on the forward strand.
GTATAATCTGCAAGAATATCAGTTTCCTTTGTACTTTAGTGTGGGACATCCGTTCTTAAGTTTAGTCTAATTAAAAAAGAAACCCAATTATAATTAAAAATTGCAAATACTCCTTTAAGGTTACTAACTACTTAACAGATACCCTGTTGAGAGCGTAATTAGTAAAAATAGGAACAAATAAGGAGGTATTTCTAATTTTAAAAGATAGCTGATTTTTTTTTTTTTGTGATTAAACTGGATCTAAAAGGTACTTATTGTAATTATCCATTTATATTTATTGACTAATAATCCAAAAGAATATCCGACGCAACCGAAAATAATGTATGAAGAACAACCAAGAACCCCCAACGTACAAAAAGATATAAAAAAAATGCTTTGATTCTTGGATGATGAATTGTTAATTATTTAATGTCACAATAGTAAAGAATTGTACAAGAATCTTGTTATCTTTTATTCCCCTCCAAACAATTTCATTTCTGACAAGTGACAATACTGATAAAGAACAATTCACTAAACTGATTATTTACTTCCAATGAACAAAACTACAATATGCTAGCAATTTCAAGTATCAATCTAGCCTGATTCAAAATCTTGTTCATCCTTTCTGTGGGGAGCAATATGCAATAACGGATTTAAACAGATTTTTGCTGCTACTATGAATAGCTTGGGAGTATTTTACCAATGAAGCCAAATCCCACAACTGTAAATGTGATAGCTTGAAGAAATAGGTAAATGAAATAGTAATCCTTTCTGTAGAGAAAGCCATAGCATCCACTGACGAAAAGAAACACCGCAATTCCCAGCTCAGGCAGTAGTATTCTTTGAAATTTGCAAAAAAAACAATTTCTCAGTAGTACAGATTATATATTTATTGAAACACATAGTTTAATTCATGGCTAAATTTCAATAAAGTCTTGTAGCAATAGAAGGTGGCAAAAAGAGTCCCCTAATTCTAAAAAATGACTTGATTTTAGTCATTTGGTTGCCGAAATTTGAAAAATATGCTGGAAAAATCCACGTGTCCACATTTCTGACCAAACTCGTTGATGCGGAAACCAAATTGACATTATCTAAGTGAGTTGCATGCTCATTGGAACAAAAACTTAGAAAAGGAAAACTATAACCTTGAGGATGTTTTTTTCCAAATTCCCGCGATCAAATTAAATGATTTAAATCGTGAGCTTTTCGAAAATTACAAGACATTTTCTGTAAATTATGATTTTTGCAGAACTAGGCCCGGCCAAACGGAACTGGATTTGGTGGAGGAATCAGAACCGTTGACTGGTTCCCACCCAATCTGGCACCGGGTTTTGACGGTTATGGATCAATGCAGAACAACGGTCCAAATTGGACTGTTGCATCCCCATTTCCAAGAACCGGAACCAGCACAAAACCGTTCCTTCAAGGTTCCAGTTTCGGAACCGTAACCACTCCTAAGCATAACAATTATTGACAATCCATGTAACTACACGACCAAATTTACAATTTAGCCTTTTAATTCACTCATGCAACGAAATCCAAAGTGTTCACTTAGAACAAAGAACAGAAACAAATTTACCTGTCTCTGAGAACCTTAAGCCGTGATTCCTTCGGCGCATCCGATTCACCGTTAGCTTCGATCTTCGAAGCATCTCCGAGTTTTTCCGTGACAACCCATTCATTAACACTTTTAGTCCCCAACAAGCCCATAAATATAGCTTTGGTTAGATGAAAAGACATTGCGCTCTCAAAAAGGACCCAAAGTAGCACAAGATGGAGTGACCTAAAGTTTTCTGAACTCTTATCAGTTAAAATTTTTGCAAATGCAGTAAAAAACAATGAATTAGCAGAGTAGTTATAATAAATTATTGGGTTAATTACAAAAAGTACCCTTGATGTTTAACCTAATTACAAAAAACCTCAGCTAATTTTCAAAATTACAAAAAATACCCCACAGATTTTATTTTGTCTAACATTTACCCAATTCATAAGCAAAAAATATTTCAAACCAACTCCCTGGCCCGTGTATTGCAAAATCATAAAGCACAGTTTTGAGAAAGCTTGGGCTTTTCGATCTAGAGTAGAGGACGAGCCTCTTTTCCACTAAGATACGATAAATCCCCCTTCATATTTGTAAAAATGTCACAGTTTACCCCTTAATTTTAACACTAAATCAAACCTTAGGGGCACTTTTTGTAATTTTGAAAGTTAGCTGGATTTTTTTGTAATTAGGTCAAACCTCAGGGGTAATTTTTGTAATTATCCCTAAATTATTACTAAACCTTGGAGTTGCGAAAACAGAGTTTATGGCAGTGATGATGCACGGCATGAAAACTGCTCCCCATTTGGGAATATCAACTTCAGGAATTAGAATTGTTAATGGTAGCACCACACAGTATGAGAAGAATATACAAGTATGGCCGACGATCTTTCGGACAAAGAAGAAGTTGTAGATCATATAAACCTTCTTCCAGAATGAGATTATCTGTCAAAAGTATGCAACACAAGAGAGATTTAGCTTAGCTTTTGTTTAATAAGTCAAAAACTTGTGCAAGATGGTAAAAACAAATTATTTTTATGTGTAGAAGATAATACTTTTATTCTAAAAAAATAATATTTGGTCTCAATATTATTTTTGTTGTTCGGGCAATATATTAATTTTTATTCTAAAAGTATTATTTTTTAGATTAAAAAGAACCACATAGTATTTTTAGACTAGAGGTCTAGGATTCGATAAATTACCACCTACTCCGTCCTATATCAGGATATGTACTCGAGAAATATATTATTTTTGTTTCCGTCACACGGTGTGTCCATCTCAAAAGAGACCAACTCTTAATACAGAGGGTTAATTACAAATATTGTCCCTGAGGTTATGCATAATTACATAAAACACCCAGTTATCTTTTAAAATTACAAATAACCCCCTACATTTGTTTTGTACCATCAAGAGACTTAAGAGGGGAGTATTTATTATGTAATTAATACAAACCTCAAGGGGTTATTTGAAATTCTGAAAAATAACTGGAGTGTTTTGTAATTAGATTAAATTTGAGGGTAATTTTTGTTATTACTGTTTATACAAACCTTGCACTTAGCAATATCCATCGCAATTTTCCTGAATAAATTGGTTGGACCGCAAAACCAACGGTGCTGCTGAGAACGGAAAGCTTTATATGTACTGGGAAGTTCACTTTTCACCTATTGACAACACAAATATGTCAATTGCATTTCGACATTTTCATGTATTAGAAAGGTTCATGAAAATTATACTAGATGGTCAAAAATTCAAAAAAATAATAAAATTGGTCGGATATTGTCACATGAAGAAACCTACATGACTTGAAAAATAATGATTTTTTTTTTTATATTTATGTTTGAATTGCTTATTTTGACTTTTTCATATGAATCGGGGCCAAGTCGTGAAAGAAAACGCTAACGAGAGTGGATCAAAAAAGTCATTTAAGTTTTTTTTTTAATAAGTTAGGAGTACTGATTGGAGGGGAGGGATAAATTTCAAAGAAACTGAAAGATACTGGGTTTGAATCCTGGTCAATACCCTTACAGAGGGTGAGCGATACCACTTGAGCTACAAGCTCGTGGTGAAAATGTCATTTAAGTTGTCACTCAAATAAGTTAAATAACATTTTCAATCACTTTCAGCCAACATTACATCTCCCATGTTGACAAGAAATCCACCAAATTGACCAGAAAAAAAATGGGATCCTCAATATTGAAAGTCTTGTCGACTAATTTTAAAATTTTACACAAATTTGGATCCCATTCAAACCTCTTTATTAATTACAGGACTAAATTGAATTTTTGAACTCGAATAGTTATAGGACCAATTTTGCATTTATGCCAGCATAAGATGTACCTGGAGGCTTCCAACATAAACAAGTTTCCAGCCCTTGAGCCCAGCCCGAACAGCAAGATCCATGTCTTCAGCAGTGGTTCTAGCATCCCACCCTCCGGCCTCCTTTATTGCACCAATTCTCCATATTCCACCACTTCCTAAGATGGTTATAATTACATCTAGTTTTGATGGATATTGTCTATGACTTTGATTCATCGCTTTAGTAAATATATTAAAAGGGATAATTACCAAAAGAAAAAAATTAGAGATGTTTCAAAATTACAAAATACCATAAAGGTTTGATTCTATCGTAAAATTAAGGGGGTAACTGTAAGGGGAATTTTGAAATGTTTTTTTCTTATGAAGTGGGAAAATATAAGACGGAATCAAAACTAAACGAGTTATTTATAATTCTCAAAAATCTTTGGATTTTTTGTAATTACACCAAACCTCAGGGGTTTTTTTTCCTTCAATTATATCCCTACATTAGAATTTACCGTTGAAGCCAAAGAAGGCATGAGCGGATGATCCGACTTCTTGCTCAGCTGTGAAGTGATAGTCCATAGATATTTCTTGCAATCTTGTCAGCAAGCATTCATCTGCGTTCACTGCAAAATTATCCCATATTACTCGTGTTTCAAAATATTAATTTAATCAAAATAACAAGGGAAAATATTCAGATGATATTCTTTTTTTCGTTTTACAAGAGTGTTATAGTGTGCAGATATTCTTCATAATGAGAAATAAGATGAACTTGTTTATTGATAATGAGGTCTGTGAATTTATACAAGAAAATGAAAGTGTAACTGTGAACTTAACAAACTAACAGAAATCAGTTATTTCTAACTAACATAACTGTCAAAACTAACTAACTATATGTATCTATATGTATATACTGTAATATACCCCCCTCAAACCAAGCTGGGGGGTGGCCGAAGAGTGAGTCTGGAACATAAATTCTGAAAGCGAACAATGGACAATGGTTTTGTCAAAACATCAGCAAGCTGAGCCTCGGAGGGAACAAATCGAACATCGATCACCTTATTCTGCACTTTTTCACGGACAAAATGAAATGTCAATTTCAACACTAATTGATTTCCTGTCATCCTGAGAAGAGGCCCAATCAGCATCAGCAAATGCCTCCAAATTCATGCGAGGAGAAGCCTGAAATGTAATACCCAACAGCTGAGTCCCCTTAAGATATCTCAACACCTTCTTACAGGCAGACCAATGATGCTCAGTGGGTGCATGAAGGAATTGGCTAAGCTTATGCACAGAGTAGGCAATATCAGGCCTAGTCATTGTGAGGTACTGCAGGCTCCCAATGGTACTTCTATATAAGCTGGGAAGAGAAAAGGCTGGGCTGTCATTCAAGGAAAGTTTGTGACCTGAGCAATAAGGAGATGGACTAGGCTTGCAGTCAACCATGTTTGTCTTAACAAGAAGATCAGAAATATATTTTGACTGATTTAGAAGATAACCACCAGGCAACTTATGAGCCTCAAGTCCCAAAAAGTAGTTCACTTCTCCCATATGCTTAAGAGAAAATGCTGAATGTAACTTCTGAATCAACTCCAAAACTGACTCAGAATCATCCCCAGTTAGAAGAATATCATCAACATAAACCAATACTAATGTGAGCTTGCCTTCAGATTTCAAATAAAACAAGGAATTATCTGAAGCAGATACACAGAACTGAAGAGACAGAAGAAAATCTCTAAGCTTTTCAAACCAGGCCCTAGGTGCCTGTTTGAGACCATACAGAGCCTTGACTAGCTTACACACATGAGTTGGCTTTTCAGGATTAATGAAGCCTTCAGGCTGAACCATATAAACATCTTGACTAAGAGAACCATTCAGGAAAGCATTATTAATGTCCACCTGTTGAATGGACCATCCCCTAGAAACAGCCAATGAGAACACAATCCTGATGGTGAGGGGTTTAACTACAGGACTAAAAGTCTCAAAGTAATCAAGCCCTGGAATCTGCTGGAACCCCCTTGCTACAAGCCTGGCCTTGAGCCTCTCAACTGAACCATCAGCCTTGTGTTTAACCTTAAACACCCATTTGTTTGAAATCAGATTCATATCAGCAGACTGAGGGACCAAATCCCAAGTATGATTCTTGAGGAGAGCATTGAATTCTAACTCCATAGCTTCCTTCCAACCAGGGTCAGACAAAGCTTGGCAGACAGAAGATGGCTCAGAAATGGATTTTGAAGAGATAGAGAAGGCTTTAGGCTTATAGATACCATTCTTAGACCTAGTGACCATAGAATGGACAGGAGGCAAGGGAGCTAAAGGAAGTATAGGAGGAGGAATTGGAGGAGGAGGAGATGGAGAGTGATTGGAAGGAGAAGAAACTGAAGAATGAGATGGACCTAAGGGAGACTGATGAGATGGAGATGGAGCAGAAATAGAAGAATTAGATGAGTCAGGAAAAGTGTTGAGAGAAGAGATAATGGGGAGAGTATTAGTAACAAGAGGAGATGAAGAAGACAAAGGGGAAGGAGAATTACACAGCTGAGAAAAAGGGAAATCTGTTTCATTAAATGCCACAGTTCTAGCTATGTAAACTCTTCCAGAAGGATGGAGACACTTATATCCTTTATGCTGAGGGCTGTACCCCAGAAAGATGCATTTTGAGGACCTAAATTGAAGTTTGTGATTATTGTAGGGTCTCAAATAAGGAAAGCAAGCACAACCAAAGGTTTTTAAGAAGGAATAATCAGGAATTCTGTGCAAAAGTTTCTGAAAAGGAGAAATATTATGAAGAACAGGAGTAGGAAGAATATTAATGAGGTAAGTTGCAGTGGAGAAAGCATCCCACCAGAACTTGAATGGAAGTTGAGCTTGAGACAACAATGTGAGACCAAGATCCACAATATGTTGGTGTTTTCTTTCAGGCATTCCATTTTGAGAGTGTGTATGAGGGCATGGGTGCCTAAAGTTAATGCCTGAAGATTGAAACTGAGAAGAGAGTTTCCTGTACTCACCCCCCCAATCACATTGAAATGCTTTTATTTTTGTAGAGAATTGTCTTTCAATCATTGAGATGAAATTAAGAACTGTAGTGTAGACATCAGATTTAGAAACAAGAGGAAAAATCCATGTAAATCTTGTAAATTCATCAAGAAAATGAACATAGTATTTATAACCATCACAAGAGGGGGTTGCAGCAGGACCCCAAACATCTGAATATATGAGATCAAAAGGGGCTACAGACTTTGACTGAATTGAAGGAAAACTGATAGAATGTAATTTCCCTACTTTGCAAGCTTCACAGAAGCTAAGTTTATTACAAGAAAAGGGAATGTGAAGATGTTTCATAACACTAGCAAAAGTATTGATACAAGGGTGGCCTAATCTCTGATGCCAGACATCAAGAGAAGATGTAGAGACAACATTACATTGCTTGAGTGAAGCAGGATGAGGGAGACTGGAATGAGACAACTTGACAGGAGCAGATAGATGGCTGAGATCAAGTTGATAGAGGCCCCCCTTGAGAGCACCCTTCAGCAGAATTTGATTGGTTGATTTGTCCTTAACAAGACAAAAAGTATCATGAAACTCAATGAGAACATCATTATCTTTGGTAAATTGAGAGATGCTAAGTAAATTTTTGGTAATATCTGGGACACACAAAAGATTATTCAGAGAAAGAGATTGACTAGAAGAAAGACAAGGAATAGAAGAAGAACCAGTGTGAGATATGAGCAACTGAGAGCCATTACCTACTGTTAGCTTGTCATGACCATGGTAAGGAGACTTAAGACTTAGATTTCCCAGCTCTGAAGTAACATGTGCAGAAGCACCACTGTCAATGTACCATGAATTATCAGTAGTAGGATATGTGGTGGCAGCCATAACCTGTGGAGCACTAGGAGAATGCTGAGACATCTCAGACAAATGAGCTTGAGCAACAGGGGAAGGTGGAGCATCTAATCCAACAAAACTGACATCAAACCTCTTAAAACATTTGGAAGCAAGGTGATTAGTCTTGCCACAAATCTGACAAGCAGGTTTATTTCTAGAAAATCGACCTCTTCCACGACCTCTATTACCAAAACCACCTCGATGACCTGATTGTTCAGCACCATTATACCTCCTCTGAACCATATGAACTGAGGGATTCAAACCAACAGTAGAAGTAGAGGAATGAGCAATCCTCATTTCATGAGATTGAAGTGAAAACTGAACCTCTTGAAGAGAGAGAGAGTCATTTCGATTTGTCAAATTAACAACAACACTCTCAAACTCAGGTCCAAGCCCAGCCAAAATATACAGAATTAAATCATCATCACTTATAACCTGATCAGCAGCAAGTAGATTGTCTGCAATTCCCCGCATTTTCAGGACATATTCATCAATTGACAGATCGCCTTTCTTTGTAGTTTGAAGTAACAACCGGAGATGCATCACGCGCGCTTTAGAAGATGACTGAAATAGTTTCTCAAGCACACTCCAAATCTGTGCAGAATTTGAACACCTATTCACATGACCAAGCATAGACTCCGAAATGGAAGATAAAAGCCAGCTAAACAGATACGCATCTCTCCGAAGCCATAACTGATAGTCTGGATTAATCACCGGAGGAGAACTAGATGAACCTTGCAGAAATTGCGAAGGAACTGGAAGTGTACCAAGCAAATAGCCATCAAATCCATGTGCACGAACAGTAGCAAGTACCTGCGATCGCCAATATGAATAATTGGAGCGATCTAAACGAAGAGTAATGGTGGTAAAGGTTGGAAGAATGAGAGGAGAAGCTGAGTTTTCCATAACAACAGCTCACAACTCAGAATCGGAGAAGAAAACAACTTCGCCGGAAAAACGCTACCCGCCGGAAATCACTATTCACCGGGCTCTAGATACCATGTTATAGTGTGCAGATATTCTTCATAATGAGATGAACTTGTTTATTGATAATGAGGTCTGTGAATTTATACAAGAAAATGAAAGTGTAACTGTGAACTTAACAAACTAACAGAAATCAGTTATTTCTAACTAACATAACTGTCAAAACTAACTAACTATATGTATCTATATGTATATACTGTAATAAAGAGTCACTATATAAATTTTGCTACATGAAAATTAATGTCCAACACTAAATGATCCGCAAAAGAAAAAAACACGGACAACAATTTTAATGTATTTTAATCAATATAATTGTATTAAACTGATATGCGGTGGAATATTTATTAGCCAATAAATTTAAATTAAAGTTGTTATTCATCATAAATCTTATTTTGTTAAAAACGTGAAATGTTACTGTTAAGTGTTAATTTATTACAATGAAAAAAATAAAATAGAAGTATAAATTTATTAATAACTAAAACATAATTAAAATATCACTACAAAATTAATTAAACACTATAAATAATGGGTATTTAGTAGAGCAAGTAGGCTATGTGAATTGACTTTATTTTAATTGTCATTGAATAGCCAAATTGCATTTCATAAATTATCTGATAAAACCTTCTTTTACTTGTTGCTTTTTATCTTGTGAAAATCATTCCTACGACAAAATAAAAATTACTAAAGATATCTATGCAACTTTGATATTGCCACTTAAAACATTTTGTCTTTAACATTGCATTGTTTACCTTATTACCTAATATGTGTCATTGGTATATTTTCTTATAGTGTGGTACTTGGCAACTTCTAGAAACTGAAAACCAACCTTAACAAAACATGATTAAAAAAAAAAAACAATGTTTTAAAAAGCGCTAGGCGCTTGTCTGCGTAGCGGATAAGACTAGACAGATCCTAATTGAAAGAAAAACGTAAATGGTCTAGAGGCGTGATTTTTAAAACAGTGATAAAAAGACAGGTGAGGCTTACCAAACCTCCAGCGGGCTTGTACAAGTGCAATGTCCGGGTTGTGAACGAGAAATGGAACTGCCCGCCGGAGAAAATCCGGTTCGGGTTGGAAATCAGCATCGAAGATGGCGACATGCTCACAATCTCTAACATATTCATATGTCAATCCTTCTTTAAGTGCTCCAGCTTTGAAGCCTCCTCTTGTCTCTCTAACTTGGTATCTAATGTTTACGCCTTCGCATGCCCACCTCGCGCATTCTTTCTCAACCATATCCTACAATGTTAATAATGTTGGAACGTGATAATTATGGGGATCCATTATCCTATGTCGTATTCTGTTATAAAATGAGGCACTTGTCATTCACCACTAAATCCAAATATAGTGTACATGTTATATAATTGATAACTACACTGGGTATTTGTGATTTTGAAAAATAATTAATTATTTTTTTATAATTAGATCAACCTTGAGATAGCGTTTGTAATTATCCCTTTCTATGTTACATAGAATAACATTTGTCATACCACATGATGTAAATAACCAGGGCTAAAGTTACCAGTCCAGCCTTATTGTAGAGCCCAGTTTTGCAATTTTGCTAAAATGTAAAAGTAGAAGCAGCTATTTTTGAGAATGGATGTTGTGGAAATTTCAAAAACTAATACAACAATGGATAAGGATATTCTCAAATATCCAAAACTTGATATTATCATAATTTTATTTTATGACAACAATCGAATTCATGTAGTTTGGGTTTTTTGTATTGTGAGTATGTTAAAATGAGATGAAATTACTATCCAGAGTTTTCGCCAAAATTAGCCCCGTAACTAAAAGACAGTCACAAAAATGTCATACAAAATATTCAAATAACAAAATAGTCATATAACTATGTGCGACTTTCGCAAAATGGTCCTGTAAAATGCACGGTTTGCAAAACAGACATAATTTATACTTAAGTCTCAATTTTGGTTCTAATTTCACAATAAATTGGGAAATTACATATGTTGCTCACGTGATTTGAATCCGGGGAAATTAGAACCAAAATTAACACTCAAGTATAAATTACATGATTTATTTCCTAAACCGTGCATTTTGCGGGATATTCTCGTGACCCTCTTTTGGTTACAAGACTAATTTTGTAAATTTACCCATAGAAAGATAGACTTCTTGAAGATAACAATAATACCTTGATGACAGTGTCAGTTGAACCATCCATTACTTGAATTAGTATCCTATCAGCAGGCCATGATAGATTACATGCTGCACCAATTGAAAGCTTGTAAACCTACACACCAACACAAAACAAAAATACTCACCTATTTTTCCTTTTTTTTTTCTCACACACACCCATGTGTGTGTCTGTGTGTAAATCCAAAAAAAAAAAAAACTGACCTCTTTTTCATTGAACAAAGGAATCTGAACAAGAACCATAGGAAAACCCAAATTCCCAATTTCTGAATCATCCACCATTGCCTCCCATATATATCTTTTTTCAGGCCTTTTTTAAAAAACAAAAGTACCCCTCCAATGTAAACCCACTCTAAAAACAACATAGTTGACAAAACCAAGCAAATGTACAGAGAAACCCTCAGCAATGGAACTACAAACCACACTCTGATTATCTTCCATAAATGACCAATTTGCCCTCCCACATCCACCGTCGATCCCAGTAGCCACTCTAAAGCTAGATTCTTTACAGAAATCTCAGCCATTGATTTTTCACACAAGAAAAACAGGGGAAAATGCCCTGTTTTTCACTTTTTATATATATTATAGATCTATTTCATCTTTTTCTTTTTTTTTCTTTTGCCTAAATACGGAGAAGAAAATGAACTTTACAGCAAAAAAAAAATTGCTTTGAAAGAAATAGGTTTGAAGTGTATGATAATACTCCACAGTCAGTGTGTGTGTTATTTTGGCATTGTCTGGTAAGGAAAGAGAGAAGAAATATAGGAGTAAAAGGAATATGCTTGGGTTAATTTTAGTACCTCCTGTAAAATTTGTTTAATATATATGTAGTTGTGTGTTAGGTTTGATAATAGATTTACAAAGATATTCTTCATTGAGATGTTTTAATTAAAAAAAGAAGACATCGTTCAGCACAAATGATTACGTTCTGATGAATCAATCATATTTCTTGTTAATGATTAAGAAAGCTCTGAAATATGTTTAGAAATTTATAAAATGTGCCTTCAAAGACTTTCAGACACTCTTTTAGATACCATTAATATTGAGGGCTTTAAGCAGCAGTTTGGGAGGTTAAACAGTGTTGGGAAAAACAGTTGGTGTATAACGAATGGTAAAAAACATTGAGCGAGAGTAACGGTAAAATCGAGACGTCGAGGCAAAGAGTTGGACTCTTTCTTTTAAGACGAGATCGCCCGCTCACGGTGCTTACTTTAATACGGCAATCGCTCTCCCAAGATACAACGATTTAACAACTTGCGATAGTTGCACTACAAATCGCAAATACGGCGAACACTAAGATGTTTTTGAACTCTCTTGACAAAGTTATGCGAAAAAATGAAGCGAAATTTGAAATTGATGTAATGAAATGAATCCTCGGGGTTTGTTATATAGAGCTTCGTGCCTCTTCAGATGGGTGCAACCCCTGGTCCGGATCGTCTTGACCGTCGATCGCGCCCGTGGTTAACAGCCTTCGATCCGATGGTCCCGATCGCGTCTGTCTGAAGGAACACACCTTTTGGTATACACCTTACACCGACAGACGCTGGCCCGGTCGTGGTGCCGTCGGCAAACAAACGCATCCAATCGGCGCCACGTGTCGCCACTGCATTTATTCGCCAAGTCATCGCCACAAATAGCCGCCCGCCACGTCCACCGAGCCACCGGATCAACCCCGGTTCGATTTTCCAAAACTTTAAGGCTCCTCAAAGCTCTCGCGAAGTCAAAGTCAGCTTGCGCCTCAGCGCCAATCGCGACTATGTGCGGCGTCGTGCGCGGGCGTCCGCTGCCGACTCGGATCCGGCTCGGATGGTGGTGCTCAGATCTCGGTGCCTTTTGAGCTAGCCAAAGGCTAGTCAAAAAATGACTTGTCCACTAGGGTGTACCATAAGGAGTTCCACTTGATTACTCCTTATTAGTGGTGAAGTTCTTTATTAACTAGTAAAATATTTACTATGTTTTAGATGTAGGATATGGCTTTCTATATTCCCACCCTTTTATATTCCATATATAAAAGCATTTTAAGTAACCAACTTTATGCATTTATTTCTCATTCACCCGATATTGGTTTTGAGAAATTCAATGCTAAACTCATCTACCACAGAGATGACGTTTATCTCATTTATTTCATACTTTGAATAAATGACCCCACTTAAATAATTGGTCAAAATTGGGTCAAAACCCAATTTAATAAAACCAATTCCAACAATCCCCACATGAATGAAAATAAATGCATATGAGTATGCGGACACCAAGAGAGTTCAAACGGAAAGCTATTGCATCGGGAGAGATTGAACCTTCCTAGTGGAATGCTATCGTTTACTAAATTAGCCGCATAATGACACGATGTCTTGAATCGCTCACTGTTTGTTTATGTAAACCAAAACAACAACATCCACAAAATATCTTTCCTAACACCATTTGGTTCTCACGGTTGTGTCCATTTTGGCCCTGGACACCATCTTGATTCATAAGTGTTTCGTTGAAGCGCCCGTCTTCACACTTATATAGGTGATCTCCTATTAAGAGTATCTGCCATACTCCACTTCTTTAAAGTATATGAATCATTAAAAGTTTATAACTTAACCTCACCACATTCAAAGAAGGTTTCTCCACTGGATAGGAATGAGCCGTAATATGCTCCAAGTATTTATCTCAATATACAACACTTAGTTGTCCCATTGAACCAGTCTTGGGATCTCCAATTCACAAGGTTGGGTTACGCTTATGAATATTCTTATTTTGTGGATTTTAAGCCCATTCCTTTCGATAAGCAAGATACTTGATCTCTATTCAAACCTTTAGTTAACGGATCCACTAGGTTTTCTTTCGATTTCACGTAATCGATTGTAATAACCCCATTTGAGATCAACTTCCTAACGGTGTTATGTCTTTCGACGTATATGTCGAGACTTACCATCAGTACATACTATTTTGAGCCTTCCTATCGCCGATCGACTATCACAATGTATCATGATTGCGGCCACCGCTTAGGCCAACAAGGAATATCCTCTAAAAGTTGCGAAGCCATTCTCGCTTCTTCACCACTTTATCCAATGCTATAAACTCGATTCCATCGTGGATCGAGCTATACAAGTTTGTTTAGAGGATTTCCATGACACCGCTCCACTACCAATGGTAAAAACATAACCACTAGTGGACTTGGAGTCTTTTGAGTCGATATCCAATTAGCATCATCAGTATCCTTCTAATACAACGGATATCTCGAGTAATGTAATCCATAATTCAAGGTGAGTCTTAGATACCTAAGAACCCTTATCAATGCCTTCCAATGGTCATTTCCGGATTACTCGTAAATCTACTCGCTTTATTAATGCGTGGCGATATCCTGGACGTGTGCGCTTTGTTACATACATTAGACGCCAATAATCCGAGAATATTCTAGTTGAGATACGAGTTCGCCTTGATTTTTAGCTAAGTGTAAGCTTAAATCAACAAAGGCGTTTTAGCCGAGGATCATCATAAGCATTGAACTTTCGAAGTATTGTCTCAATATAATGAGATTGTGACAAAACAAGTCCATCAGATGTTTTAGATATCTTAATTCCCAGAATAACATCTGCTACACCCATATCTTTCATATCAAAATGTTTAATTAACATTTTCTTAGTATTCATGATTATATCATGATTACTACCCATAATTAACATGTCGTCAACATAAAGACAGATAATTACATAAGCATTAGGTGTGTCTTTAATATAAACACATTTATCACACTCATTAATTTTGAAACCATTTGACAGCATAGTTCTGTCAAATTTTTCGTGCCATTGTTTCGGAGCTTGCTTAAGGCCATACAATGACTTAACGAGTTTACACACCTTCTTCTCCTCGTCCGAGAGCAACAAACCCTTCGGGTTGTTCCATATATATTTCTTCTTCTAATTCACCATTTAGAAAAGCGTTTTCACATCCATTTGATGTATCTCAGGTTATGCAATCTTTAATAGCAATGAGAACTCTAATGGATGTGATTCTTGTCACAATGAATATGTATCAAAGAAATCAAGGCCTTCTTTTTGTTTAAATCCCTTAGCTACTAACCTGGCCTTGTACTTATCAATAGTTCCATCAGCTTTATATTTCCTTTTAAGGATCCACTTGCATCCTAAAGGCTTATTTCCTGGTGGGAGATCTACCAACTCCCAAGTATGATTTTGCATAATGGAATCTTCTCATCAATTAATAGCTTCTTTCCGTAATGGAGCTTTCGATTGGACAATGCTTCACTAATTGTCCTTGGTTCATTTTCTAAAACATAAGTTAGAAAATGACCAAAAGACTTAGTTGTTTTGGCCTTTTATCGCGTCTTGGTTCTTCATCACTTTCATGATCACTATCTCTGCAGATATCACGTGTTCTTTTGCTAGAACTAGCTTCTTTCCTTTCTTGACAAGGAAACACGTCTTCAAAAATACAAAGATTCCTCGACTCAATAATTGTACCTTCTTGTACATCCGGAATTACTTGATTTGTGCACTAAAATCGATATGCACTATTGTTATTTGCATATCCAATGAAAATGCAATCAATAGTTTTAGGCCCTATCTTGACTTGTTTTGGCTTAGGTATTTCTACTTTAGCCAAACACCCCCACACTTTCGTATTTTATATGAAGGTTTTCGACCTTTCCATAACTCATGAGTTTTATCTTTATTTTTGTGTGGTATTTTGTTAAGAATGTGGTTAGCCGAGAGAATTGCTTTCCCCCACAAATTCCGAGGTAAACCAATTTATCAACAAAGCATTCATCATTTCTTTTAGGGTTCGATTTTGCGTCAAAGAATACCGCTTTGATTGTGGTGAATAAGGAGTCGCTGTTTGATGAATAATACGAATCCGAGCAAAATTCATCAAAAGGAGCTCCATATTCTCCACCTCTATCACTTGAATTATCTTAATTCGTTTGCTTAGTTGATTTTCAACCTCATTCTTATAGCTTTTAAAAGCTTCTAAGGCCTCATCTTTACTTCTTAAAAGATATACATAACAAATTTTTGTGCAATCATCGATAAAAGTAATAAAATACTTTTTCCCACCTCTAGTTTGCACAAACTTTAAATCACATATATCACTTTGTGAATTAACTCTAGAGGTTTTGTTTCTCTTTCCACCGAGTGGAATGGTGTTTTGGCCATTTTTGCCTCAATACGATTTCACGCTTGTGATGTGAATCTATTTTAAAGTTAGGTAGTAATTCTAAGTTTACTAACCTTTTCAAAGTATTAAAATTCACATGTCCTAATCTAACATGCCATAAATTTGAACACTCAAGCAAATAAGAAGAAGCATTAATTTTATTGCTTTCAAAGTTTCGAGTACATTCATTACATTCATCTTGAATACCCATCCGTTGTCTAAGTACCCTTCCCTATGAATCCCCATTTTTCATAAGTACAAACTTTTGAGCCTCAAATACTAATCTAAACCCCGCTTGATCAACAACGATCCCGACACTAAGTTCTTCCGAATGTCTGGAACATGAAGGACATCAACGAGGGTCAGCTCCTTGCCCGAGGTCATCTTTAGCACCACCTTGCCGAGAGATCAAGCTCGGGCATATCAATTGGTACCGATTTGTCCTCGGTCACATGCACCTGGTTCCGATTGGCCTTTTTAGGAAACGCGACAATCTTTAGCCTTGTGATTCGGCTTTCCACAAATGAAGCGTTCCTTTGAACTTTTTAGCCTTCTCCTGCTTCTGATTATTGCCCGGGTGCTTTCTCTTCTTGCTAGCATTGGGCTCCACCAAGTTTGCCTTTGCCTCCATAGAAACTTGCCAGACTTGATCTCAGACTTGCGATTGTCTTCTTCAATTCGCAATCTGACAATTAAGTCTTCAAGCCCCATCTCTTTCCGCTTATGCTTCAGGTAATTTTTAAAATCCTTCCACAGAGGCGGTAGCTTCTCGATTATAGCAGCTACTTGAAAAGATTCACTCACCACCATACCTTCTGCAATTATATCATGCAGAATTAACTGGATCTCTTGAACCTGGTTGATCACCGTCTTGGTGTCAACCATCTTGAACTCAAGGAATTTGCCGATAACAAATTTCTTTGTGCCAGAATCTTCCGTTTTATACTTCTTCTCTAAAGAGCTCAAAGCTCTTTAGCGATCTTTATAACAATACACATTTGTACAATGTGTTGTCCAAATCCGTTGAGAATGTAGTTCCTAAACACAGAAGTCGCTTTGACTCCAAGCATCGAACGCCATCCTCTTCTCTTTATCGCTCCTCTTCCCCCACAAATAAGCATCCTCCATAAGGAAACGAGCAAGATTCGTAGTCGTAAGATAGAACAACATTTTCTCAATTTGCCATCTTTTGAAGTCTCAACCCCTAAACTTCTCGGGTTTCTCTCCCCGGTCTTTGGTTTTGTCTTTTGAATCAAGACGTCAAAGCCATTTGATATACACGAAAATCTCGTCTTAAACTTTTGGGAAAAACAGTTGGTGTATATCGAATGGCTGAAAACAGTTGAGCAGAGTAACGGTAAAAATTGAGACGTCGAGGCAAGAGTTGGACTCTTTCTCTTTAAGACGAGATTGCCCCGCTCACGGTGCTTACGGAATACGACAATCGTCTCCCAAGATACAACGACGAACAACTTGCGATAG
Source organism: Rehmannia glutinosa (assembly GCA_016081115.2). Lineage (NCBI taxonomy): Eukaryota > Viridiplantae > Streptophyta > Magnoliopsida > Lamiales > Orobanchaceae > Rehmannia > Rehmannia glutinosa. The sequence goes on from CM071936.1 coordinate 6,724,979, forward strand.
TTGCACTACAAATCGCAAGACGGCTTAACACTAAGATGTTTTTGAACTCTCTTGACAAAGTTATGCAGAAAAATGAAGCCAGAAATTTCGAAATTGATGTAATGAAATGAATCCTGGGGCCTGGTTTATATAGAGCTCCTGGTGCCTCTTCAGACTGGGTGCAACCCCTGGTCCGGATCAGTCTTGACCGTCAGATCGCGCCCTGTGGTTAACAAAATTCGATCGATGGTCCTGATCGCATCTGTCTGAAGGAACACACCCTTTTGGTATACACCTCTCGCACACCGACCAGACGCGTCCGGTCCATGGTGCCCCATCAATCGACGACGATCCAATCGCGTGCCACGTGTCGCCACTCGTGCGATTCCGCCAAGTCATCGCTTCCCGAGCCGCTTCGCCACGTCACCGAACACTGGATCAACCCTGGTTCGATTTTCCAAAACTTTAAGGCTCGCAAAGCTCCTCGCGTCGCAAAGTGCGCCTCGAGCGCTAATGCGACTATGTGCGACGTCGTGCGCGGCCCGCCCAGCCCGCCTCGCTCGGCGGCTCGCCGACGGGCGTTCTCCACCGTCTCGGTGCTCTTTTGAGCTAGCCAAAGGCTAGTCAAAATTGACTTGGTCCACTAGGGTGTACCATAAGGAGTTCCACTTGATTACTCCTTATTAGTGGTGAAGCTATTTATTAACTAGTAAAATATTTACTATGTTTCCTATGTGGGATATGGCTTTCCATATTCCCACCCTTTTTATATTCCATATATAAAAGCATTTTAAGTGGCCAACTTTATGCATTTTTTTCTCATTCACCCGATTGATGAGGGTCCGTTTAAGTTGACCTCATGGGCCGAACTCAAAAAGCCCCGCTTAATGGGCTAAATCAAAAAGCCCCGCTAATGGGCCGAATCAAGCCCCCTGCTAAATGGCCGACTGAAGGGGGTCGATGAGCTCAAATGGGCCGACTGAAGGGCTAAAGAGCTCTGCTAATATGAAGAGTGAGGAGCTCTGTTAACGGCCGACCTGAAGAGCTAAAGAGCTCTGCTAATATGAAGAGCGAGGAGCTCGTTAACGGCCGACCAAGAGCCGATGAGCTCGCTAATAAGAAGAGCCGATGAGCTCCGTTAATGGCCGACTGAAGATCTCATGAGCTCGCTAATAGGAAGAGCCGATGAGCTCGCTAATATGAAGAGCCGAGGAGCTCAAATGGCCGACTGAAGGGTGATGAGCTCTGCTAATATGAAGAGCCGAGGAGCTCATAATGGCCGACCAAGAGTCGATGAGCTCGCTAATAAGAAGAGGCGATGAGCTCTGTTAATAGGATGGTGATGAGCTCGATGAGCTCATGAAGAGTGGAGAGAGCTCGCTAATGGATTGAGTTTTAGAGCTTTGGGCTTTGGAGTCGAGAGCTGGGGGCGAGCTTTGTACTTCAAGTTGTCTTCAAGTGTATGGATCTGCCGAGCTCTAAGGATCGACTTTGGAAAGTCATGAGGAAGGAGGCCGATCCGGTAGAACTCGCCGGCCACAAGAGTAAGGGGCTCGAGAGTGCCTTTGAGAGATCTCAAGGGACAAGCATTAATACGTTGGTCTGACGTGCCTCAGGTCAGTTCGGAGCTGAGGTCTTAAGGACGTAAATTAGGGTTTTGGGAGATCCGATCCTAATCTAATGATGACTCTGACACCAAATCGTAACGGAATCCCAGTTTTTACGGAAACCCTAATCCGGGTTAAGGTATAAAAGCCCAAGTCCAGGTTCATTCTTGACCTAATCTCGTTTCTTTTACTGTTACATTGCTCTTTCTCTCTCTAGCCTTTTACTTCTTTTCCAAGACACTGACTTAAGCATCGGAGAGGGTACGCCGGAGCCCCCCTCCGGCCCCCCTTGTGCAGGTTTCACGGAGGACTTCGTCTTGGAAGGTGATCGGCGAGAGGAGGTCATTTTTGGGAGCAACCACCGATATTGGTTTTGAGAAATTCAAAATGCTAAACTCATCTACCCGCGGCGTAGATGACGTTTATCTCATTTATTCCATACTTTGAATAAATGACCCCACTTAAATAATTGGTCAAAATCGGGTCAAAACCCAATTTAATAAAACCAATTCCAATAAACAGTTCCTAAGAAATCAAAGGCTATTTCCCGAAAACTAGTAATGTGGGAACATGGAATGAAAGTGGGGTTCCCTTCAAATGTTTCGCATGTCTGTCACTCTCCGCCGACATCGTAGGCGACAAAAGTTTTGTACTTGCGGTGTAGCTGGACCATGGATTTTGTATTCATTTTCTCTTGGTTCACTTTGAAGCAGGAATTTTTTTTTGGTTGAGGGTGGTTGCAGGGAATAAGATTCGGTTTAATTTGCTCTAAAGGTGAGAGTTAATAATGAGAGGAAGAAAGATACCTTTAATCAAGTCATTTTTTATTAATATCTTTTTTAGCAAAGTTCCAAAAATTAATGGGTACCATAGGCCTTCTATGGTTATGTTTCCATGGACTATTTCTAGTTTCTAGTGTTGGAAAATGAATTTTGAGAATTTATTGGTTTTCGTGTGAAAATTGAAAATATGTTTGGATGAGTGAAAGAAAATGAGTTTTACGTAGGTTTGGAAATGAGATTGTGTTTGGTTGAGTAATTTTGAAGTATTATTTTATTTATATTATAATTTGAAAAGTTGATAGTGGTTGAATATTTTAATTGGATATATAATATTATATTTGTAAGATTGTAGGGTGGTAGGTCCCATTAGGTAGAAATAATTAAAAACTAATAGTATTTTAAGTGGATAGAGGTGGTAATGGTGGGTCACATATGTATAATTGGATGAAAAGATGAGAATAATGATTGATGATTGATGTATAATAGTGTATAGGGTTGAGAATTGAAATTATAGGTTTGAGATGTAGTTTTATGTTAAAAATAGAATGTGAAAATGATGATTTCCATTGGAAAATTTATAAACAAACATGATTCCAGTTTTATGAATAGTTGAAAATTGGAAATAGGTTGTTGGAAACATAAACAAACAAGGCCTCTAGTGTTTATGAATTACCGAAATTATCAAGCAGTGAAGTGCATAAATCGTAGCTAGGGGTGTAACGAGTTGAGTCGAGCCAAAGAAAGTGTTCGAGCTTGTTTGAATTTAATTCGAACTTTAAAAATTGTGTTTGAGTTTGATTTGATTATTCTTTTTACACGAGCTTTAGTCGAGCTGAACACGAATCGAGCTCGATCGAGTAGCTTTTTTACACACATTTTATTCTTTTTTTACTAATCAAGTCGAGTTCAAGCGGAGTTTTACATCTTATATGTTAAAGAACCAAGCTCAAATAAGTTTTTAACGACCAATCTTGGATCTAGTATCGAGTATTTTGGTTCGATTTTCGGCCCTAATTGTAGCACCAATAGTAGCTTAGTTTGTGTCACAGGTATTTGGACATGTAAATCATGTCATTCTCAGTTTCTGATTGGACAGGTTTTGTTACTGGTTTGCACCTTTCTTGGGAGCAACTGTATGAAAAAGAAACAGCAAACTATTAAGTTCACGACTGTATGAAATGCCTCCTACACTTCAATATTGTGTGACGAAATGAGTACACTTTTTCCATGATAATTCTGGAATCAGATTTCGTGTTTCACAATCATATTCTATCGTATTGGATGTATCTGCCATGTATAAAATAATATTATAAACATATACATATTATTCATCCAATACAGTAAAATATAGAATAAAGTTATAATGTGGAACAGGAGATCTGGTCCGATTATTTGACCCTAATTTTTCACGATAACTTAATTATCATTTTGACAGGGGAAAAGTGGCACTTGTTAATCTTGTCACATCTCTTCCATCTTCAAAGAGAATAACGTGAAAAGGTTTTGAAAAAATAAAAATAAATTTTAAAAGTGTAAAGTGGGATAAAATTGTAATCATCACAATTGATGTGATGGTTAATTTACAATAATGGTAATTGGATTTAATTGATATTTGATATCCATATAATGAACCATCTTCTTATAGTTGGAGATTAGAAATTTTCTCTTTTATCCTCGCCTCCACCAGAAAATCCTCTTCATGTTGGGTCTTCTCTAGTGTAATTCAATATTAACTTATTGACGCTTAACCAAATTGGTTGATGAGTCTAGAATACTCCACATGGTTGCTATTTTAATGTACATTCAAGTTCAAGCCTCATAAGAATTTTTTTATGGAGATGAATATTGAGGACCGGCCCACAAAAAAAAATGACAGAAGAAAATAGTCCAGTGGGGGAGGCAAGGATAAAAGAGAAAATATTTTATCTCTATACGAAGAAAGTTCATTGTATGGGTATTTTAATTGTTAAAATAAAGTGTAAGACTCAATAGTGTATTTATAAGACGAAAGTGTAATAATTGCAGTTGATATAATTTTTTTTAATGTTACTTTACCTCACTGTACTCTTAGTTGGTATCATTTTACTCCCGTATAATTTTAGAATGTCACTTCGTCCTTATATATTCTAAGAAATGACTCAATTATCCTTATAAATGTTTTTAAAATTTATTGAATGTCTCATAAATTCATTTAATGGTATTAAATCGTTTAAGTTGTTGATAGTCAAATGTAATCGGTATTTACTAAATTAAATATAGTTCCTATTAAGTTAATTTATCATATGATATTTCTATTAATATATGTATACTTATAAATTTCTTTTTTTTTTAGAATAAATAAATTTCTTATTCAATATATCTAAAATTGGTGCATTATAATGTAAATACTATTGTGTTAAACAAGTAAACTATTAATAACAGGTTTCTCATTATTAATTAATGAATTACAATAACTAAATATTTGATCATTTAAATAATTGTATGTCCATATTTTATATATTATATTAAATTTAAAAATATTCATTTTAGCATTCATTATATTAACCAACTGAAATGACTATTTTTAAATTTGATATTGTTTCCATTAAATTATGATTATTCAATCAATATTTGAAATTAATAATAATATTTCACATACTTCATAAATAGTACTTATATATATATATATATATATATATATATATATAGGGGGAGGTTAAAATGTGACCACATATTATAGTGAGACAGTGTGGACTCATCTCAACCCTCAATTATCTACATCAATGGCTAAGATAAATAGGGGTTAAAATTACATTAAATATTTAATTAATGCAAAATAAGGGTATAATTGTCAAATTAACCAAGTGGAGGACCATCCAAATATGGAATCAGTTATTAGGAGAGAGAAAATCCCGAGAAAATCGCGCTGGAGAGAGAAAATCGTGCATGTGCTCTGCCATGCAGTATGCTGTACACTTATCATATATTTGTTGTATACTTAACACTATTTTACTGTATGTTTAGCATAATTTTACTGCATATTAAAATGGTCAAACACAAATATGTGGGGACCGTGAATCAAAGAATCAGTTATATATATAGAGAGAGAATCACGCTCATTAACATGTGGGACCGTGGATTAAGTAAATCAATTATAGAGAGAGAAAAAATCACGCTCATTATTGTGCTGTATATTTAGCATATATTTGATGTACACTTAACACTATTTTGTTGTATGTTTAACATTATTTTATCAAGCATATTAAAATGGTCAACACAAAAATATGTGGGGACCGTGGATTAAGTAAATCAATTAGAGAGAGAGATAAAATCACGCTCATTAGTGATGTATATTTAGCATATATTTGATGTATACTTAACATTATTTTGCTGTATGTTTAACATAATTTCACTGCATATTACAATTGTCAAACAAAAATATAAGTATACAACAAAACACATATAAATATACAACAAAAAAACATAAGTATACAACAACATAAATATATATATCAAAATTTAACTATTTATACAACAAAACACATCTAAGTATACATCAAAAAATATCTAAGTATACAACGAAATCTCCTAAATAAGCATCAAAATACATATAAATACATACATCAAATATTAACTAATTACATAGTAAAATACATCTAAGCACACATCGAAAAATCCAGGATTAGTCCAAACACCGCCTGCGGCACACGGCTGAGTAGCGCCGCTTCGAGTTCCTTCCCCAGGAGCGTCGCCCCTGACAACACCATTTGAATCGAGCTCAAATCAAAGTTATCCACCATCGGATTCTTCGCCAAAGCCAAAACCAACCGACACTCTGTGCCTCTGTATCAACTCCAAAAGCGAACCGATCTCAAATTTCTGCATCAGCAGAACCCCCGCACCGGCTCTCAACGAGGACAGCAAAATCCCAAACCAAACTGCACCAAACATTGAAATCAAGAAAATCTCAACACATAAATCACCAATCAATATCAAAGACAGAAAGATAAAATAAATAAATTAAAAAAAAAACAAACCTAGAATCAAATTGCAGACACCTCAACAAGTTTCATCATTTTCATCAAAGACACTTAAAGCCGCTTCTCGCTTGGAAATTCATATATCGCTTTAGTTCTTTTTACTGATTTCATTGATGATAGAACCACTTTTCCCAATGATGCAACCAATAACCCTTGAAGGATCAAGGATCCGCAATTTTACAGTGTCATCATCTTCATCATTTATCTTGGTAACTAATGCCGCGAGAGAGGTCTGAATTTAATTAATTGAATACTATTTTTTTTAGAATCAAAATCATCTGACCTCTGCCGCGCAGCTCTTCGTCTCCATCGGTAGCGTCAACCACCGCGGCCGTTCTCGGCGCGGCAGCCTCCGCCATCAATGCGGGGTTTTACACGCACGCCAACAACTAGTACGTGCGGGAGGCGGGTGGGACCCACTACCGTGAACGAGTCGCATGAGTTTAGCCGCGCGTCTTTGCGCATGGTGGCAAAGACGGTGAGGGATGGGTTGATTGAAGCAGGGGTTTTCCTATGCAGGGATTAACGTATGTGCATTTGCGGGGACCAAATTTGGGGGTTGATTGTGTAATGACTATCACCTCGCTTTTTTTTTCACCTAAAAATAAAGTGAAAATAATTATTAAATTGGAAAAATCCCAACCATCTAAATTTTGAGATTTGTGGCTATGATTAGTCCACACTGCCTCACTTAATTATGTGGTCTCATTTGATCTTATTCCAATATATATATATATATATATATATATATATATATATATATATATATAGGAATAGGATCAAATGAGACCACAAGATTAGAGTGAGACAGTGTGACTAATCTTGTCTACAAATCAGTAATTTTAGATGGTTGAGATTTACCCAATATAATAGACCTTTTAATTTATTTTAAATCAGAAAAAGAGGCGATGTAATTGTATAATTACATAATTTCAGCCAAATTTGGTAATTTCATATCCCCAAAACACCAAAACTTCGTTTAAGCGCGACTCAGTCGCAGAATGGCTACGTGAGGACTTTATGCCCATTGCCGCTCTTATCGCCAAGCAATTCGATTGCTCAACTTCTAGCGCGAATCGTTCATCGCTTTTCGAATAACCGTGAGCGAGAATCTTCAAAAATTCTTCCCAAACACTTCTGCAAGGCATTCTTCGTCGACCACGAAGCGCCATTGAAGAAGAACAACCACGCGGTTTTTATTCCAATGGGGTTAAAATCAATTCAGTTTTGAATGTTCCTTGGACTCCATTTTTTCCATGTGCATGTAAGCAAAAAGAAGTGATTAAAATTTTAATCAGCTTAATTATTTTCTAATTTAACCCAAAAAAAAAGTATAATGGGGACGTGTGCTTTGCTGCTATGCTGGGCTTAGCCTTCTCCTTTAGCAACTCATCTTTGATTTTCTGTCACACTTGGAGGATTGGTGAAGAAGATCTTGCCGACGGAGAAAACGAGGGCCTACGAGGAGGCATTTAGGATTACTGTACACTTATATATTTTTCGATGTATACTTAGATGTGTTTTGCTGTATAAGTAGTTAATTTTCGATGTATGTATTTATGTTGTATACTTATGTTTTTTGTTGTATACTTATATGTGTTTTGATGTATACTTATATGTGTTTTATTGTATACTTATATTTTTATTTGACAATTGTAATATGCAGTACAAATATGATAAATATACAACATAATAGTGTTAAATATACAGTAAATATATGTTAAATATACAATACAATAATGAGCGTGATTTTCACTCTCTATAACTGATTTTACTTAATCCACGGTCTCCACATGTTAATAAGTGTGATTCTCTATCTCTTTCTGTATAATTGATTCCTTAATTTACGGTCCCCACATGTTTTTGTTTGACCATTTTAATATGCAGTAAAATTATGTTAAACATACAAGAAAATAGTGTTAAGTATACAACAAATATATGATAAGTGTACAAGATACTCGCGTGGCGGAAAGCACATGCGCGATTTTCTCTCTCCAGCGCGATTTTCTCTCTCCCCACGTGATTTTCTCTCTCCTAGTAACTGATTCCACATTTGGTTGGTCCCCCACATATTTGTTTTGACAATTATACCCTTATTTTGCATTAATTAAATGTTTAATGTAATTTTAACCCCTATTTATCTTAGCCATTGATATAGATAAGGGAGGGTTGAGATGAGTCCACACTGTCTCACTATAATATGTGGTCTCATTTTAACCTCCCCTATATATATATATATATATATATATATTACATAATTTTAAGTTTACGATGAACAATAAATTTTCAAAATATAAATAGCTAATAGAAAGTATCCTAATATAATAATCTAGTAGGAAAATTTCCAAAACATATAAACAACCACTAAATGTACAACACTAATGAAGTTCAAATAAATTTAAATTGAGTATTAATTAATCAAGTTGCAAAATTATTGAAAAATAAATAAAAAACAATCATTTTAAAATACTTTTATATAACATAATTTATTCTGTTAAAATAATAGATAAGGATAACTGTGCCATTTTTTTAGAGTATAGTAGGGTAAATAAAATTTTTAATAAATAAGGGGTAAAGTGATATAATCGACTACAAGAAAGTAAAGTGATTATTAGTAAAGTGAAGTTTACCCATAATTTTAATATTCCTTAAAAAAAGGATGAACCCCATCTATGAGGGCCTCCATTGCCCCGCTTCTAGAGTTTCGTGGATGAGACGAATTGAGAAATGTGCCTCAACGAGATAATTTTAATATTCATGATGTCAAATAATGTCATTTTTCCTTCCTTCAAAATATTGAAAATAAAAATCATGTAGTTTTGCAGCTCAAAAGAAATAAGAATGCATGTGAATATGTGATTGAGAGTTGTCTCCTGTCTAGCCAAGTGGCTCTGCCAATATATAATGTACAAATAATTATTGACTGGTTCTGTTGGGTAGCTAATTCGTTTGTTTCGATGTTTTCCAACGTATTGGATGAATTTTTTTTTTTTTTTTTTGAGGGGAGTATTGGATGAATATTATTTGAAAGCTTAGTAATGAATGGCACGTGTAGGTGAAAGGTTACGTTCATGCAATACAACTAAACATTTAAGATATTATTGGCTAGATATTAGGGGGATGTATGGATGTATTTCCAAGTCCAATTTCCAGTTTCTAGTGTTGGAAAATGAATTTTCAAACTTTATTGGTTTTTGTGTGAGAATTGAGAATATGTTTGGTTTGTTGTCTGAATTTCTGTTTGAAAATGAGAATATGTTTGGTTATAGTTTTTCAAATTTATTTTTGACATAGGTTTGCGTGATTGTAGTGTATTTTTACCTAGGTTTGCGTAATTGGAATGAAAAATTGTTTGGTTGTATTTTCAAAAGAATATTTTCCATAAAAAGTGAAAACTGGAAATAACTTCATTTCTACTGAAAAACTTTTGAAACAAACATAAATCCATTTTCCGAAATAGTTGGAAAGTGGAAAAAGGGGCTTGGAAATACAACCATACACGACCTAGGTATTTGAATAATGAGGGAAGATATTTTATTTTATTATGAAATAAAATAGGGTTATTGATTTTTTGCAACATGTAGTATATAGGTCATTGTGGTTTCAGTACCTGGACTATTTTTTTTTTGAAAGTAGTACCTAAACTAAACGAATTTGTGGAACAGTGGAAGTGCAATCTAATACACACCGGCGATGGAATGTTCCACCGGGATTCTATCACGTGACACGCACGCACCTTTTTTTAAGGGTATTTTCGTCAGTTTAGGTTGTCATCATTTATAAATGGACAAATATACCATAGTATACCCTATCCATCCTCAATTCTCCAGAATTAGAACAAATTCTTCCCTAATTTCTTCATATTCGTCAATTTTGTGCCCTAGGAGCAATGTGGAAGCAAATATCTGAGGTTATCATGGATGTATTTTGCAACTGTGGTGAAAATCAACAATGAAGACCTCGTGGACTGACCTTAGTCCCGGAAGGAGATTTTGCTCGATTTCTTATATTATATAAACCCTAGTTTCAATTTTGCTCGATTTCTTAGATTTTTCGCATTAATTGGTTGTGTAGTTGAAAATGTGTTATTGGTATGCATTTTATTTGTGAAATTGTTTAAGGAATCCAGTTGAAAAAAAAAGATTCTGGAATTTGTAGGAAGTTGGAGGGTGCACCTTCTTCAACTTGATCGATCCTCTATGTGTTTCTTTCTTCAATACTTGCTGCAATTTTTTTTCCAGGTTTCCAAGCTTCGAGATTTTTCACAGGTTCAAGATTTTTCACAGGTTAATTTTGATTTGTTTAAGTTTAGGGCTTACAAGTTGCAATTTGGGAACCCTAATCCCCTATTTAGGGATTTGTGAATTTTCGTGCAAATCATGTGAGTCTTTGAAAGAGAGATTAATGTCAACCTAAATTGACGAAATGCCCTTAAAAAAAAGGGTCGTGTGTGTCACGTGATGGAATCCCGGTGGAATATTCCATCGTCGGGGTGCATTAGGTTGCACTTCTACAAATTCATTTACTTTAGGTACTATTTTCAAAAAAAAAAAAGACAAATCGAGACACTAAAACCGCAATGACCTTATACTACATGTTGCAGAAAATCAATAACCCAATAATAAAATATTGGTCAATCATCTATTCAATATATTGTTTTAAATTATAGTATCTGAAATATGTACTATTGACTCTACTCACCATGTACGACACATGCCACTAGTTCAAAAGCAATAATATTTACCATTTTGTCTCCTCATATGCTCAAATTAGCTTATGAGATCTTTTATTCTAAAATCATATTTTTATCGCTTATTTTACTGCACGTTTATATTCAATTTTAAACATAAATGGTGGGTTTTTATAAAACGAGTGATGACCATTAAAAAAACTAGTGCTTTACCCGTGCGATGCACGGCAAGTGTAATATTGGACAATATGAAGTTTATTGTATTTTATGATATTTGGTTTGTTGTGTTCGACCGTGTAGATTGGATGTTTATAAAATTTATTACACATTAAAAAAAATAGAAAATGTACAAACATCTACTCGAACAATTTAATATCTACAAATTTTGAAAAACTTCTTTGTACACCACGTTTTGCGTCTGTTTGTTTTTTTGATTCATCTTCGCCGCAGACTAATATTTTTCATCCTTCCGATTGGTGACTCGGAAACGGCAACGTATAATTGACCGTGGATCAATACCGGATTCTTCAAGTACGTGACCAACATTTGAGAGAGATTGGCCTTGACTCTTGTTTATGGTCATTGCATAAGACACGCATCGTAGGAAATCGTCTTCACGTTGAAACTTGAATGGAATTCTCGAGGTCCGATGGTGTTAGTGTCATTCGCGGTATCAACACCTTATGACCTTCATGCGTTCCATTGAGAATTTTAGCTTCAAGTCGTGTCTAGAGAGCCTCGTAATCACCAATCTAATCCCGTTACACAATCCAAAGGAGTGGTCCATGTTCCTCGGGAGCATGACCGAGTCCCAACCTTCAAATGCGGCTCATGATTGGGAACGCCGAACATTTTATACCATTCAAAAATTCCGCGTATGCAGATCATGCAAGAAATCAATATTAGCGTCATTTACCGCGTCTTATCCGAGCTCAAATAAGTCTGCCTTCTTCCGAAGAATTTAAAGACGCTATATATTGATTGATCGACTCAACAACATCAAGAGTCGGTGCGCAGTATCGCCTATCTTTCAAATAAGTAGGATCATCAATGGCGTCTTTAAACATTGATACGTATTCTCTATAATTGTTGCAATCGGATCACCAGATGATTCCAAAAGAATATCTTCAGGTATATCGATAGTGACACAACCATCATTAGATCCTCCGATTGTTCCATCTCCGATGCTTGTTATCCACTCTGAGAATTGGGCCAAACCGCATAATCATCTTCCGACGAGGCTTTGAAGATGCATATTTTTAGTCAATCTCGATCTTGTACAATCTTTCCACAAATACGATGCATTTATCGTGGCATTGACTACATCCTGTCGACTTCCCTTCGGTATAACAGGCAATATCTGTCTGAAGTCACCACCGAACACAACAGTTTTCCCTCCAAAAGGTTTGGATTCATTCCGTGGGTTGATTAATTTTAAAAGACCTTTCAAAGTTTCATTCACGGCTTCAAAACAATGATTGTGCATCATTGGGGCTTCATCCCATTATAAGTTTACAACGAATAATCACCAAACAAGCGAGTCCCCCCTGCTTGATATTGCAAGTTGACTCTTGATTTGGGTTTAGAGGAATAACAAAATGGGAATGGGCAAATTCCTTCCACCAGGCAATAGAGACGATATTCCACTCGATGCCACGTTCAACACAATTTCTCCTTTCGATCTCAAAGCCGCAGATAAAGCCCTCCACACAAAAATGTTTTGCCTGTTCCCCCATATCCGTATACAAAGAACATACCACCTTTATTTGATTCCATTGTTGTCATGATTTTAGAGTAAACATTTTTTTGTTCGTCATTGAGTCCGGAAATCGGTTTTTGTGCTCTACCAAAAGAGCTTTACGATTATAACGCACTCGTCCCTATATCAATCTGTTTCGCTATTCCCGGTATTGTCAAGATCGGAAAGGGCATCGTATCAAAATCACGTGACTCGTACACGACTTCTCAATATTCTTTCAATCTCCAACAAAGCAAGATTTTTTATCTCGTTCTCACTCAATACCAATTCGCAAGACAAATAATAAGACATTGAATAAATAATAAAATATATAAAATAATGTTATTAGAAATAAAAATATGACATTTAATATATAATAATAATACCTTCATGTTGGAGAAGACGTCGACGTCTATGTAGAATATCATCCGAAAAAGACTCTGATGATAGCAACGACGCAAAAAGACTTCTGAGACTCTCTGCAGAAGCCCAATGGCTCGCTTCAATGATTGCATCAATATATTCCCTATCATCTTCTAACGGACGAAGAGCATAGCAAGCATCACTACGGTGCGAAGAGTGTTGAGTATCGTTGACCTTCTTGTAGTCATCATGACACGTAGCCCCACGGACAATATTGAGAAGACACCGTAAATAGTACATATCACCACCCTGAGGAAAAAAAACACTTCGACCTATGGATTTCCCCATTTTTCTTGGCATCCACTTCCTGAGTTCTTTCTTCCATGTGAATTTTGTTGGGGCTTGAATAGGTTAGCTCACGGGCTTCGGATATATTTTATTTGCTTCCATCCATGCTAAAAACATGCTCTCCTTAATCGAATCTTTACTAAGCACATCGCTATTCGCTCATTATCACCGAAAATAACACTCTGCTCATTAGGGAGATGGAAGTTGAGTCGTTCGATCAAGGATATTTGTATCTTGAATCTCAAACCCCAATAACCTCCAGCAGCCTTCACATGACGATATATACCTACAATCATAATACATGCTCACTTCATCAACGTTTTTCCCAGATTCCTCATCGTTGGTGCTTGTATAAAACGATGCTGTCACACGATCATTTCCTTTGTTTACATACTTGAATAGATACTTAATAGATCTGGCCTGGTTACACCATTCGACATTTATGTGAGCTCCATATTTGAGTAACAACTTACGATTATGAGGCACCACATATCGGTTGTCCAACGGCACACCATTTTTCTCAATTATTCTTTCGTCATTTATGCGTCTGTAACGCGGATAACCTTCTTCATCAAAAGTAGTCGCATCCACAAATTTTTTGGGAAAATGTTTAGTGCAACGACCATCGGCCATACAGGGAGAGTTTTTCCTGACATCACCACATGGACCATGAATCATATGATCCTTTACTACAGCATAATAACATGGATCAGTTCTCTCGTCAGATATTTCAGCTGATATGATTCGATCTATGTCATCTGCAGTTGGATATTTGTCTTCATTTGCCAGAAACAACAATATATGTGCATGAGGCAAGCCACGCTTTTGAAATTCTATCGTATAGATAACTGCAATAAAATAATAAAATAAATTATTTGAGACACTAAACTAAGTAAATAAATATTAAATATATTATTAAAAATATGTATAAAATATTTAAAAATAAATGCTAACCTCGCAATTACTTTCCCGAACAATTTATTTTGCCAAGATCTTTGATCGTAGAATCTAGCTTAAATTTAAAGATTCTCAAAACAATATCCTTCGATCTTCGTGATTTAGATTCTTTTTCTCAACAAAACGAACAATCTCTCGGCCATTTAGGATTGCAAGTAAATGTTATAAACAGATCCTGGATAACCCGCCCATCGACATATAGCCATCGCGTCTTGATAATTCTCAGATTATCATAGATCTAGCACCTCCTGAAACTTGAAGGTAATATAATGCGTTTGCCCTGAGTACTCGAATCAATATCACCACGCAAAACAACATCCGTCAAGCCTTTTATATATATCACAACGAAGCTTTTCCGATTCAAACGGATATATTTCAATCGAAATTCGATTCGACCATTGTGTATGCATCAACAACAAATTGTTGAAACAATCTCCGAGAAGACAAAATAGTAAATGCCGATTCATGATCTCTGTCGTGTAATCAGACGCAAAGTATTCACGCACACTAATTGTTTTTCTCGCACCAATACTATTAGTCTTATTTATTGAAAATGGTATATCTTCTCTAAAACCATCCTCACCACCATAAGGTAATAGTAACGATATCTTGCAAGGCCAAATAAGAAGCATTCAATTCATTAATCCAAAAGACCGATCTTGTTTCAATAACAATATCCCGATCGCTAAAAGCACGATCGAAATCACCGACAATCAAAGCGGCGACCTCACGGTACTTGGCATATTATATGTCCTAGCATCCGTCATTTCTTCTACCAATCAAACGTAATTTTACGCCCTAATATCCATGTTGTCGAATCTTTTCTTTTGCCATTCTAAAAGATTTTACCGAACATTGTTCTCGTCAACATTTTCTTCAATTCGAATCACGATAACTTCGTGCAAATTATTGCTATCACTTCATTGCCTACAAATTTAAACATTGTTTTTAAAAATTAAATAAAATTTGTGTTTAAAAATTTCATTCTCCGTATCGTATAATAAACAAAATATAATAAAAAAAATAAACAAACCTTACGGAATTCAACCTATGACTTATTTCATTCTCCGTATCATATATGTATAGCTGAGCGAATTTGGGAGTGGATCCATCAGGCGGCAACAAACTTCCAATTAGGTGATAATTTTGGCCATACATTCGAAAAACTGGTGGGCCTCTACCTTTGTTCACATCTGTGTCAATCTTTCCTCCCATAGATGTAAAACAGAACATATTGTTATAAGATCGTATATTTTCTTGAAAGTTCTTGCTTTTATTTCCATTTCCAAACAATAGATCTTCAAGAACAGTTGGTGGTTGTCTGATTGGCGGAAGTTGAATATTTCCGTGCCCACAACACAAAGAGTAGCGAGGCTTTGATTTTGTAGATGAGGATAGTCTCTCTTCAAACCAAAATAAAGCTCCACAAAATTCGCATTTATAACTCGCATCACCCGTATCCCAATACTTTGAAAAAACCAATAAATACACTAATTCATTTAATTATACTAAACAATATTAATAAACTCGTATATGAAATTAACAGATATCAAAAATTGCACTCACCATTATGTGAAGGATTTAATACTTCACTAAGCTCAATTGCATTTACGTTAACAGCTGAATTCGCATATGTTGTCGGCTCATTTGAAGTAACATGGGCATCATTCGGTTCATCTTCTGTTAGATCAATTACTATAGCTTCTTTCGAACTCATTGAAGAGAGTGTCCCGGAAGAACCATAATTAGATATGCAACGATTAACGATATTTCTTCCGGATAGTAATCGTGCGCCAGAAACTATAATAATTTTTTAAAAAAATTAATATCATAATTAGTATTTCATTTTTTTATAACAAAAATTAAAAAAAAAACAATAATTAAACATACCATTTGTGATATCGCTGAGCGGACTGTTGGATAATGGATATACCATTGTACTTGATGAGACTTTTTCAAAAGACGTCCTTTTAGATATTATTATATTTCCTGAAAAACAATTAAAATTAAAATTAAAATATAATAAAATTTATATATAAAAATTAACTAATATAAGTCGAAATATATTGATTATTCCATAATAAATAAATAAATATATAATAATAATAATTATATTAATAATAATCACGATAATAATAATAATAATAATAATAATAATTATAACATCGGTTAGTATTAATTGAATAATAATAATAATTATAAAATCGAATAGTTTTAATCAATTATTATTATATAATAATTTTAATATGTATATAATTTTATATAATACAATATAATTTTAATACATATATAATAAATGAAATAACTTAATAAAAAATCTTAATATGTATATAATATCTATATATATATATATAACAGATTTATTAATAATAATATAATTAATAATTAATATAGATAATATTATATTAATAATATATGTATATATAATTAATAAAAAAGTCGTATAATACATAAAACTCATCATTTTATTTTGAAATTTAATATATTAAAGGTAATAATAATAGAATATAATAATAATAATAAACAAAATAATAGTTATTATTAATTAAACTTACTTAAAATTTAATTTAATTAAACTAAACATTAAAATATAGCCCAAAAGAAAAATAAAAGCCCATTCACTAATGTATCATCCCATTAAATCAAAGTCCAATAACCCATCCCCTTAGAAACCGGCCCATAGCCCATATTCTGGAATATTCCAACATAAGACTGAGAGTGGAAAATTAAGGGTCCGGATGATAACACGTGTCCAAAATTGACGGATGTGAAAAAAATGAAGGGGTCTGTTCTTATCCAAAAAAATCGGCCCCAATTCTCACTTTACTCTCTCTCACTTCTATCATTTTCTCTCTCAGATTTTTCACTCTCTCTCTCTCTCTACAATCTCGAAAATTCTCTCATCTCTCTCTATTCTTTCACTGCAAAATATTTGATTCTCTTTTTTATTTTTGTCATCCGATTTCAGATTATAAACCATTTTAACAAAATGATTACAACATTTACATAGAAATGTTGTCCGGTTTCGTTGAAAAATTTGTTGTTGTTTCAGAAGATTATTTGGTTTTCAGAGGGTAAGAAATTTTGTTTTTGTTTTTTTAAAAAAAAAAAACCCTAATACTTGTTTTTCTTCATATTCATATGTTTCATCGCTTTTTTTGTGTTAAAATGTTTGAATTTTTTTTTTTTTGTAAATCAGAACTAAAAACCCTAATTTTTGTGTTTATTTTTATATAAGTGCAGCTTTATAAAATGTTCTCTAGATCTAAAAAAACTTAAAAATTTGTTGTTTTTCTGTTGATTATTTGGTTTTCCAAGGGTAAGAAATTTTGATTTTTTTTAAAAAAAAAACCATAATACTTGTTCTTCTTCATATCCATATGTTTTATCAGTATTTTTGTGTGTTAAAATGTTAGATTTTTTTTTTTGTAGATCCGTAACTCGAAAATCCTAATTTTTGTGTTTATTTTTTTATAAGTCCAGTTTATAAAATGTTCTCTAGATCTAAAAAAACTTGTAAATCAAAACATAAATGTTCGTTAGATCTGATTTTTGTGTATGTACCTCGGGTTTGAATGGTGGAATAAGGTTTGTAAGCCCTTCCACCCGTTCATTTTTAGGGTTTTCATTTTATTGTAATTTTTTTATAATTTTTTCCAGACACGAAATGGGGTTTGTAAGACTTCCAGCCGTTCCTTTTTAGGGTTTTCGATTTGCTGGTATTTTTTTTTAATTTTTTACAGACACAAAAAGTGTATGAAATTTTTTGTATTTCATTTTTACAAAGGCCAAAAAATCTATGCCTTATAGTTAAATTTCGAAAAAGGTGTTTTAAAAAATCCAACGGGCTAAATATAGATGTTTTTTTAAAAAATTCAAAGTGATATTCATAGTTTTTATATTTCTCGTATAAAAATTATAGATATATAATTTCTGATATATTTCACAGATTTCATTTTTTTTATAATTTTTTTTGAGTAAATCAAGAATACAAATATGCAGATATAAACAAATGAGGGTTTTTATTCTAAAAGAAAACCCAAAACATAATGTTCATTTCTCATTTTAATGGTGGGTTGCTCTTTTGAAAACTGAAGGTAGATGTAGGGTTTATTTAAATAGATGTAAATAAATTTTTATTATTCAGATTGTTATTTTAACAGTTTAATAAATGGGAAAATAAGAAAATTTGTGATTTTTCAAAAATTTTAAAGCATAATTTTGTATCAACTGTTTATATGGTTTAGTATAAAATCTTTGTCTTTGCTAGTGTGCCATTTAGCCTCGAGTGGATTATTCTGATAATGGATTTTGTTTCTGGTTGCAATTTCTGAACTTGCATAAACGGTAAACCACTTGACCCTACAATATAATTGTAGTGGAATCCTGTGGGTAGTATGAAAATGTTACTTTTTATATATATATATGATCTCGTTGGTTAAAAAGGATACAATACCAAAATCGGGTGAAATTACCTCAAGCTCCGAGTTATCCCTGGGTGCGAGAAGTCCGAAAAAAGATAAGTTTATATAATTCCAATTTTGTTTAGTAATTTTTACCACTCCTAATTTTTTCATCAATTATTCTCTGCTCTAATATGTATTTCATATTTTTTGTTGGTACAATGATAATATTGAAAGAGAGTAGAAATCAGAAATACAATAACATGTTATGATATACAGATAAGTATATCAAAACTTCATATCTAATAATCATTATCTACTTAATTATTCTACCTATTTGAATATAAACATTAATTAAAATAAAGTTATATTCATTTAGAAAATACATATATGACTATTAACTTTTTTTTTTCTGTTTTGATGCAGGCTCAATCAATGAACTCTGATGCAAACAAATCCATAGAGATTGTATTCAGCATTTTAAAGATAAGTATTTTACATGAAACTATAAATTGAAACATATATTATGGAATTCATATCTATCTATGTGAATGAGAACTAAATGAAATAACGACTAACAAACAAAAAGTGTATTGGAATCCTGTTGGTTTTAATGGTTAAATCTTTATTTAGTGTTCATTTTTTAATTGACTTCTCCTAGATCTGTAATATTTATTCTGTATTTTTTAAGATCCATCAAAATAACACCACTTGACCCTACAACGTGTTTGTAGTGGAATCCTGCTGGTTAAAACAGCCTTCAATAAAAAACTAAAGATCTTTAAATTTATGTAAATTACTTTCTGATTTATAATTAAAAAATTATTACAGAAAAAATTGTAAATAATACAAATATCTAGTTAAAACATTTTATTGACTTATATAAAATTGAAATAACATAGTGGACCCTAAGAAATTAATTATAAACAAATTCACAGTTTAAAGTTAATAAATAACTAAAAAACCTAAAAAGAAAAAATATGCATATTTGCTCCTGTTTTTTATTAATCGAAACATATTATCTCTCCCAAGACCACATCCATTAAAAAAACTTTTAACTAAACAATATAAAAAATAACAGAAAATCCACTAAAAAAATGATGTTATAAACAAACTTATTAGATAAAACAAACACAAAGAAAACAATAAAAATAAATAGATATAAATGCTGAATTATTATTAAGAGGTAGCGCTCAAAACTCAGTAAAACCAATTAAAAAGTATTCTTCTCAAGACAACAGGAAAAAAAAAACTAACCACAATTGTGGTGAAAACATCCAACCAACTAAAATTAAATTTCATTGTTCCCCAAAAAACAACTATACTATGAATCACTAAAGGCTCCTTTAGCCATCCTTCTTCTCATCCTCAATCTTTATAACACTTTTCAGCTTCATAGAAGTGGTTGATGAAGAAAAATCTTCACACAATCTACGTTTGCACAAAGGAGATTCGGACGTCGAGGGCCTCTTCTTAAGGTTCTTAATCGGAGTATTAACTTGATTCGATGAAAGATTCTTCCTACAAACAAATAAAAACATATTGTGTTAATATTTAAACATATACAACAATAGTAAAAATTTATTTAGTCCCATTAAAAAAAAAAAGTAATGTAGTATAACAAATATAAAAAAACAAAATAATAATAATAAGTTACAAAATTACACCTTATCATCACAAACATCATCTGACTGCAACTTGGACAAAAAATCCGATTCCTGAACATCAAAAAATTAAATTATTGATTTATAGTAATCATTTATAATAAATATTTTAATAAAAAATTAATATTTAAATAACTCCGACTCTCGAGATTCATCACTCCATATTTCCAAATTAAATCGGATCTCAAAAGCTTAGCAACGAAAAAGATACCAGAATAATTATGGAGTTGTTCAGATTTTATTTGCACTTTGAAAAGAAGCTTCTTTCCGATGAGTCCAGATAGTTCCTCGGGCAATTCCTCACCTCCACGCTACAAATATTCGTACAATTTTATTACAATAATTCCTAAAAATTAAATAAGTGTTAAAAAATATAACATAAAATATATATAATAAGTTAAAAACCTCAAGATGCTCCTTCCTCAAATCCGTGCAAGACTTTCCAATCAGATTTTCCCAATCCCTATCCCAACAAAGTAAAGTGGCGCTTGCACTTTCATCAACAACTTGGACAGTAATCATGTACCTAGTAAAAATTTTATTCGAAAATTAATATTAGACCAACTAAATAATAAATTGATTATATTAGAACCTAAATAAAAATAAAAGAAAAATTTACCTCAAAACCCCCGTGTGAAACAAATCATCACACTTCACACAATAAAAATTGTCCACCGCTTGGTGCATCTTCTTCCCACCCGGTTAGTACACGCAAGATACCACCAATCTTCCGAAATTGAAACGACTCTTGCACAAATCCAAAAACTACTACCAGCCTATATATATATATATATATATATATAGATTAGTAAAATAGAAATAAAATATATAAAAATATATATTTATTATTTATTTAAAATTATTATTTAAATAAAGGGATTATAAAAAATAAAATTACCTTTTCACAATCATACAAATAATCGGCGCTTTTTACCGATGCATCCTAGCGCTTCAAGTTCATCTTTAGTCGTCCGTGCGAGGGCAAACTAACATGACTGATAGAGAATGTATGATTGTTGCTGCTCAAAATCCTGATTTAAAAAATAATATTGTTAATAAACGTAGATAACATATTCAATATTCAATAATTGAAAATTGTAAAATAATATTACCTCTTCTTGAACTCTTGGATCTCGACAACTTTATCATTCACAAGCAATTTTGTAACATGAAAGGTATTGGATACCTTAACTTGACCTTCAAAATAAAAAAAATTATTAAATAGTTAAATTACAGAACAAAATCAGAAATAAATTTGAAGAAAAATAAAATAAAAACACAAATAGTGCAGAAAAAGTAAAGAAATATTAAATAGTTCAATTGCTGAAATCTTTCCAAAAATATAAAAAATCAAAAATTATATATATTTTTTATTAGAAATTTCAAAAACAGAGTTGATTTATGCTAATGGAGATAAATAAAGCAGAAAAATTAAGCAGATATTACAAAAATTTAAATTATAGAACAAATTCAGACATACATTTTAAAAAATTATATTATATAAAAATTAATAAAAAAAAAACGTACCTTTAAAAACTTTTGCTCGTCCCATCTGCAAAATTATAACCAACGGCTCAAATAATTCCTGCTCCAAGTGCGCTTAACTGCTTCCACATAATTCTCCCAAAGCGTACATGTGATGCGATTGTTTCTAAAATAATAAAATGATATTAAATTTACAATTAAAAATATATAAAACAAATATAAAAACTATGAGATCTAAAGTAATATAATATAACTTACTCTAGATCCTCCAAAGTTAAATCCAAAAATTTGGTAAGGCGTCCATTGATATCTTTATTTTGTGCCGAGTGCATCGAAATCACCTTTCCAATAATATCTACAAAAAAACGTTTAGTAAATTTATATCAATGTAGCAAATACATTTACTATGACAGAATAAATGAAATAAAAACATACCTATTAGCATTGTGTCATCAACCTTATTAGTATCGCCAAATCACTAAATTTTGTGAAGTTGTACATGAATCTAGGAAACGTTTCATCAAACATTTCAAAAACGCGTGTCTTTCCATAAAACATAATCTTAATTTGGCCGAAGTCGTCTTGTATTTATCGATTTGCTTTTCAACAATAAAATCTTTTATTGCATAAACATGGCCTTCTTTTAAACTTTTCCGAAAATTGGGAATTTGATACTTTCTGATGGAACCATGAATTCGATCACCCTGTAAATTATAAAATTAAAATAATTTAGTTATTGAGAATAATATATTAAAAAAATAGCAGAAAAAAATTGCAAAATAAGCTTGTGAAAGAATCTGAATTACCGAAGCATCATGAAAAACGCATTCAATACTCCCTATTTGTTTGTTGTCGTGGAAAGATGGCTTTTCATACTTCCGCACAAGCCTTAACTTAATAGCCCAAAGCGTTTTGCTATTGTTTAATTCCCAAATCGATTGAACACGGAGCCATTTTTTTCCGAAAAAATAAATGGAAGTGTAAGAAAATATATTGTTCCTCTTGCTTTTGCGATTATTTCGAATGTGTGAAATTAATCGATCATGATTCTAATATTTATAAATCAAATTTCCTTTGTGTACAGTTTATTGATTTTGAAAATATTGTATAATCAGTCTATATAAAAATAAGATATTTCGAACATTGTATGAATAGGAAATTTCGAGCAATTTAAAAGGTATATGCATTATCTAGCAATTTAGTATAGTAAGTGAATAAATTTTGGTTTGATTGTAATTCCTTTTGCAGGAAATTTTTTACATAGAAAATCCAGAAAATCGGATCATTACAATTATGAGACAATCAATTTCGATCTTTACAATTTTATTTTATTTATTGCAGATTTTCATCCAATGTAAAATTCCTTGTATTTTTTTTATTTAGATCTGTATAGTGTTTTATTTTCCAGTTGTAATACCAAAAAAAAGATCAATCAATTTATTTATGGTATTATTCAGTAGAATTCGAGAATCTGTTGAATCTACAACATAAAAAAACAAAGAAATTATTTATGGTAATGTTTTTAGTACAATCCGGATCGTTTTGCATGTACAATATTCGGAAAAAAAAATCGGTCTATTTAATCATTGAAAAATAAGATCACAACTTTTTGGCAAAGTCAAACTGTCTATTTTTAATTAATCTTTACAAAAATCGAAATTCAATTAAACAAATCTAAAGTCAAACATTCTATTTTATAGGTAAATTTAACAAAAAAAACGGAAATCAGCATAAAATTGGAATTCAGCAATTAAACAGTCTAAAGTCAAACTTTCTATTTTATAGGTAAATTTAACAAAAACAACGGAAATCAGCAAATAGTTAGCATAAAAAAGGTACCGAAAATTTTTAGCAATAGCGTTTAGGCGGGAAAACATTTATAGAAATCATTTTGCTATTATATATATATATATATATATATATGTGTGTCAAACATGTGTTATTCACGGTATCTTAGCGCTGACAGCGTTTCTCCTGGCCAAAGTGTGCCGGACTATAGTTTCAACGAAAAACCTTTTCAAAGGCAATTGTAATTAATTAATTTTATACTCCATTCAGCTCACAACTAAAAAATAATTTTAGATGAAATCACACATATTAAGGTACATGTTAAATACCCTATATACATTTAAAGGGAGATTAATGTTAGTTGGAAAATGACATTTACTAGATTAATTAATAGGTATAAGAGTAAATTATGAAAATATTTTACTCCCTCCTATTCACGATAAGTGTCCTTTTGGCACATGAATTTTTTTTCAAAAAAGAATGTCCTTCTCACATTTCAAGGTTGGTGAGAAAAAGATTTCTCAAATTACCCTTAAATATATTGTTTCCCAACTAACACTAATACCTAAATTTGTTTGTTCCAAAGTAGCATTTATTATTAATTAAGGGCATATTTGATACTTTAACACAATCCTTAATATTTGTGTTTTTTTTTCTAAAAAGACACTTATTTTGAATAGGAGGGAATACTTTTTAGTCTTGAAAATATCACTCATTTAGAAAAATTATTGTTCTGTCAAAACACATTTATTGTGAACTGGACAGACTAATAAATTGTTAAATTAGCCATGTCTTTTAGTGTACGGTCTTCTTTCTGTGGAATATGTTGTCTTCATCAACTCTGCATTAGTTATTAATGTAATACTCTCTTCAATTCAAAATAAGTGACGCTTTAGGAGGGAAAAAAACATATTAAGAACTGTGTTAAAATACCTAATACACCCAAAATTAATCATAAATACTACTGTTAGTTGAAAAATGATACATCATAAATATATTTACTAAAAAAATTAATAAGTATAATGGTAATTTTGAAAAAAAAATGTTTTCTCATCTTCTTTGAAAACATCAAAACAACATTCTTTTTGGAAAAAAAATTATGTGTCAAATCGTCACTTATTTTGAATAGAGTAGTAGTTAACAAACAATTATAATTTTAAAAGGAACTGTCAACGTATTAAATAAAGTTTCTAAAATAAATTTACAAGTAATTACATAACTTTTCAGAAATATGCTACATGGTCGGCTTGTAATCAGGACCTTTCTTTTTATATATTTTTATTTATTAAAAAAAACATAACTTTTCAGAAGTAAAATAACAACAATATAAAATATAAATATTGCAATGGCAACCCGTATTATTTCGGCCTTTTAGGTTGGGCCGGAAATTGTTGTTTCATTTCATTTGAAGCTTGGATTTTTCTATTAAAAGACATAATTGTTTCTATGGAACTGCAGTTTTTGGACAAAAATCAAAATATACCAAATTTTTATGTGTTTGGATTCATAACACATGTAGTAAAATCTTTTGTACCACATATAAATGTGAGTCGTCTATAAACGAACTATATGATAGATAAATATATGAAGAGACAATTTAAAATTTCTCTCTTTATTTTAACCACCTTTTCGTGCTCACTTACTACATTGATTGAGTAATAGAAATTATTGTTGCAAACCATTTGAGCTTGAATTCGAGATAGATTATATGGGATTTCTCAGAAAAAGTTGGGACTTCTTTTATAATTTTTTTTTTCAAAATATTTTCATTCTCTCTTCAATCTTTCAAAATAAAACCAAACATATATTTTGTAACTATGACTACAAGTGAACTAAGCTATTCGTGAGCTATTCGGAACTCGACTCGATAAAAGCTCGTTTGATCTCGTTAAAGTAAATAAATCAAACTCAAGCTTAACCATATTCAGTCCGTTAGCTCGTGAGCAAGATCGTATTATTTAAACTAATAGTATGACATTAATTTTAATTTTTATATGCTTACTTATGATAAATATAAGAACATTTAAATGAACTTATTTGTTTGAATAAAATTATAAAATTTAGTAGATACCATGTGTTCTAGAAATATATATAATTTTTTTTTGGTAATAAATTGAAGAATAATTAATTTATAATGTATATTTACCAAGCTCGTTTAGACTCAAGTAAGTTCAAAAAGGCTCATGAACCATTAATATATTCGATAAGTTAAGTTCAAGCTGGACTCGATGATAAATGAGTCAAGTTCAAATCCTCTCTCCTGATTTTCCTACTTTCTGTAGGAAACTTGGGTTTGCTCATGATATGGGCAATTGTTCTAATAAGATTTGGATATTTTGGAATTCTGACTTGTCCATTTCTACTCTTAGTGACCTGGATCAGGTCCTTCATATCTCCATCTCTTCTGGGCTTCTTCCTACTTTTCTTCATGGTTCTTTCATTTATGCTAAGTGCACTAGAGTTGAGAGGAGGGTTCTTTGGGATAACTTGAGAGATCTGACCCTGATGACAATCCTTGGATTGTAGGTGGGTATTTTAATTGTTTTCTTAATCTTGATGAGAGGGTTGTGAGCAATACTAATAGACTTCTTGATATGGAGGAATTCAGCCAGATGATAAGTGATACTGGTCTTATTGATGTTGGGTTTGAGGGTGCTAATATGCACACTTGGACTAGGAATGGCTTGCAAGAGAGATTGGATAGAGTGCTTATCAATACTAAATGGGGTGATATTTTCAAAAAATCCATTGTTTCCCACCTTGCTAGAGTTGTGTCTGATCACTCCCATCTCCTTTTCCTTTCCTCTGTCAATATCAATAAACCTCCTGCAGCCTTTAGGTTTATGAATATGTGGGCCAGACACCCTACATTTTTATCCACTATCAAGGAGGCCTGGATTGGCCCCACTGGTTTCACTGGTCTTAAAAACCTCCACCATAAATTGATTAGAGTCAAACAAAGTCTCAAATGGTGGAACAAACATGTCTTTGGGGATATTTTTGAAAATCTCAAAAAGCTGATCAAAAAGTGATTCAGGCTGAGAGACTTTATGATTCCACTCTTTCCACTGAGCATCTTGTTGCCCTGAAACAATCCATTGCTGAGCTTATTCTTGCTACTAAAATTGAAGAGGACTTTTGGCATCAAAAGTCCTCTTGCAAATGGATTGTTGAGGGTGAGAGAAATATTAGATATTTCCACAATCTTATCAAGACTAAAAGGATTAAGTCCAGAATTCACAGTATCACTGAAAATGGGCATACTCTGACTAGTGATGCTGAGATCCAAAAATCATGTGTTCAATTCTTCTCATCCTATCTTTCCAATGACACTACTTGCCTTCCTTTTGATGGCCATCATTTGGTGCCTCATCTCCCTAACTCTGTCAACCTTGAGGCTCTGTGTGCTTCCCCTTCTGCTGATGAAGTTAAGACTGATGTCTTCTCCATCAGCCCTTCTAGTGTGGCTGGCCCTGATGGATTATCTGCCAAATTCTATCATATTTGTTGGGATATCATTAAGGATGATGTTGTTGATGCTGTCAAGGCTTTCTTTGATGGTCATGCCCTCAATCAAAGCTATACAACAACTACTATTGTCCTCATTCCCAAGAAGGAAAATCCCATCTATTGGACAGATTACAGGCCTATAAGCCTTTGTAATGTGTCCAATAACATTGTCACCAAAATTCTTAATACTAGATTGGCTGCAATCCTGCCCCTTTTAATATCTCCTTATCAGTGTGGTTTTCTTAGACATATGCTTATTAGTGATAATATTTTGTTGGCACAAGAAATGATTCATTCCATCTCTTGTGCCAAAAATGTTGCTTTTAAGCTTGATATGGCAAAAACTTATGATAGGGTCCAATGGCCTTTTCTTAAAGCTATGCTCTCTGCCATGGGATTTCCTGATAGGTGGGTGGGTTATATTGATGCCTGCATTTCTAACTGCTGGTTCACCATTCTTGTTAATGGTACTCATTCTGGATTCTTTAAATCTGAAAGGGGTCTTAGACAAGGTGACCCTCTCTCTCCCACCCTTTTTATTTTGGCTGCTGAATATTTGTCTAGAGGTTTGGATTTTCTGTTTCAGCAGCATCCTCAAATGTACTATAAGACCAATGGGGGCTCCCTATTTCTCACCTTGCTTATGCTGATGACATCATCATCTTCTCTAATAATAGAGAAGACTCCTGAACAGTTTTGGTGAACTTCCTAAATCATTATTGTGTTGTTTCTGGGCAGGCTGTTAACTCCAATAAAAGCTCCTTTGTAATGCACAAGGGCACTCCTGAGGCCTGCATTGAGAGAGTGATTGAGATTACTCATTTCACTAATCAGAACCTTCCCATGACTTATCTTGGGCCCCCTCTGTACAAAGGTCATAAAAAAGGTTTGTTATTCCAAAGTGTCATTAACAAAATGCATGCTAGAGTCAGAAGCTGGGAGGGGAAACTTCTTTCTTTTGGGGGGAAATTAATGTTAATTAAAGTACCCTCAATTCCATGTTCTTACACATGCTTCAAGTCATAAAACCCCCCAAGTATGTGATCCATATACTTGAGCAAATCATGGCTAGATTTTTCTAGGGGTCTAGTGACAATTCCAAAAGGATCCATTGGGTTTCCTGGAATAAAATTTGCCATCCTACTCATGAAGGTGGTTTAGGGATTAGAAACATCTCTGATATGGTGGATGCTTTTACCCTCAAACTTTGGTGGAGATTCAGACAAGCCAATTCATTATGGGCTCAATTTATGCATGCTAAATATGTGGGTGGCTCTCCTGCTTTACTTACTGCTGCTTTACCCTATCATAACCCTAATTGGAAAAGAATCTGTAAGCTGAGACATATTATGCAAATGCACACTGTTTGGTCTCTTGGTAATGGTAAATTTAGTTTCTGGCATGACACTTGGTATGAGGATACCCCTCTGTTTGGTCTTATTCCCATGGATAAAACTGGTTTTGAAAACATTGTTGTGGATTATTTTTTATCCAATGGTAACTGGGATTTGTCTAGATTAGTTAATGTTGTGGGAACTCATAGGGCTTCAAAACTCAGCCAGATTCCACTCCTTCAGGGACAACCTGATTGCATGATTTGGAAACCTTCCTCTAATGGGCATTTTCACTTTCCTCAGCCTGGCAGATTGTTAAAACCCCTATGCCTCATAATATCATCTTTGAGCAAATTTGGTCCCCTCTCATTACCCCTTCCATCTCTATTTTCCTGTGGAGATTGGCCCTTAATAGACTCCCTGTGGACATCAAATTACAAGACAGAGGTGTAGCTATTGCCTCCAAGTGTTGGTGCTGTTCTACAGACACAGGTAATCAGGTAGAATCTCTATCTCATCTTTTCCTGAATAACCCCCATCTACAAAAAGTGTGGTGTCATTTTTCAAGGTGGTTAGGATTTCATGTCCCACACACTAAGCATATACACTTTTTTCTTTCTGCTTGGAGGAATCTTACACCATATACACACACAACACATATCTCTTTTCTCCTTCCTTGTCTGACACTTTGGTACACTTGGAAGGAGAGAAACAGTTGCAAGCATGAGGATGCCTCTTTTAATTTTAGAAGAATCATTTGGAATATAGAAGCTCACCTCCAGCTACTTTCTAAAAGTAGACTTTTTCAAAAAAAAAACATTGGCATGGTTTTTTCCATGTGACTTGGCAACTTGGCATTAATTTCAGAGTTTTACATACTAAACATCACATTCCAGTGATTTGGAAAAGGCCACCTGTTAACTGGTTCAAAGTTAACATTGATGGCTCTTTTCAAGGTCCTAATTGTGCAGGCATAGGTGGAGTTCTGAGGGATTGGAATGGTAACATTTTATGGGCATTTTCTCAAGCCATCTCGGTCACCAGCAGCATAGAAGTGGAATTTGCAGCATTTGAAGTGGGTCTGAACTTACTACCTCCAAGTTTTGAAAGCTGCATCATTTTTGAGTCAGATTCATTAACCCTTGTCAGCACTATCAACAAAAACTTGTCTGGTCAGTGGAGCCTAAGACACAGGATTACCAGTATTCGGAAGCAGATGGCTACTAGAAGCCTCAATCTTGTTCACACTCATAGAGAAGCTAATAAAGTTGCTGATAATCTAGCAAAGATAGGGAGAACTGCAACTGAAACCCTCATTTTCTCTGAGATTAATGTTCCAAGAGCTGTAAATAGCTTAGCTAGACTTGATCAACTAGAATTACCTTCGTTTAGATTTAATTACAATAGACATTGAATTCCTTTTCAGTGTATGTAAAGAACTTTGTAGATAATTGATAATATACAGGTTAGGGATCCCGCCTCAATCCCTCTCCCACAATGGGTGCCTTTTATTAAAAAAAAGTTCAAATCCTCAAATGCTCGGGTCGATTCAATTGCAACCCTACTTGTAATGTATCACACATATTAATGCATTCTTCCAAAATATATTTTCTCAAACTACTTTCCCTGAAAAATCCAAAATACACCCAAGCATGCATTCCCTTGATTTAATTGAGCTCCGTGACTTAAGATCACACAGAAATTAATTAGGCGAAATTCAACACTAAAATTTAAGAGGGAATTTGGGATGAGGGATTTGAAATCTTTCGCCAAATCCACACCTCTATTTGGCTTATAAATCCAAATCAATGGATTTCAAATCCCTCTTTGAGTTTTAGTTCATTTTCAAATGATTTGAAATCCCTCCCAAAACCGAGTCATTTGAAATTCATTCTTTTTTTTTCCCTTTATGCCCACTTGCAATTTACATACACTAACACACATTGCACACACTGCACACACTATACACATTTACACACACTGTACACACTTACACACACTACACACATTTACACACTCACACATAATCTCTCACACATATTCACACCGTACTATCTTCACACCCGCATATTCACACATAATAAAAGTTATATAAAATAATAAAAGTTATATATTTCATATTATTATTAGTATATAAAAGTATAATTATTTATAAAATAATAAGATTATATCTTTTATTTTTATTTATAAATATCAATTAAGAAAATGAATAGAGCTTTTAATTTTTTTTTATCAAACTTTATTATAGATTTGAAATCCCTACACAAATCCACATCATTCAAACAAGAGGTGATTTCAAATCAAGGAGTTTGAAATCCATTCATTTTAAATCCATTAGAATTTTAAATCACTCCATCGAAATGGACCTAAAAATATTTTTTTGTTCTCCGAAAGTGTCTTTCTTTTCCATTAAGGTAAATAACTAAATAATACTACTAACATAGAAAAGAAGTCTTAGTTTTAACACTGAAAGTCAACAAAAAGATTTCGTAACAGATTCAAATATCAGAAAACTGGACCACACATCAGGTAAACAAAGGCAAATTGATCAGTATCAAAGTTCAAATCTTCTATTTTAATATATTATATTTGTCTCTTTAATAAATTATATTTAATGTCTTATACTGGTGATATTTATAAAATATCAATTATAATGAATCCAATACAAATAATTAGTCCCAACTATTGGGAATATAAAATACTATTTCAAATGGGAATCGCTCGAGAAATTACGCCAGCATTGAATTTAAAAAGAAAATATATTTCATGGTGGACTTGCAAAACCTAAAGTTAATTGTATTTATTAGCTCATAGCTCATAGCTAAATTTAGAGATTGGAACTTGGGCAACAATATTAACTATATCCCTACATAAGTTATTTGTTTACTTTGATTTATATTTACATCTTTTATTATCTGTAAATAAATTTCTTGTTTACACCTATTTTCTCATAATAATTTAAAAAACTTAATTTTTAATCACTGTTTTTTATTAAAAATATATAAGTATAATTTTTATTTTAATTGAGCTCCATAACCTAAGATCACACATAAATTAATTAGGGGAAATTCAACCCTGAAATTTAATTTAATGTTATTATTGACCTGACTACCTACTCTATTTAATTTTAATTAACACTGTAATATTTCTCATTTTTGCTGTCTTTTTCACCTTTTCTCTCAAATCAAAGTGGGTTTTAAATGGTGATCTTTAATGGACATAAATCTTCTTCAAAATATAATTTTTTGTTCCCCCAAAGTCTCTTTCTTTACCATTAAAGTAAATAACTAAATAACCGATCAAAAAAATGTAAATAACTAAATAATACAACTATACAGAACGTAGAAAAGAAGTCTTCATTTAATTCAAATATCAGATAACTGGACCACACGTCGATCAGGTAATCAGAGGCAAATTGATCAGTATCAATGTTCGAATCTTCAGTTTAATTATATTCTATTTATCTTTTTAAAATATATATGTATATATGTATTTTTCTAGTTAATGTATAAGGTCAATTGATGCAAAACAAATTAATCCCATCCATTCGGAAAATAAAATATCATTTTAATTAATTGTATTCATTAGCTCACAGCTCATTTTAGACAGGAAAGTGGGCCAGCAATATTGGTTATATCTTCCTCCATTAGTTAATTACTAATTTTAATTCATATTTACACCTATTTTCTCATTATAATTTAATATACTTAATATTTAATCATTGTTTTTATAAATATATAAATAAAAATCTTGTATATTTCTTATTTTTTTCAAATCATCTAAAACTCCAAAAAAAGAAAAAAAAAATGGAACACTCTAGCTCGTATGCATATCAACGTCAGGACACTCGGGGTATAGCTCAATTGGTAAAGAATTTGAGTGATGCGATGTTGCCATCGTTGGCAACCGTAGCGTGGATGTTTGAATTCCCCTGATATTAAGTTGAATGCGAATTTCTTGTGTGATGACTCAATCTAAAGCAGCTCAGTAACCTAACTCGTTGAGACATATCCCGCGATCCACTTTCTCCACAAAGTCTAGGAGCAGGACAATTTTTAAGTATCAACGTCAGGGCCAGAAGAGTGAAAGCACACCGCACAAATATACAATATATATATATATATTTCAGTCTCCATTCTCCCCAACACCACCACCACCACGCAGAAGGCCACCATGGGAGGTGTTCGACCAAGTTCCACGGAGTTGCACGACCGAAAGGACGGCAAAGCGCCACCACCTACGGCTGCCGGAGACAAGGGACTAGATGCCGGTGCACAATTTGTTCTTAAATCCAGAGGTCAGTCACACACACACACACACAAAAACATATATATATATAATATCACATATATGTGTATATATGTTGAGTCTTTTGCAAATATTAATTATTGGCCATATTTTTATATAATCTCATCTATCCGCTAAAAAAAATATTTGCTTGCCGTTTCATTGAGAACCGTGTAGAAAAACGCCCACTAGCATATTTTATATTTATATAGCCAAGATAAAGACAATCCTATCTTTTTTATTTTTAACTTTTGAAATAAAGACAATCCTATATTAAATGAACCAACAGTTATAGTTATTCAATTCATTTTTTTTTTTGATGTTTTCAATTTGGGAACTGATTGTAGCTCAATTCGTTCAGCAAATATTGTAATTCAGCTGGGCTTGATCGAGGATCAAATCCCACGAGTTCCTATTCTCCTAGGACTTTGTACCTAAAAAAAGAATAAAAAATGTTTTGAAGTTCATTAAAGGGTTATGCCATGGCTCAATTTTGCTAATTTTCTAAAAAAAAAATTATTAAGTCGGTAAAATATATATAATGGGTTTTCGATAATTTCATGTTTTAGTTTCCAATATAAATAATTATGTAAAACATATAATTATTTTTATGTGTATATACAGGATCATGGATACATAGTGGGTACCACTTGACGACGTCGATCGTAGCTCCTCCATTATTGAGCCTTCCATTTGCATTTGCATCATTGGGATGGACGGCTGGTGTTGTGTGCCTAGTCATTGGTGCAGTGGTCACCTTCTATTCATACAATTTGTTATCCCTTGTGCTTGAACATCATGCTCAATTGGGTCATCGACATCTTAGATTTCGGGACATGGCCAACGATATCCTAGGTACCAATTCTTCTTCTTTGCTACTAATTTCATCTCTCTCCCCCACTCTCTTTTTTAGAGCTGACAATTAGCTCGGGTCTCACCAACTTGGTACTGGCCCGTGGGGCCAGAGAGCAAAATCGGGCTAGGTCGGGCTGCCATAAAATTTCATTGGTCAAAATTTTCATGGACCAACCTAACCCGTATAGTGTATTTTGGTGACAAGAAATAGATTCAGTCCTTTTCGGCCTCTGTATTTAAGGCCCAATTTGACCTTATTGTCGAGCCCGTTGGGTTGGCCCACTGGTCTGGGCCCAATTGCCAACTCTACTCTCTCACGCACACTATATATATGTGTGTGTATGAGGTTCCTTAATCATCATCAGGGACTATAAAATTTAGGCAATTTGTGGAGGATCAAAAGATATTTAAATTAGCTGGGTAAAAAAACTTGGGAAGTTTTCCTAAAAAAAAAAAGAAAAACTTGGGAAGTTAATATGAGTTGTTGCATTAATATATTTGAAACATTTTTAGTTCCAATAATAAAACGTAAGGAGTAATTGCTTGATCTTTTAGAGGCAATAATGTAAAAGAAATTGCTTGAGAAATGAGGATGAATTTTGAGAGTTATATATATGATGAGAATGTAATGATGATAGTTGATGTAATTGTTTTGTTAGTAAAAATATAATGATTGAATGTGAATGGTGATAGCAAAGATAAAAGAGATTGGATAGTGTATTTGTGATATAATATGTGTATTTTTAGTAATTAATAATTAAATGTGATTTATGACTGATGATTGGAGAATTGAGAATAATATATTATATTTTTTAGATTTTTTTTACAAACAATTCATAGCATATTCTGGCAAAAAGAAAAACTGATGAGAATTTTGCAAAAAACACGTTTACTACCAAGCACATCCTTAACATTTCATTTCGTTCATTTTTTTAACGAAAATAATGTAATAGGTTTAATTATGATTTGAGAGTGTAATGGGACGTGGCATGAAACCTTAATTAAAGATAACAGTAGATGTGAGGATTTTTTTTCTTTTATTAAATATAATTGGATGTAATTGACA
This sequence comes from Rehmannia glutinosa, assembly GCA_016081115.2. Classification (NCBI taxonomy): domain Eukaryota; kingdom Viridiplantae; phylum Streptophyta; class Magnoliopsida; order Lamiales; family Orobanchaceae; genus Rehmannia; species Rehmannia glutinosa. The sequence continues at coordinate 6,759,854 of CM071936.1, forward strand.
ATTGAAAAGGTAAGAGAAAGTGAAACTTGTACTTATAAGATAAAAGTGCAATGATATTAGTTATTGTCTTTTTTTCTAATGGAATTAAAATTTTGTAAGATGAAAGTGTAGTAATGATAATAGTTGGTAATATCATATTATTTTAATAAAATTATGAATTTTTTTATAAACAAACAATTGTATGTTTGGATTAAAAAAAATTCTTACAAATTTTCGTAAACAAACACGAGACCAATATACACTGCTTTTCAAAAAGTTTATAAAACAATCTTTAATTAGCAAGTAGAAAAACAACTAACTCACATAAATAAATAAATAAATAAATAAAAAGAAAACAACTAACTCACCAACAATAATTGTGGTCGATTCCCTCAAAAAAAAAAAAAAAAATAATTGTGGTCGATAGGGCTTGCCAACTTTGACCATTATTTTAATAAAATTATGATTTTTGCAATGATGATATGATTTTTTTTCTTCTGTGGAATGATAATTGGATGAGATTGGTGACTGTAAAAGTGCAAATGAATAAATAGTATATTTTTTGAATTTTATTTTCTAGAATTTTCACAAACAATTACACTTTGGGATAAAAAAAAATATTGTAAATTTGTCATACAGTATCCTCTTTCTAATAATTATAATATTAAAAAGAAAGAAGAAGGAAAAAGAAAACTTTGTTACGTGTTCTTAGTTTGTCAACGTTCAACAATTTGGCCTCTTATTTAATAATAATATGCAGACCTGCCAGCCCTGCAGGGGAATACTTTATGAGTTTATAACTTTATATGTAGGGTTGGCAAAACATTGTTATTTCTATTATTATTTGATGTAAGAGGGCGGTAACAAATAAACGAACAACGAATAAAAGCAATACAAAATTTTACGAAAAAATATAAATTTCTATGAAAAGACAATAATCTCAAAATTAATAATATTTAATTATCCTAGAAATAATAATACAATAATATTTATAGGATTAAATTATTACAAATAATAAAATTCCTAACTATTGAAAATTCTCAAAAGATAATAATATAATCTACTAAAACTAATCTTAATAGATAATAAAATATATTTAATTTTATCTCCATCATTATTATGGTTTCCAGGGAAATGCAATTTTACCACCATGAAGCCTTAGAACTAACATTTCTGGCCAAAAAATATCCTGAATATGTGAGACTAATAATATGTCAGTCCATAACATCAAATATTTTTTTTTTAAATTTATCATATATTTGCTAGTATTTTACTCGTGAGAGTGATTAAATACAATGATAATTACAAAAACCATCCTTATAGTTTGGTTATCAACACTAACAATCCTTTCTCTAAAGTTACAAATTACACATTACTCAACGATAGTCTTCTCAATTTTGTAAATTAATGTGCTAAGACGGTACGGTGTACGTATTAATAAATAATAGAACAAACTTCAAGAAATATCTGTGATACGCAAGAGTTATTTATATTCATAAACTTATAGTCTATAGATATAGTTTTTTAAATAAATTAAACCTCAGTAAAGTTTTTATTATTAATTATATAAATGATTTGAGTTGTTACTCAGAGTAGTTAACAGTAATTAATTATTAAAGTTCACCCCACATTGAAAATATAATGGCCTCGAGGAATTTTCCTTTTCTTTTATATTGAGATTTCATATTCTCAAGTGACTAGTGTTGGGTAAACAGGTTGGTGATACTTAGAATGGTACCGAAACAAATGAGCGAAAGAACGGTATAAATCGAGACGTCGAGGCAAGAGTTGAACTCTTTCTCTTTAAAACGAGATTGCCCCGCTCACGGTGCTTACGGAATACGGCAATCGTCTCCCAAGATACAACGACGAACTACTTGCGATAGTTGCACTACAAATCGCAAGTACAGCGAACACTATGATGCTCTTTAAACTCTCATTTACAATGCGTAGAATATGAAGTGAAATTCAATTTTGATGTGTTGAAATGAATTATGGGGTCGGTTTATATAGAGCTCTGTGCATCTTCAAACCCAGGTGCAACCCACTGTCCGGATCGATCTTGACTGCGATCCTCGCCCAGTCACTACCACCCGAGCACCGGATCAACCCTGGTTCGATTTTCCAAAACTTTAAGGCTCCTCAAAGCTCCTCGCGACGATGCGTCGTGCGGTGCGAAGTGCAAAGTGCGCCTCAAAGCGCCAACGCGACTATGTGCGACGGCCCTCCCCGGCCCGGCTTGCTTTTGAGCTAGCCAAAGGCTAGTCAAAAAATTGACTTGTCCACTAGGGTGTACCATAAGGAGTTCCACTTGATTACTCATTATTAGTGGTGAAGCTCTTTATTAACTACCAAACATTTACTATGTTTCCTATGTGGGATATGACTTTCCATATTCCCACCTCTTTTATATTCCATATATATAAAAGGAATTTAAGTGGCCAACTTTATGCATTTATTTCTCATTCACCCGATATTGGTTTTGAGAAATTCAAAATGCTAAACTCATCTACCAGCGGCGTAGATGACGTTTATCTCATTTATTTCATACTTAGAATAAATGACTCCACTTAAATAATTGGTCAAAATCGGGTCAAAACTCAATTTATCAAACCAATTCCAACAATCCCCACATGAATGAATAATAAATGCATATGAGAATGCATACACTAAGAGAGTTCAAGCGGAAAGCTATTGCAGACGGAGATGTAGCTTGTGGCTTTGAACCTTCCTTAGTGGAATGCTATCGGTTTACTAGCCGCATAGTGACACGATGTCTTGAATCGCTCAAAATTGTTTATGTAAACCAAAACAACAACATCCACACAATACCTTTCCTAACACCATTTGTTCTCACTTTATGTCCATTTTGGCCCGACAACATCTTGATTCATAAGTGTTTCGTTGAAGCGCCCGTCTTCACACTTATATAGGTGATCTCCTATTAAGAGTATCCCGCCATACTCCACTTCTTTAAAGTATAGGAATCATTAAAAGTTTATAACTTAACCTCACCACATTTAGCGTTTTCTCCACTGGGACAGAATGAGTCGTAATATGCTCCAAGTGTTTATCCGAATATTCATAACTTAGTTGTCCCATTGAACCAACGTCTTGGGATCTCCAATTCACAAGGTTGGGTTACCGCTATGAACATTCTTATTTTGTGGATTTTAAGCCCATTCCTTTCGATAAGAAGTATACTTGATCTCTATTCAAACCTTTAGTTAACGGATCCGCTAGGTTTTCTTTCGATTTCAAGTAATCGATTGTAATAACCCCATTAGAGATCAACTGCCTAACGGTGTTATGTCTTCGACGTATATGTCGAGACTTACCGTTGTACATACTATTTTGAGCCCTTCCTATAGCCGACTGACTATCACAATGTATCATGATTGCAGCCACCGGCTTAGGCCAACAAGGAATATCCTCTAAAAAGTTGCGAAGCCATTCCGCTTCTTCACCAACTTTATCTAACGCTATAAATTCTGATTCCATCGTGGATCGAGCTATACACGTTTGTTTAGAGGATTTCCATGACACCGTTCCACCACCAATGGTAAAAACATAAACACTTGTGGACTTGGAATCTTTTGAGTCAGATATCCATTAGCATCATCAGTATCCTTCTAATACATCTGGATATCTCGAGTAATGTAATCCATAATTCAAGGTGAGTCTTAGATACCTAAGAACCCTTATCAATGCCTTCCAATGGTCATTTCCAGGATTACTCGTAAATCTACTCAGTTTATTAATCGCGTAGTAATATCCTGGACGTGTGCGCTTGTTACATACATAAGATCGCCAATAATCCGAGAATATTCTAGTTGAGATACATGCTCGCCTTGATTTTTAGCTAAGTGTAAGCTTAAATCAACAAAGCGTTTTAGCCGAGGAGGACTCATACGCATTGAACTTTCAAGATCTTGTCTCAATATAATGAGACCGTGATAAAACAAGTCCATCGATGTTTTAGAGATCTTAATTCCCAAAATAACATTTGCTATACCCATATCTTTCATATCAAAATGTTTGATTAACATTTTCTTAGTATTCATGATTATATCATGATTACTACTCATAATTAACATGTCATCAACATAAAGACAAACAATTACATAAGCATTAGGTGTGTCTTTAATGTAAACACATTTATCATACTCATTAATTTTGAAACCATTTGACAAAGATAGTTCACAAATTTTTCGTGCCATTGTTTCGAGCTTGCTTAAGGCCATAGAATGACTTAACGAGTTTGCACACCTTCTTCTCCTGTCCAGGAGCAACAAACCCTTCGGGTTGTTCCATGTAGATTTCCTCTTCTAATTCACCATTTAGAAAAGCCGTTTTCACATCCATTCGGTATATCTCAAGGTTATGCAATGTTGCAATAGCAATGAAAACTCTAATAGATGTGATTCTTGTCACAGGTGAATATGTATCAAAGAAATCAAGGCCTTCTCTTTGTTTAAATCCCTTAGCTACTAACCTGGCCTCGTACTTATCAATAGTTCCATCAGCTTTATATTTCCTTTTAAGGATCCACTTGCATCCTAAAGGCTTAGGCTGCGATTGGATGTGGGAGGAAATTCATTTTCGTTCCACTGGAGAATTTTTTTTGACCAAAAATGCGATTGTCTATGAAAATTTTCAAAAAATATACTATTCTCTCACTTTTACTTTTTCTCATTTTTTCTCTTACCAATCACATCTACACATCTTTTCACAAAAAACTAATCATTATTACACATCCTCCCACAAATTTCACTATTCACTCACTCACACACTTCTAACTACCAATCATATTCAATCATTATTTTATTACTTTTAAATCAAATCAACTTTCATCATTACTTTTCCATCTCACATCCAATCAAACTCTCAAAATTCATATTTTTTCTTCCAAAATTTCTTTTACCACTATTCTCTAGCAAAATGAAAATTTTCAAAATGAAAGCATATCCAATCGCGCCTTTATTTCCTGGTCAAAGGGAGATCTACCAACTCCCAAGTATGATTTTGCATAATGAAATCTATCTCATCACAATAGCTTCTTTCCGAAATGAAGCTTCGGATCGACAATGCTTCACCAATTGTCCTCGGTTCATTTTCTAACACATAGATTAGAAAATCTGGACCAAAAGACAGTAGTTTTGGCCCTTTTATCATCGCTCGTCTTGTTCTTCATCACTTTGATGATCACCATCGGCAAGATATCACGTGTTCTTTTGCTAGAACTAGCTTCTTTCCATTCTTGACAAGGAAACACGTCTTGAAAAAAATACAAAGATTCCTCGACTCAATAATTATACCTTCTTGTACATCCGAATCGCCGATTTGTGCACTAAAACCAATATGCACTATCATTATTTGCATATCCAATGAAAATGCAATCGATTGTTTTAGGCCTATCTTGACTTGTTTTGCTTAGGTATTTCTACTTTAGCCAAACACCCCCACACTTTTAGGTATTTGTAGGAAGGTTTTCGACCTTTCCATAACTCATGAGTTTTATCTTTATTTTTGTGTGGTATTTTGTTAAGAATGTGTTTAGCCGAGAGAATTGTTTCCCCACAAATTCTCGAGGTAAACCGAATTTATCAACAAAACATTCATCATCTCTTTTAGAGTTCGGTTTTTTTGCGTTCAAAGAATCCCGTTTGATTGTGGTGAATAAGGAGTTGTCGTTTGATGAATAATACCGAAATCCGAGCAAAATTCATCAAAAGAAGCTCCATATTCTCCACCTCTATCACTTCGAATTATCTTAATTCGCTTGCTAAGTTGATTTTCAACCTCATTCTTATAGCTTTTAAAAGCTTCTAAGGCCTCATCTTTACTTCTTAAAAGATATACATAACAAAGATTTTTGTGCAATCATCGATAAAAGTAATAAAATACTTTTTCCCACCTCTAGTTTGCACAAACTTTAAATCACATATATCACGTGAATTAATTCTAGAGGTTCTGTTTCTCTTTCCACCGAGTGGAGTGGTGTTTTGGCCATTTTTGCCTCAACACGATTTCACACTTGTGATGTGAATCTATTTTAAAGTTAGGTAGTAATTCCAAGTTTACTAACCTTTTCAAAGTGTTAAAATTCACATGTCCTAATCTAACATGCCATAAATTTGAACACTCGAGCAAATAAGAAGAAGCATTAATTTTATTGCTTTCAAATTTTCGAGTACATTCATTACATTCATCTTGAATCCCATTATCTAAGTACCCTTCCCTATAAACTCGTCCATTTTTCATAAGTACAAACTTTTTGAGCCTCAAATAGTCATCTAAACCCCGCTTAACCAACAATGATCCTCGACACTAAATTCTTCCGAATGTCCGGAACATGAAGGACATCAACGAGGTCGCCGCGCTCGAGGTCATCTTTAGCACCACCTTGCCGAGACCGACAATTTCGGACGTTGCATGATTCCCCATGTATAGCTTCCTTTCATTGATAGTATACGTTGAGAACATGTCTTTGCGGAGCATATGTGGCGTGTAGCACCCGTGTGTCCACCCACCATTCTCTCGGGTTTTCCACCATGTAGCACTTGTTGCCTTCATACACAACAACCGAGAGATCAAGCTCGGACATATCAATTGGTACCGATTTGTCCTCGATTACATGCACCTGGTTCCGATTGGCCTTTTTAGGAAGACGACAATCTTTAGCCTTGTGATTCGGCTTTCCACAATTGAAGCGCAGTTCCTTTGAACTTTTTAGCCTTCCCCCCCGCTTCGATTATTCCCGGTGCTTTCTCTTCTTGCAAGCATTGGGCTCCACCAAGTTTGCCTTTGCCTCCATAGTAAGCTTGCTGGACTTAATCTCGGACTTGCGATTGTCTTCTTCAATTCGCAACCGACAATTAAGTCTTCAAGCCCCATCTCCTTCCGCATGCTTACGCTCGTAATTTTTAAAATTCTTCCACAGGCGGTAGCTTCTCGATTATAGCAGCCTACTTGAAAGGATTCACTCACCACCATACCTTCGCAATTATATCATGCGAATTAATCGATCTCTTGAACCTGGTTGATCACCGCCTTGGTGTCAACCATCTTGAACTCAAGGAATTTGCCGACAACAAATTTCTTTGTGCCAAGATCTTCCGTTTTATACTTCTTCTCTAAAGAGCTCCACAACTCTTTTAGCGATCTTTTACCGAACAATACACATTGTACAATGTGTTGTCGATCCCTTGAGAATGTAGTTCCGACCGTAAGTCGCTTTGACTCCAAGCATCGAACGTCATCCTCTTTTCTTTATCGCTCTCTTCCCCACAAATGGGGCATCCTTCGTAGCGAAACGAGCAAGGTTCGTAGTCGTAAGATAGAACAACATTTTCTCGTTGCCATCTTTTGAAGTCTCGAACCCCCAAACTTCTCGGGTTTCTCTCCTGTCTTTGTCTTTGAACAAGACGCCGAAGCCATTTGATATACATGAAAATCTCGCCTTTAAATCGTTGGGTAAATAGGTTGGTGTATACCGAATGGCCGAAAAACAGGTTGAAGCGAGTAACGGTAAAAATCGAGATGTCAAGGCAAGAGTTGGACTCTTTCTCTTTAAGACGAGATTGCCCCGCTCACGGTGCTTACGGAATACGGCAATCGTCTCCCAAGATACAACGACGAACTACTTGCGATAGTTGCACTACAAATCGCAAGTACAACGAACACTATGATGCTCTTTAAACTCTCTTTTACAATGCAGAATATGAAGTGAAATTCGAATTTTTGATGTGTTGAAATGAATTCTGGGGGCTGGTTTATATAGAGCTCCTGGTGCCTCTTCAGACTGGGTGCAACCCCTAGTCCGGATCAGTCTTGACCGTCAGATCGCGCCATGTGGTTAACAGACGCGTCGAAATGATGCCGTCGTCAACAACAGACGATCCATCGCGCCATGTGTCGCCACTGCACGATCCTGCCAAGTTACTGCCACCCGAGCTGCCCTGCCACGTCACCGAGCCACTAGACTGAATCCTGTTTCGATTTTCCAAAACTTTAAGGCGCCACGTGTCGCCACTCGCACGATCCTGCCAAGTCATCGCCACCCGAGCCCCGCCACGCCACCGAGCCACCTGGATCAACCCTGGTTCGATTTTCCAAAACTTTAAGGCTCCTCGCGACGATGATGCGACGTGCGGTGCAAAGTGCGCTTCGAAAGCGCTAACGCGATGTGCGCGGGCCGACCCGGCCGGACGGTGCTTCGCGACCGCTCCCGCTGCTGCTTTTTAGCTAGCCAAAGTTACTCAAAATCGACTTCAGTCCACTTTAGGGTGTCTGTAAGGAGTTCCACTGATTACTCCTTATTAGTGGTGAAAGCTCTTTATTAACTAGTCAAACATTTACTATGTTTCCTATGTGGGATATGACTTTCCATATTTCCACCCCTTTTATATTCCATATATATAAAAGGAATTTAAGTGTGAACTTATGCATTTATTTCTCATTCACCCGATATTGGTTTTGAGAAATTCAAAATGCTAAACTCATCTACCCGCGGCGTAGATGACGTTTATCTCATTTATTTCATACTTAGAATAAATGACCTCACTTAAATAATTGGTCAAAATCGGGTCAAAACCCAATTTATCAAAACCAATTCCAACAACTAGTCACAAGGAGTCATCTCCCAAGCCTTCCACAAAGCTGTTTGAAGCCTTCAATATTAATTGATCCACCATTGTACCACCAGGACTCGAACCCTTGACCTCTCCAAAGAGAGGCCAAGAGTTATCTCAGCTTCACCACTTGTCTTTGAGGGATATTTGTTATTATAATAGGGGTGACAATCCCTAACACGATACAATAACATGATACGAACCCGATATGAAGTTACTGAGAGAAACGCGAATCCGAACACAAAAAGATCCGAACAGGAACACGACTAACACGAATTTGACACAAAGTTACCAATTTGTCTTAAAACACAATATCTTAAATTTTATTTATTTTTTGATGTATTTTGAACATAATCCTAAACTAAACACGAATACGACTTGTTGACCCTAATCGCCAACCGATACTATTACCATTCTTCATCGAATGAATACTTTTTTTCTATTTTTTTGAAGTTTGAGAAATAAAAACATTAAAAACTGTTTAATGCTTTGGCAGGACCAAAATGGGGTCGATATTATGTTGGGCCAATTCAATTTATGGTGTGCTACGGTGCGGTAGTTGGGTCTACTCTTTTGGGAGGACAATGCATGAAGGTCAATCCTACACTTTAATATTCTCTTCTTTATTAGAGCATATTATTTTTGGAATTAGCAACATTGGGAATTATTTTATATTTCATGTTATATGATATATAATTAATACGGACATTGATTGACTATAGTTTTAAAAAATGATATTTGATTTTTGTTGTGGAAATTACCAACCCTTTAGGAAAACTTATAATAAATACTGAAAATTTAAGTAGATACAAGTAAAACTAACCCTCTATTCCATTGCATTAGATGGATCACATGTGAACAAGATGAAGTCACAATTGTACATGTGTTTTTCATTCAATTTATGGAACGGGAAATTAGAATGGAAAAATGGAATAGAAGATCTCATCCCGATTTAATTAGCCTCTTGAAATTATTGAATTACTCAAGGGATAATTACTTATAAATTTTAGTTTAATACAAAAAAACCTAAGTATCTTTCAAAATTACGAATACCCTTAATATTTGTATTTATTTTACAAACTACCCTTAAGTTGTAAAAGATACTGATCTATACTCTTACAGAGAGAAAATACTAGCATGAATATGTTTTCTTTTTTGGATAATTACAAAAATTACCCCTAAAGTTTAGCATTATTACATTATCTTTCAAAATTACAAATATTCAGTTGAAGTTTATATTTACCTAACAAATATCTCCCTCTTAAAGACCTTTCAATTTTCGATGGTGCATGTTGTAAGCTAAATGCAAATGTCAGGGGTATTTGTAATCTTAAAAGATAACTGGGTGTTTTTGTAATCAGGCTAAACCTCATGGGTAGTTTTTTGTAATTAACCATTTTTATGTATTCTTTTTTGTGTGTTTTTTGGACATCCAAATAACATGGATTATTGATTTGTCCAGGCAATATACCTACTATCAAATCCAGATGGAGACATGAAGCTCTATGAATTTGTAATAATATTTGGTGGGCTAATGTTGATTTTAGCTCAAATCCCATCTTTTCACTCTTTGAGGCACATCAATTTGGTTTCTTTGGTACTATGCCTTGCTTACAGTGCATGTGCCACTGCTGGTTCCATCTATATTGGTAATAATTAATTTCCTAAAACATATTATTCTAATTAAGCATGATTATGTAGGATTATGACAATGAATTAATTATCTGGTAATTTATTTCCAGGAAGTTCATCCAAGGGACCAAGAAAGGATTATTCTCTGGATAGCAACAATGAAACTCGAATATTTGGTATTTTTAATGCGTTGGCCATTATTGCCACCACTTTTGGCAATGGGATTATTCCAGAAATACAGGTTTGGTACTGTTTGATTTGATCTATTTATGTTAAATTTTGGGATAATTACAAAAACTACCCCTGAGATTTGTGCTAATTACAAAAAAACCTTGAGGTTTGATTCTGTGTCAAATGTAAGGAAGGGTATGTCAAATGTAAGGGGGTAACTGTAATAATTTAAAAATGCAAGGGGAGTGTTTGAAATGTTATTGCTTATGAAGGGGTAAAGTGTAAAACAGAATCAAACCACGAGGGGCTTTTCGTAATTTTCAAAAATTTGTGGGTTCTTTTGTAATTAAACCAAACTTTAGGTGTAATTTTTGTAATTATCCCTTAAATTTTCGAAAATCAGAATCTGTTTGATTTGATCTATATGTTAAATTTTTGGGATAATTACAAAAACTACCCCTGAATTTTGTGTTAATTACAAAAAAAAGAACTTGAGGTTTGATTCTGTGTCAAATGCAAGGGGATGTTCAAACGTTTCTGCTTATCAAGAGGTAAAGTGTAATAAAGAATCAAATATCAAGGATTTTTTTGTGATTTTCAAACAATTTATGGGTTTTTTTTGTAATTAACCCAAACTTCAGGGGTAGTTTTTGTAATTATCCCTTAAGTTTTCGAATTCCAAAATCTGAGAAATGACATGGTTCTTACTATAATATTGGTGTAGGCAACATTGGCACCACCAGTTAAGGGAAAGATGTTCAAAGGGCTGTGTGTTTGCTATGTAGTGGTAACGGTTACTTTTTTCAGTGTGGCCATTTCTGGGTATTGGGCATTTGGCAACCAAGCTGATGGCTCAATCCTCAGCAACTTTTTGGATGATTATGGCAAATCTTTAGTGCCCAAATGGTTCGTTTTGATGACCAATGCTTTCACTATTCTCCAGCTATCAGCTGTTGCCGTGGTAAGAAGAACTTGCTTTAGGACACAAATTTATTTATGCACTCAACGGACAAAACGTGCACACGCATAAAGTTCTATGCACTATGTGTCGGTCCAACGTGTTTGTGAGATAGACACGTGGGACTAGAGATGGCAATAGGTTCGGACACAGTGGCGGAACTAAGGGGGGGGGCAAATGGGGGCCACCGCCCCCCGAAAAATTTTAAAAATTAATTTTTATACTTGTTATTTATTTTAAAAATATATCTATACTAGTTAAAAATTGCATTTGCCCCCCCAAAATTTTGAAGAAAAATACTAGGTTTTCAAAATAGGTTTCGCCCCCCCAACTCCCGAATCCTGCGTTCGCCACTGTTCGGACAAGTCCCGAACCACATCTAGGACGAGTTTTAATACTATAAATGGGTCTTGATCTGGGTTTTTAATAACCCGACCCGTTTAGTTTTTTTTTTTCCTTCTAATTATAAAAATTAAGTTTGTTAAGTGTTTTTAATATTTTTTAAGTTATAAAATGGGTAAATTGGGTTTAAGGGATCTATCTAATGGGTCTGGATCTGGTTAATAAAACACTTAGCAGATCTAGTATTGGATCAAAACCTGATTCATTGTCAACCCTACATAAGATTTTCTGGGAAATAATTTTTTCGATCCTATAAGTTAGACCACTTGGAGATATAGTCCTCTAAGTAATTTTGGTCCAATATCTTTAAAAAAATTAGACATTTAGTCCGATTTTGATTGGAATTGTGTAATTTTTTCTTAATTGCTAACTAGGACTGATGGGTGCTAATGTGTCTAAGAAATTTAGAAATTTTGATGAATTGACGCAAAAATTGACACGTCAAATCACCAAAAATTGACATGCGAAATTAGGGAATTTAATGTTTTGGTGACAATTTTTACATCAAATCGCCAAAATCCCCAAATTATTTGACATTTTTTCACATGATCGGTTGTCCGACCATGGTCAGGAATTTCTTGTAAACTTACACAATTTCGGTAATAAGACCAAATGTCCAAATTTTTGAAAGATATTTATTGGACCAAAATTTAAAGATGAATACTTAGATGACTAAATATCAAAATAGTCCAAGACAGGACTAAAGAAATTATTTACCGCAAGACTTTTGGACCCACATCGCTAAGCATAACATAGACATTGTATTAGTCTTGGGACCTACATTGTTAAGCATAAGATAGACATTGTATCCTATCCTATCATTGATCTTACTCTAACTCAAGATTCTATTACCTAAAATCTGCTAGTGTTTGTTGCAGGTCTACTTGCAACCAACGAATGAAGTTCTCGAACGAACATTTGCGGACCCTCGAAGTGGAGAGTTTTCTGCACGCAATGTTATCCCAAGAGTGATCTCGCGATCACTCTCGGTCGTTATAGCAACCACAATTGCAGCAATGCTTCCATTTTTTGGGGACATTAATGCTATGATTGGAGCTTTTGGTTTCATGCCACTTGACTTTGTACTTCCAGTTATTTTCTTCAACTTGACATTCAAACCATCAAAGAGGGGTCTCATTTTCTGGTTAAATACTACAATTGCTGTGGTTTTCTCAGTGTTAGCGGTTATAGCAGCGGTAGCAGCAGTTAGACAGATTAGTCTTGATGCCAAAACTTACAGATTATTTGCCAATGTGTGATAAACTAATATGTTGTATTATGATTCCTTTGAGGTGCATAGAAAAATTCTCGTGCTAACTTTTTCGTTTTATAAAGGAAGTGATTTAAATGAAGTTATTTATTATAACAAAAGCAAAAAATAATTGAGAATCCGAAGTTGGTAGTATTTGCAAATAGAAGCTAAAAGTTGGATAAGTTGAAAGATAGTATTTCAGATAAGCGCGGTAAAAGTATTTTATTTGTGTGGAAAAAAAAAAGTATAAAACATCTCACTGAATAGTATATATATAGTTACAACGGTTAAGTGTGAAGAAAATTAGTCATTTTTCTAGTCTTCCATACGACAAAATTGTGTAAAACTCCTTTTCACTTGATTTGATCACAAAATGCTTAGTATGTATCACACGGTTCACACCATAAAGAAACAAAGATAAGCAAAATTACTTTAACACATTTTCCTTTGATAAAATATGATCATATTTCTAAAGATGATTATTGATGGTTGATATTTTCAGAAGTTTCTTGAAAGCAAGTAAAGATTTTTCTAGCATAGATACTTAATAGAAGGTACACGTTTAAGGAGCTTTCTAGAAAAATCTTCAATGAAAATATAATAATATATTAATATATTTTCAGAATGTCATAGAAAAATACAAGAGAATCATTATTCGCCGTTGGATATTTTGAATCTCTACCCGTCCATATGATAAGGAGGTGACTAGTATAAATAGGGATCAAGGTCTAATTTATAAACAAGAAGCTTGAGAACAAAACTCGGGGTTTATTATCTACTTATATACTTTCTTCTACCACACAAACTTCCCTTTCATCTTAACACAAATACAGCCAACACGCGTGGTTATTCCAATATATTTCAATATGCCCAATAGGCGGTCGTGGAGGATGGTGAAACTTAAAAAATCCCAATATTTTTCAAGAACATTTAGGAATAAAGCCTTATCTAAATCTTAATTGCAACCCTAATCTTTGTAGCAAGCAGCAATGCTTCTATTTTTCGGGGACATTAACGGAAGAATTGGAGCTTTTGTGACTTTATACTTTCAGTTATTTTCTATAATTTGACATTCAGACCATCAAAGAGGGGTCCCATGGTTGAATACGCCATTGATGTGGTTTTCCTAGAGGTCAACAGTTTGCAACAGTTGTCTTGTCTATACCAAGACTTACCTATTATTTGTCAATATCTGACAAACTAAAGTTGTAATTAAACCATATATTATGATAAACTAAAATTGTAATTAAACTATATATTGTATCATGATTCCTTTGAGATACATAGTGAAATTCTCAAGCTAAATTGTACTCATTGCAGAACACCGCTTGAAGTTTGATTTCAAATTACACTTTCCCCCTCATTGAAAAAAAAAAGAACATTTCAAACCCCCCAAATATTTATAAAAAAATTTACAGTTACCCCAAAAATTTATGACAGAATAAAAACTTAAGGGAGTTTTTTGTAATTCTGAAACATCTCTGGGTTTTTTATAATTAGCCCAAACCTAGGAAGTTTTTTGTAATTATCCCCTTTTCACCTTTTAACTTAGAATGACCCATTAATCAAGCTAAAGCTTGAATAATTTAACTGCCTAACAAGCACCAGAGTTAGAAAGATTGTAGCCTAAGCATTTGAAAGAAATCCATTATATCCAAACACACTCAGTGAATTTGTTATCATCTTTAACTTCAAATCCATCAATCCAAACAGAATCTAAAATGCAAATCCAGAAACTCAACATAGCCGCTTTTTAAACCATTTTTAGCTAACAGAAAGAGAGGCCTCTACTATATTCCAATCAATTACTATTACAACAAAAGAATGATTTAGGTGATCAAGTAAAAATACGAACTCCAAACCAAATTATACTTCTGTTCCCTGGAAAAACATCACCTGTTCAATCATTGGAACAGAATCTTCACTTCAATAGGCAACCACAGAGAAAACTTCCTCGGTGACATCTTTGAACACGTACGATAAATGTTCATCGACGAACAGCTCTCGTTTGAACACTATCACCAGAGGTTAGAATGATGGTTTTACATGCTTTAACTTCTGTATAGGTCCCGATAAATCCCGAAATCTTCTGACAGAAACATGAAATCAGTTGGCCAATGTCCAATAATTATACGCCTCAGCCAACACGAATATATATATATAGTGGTGTGAGGGGCAACTCTCTCTGCTGTAGTCCCCGAGATGTAAAAAGTGTATTTCGGCAGTTGAAACCGAAAGATGCATTAATCAATAGGTCTAAGTGAAGAGCATTTTAAGTTCTTCAATACGTGCAGTTCGAACTTCCTGGTCAGTTAGAGCACCAGATATCATTCGTTGCTTCCTAGCTTGCACTGCTTCCATTCTTTCCTCAACTGTACCCTGTCATGTGGTAATCATCACACCATTATATTAAGGGATAGTACAAAAATGCCCCTAAGATCTGGCATAATTACAAAAAAAAAAAAAAAAAAAAAAAACAGAGAAGTTTCAAGATTTAAAAATCTAAGGATTGATTCTGCCTTGTAAATGTAAGGGGATAGCTGTAATATTTTTACAAATGTAAAGGAGGTGTCTAAAATGTTTTTGCTTATGAAGGAGGTGTAAAATGTAATACAAAATCAAATTTCAAGACTCAAGATGATTTTTGTAATTTTAAAAAATCTCTGGGTTTTTCTGTAATTACCCCAAACCTCAGGGGTAGTTTTGTAATTATCCCTCTTATACTAATCAATCAGGACTAATAAATAGGAATTTCGTTCAAGACTCATGAAGAATGTTAAGGTAGCAAAAACCTAACCACACAAATAGAAGAGATAATTACAAAAAAGACTACCCATGAGGTTTGGCCTAATTATAAAAGCTCCAGACTCCAGTTATCTTTTAAAATTACAAACACCTCCTTCAGGTTTGTGTTTGTTTTACAAATACCCCCCCCCCCTCAAATAGGTGCAATATGTAAAGCAAAAACATATGTCAAGGGGGTATTTGAAATTTTGAAAGATAACCAGTTTTTTGTGTAATTACTAATTAGACTGAGCCCCGAGGGTGATATTTGTAATTATACCCAAAAAGAAAAAATCCTGGCAACAGCCAAATGTCCAAGAAATTACCTTCACAATAAACCGTTTGATTGTCACACTTTTTGTTTGTCCGATACGATGAATGCGCATGACTGCTTGTTCCTCAACTGCTGGATTCCACCATGGATCCTACACAAAGTTAAAGGTAGGCCATCAGCATTAGATTAGATGTGTCTTTACATTCTTAGTACCAAGATTTGTGATAGTATGAAGCTCAATATATAAATACTGTAACATGGTGATCATGAAATTAAGGGATAATTACCAAATTACTACTGAGATTTGGACTAATTACGGAAAAAAAAGAAAGATGTTTGAAAAGTAAAAATAAATTGAGGTTTGATCCTATGTTAAATTTAAGGGGGCAATTGTAATAATTTCACAAATAATGGGGTGTTTGAAATGTTTTTGCTTATGAAGAGGGTAAAACGTAATACTGAATCAAACGTCAAGGATTTTTTTGTAATTAACCCAAACCTCAGGGATAGGTTTTGTAATTATCCCTGAAATTAACGTAATAGTTGCAAATACAATCTCAAAACTTATAACATCATACTACGCACGAAACACATCAAATAATACCATGATGCTGGAATCTTCAGATATCTGAAGCCTTACCATGACAAAAGCATTAGATGCTGCTGTGAGATTTATTCCAACTCCACCGGCCTTCAGTGACATGAGTAACACCTGCAAAATAGCAAATATGAAAATGCTCGCACCTCGATAATTCCTACTAACTTGAAGTGCGGAGGAGGGAGAAAAAAGACACACCTTGATGTTTTCTTCCTCTGAAAATTGCTTTATTACTTTCTCACGCTGTTGCAGGTTTAGGGTCCCATCCAGACGAAGGAAACTAATCTTACTCCTGAAAATACACATAGACAATAAATATAACACTTCCATAATAATCTTAACCAAGACAAGAAATATAGAATGATGTGTATGACTTAAGCACAAAGAGGAAAGGGCAAAACAATGAACTGAAGATAATTAGCTAAGAACGATTGAGTTGCAAAAACTGCTTTCAAGAATCAGTAAAGACTGAGCCAGCAATGCCAGCATGGAGATAATAAGAGTTATTCCATATCTGCATTACTAGTTAGATTGTTCCTCAATATCCTTCCCAAGTAGCTGGGAAAAAAGGAATCATTTGACACTCGTCTCATCTACACCAGCAACAGCAACTCCTAGGAGAAAACCAAAGCCTCATTCATATAGTCATATGTATAATGTAGAGTCAAACAGCATAACTAGAAATTATAAAAAGTAGAACGTGGGAAAAGGAACAAAAACGTTACCGAGAAAGAGGAATCTGCAATAGATCCAAAAAGGCAGTCCATTGACTGAAGACAATACTTTTGAGCCCACTGACTGTAGATGTCCTAGTTCACATAAGAGCAGAAACCTTCGATGATTCCACCCAGTTTTTTTCAACATCAACCTGGAAGCGACTTTCAGTCGGGGCAGTGATGAGCTCCTGCTTGCTAATTGTCTTCCTGTGAAACAGTTAACTCTAGGCATCACTACATCAAATAAAAGTTCCTTGTAAGAAATTGCCATACTAAAGTAAACTTCTTAGCATATAGCTATCCTCAGTTTATATTTCTCTCTGACTGAGATCGTAAGAAATAAAAGTGGCTACAATTATGCAAGAAAACATAGTGCTACCTACAAACAGGACAAAGACCACTTGTAGAGCTTCTCCAGCTTGCCAAAAGACACTCTCGGCATAGCCGATGAGCACAAGGCGTCAATACTGCATCTTCAAAAGCTTCTAAGCATATGGGGCATTCACCTTGTTCCCCCTTGCGTAATTCATCCATGACTTCCTGAATATAAGCGCGTGATGGTGCTTCTGTATTTTGGCCATCCACATTGTCCAGGCCACCCTTGAGGAAACGTCTTGCAAGTTTATTCAAATCAGAGTACTCTTGAGTGTCCCCTCGACTGGACACATAAACAACGATATCACCAGCAGAAACAAAAAAAAAAAAAAAAAACAAGTAATACTCGTGTGTGTTTGTGTGAATGTATGTATATCTACATGTGGGTATGGGCATATGCATACAAGGGGGTGTCCTTACATCCAACTACAAGCCTCTAGCTTATATACGAAATATGGTGCTGTTTTGTGCAAATGCACACCAATGGATACACACAACATAGACAAATATAGGTCAACTAGACACTTCAACCATCAACAAGAAACGACTGTCAAAAACTCCAGAGATGAGAATGTGAATAAACAGTAGATCCTCCAGAACATCACATGCCAGAGGCTTAAGCAATATCCAGTAGGATTACAAGCGGTCCGGATAGGTTAATTTTTGGGAAGTTACATGTAGTTCCCTCATCAACAAGACTTACAAGAATATTATGGTAGCACTAACATTTCTCCCCAAAAATACAAGGTTAAAGTCCTGGAAATGAATTTGAGGACAAAATCATGATATATAAGACTTGAACAGGAATCTAAGCCATAATCCAACAGCTATTCAACTTTATTTGACATAGGAGCACGTAGGTGAAGACATGTTTTCACTTATTAAATGAATATATAATTTCTGAGATAATCAAGGATGCTGGATATATATGGCCAGGCTAATGCCTAAAGCTATATTCACCTCAAAACAAGAAATGGATGATCACAACATTGACGAAGACGTAAAAGCAGTTCCAAAATTGAAGCATAGTTGTGAAGAACACGGCCCTGCTCCACAAACTGATCGAACTTCACCTGAAGATGCATAAATGAAATTTAAGTCAACTACAATACCAAAGATAAAATCTACATACAGAAACCATACAATTGGTACCTTTGATTTTTTAAACAATGCTTCGTAAAAGTCATTCTCTGATTCTGTAAGATTGCAATATATCACTTGCATATCCGCAGGTGGCAGAACCAAAATTGGCCTGCAGACCAATAAGGATAAAGGAACAGTCCAGGACACCACAGTAAGTAACTGGCGTATATAGAAAAGCACAACCACAAAGGGTAGCTTCAGAGTTCAGAACACCCACCTGCCTTCTCGGTCTGTGCTAGACTTAGTTCTTCTTAACATGATTGGCTTTAAGATAGATTGGACCAATTTTAATCCCCTCCCATCACCCTCTTCAAAAGGTTTCTGGACTAGTTTATTCCACCTAAAGAAATGGTGAAAAGTGCAGATCGTCATACTAAGAAAAAATTATAAGATTCGACCAGTGGCACTTAAGCAAAAGAGAAGATTTTATGAATAATATGAAGTGCACCAATAAGTTAGTTAGCATGCGGAATTGTAGGAACAGGAAGAAAAGGCGAATCTTAAGAAGAAAGAGTTATAGCAGAGGAAGAAGATGATTGAAAGAAATAGTTCAGATGATAAGACCAAGCTCAGTATAACAAAACTTGGATACAAAGGAAACACAATTTACTTATCAAGACATCTAGAAATAGCAAACGCAAGCAACTTATGCAGGTCAACATCCTATATTGTTGTTTCCTGAAAGACATTGATTTTTTATTAAGATCTTAAGAATTATCTTTAGAGGAAAGGCTGAATTTGAAGTCTCCACTCAAATATCTAATGATGAACACATAAGAACAGACTATTAACCGGGGGGAGGGGGGGGGAAGAGTTAGTGTCATCTTAACGAAGATACTGCATTTAATAGTTGTACAAGTCTTTAAAAATTAATACTAAGAGATATCAACCCCAGTGAAAGAGAGACTAGCCACTGAAATCATCTCCATATCGAGAACAGGATCCAGCAATGTACAGCTTGATGATTCCAACACAACAAAACTACATTGAGATAGATATAGTAAAATAGAGTTGAGGATTATCAAACCAAATGCGAGCTGCTACAACACATGGGATCTAATCTGCAAAATGCAGCATGTGCTGCCCATTTGACTCTGAAAGTATATCACCGTGTCATATTGAGCAGTGATGCATATTGTAGAATTGCCATGTTTTAACCTTAGAATTGTTGAATGCTAACTTCCACGAAATAACTAACCATCAATCTGCAGCATGACAAGAATGTCATACTTAATTTTCAGGCTCTCCATTAAGCCCCCTCCCAAATTTAGGGTCTAAAAATCCTGCATGGTGTATTAGGTGACTGGAACAAGTGTGAAAATTGTAATCCCTCAAAAGTAGCGGTTGAGAATTACTTTAAAATTGAGAGGACAGTTTTAAACTAAAATTTCAATTTTGCTCAACGGAGCTTATATTGGGATGTCCAAAAAAGGAAATGTGAGCGATAAATCTGGATAAAGGGAGTACTCCTAAATGTAATTTTGATTTTCGTAAAGTCTTTGCTACCAAATCAAATGGTCAGTTATTTTCTATGAATGCACAGATAAAAGACTTTATATTGTGTTATGGCACCAAGGAGAAAGAAAACATGATAATATATGTTTACATAGCAAAAACAAGAAACTGAGACCGATATGCTGGGAGTGTCTCTGCAAAAATTATTCAGAGAGAATTTATCAAAGCCAGGCACAGACTATGCCAAATCTACAAAATGGTCCCAAAACAAAATTTGAGGTCAACAGTATCATGCAAAACATGGATTAGCACCTTACCAAGCCCAGCTTCCCCATGGTTCAATCTTCAAAAATCGAAGTAGACTGTAAACGTCCTCCAGATTGTTCTGTTACAAGTAATCACCTTTAGAAACATAATTATTTTCTGGTGAAGAAAACTGATATAAAGTTTCTCCCATCACTGAACTAGACGCATAGCACAAATACTAAAAAGGATCTGTAACATTGTAAAAAGTACCCAACTTCATGTTACTAAGGCTGAACTGACTTCTGAAAGACACATAGTTGTGGCATAAACGTTATCACCTAAATTCCTTAAAGCTGCCTTAATAATAGTAAAATCCACTCACAATTACTTCAATCTGAAATCAGATATTTGCTCACTATTGTTTCCAGCAGCTAATGACATACAATACTGTATCCCCTACCGAATAAGCAATAGTAATTAAAAGTACCAGCGAGCATCAGGACAAATATATTAAGTTTGACATAACAGCAACCAAAAGTACATCACAAGTAGTTTTTTGCACAATGGATGGTGTGTACAAATTTATCAAACTATATGAGATTAGTTTTATATTGTTTGTTGAATTATTGGGGAAAAAAAAGATTTCTGCCTTAATTTATTTGATTAATTGAATTCATAATAAATAAAGGAGGAACAATATTTTAAGTAGGTAGACTAGGAAATGTGATTATACAAAAATCAGTAAAAAATATAAACGCAGAGAGAGCAAGAGAGAAAAGTGAAAGAACATTTGTGCAGAATCCAAGTGGTGGGAATAAAACTATCACATATCAGGTGCTACTGAGTGTGCGTACACAGACCAAAGAAACCACGAAGCTACTCAAGTGGGGTGTGAATAACATAACAGCATATATAATGGCATAGCAAAATGTACAATCAATAACATTCCAGGAAGCTTTCAAGTCTGAAATTTAACAAGAAATATAAAAATCTGTTCTAATATTAGTATTCCAAAGAGAAGGAAAAACAATATTGTTGAAATATGTCACTTGTGAGTTGTCCCACATTGATTAATTTGAGGAAGAGAGTCTTGTTTATAAGTCAAGTGAGCCACTCCTATCACCAATTGGTTTTAGGATGGAACCTCACTTAGTGGGCTTCTCCTCATCATATTGGGTATGCTTCATGTGTGGGACCGTACCAAGTCCCCCCGAATTTAACTAATATAAATCAATGTAAAAGCTGATATTGAATTGCAATCATTCACCGGACATGTAAAGCTACCAGCAATAATCATTTACCTGGATAGGTGTACCAGTAAGGCACCATCGACAATCAGCAACAAGTGCAGCAGCAGCAATAGAAGTTTGGCTTTTAGATGATTTTATGGTATGTGCCTCATCAAGAACCACTCTAAACCATCTAACTGAAAATAATCCCCCATTGTCGTCTGCATTCTACAACAGAGAAGAACAAAAACAGGCATCTATCAGCATACTTCAGGGTATGCTGAAGCAAAAGCTGGATAACAAAGTCACTCAATTTTCCAAACAAGTAAACGACAGCATTCAGAAAGGAGGATAATGAAATCCTCCCAAGCTACTTCACCTATTATTCAAGAAATACAAAGTACCTCCGTTGAAAATTCTGAAGTTAGCACTCCATAAGTAGTTAGTACAATATCACTTTGCGCAAGGATTTTTGGATCCTTTGATCTACTTGGTCCATAGTGGACATAGAGTGACAAAGCCCCTGGTTGAGCGTGAGTTTCAATCTCTGTCTAAGAAGAAAACAGGCGAATAATCAAGCTAGGAGGTTGTGTCTATAAACCATATGAACAACTCCTGTTTTACTTTAAGCTACATATATCACCAAACACTAATCTAAGCACAGAGACATTATACCTTCCACTGGCCTACAAGTGTCATTGGGCATATAATGAGATTGCCACCACCAACAAGCGAGGCCTTTTGTTTCATAAGCTTCTCAAACCCAGCAAATGTCGATGCTTTCTTTGGAGGTATTGGGGATTTATCTGAACTAAAGCTTGTTTCACAGTTGTCATTGGATGATTGGCTAGTTGATGCGCTACTCAATGATCCACCTTTTTCAGAGTGGGTGAGAAGGAGAGATATAGTCATGATAGTCTTCCCAAGTCCCATAGAATCTGCCAAAATCTACAGTTGTATTCTCTATTCATACATGATTATTGCAATAAAGGAACACGGAACAACAAAAACTCGATAAAGTAAAACTAGTTACATACTCCTCCTCTAGCCATTTGAAGTGTGCTTGGGAATTCGGTCGTAGCATCACCTGAAAAGGCATTTAGGTATATAACCAATCCTCTCCTACAAACATAAAACCAAATGTTAATGAAAAATTCAACTACCAACTTATAAAATAATGATCAAAGCATTGAAGCTTCACACACCTGTCTGCGAGGCGGTAAGCGTCCCAACAGGGGTGCAGAGTGGTTGCAGCCTGATCCACACAGTGTCCTCTCTCCAGATGAACCATCCAATTAAGGGCCTGCTTCTGGTAAGACCGAAGTTCACATAGCAGGGTACTAGGAGGTTCCATCTCCTAAAATCATAAATCAATTGGTTATTATCACATAAAGCAAATGCCACAAGCAGACAGCCTTGAGACATTTTGAGAGAGAAAAAATTTACCTCTAATTCTGAGTTGTCGGTTACACCAACAATATTGTCAAGGTCATTGTCAGAAATTGACTCCTCATTTTCGCCATTATTTTCATCCCCAGAAGGTGTACTCTTGATCTTATTTATATGCAGAAATGGTGGAGGTAAAAAAGAGCTGTCCTGTTCATGCAAAATTAAACATTAGAATTCATGTTCATCGTACTTGAGTATCGAGTTATTAGCTAATTGTACCTCAACATTCAAAGGCCTCTTCCTTGTGTACAGATCTCCTGGAGTAAATTCTGCCTACAACAAAGGACAAAGTTAGGTTACAGGTGAAGCAAGCATATATGCAATTTAAGCTAAGCAAATCAATTTCTCAGCAACTAAATTCATTTCATAAATTATCCGTTTCTCTAACTAAATTGTTTAAGACTTTCATTAATATTTAGGAATGAGAAACATATTCACCTTCTTAAACGGAACAAGTCCCAGCAGTTTGAATAAAGTTGGAAGGGGGTGAACAATTGACTCCTCTGCTGAATTACTGGATGCCTTAAGTGAAGTATGATGGCTTTTTTGGAACATGGAGCTGTTGATATAAATCCTATGCCGCGACCCAAAACCAAAACAAATTCATTACTTCTCAGTATAGTTGAGTGCTAAACTGAATTGCACATTTTGGCAAAATTTTCACTCACAAAAATGCGAATTGGATACGGATTCCAATTAGTACCGACGTACCTTATAGCTAATACGACTGTATCCATAATCCCCAGTACTGGCGGAGCAGATTTGCAATAACCCTTAAGACAAACTTTTTTATCTCTCACAAGAGGTAAAAGACACCGAGCCCATTCATTTGGAATACGACCAATCTGCAACACCCCACAGCAATGTTATAGCATGCAACCAGTAAAATGCATATGTTTATCAATTACACAAGGCATCACAACCTTCATGTTACTAATACTAGATAGGCATGATATATTTGCTGAAGAAGCAAGTCAAACCTTCACGTATTCTCATACAATAAATCAAAAAGATATAAAAAATTTCAAGTGGCATGATTTCTTTTACTCTAGTGCAATATAGTGAAGCTGGTATGCACCATATCAAACAAAATTCGGAAAATCATAAAAAAAAAAGGAACAGTATTTCTTTTACTCTAGTTCAATATCGTGAAGCTGCTATGCACCATCTCAAACAAAATTCAGAGAATATCATAAAAACAAGGCAATTTGACCAGAATCACATAAAAGTAACTGATGAAGTTGCACCTTCATACTAATTTATCCCCTTATTACCATATACACTTTATTTACCAAAAGAAAGGAAAAGAAATCTAAAATTTGATTAAACGATACACCAAATGCACAAGATCTTACACATGGAAATGGCTAAAGGGCAGAAAACAGTATTATGGAGGTTACTAAGAATATAAAAGAAGACTCCATTCACACAAAAAAAAAGGATATTCTGCAATACCTCCCCACAAGTATTGGTAGAAAACCTTACAATCTCCGAGCATGTTGCCACCTGCCGGCCTCGACCACCCCCTAACTTCCCAGGTGAAGGTGTTGTCGATATTTTCTTAACTGGGAAAGTGAAATTCACCTCATCACCAGGCTTCAAGGTCCTCCCTTTACAAGTGGACAACCCTGCTACCTCACCATTTCCTACAAACCACCACTCACTCCCCATTTCATCGACCACTCCACTATCAGTAATATCATTTCCCTCAACCTTGTCCCTCACAATACTATTGTCTGAACTCCCGTTTGATCTCATGCCAGAATCATAATCAGAATTCTCAACCCGGTGAGCATTCTGTTTTTCACTAGATGCAGTGATCGGAGGCTCTGCATTTAGATTGCTGTTGGAGGGCTCAGACTTCTTGGGGAACTCAGGTTTCTTGAAGCTTCTGGGAGTATCGAAGATTATGTTAATTGCGGCGGTGGGGTCGTTGTTGGCCATGTGGAGTGCTCGAATTATGTCCATGTCGGAGTATTCCTCGCCGACAATGGACCGGACCATTGAAACAATTTCTTCCGTGGCCTTGTTTCCCATTAATACCTTTATTTTGAAACCGTAATTGGAGAGAATAATGAAACAATTAAACCTTGAACTGAATTTCAGCGGATTTGCTGACGTGAATTCAACATAAACCCCGCGAGACAATTTGGGGGTTTAAAAATCCGAAGACTAGAAACCCTAGAATAGAAGGTTTTCCAATTTTTGAAAATAGATAAATAGAGTGGCGGGTTGGTGTTTATATAGTAGAAGGAAGCGTTCGATGTACGTGAAATTTCCCGCCATCTTTAATAATTGTGGCCTGCACTTAGCAAAAACTTGGTCATATACTCATATTGTGTATTTGTGTTCCAGCGATATGGTTAGTGTGGATGGCAATGGGGCGGGCGGGTCGGCATGGACTCAGACCCAACCCGTGGCTATAATGAGGGGGTGTATCAACCTGTCACGGGTCGCGTGGTGGGCGGGTTGGTCCTTCCTATTTTAAAAATTATTATTAAAAAATTATAAATATTAGATATATAATATAAGAATATATAAAAATTATATTATAATATATTATATATGTAAAATATATATTAAAATATATTTTAAAAATAAAAATTCTAGGCGATGAGGGGCGGGTATTTACGGGGCAAAAGTAATACTCAGACCCGCCCTGCCCTGGGTCACGGGACGGAGCAACCCAAACGGGGGTGGGCTGGGGCGAGTACCCACAGGCCGGATCAAAATTTTCATCCCTAATGGTTATATGAATCAAGGGTACTTACATCTTGCCCGTCTATCTTTTTCAATCCATGGCCCATATTAAACCAGTATTGATTATATTTCTTGTCTTAATAAAAATGGTTAAGGGTATATTAGTCAAAACGTAAAAAAACATAATTAAATCAAAGAGGGCAGTTACAAACGTAGATATGGAAATATTTGCTAATTCTCTCTCCTCCAATCTATAATTATTCGATGGCAGTCATTCCATGCATCCATTATAATCAAATCTTTTAGAAATTTACAAATATCTTAAACATATAATAACGATTACACACCTAGACACCCAAAAACTTCTCATTCTCCTTCATCAAATTCTGCAATGCATAATCAGCATAAAAACACGACGAATTTCGACTTTGTTTTGAATAGTACGAGGGATTTCACAATGTTATTTGCTTATTGCTTGTTTAGTTTTAAATTATTGCATTGTTAGTAGTGATTTTTGCTTATTTTGGTTTATAATTGTTATTGGGTCCTTTATTTTTTATTGTTACATTAGTGTTAGAATCTTGCTCGTTTAGTACAACATGTTTGCCCGTATACGATTTGTTAAAAATACATAACTCGTCTGAAATATTAATATATAACTCATCCAAAAATACCTTCAATGTTTCAAACACATAGAACAATATTTGTTTATATAAAAAATCAAGCAACTTAAAATGGTAGTGACACTAGGAAAAAACAAAAAAGGATCCTCGAGTTACCAGTGATTTATGCTTATTCGGTTTACAATTGGTACTGAGACATTTATTTTTATTGATAACTTAGTTTTAGATTGTTGCTCATTTAGTACAACATGTTTACAATTTACTGAGCAAACGCATAACTCATCCAATCATATTCACACACTTACGTGTCTTTGTTTAAAATGAATAAATTTGACAATGTTTTTTGTTTAGTGCATATTTAGTTAGAAATTATTGCCTTGTTAGTGTGATTTTTGCTTATTTTGGTTTATAATGGTTATTGGGTCCTTTATTTTTTATTGCTATATTAGTTTTAGATCTTTCTCGTTTAGTATAATATGTTTGCCCGTTTACAATTTATTAAAAAATACATAACTCATCCGAAAATATTAATACATAATTCATTTGAAAATATTTCTCATGCTTGAAACACATAGAATAGAGATGTTAAACGGGTTGGCCCTAGCCCTATAGGGCTTCGGGCTAAACGGGTTTCGGGCTAAACGGACCACTATTAAACGGGCTAACATATTGCGAACCTAGGGAAAATGACATAAATACCCACATATTTTTGATTGGTACCTGCAAAATACTAAAATTTTACCAAAACTACCTAACAATACGTTGCCGCATTCTAATTACCAACAAATACGCTCAAACCCAATACATTACCAAACAATACGCTGCATATAAAAACAACTACCAAAAAAACAAAAAACAAAACACCGATTAGAGTTCCGAAATGCAGCAGTCATAACAAGTGCGCAAACACTTTTCGAAAGGAAGAGAACAAGGAGAAGACATCTTTTCGAGCATAAAGAAAGAAGAATCGAATTGCACATCGGGAAGAGGAAAAACATACAGGAACAAAAAAACAACAAATAAATAAGAAGAAAGAAATCATTGTTTCATATTTGTTTCAATTATGTTTTCTTTCATGTTTCAAAAAGAACAAAAAATAAAAACAATAAAGAAACAATAAAGAAACAACAACGAAACAAAAAAATAAACAATACATCTTATACGAAAAATTTGAAAAATAATAAAAACAACAAATCAACAAAGATAGAAATACAAATGTAAAACAACACCAAACACAAAAAAAACAATAAACGAAAAAAAAATCCATAGAAACAATAAATAACAAAATAAATCCAAAGAATATAAAGGAAAAAACACTATACATCAACATCTCTAAATCCAATAGCTTTCCTTTTGGATGATTTTCCCTTAAAAACTTATTTTTCATCAACATCGACAAGTTTCATCTTTCCAATTTTAGAAGATGAAGAAACTAGGGCTTCATATTTTGAACAAGAAGTTACAGGAATCAAAGAAAAAACAAACCATCAATGGCGGAAAGAGAGAGGGGAAGTAACATATTGGACAAGAAATGAGGAAAGAAAGAGAGGAAGTGACAAACTGGACAAGAAAGTGTTGGAGCGTAAATGGGGGAAAAAATAAAAAAATGAGAGTACAAAAAGTAAACAAAAAGGTAGAGATGTGAGATGTTAGTAAAATCGGGATTTGTGCCAAATGAATGGTATTTTGTGTAATTTTCCCGCGAACCTAATCCTAGCGGGCTCCGGGCTAAGCGGGCCACTATCGGGCTATAAGTCAAAAAACACAAAAAATTATAGATTTAAATCTATAAAATTTTAAACTCGAATATATATAATGTTTAAGTTAACATGTTAAGTTAAAGTGTTCATTATAAAAAAATCTTACATAGTTTATAGTTATATTCCATTAATCGAATTATAAATTTTGAATATACCATAAAACTATAATAATAAAAGATAGCATTATATAATATATACCCATATAAAAAATAATACTTTTTTTAAAAAAATATTCATATTACTATAAGCCATAGTTTTAAAAATTATATCTTTAAACCTATTAAAGATAAGGAGATGTGAGCTTGAAGAAATATATTTCCTAATAGGTAATATGTAATAAAATAGATTTATAATATTAGGATTATATTTATTTAAATTAAAAAACACAATTAGCGGCTATCGGGGTAGCCCGTAACGGGCCTCGGGCTAAACAGTCCGGGCCAAAAAAGGTACGGATTTAAACGGACCAAAATAATTTGGCCCTAACCCCCCAGTTTAAATGGTCCGGGTCGACAGGCCGCGGCCCGTTAACATCTCTAACATAGAACAATAGTTTTTTTAATATTAAAAATCAAGCAACTGAAAATGGTAGTGACGTTATGAAGAAAAAAAAAATCCTCGAGCGTTAGCCTAACTTTTAAAATAAACAATGCCACATGACCCCCAAAACAATTAACAACCCAAATATTCTTTTGAAACATCAGACATCATACTTCTTGTCCACTATAAGAGGTAGTCGTTTCTGTTTGATACATGTTTTTATATTAATTTTGATGATTTGATTTTGTCACCAAAACAATGTCTTTAAAGGTTGTCCAGATACTCCTAAATGATTTAAAATGGTTTTAATATTTTCCGGAGTATTTCCTCAAGTTTATTTTTGATAATATTGGACAACACTTTTAATGATTTTATGTCAATCAGTTTTTTCGTCTAAACAAGGTTCCTAAATGTTGTCTAAATACTCCCGATTGGTTTAAAATGTTTTTACTAAATTTTCGGAGTATTTCTTGAGTTTTATTTTCGACAAAAATTGGACAACATTTCTGTCTCGTGGACCGGCCGCCCTATAGGGCAACCCGTGTGAAGATGATTTTTGAAACAGAAAATGAGACGGAAGGAAAATCAGCAGTCGACAGGTTTTCATGCTTATGCACATATCTTTCAAGATATTTCATTTTAATCTCTTAAGTGCCCCCTAAATAATTTTGCAAATATTCTCTTAAAAGGACACTACTTGTTAAATACTTGAATATATGTTTTCCGAAACCCGTATTTGTTGGACTTGATCCAAAATTATCTTTTTGCAAAGTTTTAAAACTTTTGGGGTGAAAAATCGAATTTTGAAAATTATGGGAAAGAAAAATTTGCCTTTGGGGCTCGACTGGGTGTTGTAAGTTGAATTTGTATTAATTTTGGTAATTAATAAAATTCTTTTTCTTTGGGATCCCAGGATATCTTTGACCCTCTTTAAATCGGCGTGTGTTGTTTACATTCCACACCTTTATTATTGCTATTCAAGCGTGGCACTTCAGCACTTTAAATGAATTTGTATTAATTGCAATTAATAAAATCTTTTTCTTTGAAATCGACCGGTCGCACCTACCTCGACCGGCCGCCTGGCAATTTCTCAACTTAAATTTGTTTTGTCTTTGATTCTAAATCGTCATAAATGGAGAAATTTTTCAAAACCTCTCAGGCGATTCTTTCATCCCCTTTCTCCTAAAATCTTCAATTCTTCATCATTTTTCACGATTCTTGCTGCTAATCTCCTTATTTTCACAAGAATCTTACATATATGTCTCCTCCAAAGAATTCCACCTTATAGTGATTTGCAAATCCCATCTCCAAGCGTAGAAGGGGCGGAGAGGGTTCTTCAAGAAATCGACAAGCCTTGAAAAAGAAAATAGTTTAACAAAGGGATATCCGAGCGCTTGAGAAACGTAGCTCATAGAAGGTGATGATGTTCAAAATCCTCTTCTCTCGAGCCCAAATTGCCGAAAAAGCCAATTCTTATCAACAATTTTGCTCCAAAATTGCCCCAAAGTTGGGCGAAAGGTAAAAATCTTTTTATTCCTCAAGCTCTTAATTCCCACAATGTGCTTAATTTCATCAATAAGTAGGGGTGAGCAAAACCTCAAGACTAATCCCAACGAACGAATCGAATCAGAAATCCAAAGAAGTCATCAACCGAACCGATGAAATTGGTGCGGTTTGGTTTATATATGCATTTTTTTTAATGGTCAAACGGTTTGGTTTTCAAGGTTTTTTATTCTAATAAACCGAAATAATTTTTAAAAGAGTTCGGTTCGGTTTTAGTCTAGAAAATATCGGTTTGGACCGAACTTGATATCTCCTATCACTTACTGAACCGAATATAATAAATTCTATTTTTTATATATATTCTTTACATTATTATTTTATTTTTAAAATTTATTTAATTGTTATATTATTGAATAAATCTAAAATATATATATTTTTAGCAAAAAAAAAAAAAAAAAAATCCCAAAATAAAGCCCCAAAAATTTGAAAAGACCAAACCCGAATTAATTAAATTGTCGGTTTGGTTGCCCGGTTTTTCCTTCAATCTTGATTCGGTTTCGGTTTAAGAAAAATGTAAATTTCCACACATTCGGTTTTCGGTTTTTTCGCGGTTCGGTTCGATTTTGCACCGAACCGTTCGCTTGCTCACCCCTATCAATAAGTATGCGGAATGGTACTATGAGGATTCGGGGATGGGAGGAAAATCTATTGCTCGGACTAAAATGTGTCGTTTTAGTTCATTTACAAATGAATATCCTACCATTAGAGGATTTTTTGAGGAGCAAGGTTGGATGTATTTATGGGAGCATGCTTATGTTTTGTATGATGATGATATTATCCAACTCTTTTATGCCAATATGTGGGTGGAATATGATGTTGAAAGGAAGCCGATAGCCGTAAATTAAACATAAGGGGTCGTCATTTTAGATGGACTCCCAATGATATTTGTCGGCTTTTACATTTTAGAGAAGGTGGTTGGGACTATTTCTCTTGTGGGACTTGGAATGATGAAATGTTGGGGGTGTCGATGAAAGAAGTTAAGGCGTGTTTTGGGAGTATGGCCAAAGTATTCTTTATTGGCAATGACACTTGAGCATCGTATTTTATCGATCATTGTCGCATATTGCATTTGTGGTAAGTCGGGAAAGATGCCTAGCAACATGGATTACTTTTTTGACTTATAAGATTGCTAGGAGAACCACTTAACTTTGGCGCCATACTTATTCAATGTCTAATTGAGTCCATCACTCAAGGTAATAAGAAGTTGGTTATGGGAAATTGGATTTGTAAACTTCTTATTCAATCGGGACTACCTTCGTCGAGTGTAACTCGGAGGTGTTTCAAAATGACTTTGACATTGATAACATCTCCCAAATAGTCACGATCTTGAAGAATATGGACATCCGACCAACTAAAATGGCTAGAGGAAGCGGTCAAGATTCCCCGATCCTAATGACTACTTTGATGACGCCGAGGCTGCAAGATTGGCGGAGGAAGGTGAACCGAGCAATCCGGAGGGTAATACTGGTGCTCAACCGCCTAGAGGTATACCCAGCCGAATTTGATGAGATGAAGGCTTTTCATGAAACGAGGTATGAGGCTTTGGAGCAAAAGACCTCCAAAATGCAAAAGTCTATCGGCAAGTTGAAGAAATTCATCAAGGACTTTATTCCCGGGATCTTGCTTCTCCTCGGATGAGGAATGATGTTCCCACCCCATTTACTTTCTAGCATTTTCATTCATGTTGCTTTGTATTCTTATGAACCTTTGTAAAACTCTTTTACACTAATGATATTTGCTTGTTTTCTTAAAAAGGTTATAATTGCGAGTTGATAATGACTTGTGGATGATCATGGTATTGATGGAGTATTTGATGGTAAAATTACTCTAATTTAGCATATTGTTTGATAATTGGTATGAAGTACTTGATGGTAAAAGTGCTTCTTTTAATGCTTTGATCATTATGCTTAGATGGATATGTTGAAACATTTGATATATCTTACATATATTGTTTAAGGCATGACTTGTATAATTTGATGGATGCTCTAATTTTTTGGCATTTGTAATGCCTTGATCCTTTTTGGCTTATATTATCTCAATTGGGTTGAACCCTTGAGAATCTCTTTGTTGAGCCTCTTATTTGATGAACAAATGTTGAGTATGTTGCATATGATCTTATTGAGCTTTGAAATGAGGATGATTGATGATTCTTGGCTTGAAACATTTACAACGACTATATACAACCTCTTTTATTTTTCACGCACACAAGGTGTTCGATGAAATGTTGCAATAAAACTTTCAACTTTTACATGATTCTCTTGCTTCAAAATGTCTTAAAATCTTTTTGAAATCATGTTTTTAGCTAACCTATGAACTTTTAACTTTCAACTTTCAACTTTTACATGATTATCTTACAATTCTCCCATTTTCCTTGGATTTTAAGCATAAATTGCTCAATGGTTGATAAACCGTCTCGTTTGCGCACTTTGATATATCCGTCGACGCTTTCTATCATCCTAATATTCTTTTGATGATTCCAAAGGGGAGAAACAGGATATTGGCTCATTAGCTCAAAGAAGCTCATAAAAGCTTGTCATAAAAGCTATAAGCTATGGCTCATAAAAGCCATAAGTTGTGATTTTTTTAGTCCAATTGTTGCTTGATGAACTTATATAATTGTTTAATGATGTTTTGTGACAGGACAGGGGAGCTTATAAGCTCTTGAACAAATTGTAAAAGCTAAAGCTTTTAGCTTATGAAAAATTGCTTTTACATTATTCTTGATATGCTTGTTGATAGGGGAGCTTGTGCTTATTATTAAAAATATTTACTCCCTACTTGGTTGCTTTAATATTTTTGGAAATTTTGGTTGCTTCCAAACGGTCAAATGTTTTTACCGAAAATCATTTCTAAAATTGCTCTCTTAGTTTGTGTAAAAATTGTTTTGGTTTGTAATCATAAAAATGGGGAGATTGTTTGATACATGTTTTTATATTAATTTTGATGATTTGATTTTGTCACCAAAACAATGTCTTTAAAGGTTGTCCAAATACTCCTAAATGATTTAAAATGGTTTTAATATTTTCCTGAGTATTTCCTCAAGTTTATTTTTGATAATATTGGACAACACTTTTAATGATTTTATGTCAATGAGTTTTTTTCGTCTAAACAAGGTTCCTAAATGTTGTCTAAATACTCCCGATTGGTTTAAAATATTTTTACTAAATTTTCGAGTATTTCTTGAGTTTTATTTTTGACAAAAATTGGACAACATTTACTGTCTCGTGGTCGACCAGGTACGCCCTATAGGGCAACCCGTACACAAGATGATTTTTGAAACAGAAAAATGAGACGGAAGGAAAATCGTGCAGTCGACGGTCGCCTGAGGCGTCGACCGTCGCCAGGGTCGACCGGTACTGCAAGTTCGTGTTGAAACAGAACTTCGACCTTGCATTTTTAGCTAGGGGACCGGTTGAGACAAGGGTCGACCGTCGAAGCCTATGTCGACCGGGCCGGCCTTTATGTCGACCGGTCGCCTGTTGAAATTTTCAAAGTGTTCTTCAATTCTCTTATTTAAATGCGACCGTCGCCATGTGCTTTGAAAAAAAATATGACCGTTTGACAAAGACACATTTCCTTAATTTGTGGGATTGATTTCTAACAGCTATATTCTTGATTTTAATTATATTTTTCTCAGTAGATTTTCAATCCCCAAGAGGAGTCTATGCTTGATCAATCATCTCCTATAAATAGAGGAAGTTTTGGAGCAACCATAACAACAATTGAGATACAACACAACAAGATACACTTCAAGCAAATACTTGGTCTTTCATTGTTATTATTCTTGTTGTAAATTTGCCTAGCTTATCACTCTCACATCCTTGAGGTCTAGGCTATTCTTGATTACACTTTGCACTCAAATTGTATTATTCATTATTGAGTTGTAATCTTGATTTTTGGTTATCATTCAACACAAGATATCCTTGTGAGTGTTCTTGTGGTAAGAACACACTTGGATGATCTAGGTGATAGGTGCAAGAAGATTGTGGTGATCTTCTTATTGAGGTGTTGAAGAATTTGGTATTCTTCAAGGTTGATTATTGTGGTAATCTTCACAAGGTGCCGTTGAAGGAAGATTGTGGTAATCTTCAAAGGAGATTGTGGTAATCTCCAAAGGTGGTGTTGAAGAAGATGTGGTGCTCTTCAAGGTGTTGTTGAAGTTGAATTTGGCCCTTTTTCTTTTTGAAATCCATCCCGATATACTTTTGGTGGGTTGAACCTCTTTAAATCGACGTGTGTTGTTTACATTCCACAACTTTATTATTGTCTTTGAGCTTTCGGTTCGAAAAAGAGGGCAAAATTGAAAAGATGGAGATAATCTATTCACCCCCTCTAGATTATCGTAGCCGCTTGGACTTACAGTTTCCTTCTTCCCACCACAATTTTTTTTTACTCTTCAATGTTCTTTGGTCTCAATTCATTCATATTATCAAGTATAATAGCAGCGGAATACTTTATTCGTAAAGACAAAATTTGAGCCAAGTTGTCATTCTGAAGCCCACTATCCCAGTTCCGAGTGCCACCTCCTATATAGGTCTCCATATGGTGCATCACAAATACGCCACTGTCCCTCCACACCATTGACAATCTTGTTATTGATGATTGTTCAACATATAAACTATAACTCATACAATCTTGGACTTCAAATACCGCGAAAAAAGATCACGCTACAAAAAATAAAATAATAATCAACATACACAATAGTAAAATTGTATAAACATTTTAAAGGAGCAAAAATCTGACAACGGTGACAAAAAGAAAATAGATTTTCACATTTGTCGGAATCCCTAAATTAGTTGGGCAGACGACAGTGATAAATCGAACAACTATTCAACATTGGAAGACCCGCATAGGGTTGGTTAAAGGACAGTGGGTGGAAGAACTCCTATCCATCTTGTGGGCATATTGTACCACTCCATGGGTTGCGGCTCAAGAATCTTCATTGAACTTAGCTTTTCGAACTCAAGCTATCATCTAAGCAACAATTGGGGAACTAAGTCTGATGAATGATAAAAACTTAAGAGTCATTTTAGTTGATAGAAGAACTCCAAGAAAAGGCTCCATTATGGCGAAAACTTACAAAGAAGGAGTTTATAAGGCATACAAAATAAAAGTACACCCCCGATGAAGTATGATATTTGATCACGACGAATA
Organism: Rehmannia glutinosa; assembly: GCA_016081115.2. Classification (NCBI taxonomy): domain Eukaryota; kingdom Viridiplantae; phylum Streptophyta; class Magnoliopsida; order Lamiales; family Orobanchaceae; genus Rehmannia; species Rehmannia glutinosa. The sequence continues at coordinate 6,795,490 of CM071936.1, forward strand.
TAAAACAATCGGATCAATTGGAAAATTCGACCCAAAGTGGGAATGATCTTACAAGATTGTGGAAATATTAAGACCTGAAGCTTACAAACTACAACGCCTAGATGGGATAGACGTTCCCCCTATGAAACATATATAATATTCAAAACTATTATCCATAAACCGAGAAACGAGGACTATAGAGATTCCTCACATGTGTGATATTTTTTGTGCAATTTCGCTTTTCTCATGGATATATGAAATTCCAAGTCCTTTAAATAAAATTCTTATTTCATTCCTCACTTATCACATCTCTCTAAACATATTAAAGATATAATTGTCTAAGCACTTGAAGAAAGAAGTGAAGTCCTGTAAGCATAAAGCTACACGATGATGTTCTAGAAAAAACATAAAGGCCATCGTTTTCCCGTAAGAGAAAGCTATGCATTGTCATAGGTAAAATGAAAGTTCGTAAGAGGTTTCTACGCATATATAGCACTATGAAAACTCAAAGTCCTATAAGCGGCATGCTACATGCAGTTGTTCGCCTTATTTTTTAGCTTCACCGCAAGTGTATAGTGCAGTTTATAGAATAGAGTTAGCAAGGTCGAATCCACAAGGACTAATAAATTAATATACTAAGTATTGGATTATAATAGCCTTATTTTTATCTAGACTATCGAAATTGAGATGGATTGGTTTAATTAAAACTAAAGCGTAAATTATCCTAGAATAACAAATCAAATAGTGGATTAAAAGACCAAGTATGAAAGAATGGATTCATGGGTTGTGGTTTCGCTTAATATCCCTTTTTATTATCGATTAATCAAACCAAAGTTAAATGTATTCTTCTCTATAGACCAATCACAAAAGTAATTTACCATGTCTCTCGATATGCATGTAAAAGCGTTGATTGGAATATCTATGCTAGCATCTTTACTCAACATGAGATATCCAACTCTCAAAAGATCAAAAGATTTAAAGGCCTCACGAATATTCACAGACTTCTCAATCATGCAAGCTATTCATGTCAAGTACTCATAGATCTAATATTGAAATTCATCCTGCTCAATTATGAATCAATATATCAAAACAAGTTAAACTAATAGCTTTTTGATAAAACAAGAATTAAAGCAAAGTACTAGAATAGAGTTGGAAAACATTAACTTTGATTGCAATGAATCATCAAATAAAAGTATTCATTAACCTACTCTCAAACCCGGAATCACAAGAAGTTTAGCTAAACATAGAAAACAAATAATTCATAGACAAATTATCCATGTTCATGTCTACTAATTGAATGATAAAAATACTATGGAGTGAGTGAACTCGGGGATGATGACGATCTCTCGATCTATCTTCAATCCTCGAAGGTGTGGTTGCGGTCTTGATCGATCTCTCCACCTCCTCCGATGGAAGATTGCTCTTTTCTCTTCTTTCTAGGGCAAAAATCAGCGTGTCCTTGTTTGTGGCCGCCCGTGTCTATTTGTACTTCGTTTGGGTCAAAACCTAGTTGAAAACGAGTCAAACTTTGTTTTTTCCCAAGAGAGCACGGGCCGTGCAAGATGGCACGCCTGCCCGTCTTTGTAGCCGGGTAGCCGCAAGATTTGTCCAACTCACAGAAAGGAGCACGAGCCGTGCTGTATGGCACGACCAGGCCGTGCTCTATGTCGAACCTTGATCCTTCAGTTATAGGTTGAGCACGGGCTGTGCTAGGGAGCACGCCCAGCCCGTGCTCACCAAATAACTCGTACTGGGTTGTTTTCTTCCGTTTTTTGCACGGTTCGTCTGACTTCTTCTCGACTCGACTCCAAACTTCGTACTTCACATCAAATATTGGCGATTGCAATGCTCCGAATTGTTGCCAAAATGCTACAATTATCGATAAATTCCTACAAAACGAGCAAAGCGTAATCTTTTTCCACAAAACAAGAATACAACTCTATTTACTCATATAATGCATGCATATCAACACATTCTAGCCAAGATTAAACCCAAAATACATGCAAAATACATGTCAATCAAACTCCCAAACTTAAACTGTTGACAATCCCGGTCAACACTTTCTAAACAAGACAACACAAATGGGGTAAAGAAGAGCAACTCAAGAACACCGCCTCACAATTCATGCCATCTATCCATAGACATCAAGCACAAACCAACCAAGTTTCAAATAGCTAATACGGATCACAAGTCTATTAAAATCATGGTAAAACACTTCAAATCACGTCTCTCGGGGATAAAGTGTATACTCTACTCACTAGAATAATAAGGGACGTGTATTCGCTCAAGTCATATCAATGTTGAAGAATTACCATATGCTTGCAAATCGTCTCACATCTCCGCCACTCGTTTGTATGCAATTCACAAATCAGAAATGACTTTGTTTATGGTTGTAATGAAGGCTCTTTGGTTAAGGTAGGAAAATATGGATAAAGTGACTCAACTCAAGCTTATAGATTGGTAAGCACATCGTTTTTCTTCAACAGCTTATTATAATACGAATCAACTATGTACTCCCAATCGCCTTATATCCTATCACCTCTCTATTTCTCCCTTCTTTTTCATACAAATCATTCTTCTTCGCCTTACATCACAATTTCCAGCCTATTTTTCACTTATGGCCGACTCACTATTTGCAGTCGATTTTTTTTTCCGACTCTTTTGTGAGTATCCTCTATTTTTCTCATTTTTCTTCTTTTATTCCCAATCACCCAACATATACACTATTTTCTAACTTCTCGATACCCTTTCATTCAACCCTTTATTCAATCCCTTTACTCAATGCTATACGCTCAAGCTTAGGGTAACAGATATATCAAATTAAGTTCTAAGGCTTGAAATGTGGCTATCAAAAAATCAGGCAATAGGCTCAAATTGGCTAACTAGGGAAATCAAATATCATAAGGTAGGCAAAAAGGCTTGGAAGGCTAACAAAAATGGCCTAAATATTTTCATGAATGCACACAACATGTGACTTTGACAGAGATACCGGAGCAAGTTCTAGAATTCAAAATAACATGAACGACACACTCAATCAACCAACAAAACTCGCATAATATGAAAACAAGAAAGGCTCAAAAGCTCACAGGCTTGTAAGTGCATAATTCAAAGTATTTTAACCATGATCCCAATAATCACATGCTCCATATTAATTATTCTCAACCCGCTCAACTCACTCCCTAAACAACTAAGAAAGCAATAAACGTGCTAAAATAATCAAAAACAACTAATGCAATGCATACTACATGCTCTAAATGCAACTACATGAATGCAAAACGCCACACCCTTCAAAAAAATACTACCTCTCCCCCCAAACTTGAATGAAATTATAGCGCATAGAAGAGAAGGTAGAATTTCAAAGGAAAGTGTGGATAGGACCTGGATTACTGTGGGGGTGGCGGCGGAAAGTGGCCCTGGGAGATATGCCAATTTTGAATCTGATGCAACATCTGCAATATCTCCAACTCCCGCTGCTCTTGAGCTTGGTACCACAAGTCCCGAGCTTCGACCTTTGCTCCTGGGCCTCGATGCCTTTGGTCCCGCTTTCTGCTCGGAAAGCTCGAAACTCATCCTAGTGAATCCGTAAATCGTCCTTATGTTGTCGCATGCTCTCATCCATAGCATACATTCTATCCTCGATCATATTGTCCCCACGCTCCTCACCTTGGTGGGAGCTCTCCGAATGTCGGGCCGCACTTGTGGGAAGCCCCGCTCGAAACCCCTCTCTTGGCGATCATACTCGCTTACATCACCAAATCTTCTTCATCGGGTTACCCTACTACCCTCCTCTTGTTTTGTGCAAAATCGGCCATCCATGGCCCCGATATGAGCCTCAGAGTACAAGAGCGCTTAATTTGATTGTCCACCACAAAGAAATGAGTGTGGGTTAGGGAGGGGAAAGCAGACCGACTTTTTGTTGAAAACAAAGGATGTTCTCCTCTTCGATTATGATCTTCATGGTGCGGAGGGCGCTCATGTTGATGCTTGATTGCCCTCTCTATCGGCTCCATGCGGCTCATGTCAACCCCAAAATGTTGAGCAATGGGGGTGATCATTCCCCACCAATTAATATTATCCCCGCTTCATGTTGAGATATGCAAACGGCGTGTTCCACAAAGTGCGCCGCCATATTATAAGAGATGCATGTGAGCATACACCAAAGTAGGTATATCTCCCTTGCTTGCATACCCCCGTTGTTGTGTCGGGCGAACACCGAATGGGCCATCACTTTTTGGATGTAACGAAATACGGGGTTGCGAAGTCCGAGGCTCTTGATGTGCGCTGCCGCATATTGCATTAGGCCGGTTTCTCTGGGGTTTCATCAACAATCGCCAAAATTCATGTGAGTTATAGTTTGCGGCTGATGCACGGGCGTCGATGGTACCCCAAAATCTAGTTCGATTCGGTGATGGTGACGTTTCTCCAAACGTTGCCCAATCTAAAACTCGATTTTCTCGAGGTTCATTTCTTACTCGTGTCTCCGTAATGTGCATAGTGCTTAAGAACTCAAGCGCGAGTGTCTTAAATGTTGGCCACCGCCTTGCATGAAAGCGGTCCATCCCACTCGTTTGAACATGTGCCAAACCTCTTCATGTATCCCAATAGCTCGGGTACACTCATCGTCGGCATGGCGTGTGGGCGTGAAAGCACGAGTGATCGCCGGTTCCATTTTTCCATTAATTCGCTCGTGGAGGTGAGTCCATAAGCTAAGGGGCTATTTGGATCAACCTCTCGAGCGGGTCTCTTAGACGTCCACCCCGACCTCTTTGGTTCTCGTGGTTCACCATTTTTTTGAATGAGTACCTGCAAGACAATTGTGAGAATCCGTGACGTGCGAAGTAAAACAAACAATGAATTACATACAACAATTAACGTAAGGCATAATGTCTCATCTCAACAATTCAATTCACAATTAAGCTTCCAAGCCCAAACAACAATATAATTGCAGAGATTCCTAGTCACTAACACCATAAACAATTGAGCTCATGTATATTTCATCAAGCAATCAACCAAAATCATCCTAATTCAACAACCCACAAGGTGTTCGATAAAATGCCCAATAGAAATTTTCAATCAAATTCATGGCAAAAGTATCACACAAGCATCATATAGCAACTATAATCCATAATCCTCAAGAAATTCGAAATAAAAGTGCAATTCATACCTTAAATCCCGAGAATTTGAAAGGAGTTGAAATTTGAAACCCTAGGTGTTTTTCTACTCAAATCTTCTTTCAAAGCAATTTTAGGAGTATAAACCTTGTGAGAGTAGTGTGCGGAGTGATTAGGTAGGAGAATTCAAGAGATTTTTAGAGAAATTTTTGAGAGAGAAATCGCTTGGGCGGGCGCTGTCTTGCGAGGGGAGAGAGTTTGTGTGAAAAAATGAGCCTCTCGCTTCTTATGTCTGTCTCGGCGGGTAGGAGCATGGGTCGTGCCCTATGGCACGGGCCGCCGTGTCTGGTGCCGAAACTTTTATTCTTTGGGCGGAACCAACACGGGCCGTGCGCATGGCGCACGCCCGCCCGTCTTGGGCACCGTACTTTAGCTCGATTTTTCCATTTTTTAAAAATAAAGAAAACAAGGAAAAAAATTCTAATCTATGAAAACAAATAAATCCTCACTTAGAAAAGGAAAAACAAACCAAAAACATGGGAAGAAATAAAAACATCAAAACCATTGGGTTGCATTCCAACAAACGCTAAATTTAACGCCTATAGCTTGATGCTGTTTACTCAATCACGACTCTAGCAAAGTGAGGCGTGTCACCTCTTCCTTTTGATCCCTACTCAAGTAATGCTTGATTCTCCGGCCATTCACCACGAACGTCTCCCCATCTCGGCTCAACAACTCCACTATTCCCTGAGGATTTAACACCATCTTTATCACAAACGGCCCCAACCATCTGACTTAAGTTTTCCCATAAATAGTTTAAGACGTGAGTTAAACAAAAGGACTTGTTCACCCTGGTAAAAACTCCATCTTCTTTATCATTTGATCGTGCCATCTTGTGGTTCGCTCCTTGTAAATCCGGGAATTTTCATAAGCTTCATCCCGAAACTCCTCCATCTCGTTTAAGTGCAAGAGCCTCTTCTCACCCGCTTGAAGTCAAAATTTAACTTCTTCACACCCAAAATGCCTTATGCTCCAATCCGACGGGCAAGTGACACGATTTCTCGATTACTAATCGACACGGTGATGTGCCCAATGGTGTCTTGTATGCAAACCGATATGCCCACAACGCATCATCTAACTTCATGGCCCAATCCTTGCCATTTATATTTACCGTCTTCTCCAAAATTTGCTTAATCTCGCGATTGGCTACCTCTCGCTTGCTTGCTTGCTTGCGGATGGTATGCTAATGCCACCTTGTGCTTGACCCCATACTTCGCAAGTAAAGTGCTCATTAATTTATTCACAAAGTGTGACCCCCGCTAATCAAAGCTCTCGGGGTTCCAAACCGAGTGAATATATTTTTCTTTAGAATTTGAGCATTACTCGCGCATCATTGGTATGTTCCTAATCGCCTCAACCCATCAAGATACATATTCCACTCGCAAGTAGAATGTACGATAACCCGATGAAGATGGGAAGGGTTGTAAGTCCAAGCGCTACGATAATCTAGAGGGGTGAATAGATTATCTCCATCTTTTCGATTTTGCCCTCTTTTTCAAACCGAATGCTCAAAGACAATAATAAAGGTGCGAATGTAAACAACACACGCCGATTTATAGAGGTTCAACCCACCTAGGGCCTAATCCTCTACCACCCCAAAGATATCCTCAGGATGGATTTCAAAAAAGAAAAAGATTTTATTAATTACCAAAATTAATACAACACCAACTTACAACACCTTGAAGAGCACCACACTCTTCTTCAACACCACCTTTGAGATTACCACAATCTCTCTTGAAGATTACCACAATCTCCAACGGCACCTTGTGAAGATTACCACAATCTTCAATCTTGAAGAATACCAAATTCTTTAACACCTCAACAAGAAGATACCACAATCTTCTTACACCTAACACCTAGAGCACCCAAGTGTGTTCTTACCACAAGAACACTCACAAGGATATTTTGTGTTGAATGATAACCCAAAATTCAAGATTACAACTCGATAATGAATTATACAATTGAGTGCAAGTGTAATCAAGAATAGCCTAGACCTCAAGGATGTGAAAGTGATAAGCTAGGCAAATTACAACAAGAATAATGACAATAGAAGGCCAAGTGTTTGCTTGAGTATATCTTGTTGTGTTGTGTTGTTCTCTCTTGTATGTTGTGCTTCAAATCTTCCTCTATTTGTAGGAGATGTCTTGTACATGATAGGCTCCTCTTAGGGACTTGAATTTCAGAAAAATTGCAAGACAATTGAAGAAAAGAGTCTGTTAGAATTCAACTTGATAAGTGTATTTTTATGCATGTTTTATGTGTGTATTTGAGTAGAAATTGAGTTATTTTGTTGTTAGTTTCATTAGTTTTTGATTGTACATTGTTTATACTAATGCTGTGGGTGCTTTTATTGGTGTAGGTTGACCATTCGGGGCTAATTTTGGTGAATTTTGGACCATGGATTCATGTCAAAACATACCGGGGTTTAAGGATGCAAAAATGCTCAAATCCCAAGCCAAACGCGCGTTTTCGGGGCCTTTTTGGTCCAACACGGCCGGGTGTGTTGGGCAACACGGCCGTGTTCGGAGCGAAAACTCGAAAAATTGCACAAAACACCTCGACACGGCCAGGCCGTGTTCCACAACACGGCCAGAAACCAGAGACACTACCGGCCGGCCGTGTTGGGAAGCACGCCATGTTATCCTCGACTTCCTAACAATTAAACAAAGACGGCCGACCGTTTTATGCAACATGGGCGTGTTCGGATCACTTTCCGGCTTCAATTTCTGTGGAATTTGTTAAAAAGTCATCTACCAAGCTTTTTGACAACTTTTGAGCACATTTACACCTCATTTTGTTGTATTAAATCCTTACTTTCCCACATGATCACATGGAAATAATGATCCCAACAACCCAACTCATAAAGTTGAGCATTAAACTATCAAAAGATGACATTATTAAGGAATACTTTCTCCAAAATAATGTCTATAAAAGCCAAGAGTATGGGTTGAAGGGGGATTCATTCATTGGTATACAAGGAAATCAGATTTTAGGAATGAAAGTTCATATTTTGGAGAGGAGAAACACATATTGTAGTGAGGAAGAGAGTTAGAAGGCTTGGATCACCATGGGAGGCGCTAAGGCACAAGGATTGAAGATCGCTCGAAGAAGAAGATGAACTCCACCACTTCATCATCATACTTCCAACAGGGAGTCTTATGTTGGTTTTGGAAGTTTTAACTTCAAGTATTCATGTTGATTTCGAAAGAAACTTCTTGTTTAATTGTTGTTTTCATTCTCAAATCCATCATGAGTTAAATCGCTAGTGTTTGAATGTGATGAACCCTAGAACTTATTTGTGATCATTGGTTTGAATGTTTTAATATATTTTCTTATGTTTTTATACGAGTCACTTATGTTATGCTTGTTTATTCGAATTGGTATATGCGCAATATTGATTTGAAGTTTATTTTTCACCGGAAATTGAGAGATTCATGGTGAAATAGAACCAATATAAGTGAAAGGAGTTGCATGCAATCCTAGATATAAGACGACATAAATCTTCCTGGATTAGGGTCAAACCTAATATGGGAATTCACAAATCGTTAATGCAATCTTGGGGTTTTAACTAGAAAGAGATTTCGCTTAATCAACTTGAGGTTAGGAGTTTTTCGCCTTGAGAAAGGGTTTAACTTAATTTAGGAATGCCTACGGTCCATGAAGCATGAAAATATGTTAAGGGATGGTTAAAACTTAAGGGTTATGGTTGTATTTATTTTGGTAAAATCACAAAGACGTTCTAGAGGGATTCACATTCAAACACATTTATATCCAACATCTTCCAATCCGAGTGTATCCGATATCTTTCGTGTTCTTAGTTGCCTCTTCCACTTTTATTTGCTTTTGTTTTATTTTTTATTTTGCAACAAACTATTTGACGAATTTGTAGGCTAGATAATAAAAAGACGGTAATTACTAGTAATCATAGTCCTCGTGGGAATGACACTGATACTCGCTAGCTTTGCTATAAACGATAGGTGCACTTGCCGGGCCGTTTTAGGAGTAGCTTCCGAGCCATCAAGTTTTTGGCGCCGTTGTCGGGGATTGTGATATTAGGAACGCCTTATTTTTATTAATCTAGTCAATTTTTTTATTATTTTTCTATTTTTTTTTCTTCTTATTTGGGCGATTGAGAAACTCATTGTGTGGAACCGGGAACTTTACTTGGTAATATTGTGACCAATTCGTGCGACAAACTTCCACAATAAGGTGATGTAGTCCAGCTATACGACTATAAAGAAAGCGCTGATCGGGAGGCAACCCGATAGTTCATTGTTTTCTTTTTTTTATTGAGTCATAAGTTGTTAGGGAGTCAAGAGTCAATAATTGGATATTTTGGTGGGTATTGGTATCACCTCTATCTTACTTGAGAAAATTTGAGCTTTCATGGTATTCGAGTTTTTGTTGCAAATTCTTATTAGGTATGCATATGCCCGTGAAGACCCAAGATTGAACAACCCAATGATCTCTCCAAATCGATTTCACTCTCGTAGTAAGGTCGTTTTTTCCTTTTTTTCTTTTTCTTTTTAGTTTGTTGTTTTTGTGTGTTTTTGTTTGTATGTTCATCTCTTTCTTTCACATTGAGGACAATGTGAATCTTTAAGTTGGAGGTGGATGTGATTGCATGCTTGTTAGAATTTTTCTTTGGAATGCTTGTGTGTTTGCTATTTATTTTGAATTTTTTTATGGAAGATATGATTTTTCAAGGAAACAAATTGAATATTTGTTAGTCAATAACTTGGCCCAATTACGCATAAATTAGCTTTATAATTTGTATTTTTAAATGCAAAGCAATTGATTGTCTTGAATAAATTGACATGGATGTGGGTTGAATTTAGACGAGACTTCTAACACTACGATACTTGATTTGTTAAGACATATGTGACGATTCTTAGCGCTATGAAAGTCCGAGAACTCATGATTTAGTAGTGGTTAACTAGTTGTTAAACCAAGCTTGTAAAAGAAAAAAATGAAAAAAATGAAGAAAAAAAACGGACCAATCGAGGTTATACTCCTCTATTTGTTGTTGCTTAGTAACTAGGAGCATTCATGAGCCCCATGTTTGTCTTTTTACGTAAAACGGCGACACTAATATGAGTATGGGAAACCACCTCCTGGAGTGTTTGAACAAAAATTCAAAATATAAACCTAGTGGAAGCATGCCTCTGGAGGTCCCAAAAAAAAAAAAAAAAAAAAAAAAAAAAAAAAAAGTGGAGAATGAATACTCCTTGACTTCTCATTCCAATAAAGTTCAAGAAGCTTGGTTATATGACTAGTAGGCTAACTACAATGATCTATTGAATTCTTATATTTTCATGGTGTTACTGAATTGAAGTTATTCATAACTATCAGTATCTGTGGAGTGATGATTTCAAGTCTGGATAATGCCTACTGATATTACGGTCTTTCTTGACAGTCGATCGCTTTGCAAAATTATGTTTTTACTTAATGGCTAATTTGTGTTGAGAAGGCTACGAATTTGACTACTTATATTCTAAGTGTTGAGAAAAATATATTCATTGTGTGTTGTGATGTATTGAATCCCTCATTATGGTTTTATCTTTTGCTTGAGGACAAGCAAAGTTCAAAGTTGGAGGTGGTTTGATAAGTGTATTTTTATGCATGTTTTATGTGTGTATTTGAGTAGAAATTGAGTTATTTTGTTGTTAGTTTCATTAGTTTTTGATTGTACATTGTTTATACTACGGGGTGCTTTTATTGGTGTAGGTTGACCATTCGGGCTAATTTTGGTGAATTTTGGACCATGGATTCATGTCAAAACATACCGGGGTTTAAGGATGCAAAACGCTCGAAATCCCAAGCCAAACGCGTCATTTCGGGGCCTTTTTGGTCCAACACGGGCTGGTGTGTTGGGCAACACGGCCGTGTTCGCGGGAGCGAAAAACTCGAAAAAATTGCACAAAACAGCCTCCGACACGGCCAGGCCGTGTTCCACAACACGGCCGTGTCGGAGAGACACGGCCTGGCCGTGTTGGGAAGCACGGCCATGTTATCCTGACTTCCGAACAATTAAACAAAGACGGCTGACCGTTTTATGCAACATGGGCGTGTTCGGATCACTTTCGACTTCAATTTACGTGGAATTTGTTAAAAAGTCATCTACCAAGCTTTTTGACAACTTTTGAGCACATTTACACCTCATTTTGTTGTATTAATTCCTTACTTTCCCACATGATCACATGGAAATAATGATCCCAACAACCCAACTCATAAAGTTGAGCATTAAACTATCAAAAGATGACATTATTAAGGAATACTTTCTCCAAAATAATGTCTATAAAAGCCAAGAGTATGGGTTGAAGGGGGATTCATTCATTGGTATACAAGGAAATCGATTTTAGGAATGAAAGTTCATATTTTGGAGAGGAGAAACACATATTGTAGTGAGGAAGAGAGTTAGAAGGCTTGGATCACCATGGGAGGCGCTAAGGCACAAGGATTGAAGATCGCTCGAAGAAGAAGATGAACTCCACCACTTCATCATCATACTTCCAACAGGAGTCTTATGTTGGTTTTGGAAGTTTTAACTTCAAGTATTCATGTTGATTTCGAAAGAAACTTCTTGTTTAATTGTTGTTTTCATTCTCAAATCCATCATGAGTTAAATCGCTAGTGTTTGAATGTGATGAACCCTAGAACTTATTTGTGATCATTGGTTTGAATGTTTTAATATATTTTCTTATGTTTTTATGCGAGTCACTTATGTTATGCTTGTTTATTCGAATTGGTATATGCGCAATATTGATTTGAAGTTTATTTTTCACCGGAAATCGAGAGATTCATGGTGAAATAGAACCAATATAAGTGAAAGGAGTTGCATGCAATCCTAGATATAGGGGCGACATAAATCTTCCTGATTAGGGTCAAACCTAATATGGGAATTCACAAATCGTTAATGCAATCTTGGGGTTTTAACTAGAAAGAGATTTCGCTAATCAACTTGAGGTTAGGAGTTTTTCGCCTTGAGAAAGGGTTTAACTTAATTTAGGAATGCCTACGGTCCATGAAGCATGAAAATATGTTAAGGGATGGTTAAAACTTAAGGGTTATGGTTGTATTTATTTTGGTAAAATCACAAAGACGTTCTAGAGGGATTCACATTCAAACACATTTATATCCAACATCTTCCAATCCGAGTGTATCTGATATCTTTCGTGTTCTTAGTTGCCTCTTCCACTTTTATTTGCTTTTGTTTTATTTTTATTTTGCAACAAACTATTTGACGAATTTGTAGGCTAGATAATAAAAAGACGGTAATTACTAGTAATCATAGTCCTCGTGGGAATGACACTCGATACTCGCTTAGCTTTGCTATAAACGATAGGTGCACTTGCCTAGGTCGTTTTTAGGAGTAGCTTCCGAGCCATCACAACTCCATGATTTAAGGAAATGTTGTCTCCATTGTCAAACGGTCGAAATTTGTCATTAAACATAGAAATGACCAGGTCGGCCGCGCATAAATAAGATTAGAAAAAGAACACAACAAATTTTACACGGTGACTGGTCCAAGGGGGTCAAATGGTCGCCCACCATGGTGATCGGTCACCCCGACTAGTTTTAGGAGTTCTGCTTTCGCAAAATGCATTCCTGTGTACTTGCCGCTTCTTTGTCGACCGATCGACCTCCTAAATGAAATATTATCCGATTTTTGTCGAAAATAAACCTCAAGAAATACTCCGAAAAATTCGTAAAAATATTTTAAACCGATCGGGAGTATTTAAGACAACATTAGAATATAGTTTTGATGAATTAACACATTAATACAAAATCATCAAAAGTGTTGTCCGATATAAACTCCAATAAATACTCCGAAAAATAGTAAAAATATTTTAGACCAATCGGGAGTATTAGGACAACATTTAGAACATAGTTTCAATGTAAAAACCCATTGACACAAAATCATTGAATGTGTTGTCCAATATTGTCGAAAATAAACTTGAAGAAATACTCCGGAAAATATTAAAACCATTTTAAATCATTTAGAGTATTTGGACAACTGATAAGGGTCTTTTTATGCACGTTTTATGTGTATATTTGAGTAGAATTCGAGTTATTTTATTGTTAGTTTTGTAAATTTTTTATTGTACATAGTTCATATTACTCCGAGGTGCTTTTATTGATGTAGATTGACCATTCGGGGCTAATTTTGGTGAATTTCGGACCATGGATTCATGTCAAAACATACCGGGAGTTTAAGGATGCAAAACGCTCGAAATTCCAAGTCAAACGCGCCATTTCGGGGCCTTTTTGGTCCAACACGGGCAGGGGTGTCGGGCAACACGGTCGTGTTCCGGGAGCTAAAACTCGATTTTTCACACAAAATAGCCTCCGACACGGCCAGGCCGTGTTCCCCAACACGGCCGTGTCCGAGACACGGCCTGGCCGTGTTGGGAAGCACGCCATGTCTCCATGATTCCCTGTGTGATAAAATAGCACGGCCCGGCCGCTTCGGGGCGACACGGCGTGTTCGGCACTTTTCTCGCAACTTTTCCATGCGAAAATTATGGAAAACTCACCTACCAAGCTTTTTGACCACCTTTATACACCTTTAACACCCAATTTTGCCGCAACATGTCCCCATATTCCCTCAATCATCAATTGAGTACAAGAATTTGATAAGTGTATTTTTATGCATGTTTTATGTGTGTATTTGAGTAGAAATTGAGTTATTTTGTTGTTAGTTTCATTAGTTTTTGATTGTACATTGTTTATACTACTGTGGGGTGCTTTTATTGGTGTAGGTTGACCATTCGGGGCTAATTTTGGTGAATTTCGGACCATGGATTCATGTCAAAACATACCGGGAGTTTAAGGATGCAAAACGCTCGAAATTCCAAGCCAAACGCGTCATTTCGGGGCCTTTGGTCCAACACGGGCAGGGTGGTGTCGGACAACACGGCCATGTTGAAGGGGATCAAAAGAGGAGGAAAAATCGCACAAAATGACTCCGAACACGGCCTGGCGTGTCGCATAACACGGCCTGGCCTGGCCGTGTTGCCCGACACGGCCGTGTCGCGTATCCTCGTAAAAATTTGTGCAAAGACGGCCAAGGCCGTCTTTGCCCGACACTGGCGTGTCCGGACCCTTTTTGCAACTTTTCCATGCGAAAATGATGGAAAACTCACCTACCAAGCCTTTTGACCACTTTTATACACCTTTAACACCCAATCTTGCCGCAACATGTCCCCATATTCCTCAATCATCATGTGTATACAATGATTCAACCAACTCAACCATGAATGTGCACACAATGATTCAACTAACAAGCATGGAAATGGGGCATTTGTTAATTTGGTATTTCACAAGATGGTGCTTATAAAAGCCAAGAGTTTGAGTTGGAAAAGAATTCATGTAATATTCATTCATTGATATACATAGAAATCAGATTTTAGGAATGAAAGTTCATATTTTGGAGAGGAGAAACACATATTGTAGTGAGGAAGAGAGTTAGAAGGCTTGGATCACCATGGAGAGGCGCTAAGGCACAAGGATTGAAGATCGCTCGGAGAAGAAGATGAACTCCACCACTTCATCATCATACTTCCAACAGGGGAGTCTTATGTTGGTTTTGGAAGTTTTAACTTCAAGTATTCATGTTGATTTCGAAAGAAACTTCTTGTTTAATTGTTGTTTTCATTCTCAAATCCATCATGAGTTAAATCGCTAGTGTTTGAATGTGATGAACCCTAGAACTTATTTGTGATCATTGGTTTGAATGTTTTAATATATTTTCTTATGTTTTTATGCGAGTCACTTATGTTATGCTTGTTTATTCGAATTGGTATATGCGCAATATTGATTTGAAGTTTATTTTTCACCGGAAATCGAGAGATTCATGGTGAAATAGAACCAACATAAGTGAAAGGAGTTGCATGCAATCCTAGATATAGGGACGACATAAATCTTCCTGATTAGGGTCAAACCTAATATGGGAATTCACAAATCGTTAATGCAATCTTGGGGTTTTAACTAGAAAGAGATTTCAGTTAATCAACTTGAGGTTAGGAGTTTTTCGCCTTGAGAAAGGGTTTAACTTAATTTAGAATGCCTACGGTCCATGAAGCATGAAAATATGTTAAGGGATGGTTAAAACTTAAGGGTTATGGTTGTATTTATTTTGGTAAAATCACAAAGACGTTCTAGAGGGATTCACATTCAAGCACATTTATATCCAACATCTTCCAATCCGAAAGTGTATCCGATATCTTTCGTGTTCTTAGTTGCCTCTTCCACTTTTATTTGCTTTTGTTTTATTTTTATTTTGCAACAAACTATTTGACGAATTTGTAGGCTAGATAATAAAAAGACGGTAATTACTAGTAATCATAGTCCTCGTGGGAATGACACTCGATACTCGCTAGCTTGCTATAAACGATATAAACGTGCACTTGCCTAGGCAGCCGTTTTAGGAGTAACTTCCGAGCCATCAAGTTTTTGGCGCCGTTCTCGGGGATTGTGATATTAGGAACACCTTATTTTTATTAATCTAGTCATTTTTTTTTCTTTCTTTAATTATTTTCTTTTTTTTTGTTTGGGCGGAAACTGAAACTCGTCGCGGATCGTGAAACTTTACTTGGTAATATTGTGACCAATCCGCGCGACAAACCTCCACAATAAGGTGATGTAGTCCAGCTATACGACTATAAATAAAGCGCTGATCGGGAGGCAACCCGATAGTTCGTTGTTTTCTATTTTTTTTTATTAAGTAATAGGTTGTTAGGGAGTCATGAGTCAATAATTGGATGTATGGTGGGTGTTGGTATCACCTCTATCTTACTTGAGAAAATTTGAGCTTTCATGGTATTCGAGTTTTTGTTGCAAATTCTTATTAGGTATGCATATGCCCGTGAAGACCCAAGATTGAACAACCCAATGATCTCTCCAAATCGATTTCACTCTCGCAGTAAGGTCGTTTCTTTCCTTTTTTTTTTCTTTTCTTTTTAGTTTGTTGTTTTTGTGTGTTTTTGTTTGTATGTTCATCTCTTTCTTTCACATTGAGGACAATGTGAATCTTTAAGTTGGAGGTGGATGTGATTGCATGCTTGTTAGAATTTTTCTTTGGAATGCTTGTGTGTTTGCTATTTATTTTGAATTTTTTTGGAAGATATGATTTTTCAAGGAAACAAATTGAATATTTGTTAGTCAATAACTTGGCCCAATTACGCATAAATTAGCTTTATAATTTGTATTTTTAAATGCAAAGAAATTGATTGTCTTGAATAGATTGACATGGATGTGGGTTGAATTTAGACGAGACTTCTAACACTACGATACTTGATTTGTTAAGACATATGTGACGATTCTTAGCGCTATAAAAGTCCGAGAACTCATGATTTAGTAGTGGTTAACTAGTTGTTAAACCAAGCTTGTAAAAAAATGAAGAAAAAAAAACGGACCAATCGAGGTTATACTCCTCTATTTGTTGTTGCTTAGTAACTAGGAGCATTCATGAGCCCCATGTTTGTCTTTTTACGTAAAACTACGACACTAATATGAGTATGGGAAACCACCCTAGGAGTGTTTGAACAGAAATTCAAAATATAAACCTAGTGGAAGCATGCCTCGGGAGGTCCCAAAAAAAAAAAAAAAAAAAAAAAAAAAAGAAAAAAAAGTGGAGAATGAATACTCCTTGACTTCTCATTCCAATAAAGTTCAAGAAGCTTGGTTATATGACTAGTAGGCTAACTACAATGATCTATTGAATTCTTATATTTTCATGGTGTTACTGAATTGAAGTTATTCATAACTATCAGTATCTGTGGAGTGATGATTTCAAGTCTGGATAATGCCTACTGATATTACGGTCTTTCTTGACAGTCGATCGCTTTGCAAAATTATGTTTTTACTTAATGGCTAATTTGTGTTGAGAAGGCTACGAATTTGACTACTTATATTCAAAGTGTTGAGAAAAATATATTCATTGTGTGTTGTGATGTATTGAATCCCTCATTATGGTTTTATGTTTTGCTTGAGGACAAGCAAAGTTCAAAGTTGGAAGTGGTTTGATAAGTGTATTTTTATGCATGTTTTATGTGTGTATTTGAGTAGAAATTGAGTTATTTTGTTGTTAGTTTCATTAGTTTTTGATTGTACATTGTTTATACTATCGTGGGGTGCTTTTATTGGTGTAGGTTGACCATTCGGGGCTAATTTTGGTGAATTTCGGACCATGGATTCATGTCAAAACATACCGGGAGTTTAAGGATGCAAAACGCTCGAAATTCCAAGCCAAACGCGTCATTTCGGGCCTTTTTGGTCCAACACGGGCGGGGTGTCGGACAACACGGCCATGTTGAAGGGGATCAAAAGAGGAGGAAAAATCGCACAAAATGCAGACCGAACACGGCCTGGCCGTGTTGCTCGACACGGCCGTGTCGCGTATCCTCGAAAAAATTTGTGCAGGCAAAGACGGCCTGGCCGTCTTTGCCGACACGCGTGTCCGGGACCCTTTTTGCAACTTTTCCATGCGAAAATGATGGAAAACTCACCTACCAAGCCTTTTGACCACTTTTATACACCTTTAACACCCAATCTTGCTGCAACATGTCCCCATATTCCCTCAATCATCATGTGTATACAATGATTCAACCAACTCAACCATGAATGTGCACACAATGATTCAACTAACAAGCATGGAAATGGGGCATTTGTTAATATGGTATTTCACAAGATGGTGCTTATAAAAGCCAAGAGTTTGAGTTGGAAAAGAATTCATGTAATATTCATTCATTGATATACAAAGAAATCAGATTTTAGGAATGAAAGTTCATATTTTGGAGAGGAGAAACACATATTGTAGTGAGGAAGAGAGTTAGAAGGCTTGGATCACCATGGAGAGGCGCTAAGGCACAAGGATTGAAGATCGCTCGGAGAAGAAGATGAACTCCACCACTTCATCATCATACTTCCAACAGGGGAGTCTTATGTTGGTTTTGGAAGTTTTAACTTCAAGTATTCATGTTGATTTCGAAAGAAACTTCTTGTTTAATTGTTGTTTTCATTCTCAAATCCATCATGAGTTAAATCGCTAGTGTTTGAATGTGATGAACCCTAGAACTTATTTGTGATCATTGGTTTGAATGTTTTAATATATTTTCTTATGTTTTTATGCGAGTCACTTATGTTATGCTTGTTTATTCGAATTGGTATATGCGCAATATTGATTTGAAGTTTATTTTTCACCGGAAATCGAGAGATTCATGGTGAAATAGAACCAACATAAGTGAAAGGAGTTGCATGCAATCCTAGATATAGACGACATAAATCTTCCTGATTAGGGTCAAACCTAATATGGGAATTCACAAATCGTTAATGCAATCTTGGGGTTTTAACTAGAAAGAGATTTCAGATTAATCAACTTGAGGTTAGGAGTTTTTCGCCTTGAGAAAGGGTTTAACTTAATTTAGGAATGCCTACGGTCCATGAAGCATGAAAATATGTTAAGGGATGGTTAAAACTTAAGGGTTATGGTTGTATTTATTTTGGTAAAATCACAAAGACGTTCTAGAGGGATTCACATTCAAACACATTTATATCCAACATCTTCCAATCCGAGTGTATCGATATCTTTCGTGTTCTTAGTTGCCTCTTCCACTTTTATTTGCTTTTGTTTTATTTTTATTTTGCAACAAACTATTTGACGAATTTGTAGGCTAGATAATAAAAAGACGGTAATTACTAGTAATCATAGTCCTCGTGGGAATGACACTGATACTCGCTTAGCTTTGCTATAAACGATAGGTGCACTTGCCTGGTCGTTTTTAGGAGTAGCTTCCGAGCCATCGAATTCACCAACCAACAATGAAAATGGAGGCAATTGTTTAACAAAAGAGAGTACTATCAATGTATTGGTTGCCTATAAAAGCCAAGGGTTGAAGTTGGGAGAGGCATTCATTAGATACTCATGAAATATTCATTGTATTCATTTCATTAAGTAGAATTGGGATCAAGAGGTCTTAGAGGAGAAAGTTTGGGGCAATATTGGAGAACAAGGCTTGGAGCAACATCATCAATCAAGAAAGAAGTCAATTGAGATTTTGAGAAAGATAAGTACACCATGTCTACAATACTTAAATCTTCTTGTGTAATTTATTCTTTGGTCAAAATCATGTGTAGCTAAACTCATAGTGTTTGAATGTAATGAACTCTAGAATGGATTTGTGATTAAGGTGTGTATGTTTTTAATAAAATCTTCATATTTTGTGTGATTCACTTATATTATGCTTCGTTCATTCGAATTGATATATGCACAATATTGATTTGAAGTTTATTTTTCATCCTGGGAAATCGAGAGATTCATGGTGAAATAGAACCTATATAAGTGAAAAGAGTTGCATGCAATCCTAGATATGGGACGACATAAATCTTCCGGATTATGGTCAAACCTAATATGGGAATTCACAAATCGTTATAATGTCTTTTGTCTTGGGGTTTTAACTAGAAAGAGATTTCGTTAATCAACTTGAGATTAGAAGTTTTTCGCCTTGAGAAAGGGTTTAACTTAAATTGGGAATTTCTACGGTCCACAAGACATGAGATTTTATTAAAAGAGGTTGGTTTTTGCTTAAGGGCTTACGGTTGTATTTTTAACTTGTCAAATCACAAAAACATTCTAGAGGGATTTACATTCAAACACATTTCTATCTCTTGATTTCTTATTTTACAAATCTTCTTTCATTTTTACAATTTGCATTTTGATAATTTAGATTCTTTATTTTTCTTTTTCATCAAACAAAACTCGAAATTGTTAGATTAAATAACAAAAAGACGGTAATTATTAGTACTTACAATCCTCGTGGGAATGACACTCGGTACTCAATAATCTATACTATAAAATGATAGGTGCACTTGCCTACGGTTTTAAAGGTAGCTTTTGAGCCATCAAGTTTTTGGCGCCGTTGCCGGGGATTGTAATATTAAGAACGCTTTATTTTTGTTAATTTAATCATTTTTTTACCATTATCTTTCTTTTTACCTATCTTTGTAAGTCTTAGTTTATACTTATCCTCTTTGTTTACCGCAGTTGTATGCCTACTCGTCGCCGAATTTGGAAGCACGACACCGCCGTAGTATAATACGAGAGAAAGTACTAACACATACCACGAAGAGGATACTAACGAAAGTAAAGATTTCGTCATGGAGGATGAACAAAGAACTATGTATGACTATGCCAAACTATCCATGGACGACACGTCATCTAGCATCGTAAGGCCCATTTGTTGCCGCCAATAATTTTGAAATCAAACCGAATGTCATTCAAATGGTGCAACAATTGCTCAATTCGACGGCTACCAGGCATTTAAGATCCGAATAATCATATTCAAAATCAATGGGGTCTCGATGATGCCATCCGTTACGCCTATTCCCATTTACTCTTCTGGGATTCGGGCTAAACAATGGCTAAATACTTTGCCAAAGGAACGATTAAACGTGGAACATCATGGCGAAAAGTTCCTTTTGAAATATTTTCCACCGCCAAATCGCACGATTGAGGAATGAAATCTCTTCATTCACTCAAGAAGATGACGAGACCTTGTACGACACTTGGGAGAGATTCAAAGAATTGTTGCGAAATGCCCACATCATGGTCTTCCTATTTGGATGCAAGTCCAAACATTTTACAATGGGCTACTCGACAACAAGGCAATGATTGATGCGGCGGCGGGGAACTTTGAACAATAAAACACCGGAAGCCGCCAAGATCGATAGAGGGAATGGCCATGAATGGCTATCAATGGCAATCCGTCGAGAGTAAACCTAATGAACAAAGGGTGTTTATAATGCGGATGCAAAGGTTTACACTAGCGCACATGTCGGCTTTGACCCAAAAGATCGACGATCTAGCGGCTCTAAACCACCACCACCGCATGTTTTATCTTGTGAAACTTGCGGAGGATTGCATAATCATCGGATCGCCACACACAATACCTCAAGTGAATAGGCTAATTACGTTGGGAATCAAGCGCGAAATTACCCAAGTAATCCTTACAAAGAACACATATAATCTTGGGTGGAGACAACATCCTAATTTCGGTTGGGGAAACCAAGGCCAACCACGACCTAATCCCAATCTTGATCTACACACGTCTCCCCGGATTTCATCAAATCAAGGTAAGCCTAACTTGGAAGATCTTATAACAAAGTTTTTGCAATCAACAGATACCCAATTCCAAAGGTGGAAACATCCTTGAGAAATCAAGAGGCATCTATCTATAATCTGGAAAATCAAATAGGCCGATTGCGAAGATGATTTCCGAAAGGCCACAAGGTAGTTTGCCGGGTAATACCGAGCCAAACCTAAGGGAGCACGTAAAGGCAATCACCATCGAGTTTTCCACATGAGCATGATTATGCCAATGCCGCCATGCGAAATACGTGGAGGATGACATGCCCAAAGAAAAGCTCATGAAAAAAGAGATTGCGTAGAATACAAGCCCAAGATCCCTTACTAGTCTAACCTAGGAGAAGATAGAAGGGAAGACAAATTTGGTAAGTACTTGATTCTTTCAAACAATTACATGCCAATATTCCATTTGTTGACCCTCATTCAAAGCATGTTAGGAATCTTAATGACACCATTCCTAGTGTAAATAAGCTTAATAAATTATCAAATGTGCAATTGAATGATAAATGTCCTTCCAATGAACTACCACAAAAATTTAATGATCCAGAAGCTTTATTATCCCTTGCACAATTGATGGTTTATCTCATGATAGGGCACTAGCCGACTTGGGAGCTAGTATCAACGTGATGTCTTATGAAACATTCAAGCATGCGGAATTAAGTGAACTTAAACCTATTAGGATGGACATTCAATTAGCCGATAAATCGATTAAACATCCTAGAGGTATTGTTAAAGATGTGCAAGTTAAGATTGATAAATTCATATTCCCATTGATTTTATTATTCTTGACATGCATGATGATATAGAAGTTCCCTTAATTCTAGGGCGTCCCTTTTTGGCTCTTTGCTAAATCTCTCATTGATGTGCATGATGGAAAGCTTACTTTGAGAGTAGGGGTGAACAAGTTATCTTTAAAATTCCTTTGAGAAATCCTATAAATGATACTTATTTTCCTATAAACTTGATTGAGACAAGGATAAATGATTCTTTTGCTTGATATGTCTTCTAATAAATCCTTGAAAGTATGTGATGTTCAATGTGCAAAAGTTTCCACAGATAAATCCCATTTTGAGAATAACATGCGAGAAAAATAGGACCATGAAGGTCAATTGTTCGAAAATCGATACGGGTGGCGATGTTCAAAGAGATAAAAATTTTCATAAGTTCAAGGCTCCGCCCGATTAAATCTTCACATTTAGGTGAAATGGTCCAATATATGACGTTAAAGAAGCTATCCCGGAGGCAACCCGATGTTTGCGTGCAATTGTTTTCATTCATTTTTATTTTTTTTTATTTTATTTTCTTTCAAAATAATCACAAGTCCTTAGAGTCATTTTCAAATCAAAAAAAAAAAAAAAAAAAACTCTTGAACATCTTCTTGGTTGTCCTAATTGGGAATATTTGAGATTTCACGGTATTCGAGTTGTGTGTTGCTTAACTTTGATTAGGTATGAAGATGCCGTTGAATGTCCCGCACCAAAACAACCCAATGATCGCTCAACACCGATTCCACTATTGTAGTAAGGTCGTATTTTTCTTTTTCCACTTCTTTTATATCATTCTAGTTTCTTTGCTTTTTTTTTTGAGTGTGTTGTGTGTGTTTGTCCATTTCTTTCTTTCACATTGAGGACAATGTGAATCATAAAGTTGGAGGTGGGTACAATAACATTTTCGAATGCTTGTGTGTTTGTTTTCAAAAGATGTGATTTTTTTGTAATAAATTAAATGTTTGCTAGTCAATAACTTGGCCCAATTATACCTATATTAACTTGTTAATTTGTGTTTTCAGTGTGAAGCAATTGATTGTCTAGGATAGATTGACGCGTGGATGCGGGCTAAATTTTGACGAGATTTTCAACACCATAAATACTTGATGTGTTAAGGCATATACGACGATACTTAGTGCTATGAACTTCCGAGAACTCATGATTTAGTAGTGGTTAACTAGTTGTTAAACCAAGCTTGTGAATAAAAAAAAAGAGAAAAAAAAAATAAAAAAAAAATGAAGAAAACAAAAAACGGACCAATCGAGGTTATACTCCTCTTATTTGTTGTTGCTTAGTAACTAGGAGCATTCATGAGCCCCATGTTTGTCTTTTACGTAAAACGGCGACACGAATATGAGTATGGAAAACCACCCTAGGAGTGTTTGAACAGAAATTCAAAATATAAACCTAGTGGAAGCATGTCTCGAAAGGTCCCAAAAAAAAAAAAAAAAAAAAAGAACGAAAAAAGAGAGAATGAATACTCATTGACTTCTCATTCCAATAAAGTTCAAGAAGCTTGGTTATATGACTAGTAAGCTAACCGCAATGATCTATTGAATTCTTGTATTTTCATGGCGTTATTGAATTGAAGTTGTTCATAACTATCGATTTGTGGAGTGATGATTTCAAGTATGAATAATGCTGCCGATATTACTGATCTTTCTTGACATCGATCGTTTTACAAAACTATGTTTTTACTTAATGGTTAATTCGGGTTGAGAAGGCCAAGAAATTGACTACTTATGTTCAATATGTTGAAAAAAAAATCATCTTTGTATGTTGTGATTTATTGAATCCATCTTTTTGATATAATGTTTTGCTTGCGACAAGCAAAGTTCAAAGTTGGAGGTGGTTTGATAAGGGTCTTTTTTATGCACGTTTTATGTGTATATTTGAGTAGAATTCGAGTTATTTTATTGTTAGTTTTGTAAATTTTTGATTGTACATAGTTCATATTACTCCGAGGTGCTTTTATTGATGTAGATTGACCATTCGGGACTAATTTTGGTGAATTTCGGACCATGGATTCATGTCAAAACATACCGGGAGTTTAAGGATGCAAAAACGCTCGGAATTCCAAGCCAAACGCGTCATTTCGGGGCCTTTTTGGTCCAACACGGGCGGGGTGTCGGGCAACACGGTCGTGTTCGCGGAGCTAAAAACTCAAATTTTTCACACAAAATGACCTCTCCGACACGGCCAGGCCGTGTTCCCAACACTGGCCGTGTCCGGAGACACGCGGCCGGCGTGTTGGGAAGCACGGCCATGTCTCCCGATTCCCCTGTGTGATAAAACAAAGACGGCCCGGCCGTTAAAGGGCGACACGGCGTGTTCGGGCACTTTTCTCGCAACTTTTCCATGCGAAAATTATGGAAAACTCACCTACCAAGCTTTTTGACCACTTTTATACACCTTTAACACCCAATTTTGTCGCAACATGTCCCCATATTCCCTCAATCATCAATTGAGTACAAGAATTCACCAACCAACAATGAAAATGGAGGCAATTGTTTAACAAAAGAGAGTACTATCAATGTATTGGTTGCCTATAAAAGCCAAGGGTTGAAGTTGGGAGAGGCATTCATTAGATACTCGGAAATATTCATTGTATTCATTTCATTAAGTAGAATTGGGATCAAGGGGTCTTAGAGGAGAAAGTTTGGGGCAATATTGGAGAACAAGGCTTGGAGCAACATCATCAATCAAGAAAGAAGTCAATTGAGATTTTGAGAAAGATAAGTACACCATGTCTACAATACTTAAATCTTCTTGTGTAATTTATTCTTTGGTCAAAATCATATGTAGCTAAACTCATAGTGTTTGAGTGTAATGAACTCTAGAATGGATTTGTGATTAAGGTGTGTATGTTTTTAATAAAATCTTCATATTTTGTGTGATTCACTTATATTATGCTTCGTTCATTCGAATTGATATATGCGCAATATTGATTTGAAGTTTATTTTTCATCCGGAAATCGAGATTCATGGTGAAATATAACCTATATAAGTGAAAAGAGTTGCATGCAATCCTAGATATAGGGCGACATAAATCTTCCGGATTAGGTCAAACCTAATATGGGAATTCACAAATCGTTATAATGTTGTCTTGGGGTTTTAACTAGAAAGAGATTTCATTAATCAACTTGAGATTAGAAGTTTTTCGCCTTGAGAAAGGGTTTAACTTAAATTGGGAATTTCTACGGTCCACAAGACATGAGATTTTATTAAAAGAGATTGGTTTTTGCTTAAGGCTTACGATTGTATTTTTAACTTGTCAAATCACAAAAACATTCTAGAGGGATTTACATTCAAACACATTTCTATCTCTTGATTTCTTATTTTACAAATCTTCTTTCATTTTTACAATTTGCATTTTGATAATTTAGATTCTTTATTTTTCTTTTTCATCAAACAAAACTCTGAAAATTGTTGGATTAAATAACAAAAGGACGGTAATTATTAGTACTTACAATCCTCGTGGGAATGACACTCCTGTCAATAATCTATACTATAAAACGATAGTGCATTTGCCTATGGTTTCAAAGGTAGCTTTTGAGCCATAAACAACCTTTAAAAACATTGTTTTGGTATAAAAACAAAATCATCAAAATCATGATAAAACCATTTATCAAACAAGGGGCCCATAAAGTCGATCCCCCACACATCAAAGAGCTCGACCTCCATCACATTGGTCATGGACATCTCATGTCGTCTCGAGATGTTCCCCATTCGCTGGCACCTATCAAACTGCTGCACATATAGATAACAATCATTAGATAACATATGCCAATATAAACCACTTTGCAATACCTTTGCCGCCGTACGTGTCTGACCGAAGTATCCCCCGGAAGGTGAAGAATGGCACTGTTGTAGAACTCTCTCCCACTCTTCTTGAGGCACACATCGTCGAATGATGGTGTCTGCGCACCTCTTAAAGAGCAAGGGGTCATCCCACATGTAGAACTTGACATCATGGAGGACTTTCTTCTTTTGATAAGATGATAAATCCGGAGGCAAGACCCCTGCAACCAAATAATTAACAAAATCTGCATACCATGGGAATTTAGCTTGTAACATCAGAAGTTGCTCATCGGGGAACTCCTCCTTAATTGCCTCCGTGCCTTCTTTCTCCTTCTTCTTGTATTCCAGTCTGGACAAGTGATCGGCTACTACATTCTCGCAACCCTTTCTATCCCAAATCTCCACATCAAATTCTTGTAACAAGAGAATCCACCGAATCGTCTCGGTTTGGCATCCTTCTTATCGAATAGATATTTGATCGTCGCGTGGTCGGTGTGGAATATCGTCTTAGTTCCAATCAAGTAAGATCGAACTTATCGAATGCAAACACGATTGCCAACATTTCCTTCTCGGTGGTGGTGTAGTTTTGTTGGCCGTCTAACTTCTTCTCGCCGCATAGTAGATGGCTCAACATCTTGTCTATTTTCTAACCCAAAACAGCCCCAATTGCAAAGTCTCCGGCATCACACATTAACTCGAAGGGCTTACTCCAATTGAACTACTAGAATTGGTGTTGTCACTAAAGCCTTCTTCTTCGAATCTCAAAAGCCCGCAAACAATCATCGAAAAATTGAAAGCAATATCTTTTTCCAATAACTCGACTTAAAGGTTTAGTGATTTTAGAAAAAATCACGGATAAACCTTCTCAGAGAATCCGGCATGCTCCAAAAAGCTTCTAATGGCCTTCTCGTTTGTTGGAGGTGGGAGTTTCTCAATTACAACGACCTTCGCTCTATCAACTTCCAAACCTGCAGAAGAGACTCGGTGGCCTAAAACAATGCCATCACGTACCATGAAATGGCACTTTTCCCAATTTAAAACAAGGCTTAGTCTCCTCGCATCTCTCGCAAAACTAGTGAAAGGTTATCCAAGCAATGATCATATGAGTCTCTAAACACAAAAATCATCCATAAAGACCTCCATTATTTTCTCAATGAAATCATGAAAGATAGCCATCATGCATCGCTGAAAAGTTGCGGGTGGGTTACATAGTCCGAATGGCATTCTGCGAAATGCAAATGTACCATAAGAGCATGTAAAGGTCGTCTTCTCTTGGTCCTCAGGGGAAATCATGATCTGATTATACCCGGAATAACCATCGAGAAAACAATAGTAATCATATCCCACCAAACGATCAAGCATCATATCAATAAAGGGAAGGGAAAAGTGATCTTTTCGAGTAGCATCATTTAACTTCCTATAATCAATGCCAATACGCCATCCAGTAACTACTCTAGTTGCAATAAGCTCATCACTTTCGTTTCTAACTACCGTCATCCCCCCTTTCATCGGTAACACTTGGCACTTGCACCGGACTTACCCATGAACTGTCAGAAATAGCATATATAATTCCAAAGATCTAACCATTTTATAACTTATTTTCTAATGACTTCTTGCATTATAGGGTTTAATCTTCTTTAATTTTGCACCGAAGGTTTATAGACTTCTTATGCATTACAATCGATGGACTGATGCCTTTCAAATCAGAGATTGACCAACCTATCGCCGACTTATATTTTTTTAACACCCTAAGCAATTTATCGAGTTGAACTAAAGTTAAAAGAGATGATACGATTATCGAACTCGTGTTATTTGCTCCAAGGAATGCATATTTGAGATGCTCGGACAAGGGTTTGAGTTCTGGATTCGAAGTGGCCTCCTCGGATGGACGTACGGGTTGCCCATGCTCAGGGGCACGGGCCGTGCCGTCTTCAAATTTTTCGTTATTTCTCTCGACCTCAAGCACGGGATGCCCGTGCTCAGAGGCACGGGCCATGCCGTCTTCAGACTTTCCAGATTTTTCTTCGATCCTAGGCACGGGTCGTGCTGTCGTCGACTTTTCCATCTTTTCTTTTGGCTATGAGCACGACTTGGGCGTGCTCTAGAGCACGGGTCATGCGCCCCAGTAAAATGAACTCCCGCACATTTTTCTGCGTGTGCGCGCCTCTTGCGCTCCTCGGTATTTCCTACATATTATCTAAAGCACAAACGCAATCATACAAGTCTTGGTTATCAAAATCAATCGTCATATTTGATGTTGAACACGAATGTGTCAAACCAAACTCTAAATTATCCCTAAACAATGTATGATCCGCATACTCATCAATGCAAGATTCAACTACATCAATGAAATTACAATGCTCAACACCATCATGAAATTGAAGTGCCTTATAGATAGTAAATAAAACATGTTTATCATTAACTCGTAATGTGAGCTCTCCCTTTTGCACATCTATTAAGGCCTTCCCCGTAGCTAGGAATGGACGCCCAAGTATCAAAGAGACGTCTTTATCCTCCTCCATATCCAGTACTAAAAAGTCCACAGAGAATATGAATTTATCTACTTTGACAAGCACATCCTCGGTGATTCCCTTTGGATACATGAGTGAATGGTCTGCGAGTTGTAAGGTGACCGTAGATGGCTTCACCTCTCCCAATCCAAGTTGCCTGAAAATAGACAAAGGCATCAAGTTAATATTCGCTCCTAAATCACATAGTGTTTTCTTAAAGAAAACATCACCAATAGCACAAGGGATAGTGAAACTCCCCGGATCTTTTAATTTCCGTGGTAGTTTTCTTTGGATTATTGCACTGCACTCTTCTGTCAGATTGATTGTCTCGAAACAAGTCATCTTTCGCTTATTTGACATAACATCCTTCAAAAATTTAGCATAATTGGGCATCTGCTCCAATGCGTCTGCAAAAGGAATGTTAATATGCAGTTTCTTAAAAATATCCAAAAATTTAGCAAATTGCGCATCTAACTTTTTCTTTTGAAAATGTTGGGGAAAAGGAAGGGGAACATTAAGTTTAGAGATATCAGGGTTAGATGAATATTTAAGCTTCTCAGCCCCTTTTTGTTCAGCACGATGATCCTCAATTCCTTTATCGGCCTCAATTCGCCATTTGCTTCAGTTTATGCATCTCCTGGCATGTCGATCGCGGCTTCAGCAGGGAGCATGGGCGGGTCATGTGGTGGCGCATGGGTTGTGCTCCCCTGCGACTGTTCAACGATTTCTGGTATTTTCAGTCCCTCGTATTCCGTTCCACTCCTCAGACGAATGGCTTTACACTGCTCCTTTGGATTAACTTCAGTGTTGCTTGGAAATTGGCCTTTCTAATGCTGCCCACTAATAATTGTAGCTAATTGGCCAATTTGGGTTTCAAGATTTTTCATTTGGGACCCCATAGTGTTGGCCAATTGTGTGACATGGTTTTCGATTTTATCCATCTTTGTCTCATCCTTGTTGAATATGTTCCTCGTCTCACTCATAAACGAGGTGAACATATCCTCCATGGTTGGCTTAGGCTCTGCAGTAATGACACCATTTGTCACATTAAACCCCTGTGGTGGTTGCATCACGTTCTTCGTGTTTGCGTAGGATAAGTTCTCGTGGTTCCTCAAGCCCAGATGGTAGTGGGTAGGAGCTTGATTGTTCCGGAAATTGTTGAAATTCCGGTTATTCACATAATTTGCCTCCTCTATCAGATCTAGAAGAGCTTCCCCATTATTCGCACCCGCGTTTCCCTCACTTGCCTTTGTCAAAGCACTCAATTGGTTTGTCAATACGACCATCTGGGCTGTTAACTCTTTAATTGAGTTTGAATCAGAAACTTCGGCTACCCTTTTCACATTAGTCCTTTCGGAGGGCCACCGATAGCTATTCATGGCCATCTCCTCCAAAGAAGTTGAATGCATCCTCCTGAAACCTTGCAAGTAGAGCGCCCCCTGCAAAGATCCACAAACGATCTAGTCACCCCATCAACCCATTGTAAAAGAAAAGAGTCATGATCTTCGAAATTCGTCTGCAGGCACCTCTCAACAAATCCCGGAATCTCTCCCAAGCCTCATACAAAGGCTCATAGTCAAACCGCTGAATTGAGTGATCTCACTTTTGAGCTGTAGTGTCTTGCTTGGTGGGAAATATTTAAACAAGAACCTCCGACTCAACTCATCCCAATTGTTCACACCCCCCGAGTTAGGGTGCCTAGCTAGTTCCCAGCCTTATCCCTTAAAGAGAAAGGGAATAGGCAAAGACGTATAGCATCATCAGTCACCCCATTCATCTTGATAGTATTGCAAATCTATATGAAATTCGCAAGATGAGAGTTGGGATCCTCAGATGGGAAACCCCCAAACTGATTCTACTGCACCATCGAGATCAGTGCTGGCTTCAGCTGAAAGTTATTCGCATTGATTGGGACATTGGCAATTCCACCATAGTTGCAATTGATTGGGCGAAAGTAATCGCGAATCACCTTTTGTTGGGCCGCCGAGCCACCGAACCTCTGGTATTGGTAACTCGACATTGACCCTTCTGGCCCGGTTATTACCTTCGTTAGTTATTGCCTCTGTTGTTACCTTCTACGTTTGCCATAGTCTGTCCCTGCTATCTTTCTGCCGTTTGGTAGCCGCACTATTTTGCCTAGCAAAAGCCTCAACCTCCGATATGAACGGTGTTAATTCTCCTTGCTTCGAGCGTGTGTTCATGCACTACCTGAACCAACTAAAGAAAACAAGTCAAACACAGTAGAAGTAAAATTAAACAACAAAATAAAAAGAAAGAAAAAATGTCTAAATTAAAAATAATTCTATTTATCGCAATATTAGTACTAAAAATTTAATTAGTCCCCAGCAACGGCGCCAAAAACTTGTTCGCCTTATTTTTTAGCTTCACCGCAAGTGTACGGTGCAGTTTATAGAATAGAGTTAGCAAGGTCGAATCCAAAGGGACTAATAAATTAATATACTAAGTATTGGATTACAATAGCCTTATTTTTATCGAGCCTATCGAAATTGAGATGGATTGGTTTAATTAAAACTAAAGCAGAAATTATCCTAGAATAACAAATCAAAGAGTGGATTAAAAGACCAAGTATGAAATAATGGATTCCTAGGTTGTGGTTTCAGTTAATATCCCTTTTTATTATCAGATTAATCAAACCAAAGTTAAATGCATTATTCTCTATAGACCAATCACAAAAGTAATTTACCCTCTCTCTCGAGATGCATATAAAAGCATTGATTGGAATATCTATGCTAGCATCTCTACTCAACATGAGATATCCAACTCCCAAAAGATCAAAAGATTAAAAGGCCTCACGAATATTCACAGACTTCTCAATCATGCAAGTTATTCATGTCAAGTACTCATAGATCTAATATTGAAACTCATCTGTTCGAATTATGAATCAATATATCAAAACAAGTTAAACCAATAGCTTTTTGATAAAGCAAGAATTAAAGCAAAGTACTAGAATAGAGTTGGAAAACATTAACTTTGATTGCAATGAATCATCAAACAAAATTATCCATTAACCTACTCCCAAACCCGGGAATCACAAGAAGTTTAGCTAAACATAGAAAACAAATAATTCATAGACAAATTATCCATGTTCATGTGTACTAATTGAATGATAAAAATACTATGGAGTGAGTGAACTCGGGGATGATGACGATCTCTCGATCTATCTTCAATCCTCAAAGGTGTGGTTGCGGTCTTGATCGATCTCTCCGAATCTCCGGTGGAAAATTGCTCTTTTCTCTCCTTTCTAGGGCAAAAATCAGTGTGTCCTTGTTTGTGGCCGCCCCGTGTCTATTTGTACTTCGTTTGGGTCGAAACCTAGTTGAAAACGAGTCAAACTCTGTTTTTTCCTGAAGAGGAGCACGGGCCGTGCAGTATGGCATGCCTAGCCCGTGCTGGTAGCCGCAAGATTTGTCCAACTCACAGAAAAGAGCACGGGCCATGCTGTATGGCACGACCAGGCCGTGCTCTATGTCGAACCTTGATCCTTCAGTTATAGGTTGAGCATGGGTTGTGCTAGGGAGCACGCCCAGCCCGTGCTCACCTGTAACAACTCGTACTCGGCTGTTTTCTTCCATTTTTCGCACGGTTCGTCTGACTTCTTCTCGACTTGACTCCAAACTTCGTACTTCACATCAAATATTGGCGATTGCAATACTCCGAATTGTTGCCAAAATGCTACAATTATCGATAAATTCCTACAAAACGAGCAAAGCGTAATCCTTTTCCACAAAATAGGAATACAACCCTATTTACTCATATAATGCACGCATATCAACACATTCTAGCCAAGATTAAGTCCAAAATACATGTCAATCAACATTCAATCGGCAGTCTTAGACAATATATAATTTATAATTCTTGCCAATCAATTTGGATTATAAAATTTCCTCTCCTTAGAGAGAAGAATAAAAATTCATATCAGTTGGGAGAAATTTATTACTTTTAGTGTCTCTCAGAGACTAACATAGTATGAAATAAACTTATAAACATGAAAAATACTAACACATATGAATAATACAAAATCTCAAAGGACTACATAAATGAAAATATTCTCACAGACTAAGATGTACACTATATGGACAAGAAAACCATGAAAAGTTTCCAACTCTCATAAGGAAAACACTTATAGGGGAATTATAATTTATAACCCCTAAGTTACGGATTGCTAAACAATATATGTCCCTCAATAAAACCATTATAAAGGCACACAAAAAACCTACATTTAAAAGCGAGAAAAATGTCCAAGCCGAGGTGCACTAGACTCGCTTCCAAAGAAAGTCGGTGGAGAAAACTGATCCTCGGCCAAAATCACGCCCATATGCAACCAAGGCATGAACACGAGACTCACACCATATAGCGACCCAAAACATCTCTCGGTCGCGAGATTGGTTGAGGGAGATCGACCATCAATCGAGTGAGAACTAGCAGGTCTCTCGCTTGCGGACGTGTAAGTGAGCCTAGTTGCAAAGTCGAGGATATCCATTGGTAGGACGAGAGAGGCACATGCCTCTTCTAGGCTAGCTTCCTTCATTCCCCGTATGAGAATTTCTCATCTCAATTTCATATAAACTTTATCATGCAGTCAACATTATATATTTTATTCCCAAAGAATGCTCGTTATGAATAATAATTTAGAAAATCTTGAAAAAAAAGCCTTCGAAAATTCCACTCTCATCTAGGAATATCTCCCAAGGATAAGGAAACGTTTCATTATCTCCAAAAAACTAAGTCCCGAATAGTTGATCCTCGAGAAATCGTAAATTTCGCATTGCTATGTTCCACTTTGCAACCCAAAAGTTGGAGGGGTTAAATTGCGGGTATTTTTTTAATTATTACTTATTTCATTTTTTAATTACAACATTTGTTTGTAGCTGCTAATCACGACTTAACAGGTTATTCCCAATTATATTTAGATTGTTAACCCACAATGCGCATCGACTCATTAAACAATGGATTAAGGCTTAAAGTCCCAAGTATAAGTACCTCATCATATGTCAGTTACGAGGTACACGATTTTTTACGCAATTTACTCTATGTTATAGACCGTTTGGATTTATTCTAAAAGTCACAGTTAACTTAAGTATCAGAGGGGCTTCCCGAGATATTTCTTACGATTTGTTCGTGTTGCAGACTGAATCCTAACTAAAAAATTTGTTACTCCGAAATTGCTATGTGGAGCTCGTTGAAGCTCTGAGTGATCCTGCTGGTTTTTGCAGCATCAATACGAAATAATTATCTTCTCGAAAAAATTTGGTAACATTGCACTGATTTGCGAATGTGAATCGAATCTTAACTATTAAACAAAAATATACTCAATTTTACTTTAAAAAATAATAATACTCAACTTTGATCTTTATGATTAATAAATACCACGTGAACATTCTATGCATAAATTATGAAACATATTTAATAACATTTGAGGAATTGCACACAATATTTTGTTATTTCGTTTAGTTGATAATAAAAATATTGAAATATCACATACTTACAAAGCATGTAAATATTGAGAAAAAAAATAGGACCCAAATGTGACAAAAGGGTAGTTAACACAAATGGAATGGTAGTTGTATAAAAAAAGATGCTTAAAATTTCACAACATTTTAAACAAAAATTATTGGCGGGGAACACCAAAATCACAATATACATTTTGCTCCCGCCAATTCTACCTAGTGCCCTTTGGTGTGCTGTTTAGTGTCTTCTAAGTGAAAAATGCAGCTATAATGTAAACGCCAAACTGCCAAAGGAGAATCCAATAAGGGTCCGGGTTGACCGTAACTGTGTGGGTCGACCCATTTGTGTATATTTATAATAAATTTAACTAATTTATTTCCTCTTAATTGCTACTCAATTTAATTTAATTAATCTGATGGGACTTAAAGATTTAAATTAACATTTCGTACTCACTATGTTTCAAAATTTGAGTTTTCAATGTATTCATTATTTTTTTTATATTAGTGTGATAATTTACTTTAAGTATATACTTTAATTACTTTTATTTATATTTATTGCTTTACCGTATTTAAATGTTTGTGTAGTTTAATTTAAACTATCAAATTAATTGAAGTTTTTTTTTTAATCTTATCGTATACCTTAATGAAATGGTACTAATTTTGTTTTTTTACAACTAATTAATTATTTAATAATACTAAATTGTTGTTGTAAATAATATTTTTTTTGCGTCAAATAAAAAAATATATTGTTTTTTTCGTGTTTATATATAAAACGGTAAACAGGCCCAAAAACACAACTGACTGGGTCGGGTTCGGAGCCGAGTCCATAACCATGACGAGAGACACAGAGACTATTTTGCTATTCGTCTTTTGGTTAGGGCTATTTTGCTATTACCTACTCGACTCTCTTTATCTTCTCCAATGGCGGTGTTCAATTAGTATATTGAGAAAAGGTATTGTCCATTCATTTAACTTAATTCATTGTTATCACAATTTTTTTTTGATCTCTCGAGACGGAAACCTGAAAATTGGTTTCGGAAACTTCTCGAGTTTATTGCAATTGTTTTTCAAATTTTTGATCTTTGATGTTGCCAGAATTTTTGTTTTGTTTTTGTTTTTAATGGTAGATCTAATTGTATCCAGTGCTGTTTTTGTCTGTGATGCGACGTGAAGGTCCTGAGATTCGTGTTTATTGAACGTGTTGGATGAGGGCAACTGCTGTTTATATTTGAAGAAAGGAGTCTGTGGATGGAGGATTGATTAGGTATTTTTCGGAGAGATTCAACTACTTTTGGTGATATAAAATGGAGCCTGCGATGGTTGGGCCTAAGAGTCGCCGTGGGAGAAAACGGAAGAGAAATAATGAACAGAATGGGATGGTGGATTGCAATGGCGAAACTAAGGCAGTGAAGACTAGGTCATTGAAGTTAGTTAATAGATATGTGCGTAAGGAGTTTGAGGGAAGTGGTGTTTTTCTGGGAAGGATTACGCTTTACGATTCAGGTTTGTATAGGATAAATTATGAGGATGGGGATTTTGAGGATTTGGACAGCAGTGAAGTCAAGCCGTTGCTGGTCGAAGACAGTGACTTAACTGGTAAATGGTTTGAGAGGAAAGAGAAGTTGGATGAGTTATTGTTAAGTAAAGATGTAAATGCAAAGGTTTTGAAGATTGATAACGCACCAGAGGAACATGCCAATCCCATTGATTCATCATTGAGGAGTGAGATGAGCAGTGGCGATGCTGGTGCCAATGAAGTAGTTGAAGTTAGTTATGATTGTAATGGTGATGTTGATGCTGATTCTTTGAGTGATTCATGTGAGGATACTCAAGAGGGAGATGCTGATCTGGACATGGAATTGCCACTTGTTCCACCACCGGAATTGCCTCCTTCTTCTGGACATATTGGTGTTCCAGAGGAGTATGTTTCTCACCTTCTCTCTGTATATAGTTTCTTGCGTTCATTTAGTGTATCGTTGTTTCTATACCCTTTTGAGTTAGATGATTTTGTGGGGGCACTCAATTGCTCTGTTGCAAACACATTGTTGGACTCTGTTCATGTTGCTCTATTACGTGTACTGAAGCGACATTTAGAGAGGCTCTCCTCAGATGGTTCTGAGCACGCATCAAATTGCTTGAGGTACTTCTGAAAACTTTATGCTACAAGCTCATTTTCGTTTCAATGCAATTTTGTCATAATGGCCATCTTTGGTGGAATTTTTCCTTTCATGCTTCTGCTTGCACTACCTCTGGTCATACTTGAGTTGGGGAAGCATTTCTAACTCATCTCTTATTTGTAATGAGTGAAGCACGAATGTTGTGTTTCTGTTGGTTTATTTATTCTCTAGTTTTGGGTACATTATTGTAGTATTTTAAACCGAATGTTGAAATTGCACCTACAGTTTCCTTGTATTAGTAATAGAATCATGGACGGACGTATTAGGTAGTTGTAGGATCTTGTACTTTGATTCTCATGTCATTATAGTTCCATTTGATGAAAAATGATGTTTTATGCAAGTTATTTTCTAGCATCAGCTTTTATTTGTTATCAAATAAAATGTTATTTGCAGTAATGCAAAGTTTCTGCTGTTACTCTGTAGGTGTCTGGATTGGAGCTTGCTTGACACATTGACTTGGCCAATTTACTTGATCCACTATCTAATGGTGATGGGTTATAGAAATGGGCAAGACTGGAAAAGATTCTACATCCATTCTTTGGAGAGAGATTATTACAGTTTATCAGCTGGTAAGAAGTTAATAGTAATGCAGATTTTATGTGATGGCGTTCTGGATTCTGAAGAGCTACGAGCAGAAATGGATATGCGTGAGGAATCAGAAGTAGGAACAGACATAGATACAAGCACAATGGTCGCAACAACATGTGAACCCAGAAGAGCTTATCCTGGATACTCTAAAGTTTCTGCCTGCAAGGACACACATGCAATACACGGTGTTGCAGAGCGTCGGGGGAGAAAGTCTTCTCTTGGTAGTCATTCTATGGAGACTCAAGTAGGTGGACCAGTTGGGAATTCCATTGATGAGGATGGTAATGGTGATGAATGCCGTCTTTGTGGCATGGATGGACTTCTGGTCTGCTGTGATGGATGCCCATCATCGTACCACTCAAGGTGCTTAGGACTGAACAAGACGTTTATGCCTGATGGTTCATGGTATTGTCCTGACTGTAAGATAAATGCAACTGAACCCAAAATTTTGCGAGGAACAGCTTTAAGGGGAGGAGATGTTTTTGGTGTTGATCCGTACGAACAAGTCTTTGTTGCTTCTTGTGACCATTTACTTGTGTATGTTTCTACTCTCCTGTAAGGCTGTAATTCATTGCCTTTTTTTCTTACTTTCAATTCTATCCTTTTGCACTAGATGTATGAATGATTTGGTGTTTGTTCTTCCTGCTTAATTCAAGAGCTTGTTACCAGCAGTGGTTTGTTTATATTAGATATTTCTCACCTTTATTAATATCAATTTTATCTTTCCTGCAAATAATTTGCAGATTGAAGGCTTCGATTAACTCCGAAAATTGTCTCAGATACTACAATAGACACAATATTCCTGGAGTACTCCATGCCCTTTATTCAAAACCGGAACATGTTACTGCATATTCTGAAATATGCAGGGGGATAATGCAATACTGGGAATTACCCCAAAACATTTTACCTTGCATTGAAATGTCTGAAGGTTTACAGTCCACACAGAAAGAGGGAAGTGGTGAATGTAATACCCAGTTGGTTAATTTGCTAGACAGCGTCCCAGGGACGACTGAAGTTGAGAATCATGGAAGTTCTGCCACTGGTATTTGTGCAGACATAGCTGCTTCGTCTCTTACGAGCTGTGTTCAGCAACCTGTCTTAAGTGAAAATTCTATGGATACGGTGACCAAATCTGATTGGCATATGGATATGAGTAGACACCAATCTAGTATTATTATGAAAACCACAATGACTGAGCCAGCTTCATTTAGTAGTTTAATTGGTCGGCCTGCTGATCGTTGTGAATTAATACAACAAAGCACTTCAAGTGTGACTGAAACTGTTTCATGCGGCCCTAGAAACAGCAATATTACATACAGTTGTCCTGTGAATGGTACTTCTCTAGAAACCAAAGCATCTCTTCCTTGCCAGGAGCTTAATAATAGAGTTGACAGAAAGGGAAGTTCACATGATTGTTGCTTTTATATGGGTTCTTCCTTCAAACCGACTGGTTATATAAATTATTATGTGCATGGAGATTTTGCTGCATCTGCAGCTGCTAATTTGGCTATTCTTTCATCCGAAGAAAATCACGTTGAATCTCGCTCATCAAACAATCACCGAAAAGTTTTGTGTGCCAGCGTTGCACTTCAGGTAAAAGCCTTTTCGTCAGTCGCTACACGATTTTTCTGGCCTAATATGGAGAAGAAGCTCATTGAAGTCCCCAGGGAAAGATGTAGCTGGTGTTTTTCTTGTAAGGCTCCTGTAGCAAGCAAAAGAGGGTGCTTGTTGAATGCAGCTGCTTCAAATGCCATCAGAGGGTCTATAAAGGTACTTGCTGGTGTTCGTCCTGTGAAGAATGGGGACGGGAGACTTTCTGGCATTGCGACATATATTCTGTTTATGGAGGAGAGCTTAAGTGGCCTACTTGTTGGCCCCTTCCTTAATGACACATTCAGGAAACAATGGCGCAAACAAGTTGAGCAGGCCACCACTTGCAATGCAATGAAGATCCTTTTGCTTGAAGTAAGCATTTGCTTTTTTCTAATTGGTTGTGTCCAAGACCTGATTTACTCATCTATCTTAATAGTCAGATTTTAGGCAGTAGATGTAGTTGAATCTGCATTGTAATAATTTTAATCGCATCACTATCTCACATGCCTGGCACTTTAGTTAACTAGTGCTGTCACACATGCCTACTTTCCTTGATTTGCGTTTTGCACCTATGGTTGCTGCATTTAGGCTACAAGATTTCAGGACATTTAATATAGTTATACTAACTTTTCTTGCGTTTGAAGTTTATTCTGGAATCACTCACCCAAATTAAAAAAGGCAGGGGAAGACCTAAAAAGAGTTGGAAAGACATGTTATATCTAGAAATAAATGAAAATATGGCTTTTAACCGTAAACGATGCGTGATATGATCCATATAGCCGACCCCACATAGTGGGATAAGGTTTAGTTTGTTGTTGTTGTTGAAGTTTGTTCTGATTTTTCTTTTTAATGAATAACTGATATCTCTTATTGATGATTTATTGTCTTGCATCCTCTTTATGTTTGTTTTAAAACTGTACGACTCTAGTTGAATAACCATCTTTGAAATTGCAGCTTGAGGAGAATATACGCACTATTGCCCTTTCTGGAGATTGGACAAAGATTGTTGAAGGTAGTTCTACTCAATCATCCATTTCTCAGATTGCAGCAAGTGCTGCTGGATCAACTCAGAAACGCAGACCAGGCAGGCGTGGCAAAAAACCTTCTGCTATGGCGGAAGTTGTGGTTGATGGTTGCCAGGATAAGTTAGCTGACTTCACCTGGTGGCGAGGAGGTAGACTGTCAAAGCTTATGTTCCGAAGAGGGATTCTTCCATGTTCAGTTATAAAAAAATCAGCCCGTCAAGGTAACATACATGCCGCCTCCATTTCTTGTTCTGCAGGGGAGCTCAATTCTAACTATATTCTTTGTTAATGAAGGTTGTGTGATGTTCCTTTATGATTTTTAACCAAAATTCAAAAGTAGTTACTGGCAAGTTATAACATTGCAGGTGGTAAAAAAATAATCCCGGGTATACATTATGTTGAAGGAAATGAAACTCCCAAAAGTAGCAGGCAGTTTGTCTGGCGGTCCGCAGTTGAAATGAGTAGGAACACGGCACACCTTGCACTTCAGGTACCATTTTATACATTACTGATGAATTTGTATATTTTGCTTTATTTTGGTTCTTTTTGGAAAACATTTACTTTAGGAAGCCATCATGTTTTTTGATGTTTGAGTGTACTTTCCTAATACTACATGTTGGCAATTGTATCAGGTCAGATGCCTTGATTTTCATGTGAGGTGGGGTGATCTTGTTCGTTCAGAGCAGAGCCAATGTGATGGAAAAGGCCCTGAAGCAGAAGCTTATGCTTTTAGAAACGCTTTTATTTGTGATAAGAAGTTAGTGGAGCACGAAATTAGATACTCTGTTGATTTTGGTAGTCAGAAGCACCTGCCCTCCCGTGTCATGAAAAATATATCAGAACCAGAGCAAATTCTGGGTGATGGGAAGGAAAGATATTGGTTTTCTGAGTCATATGTTCCTTTGTATCTAATTAAAGAATATGAACAGAAAGTGGAGCAAAACAAGCCTGTGAATGTGTTGCCTAAACTGCGGAGAAGACAGTTGAAGGCTTTCCGTAGAAGTATATTCTCTGATCTTTTGTGGAAGCAGGATAATAACATGGTGAGGAGTCATTGTTGTTCATGTCGTCTAGATGTATTCTACAGGTATTTTATTTCACGTGTGAAATTTTACACTTCACCCTTTTTTTCCCTCCCCCCCTTTTCTTTTTTATTAACTATATTATTTGGATGTTTTGGTGTTCAGGAATGCTGTCAAGTGCAGTGAATGCCAA
Source organism: Rehmannia glutinosa (assembly GCA_016081115.2). Classification (NCBI taxonomy): domain Eukaryota; kingdom Viridiplantae; phylum Streptophyta; class Magnoliopsida; order Lamiales; family Orobanchaceae; genus Rehmannia; species Rehmannia glutinosa. The sequence goes on from CM071936.1 coordinate 6,835,927, forward strand.
GGTATTGCAATGATAAACCATATTCTTGTATATACATTGTGATCTTTTGAATAAACTTTAAAATTGAGAAATTTTGGAGTGTGTTTTCACATAGATTTGCGTGATTGTGGTGAAAAATTGCTTGGTCGTGTTTCAAAAATCCTATTTCCATGAAAAAGTAAAAAAAATGAAAGTGACTTGATTTTCATTGAGAACTTCCCTAAACAAACATAAACCCATTTTCCGGAATAGTTGGAAAATGGACAATGGAAAATGGATGGTGAAAACACATCCCTGCAAGGCCTAGTATTTGGCTTGAAGATCAATTTTTGGACATCCTTATGTCTGAAGTTACTGATTGTATTACCATCTCCACTGCATTGTTACGTATTTATTTATTCTCCATCATCTTCAGAAAGACTTATGACACAAATCCATATTAACTGACACTTTTTCCTGAGATCATTATTTGCATCTCCTTTTGAAAGTTTAATGGCCAAGATGTGGATTTATCATTTGTGACATCCAGTTATGAAAAACTTATTTTTTTTTTCTATTGTCCAGGATTTTGTCACGAGCAATGCGCTACCAGTTCATCTGTTAATAAGAGCAACGAAGTTGAGTTTTTAATCACCTGTAAGAAGTGTGAGAAATTGGCTGCCGCTCGAGTTCAAAGTAGCAATGGATCCCCTATGAGTCCTTTGCTCCTTCAAGGAAGAGATTTTCCAAATCCATCTACTGCTACCAAACATTCGAATCCATCTACCACCACCAAACGCGTAAAATTAGTAGGTCATCAAGTGTCATCAGCCCCTGTTAAAGAGCATTCTTCTGAAGTGAAATCAACCAATCGTTCTGCTGTTGCCAAGAAAGACAAAAAAATGCACTGGGGTCTGATATGGAAGAAGAATAATTGTGAAGACACTGGCATTAATTTCAGATTGAAAAACATTCTTCTGAGGGGTAATCCGGATAAAGACTTGATAAAACCTATTTGCCGTCTTTGTAATCAGCCATACAATGCTGATCTAATGTACATTCTTTGTGAAGCATGCCAACGTAAGCATTCTAAATCTTCATTTCATATGCCTATTGTTTTTTGTAGCGCTTTTTTTTAATAATGTGTTGGCTTTGTTCACGTTGCAGATTGGTTTCACGCCGACGCTGTAGAATTGGACGAGTCTAAGATTTTTCTCTTGGTGGGATTCAAATGCTGCAAGTGCCGCAGGAGCAAATCTCCCGTGTGTCCTTATTTGGATCCAAAGAAAAAGAAGGCGTTGGAGGATAAAATGGAGCGCCAACAGGCAGCAAAGGGGGGAACTATAGCAATGGGCTCCGATTCTGGTATAATCTCTGAAAATCACAAGGAAGTGGGCCCGGCTAATTCTGTATTACCCAGAAAGGCAGAAGTTATTCACGTGAGGCCAGATAATCCTCTTCTTGTTCCTATCTCTGATGTTAAGCAACACACTGAGTATAAGCCAACTGTGGATAATGGATCGAATAATGCAACTGTATCTGGTCCTGGGCCTCGAAAGTTGCCAGTCAGAAGAACTATCAATCCATCTGAAGCCAATATCTTCAACTCTACCGAGAAATTGCCTGTCAGGAGACTTATAAAGAAAGAGACGAACTTGGATTGTCACCCAACAACCAATTCTTTGGGGGTTGAAGTACCCGACCCTTTGGAAAAAAATTCCGTTAGATCTGCGGCGCCGGATTCATTATCCTCTCAAACTCAGGAAATTGCATCTATTGAGAATTTTGACGATGTTATAATACTCGACTATGACACTCTTGGTTGTGATGACGTGGAATTTGAACCTCAGACCTATTTCTCTTTCAATGAGTTGCTTGCATCCGATGACGGTGGCCATGCGAACGCAAATGAATTGCCGGAAAATATAATCGGAAATTGGGAAAGTTCATCTGTACTTCAGGAAAATGGAACGCTTGAAATATCATATGATCAAGAGGAACCGATCATATCTGTTGAAACACCTATCGAGATAGTGCCTTGTAAGATTTGTTCTAACACTGAACCTTGCCCAGATCTTTCTTGCCAGATTTGTGGTATATGGATACATAGCCATTGCTCACCCTGGTTTGAATCATATTCGTCTTGGGAGGATGGCTGGAGGTGTGGCAATTGCCGCGAGTGGAGATAGTAGAAATTTTGATTCTTATGTGGAGGGATTGGATTATCTATTGTTTGAACTGGACAGATGACAGTAGGTAGCCAAACGACTTGCTCTCACTGGACTTAAAAGTCGGGCCGGCAAGTCCTATATTGCGTTGTGGAAATATGACGATGTCGTGTGGTGTTCGCTTTAGATTTCAGGCGGTGTGGTATCACTTGGAGCACACGTTATGATAACTGCGTAATTAAATTGTGCTGTCATTGGTTGGATTGAAGTTTTGATTCGATTGTCCTCCGGTTCTGGGGAAACTACGGATACTTACGAGTCGCTAACGTTTGCTTTCGATCTTGATGGATAAGCCAGGTTTTTGGTGCTTATCTGATTATTTTGCGAGTGGAAAACATAAGTGGACTTGTATTTTGTTACCGGGTAAGGCATTTTTTTTTTTTGTCTCTCTGGCTTTTATAGCTGCATATTATCATTATAATTCTATCAAATTATCAAAATATACTTTTTTGGTTATGCAATCTTTGACTATCATCCTTACAAAATATGCCTTTTCATCTTAAACTTGGATTTATCGAGCATTGAAGTCCTAAGATTGATTATATACAATCTGGAACCACAAAAAGAGAACTTACAGTTTTTTTTTTTTTTTTTTTGAATTATAAGATTCCTACGAGCTGTATGTAAGGTTACTTTTCTATCCATGCACTACAGTAGGCTACGTGACCTACTAAAAGCATATTTGACCAGCAAAACGTATAGTTAGTCTCTAATTTGCATTTTACCCTTTTAATGTCATAATTGAAATGGTAGCTTGGGTGTAGGGATGTCATCCGGGGGTGGGTTAGTGTCATCCCCATCCCTGTGAGACAAACGGGAAAAAAATTCCCCCATCCACATCCTGTGGGCATCCCTGCCCCCATTTTGTTTTTCAAAAAGTTAATATTTAAAAAAAAATCATTTTTAAATATTTAAAAATATATAAATTATATAAAAACTAATAAAACACTCATTAATAAAATAAATTAAAGATTTTGTCATTTGATTATATTTAATGTGGTTATATTTATATTATGTTATATGTATTGAAAATATTATATTATAAATTTAATATTCGGCTTCCCACAGGGAGCGGGCATGGGTATGGAGAAAAATTCACTGTCCCTCTTGGGAAATTTTTGGGGACTTTGTGTCCTGTTTGGGACGGATCCCAGTTCCTCTGGGGATTCCCCGTCGCCTGGCATATCGGCTTGTGCATTTGAGTTTATCGTAAAGTATAACTAAAATTAGTCTTGAACCGATCATACTACCTTTTGCTGTCGTCCCTCTTTTTCAACATCATCTGTTTACCTCACCTTTGCCGTCTCAATTCTCACGCTATTTCACTTTTTCCGCGTTCTTAGTGTTAACGGGGACAAATATGATTGACAAACTAAAATCTCGAAATTTTATGCTAAATAACGATGCAAAATTTTTTTTTTTTTAATTTGGTGAGACTTACAACAGTATAGTAGCGATTTTGTATTTTGAGAAGCAGAAAAACATTATATTTATTCTGCAAGTTAGTTTTCCTTTTCCTTCCCCACAACAATTACAGAACAAATCATACATGTAAACATTAGAATAGTAGTATGGAAAAATTAAATATCTGGGTCATATGCATGTGCCAAGCTCACACAAATGGGTCCAGAGATTTTTTTTTCCATCAATAACTGGGCCAAAAAATAAAAGTGCCTTGAGTTGCATGATCCGAAGAGAATCAATCAAATAAATTAAAAGTTCAATAAAAAATAAATTGACAAACAAAATGTAATTGTTACACTGGAGGCCCACATTGTGTAAATTTTCTTATTCCCTTCATCTTGCAGAAGCCAATTGAGTAAAACCTGACTATTAAATTAAAGGAAAAAAAAACTAATTCCTCGCCAACGCCCAATAAAAATCCTGCCAAAGAATATCAAAATTTCACAACCTCCAAGATTTCCAAATTCTCGAGCTCTGCTGATTACATACATGTTCACCATTTACCCCGTCAGCCCTCGCATTGTATTGTTCATTCCCCACCACGATCTACCAGCAGACGGGTCGAGCCATGCCATATAAACATTGTTGCAAACTAGTTTGACGACCTGATAAGTTGGAATATATACCACTCATAACAAACCGGCACGAAGAGCTCCAGGATCTGATATTGCCGTAGGTGGACTGGTCGGTCGAGCTTGAGGAGGCATATGTGCAGGCGATTGGGGAGGAACATGAATGTAGACTATTTATTCTTTAATGAACTCCTTCAACCTGTAAATGGTCAGAAGAATTTCAAAGATCAGAGACACAAAATGTACATAATCGGATTTTACAAACTTCGAATAATTGAATACATACTCAAATGTCAGAGTGGGATCTCCTGATGCAACAGTCATCCGCAACTGTGTTCTGTATGTTGGATCTGTTTCTATTCTTATCTGAGTATTACCAACAATTTCATATTAACCACCACAAATACTTAAGCAAGTTAACACCTATATAAGATATGCATAACAGCACATTAACCTTGTAACAAAAAAAAATCTATTCTTTTAAAATTACAAATACCCCCTTCATTAGGCGCAATTTGTAAAGTGGATGCATATGTCAAGGACTCAAGGGGGTATTTGCGATTTTGGAAGATAAATGTTTTTTGGTTCCCTCCTCTTTTTAGTTGGACTAAACCTCAAGGCTAGTATTGGTTACACCCTGAATTTTTTTGGTGCGCCAGCTAAACATCTTATGATGGAAAACTTATCCGGTACAATTCGCTAAGCATGTTACGGACACACATCATCCTATCGAAATGCCTTTTAACCAAATTGATAATCAACACCTGAAGCCAGAATGATGCTGCACGAGCAGAGATTCGAGAATTCTAACTTGAAAACTTATCACGCAGTTCACATTAAAACTAAGATCATACATAGAACTACAAGCATAATAAATGAAAAACTTAACTACAAGCCTACCAAACATAACATGGCTCGTGTGCTTTCCGAATAGAAAGTTGTACTTGCAATCAAATTATTTGCGTTGGGATCCTGAACAGAAAATCAAAGAATAAGGTAATGTGAAGCCAAATAATACCCGAAGCATGAGGTTAATTGAAAAAGTAGAGTATTAAGCACTTACAAGCCCAGGGCAAACCATCAGCCGTAAACTGTTTAATAAGTTTGCCAGTTCCGCAATTGGCATAGGTCTTACACCTCTGACCTGTTAAAGTTTATGGAAAATAAGTTCAGATATTTATTACTCTGGACTTGAAAACTATTCAGAATATGCATACCACTTCTTGCAGCTTCAATGGTGGTCCTGAGAGGGATCTCCATTGTGGGAAGAACTCTTCAGCAGAAACTGTGATTGGCTGAAGAAACTTGTTAAAGACAGCAGGAAGGCGAAGCTTTACATTGACCTGTTTGTGTATATCAAGTTAGCTATACAGACCAAGAACCTCCCCACCCTCCCCTGTATTGAGTTCAATTCAAAGTCTTAAACGTACCACTTGTGTTCCAAACTTGTATGAGAAGTCCAGCACAGCCAAATCTCTGCTTGGTCGGAGGTTGATTACTTCAAGTGGACATTGAACCTAAGCAGCCAATGAATTTGGTTTCAATTAGAATCCTAAGTATATGAAATCACATTAAGAAAAGGACACAACTAACAGGATCTAATGAGGAAAAAGAATCAATATTATTAAACCTGTGCTCTTGGAGGAATAGTCTCAGGTACTAAAGAGAGTTCCGTGTTTAAATGTGATGGAGGCAATATCGAAGCTTGAACTGAACTGAGTGGAGCGGTATTTTTATTTCCCAAGAAGATAACATATCGACCATGATGTGCTCGCCACTCGGCTTTAATGCCAATCTGGTATTGCATTAGCAAAGGAAACCATCATTATTATTAAGCTAATACTACTTCATCTTGTAATGAGAAGAGGAAATATGCTGCAACATAGTTGAATAGGTTTACAGTCCACACAGAAAGAGGGAAGTGGTGAATGTAATACCCAGTTGGTTAATTTGCTAGACAGCGTCCCAGGGACGACTGAAGTTGAGAATCATGGAAGTTCTGCCACTGGTATTTGTGCAGACATAGCTGCTTCGTCTCTTACGAGCTGTGTTCAGCAACCTGTCTTAAGTGAAAATTCTATGGATACGGTGACCAAATCTGATTGGCATATGGATATGAGTAGACACCAATCTAGTATTATTATGAAAACCACAATGACTGAGCCAGCTTCATTTAGTAGTTTAATTGGTCGGCCTGCTGATCGTTGTGAATTAATACAACAAAGCACTTCAAGTGTGACTGAAACTGTTTCATGCGGCCCTAGAAACAGCAATATTACATACAGTTGTCCTGTGAATGGTACTTCTCTAGAAACCAAAGCATCTCTTCCTTGCCAGGAGCTTAATAATAGAGTTGACAGAAAGGGAAGTTCACATGATTGTTGCTTTTATATGGGTTCTTCCTTCAAACCGACTGGTTATATAAATTATTATGTGCATGGAGATTTTGCTGCATCTGCAGCTGCTAGTTTGGCTATTCTTTCATCCGAAGAAAATCACGTTGAATCTCGCTCATCAAACAATCACCGAAAAGTTTTGTGTGCCAGCGTTACACTTCAGGTAAAAGCCTTTTCGTCAGTCGCTACACGATTTTTCTGGCCTAATATGGAGAAGAAGCTCATTGAAGTCCCCAGGGAAAGATGTAGCTGGTGTTTTTCTTGTAAGGCTCCTGTAGCAAGCAAAAGAGGGTGCTTGTTGAATGCAGCTGCTTCAAATGCCATCAGAGGGTCTATAAAGGTACTTGCTGGTGTTCGTCCTGTGAAGAATGGGGACGGAAGACTTTCTGGCATTGCAACATATATTCTGTTTATGGAGGAGAGCTTAAGTGGCCTACTTGTTGGCCCCTTCCTTAATGACACATTCAGGAAACAATGGCGCAAACAAGTTGAGCAGGCCACCACTTGCAATGCAATGAAGATCCTTTTGCTTGAAGTAAGCATTTGCTTTTTTCTAATTGGTTGTGTCCAAGACCTGATTTACTCATCTATATTAATAGTCAGATTTTAGGCAGTAGATGTAGTTGAATCTGCATTGTAATAATTTTAATCGCATCACTATCTCACATGCCTGGCACTTTAGTTAACTAGTGCTGTCAGACATGCCTACTTTCCTTGATTTGCGTTTTGCACCTATGGTTGCTGCATTTAGGCTACAAGATTTCAGGACATTTAATATAGTTATACTAACTTTTCTTGGGTTTGAAGTTTATTCTGGAATCACTCACCCAAATTAAAAAAGGCAGGGGACGACCTAAAAAGAGTTGGAAAGACATGTTATATCTAGAAATAAATGAAAATATGGCTTTTAACCGTAAACGATGCGTGATATGATCCATATAGCCGACCCCACATAGTGGGATAAGGTTTAGTTTGTTGTTGTTGAAGTTTGTTCTGATTTTTCTTTTTAATGAATAACTGATATCTCTTATTGATGATTTATTGTCTTGCATCCTCTTTATGTTTGTTTTAAAACTGTACGACTCTAGTTGAATAACCATCTTTGAAATTGCAGCTTGAGGAGAATATACGCACTATTGCCCTTTCTGGAGATTGGACAAAGATTGTTGAAGGTAGTTCTACTCAATCATCCATTTCTCAGATTGCAGCAAGTGCTGCTGGATCAACTCAGAAACGCAGACCAGGCAGGCGTGGCAAAAAACCTTCTGCTATGGCGGAAGTTGTGGTTGATGGTTGCCAGGATAAGTTAGCTGACTTCACCTGGTGGCGAGGAGGTAGACTGTCAAAGCTTATGTTCCGAAGAGGGATTCTTCCATGTTCAGTTATAAAAAAATCAGCCCGTCAAGGTAACATACATGCCGCCTCCATTTCTTGTTCTGCAGGGGAGCTCAATTCTAACTATATTCTTTGTTAATGAAGGTTGTGTGATGTTCCTTTATGATTTTTAACCAAAATTCAAAAGTAGTTACTGGCAAGTTATAACATTGCAGGTGGTAAAAAAATAATCCCGGGTATACATTATGTTGAAGGAAATGAAACTCCCAAAAGTAGCAGGCAGTTTGTCTGGCGGTCCGCAGTTGAAATGAGTAGGAACACGGCACACCTTGCACTTCAGGTACCATTTTATACATTACTGATGAATTTGTATATTTTGCTTTATTTTGGTTCTTTTTGGAAAACATTTACTTTAGGAAGCCATCATGTTTTTTGATGTTTGAGTGTACTTTCCTAATACTACATGTTGGCAATTGTATCAGGTCAGATGCCTTGATTTTCATGTGAGGTGGGGTGATCTTGTTCGTTCAGAGCAGAGCCAATGTGATGGAAAAGGCCCTGAAGCAGAAGCTTATGCTTTTAGAAACGCTTTTATTTGTGATAAGAAGTTAGTGGAGCACGAAATTAGATACTCTGTTGATTTTGGTAGTCAGAAGCACCTGCCCTCCCGTGTCATGAAAAATATATCAGAACCAGAGCAAATTCTGGGTGATGGGAAGGAAAGATATTGGTTTTCTGAGTCATATGTTCCTTTGTATCTAATTAAAGAATATGAACAGAAAGTGGAGCAAAACAAGCCTGTGAATGTGTTGCCTAAACTGCGGAGAAGACAGTTGAAGGCTTTCCGTAGAAGTATATTCTCTGATCTTTTGTGGAAGCAGGATAATAACATGGTGAGGAGTCATTGTTGTTCATGTCGTCTAGATGTATTCTACAGGTATTTTATTTCACGTGTGAAATTTTACACTTCACCCTTTTTTTTTCCTCCCCTCCCCTTTCTTTTATTAACTATATTATTTGGATGTTTTGGTGTTCAGGAATGCTGTCAAGTGCAGTGAATGCCAAGGTATTGCAATGATAAACCATATTCTTGTATATACATTGTGATCTTTTGAATAAACTTTAAAATTGAGAAATTTTGGAGTGTGTTTTCACATAGATTTGCGTGATTGTGGTGAAAAATTGTTTGGTTGTGTTTCAAAAATCCTATTTCCATGAAAAAGTAAAAAAATGAAAGTGACTTGATTTTCATTGAGAACTTCCCTAAACAAACATAAACCCATTTTCCGGAATAGTTGGAAAATGGAAAATGGAAAATGGATGGTGAAAACACATCCATGCAAGGCCTAGTATTTGGCTTGAAGATCAATTTTTGGACATCCTTATGTCTGAAGTTACTGATTGTATTACCATCTCCACTGCATTGTTACGTATTTATTTATTCTCCATCATCTTCAGAAAGACTTATGACACAAATCCATATTAACTGACACTTTTTCCTGAGATCATTATTTGCATCTCCTTTTGAAAGTTTAATGGCCAAGATGTGGATTTATCATTTGTGACATCCAGTTATGAAAAACTTATTTTTTTTTCTATTGTCCAGGATTTTGTCACGAGCAATGCGCTACCAGTTCATCTGTTAATAAGAGCAACGAAGTTGAGTTTTTAATCACCTGTAAGAAGTGTGAGAAATTGGCTGCCGCTCGAGTTCAAAGTAGCAATGGATCCCCTATGAGTCCTTTGCTCCTTCAAGGAAGAGATTTTCCAAATCCATCTACTGCCACCAAACATTCGAATCCATCTACCACCACCAAACGCGTAAAATTAGTAGGTCATCAAGTGTCATCAGCCCCTGTTAAAGAGCATTCTTCTGAAGTGAAATCAACCAATCGTTCTGCTGTTGCCAAGAAAGACAAAAAAATGCACTGGGGTCTGATATGGAAGAAGAATAATTGTGAAGACACTGGCGTTAATTTCAGATTGAAAAACATTCTTCTGAGGGGTAATCCGGATAAAGACTTGATAAAACCTATTTGCCGTCTTTGTAATCAGCCATACAATGCTGATCTAATGTACATTCTTTGTGAAGCATGCCAACGTAAGCATTCTAAATCTTCATTTCATATGCCTATTGTTTTTTGTAGCGCTTTTTTTTATAATGTGTTGGCTTTGTTCACGTTGCAGATTGGTTTCACGCCGATGCTGTAGAATTGGACGAGTCTAAGATTTTTCTCTTGGTGGGATTCAAATGCTGCAAGTGCCGCAGGAGCAAATCTCCCGTGTGTCCTTATTTGGATCCAAAGAAAAAGAAGGCGTTGGAGGATAAAATGGAGCGCCAACAGGCAGCAAAGGGGGGAACTATAGCAATGGGCTCCGATTCTGGTATAATCTCTGAAAATCACAAGGAAGTGGGCCCGGCTAATTCTGTATTACCCAGAAAGGCAGAAGTTATTCACGTGAGGCCAGATAATCCTCTTCTTGTTCCTATCTCTGATGTTAAGCAACACACTGAGTATAAGCCAACTGTGGATAATGGATCGAATAATGCAACTGTATCTGGTCCTGGGCCTCGAAAGTTGCCAGTCAGAAGAACTATCAATCCATCTGAAGCCAATATCTTCAACTCTACCGAGAAATTGCCTGTCAGGAGACTTATAAAGAAAGAGACGAACTTGGATTGTCACCCAACAACCAATTCTTTGGGGGTTGAAGTACCCGACCCTTTGGAAAAAAATTCCGTTAGATCTGCGGCGCCGGATTCATTATCCTCTCAAACTCAGGAAATTGCATCTATTGAGAATTTTGACGATGTTATAATACTCGACTATGACACTCTTGGTTGTGATGACGTGGAATTTGAACCTCAGACCTATTTCTCTTTCAATGAGTTGCTTGCATCCGATGACGGTGGCCATGCGAACGCAAATGAATTGCCGGAAAATATAATCGGAAATTGGGAAAGTTCATCTGTACTTCAGGAAAATGGAACGCTTGAAATATCATATGATCAAGAGGAACCGATCATATCTGTTGAAACACCTATCGAGATAGTGCCTTGTAAGATTTGTTCTAACACTGAACCTTGCCCAGATCTTTCTTGCCAGATTTGTGGTATATGGATACATAGCCATTGCTCACCCTGGTTTGAATCATATTCGTCTTGGGAGGATGGCTGGAGGTGTGGCAATTGCCGCGAGTGGAGATAGTAGAAATTTTGATTCTTATGTGGAGGGATTGGATTATCTATTGTTTGAACTGGACAGATGACAGTAGCCAAACGACTTGCTCTCGATGGACTTAAAAGTCGGGCCGGCAAGTCCTATATCGCGTTGTGGAAATATGACGATGTCGTGTGGTGTTCGCTTTAGATTTCAGGCGGTGTGGTGTCACTTGGAGCACACGTTATGATAACTGCGTAATTAAATTGTGCTGTCATTGGTTGGATTGAAGTTTTGATTCGATTGTCCTCCGGTTCTGGGGAAACTACGGATACTTACGAGTCGCTAACGTTTGCTTTCGATCTTGATGGATAAGCCAGGTTTTTGGTGCTTATCTGATTATTTTGCGAGTGGAAAACATAAGTGGACTTGTATTTTGGTACCGGGTAAGGCATTTTTTTCTCCCTCTGGCTTTTATAGCTGCATATTATCATTACAATTCACTCAAATTATCAAAACACACTTTTTTGGTTATGCAATCTTTGACTACCATCCTTACAAAAAATGCCTTTTCATCTTAAACTTGGATTTATCGAGCATTGAAGTCCTAAGATTGATTATATACTATCTGGAACCACAAAAAGAGAACTTACAGTGTTTTTTTTTTTTTTTTTGAATTATAAGATTCCTACGAGCTGTATGTAAGGTTACTTTTCTATCCATGCACTACAGTAGGCTACGTGACCTACTAAAAGCATATTTGACAAGCAAAACGTTTAGGCAGTCTTTGATTTCCATTTTGCCCTTTTCAATGTGGGGGTGGGGTAGTGCCATCCCTGTCCCCGTGAGACAAACGGGAAAAAAAAATTCCCCCATCCACGTCCCTGTGGGCATCCCTGCCCTCCATTTTGTTTTTGCAAAAAGTTAATATTTTAAAAAAAAACAATCATTTTTATTAAATATTTTAAAAATATATAAATTATATAAAAACTAATAAAACACTCACTAATAAAATAAATTAAAGATTTTGTCATTTTATTATATTTAATGTGGTTCTATTTATAATATGTTATATGTATTTAGAATATTATATTATAAATTTAATATTCGTTTCCGCGGGGAACAAGCATGGGTATTGGAGAAATTTTCCCCTTCCCTGTCTCCAAGGGGGAAATTTTCGGGGAATTCCTGCTCTATTTGGGATGGATCCCCGCGGTTCCTCGGGGATTCCCCGCCGCCTGGCATATCGGCTTGTGCATTTGAGTTTGTCGTAAAATCTAACTACAATTACTTTTCAACCGATCATACTACCTTTTGGTGTCGTCCCTATTTTTCAATATCATCTGTCTACCTCACCTTTGCAGTTCTCAATTCTCACGCTATTTCACTATTTCCACGTTCTTGGTGTTAACGCGGACAAATATTATTGACAAACTAAAATCTCGAAATTTTATGCAAGTAACAATGCAACTATATTTTTTCTTAAATTGGAATAGGTTTACACCAGTATACTAGCGATTTTTGTATTTCGAGAAGAAACATTATTATGCTGCAAGTTAGATTTCCTTTTTCCTTCCCCACAACAATTGCAGAACAAATCATACATGTAAACATTAGATAGCAGCATGAAAAAATTGAATATCTGGGTCATATGTATGAGCCAAGCTCACAAATGGGTCGAGAGATTTTTTTGTTTTCCATCAATAACTGGGCCACATTAAAAGTTTCGCTAATAAAGTACAAATAAATTGACAATCAAAATGCAATTGCTACAAATGGGGGACCACATTGTGTAAATTTTCTTATTCCCTTCATCTTGGAGAAGCCAATTGAGCAAAACTTGACTATTAAATTAAAGGAAAAAAAAACTAATTCCTCACCAACGCCCAATAAAAATCGTGCCAAAGAATATCAAAATTTCACAACCTCCAAGATTTCCAAATTCTCGCGCTCTGCTGATTACATACATGTTCACCATTTACCCCGCCAGCCCTCGCATTGTATTGTTCATTCCCCACCAAGATCTACCAGCAGACGGGCCGAGCCATGCCATATAAACATTGTTGCAAACTAGTTTGACGACCGGATAAGTTGGAATATATACCACTCATAACAAACCAGCAAGAAGAGCTCCAGGATCTGATATTGCCGTAGGTGGACTGGTCGGTCGAGCTTGAGGGGGCATAGGTGCAGGCGATTGGGGAGGAACAGGAATGTAGACTATTTGTTCTTTAATGAACTCCTTCAACCTGTAAATGATCAGAAGAATTTCCAAAGATCAGAGACACAAATGTACATAATCGGATTTTACAAACTTCGAATAATTGAATACATACTCAAATGTCAGAGTGGGATCTCCTGATGCAACAGTCATCCGCAACTGTGTTCTGTCTGCTGGATCTGTTTCTATTCTTATCTGAGTATGACCAACAATTTCATAATAAGGTATAACAACCCACCAGATATCAAACCACAAATATTGATTTTAACCACCATAAATACTTATGCAAGTTAACACTTATATCAGATATGCACAACAGCACATTAATCTTGTAACCAAAAAAATATATTCTTTTAAAATAACAAATACCCCCCTCATTTGGCTCAATTTGTAAAGTGGATGCATATGTCAAGGACTCAAGGGGGTATTTGCTATTTTGGAAGATAAATGTTTTTCTGTTCCCTCCTCTTTTTAGTTAGACTAAACCTCAAGGCTAGTATTGGTTACACCCTGAATTTTTTTGATGCGCCAGCTAAACATCTTATGATGGAAAACTTATCCGGGTATAATCCACTAAGCATGTTACGGACACACATTATCCTATCGAAATGCCTTTTAACCAAATTGATAAGCAACACCTAAAGCTAGAATGATGCTTCACGAGCAGAGATTCGAGAATTCTAACTTGAACACTCATCACACAGTTCACAATAAAGCTAAAAATCATACATAGAACTACAAGCATAATAAATGAAAAACTTAACTACAAGCCTACCAAACATAACATGGCTCGTGTGCTTTCCGAATAGAAAGTTGTACTTGCAATCAAATTATTTGCGTTGGGATCCTGAACAGAAAATCAAAGAGTAAGGTAATGTGAGGCCAAATAATACCCCAAGCATGAGGTTAATTGAAAAAGTAGAGTATTAAGCACTTACAAGCCCAGGGCAAACCATCAGCCGTAAACTGTTTAATAAGTTTGCCAGTTCCGCAATTGGCATAGGTCTTACACCTCTGACCTGTTAAAGTTTATGGAAAATAAGTTCAGATATTTATTACCCCGGACTTGAAAACTACTCAGAATATGCATACCACTTCTTGCAGCTTCAATGGTGGTCCTGAGAGGGATCTCCATTGTGGGAAGAACTCTTCAGCAGAAACTGTGATTGGCTGAAGAAACTTGTTAAAGACAGCAGGAAGGCGAAGCTTTACATTGACCTGTTTGTGTATATCAAGTTAGCTATACAGACCAAGAACCTCCCCACCCTCCCCTGTATTGAGTTCAATTCAAAGTCTTGAATGTACCACTTGAGTTCCAAACTTGTATGAGAAGTCCAGCACAGCCAAATCTCTGCTTGGTCGGAGGTTGATTACTTCAAGTGGACATTGAACCTAAGCAGCCAATGAATTTGGTTTCAATTAGAATCCTAAGTATATGAAATCACATTTTTACTCAAGAAAGGACACAACTAGCAGGATCTAATAAGGAAAAAAGAATCAATATTATTAAACCTGTGCCCTTGGAGGAATAGTCTCAGGTACTAAAGAGAGTTCCGTGTTTAAATGTGATGGAGGCAATATCGAAGCTTGAACTGAACTGAGTGGAGCGGTATTTTTATTTCCCAAGAAGATAACATATCGACCATGATGTGCTCGCCACTCGGCTTTAATGCCAATCTGGTATTATATTAGCAAAGGAAACCATCATTATTATTAAGCTAATACTAGGTCATCTTGTAATGAGAAGAAGAAATATGCTGCAACATAGTTGAATGGAAACTTATGAAAAGCTGGAACCTGAATGTAAGGATCTTCATATAACACGCCACTATCCTTCAGGCATAAAGCATGAAACCTTTCTGCAATACTACCAATTGGCTGCATCCAAGGAGAAATAAGACGTGAAGAGTCATAAACTCAAGGGAGAAGTCAGTTACAATGAATGAAGTATTGTAGCACCACCTTTTAAGAAGTAATCAACTTCTATGATAACAGGGTTCATATCCATTAATAAAAATAATAGAGAAAAAATCAATTAACTCTTAACATCTTAGAAAAAAAAATTAACTGCCTACTGGAAGCCCATCAGATGTAAAACCACTAGTTTCTCATTGTGATAAATAAATTCTAGAACTATTCTAAGCTATCCAGGGAGTTCATAATATCTGGCTGCTTTCCAATTACACATCATATATGTAAAACACACAACTTAAATCCCACACTCAACCTACTGGTCCTAGTTGCCTGCGAAGCAATAAAGAACTGGGGCCTTGGAAATACAAGAAACAATATTTCTCCACTTATATAATTAGGAGAAACTTCTCATTTTAATTCTCATTATCAAGAGTAGAAGATTCCTATTGAACTAGAATGAGAGACGAAGAAGGACATAAACTAATCATTTCACTTCGGATACACAATCTTCACCAAGAGTAGCCATTTGTTAAGGCAGATGAAGTATTCGTGAGGATCAACTAGATAAGCAAATGACATAAACATTGGCAATAGGAAACCTCGTCCCTAAGAATTTGGATTGAGGGATAAAGTTAGTCTTTAACTAAGAATTAAAGCTGTGCAGAATGCTCAGATTCTGGGTTGAGGAACTTAAAGGAATACAATTTCATAACTCAAAGATTGATCCTATTAGCCAGCATTTAGAACTGTTCCAACATTTAGTTATTTGAATTTTTGGGCCTGACAAATGACAGCATTGTAATAAATGCAATTTTCTTTCCGAGATGCATCTATAACAATAGGGATTAAGCCTGACGGAACCATCATATAAAACCAAGATAATCAAATTGTCAAGACATGATCTGGACTGACATAAATATAGATGAGTAAGTTGGATATGCACATACCTGGACAGTGTTAGCCTGTTCTTCAACAGGTGCAATGGCTAATGCATCTGCATTTTCACCTCTTTCGAAACCAGAAGCTACTCTAGGCTCAGATTGGGGACCAGTACCAGAAGGACCTTCAATAGCCAGTGGACCTAAAAGATCTTCAAGGAGATCAGGAGAAGGTGTGCTAGGCAGTTGCGGTTGGGGATCCACTACCGTCAGAGCTCCATTTTCATGTGTTACCCCTTGTTCAGCAATGATTTGATCCTGTCCTCATATTTGCTGGTTAATACTAGAGACTGATATAAATATTAGATAAAATCAGTGGCACGGTTTATCATAAGCTATGAAAGAATATCTCACCGCATTACTCATGATAGGCACCTTCACAAGGCCAAGCTGGTTCACAGGAAGTGTGCCATTTGCAGGGCGTTGATCTGTCACTACCAAAGCATTAGATGCCTGCTGCTGTGCCCGCAATTTGGCTGCACTTTGCTCAGCAGTATCTGCCTCGGTATTTTCAGCCTTCCTGATCAAGGAAGACTGCAACCAAAAATTTGTCACGGTCAGCCTCGGTAGTCAAACTAAGTAAAGCTAATCTTGCAGACAAAAGTTGCTCAAGCCAAGTTCATACAAGAGTTGAATATAAAATCTAAGTCAACATCACAAATATCATATTCCAACCTGTCGCTCTGGGAACTTTGGCATTTCAGCAAGTATATCCATAAGAGCTGCACCTTTCATACTCAAAGCATGGTATTCAACAGCACGTTGCTGTATTTCAGCATCAATGCAACTTTCATACCTGAAACATATCAACTCATTTGGCTGTCAAAAAAAGTTAAAATACAAAGCAACAATGAAAAAATTTGTTTACAAATTACTTGCTGAATATTGCCCAAATTTGATGCTGCAGCTCCTGGTCTGGAGGTTGAGTGTGCATCAAAATCTTGGCATAAGTGGACAGAAGGATAGGAATTGTTGAAGTCCTGGTCAAGAATGATTCAGTTAGATACATGACAGAGAACGAAAAACATGACGATGCAATTCAAGAAAAAAAATAAAAAAGAAACAAAAACAAAAATGCCCTTACGAAACGGTAGGAAGCTTCTCATGTATGATGCTGAAAATCTCCTTAGGACTACATGCTGGGCCTCTGGCTAGAAGATGGCTGTATTCTCCAAGGATATATGCACTCACCTGTACCATTATAAAACAATTCATTCTCCGCTACTTTCACAAGTTCACTGATCCAAAACATCTAAAATATGTAGCTCACAGCTAAAAAAAAACTGGATATCTAAAGATCGATTGAACTTCTACTTTATCCAATAACATGTTAAATTGCATCAGTTGCACCACTTGTCTTCTTCAGTTAACTGTCAGCCTATCCAGCACCTAATTAGGTTTACGCTAATGACATTATTGCTAACAAATTAAGAACATTTTATCTAGGATACATGCATTCAGAACTTGCAGTAATTATTTCAATCTTTTATAACTCAGTTTAAAAGTAAAAATTAAGTCCAATCTTGGCAACATATATTGGTGGTTATTCCATAGTGGGCCAGGAGGAACACTAGGTCCACTAACGCCCATTTGGTTATAGTAGGTGGGTGTCTTTTACCACCCATCCCGCTTTCAGCGACTGGTCTTGGATGGACCAGGAGTGTTGCACCTGGTCCATCCAAGATATTTTCTATGTTGCCTGAAATCAATCCAAATCAGCTATAATTCTTTACTCATATAACACAAAAAATTATGCGTCATGTAACAGACCTTCACCATGGTCTCATGAATCGCAGGCTTGTCGAGATACTCTCTAGCTTTCAGTGCTGCATAAGGCTGACAAGAAACAAGGAAACATAAATGTTTTGCATAGAACTTAATTAACAGTCAAAAGAAACCCATCAAGTATATAAGTACATGAATTTCTATTACCTGTAGATCCTCATTATTTGTAACAAACTGCACCACACGAAACCAAATGTCATCACTGACAAAATCTCCTGCCTTGTCAATCAATTGAAGAATCACATCGACATACCTGCAACAAAAGAGGACAAAACATATATTTGTATATTATCTTGTTTAAAGCATTGCCATAGCCTATCAAGTGATGCCTGTCTATATAAAATTATGTTCAAGCATCAAACATTTGTAACCAATGTCCTACTTAAGCTGATACTTTTTTACATGCAAAAGTTTTAGGGATAATTACACAGATACCACCTATTGCAGATATACAGAAACCTCCCCTATCGTTTTGCATAAAACAGTCCTCAGTTTGCCCCAGATAGATGAGGTCGAATGATATCTTGTTGAAAACAAAACAGATATTATGGAATAAAAAGCAGAAGGTGAATATTTGAAAACCAACTGCAGAGGAAAAATGCTTAAATGACGATGCGATTTCGGTGAAAATGAAAATGCTTAAAATGATGATGTGATTTCGGTGAAAATGAACATGCTTAAAAGACGATGAGATTTAGGCGAAAATGAAATGTAAACATCTATATTAATATGCATTTCTTTAGAAATCTCAAGCATTATTGTTTATCTGCTCATTAACCCCATTAGTAGCACATTTAGTATAAGAATATAGTCTCCGATCTAGCAATATCATACCATGACAAATCAGGGGCAAACTTTTCCGCGAGAATGGCAGCTTTAAGTGATAATTCTTCACGCATTGCAAAATCAGCTGTGCTAAGATACTGAAACCAGATTCAATTCAGCAAAGCATTTCTTTCATGGTTTACTAGAGCAGCACACAGAGAATTATTAAGTCTCAAAAAAAAAAAAGAAACATACAACTATTAAGTGGAACAGTAGACCAGTTGATAAGCTAGTGCGCACCTGTAATAATTCTTCAACTATGTCCTTTGCATTTGAAACATCACACATGCCATATAATAAATCAAGGGCACGTCTTCTTATACTGTTGAAACAAGTAGTCATTAGACAACTATCTTAAAATTATTAGCTTGAAAAACAAAATTTTTGTCCTCCCTAACAGCATTACATGATTGAAACTAAAAGAAAAAATAACCGTGGTACCAAAATGAAGAAACACATTTTTAAAACCAGATACACTAGTAAAAACAATCAATTTCCCTGATCACACTCCAACAAATTAAAGGGATACATCTTGATGACACACTGCACCAAATGGGTGGAGGCAACTCCAACTGTTTATACCTAACACATGATAACTGTAATGTCTAGCAGTTGGAAGTCTTAGGAGATCAGAAAACAGTTTTAGTCAACCTAATGTCAGGATCCTTCAGGGAAGTAATGATCTGAGCTTGATGTCTTTTAATAATATCCTGCACCTCTGTGACCATCAACATCCGGGTCATATTCTCCTGCATCAGAGTAGTAGACAGGTCTATATAATCAGGCAATGGCAACCACATGATAACGTCTATACCACAAGAGCTTCAAGGGTCAAAATACTAAGACTCTGAAAAGGCAAAAAAGAATTGGGAAGTAGATACAATTGACAGAATGTTTTAAGTCCATATGCAAAAGAAGCAAATATTGGAAAACAAGTGACAGAGGCAGGTTAAAAACAATTGCAATTTCACGATGGTCTACCAACTTACCAAACCGAGATATCGTATATTAGGTTCGCGAACGGCGATAAATTTACCAAGCAATGCAACACACTGAGACATCATTTCTTTTTCGGCATCAAGATGCATGACCTGTGGTTGACAAAGTGAAAAGCCAAGTACTATGAGAAACTGCAAAGTATCTTCAGAAAAAAAATGGAAAAGAAAAAGGATAATCAGAGATCAAGTGTCACATTACATATATGACTTTCTAAATGTATAGAATTTGGTCTTCAGGCATTTTGAATTTTTGTCCAACGCTCACAACAACAACGACAAACTAAGCCTTATCCCACTATTTGGGGTCGTCTATATGGTTCATATCACGCCAACGATTACGGTCTGCAGGCATTTTGAATTTTTGTCCAACACTCACACTTTAAAGTAAATTTAGAGGGTGTTTGGGTGAGCTCCTAAGCTCTTTAAAACATCTTAAAACTTGTTTAAGAGCTTATAAGCTCCACAAAAGTTACCGGCAAGGTTTTTCTTTTCCCTCCTGAAAGAGCTTATAAGATTAAAAAGGAAATGTTTGAGAGCTTATAAGTTGTTTTTAAAAAAGTAAGGAGATTTTTTTCACATTAAGATCTTATTTCAACAAACTCCTAAAATTTTGATAAGTTAAATTACAAATACATCATTATTAAAATATTATTTTATCCAAACACTTCAACAACTTATTTTTAAAAGAAGATCTAGCATCTTATAAGCTCTAAAAAATATCTTATAACATGTAGGAGTTATAAGATCTTTAAAAGAAGCTTAATCAGAAACCATCTAAAGAGATTTTCTGGTCTGGTTTACACAGATTTAAATAGAAATACCAACCATTACAGTTGCAAAATGGGCAGGTACATCTGATTCTTTCTGGGGCCCTCCGGAGGGGGCTGGGAACTGTTTTTTATCCTTGAGAATTGTTTTTGGAGGAACTATGTTTGTTAAGAGAGTAGAACCACGACAAGTACAACTCAAGTCTCCATTTAAATTACAAGCTTCACTTTATGAACAGCAATATGGCATTATACCTCTCTCAAACTTTTAAATTTGAATATAAATAAAGACACCAACAATTCAAATTAATTCTTCTCTCTTCCCAACCTTTTAAAAGATCGTTTCAACAAGACTAGCTATAGTTTGTTTGGTTGTCTGCTTCTACCTCACAATCTGTATAAGTAATGAACTGATTTTGTTTAAGACATCAATTGTTCATTAGAGTAAGAGTTTCACTGCCAGTATGATGAGAGAATTTTGAAAGCCAAAGAAGTACAAGTTATTTAACATAATTCTGAAAAGTATAAAAAGTGTTGTAGGCATATACTTTTGAGGCATAATAATTATTATTTTCAATTGACTAGAGAAAAAACTTACAAGAGCAAGAGCTTCGAAGAGAACAGCATGTGATGCATTATTCTTGTTGACATTTTTCACAACATCAGTTCCCATAAGTATCCTTTGTAAAACCTGAATACAAAAAACAAATAAATAATAATAAATTGGATTTGTCAAATATATCTATCAAATCAAACGGACACACATATACACTCACGCACGCTATAGCCTATACAAACACACAAGTAGGCACATTTATGCTAGTAATGTTAAAATATTATGATATCCCAACCAAGAAAGGGAATTTCAGACCTCAAACAATGATCTTCTAGTGTTTGGATCTTCAACAGTTGGAAAATACTGAAGAGCCCTCAATGTCTTAACCTGAACCGTCAAAGTTGTTAACAGTCAAACAGATCAAGATATGGTTAAGTAATGATAAATAATCAAGAGGAAGGCATTTAGGACAGTAGTTAAGCAAGTTAAAACTTCATGTTAGCAACTGAAGGGAGATAAGCCAAGAAAAGTTACAAAAAGAAAACTTTGGGAATTCAATAAAACTGAACAATCTGTTTAACCTTTTCAAGCTCTACTCTGGCCAAGATTTTATGTTCACAAGATGGCTCTAATTTTGTTTTATCAAGCCAAGATCGATCTCAAAGAAGTAGAATGCTGGCTTGCCAACATTTTCAAGTTTTTCATCAGAATCATTAGGTTATCATATCACACAATTGACTTCCGGGAGTCTGCTAACTGATGAATGTCATGATGACTTAAATGGAGGCAGGATAAATCCAAATTCACACTGCCTTTTCCTCATATCATCTGCAGTCCTATCACACCATACTACCTTTCTAGTCTTTTTTCCTACATGCCATGCCAGTGGTCTTGCGATTTTTCATTTTATTTATCCTGCTACCACGAAAATTTATACACCTCCCAAATTTAAAGTGATCCCCTCATTGCAATGTCAAGGAAGTCAAACAATTTGGGCCCGGATTTGGGTGAAAAATCATGGTTTACCCAAGAATGGTAAACCCACAAGGTGCTACAAAAATATCAGTTGCTGATAAAAAAAATTGAACTATATACTCCATAAGAATACAAAATTTACATGTATACTATCATTTTAAACTCTTCAATGTCCATCTCCGAGGAGGTAATTTTGAGGCTTGAATTTTGTTAGTTTTGTGTTTGCCAAAAAGATGGATATTTTCCCATTTTTCAACAAACTCTTGTTTGGTTTTGCTAAGATGGATTGTGCATACTAAAATAAGAAATGAACACATTAGAAACAAAGTCCATTTGAAAAATTAGAGAAACACGATTAAAGATGGTTTGGACATGTTTATAGGACCTTTAGATGCAGCTTTTGGGGAATAGTTCCACCGGTAGAGAATCACTCACACAAATCAAAAGAGGCAAGTCTCCGTTTAAATTAAAAACAGACTTGGAAAGAAGCTATTAAACAAGACATTTATCAAAATAAATGAAAATATGGCCTATGACCGTAAACGATTAAATGATCCGTTTCAACAAGTGGGAT
This sequence comes from Rehmannia glutinosa, assembly GCA_016081115.2. NCBI lineage: Eukaryota > Viridiplantae > Streptophyta > Magnoliopsida > Lamiales > Orobanchaceae > Rehmannia > Rehmannia glutinosa. Next base: position 6,858,594 of record CM071936.1, read on the forward strand.
TAGCTAGTTTGTTTTGTTGTGGTTTGGTAGTTTTGCCCACATCGCCAATTTTTTGTTTAAGACATCAATTGTTCATAAATGTGGGTTTCACTGCCAGTCTCCTGAGAGCTAGCTTTTGGGAATAGTTCCACCCATCCCATTTGATCATAAAAAGTGTTCTAGAGTTGGACCCCAATTTTGAAAAAAAACTTACAAGGCAAGAGCTTGAGAGAACAGATTGTTAGAGTTTGTGTTTTGTCCCACATAGCCAATTTGCTAGGCTGATATTGTGTATAAATGTGGGTTGAGCACTCTTTCCCCTTGAGCTAGCTTTTGGGGATGACTTCTACCCAAGCCCATTTATCAAACTTAATCATGCATTTATTTGCATATTAAAGTTCAAACCTTACTTTATGATTTATCAACCTCTCATTGAGCTCAACCTTAAAACTCAAAATTATTGAGCACTAAGCCAGAAAATCTACACTCTTATTTATCCATGATCTTTTTCTACAGATGCATTTTGACAACACTAACTTTATCATCCGTGAAATTCTACATCATCATTTGTACCTGCTATCCCTTCCTGACAAACACTCCCTAAAATATGAATACAAATCTACTTATGCATGGGCAAATGAAATGACTCTGAAGAAGAAAGGCAGGCATTACACTTGCTCCCTACAACTCAATAAAACTCAAGGGTAATATCAAATGGGATAGTGGATTCGGAAAGGGGGAGAAAGCTGTAAATTGAAAGCATCATAACTATACATTCCACAATAACAAATCCCCAAGAAGGCTTTCATGATCAAATTAAATATAGGGAACCATAAATATGAGGACTTATCACGATGACCGTGCATTTATAATTTAGTGCCACCCCAAAATGAAGGGCATGCAATGAATTAATGTCCAAATTAAATGAAACTACAGCAGGAGTCATTTGGGGGAATAAAATTTAGTCATTACGATTACGATCTAGTCACAACCTTAAGCACCAAAATTTACACAATCCTCTACAATGTATCAATTATCTACTGTATCAAGCTAATTCACCCACCTTACCACACCCTACATTTTTGCCCTTTGGTATAACGAAAGAAAAAGAAGTTAAAATTGTTATATGAATAGTAGTGTTTTCTACAAACCATAACTTCATAAAACTTACAATTACAGGTAAAATCCCTTCTCGCTATCTAGCTTTGTGATCAATGATTTTTTTCTTTGCTTCCAGAATTTTTTTCCCAGATTATCTAAACAGTTCAGTCCAAATCTAATACAAAAGTTATTTCTTGCGCTGACTTTTTTATAACGTGAATGTAACTTGAGATTCTTTTTTCAGTCATATCCTCCTGGGACAGACTTCTTGGTGAAACTCGTCTGGTAATAGTAATGGCAGTGAATTCTCCTGGAGATGCAATCCGACACAAATCTCTTGGTCTATTTGGTATGATAGAGCTTATTTCTACATTATTATCAGAATCTGGTGTCACATTTGTACTTCTTAATTTGTTGAAGCCCTAACAACTAAAGGAACAAAGACATTAAATTGAAAGACAGGCGTCAATCATATAATTGTTATTTGTAACACCTAAGTGTGACAGAAGATGGAACTACAAACCTCAAAAGTCTCCTGTTAAATTGTTTTTCTTCAGACAAGCAATACAAATTGCCCAAAGTAATACAAAGGCTATTTTTCATTTGAGTAGTTGCTCAAAAGCTTGGCAACAAATATATTAGTGGCACCCCAACTGGAAGGAGGGTAAGATAAGCACAAACCTGAAGCCAGGGAGATGGAATACCATAATAAGTGTATTCTGGCGGAACATCTTGGTTTCTGGCAAGTCTTTCCAATATTTTAACGCACTTTGGAAGACAATTCCAATACGCGTCGTGGTTATTTGACACTAAAGCAACTAGAAGGCTCATTGAAGAAGTCAAGACACCAAAATCACGTTCATCTAACAGTTGTGCCATCCGATCCGACCTACGGAAAAAGGAAGAAGAGGGCTGATATTAGATCTGGTATATATTCAAGAAAGACAGAATGTAAATAGACACATAACGTCTTTACCAGCCATCTATGTTCACTACGTCAGGATTTTTTCTAAAGAGGCGCAGGAGACATAGTGCAGCTTTCTTCCTCACTAGTGGCCTGCAACTGCTAGAAATCTGGAGCAATAGTTACTTTCAGCGTTGTTTATTAGCTGCCATTCAATATGTATCTTCAGAAGCTATTCACTTACAAGTAACTTTTGAACATCAGGAGCCAGTGATTCAGCAAATTCTCTTCCTCCAATATTTCCAACCTAAACAGACACAGCAGGATCAAATACATGGAAGGTAATAAAGAAACTATATTTTATTGAATATGCATCGAGAATCACACTCGAGACAGAATATCCAGCATTATTATGTTAACTAACATCATTATAAAATTATCCATAAGTATTTTACAAGAAAATAGTCCAAAATCATACCAGTGTCAATGCAAGACACTGAAAAGTCTCATTGCGACCAATAATGTCGTTGCGCACAGTATTAATTGCTAATCTTAAAAAATCATGATTCTCATTGAGAAGGCATGAAGTGACTATATATCCAACCTGCAACAGCACAAAGCAAGATAAAAGTCAACATCAAAAGGTGATAAATGATGTCCTTAACTTTAAAACAGAATGATAGGAAAAACAATTTGTATGGGCAATATCATATATCACTATGAGTCAATAGCCCATAGAAATAATATAAACATTCAGAGAGAATTTCAACAGTACTAGGTCCATAAGCTAGCTGATTATCATAAGATAGAAAATCATAGAAAAGTAAAATCAGAACACACTCAAGATAAAATTTACTCTATCGTCCTTAAAATAACCTAATTACTATGTATAATCATCTGTGAGGATATTCCTTGGTACTTTCAAAGTTTAAGTACAGTTTTCCAATTGAGAAAGGCTTAGGCAAATTGTTGCCTTAAAATCCTACAAAGCCTAGGGGAAAGTTAGCCACAGAGGTTGCTAATTACAATTTTAAGGAGCCTGTTGGGTGATGTAGAATGCATTTGATAATACCAAGAATAACAATTTTTATAATTACATGATATACCTGTGACAAAACCGCGGTTTTATTCTGGCATTCCCGACACTAAATTTATTCTTAGTATAATCCTTCACTTCTATCAACTCTATTAGCAGCTCTATAAATTGCAATCCTTTCCGTCTCGACTTCTCTACATATATACATTTATATCTCAGGTGCTTTTTTAATGAATAAACGCACAATGAACCTTTTTCTAAAAATACTAATTTAATATAGCTATAAATACTAATTTAATATAGTCCCCTTGCCTCCAAATGAATTGTTTGATTATGATGTTTGGCAAGTAAATCACAGAACAAATAGGAACATTGTCCAGAGCATTTGTATATACTTCAAGCAGTTAACTACATAAATTAAAGTTAATGAAAATTCTGAAAGAATGATACAGAGATTGGTAATGGACCAAAGGAAACAAACTCTGCAAAAGTCCAACATTAATGAGAGTTTTTCCACCTTTTGCCATTTATGAAGATTTTTCTATAAAAGCAAGTACTTCAATTATTTTTTTTTTAAGAAATGTTTGCCTTACAGAAAATCACCATTTACATTGGTTTACCAGTCAAATATCCTTAATAACTTCACCCTCTAAGAAAGGTGAAATCCAAATATTATCTTCAATAAGTTACACTCTAATAAAAATAAAAGTATTGAAAATAGCTAAATACTTATTATCAAATACTAATGCTTAAAAGCTGCCAGCTATATGCAGGTCCACGTTAACTTAATAAACTGATTTGGCATAATTACAAGCCAAAAGGCAATGCTGATCGAAAACACTATCCTGTAATACAAGAAGATCAATAGGAAAAATATATGCAAAACTGGTATAAAAATCATACCTGCTTTTCAGGATATTTCGGAGCAGATATCAAAGAAACAGCTTCCATGTGACCAAAATCGACATCATAACCAAGCATATAAATGTAAAGCATTTTCCACACATATTTCTTCTTCTCATAATGTGTTAGACCCTGTCAAGTTACAAGCATGAATTCAATCATTCATAACAGGAAATAAATATTGTCTTAGCTGCAATCTTAGCTGCGATGCAAGTTGATTGAATAATAGTTGGTAAAAATAAACTCACAGAAGTAATTGCTCAAACAGATATGAGATTAAATTCAAGAGAAAAACTGCTGAGATTTATGAACTTATATTCTGGGATAACAACTTGAAGTAAGCATAGCTCAGGGCCGCCCTGCTTAAGAAGTAAAACTTCTTGCGCTTATATGTGCTAGCTTTGGCTTTTTCTTGTAGTTTTATCCACAGAAAGAGAAAAGAAAAGATGGTTTTCGGCTTAAGGACAACAAAATCCCTTTTAGTGTTTTGTTCATTTTTCAGTAAACACATTGCATTAATACAGCTTCGAAAAAGAAGAAATTAGTTAGTAAAGGACAACAAGAATAGTGAAAAAAGAGCCCAGAATGTCATATGGAAGTAGTTAGAACCAAAAGCTGGTGTGAACTACTATCCATCCATGAGCAAAGAATGGTGGATTATTTTGGGTAGGGTTGGCAACGGGCCGGGTTTATCAAAACTAAATGGGTCGTGTTGGCAACGGGTCGGGTTTATCAAATTAAATGGATCTGTTGGCAACGGTCGGGTTTATTAAATTAAATGGGTCGGGTTGGCAATGAGCGTGCCAGCTTAACTGGAACCTTGGCAAATTGTTTAATTTGCTTTTACTAGTGCTTACAAACAAGCATGTATCTATTAAGAAACATTAATTAGTGTCCACTATGATTAGATTGTCAATTTTATAAGAGCAGCTAGCAATGATACCTGATGAAGTATTTCAAAGTTACTTTGTTGTTGTATTGCTAGCATTATGTGCAGTACTCAAGTCAAGGTAGTTCCGTTGTTTAACGCACAGTGTGCTAAAGCTTTGCAAATAGCTTTTTATTATTTTAATCCTCAGGATAGGTATAAGAAATCATCTTCATGTCTAAACTATAGATCTTAGTAATTAGAAGTTTTTCTTTTACATCCCAGGGCGTTAGCAGCAACACTTTTCGTGCTTAAATTGCTGAACGTTCACCTGATTAGGCAAAACATAAAATGAGGAAGTTAGCAAGATTCTACAATGCCAACTCCTCTGATCCTACATGGAATATCATGCATATCGTGTAAATATAGAACTATATATATTAGCTAGTGATTAACTTCATAAGAAATCATGTCAATGAGCAGAAGCAATATAATTTTACACAAAGTACACACTGCTACAACAAAAGATATATCAAACAACTGTATTTCTTATTCATTTCAGATAAGTAAACTATACATTAAAATTATTAAGTGGCAGTAAAATAACATGTAAATGCATCCTAGCAGTTGACTGTATCCTCCTGATTCTTCATTACAGGCAAAGAATATGACAGGATAAGGTATAAAACAACAAAATGATTCCATCCATCCCAGGTCTGCAATATACTTTTACCAGGTTGTAACAAACAACATCTCATGCATCAGAGGCCTAAGCTTGATCCTTCGACAAGCACAAACACATCAATCCATAACTGTGTGTTACATCCCAATTTCATAGTTCAGAGGAAACAATTTCAAACAAAGTCATGAATATCTTCCTAACTTTAGATCAATTTGCATTTAAGTTCCAATGGGGACATATCAACTCCTGCACCTCTGTCGTGCGCGTTATATTTATTGTAGACCAGAAAAGGTAAATGTTGCCATAATTCGTGGGCCATTAAAACGGTTCATATCAAAACGCAGTGATGAATTCTGTCCAACTTAGATAGCATTTCCAACTATGTGAATGATGCAAGAAGATAATCTTACATGTTGTAAGTCCTTTAAGTGAAATAAACATCTTAGCATCCGACATATGAACTGGGATACAAAATCAACTACAACTCATTCACCTATCTAACGTGATTGTAACTTGGTTTGGGTAGCACCGACGTCCATAGAAATACGGAAATGTCACGTAGAAACTGAAAATGCATCATACCTCTTCTCTTGATTGTACTCTGCTCTTCAAAGGACTAAAAGTGACCCACAGAATTCATGCAATCAAAATTTCAATTTATCGATCTCATTCACCCAATATCACACGAAAATTCCAAACTGCACACTACTGCATACTAAAACCCCTAAAAACACTAACTCCTACTGTCGATGGCACAATTACGAAGCCTCCCATTCGGTTCAATCTAAAACTCTGGATTCCAGCTCATATCAAGCTACAAATTTCAGAATTGCAAAAAACAACCAAAATATCCAAAAAATTACAAACAACTAAACACTTATACCTAAAGCGAGTACGAATATTGCCAAGCTCTTTATATCTACACGTAAACACTTGCCTTTTCATTCTTAAAGCGAGTACGAATATTGCCAAGCTCTTTATCAACGCGTAGGCGCTCCTGCTCTTTGTTCTGGCAATTCCGAATATCGCTTATGAACACCGATAATCCTCTCATCCCGGAAAGCGCCATTTTCCAACGCCCTCAGATCCGGCAATCCTCCAGATCCGACGGCCACGAAATTCAGGGATCTCACTGGAATTTGACAATCCAAGATAAATATGAAATCCTATGGTCACCGCTCAGAATTTGTTGCGCATGTATTTGTGTGAGGTGCGATCTAGAGAGAGAAAAGCCGACGGACAGTGTAGGAAGACGACTTCAATTTCAGCATTTATTTCTGAGACTTGTTTCTAATTTTGCTTTTACAGTGAGGTCAGTGATAACATACAGCCATCATTTCATTTGATCCATTTTCAAAAATGTTCTCATTATTCAGCTTGATTCCATTTTCAAACATGTTTTAATTGATTAATTTAATTCTATTTTATTATCGGGTCTTGCCTTTCTTCAGTAATGCTTTCCGGGTCATGTAATGAAGATAACTTATTATCCGGTAAAATTAGTTTTAGTTGGTTATTTTATTATTTTTTAAGAATTTTTAATAATTAAGAGTTTTATTATGATATTAATTTAATCCCGTAAAATTTACTTAGTTATTATTATTAAGGTGGTTAATTATTGAATTGAAAATTGAGGGTAAATGGATCCTCTGCAGTTTGTGTGATTTTATTGTGAAATTGGAGAGAGAGAGAGAGACAAAAATGTAATTACACATACACCTATACACACAGGTGTATATACAAGTATATGTATGTGCATTTGTGTTTTCTCTCTCAAATTTCACGAAAATTTACATAAATTAAATGTAGAGGATCAAAATAATATGTCAATTCGTGTTTCTTTTACGGTATTCGTGTAGAATAGATGAGTTGTATCTTTATTTATGCTTCTATTTACATCAATGGTTGTTTCAACTATTCGAATTCGGACCATGGATATTGGATAGGGAGTAAATCACTGAGTCAAATGTATTATAATATTAAATTGATTTCAATTTATATGGTTTTTAAAAGTAAAATTAATTATTAATTAAATTGATTTTGAACTACTTTAGTTGAATTGAATACAACATAAATCAACTAGCGTGATCTTTAATATATATTTTATTATTTTTACTAATCAAATCGAACTCGAGTTCAAAATAAGTTTCAAATCTTATGGAATCAAAATATATGATTAATTTGATTAAATTGTAATTTTTGTCCCATAATTATAGAGGTATGACAAAATTAGTCTCGTAAAAATCACATTTTGCAAATAACTCATGCAATTCAAAAAATCACGTTGAGTTTTTTCACGTGAAAATTTCTAGTTAAATGTTCAATTTTGGTGAGTTTTTTTGTTTTTCAATTATATGATTTTTTTATTAAACATGATTTGGACAAGACCAATTTTATCGCGTTTTATTGTAACATGGTAAAAATTGCAATTTAGTCAAACTTTATCTATTATATTTTAGAAATCAAATTAAAAAATCATTTTTGATTAATTTAGTTTATATTTAGGAGTAATAACTAATAACTAATAAGCCAGATATGAACGTGGGTTCTGCCTAGTTCCGTTTAGCCAAACCCGAACCGAACACTTGTTTGGTAGAGGCAATGACTGATCTTTGATTGACATTTCCCATTCTTTGAGCTCTATTTGGTGAATCACAACACGAAAATATTCAATGTAAGAGAAACCACTGGAGTTAGCCTAGTGACCACGGGTATTATTCGTAACGACGAAACCCAAGTTCGAATACTTGAAATGATGGGACCGAATTTTTTAAACAAAAAAAAAATTCAATGCAAGAGAAAATGAGTTATATTTTTCTTTGCCAAAAGGAAAATAGTCCATAAACTTAACATTTTTTTTTTTTTTTTATTAATATTTTTAATAAAATGTGTTGTTAGGTTTATTCATATTTAATATATTCATATATGGCATTTTATTGAGCCATAGTTATCAGTTACGTTTCAACCAACCAATCGTATGCATTCAATTAGCTTTAAATGTTTTGAAAGTTAAAACAGCAAAAAAAAAAAAATTTAAAACTATTACAAATATATAATTAGAATTTATTTTTATTCAAACATTTATGATTTCACTAAAGAAAAAACTAATCCATATGCTTTCTCCTAACAGAACAAAAATGAAAAAAATGCAGGCACTCATGTTCACACTTCAACATGGTTGTTCAAAAAATACACATTAAAGTGGCGTGCAAAAAGTTGTTCTCCAAAGTATATATTAATTAATCCCCACCCCTCACATAAAATTTTCTTCCTTTTTTTTTTCCTTTTCATTTTTTGGAGTACTTTAGAGGCCACCTTTTGAACTTTGAAGGCTACAACTGGAAAATAGTTGGCCAATAACAAAAGAGTTGGGATAATGATAGCAATTGAATAATCTAACTATAGCTTGTGACAAAATTATTTATAGTGAAATATCTTTTCCATGTTTTGAAATGCATTTTTTTAAAAAAGTTATGGCCTTGTATGGATGTATTTTCAAGTCCAATTTACAGTTTATAGTGTTTGAAAATGAATTTCCAAACTTTATTTATTTTCGTGTGAGAATTGAGAATATATTTGGGTTGTTGTATAAATTTTTATTTTGAAATGAGAATATGTTTGGTTATAGCTTTTAAATGTATTTTTGACATAGGTTTATGTGATTGTACGGTATTTTCACTTAGGTTTGCTTGTTTGGGGTGAAAATTTCTTTGGTTGTGTTTTCAAAAGAATATTTCCATAAAAATGTGAAAACTGTAAATGACTTTATTTCTATTAAAAATTCCCTAAAACAAACATAAAGCAATTTTCGGGAATAAATTGACAAACAAAATGCAATTGTTACAAATGGGGGACCACGTTGTGTAAATTTTCTTATTCCCTTCATCTTGCAGAAGCCAATTGAGTAAAACCTGACTATTAAATTAAAGGGAAAAAAATAATTTCCTCGCATTGTATTGTTCATTCCCCACCACGATCTACCAGCAGATGGGTCGAGCCACACCATATAAACATTGTTGCAAACTAGTTTGACGACCTGATAAGTTGGAATATATACCACTCATAACAAACCGGCACGAAGAGCTCCAGGATCTGATATTGCCGTAGGTGGACTGGTCGGTCGAGCTTGAGGAGGCATATGTGCAGGCGATTGGGGACAAAATAAACTGAATGAAGAAGAAAAAACTATTTATTCTTTAATGAACTCCTTCAACCTGTAAATGGGGATCAGAAACAACTCAAAGATCAAAAACCAAAATGACATAATCGGCCTTTTTATCAAACTTCAATAATTGAATACATACTCAAATGTCAGAGTGGGATCACCTGATGCAACACCACTCCAATTGTGTTAAATGTTGGGTCTGTTTCTATTCTTATCTGAGTAACCAACCCACAAGAGGAGGATCAACCCACCAGATATCAAACCGCAAATATTGATTTTAACCACCATAAATACTTTGGTCTAACACCTATATCATGTTGGAAGAAGAGGGGCGGCTAAGGTGACTAGGTGGGAAAGGGAGGGAGGGAAAATCGAGGGAGGGACAGAGGGGGCGGCTGGTTTGTTTTAGGGTTTTGGGGAAGAGGAAGAAGTAGAGAGAGAATATTTTTGGGTGGGGGATGCTGTTATGGGAATTGTAAATTTTCTTATTCCCTTCTTGCAGAAACCAAATTGAGTAAAACCTGACTATTAAATTAAAGGGAAAAAAAAACTAAGATTTTTTTTGAACTCTCTTAAAAATCATGCCAAAGAATATCAACATTTCACAACCTCCAAGATTTCCAAATTGATGTGATGACATACATGTTCACCATTTACCCCGCCAGCCCTTTATATTGTATTGTTCATTCCCCACTAGGGTCTACCAGCAGATGGGCCAAGCCACGCCATATAAACATTGTTGCAAACTAGTTTGACGACCTGATAAGTTGAAATATATACCACTCATAACAAACCGGCACGAAGAGCTCCAGGATCTGATATTGTCGTAGGTGTGACTGGTCGGTCGAGCTTGAGGGGGCATAGGGCAGGCGATTGGGAAGGAACAAGAATGTATACTATTTGTTCTTTAATGAACTCCTTCAACCTGTAAATGGTCAGAAGAATCTCCAAAGATCAGAGACACAAATGTACACAATCGGATTTTACAAACTTCGACTAATTGAATACATACTCAAATGTCAGAGTGGGATCTCCTGATGCAACAGTCATCCGCAATTGTGTTCTGTCTGCTGGATCTGTTTCTATTCTTATCTGAGTATGGCCAACAATTTCATAAATATTGATTTTAACCACCATAAATACTTATGCAAGTTAACACCTATATCAGATATGCACAACAACACATTAATCTTGTAACAAAAAATATATATATATTCTTTTAAAATTACAAATACCCCCTCTCATTTGGCGCAATTTTTAAAGTGGATGCATATGTCAAGGACTCAAGGGGGTATTTGTGATTTTGAAGATAAATGTTTTTGGTTCCCTTTCTTTTAGTTGGACTAAACCTCAAGGCAAGTATTGGTTACACCCTGAATTTTTTTATGCGCCAATAAACATCTTATGATGGAAAACTTATTCGGTATAATCTTCAAGCATGTTACGGACAAAACATTATTCTATACAAATGCCATTAATCTTATTCCAAATTGATAAGCAACACCTGGAGCCCTAGAAATGATGCTTAACCAAATTGATAAGCAACACCTGAACACTTATTACGCAGTTCACAGTAAAACTAAAATCATACATAGAACTACAAGCATAATAAATGAAAAACTTAACTACAAGCCTACCAAACATAACATGGCTCATGTGCTTTACGAATAGAAAGTTGTACTTGCAATCAAATTATTTGCATTGGGATCGTGAATAGAAAATCAAAGAATAAAGTACTGTGAGGCCAAATAATACCCCAAGCATGAGGTTCATTTTTTGGAGTACTTTAGAGGCCACTTTTTGAACTTTGAAGGCTACAACCGGAAAATATTTGACCAAATAATACCCCCTACCAAACATAACATGGCTCATGTGCTTTTACGAATAGAAAGTTGTACTTGCAATAAAATTATTTGCATTGGGATCCTGAATAGAAAATCAAAGAATAAAGTATTGTGAGGTCAAATAATACCCCAAGCATGAGGTTCATTTTTTGGAGTACTTTAGAGGCCACCTTTTGAACTTTGAAGGCTACAATCGGAAAATATCTATATATATATATATATATATATATATATAATAAGAGCCGCTTCTAAAAGTGGTAAAAAAAACTTTTCCCCTGCCCATTTTTTGAGGCTATAAATAGACGTGCTGAAATTGTAAAACGTGTTTTTATTTTTGGAATCTAAATAATACTGAAACATTTGCTGCAATTATGCTTGTACGCGTGGATTTATTTATGGAATACATTATGTGCTGAAACGCATATGCTATTTATGGAAGTAATTTTTTTGCTGAAACGCGTATGCTATAAATTACCATAATTGGGTTGCATTGCTGTTGTTCCTAAATTTATGTATGGAATGTTTTCAAATTACCGGTAATAAAACAATTCTAATAGATTACTTGAAAATCAAGTTTGTAATCTCAAACGATAATGGTAAGTATGATATTATTTTTGCTTACATTATCTCAGTTAATTAACTTAATTAGTGGAAATCTGAATTCGAAATTAATATTAATACACTAACAAAATTTTTAATGACATATAAATTTGTATACGCATCAATTTAAAATAGGAATTTAGTTCAAGTAAATATTTTACAAAAAAAAAAAGAATCTGTGGTGAATCATAGATACAATATTTTCCTTTCTGTTAATATAAGAGAGAGAGAGAAAAAACATAATAAAAAAATTCTGCAAAGATTTATATTTCCTTATAAAAGCTACACTACTCACCTATATATATCCTATACCCTGTAAGTTTATTTTCAAAACACACATTCATCCAAAGACCAGTTTATTCTTCTCAGAATATTGGACAAACACTACATTCATATACAAAAAAAATGGCGCCCATGTTGACTTTGATCAAGAATCTGAATTCCTCAAAAACCTAATGTAATGTGAAGCTGAGATCAGTACGACTTTACGAAAAACCACAGTTTAATGACAAAACTCAAGTGTAAAGTTTGGAATGCGTTTTCCATGACTATGAGGTATGATGCATAATATATGACTATGTAATGAATTATTTAGTTAGATAAATTATATTAAATTATCTGACAAGTGTTTTTAATTATACAAATTGCAGGGTGACAGGATTCAAGGGACTATAAGAAAACACAATATTCAGCAGTTCAAAAAAGTCCTTATCGAAGGCCATGTTTATGCGATTAGGGATTTTATTGTTGCTCCTTATTCAGATAAATATCGAACATGTTTGACTAAACAAAAAATTTTGTTTCATGGAAAAACACAGATTTTTGAGATGTTCGACAAAAGTTTCCCTCGATTTATGTTTCAGTTCAGAAATTTTAGTGATCTCGCCACTGCAGACAATGTGGATGAGACCTCACTGTTTGGTAAGACATATTATATTGCTTTTGTTGTACATGTAAAATTTAAAGCAATAACTGTTTAATTTGATTAAATTTTTTTCCTTTGATTTTATTACGAACAGACATTATCGGCAGAATTGTTTCAATGCAATCGACTCAAACCACAGAGATTGCCGGAAAGAGCACTCGCTTCATAGAACTAACTTTGGAAGACTTGGAGTAATTTAAATTATGAAATTTTAATTAACACTTTATGTTTAATCATAAACTGTAACAAAAAATTTATTTTGTTCTTTTCATAGGAATAATCGCGTCACTTGCACGTTGTGGGAGGAGTATGTTGACGAGATATTACCCTATCTCGAAGAGGGTAGATTCGAACCGCTGATCGTGATTCTGCAAATGTGCAGAGCTAAAATATTTCGTGGTAAATTAATTAATTAAACTTATTTATAAACAGTAATGTAGCTTATCCATATGCATATTTGATTTTTAATCAGTTTTTTTTTACTCTTTAATAAATTGTAAATAGAGTGAAGGTATCGAATACATATGGTGTAACAAAGCTGATTTTTGATGCCAAAATGGATGAGATTGAAGACTTCAAGAAAAGGTTAGAACATATATTTAGATAACATTTTTATTTGTTGTTCTTTGTGTTATTAGATTATTATTATTATTATTATTGAATATAACATCTATTTCTTTTTTAAATTATTTAGGTTTATGAGCAGCAACAGGGCAACACCTTCAATTAGTCATGTTAGTGTGCCTACTACCCGAACAATTGCTGAAGATTTGGAATCCGGAGAATCACCAGTTCGAATGATCGATCAATTGTATTGGAACAAAGAAGTAAATTAACAAACTGTTTTTTGTTATTACCTTTTATTAAAATAAAAATATGATTATAATTATAATATATACATTATATATTTTTGTGTTGTTTTTAGGTGGGAAGTTTTTGGGTGTGTGCAACCATTCTTTCATTTATTGGAGATTGGTGGTACCTTTCTTGCAAGAGATGCCCGAAGAAACTTACAAAGGCAGCAGATAAATTTTACTGCGAACGTTGCGACAGTTTTTATCAATCCGGTGTTTTCAGGTATTTAGTACAATTGTTTATTTTATTAAATATATATTACTCTATTCTAAATAATTCAATACTATATTAATCTACATCTGACTTTGAAATTTCAATTATTAGGTACAAAATTCATATCCAGGTTATTGATGATACCGGGAATGCAACTTTTTTGTGTTGGGATAGAGATTGTCAGCTATTAATAGGCAAAACGTGTGCTGAATTGAGAAACGAGTACTCTGAGGTAATTTATTATTTATTTCAGGTTTATAAATTATAATGTTTACGATTCTTTTATTTAATTCTTTTTAAAAAATTAAACAGAAGGAAGATGGGCAGGATATACCAGATGACCTAGCAAGTTTGATTGATAAACAAGTATTTTTCAAGGTTCAAGTTAGGGCAGACCAACTTGATAATTATGACGGATCATTTTCAGTGGTGAAATTAACTGCAGATTCTGAATTGATTAAGAAGTTTTATCCTGGCCCAGAAAGTCAGGTACTTAAAAAAAATCATTTGATACATAAATGTTTGTCTCTGATTATTTATTAATATTTATAATAAAAAAATTAAATATAACAATTGTTTTTTTTTTGTAACTTTAGGAGTCTGACTACCTATCCAAGCTTCAAAGGGAAGAACAGTCTGATGGCAAGGTATATTTAATTTTTCATCATAAATATACTTAACCAAAAACATTGTACATTGTATTTATACATTTGGCTTTTTTTTCTTTAGGAATCTTCATCGGAGGATGAAGTGAATACTCCGAACAAGTTGAAAAGGATTAGAGATGAAGCTGCTAAAAGTCCATCAAGTAAGCGAGAATTGTTTGAAGACTTGTCCTCAAGTAATAAGGCAAAGAAGCTTAAGATGGTTAAGGAAGAAGATGCGAATAAGTGAGAATTGTAGATTACATGCATTAAGTTAGGTTTTTATAATTAGTTTTGATTATTTGATGTTTTCAGTTGCTTTGATTGTTTTAGTACATTGAGTATTTCAATTTTGATTGCAGTTTTTAATATAATTTTATGTATTTACTATTATTTCGAGATTGATCAGTTTTAAATTTGCACATGTATTTTTTTCATTTGAGATATAGGAATTATAAAATTTATATTGATATTAAACTATATGTATATACAAATATACTTATTAAAATTGTTTATTAAGGTATTTTGCTTAATAAAAGTAATAAAAAACAAGGGAAAAATGATAGATAAAAATGATACAAGTAAAAGAGAGAAAGTATTTTGATTGAAGACCCAAGAGCACCATCAGGATTCCACTACACTCAAGGTGTAGGGTCAAGTGGCTTTTTAGCTAAGGGTCTTTTTAATTCCGAATTGGAAACTTATATAAAATGAGTTAATACAACAGAATTAACAGCAGTTTATGTAACAAAATTATACTACCAGCAAAAATTAAAAAATAGAATATGCAAAGGAATGATATGTTATGAATTATGCAGAGTCGAATAAAACCTAAGAATCCAAACTGAATCTTGGAAATATATACATTTCAAAGTCAAAGTCATAATTTTGGAAATGATTTTTGTTAACTTAATTTAAATTCAAACAGATTTTCAAACAGTGCCACACATCTTAATATATGCAAATACATGATATTCTATCCATAATAATTACTATTACCATATTAAGAACACATAGGTTACAGTATAAAAAGGTGAGAGATCATTCATTATGCATTTATTCCAATCGAAATAAGTACAATTTTCATAAAAACTTACAAAGTTCAAAAGAAATAGTTACTATTAAGCAGAAAAACTGTGTCTAATATTCATCTGTCATAGAAACATTGTTCATAATGAAGCAGTTAACGGGAAAGACAGTTCTGGGCAAAAACATGCAAGGGACATATCTACCAAACACGGTATTAAATGTTTCTTTGCAAAATACTTTTCATAAATAACTTTTTTATGGACCAATTATGTACTCATAGATTGATAGCTGACTGAGTTAGATTGATGGTTAGTTTAGTGACTTACCAATTCATTTTTTTCTTTAGTGTCTGCTATTGTGATTTATTCATCTGTGTAATCAAAAACATAGAACCTGAAATACATCAACAAGTTAAATTAGTGATAATACTTATGAATTAATCCACAAAAACAGTAAACAGTTAGGGTGATGTCAACTTATCTTGTCATTTTTGCTGCGAGCAATGAATCTGGTACTATCAGGTGGTGTGTTTTGCGACTTTCATCTCCAAACATATGGTTCATGTTGAACATGAGACAATAAAAATATTAATCAAAAATTACAAACCATTACAAAAAAATATCTATTTGAGCACATATCTTATTCAAACATATCACACATAGAAATGATAATTAACTTCACATCTTCATTTTTTACTATTTCTTTAAAAAAGACTAAATGTTATCTTTAAAAAAAGACAAACAACTCGAAATAATAAGTGTTGTCTGATATAAGTGCAAACTTTAAAAGAAAACTAAAATATTAGATAAGATGTGAGATTTTGAGATTGTTAAATGTATTACTGTCAATAGAAATGGTTGGTAACATACCTTTTATATTGTCCCGCTCAATAAACCCTATAGTTGCTGCAAATTGAAAAACTAATATTTAGTCTTCAAAAATATAAACAATAAGACTGCTAAAATAAACAAATAAAAATTTCTATTTTTTTTTATTTTCACCAAAAATTCACCATGAGCTAAAGATCTCTGTAAAATAAATAATAAGACACACATAGGGTTTAAAAAGAAGAAACCTTTTCCATCGTCTGTTTTTTGGTCCCTCGGAAAAAAAATTGCTTGATGAAAATCGAAAAAAAATTGCCATAAGAAAAACCGCACATATAACACCGTACAGATTTTGCAACTTTTTTCTTAAAAAAATGCAAAAAAAAAAAAAAAATAGTAACAGAAAAAAATAGAAATATATACCTTCGATCCGGATATTTTGCCCGATTAAAACACATAATCGTCTCTGCAAACCAAAAAAAAACTGATCAAAAATAATTTGAAGAATTTGGTTATTTTTTACTGAATCTAAAAAATGACAAATGAAAAGTAAAATGAAACTTACCTCGTGATTTTTTCGGCCGATCTAACATATTAAGTCCCAGTCTTCAGAGGATTTCGATTTTATTGTTTTGTCGAAAGTTAGGCTTCGATTTTCAGAAGCCTAAATGGGTGAAAGGCTTTGGTTTCTCCAAAACAGATATATTGAAGATATCTAATGAAAAAAACCAAATTTAATCTAAAAAATAAAAGGAATGAGGGATTGTTGAAAAATCGGTGTAATATTAAAAAGAATCTGAAAAAATAAAAATCATAAAATTATACAAACGTTTGAAAACCATAGGAAATGATACCGTAATATAAAAATGCTTGAAAAAAACCGAATCGAAAAATTTTCCTCTAGATCTAAAAGGGATAATTTTCGTATATTACAAAAAAAACATTTGAGAACCGATTAATCGATTCACGTAATGTGAATAGCCGATAGAACAGCATCAAAACACCAAACAATAAACGATAATCTGAAAAAATAATTTGTTGAAATGAAAACAAAAAGAAAAAAATTGAAATTGTTGGTGGAGGCGGATACAACAAGAGAAATGAGAAACCCTAAAAATGAAAATGAGGAGTCAAGTGGTTCTATCCTTATCCGGCCGAAATGATTTAATCTCAGCCGAACACGTGTTTCGATCTCTTGCAACGCGGCCGACACGTGTGTTTTTTTTTTTTGCCCTAGGTTCCATCCGGTTATAGGAAACGGGCCACTGATTTGGGTTATGGAATTGGGTTGATGTGGATAAATGTTTGGGCTGAAGTTGTTTGTTTGTTGGGTTTGGGTAGTCCATTAAGTTAGGTTTTATTAAGTGGGTTATTTATTTTAAGTTATTTTAATTTAATGGGTTTTTATTTTAGTTTTTGTAATTAAATTTAAGTTAATTATATCAGTTTTATTTTCAAACTTTTATTATAATTTTAAACAAAAGATTATATAATAAATTAAATTTTTAAATCTATGCAGATATTTTTATATTTAACGTGTAAAAATATTTTTTTATGTTTAATATTCAAAATTAAATACAATATTAATGAAAGTTGTCATAATTAGTTTCTAAATAAAAATTAGTAAAATTTGTTTAATATAATTATTATGTTTAATTAAAACAAAATGAGAATGAAAAACATTATCATAAATACTTAATTAATTTGCTTAGTTATTAATAAATCGAATTTTTTTAATTACCCAATATTGATAAATGTAATTTCGATTAATATTAATTAATATTAAATTTTGTAATATTTAAAAGTGATTAGTTAAAAATAAAATTGGTCACGCTTTTCATAATTTATATTCATTTTTTATATTATAAATGTATAAACGTTCAAAAAATTGGTTGTAATATTTGTGTAACATAATTGTTTATTAAGGCATTTTTTTATTATTTTTCTGATCATTTTCAATAATTTGACAGAGAATATCACAATATCGTGAATATGTCTCACAAACTATCTACGAGAGTTGTTTCGATATTTTATCGAGCCAAAATGTCGACATGCTATCAAGAGCACCGAGTGACATCACAAATGGTTATAGCATTGCAAATCCATCATCGGCAATTATTTCTCATGTTGATATTTCATTGGCAAATCCATGGTTATTCCTTCAAATTCCAAATAAACAGCTTTCCTCTTATCGTTTAGTATGTCATGACAATAAACAAAAGTCAAGGACAATCTATATCTCACGTTGATCTGCACACTAAAGAATCCGATCTTGATCGCCCAATTATACGTTGTTGTTTCACGTGTGACCAACCCTAGAGGCTTGAAAATATTAATTTGTGGCGATGATACATCGAACGATAAATGTACCAAATAACCAAAATTTGTAATTTTTTATTTGTGGTGATATGACATGGTATTTTTTTCATATGCATTATATTGTTTAATGGTAATATTATTTACTTTATACAACCCATAAACATTACATCCCGTGCATCGTGCGGGTCAAAAACTAGTTTGACCAATAACAAAAGGGTTGGGATAATGATGGCAATTGAATAATCTAATTATAGCTTGTGACAAAATTATTTATAGTAAAGTATCTTTTCCATGGTTTGAGATGGATTTTTTTAAAAAAGTTATGGCCTTGTATGGATGTATGCCAAGTCAAATTTATAGTTTATAGTGTTTGAAAATGAATTTTCAAATTATATTGATTTTCGTGTGAGAATTGAGAATATGTTTGGTTTGTTGTATGAATTTCTATTTTGAAATGAGAATATGTTTGGTTATAACTTTTTAAATGTATTTTTGACATAGATTTAAGTGATTCTAGGTATTTTCACCTAGTTTGCTTGTTTGTGGAGAAAATTTCTTTGGTTGTGTTTTCTTTAAAAACATATTTCCATAAAAATGTAAACCTAAATGACTTTATTTCGATTAAAAATCTCCTAAAACAATCATAAAATAATTTTCCTAATAGTTGGAGCGTTAAAACCACCCTTGAAAATACAACCATACAATATGGAATGTAGAACTTTAAATAATTTTTTAAAAAAAGGTGCTAAGTGCAACGTCTCGTTTGATTTTGGTTTCATGTTCAATTTCAGTATTTTGGGTTGAGTTTAGGAGGTTGTATAGGTTTTTGTGAGGACAATATAATATATTTGGATAAAACAATTTGATTATGTTAAATATGTTGAAATTATATTGTTTAAGACAGTGTTTTAAATACCGTACTGGTGACCAAACCGGTCAAACTTAAGCGGTTTAACCGGTTGGACCCGTTCAACCTCCAATTTTATCGGTTTTAACGATTTAATAAAAAATAATTATATTTGATATTATATTATATAAAATATGAATGTAATTCATTAATATAAAAGGAAAAGTTGTGTATATATAGTTAAAAGGAAAAATATCTATATATTTAGCTAAAAATTCAAATAATGATATAAATATATTAAATATTAAAGTTATGAATTCTATTTTTATAAAAAAAAGTAAAAACTCACAAAAAATAGCAAAAATCGGTTGAACTGGTATTGAACCGATATTTGGCCTATTTGTCGATTTGACCGGTATTTACCGGTTTAATCACAAAATAACTTTAGGGTCTTATCATACCGAACGACTACACGATATCCGGTATAACCGGTTGAATTGGCCGATATCTGATCCGAAAGATTTAAAACAGTAGTTTAAGATATTAGATTATTATATTATTACTATTTGTTAGAGGTGGGACCATGTTAGAATATTGTAAGAAGGTGATGTGTAATGATATGAGTAGCGTTAAAAGTTATTGTTTTGAATTAAATGCAGTGGTTTTGTTTAGTTTTTTAAATTTTGAAAATAATAGACGTAAGAATTTCTAGTGAAAATTGGGTGAAACAAATATGAGTTCATATATATCAAAGTTGACATGATATTTCAATTTAAACTTTAACCATTTTGGAGAAATGGAATAATGAAAATAGAGAATGTACGAAGAGGACAATTGTTTTAAAGTGTAGATATTTTGTCAATTTATTTTTTGTTATAATTAGTGGTGATATAGTTAGTATAAAGTATATAAACATTGTAATCAATGATTGATGGTAATTTGGGAGAAAAAAGATAAATTTCCCAAAATGCAAATGTGTTCTAGAGCTGGGATTTTTGTTCTATTTTTTGTGCACATGATCCCCCGAAACAAATTGAAGTTGTGTGTACTTGTGTAGTCAAAGCCATTACAATATTTGGTCAAATAATAGTGCGTTTAATCACACATATGAGTTGCTAATTTGAGTGTTTGCAAACGCTAAAAAAAGTAAAATAAAAATTCTCGACATTTAGCTGGAAAAAAACCAAATTTTAATGTTTACAAATATCATTTTCTGCTTTTGTTTCTATTAAGCATTTAATCAAAATTTAAAAGTTGGAGATGAGATGCTTCAGTTCTGAATTTGGAAAAATACTTTTTATATTATTAGACAAAAAGTTCTTTTTTTTTTATATCCTCAAATTTATATCATACTCCAAAATTTTTATTTATCTTCCTAATTACCCATCATTCATATACGAGTATTTTTGTCTTCCTATTCAAAAGCCAAATTTGAAATTGTTTTGTTTCAAACACTTCAATTTTGATTTTTCCAGCTTTTAGATTTTATATGCAAACAATATCAAACTTCTGATTCTCAACTACTTTTATTTCTACTACAATAAATCACTTCTTTAAAAACACATAAGTGTTTGCAAACACTTCCTAAATTGTTTACTCATATAATGGCACCCATTCTCGAGCTTGGTATTGCTACTACCGACTTGCAATCATCTAGATATAACCGAAACAAAGATGAAGAATCTTTGGATGATTATAAGGTGAGAAGGAGTAATGAGATGCTACCGTTTTAATTGCCCAACCCTCAGTAATTTTGCCAAATGTTCCATTTTGACGTATATGCATGTATGTTTTTTTCAAAAAAGAAAATCAAAATGGGACACATGTCACAATCCTACGGGAGTTGGGCACTACCCACTTGGGTAACATCTACTTACCCGGTGAGAAGGGAACAACAACGATTTTTCGATACACCATGCTTATTGACATTTAACAAGTATACTTACAAACAAGAGGAACAAAAATAATTCTCTTTTTCTATGCTTTACAAAGCTATACATTCATCTTGTTTGAAATGAGTATAACTAGAATAACATGGATGTGATATATCACAATGTTTTGCTACAGTAAAGAAAAGTTTTCATTACCTTCACAACAAAAATGCAAAATTGGTCCTATAACTAATTGGGAGTTTAATAGTATGCCTGAATTCAGAATTCAATTTAGTTTTGTAATTAATTAAGAGATTCGAACTGCGTCCAAATTTGTGTGAAATGTTTGAAATTGGCCGAATGTTGTCACGTAAAACCGACACGACTCGGAAATTTTGAAGATTTATAGTTAAACTACTTATTTGGATTTCCCCATATGATTTTGACGCTCACGTGGAGGAGAGAATGCTGATGAAAGTGGATTGAAAATGTCATTTATCTTATTTGAGTGACAACTTAAATGACATTCTTAATCTAATATTCTAGTCTCGTGAGTATTCTCTTTCCGACATGACCCCAAGTTATATGGAGAAGTCAAAATAAGCAATTTAACCAAAAATGTCCAAAAAAATCAACATTTTTAGTCATGTGGGTTTCACGTGACAATAAAAATGAATTTGGACTCAATTTCGCATTTTTCTCTTACCTTCACATACTATGGCACCGGTCGACAAATTAATCCTCTATTGTCAAAATTTGTCCATGCAATAAACCAGACAACCTTGTGCTTCATAAACCTTTTTTCCCATAATCATACATAGGCCTCGAGAGAGATCAATTTTACCGTGTCAAAACAGAGAAGAACTTTTCCTATGCCAAGAATGACGGGTGGATGGTCGAGCCTGCTCGACTGATGCTCTTGGAATGGACACTGTGCTTTCAAGGACGTCCCGTTGGGCATCTGAGGACCGAGGAAGTAGTTTGCATCCAATCCTTATTTTTTTATTAATATTTTTAATAAAATGTGTTGTTAGGTTTATTCATATTTAATAAATTCATATATGTCATTTTATTGAGCAATAGTTACCAGCTAGGTTTCAACCAACCAATCGTATGCGTTGAATTAGCTTTAAATGTTTTGAAAGTTAAAAAAGCAAAAATAAATAAAAACTATTACAAATATATAATTAGAATTTATTTTTATTCAAACATTTATGATTTGACTAAAGAAAAACTAGTTCGGATGCTTTCTTCTAACAGAATAAAAATGAAAAAAACGTAGGCACTCATGTTCACACTTCAACATGGTTGTTCAAAAATACACATAAAAGTGGCGTGCAAAAAGTTGTTCTCCAAAGTATATATTAATTACACCCCACCCCACATATTTTTTTCCTTTTCATTTTTTGGAGTACTTTAGAGGCCACCGTTTGAACTTTGAAGGTTACAATTGGAAAATATTTGGTCAATAACAAAAGGGTTGGGATAATGATGACAATTGAATAATCTAGCTATAGCTTGTGACAAATAATGACATAAATATATTAATATCAAATTTATGAATTCTATTTTTTATAAAAAAGTAAAAAACTCACAAAAAATAGCAACAATCGGTTGAACTGGTATTGAACCGGTTTTTGACCGATATTTGCCGATTTAACTGCAAAAATGACTTTTAGGGCCTTATCATACCGGACCGACCACCGGTATCCAGTATAACCGGTTGAACTGGCCGATACAGTCCACTGTTTAAAACAGCAGTTTAAGATATTAGATTATTATATTATTACTATTTGTTAGAGGTCGTGGGACCATGTTAGAATAGTGTAAAAAGGTGATGTGTAATGATATGAGTAGCCTTAAAAGTTATTGTTTTGAATTAAATGCAGTGATTATGTTTAATTTTTTAACTTTTGAAAATGATAGACGTAAGAATTTCTAGTGAAAATTGGGTGAAACAAATATGAGTTCATAGATATCAAAGTTGACATGATATTTCAATTTAAATTTTAACCATTTTGGAGAAATGGAATAATGAAAATAGAGAATGTACGAAGAGGACAACTGATTTCAAGTGTAGATATTTTGTCAATTTCTTTTTTGTTATAATTAGTGGAGATATAGTTAGTATAAAGTATATAAACATTGTAATCAATGATTGATGGTAATTTGGGAGAAAAAAATAAATTTCCCAAAATGTAAATATGTTATAGAGCTGAGATTTCTGTTCTATTTTTGTGCACATGATCCCCAAAACAAATTGAAGTTGTGTGTACTTGTGTAGTCAAAACCATTACAATATTTGATCAAATAATAGTGCGTTTAATCACATATATGAGTTGCTAATTTGAATGTTTGCAAACGCTAAAAAATAAAAAAAAAATCTCGACATTTAGCTGGAAAAAACTAAATTTAATGTTTACAAATATCATTTTCTGCTTTTGTTTCTATTAAGCATTTAATCAAAATCTAAAAGTTGGAGATGAGATGCTTCTGAGTTCTGAATTTGGAAAAATACTTTTTATATTAGTAGACAAAAAGTTCTCTCTCTCTCTCTCTCTCTCTTTTTTAATCCTCAAAATTATATCATACTCCAAAATTGTTATTTCTCTTCTTAAATACCCATCATTCATATACATGTGTTTTTGTTTTCCTATTCAATAGCCTAATTTGAAATTGTTTTGTTTCAAACACTTCAATTTTGATTTTTCCAGTTTTTAGATTTTATATGCAAACAATACCAAACTTCTGATTCTCAACTACTTTTATTTCTACTACAATAAATCACTTCTTTAAAAACACAGAAGTGTTTGCAAACACTTCCTAAATTGTCTACTCATATAATGGCACCTAGGGTGATCAACAAAAACCGAAACCGCTAAAACCGGTATCAAACCACACCACACCGCAAATGCTTATTTATTGAAAAAAGATTAAAATTTTTAATCAAGATGAAGATGGTGCAATTACAATTTGGATGATTAAACCGAGACCGACCGCACCGCAAAGTAGAATACTATATATACATATATATATTCAATATATATTATTACATTTCTCTCAATCTATAGTATATTTGTGTATAATTATGAATTGTTATATTAATTATTTTCATTGGTTTATTGTGGGTATATTAGTTAATTTACTTAATAATTTAATACATCAAAGCCTTCATTTCTTGTTATGGATGTAAATTGTATAACAGATTTATTTTGGGAAATTTGTGATATGGAGATTGACATATTGAAGTTATCAAATCACTTATGCTTTTAGAAAAAAATAATTTATTGTAGCAAAAGTAAGATAGTTGTGAATCGAAAGTTGATAGAGTTTGAAAATAAAATCAAAAGTTAAGAATCGTAAGTTAAGTTAGGTGAAAAAGTTGTAGAGGTGCTTATAATTTGTTTATAAAATTTAAACTAGGAGTAGAAGCACAAATCTAAAGCCTCTCCATATTTTAGGTTATGATTAAATGAAGGGTTTCTTCATACTTGCAAACACAAAAAATTTTTAAGCAAAAATGTAAGAAACATTTTTTTAGTAATTGCAAACACTCTCTATATCTATTAGATTCAACTATTATATGTTATTGTAGTTGTTATAATATTCAATTTAGACAACAACATATCATTAATTTTTTAGTTATCGAATTGATAAGTTTTTTTGCTCATTTTGTTTGTTCCGCATAATATTCACGTGTTAATATGTTAAAAAAGCCGCAAAACCGTCAAACCCCTCGAAACCGTTGAAAACCGCATGTTTGTTTTATTCTAAAAAACCGTGACTTAAAATCAAACTCAAGTGGCGAATCTACACTTAGCAATCCGGTTTGAAAATATTGAAAAAAACCGCCCAACCGCACCGGATTATCACCCCTAATGGCACCCATTCTCGAGCCTGATTTGCTACTTGACTTGCAAGATATAATTTTAACGAAGACGAAGACTCTTTGGATAATTGTAAAGTGAGAAGGAGTAATGAGATGCTACCCAAGTAGGAAGTGCCCAACCCCCTTGCAATTTTGCCAAGTGTTCCATTTTGACGTATGCATGTATGTTGTTTTTCAAAAAAAGAAAATCAAAATGGGACACATGTCACAATCCTACGGGAGTTGGACACTACCCACTTGGGTAGCATCTACTTACCCAGTGAGAAGGGCACAACAACGATTTTCGATACACAATGGCTATTGATATTTAACAGGTATATTTACAAACACGATGAACAAAAATAATTCTCTTTTTCTATGCTTTACAAAGCTATACATTCATCTTGTTTGAAATGAGTATAACTGGAATAACATGGATGTGATATATCACAATGTTTTGCTACAGTAAAGTCTTCATTACCTTCACAGCAAAAATGCAAAATTGGTCCTATAACTAATTGGGAGTTTAATAGTATGCCCGAATTCAAAATTCAATTTAGTCCTGTAATTAATAAAGAGAGTCGAACTGCGTCCAAATTTGTGTGAAATGTTTGAAATTGGCCGAATGTTGTCACGTAAAACCCACAGGACTCGAAATTTTTGGAGATTTATAGTTAAACTACTTATTCTACTTATTTGGACTTCCCCATATGATTTGACGCTCACGTGGAGGAGAGAATGCTCATGAAAATGGATTAAAAATGTCATTTACCTTATCTGAGTGACAACTTAAATGACATTCTTAATCTAATATTCTAATCTCGTGAGCGTTCTCTTTCCCGACATGACCCCAAGTCATATGGAGAAGTCAAAATAAGCAATTAAACAAAAAATTTCCAAAAAATCGACATTTTTAGTCATGTGGGTTTCACTTGACAATAAAAATGAATTTGGACTCAATTCGAGTCTTCACTAATTACAGGACTAAGAATAATTTGGATTCAAACATAACTATTTCCGACATCCCCCATAAGTTACCGGACCAATTTCACATTTTTCTCTTACCTTCACATACTATGGCACCAGTTAACAAATTAATCATCTGTTGTCAAAATTTGTCCATGCAAGAAACTAGACAACCTTGTGCTTCATAAACCATTTTTCCCATAATCATACATAGGCTTCGAGAGAGATCAATTTTACCGTGTCAAAACAGAGAAGAACTTTTCCTATGCCAAGAATGACGGGTGGATGGTCGAGCCTGCTCGACTGATGCTCTTGGAGTGGATACCGTGCTTTCAAGGACGTCCCGTTGGGCATCTGAGGACCGAGGAAGCAGTTTACATCCAATCCCTCTAGAAATAAACCGAGGAGAACTGAGGTGACTATGTGATTTAGTCACCTTTTTCATTTCTTCCTTAATTTTACCAAATTCTTCTTCGAGTTCTCCAACTCTGGACCTCATTCTCTCCATGCCCACTTTTAGCACCTGGTTTTCACGGACCACTGTTACCCATCCATCTCGCTGGACTCTTTGACCGGACAGTGAAGCTGCAGGGGCACTTTCGGCATCCATAACATGCATGCAGCCAGCTAAAGCTGTTCTTAGCTGCATTTGCTCAAAGAACAAGACTTGTAGCACGATTCTGAGGGGCAATCTTTCGTTTTGAGATGCGTGGGCACAAGCATCGATTGAGAGTTTCTGAAAATCGATAATACTGCAGAGCTGCTCTCGCTCTTTGTCCGAGAGCCACGAGTGTGCCTGCACAATTTAGTGAAAGCTTGTGAAAAAGTAGCAAGAAAACTTTTTCTGGTGTTAACTCAGCAAAAGAAATTCTAAATCATATAGCATTTACTGAAAGTCCAAAACCATTAGTCATTTAGTTGCCAATAATAGCACGAAGAGGACTTTCTCTGACTGGCAATAACACATAGAAGTACCCACAATATTGACTTAGGAACAGAAGAAAAATAAATACAAGGGTAAATTACAATAATTACCCCTGAAGTTTAGCCTAATTACAAAACAAGCCAGTTATCATTCAAAATTACAAATACACCATCAAGCTATTAGAAACACTTTGAAATTTGTATTTCTTGACAAATACCCCACTTGTGAGGTTACAATTTGAAAAATTGAAACAAAATGTTAAGGGGGTATTTTGTAATTCTGAAAGAAAGCTTTTTTTTTGGTAATTATACTAACCTCGAGGATATTTTTTTAATTAGCCCTAAATAAAATTAAACCCAAATATCAATCAGCATATAGCAACTCAGAATCTTATATCATTTGGTCTATTTTGAGGATCTAAATCAATGGATGAACTGAACAGATTTCATGAGGGACTTCATACCAATTCTATAAATTTAAAATCAACTCCAACTGCTGACAGGGTGCTATTTATGCACAAAAGTGAGACCAGAAAAATCATAGGCTGCATTTGGATGAAAGGGTTTGAAGCTACGGATTTCAAATTCATAATAACAAATCCATTGAGCTTGTTTGGATAAAATTGAAACCCTTCCCCAAAATTCTCCCATGAAATCCAAATCATTCCATCCAAATGTAACATAAGGCTTCATTTGGATTGATGGATTTGAAGCTATGAATTTCAAATCCATAATAACAAATCCATTGAGTTTGTTTAAGATCATTCTACGATGGATCTCAAATCCTTAGGTTCCTATTTTGAGCTATTTTTAGCCATTGTGGTGGATTTCAAATCCATACTAGATTCATTTGAAGTCTTTCCCTAAATCTTCTCCTCAAATCAAAATAGGAACCTACTGATTTGAAATCCATCGTATCTAAACAAGCTCAATGGATTTGAAATCCTTCCATTCAAATGAAGCCTTAAATAGCAATTGCTTCATATAACATAATAATAAGATAAAGAAACATCCGCTAGAGGAACATGAAGGTAAAACAGAACCATGCAAAGCGGCCTCAAACCTTAAAGTATATATCCAGTGCTCGATATAGTCCATCATGCAAAGATCTGGAAGATTCCGGCAACGCTTCTGCCAACGAACGTATTTTTCCAGGTTTCAAATTTACATCAGAAGCAACCTCCGCTATGTAATTATCCACCAATTTAGCAACTCTCTTCAACCGTCCAGATGCTGGTGACGTGTCTAAATCAAAGGACGATGATGGAGATGTGGAAGTTAAACTCGGCTCAGAAGACACAAAATGATGAATCATCCTTTCAACACAATCACTATTATATAAAGTATCAGAATCTGAATAACTCGGTATGAGTAAACTATCCAGTGTCGCAAACTCTAGCTGTTCACCTATTCTCTTTTCTAAAATATCCTGGCATGTGTTGTTAACTCCCAAAATTAACGCAACACGTAAAAGTCCCAGTAGAAAACGGCAAAAAGATTTACCCTTCTTCTCAGGCAATAGTTTTATCACACTCTTCAATAGAGCACTCTGATCAACAGTGGCAGGTGTCATGCTGAAACTAGCAACTGTCCTTAAATTACCACTTTGCCCTCCCTGCCAACGGCCCAGCCCTGGAAGGTATTTTTTACAGTAGTACATTATAGCACGTGATAAATTTTCAGGTCTTATTCCTTTAGATTCCATAGTCCGAATTAGCCTCTCAAACAACTCGACGCAGAGATATGAGATGTCCTCAAACCACCAATCAGATTCGTTACTATGGATTTTTGCACCGGTATTTATCCCATTCCACAAAATGCTCCCCCCAGGGCTTTGTAAGCTACCATACATCATCATAGGCCATCCGAATAAAGAGGGATCTGTACAAATCATCACAGTTAAAGCGTTCATACATCTATTTATGATTTGAAGTTTGTCCGCTCTTGTAATAACGAGTTCACAACTTTGGAGAGCCAAAATGCAATCTTTCCATTGTCGTAGAATATGCTTATGGAAGAAATTTTCTGACTTGGACAGTAAATTATCTTCACCGTAATCATCAGTCATATCGAGATAGTCTGCTGCGCAATACAAAATTACTATGTTCCTAGGCGTGAATTCTACCCGGCCGTTGTAACAGAATTTGACTATTATGAAAAATGTATCGGCACCACCAGGGAATTCTTCAAGAGTAACTGTTAATGTCTTGTCGGAGTTAGTTTGAGATTCTTCAATGTCGGTTGCTATCTTGCCACATCTAGAAATAAGAGGAAACTGGAGGACATGCAATTTTATCAGATTCGATATAATGACACTGATGAGAATCAAAGTCTTGACTGCAAAAGATACTTCAAGTAAAATGATTATAGACAATGACGGATTCACACACCCATCTATGGGGGCACGTGCCCCCAGTGTTTTTTTTTTTCATTTTTTCTTTTAGCTTTTTTCCTTTTTTATAATAACCTCTTTCATTCTTGGGTACTATTTATTATTTATATTTAAAAATTATATATAATTAGATTAAAAGAAAGCAAAATGTACCCCCATTAGTTATTTTTGATGTAGTTTATTATCGAATTTATCTTGTGCCCCCTTCGTCAAAAATTTATGGATCCGTCCCTGATTATAGATAGCAAATACAAAAGACAACCACCAAACAAAGAAACATGAAAAACCCAGTTCTCCATATAAAACAAAGGGATGACAGATGATAATGTCGCAAACAATCAATAAAGAAGCTACAGATCACCGTTTTTTTCATTTTTTCTTTTAGACTTTTTTAAAAACATCTTGGGAGATTTATTATAATTTAAAAATTATATTAATTAGATTAAAAGAAAGCAAAATGTGATTGTCAACTTTGTCTAAAAAAAATTAGACTAGCAAATTAGAAAAAAAACCCAGTTTTCCATCTAGGAGATTACATAATAGGGAACATAATTTAAGACAAAAACAAATTTTGGTTTGTTTTCTCCAATATCAATTCAGATATAAAACAAATTAAACTGAGAACAAGAATTAACAAATATTAAAAGTGCAACATAACACAAGTACAATTTTTCTTTGTTGTCTGAATTTAGACATAAAATAGGAACCTAAGAAAATTCAGACACTTTTGGTGTCACTCGGTTGTTGCTAAGAAGGCAAAAAAATGCAGTCTGAACTCTCAGTAGACAATTTTGTAAAATTACATAAACAATTTAAAATGAGAAACAATATATGGCCCAAACCTGCAAGAGAAAGCCACATGAAGGATCACAGGAAGACTTTGAATTTCTCGACTTTCTAAATTTAAATAAGTCAAATTATCAACTTTTTCTCTTTTTTTTTTTTGCCAGAATTGATAAAGAACTAATAGTCGATCTTCCCACCAAAAACTTTTCTAGGAAACAGGCTATTATTCCTGCATAATCCATCTATATTTGACAACAATCCACAGCTTGGAGAAATCCACCAGAAAATGCGAGCATATTATCCAACGACCAAATCAACAAGAATGCTATTCAAGAATTATAGACAAGAATAAAAATTGCTTTCTTATTGACATGTGATTGCAACTTATAAATAAGATACCTTGTGAAGATGGAAGTTTACTTCATCCACCACCACCGTAATATCGCTGGGCAAACTTGCATTGCAGAACCTGATATGAAACAAATTAATTCATACTGTGAAAATCCCATAGCATCTCATAGTCTAATTAATCCTTTTTCCTTTTATTTTTAATACGTCTAAAAACACCATTCTTTCACACACACACACACACACACATATATATACACTCCTGGTCAGAATATTCATTTAGCAGTCCTCCCAAAACTCAAATTAATCACACGAAGTATGACAAATTGCCCACTACATACACAACTAACTAGCCATTAAATTTTAATGTCAATTCTCAACCAAGACCTACCAAGAACAAAATATAGGCTGATCCGGATTTTTGGTTCAGCATGGCTTTGACAACTGGCTTACGAAATGCCTGGAAGAGTTGCTGGTTAAAAATGTGACTTGAATCATGCACTTTAGTGACCATGACTACATGCTTGTGAAGAAGACTAATTTTCCTAGCTGATTTTTAAAATGGCAACTTATATAAGATTTAACTTCAATTCTACTGACTGAAAAAAGATCATAGAACACAAAATTTCGAGAGAAGGGTTAGATAATTGAAAGGAACACTTGAGATAATTGATGTATTATGAGGATATTTAGTATTTATTCTGTTGGTTGGATTTAGTTAAAGAATGTTCTATTACAGTGGATTGTTCCCCTCGCCCATGGATGTAGGCTTGTTATAATCATTCTATTGTATATCTAAGCAATGCAATATGATCCTAGTGCAATCTAAAATTACTTCTTGTAAATCAATTGCCCCCTTCTATATTATCAGAAATTCAGTCCCTGCAGCATTTATACCAAAGTTCAGTATGCATATTTTGACAAGTTTGCTAAATGACTAGGCATAAAGATTACTATAAATATTTGAATTCATACAATCTTAGTATATTACAACAGTATATCTCCATCTCTCTGTCTGTAGGTGGGAAATGGATTCACAGTTCATGGGTGATCATGAAATAAACAGAAACTTAAAAAAAAAAATATCACACACACACACACACATACAGAGGGGTGTGGAGAAATACCAGTCATTTCCTTCACGATGGAATCCAGAAATTTTCCCAACAGGAGCCATCAATCAATAGGCAAAGCTTTAAAGACTTTTAACACCCTTCTTCTTCAACTTCTTCTCTAATAAATGCTCAAAAATTCAATTCAAATTTCCCCTCCAAACCATAAAAAGGCCCCTTTTTTTTCATTTCTATTCAGCTCATTTTCGAACAACAGAGACCCTGATATTATTATTCCCACAGCTCAGCACTTCATTTAATTAACTATACAACTATTAAACAAACCCCACAAAAGGGCAGCCCACCAACCATATCAACCACAGATACCAAATTTTTCAAAAAAGAAAAAGAATATATATATAAAAAAGGAAGCAAGTGAAATAAATAAGGCCAGGGTTTTACCAAGTCAACTTTTTTTTGGTTATATACTCATTAGCAAAAACAAACAGCAATAATGACTCATAAAGACTCTCCCTTTACAGCCCTGCTGTCCATGTTTTTGGTTATCAAAAGCCCAACCCATTGTTCCTAAAGACACAGCAACAGTATGGCACTTGCCTTTACTCTAATCTACTTTATGCATACTTGTATGCATACATATACATAGGGACAAAATACAGGTCATATAAAAAGAAAATCCAGAGGGTTTTTTTTTCTTAAAGAAAAAAGGAAAAAGTATCAGTTTCTACAAAGATTCGAGCTTGTCCGAAATACCCACTTTTGTTTGGACATCTTCTATTTTGGGTTTGACCCATTTCTCTATTATTCTAAATTTCTAACATCTCCAAGTTTATGTGTCCTTACATCTCTATTGAGAAGGGTATTTAAGGCCGGCCGAGGAACAAAGGGACAAGGACCTAAAGATGGACAAGAAAACATGGCTAATCATGAGAGAGTTTAAAAATATGGTGTAACGTGTGGGTGAGGCTTTTTGTCGAACAGGTGGTGTGGATGAAACTCAAAGGTGCTGGATCCAAGAAGAATGACTGACGCTTTTGGCTATTGTGCTGGTGCGCATGCGAATAGAACTAAGAGACACTTCTTAATTATAAGTCATTCAATTTAAATTTGAGTTTTTTATTCTTAAATTGTAGAACGAATGACAAAAAAAATGTGAGAGCTAAAAAAATACTAAAATAGAATTTATGAGTAGAATTTGCGGCAAAAGATGGAATGAACTTTTTTTGGGAAAGGAAGAAATGAACTTATATGAATTTGGTTTTGAGTTTCAAAATTATCAAACTCAATTATATGTATAGGATTTTGATGTATCTATGATTTAGAGAGAGAAGAGAGAAGTAATAAGTTTTTTTGTAGGGTTGAAGAACGAATCAAGCTGCTCGATACTCGATTCGTGATCGATCATTAAAAGTCCGTTTGAGTTCGGTTCGTTAACATAACGAACCAAGCTTGAACAAATTTTTCTATTTGATAAGTTGTGAAGCTCGACTCGATCTTGACTCGATTAGTAAGAAAAAAGAATAAAATATGTGTAAAAATATCAAGTTACTTGAGCTCAATTTGTGTTCGAACTCGATTTGATTAATAATCAACAGTGTTTTAAAAAGTGTTAGGCGCTAGTCGGGCGGTAAACTGGGGCCTAACACCTAGGCGGAGTCTGAGCGGGATTAGGCGGGACTTGTGCGAGGTTAGGCGGGTCCCAAACGGAAGAATAATGTAGGCGGACAATGAGGGCCTAGCACCTAGACGGGAACTAATCGGGGTTAAGCGGGGATTTTTAGAATAGTGATAATCAAACACGGTTTTTGAAGCTCGATTAAAATTTAAATAAACTTGAAAAGTACTATGTCCGGCTTCGGCTCGACTCGACTTGTTTATACCTCTATTCAAATGAAATTTTACCAACCCATACAAATCAAAATGATAGTTATAAATTTACTTGTTTTTTCTATATAAACTTGGATTGACCAAAATAGATTTAAATTAGTACCACAAGCGAATCACAAAAATTACCTTGAAATTTAGTTATATTTCAAAATACAAACATTGCAATGGATTTTTGCTTGATAAGGACAAAACAAATGGATGTATTTAATTTGTGCTTTTTGAAACTAATTATATTCTGTTATAATTAAACTAAACTTCAATAGAGATTCTCGTAATTAACTCTAAGCCTTTATTGTTGAATTGATGGATTTGAGTTAAGAGTTTTAATCCATAATAACAATATATATATATATATATATATATATAACTTTCGTTTGATTAATTTCATGATACAATGCATTTTAAATATTCTATGATCTTCTTGATGCATTTGAAATTTATCTTATAAAAAGTCATTTAAAACCATCCACTCAATTCATCTCTTTATATCCAAATATTTCCATTCAAATACAATTTAAAATTTAATTAATTTGTTAAATTCTTCCGCAAAATGTGAATGTTAGAATGATTTTCATGTGAAATTGTAGTTCGAGGGAATTTCACTTTGCTTTGCTTCTAAGGTAGGAAAGTGAAGCTCTAAAGTGTTAGAATTTAGAAACTTATTTTATTAGTTTTTTTTTCCTACCATAACATACTTTTATATCTTCGCCAAGAATTGGTTTAGCGATTGTCAAAAATCTTTTAGTATACATGGATTGTTAAAATGGGTTTTTTCATAATATATATATTATATATATAAGGATATGGATCAAATAAGTCCTCCTTTTTATTGTATAGTCTTAGTTAATTGACATCCTAACTTATCAACAATTTTATTCCAGTATTTTAGTTCAATATAATTTTTATGTTTATTTTTTCCAAAGAATTAAAAAGGGTAGGTGGTAATTTGACACTTTAGTTCAATTACTAAGATTTCATTTTTTTTCAGTTTCACCCACTTTTATACTCTCTAGTTTTCAATTTCAAAAAAAAAAATTGTTGCTTATGTAGTATATTATAAGTAACTTGTTATTAAATTAATGTATATGCATTGTAGTATTTATATTTTAATTGTATATGTAGTTTATCGCTTAATATGTTTGTTGTTATGACTTAGTATGTATAATTCCGTGGTGCATGTAATAGTATAATTAGTTCAATATGTAATTGTATACTTAGTTAAATTTTTATGACATACTTAGTTAATGTTTTAATGTACATATATAGTTTATTTGTAATTGTAGTATTAGTTAATTAATTTATGTTGCTTATGACTTAGTTGTGTTTTAATGTATATAAAAGTTACACAAGCAACAAATTACATCTTCATAAGCAAACTTTTCAAATCAAGTTAAAATTTATGGTAAATTTGCCGCAACATTTTTCACAAATAATGACGTTGAATTTGAATGATTTCTCATGTGAATGGGTTGAAGAAGAAGAAAAGATGAGATTTGTTCACGGTGAATTTGATGTGAGATTTGCATGGGATTGTGTGATCATAATGTGAATGTAATCCCATGAATATTGGGTTATTTATTTTTTAGTTTTTTTCCTACTATTGTAGGATGACTAATTTACCATTCTCTAATTACCAACATTTAATCATGGATTTTTAGCTCTAAAATCACAACCATTGAAAAATCTAGATATGTGGTATGATTGGTCCCTATGGACTTACCCTATGAGTGATAGGTCTTCTATAACCCTCTCCATATATATATATATATATATATATATATATATATATATATTGGTTCAAATGATTACCAATCATTTTAATTAGTCCATAAGAACACTTATGGACTCTTGATTTAAAATTTTGGATGGTGTAGATCATTTTAGTAAATTTAGGCATATAAGTGTATAATTGTATATATTTAATTAGTTATGTTAATTGACTATTATTAGCTATTTTTAAGAAACACAATCCTACCTTTGATTAATTTTTATGATAAAAATCATCAATTCAAAAATTTTTTTTCAAAAAATATTCTTTTCCGCTTTGTGAACAAATCTTTTATTGTATATTTAGTTCAAATGACTTGTATACTTAGTCATGTTTTATCAATATTTAGTTCAAATGGATTTGTATACTTGGTTTCTAAGTACTCAATCGTATTCTTAGTTATATAAGTAGTTTAGTGAATTTGTATTTAAATACAATTTTTTATACTTAGTTTAATGGAATTGTATACTTAGTTATATAAGTAAATTATCTTCTTAGTTATGTTTATGTATACTTAGTATTATTTTAATGTATAGTTAGTTCAATTAATTGTTACTTAGTTAAATGTTTTATACTTAGTAAAGTTTTAATACAATAGTTTAGTGTAATTGTATACTTTTCATTAATTGTTGCACGATTTTGTTGCCATATTTGAATAATTTGCGTTCGAATGGGAAGGAGAGAAAGGAAAGGTGAATCGCTTGATTATGGGGACGTGATCAATACAAAATCACGCCCCTAATTTTTTTTAGAATTTAGATTAACTATTTTAATTTCCTATTCCTATTTTATCCCTTTCATGAAATTTATTTAAAATATTGTTATATCTTGGCCCAAGAATTTGGATGATGTAGATTTAGTCTATGGACTAACCTAGGAGGGTGGTCTCACAGATCCCTCCACCTATATATATATATATATATATAGAAAACATGCATATAAATATTGTTTAATATGCCAATTAAAAAATACATACCACTAAAAAATATAAATTACAACTGCAATTGGGTTCGACGTGCTTCATTTTTTGAAAGCGATTTAAAACATCATCATCGGAAACTAGTAGAAACACATCCTTCTCATGAATTAAAGTGGTCAAACAATTATTTAATCATTTAATAGTTGATCACTCATGCTATTCCGCAACCTATTTTTATATTTGACATAGGTCAATCCAAAAAACACCTTTTCCACACTTGTAGTTCCATCCTACTAAGATTCACAAGCTATTTTTGATACAAGTCATTCCGGAAAAAATACTCTTTCCACCCTTGCAGATCCCTCCTACTAAGATCATTGAAGACGTAAACTCATCCCAAATCTAGCTAGAACTGTTGGGTAGATGTTTTGGATAACTATAAAAATATTAAAAATATAAAATATAAAGTGCGATTTTTGTGCCATTTGTCCATAACAGAAAATATTTTCTAGCCATATTTTTCAAACAAAGGTTTTTTAGCCATTTTTGAGTTCAATTGTCCATTTTGCTCATTTTCTCATTTCTCGGTACTAATAAATATACCGCGTCGATTTCTTAAAATATGGCCAAATAATTCACCAAGAATACAAAGAGAGTATGCCTGTCATTTTTCAATCAAAATGACTTAAAAACATGTTTTGAAAAAAGTGAAAAACATGGCTAGTTTTCTTTTCCAAATAAGGTGAATGGCAATTTGCCCTAGTTCCACAAATATCAATCGTAGGAGTATACAATTAAACAAATGTCCTCAACTCAACAAACTGATAGAAGGCAAATACAATGATTTTAGAAACGGTGGACTTCACCAATATTAGCTCATACAACAGAACAAGGCTTATAATCAACACTTTAAAGATGTACTATGTAATTTTCCTCAAAAAAAGAAAAAGATGTACTATGTAATAAAGGTTTAATCAAAATAAAAAGGACCCATTGTTGGATTATTATTAGAGAATGCAACAAAATGATTACTAACTATGTATTATCTATTTTGTTAGTTACAAAGTTAGTTTTATCTCATTATATTAGTTAGGAATAACTATATTAGTCGCACTTGTATAAATTATGTTGATGTCCTCAATTTTCATATCAATAAAACTACAACATGTTCTTCTTGGCTTAAATAATTATATATCGAACATATTTATCGCCCTACCACCGGAGTCTTCTCATGGCCATAACCAATACTACAAATGATTTTTCTCCAAATTTCTCCCATCCAATCTCTTCTAAGCTCTATCATGACAACTTTTTGATCCGGAAAAAACAAGTAATC
The DNA here is from genome assembly GCA_016081115.2 of Rehmannia glutinosa. NCBI lineage: Eukaryota > Viridiplantae > Streptophyta > Magnoliopsida > Lamiales > Orobanchaceae > Rehmannia > Rehmannia glutinosa. The sequence continues at coordinate 6,896,473 of CM071936.1, forward strand.
TCTGCATTACACCGCTTTGATCATTTCTCGGAATGTTTCTCCGCCATTGAAGTATCTTCCTTCTCGATGATGAATAAAATTAAAAATTCTTTGGGAAGCAAGATCAACTCATTTTGTCCTCCTTTTAAATTCAGTTCATGAGGATATTCTTACGCTTTAATCAATTTCAATCCTCTTTGAAACACGTTAAGTGTATTTTCTTTGCAATTTGAAATATAAACTTGATTGCAAAATCTTAAGAAAGGATCTATGACAATTAATGAATATGTTCTCAAAATTAAAAAATTGTGTTGATATGTTGACAACACATTGGTCATCCTTTTTGAGAAGGATCAAGATGCCATTCGGAAGGATTAAGTCTCGAATATGAAACTTTTGTGCTTTCACAAGGAATGATTCTTATCTTATTCTTTGAGATTGAGTCTCTTTTACTTGCATGAAGCCGAATTGATAGATCAATTAAACCTGCATATAAATGTTGCAATTTCTAATCCTTCACATTCATTAAAAATGGACATACCACTTAAAAAAGAGGTCATAAATTCAGGAGGATTTCGTGGCAATAATCGATTTCACGTGGGTAGAGGTTTTTCCTCTAATCGTATTTGTCAAAAACAATCATATGGCTCCACAAACTATTATCGTTTTTTTGATCCCAACTTTCAAGGAATTAAATGCATTCTCGAAAGACCTTCCTTTTCTAATCATTTCAAGGCAATGTTTATTCAAATGCTTGTCACCTCGATCTCTCTCCTACCTTCCCCCCTGGTAATGAGGAGTGGTATCCTATTTTTCATATTGACATGAATCTCAATCCAAAAAACACCTTTTCCAACAGGTTAAAATGGGCAATGGTAAAGGTTTAAAAATTCACATATTGGTTCTTCTTCATTTTATTCTCCTTTTATTCCTAATCGTTCTCTTAATCTAACTCAAATTCTTCATGTCCCTCGGATTACAAAGAGCCTTCTTAGTGTATCCAGTTCTCCAAGGACAACAATGTATATTTCAATTTCATCCAACATTGTCTTGTGAAAGATGCCCTCACTCATGATGTTCTTCCAATACAAAATGGTCTTTATGTCTTTCCTTCCCAAAATCTTAAATTTTTCATGTATCCAACTTGTAATAAAAACTTTCTTCTACCCGTAATATATTAAAATGTATGGCACAAAAGACTATCAAATGCTATTGTTCGATGTATTGAAACAACATTCTATTTCCTATCTCAAGAATTCCAATAATGTTTGTCAATCTATATTTTTCAAAAGCTCAAAGTTCCCCTTTTCTTCTTCCACCACTAAATACACGCCCTCCAATTGATTCACTCGACTTATGGGGGCCTCGCACATTCCCTCTTCAATATAGATACTATATTCATTTTATTTTTCTCAAGACATACATGGATATATCTAATAAAAAGTCACATCGAGGCCTTTTCATTTTTAACCTTTAAAAATCATGTTGAACTTCAACTTAACTTCAATATAAAAGCTATTCAAACCGAAGGGAGGGGAATATAGGTCGTTATTTCTTAATCAATGGGATTATTCATCAACACCCCTGCCCATATACACATGAACAAAATGGGTTTTGTGCGCAAACATCGTCAATAGTTGATCTTTAACTCTTCTTGCTCAAATACCCATGAAATTTTGGGATTTGCCTATTTCCAGAACATATCAATCATTAATAGACTACCTATTCTTGACATACAAAAGTCCTCAAAATCAAAGAAACTGATAATATCATTCTCTTAAACATTTGATTTTGCTATCCAAATCTTCGGATAACACTCATAAATTTTCTTATCGAACATCTTCTTGCACATTTCTTGGATATAAACTTTGATTCATAAAGGTTAATAAGTGCTTGGACTTAATCAAAAAAAAAGGATTATTTCTGAGATGTCATTTTTTAAATCTCGATTCTCAATCTCCCATTACCTTCCTCCTCTGAGCTTAAAAATATATTTTCCCTTAAAAGATTCAACATCCTCTCTTCCTAACTCCTCTCTTTCTTCCTCCACTCATATTTCTTCCAATCCAAAAAATATGTCCATTCTACAACTTTTACTAGTGATCAAAACATTGTTCAATCTCCTTTGCAAATATGATTTGCAGTCACTAATACTCATCCTATGGTCACAAGAGCAAAAAATGGTGTATACAAACCTAAGGCATTTGTGACCTCCAAAGAACCCAAAGATCCTAAGGTAGCTATTCTTAATTTGGATGGAAAAAGCAATGATGGATGAATACTTGGCTTTAATGAGAAATGAGACTTGGCAAATTGTTGCTTTACCTCCCAACAAGCATGCCATTGGTTGTAAGTGGGTATTTTAGTAAAGGAGAATCTGATGGGACTTAACAAATATAAGGCCAAATGGCTAAGGGGCTTCAATCAATTGCAAGGATTTGATTTATTTCTCAACCCACCAAAGGGTTGTTCTTACCATTTTTAGAGTAGAAAATGGCGGTCCTTGCTAATGCATTTCTCAATGGTGATTTTAAAGAAAAAGTATAATCCAACCATTTGGAATTTGAAGATCCTAATTATCCTAAATGACCCATTTTTTCCAAAAACAGGCTCCCGGGAGTGGTTCAATTGTATCAAACCATCTCTTCCTTTGGTCTTCACACAATAAACTTACAAAGCAAGCAACTTTGTATGTGTTAGGCAGATGAAATCTTGTAATCCAAAAACTCGAAGATTAATTCTTTATCACAAGATAATGTCTAAAAAAACATTGAAGATTGATGATTCGGTTCAATCTACTCTGGTATTTGTTGAAAACTAAATACATCACATCTTTGAGCAAGGTTAAAATGTTGAATGCTAAGGCATTCACTCTCCTATGACTTACCCAAAAATAGTGATGACTTAATGTTTAATGTAAATATAAATAAATTGTGATTTTAATTTTTTTACCACAAAGTCACATAAATGCAAAATATTGAATTTTATTGATTATGTTAAGTTTCTCGTCAAATATGAGATATTAATTTCATTATAAATTTACTTCAATTTTTGTTTGGATATTAATTTATCAAATTATGATAATCAATTATGTTCTTGTTCAAACTTAATTTCTTGGCAATCAAAGAAACAACATACCATCTCTAATCATCTAGAATATTATGTTTTATAGAGGTTATTAAGTTTAAATTTACTTGGATTGTGAGCTTTTGCAAGAATTATTTTAGTTTTTCCCATTGTTTTGTGACAACCTCGATAAAAAGATATTCTTCATAAAGAACCAAGCATATTGAATTGGATCTTTATTTTTGTTAGAGAAAAAGTGCAAAAACATCTTTGATTTTTTTGCCCCAATTGATCAAATTTTATTTTTATTTATTATGAGATCCAAACTTAAGGTTTCGATTCCACCTTAAGTTTGACGGGGCTAAGAAATGCAAACGAATACCATCCCATTAAAACCGTTTGTTAGTTAAAAGTTAGTTTTATCCCGAACCGTTAGAACTTTCATTATATTAGTCGGTTTCACTTGTATAAATGAAATGCATTGATGTCCTTTTTCAATTCATATCAATAAAACTATTCAACTTCCCGGCTTAGTTAATAATTATAAACTTAATTGGTCCAATTAATATTGGGCTTGAAAAAATATTTTGAGTTAAAAGATAAAATAAAAGCCCAAATCTAAATTGTCCAAATTTAAAAAAAATGTCTTAAGAAAATATCTTAAATTTATATAGAAAAACTAGTAGAATGTATAATGAAGATTTTTGGAGGATGACTCTAAAAGTGGATGAGTTATGTAGATCAAATAAATCCTAAAGAATTAATTGTCAATAAATTGTCTTGATCATTTTGTAAAAAGCCAAATTTGAGAAGAATTCTTTATTTCAATAAAAACTCTCTTACATTTTTTTACCCCTAACCTTTGAAAATTAATCCTCTTCCAATTTCTAATTTCTAAATAGCCTTTTTTTCCAAAATTGAGATAACCCTCATCCAACACAGATAACTTTTGGTAGTTGTTCAAAACGAAAGGAAAATGCAAAGATTAAATCCATAACAATAAAAAAAAAAACTAAATTATATATCCAAGTATTTCATAAACAAACGAATCACCAACATAAAACGAAAAGAAACTTACGAAGCACTCATGAGCAGCATAAGATCAGGCAGCTAAAACTATGTCAATCCAAAAACTTATATAATTCTCATCATCACAAGATAATGTCTAAAAAAACAAGATTGATGCTTAATTCTCTCTCCATTTCAGTTGAAAGCTTACATTTTGGTTACATTGATTGGTTGGCAACGCACATTACCCAAAAATAGTACCTTATTATAACATATAAATAAATTATATTTTAATTTTTTACCACATCACATAAATTATAAATATAATTTTATTGATTATGTTAAGTTGTCAAATATGAGATATCAAGATTATAAATTTATACAAATTTTTGTTTCATATTAATTTATCAAATTTATTAGTTAATTATAACATTCTAACTCAATAGAAGGACAATTGCCCAAATAATGATTTTAGTTTTTATTTTGAGACTTTACTGTGTTAAAAGATAATTTTTTTGAGATAAAAAGATAATAGATTTATATATTGGTGATTTATATATTGATTTCTTTTTTTTTCAAATTTTTATTTTTATTTATGACTAATCTCCGAATCTTTGTCCCGAACCGTTACAACAACCCATCTCATTAGCACCCAATGTCCGAACTTTCCGGCGTTCCCGAACTTTTTTCTAAATATATTCGAACTTCGAAATTTTTTTAGTAGAATCTAAAAAAAAAAATATATAAATATATTCCTTTCAAAAAAAATTACCATAGCAATTTTAATAACATCTCATCCTTGAGAGTAAAAGAAATTTTGTTAACATAATTTAATTTAATTCATCTCAAACAAAGAAAAACTTTTTTTTATTACAATTATTATTTAGTAAAGACTGGATTTATATGTAAATTGGAACCTTAATCAGAAATTTTCCGATAAATGTATCTTTCAAAAAATTACATGAGCAAAATAAATAAATTCTCTCATCAAGATCGAAAGTAAAAGAAATTTATGTTAACTTGATAATCAAAATTGTGAATTCATCTCAACTAAAGTTCTTGTTTCAATTTCTTTGTTTTTTCTCCCAACTGCTTGGCGCGTTACAACCTATCCCAATTCTCTTGTAAGAAAACCAAACTGGGTATTCTCCTTCTCCTCTTTTGCAGCATTTAAGTTAATTCTTGAAGAGACCAATCAATTTGAAAATTAAAAGGATTATTGATTTTTATTTATTGTCATAACCTGGATTTTCCGACCAAATAGATCTAAACCACGATCATGAGCAAATGCATTTGAAAGATAAGTGGATTGGTCATGTTTTGAGATCTCTTTGTAAATATCTTTGGATTTCAATTTGAAATTCTTTGAATCAAAAGTAGAATTTTGGGGTTATCAAATGATACATAGTGCGATATATCAAAACAAGGTATTCTACATTTTTTTATAAATTTGTACATATTCACTTTTTTTATAATTTGTACATATTCACTTTTAAGGACGAAAATACCCCCAAAAGTTTTTTCTCCAGGAAAGACGTGATTCTGTTTGTTATCAAAATTGTTCATGGAATGAGAAAATCTGCTCTTCCTATAGGTGAATAAGGAAAGATTATGGCCTTTCCAACTCCACTAGCACAAAATTCATCATCATATCACAACATAAGACACAACTTATGCAAACAACATCAACTACCAGGCTCACACTCTTCGACACTCTACTTAAAGTGAGAAGAACCATTTACTTATCGGACACAACAAATAAATTCCACAATTTAAAAAATGTACGTATTATAAATTAAATAACCAATTATAAAATATCATTGACTGAAAAGTTTAAAAACAATGATACAACATGCTCCCTTGTAGACAAAACTACGAACGGGTCAATAACACCAACACTCCCAAAGGAACAATTATAGTAGGTTTTCCTCTGTATGATATATATATATCCAGGATACTGTTTCAGCCAACGGTCTAGTGGTACGTTTGTGGCAAAATATAATGGAGTGATCTCTCAAAGAAGATGGGAATATGAGAAAGAACCCTATATTATACGCAGAGATTTTTGAAAGAAAGAATTGAAAGGCCTGCGCAAAAAAAGCAGCACATGAAGAGAACTGAATTCGGTACTTTTTCTTAACTTGCCACTGGTTTTGAAGTAGCCTGTTTTATAGCTTCTGCGTACGTCCTGTGTTGGTAAGTAAGAGTGGATTCAAGCAAGTCCCAAAGCGACGTCTTTGGATTCCATCCTGATATATTCACAATTAAAATAAACAGTTAGACGAAATATTTCTCATTGGTATTTAGGTTTGGTACAAGAATGATTATTTACCAAGTTGTGTGTTGATTATGGTCATGTCTGGAATTCTCTTGTCACTATCATCATATCCTTCCCCATAGAATTCTTTGGAGCTTATGTCAACTGTAGGTGTATCCAGTAGAGGTTCTCCACTAACCTTTGTGTACACCTGCAAGCACGCGATAAAAATAGGAATTTGGGAAATTAGTTACCTAATAGAATATCTTAAATTTGAAATAAAAGAGATGAGTATCTGAAAGGGTTAGCAGTTCGAAGAAAATTATAACTCAGATTACCTGAGTCATCATATCAGCAAGCTGCCTGACTGTAACTTCATTGTTAGGGTTGCCCACGTTAAATATGTGGCCATTAGCCCTGGCTGGATTTTCCTGGGAAAAATAACCCCACTTAACTAATATTCCCCACAGATTAAAGTCAAACACAAACATTAGGGAAAGAGATAGAGAACGTACAATCATCAAAAGAACAGCTTCAATGGCATCCTTAATATAAACAAATGTTCTCTGAGATTCGCCACCATCCACAAGCTTCAGTGGTTCACGCCTTAAGAGATTCTGATGGGCGAAAAAGACAGTAAAATGAAAATGAGACAAGCAAAATAACTATAGACAAGCAATTAAATCGCAAGCGAAAATGATCTTACATTGCTGAAGCAGGCCAGAACTCTTGGAACACCCTCACTTGGACCATCAATCCCAGGTATGAAATCCATCCTTGGACCAATCCAGTTGAAGGGCCTCACGATTGTAAATTCCAGACCATTCTCAGCACCCTCAGCTGTAGAACGAGAATATAAAGAAATTACAAAATGCAGCTTTGTTTATAAAACTGTTGAAAAATAATACAAGAATAACTCACCATAGATCAACCTCTCAATTAACTGCTTTGCACATGCATATGACCACCTCTGTTTCTCAATAGGGCCAAAAATGCAAGGTGAGGTGTCTTCCTTAAGAACATAATAAGCAGGGTCCTGATGAAACGAGGAATGATGATTCAGAATTTTTCAACAAAACTATATGTAAATGTTTTGTAGTACATGATGGTCGCACGAGGCATGACTTCTACTACAGTGACACATCTAAACCTGAAAAGGCTTGATTTGTTATGACCTCTTAGTTACATAAATATTGTCCTTGTAAAAGGGAGGCATGAAAATTAATATGCTAAGCTCTTAGGAAGATATGATTCAGAACCAGGCGCTTTACATCAAGCAGAGGTTTCCTAAGTTCAGCAGGAATCACACAAAAACCCTTTGCAGCAAACATCTCCATAACTCTAGTCATAACAGTTTGATAAAACACTCAGCATATGAAATGTGCAAAAGGCTTCTACTTAACAAATCAAGATTTATCAAATAAACCACAGATCTTCCAATCTAGAAATATAATTTAGCAAGTCAAGAGGAAACGAAAGCAAAAGCTCACCTGCCGTAATGGGCTATCTTTGGGTAAAAAGCAACCTATTGTTTTCCCATAAACTTCACAAGTGGAAAAATGTATGAGGCGTTTGCCATTTTCCGAACAGTATTTAACCTAAAACAACAAGAATCAATCAACTTCAAAATGATACCGTTACACTTGGTCACATATTTCAATCAGGAAAATTGAACAAATAAGTAGCAACATGAAACACTTACCACTGGCAGAGCATCGATAAAATTGCTGTAAATTGTGTCGAGAGGACGTGTATTGTAATCTGCTGGAGTGCATATAGCAGCAAGATTTACGGTCTATGCAACAAAGAAAATTATAGATTTAGTCCAGGTCAAAGTCTTACAAACTAATACAATTATATACTATTTAAACAACCAGGCAACAGTCACACCTAGAAAGCACTAGAAAAAACATTGAACAAGATATCGGATAATCAATAGCATAGAATTGCTGGCAGTGGAGTTGGTATATAAAAAATAAACAAATATGGTCGAAGAATGAAACCTGTGGAGTGTAGACTAATTACTCTAGTTTCACACAAAATAAAATTCAGGTCGCTAAGATCCAATAATTCCAATCAAGATCTATATGAAAAACAAATCCAGAGACAAATCCAGTAATAGAACATGCAAATGTTCAATTATATATTATCAGAAATACCACACTATTAACATTAGAGCAGAGAAATACCAAAGCAACGTCACTACGAAACAATGAAATGATAAAAGGAAACAACAATTAAAAAAAATCATACGTTACTAAATCCAGATCCGAATTCAAGCACAATTTAAAACCAAACTCATCTACAGAAATGCGGAAAATTAAGAACAAGAAGCGACGGAGAATTATTACAAGATCCGACATGCGAATGAGGCCTTCCAGGCGAGAGTCATTCTTAATGTTGAGGCGGTGGAACTGGATGCGATCGGCCCAGGGCAAGGAGGAAGGCTCGAGGAGGTGCTTGATCTTGTCATTGTAAACATCCACCGCCAGCACCTTGTGCGGCGTCTCCGCCATCAGCTTCTCGCATAGATGCGAGCCGATGAAGCCTCCGGCGCCGATCATGCATATCGTCATCGGCTTAATCGGATTTCCGTCCAGATCTAATCTCCCACTCGCCATTTTCCGTGCGAATACTCACAAATTTCTTCTCTCTTCACTGCGTGTGGATTTTGATTTTGATTTTGGGAGAGATTTTTGCAAATGGGTATTGGAATGGGGAATTTAGAAGGAAAGAGCGGAGGTATTTAAAGCTGGAAAAAAAGGAGGGAGGAGATGTTTCCCAGAGTCAGTGGCCCTATTGCATTTATTTCAGTGGTGTGATATCTTCACTCGCTTGTGTATCGAATGATATGAGTACTCGCTGTCCTGGGGTGCCACGTGGTGATTGGAAGCTAGTCCTAAAGGTGTCAAACGGATCGAACTGGGCCGGGCCAATACAGGCCTACCGGGCCAAGTAAAAAAAATGGACCAAACATTAACCGGGTCTAATGGGCCGGGTCAAAAAGCCCCACTCATTTCGGTCTAAGAAAACGCAGTCCAGTCCGGTCATTTTACCGAGTCGGGCCAAAATTGACAGCTCTAGCTAGTCCCTCACTGATGAAGCCATGCTAACATTTTGTGCCAATTAGAGCTGACAAAATACAGCTTGGCCCGTGGGTTGGACTTGACCGACCCGAAGTTTGAGTTGGGCAGGGCCATGAGATTGGCTTGTGGGTTGAGGTTAACCCGACTTTTAGCCAAGCCTCACAGTTTTTGTGTGCAAAATATATACATGGGTTGGGTTGGACAAAACATTTTTACGGCCCGAGCAAAATCAGGCAGCCTGATCTGGCCCGAATTTTTTCAAAAGTCCGATGGACTCGACCCGGCTCATTGTCAGCTCTAGCGCCAATGTTGAAAATAATTGAATGTATATTTAGAGGGTAAATTGCAATTTTAGTCCTGTAATTATAAGATGCAAAATCTAAAACTATTAAAGTGACATTTTTTGAGAAAAACTTTTTATAACCATTGACAAACCATCCTCATGTTTTGAAATTGGTCATTTCCACCCCTTTGGAAAGTTTCAGTTTTATTTACTGGGAAAAAAAATATATTTGTGTATTATGTTACCATCAATTTTTTGGTGTCCCATGCATTATCATATTAAATGAGTGGGGTTTCACGTGGATATATCATTAACTAAAGAGTATCGTTACATGAGTTTTAAGTTGACGTTTGGATTCGACTTGGTTAAGGTAATTAAAAATCAATTTCATCCCTATTATTTGATTTCATCAAATTTTTCATTTTGAACTTGGATTATACATTGTCAGTCAAAATAATTACTGAAATTGAATTCTCCTAACGTAATCTTGTTGTTAATCAAATGTCTTAAGAAAAACCCGTCGATGCTAGATAAAAATAAAATTTAAAATAAAATTTTCAATTAAACCAAATAGTTGTTTATGTCAAATTATAAGTAAAGCCCTTTTTTTATTTGAAATCAAATTTTAAAATAAGTCAAAATCAAGACAAAGCAAAACACACGTATCTGGCTATGGGTTTACTCTGGCTAAATGGAATAGTCTCCCAAGAAATTGTTAATTGGAACCCAATCCTAAAATTAGAACTAAAATCGTGTGACTTTTTTTTTTTTTGAGATTATCTCTCTTCCTCGTGTCAAAATGGTAGAACTTAACGGTTAAAATCAAATCAAGAGGATCAAAGTTTAAACCGAAAAATTTTTATTTATTTTCGAATAAAATATATGCGAGAAAAAATATTAAATATTTATTTTGATATTTTGTATTCGCCCGATTGTACCGACATTTACATGAGACACGTCATAAAACAAATGTTGTAAACCCAACTACTTGATTTTTCCTCTTTGGCTTTATAACCCGATTAAGAAAAACGCAACTTAATATTATTACTAATTAATTCCAAAACTTAATTATTATTATTATGAATATTATGTTAGTCCTTTTCTTTTTTCTTCTTTTTTAAAACTAAAATTGATAAATTCTTGTTTAAACACAAATAAACTATTATCAAAACAAGAAAAAAACAATTCCAAAGAGTATCGTTACATGAGTTTTAAGTTGAATCGTTTGGATTCGACTTTGGAATAATCGTAATTAAAAATCAATTTCATCCCATCATTTTTTGATTTCACCATAATTTCGTCATTTTGGAATGAACTTGGATTATACATTGTCAGTCAAAGTAATTACTGAATTTGATATTCATCAAACGTAATCTTGTCGTTAATCAAATATTGAAGATTTTATCAGAAAAATTAAGTGTGATGCTAGAGGAGTAAAATTTAAAAAAATTTTCAATTAAATGAGGTGGTTTTGTCAAAAGGTAAAGCCCTTTTGCCATAGTGAATTAATAAATGCATATAAAAAACTACGTACTATGTAACTTAAGTGGTGGCTTCATCATTTGAAAGGGTGTTAATTAGGGTTCAAAATTAGAACTAAAATCGTTTTTATCCCCTCCACTCCTCCCAACTAGCTAAGAAAAAGTAAGTGCTTATAAATAGGCAATCGGGAGAGGACTAATGATATACCAAGACAACTATCTCATTTAGTTGTTTCTAAAAATATATCCTCATTTAAATATTTATTTTGATATTTTGTAAAGAGAGTGTGATATTATTTTCTCGTTGTACTTAGACAGAATGTATTGTAATCTCTATTTTATATATAGTAAATTCCTCTTATAGTTGCAACCCTGTATTTTACTAAATTTATTTGAAAATTTTATTATTATTAAATATTTGTTAGTCTCTTTTTTTCTTTATTTTTCTCATATTATTATTGATAAATTAGTTTTTAAACACAAATAAATTTATATTTTGGATTAATTAAGTAAAATAGGAACTAATTCCGAGGTTAGGGATGGCAATTTCCTCCGAATCGCATGGAGGATCCGGAATTGGAATCGTGAGGGTATGGGGGTAGTTTTGTCCCCTTTAAATAAATTTTTTACGGGTATAAGGGTATTTTTCGGAATGGGTATGGAGGTGGGTCTGGTACATCCTACCCATACGCCTAAAAATGGATAGGCATCAAAGTGGGCGGCAAATATTGAAGATTAAATAATAATATTATATATATATAATATATCTACATATATATTTATTTATAATATTTTACATATATTTTTATTTATAAACTCTATTTATTTATATTTAAAGAAAATGATTTTTCCCCAAGTCTCAATTTGAAAATGTACTAACCCACTAATTAGGGTTCACTTTTGTTTAATCTTTTTAATATTTTGCTATATTTTTATAATATATAGTTAATAAATAGGCAATTCTTATCGGATTCTTTTTATACCTTATTGTTTCTCATTTAGTTTAGTAAATATCTATATTTTTATTTAAATAACTCAATTTTCTCTTTAAAAAAAGCTATAACTAAAATTTGAAAAAAATACAATTGTAAGTGGTAAGAGGGTATGAGTAGGGTCTATGAATTATATATAGAAATTCCTCCTATAGGGATGGGTATTCGTCAAATTTATTTGAAGATTTTTCATGGGTAAAATATTTATGAATATAATAAATGGGTATGGGGATGGAGTTTGTTTTGGTAACAAATTTATATTTTGGATTAATTAAGTAAAATCCTAATTCCAGGTGTTGTCAAGATAGTTTCTAGTGAAACTTCGCGATTAATTTTGGAGTAGATTAACAAATAAAAAATCAACACATTCTATGAATATAATTCATTTATAAGTACAAAGATGGAACATTGATCTACTATAAATATATAGATGTAAATTTATATTGAGTAGATGTATATACATACGAGATTCTAATAACTCCTGAAATATCGACTTTGATTCTCACATATATTTCTATTCAGTAGAAAATTTGATATTGTCCAATTTTTTTCACATACAAAAGCAATATATTTGAAAAATAAAGAAATCTTTTATCGTTATATAAACTTTTAGGTAGTCCCTTAAAAAAAAATTAGATAGACTATAGGATGCATTCCCATACTAGTTGGGTAATTGGGTTATAACTTGCATAGTACAAATCGAAAATTTAAAAACCTAATTAGTTAGAATTTAATGCCATTTGGGTATTGTCAACAAATGTGGCCAAACTTTAACAAAGCAAAACACCTATATAGATACATAGTAATATTTTGCCTATGAGTAGGCACCAAAGTGCGCAACAAATGTTGAGGATTTTACAAGTATGCTGTCAAAATTAATTGTGGCTAACCACCTTGAGAATGAGGTGGAATAGTGAAGTAGTAAATGTCTACAAATAGGCAATCTACCAAGGAAGCTATTTAATTTAGTCATTTCTCCAAGCATTTCCTCATTTTAAAAAGTGTTAGTTTTCCCTATTTGGGGGGTTTCCAAGTAAAATATTCGTGTGCCTTTTATCTTTTCTTTTCCCATATGAAATTTCATTAATATTGTTGGAAAAGTGATATTGTTGACATGAAAAACCGTATAAAAACAATACATTTGATCTAGAATTAGTCACTAAATTACATTTTAAGTCCATTTTATAGATTGGATTGTTTAAACAGTAGCACAATGACTATTTAGTTCACACCTAATGGGATCTTTCCAAATAAAATGGGGGCCTTTTATCTTTACTTTTCTCCAAATTTTTAAATTTAATTTTTCTACTTGTTATTTATTTTAAAATTACATCTATAAAACTAATGAGAAATTATGATTTGCCCCAAAAATTTGAAGAAAAATTCATTCTATCTTCAAAATAGGTTGGATCTAAACTCCCCCAAGTCTCGAATTTTCTAAACGGATACCTAATGGGGAGAACACCACTTATTAAAAGGACAAAACTCCATTTATCAAGGAGACACAATTTCCTGTGGAGGACAATGATTTTAAACTTGGACTGGACTTCAAATGGATTATTAACTGGGTCATTGGGTCACTGGTTCAACTGGTTAAACCATTCTTAAAAAAATAATTTGCCCATACATATATACATATGTATATGTGTGTGTACACATGTACACGATAAATACAAGTACAAATGTAAAAAAGAACCCAACAAATAAAAATAAAAGCTAAATTTAAAAAATCAAATATCCAAGATATACATGTATATGAATATAAGAAGAAATTATATGTAAATTTATTCAACATGCTTTCCTTTAACTTTTGAAATAAAAAAGAAAATTTTATTTACTAAAAAAATAAAAAATAAAAAATAAAAAAGATTTTTTTTCCTTAATATGGTCACCGATTTCCAGGTTTTTTCTGGGTTTGACCGGGTGACAACTTTTTTTTAGCCACTCAATTTGCTACAAAACCGGACATGTGACTAGTTTTTGGTTAAATCGGCCGAACCGATCAATCTGGTCCAATTTTAACAATATACTGGTGGAGAAGACTTAAAACTCCAATAAAAGGAGACAAACAAAAACTAAATACTAAAAATAAATAAAAATATGGTTTCCCCTATTTTCCCATGAAGGGAAGATATATGAGGAATAAGATAAGAAAGTTGTTGGGAGATATTACAATGGTTACAGCGGGAAAAGCCTTCAAGATGGCTTACAAAATAGAAACATAAAATTACAAGAAAAGTAAAATCTAATTATTACAAATCTTGTAAGGACTCCAACTCCAGAAGCACGAATCTGACAGAACTTGAAACAAAAGCCGAGTCGAGTAGAACTCTATCCGCAAGACAAATACGTCGGTTAGTGCTCACGGTTTGGCGTAATGTCCCCAAAGATAAAACGGCTTAACCTCCTTTGTGTGCAGTAGCACCAGCGACAAAAGACACCTTCGAACTTCGAAGATGTGAGAACTCATTTTCGAATGTTGAAGGAAGTGTTCTTAAAAATGTTAAATCGAAAAGTTCACGACACTTTTACCGATTATGAAGAATATCTAGCAGAGATATGCGATTTTTTTTTTATCTTCTTCATCTCTTCCTCCTAACTCCTCAAAAAAAAAAACGCCTTTAAGACATATAGGCCATCATTTCCAACACTTGTAGGAATTAAAGATTAAGAGAGTGGGCATTAACATCATATGTAACTCCCATGAGTTACAACCTCTTCTTATGACCATCACTTTTAGTTACAAACTCCAAAAGCCACATGAACCTGGAGACACCTCTAATGTACAGATTCATCCACACATGAACCTGGACATCTCCAATGTCTACAGATCCATCGATTTTTATTACTTGAATTTGGGTCAAACCCATTTTCAAGTTACAAAACTAATCGAACATCTAACCCGAGCCCAAAAGGTCGGTCCACGATCAAGAAAACCCATTTGCGATCATACACTTGTTTATAGTATATCCAACCAATAACACATTCTAGTATTTATACTTAGGATAAACTATGTCCATTCCCATGGCCAACTTTATTAATTTTTCACTCATCACCGAAATTCGGTTTGAGAAATAAAAATATTACAAACATCTACTCGAAAAGTAGATTAACAATTCGCAATTTAATTCCTCCAGAATTAAATTCTTAGCCACCGAAAATTTGGTTAAAGTCGGTTCGGCCGACGCCCACTTTATCAAAACCAAATGTCCAACAAAAGTCGGATTAAGGAAGAGAAAGTTTTTAGAGAGAGAGCGAAAAAATAGAACCGTTTAATTAAATTTTTAAAATAACTTTAATATCATCTTAATCGTGTTATTGGAAAACATCTCTTGAAGTTTAAGGATTTAAAAGTTGTAACAATTTTAAATTATACATCTAAACACAAATAAATTATCATTAACAATTTTCGACCTTGTGCTTCGGTGGTAAAAATTTGTGTTGCAAAACAATTGAACCAAATTCGATCATATATGATTATGTGAATCATTTTCCCTACTATCCCTTATTGTACTCGATAAAAAATTAAGATTTTTCAAAAAAATAAAAATATACAAATTCCTAGCTCCTAATTCCTTACATCCAAAGAAATAAAAAAGGATTCGACAAACACAACCAAACATAACCAGAAAAAATAAATACTTAAGAAGAGTAAAAATGTGTCCACTTATTAGAGTGCATAAATGAGAAGAAATAAATAGTGCATATGTGGTAATATTCATATTATATTTAATATATATAATATTCATGAGGGTGTAAACAAATCAAAGAGAGTTGATTGAATTTTTTATTGAATTTAAAAGAAAATGTGTTTAAATGTGGTTTTATTTCGTAACTGAATCAAGTTTGAAGAGTTGAATATTGACAAAAATCGCACTCGAATGATTTTATATTTTTACATATATTTTATTATTTTTCGATAACATAGTGAAATTCATTTTTTTGAGAATACAAAGTGAAATTCATGTTAGAGTTTGTGTTGTGTCACGCCAATTTGCTAGGTTGTTATTATGTATAAATGTGGGTTGGACACTCTCTCCCCTTTAGCTACCTTTTGAAGATGAGTTCTACCCACACTCATTTATCAATTCAAACTGAGCTTCACATGAATTTAAATAAAGAAATGTGTTTTAACCTGGTTTATCAACATAATAAAACAAGCTCAAACGAATTTTTAACAATTAATTTGGAATTCAGTATCAGTGACTTAAGCCGCAACTGTAAATGAGATTTTTCTCATTTTCCTTATGTTAGAGTATTCTTTTTATTACAAATGCAATTGCTACTTATGAAAAACTTTCAGATATTCATCACTTTTACCCTTTTTTTTCTTCCACCAATCATTTTTACTATTTTTTCAAAAAAACTATCAAATCACTAATTATTATTACACATTTTCTCACAAATTGTATATTATTCACACACTCACATATTTTTTACTATCAGTCATATACAATAACTATTTTATTATTTCTATATCAAATCAACTTTTATCATTACATTTTCATTTCATATCCAATTATTATTTTTATTCTTTCAAAATGTAATTTTTATCACTGTTCTCAATCAAAAAAAAATTTAAATCTAAAATCAAAAGATATTCAATCGCACCTTTAGATTTGTTTTTCACACTGGATATTTAGACTATAACCTATCTAAGATACTGACATATTTGATGAATGAATTTAATATCTTCTAAAAACATAATTTATTTATTTATTTATTTATTTATTTATCCTTGATCGGTGCATAATTTGATTTCATACTAATAATGAATCTATGATAAATCTGGTCAGTGCCCCCCACCGACACTGAAACACATGTTCCTAAGAGAAAACCAGAAAATTCATAAAACCAAAGATGAAAGATGTAATACAGCATACTGCCGTAGCTACGCGCATATGAAACGCGTGGATCTTGCCACCTTAATAAGTAAGCTGCATTTTGAGATTTTTTTTTTTAAATTTAATCTAATTTGGTATAATTCCTTTTTTTTTTTTTTTTTCCTGAAAGGAGTATAATTCCTTTTAACAACTTGAAAGTTGAAATTTTATCTGATGATGAAAAAATTATTAAATTCATTTTTAATATTTAATGTATTTTTATTTGTAATTTTATCTTTTTTTTTTTTTAATTTTTCTCGTGTCAACTTTAAATTATATAGATTTTTGAGTTTTCTAAAGAGCGTTAGGCGCTACTCCGGCGGCAGACTGGGGCCTAGCGCCTAGGCGGAGCTTGGGCGGGAATTGGACGGAGTTAGACGGGGTCTAATTGGAAGAATAACCAAGGCGGACAAGAGAGGCCTAGCGCCTAGGCGGGGACTAATCGGAGCTAGGCGGGGTCTTTTAGAACAATGGGTTTTTCTGTCGTGTCAGGTTGCCCGTGTCATAAATGGGTCATGTTAGTGTTAGACTCATGTCATGTGTGGAACACGCGGCCATGAGCAAAAGAAACACGTCTGATTGACACCCCTACCCTCAATCTCAGGATACTTTTTGTAATTACCCAAAAAAGAAATTTTAAGGCTCAACTTTACTACTTGAGCTAAACCTCATTGACATATTCACAATCCTGAATAAAAACATCACACCTTCGAGTTTGTGCATGTTCATTTGACTCAAGGGCCAGTGCATCAATTTGTAGGACAAATTGAAACAACACCAAGAAATAATACAACCCAAATATATTTTAGATTAAAGCTGGCAACCCTAATAGACCAAAAAATGTTTATTTCAGTTTAAGAATTCTTGTGTGTTTTGTTTACAGAAGCAGATCTAATTAAGGTGTCTTACAAGACATTCCAGCTCACAACAGAACTTCAGCAAGACACTCCATTGAACTTTCTTGAAACTAATGCCATTTCTTTTAAACAAAACATTCACTTTGGTGCTTAATTCTTTGTCAGAAAAGTTACCTTACTTTCTTATATTTGCATTTGCTCAATTATTAATGATGTATGTATCTAAAGTTCCATGGACATGTTGATAAAATTAAACCTAAAAATCCAGGCCAAAACAACCACCCAAATATTTCAGATCAATATTTTAACAAGGATGAAAAAATGGGATATAAGAATCAAGATTGATTATATTTAGGGATAATTACAGTTACTCCCCTTGACGTTTAGCCTAATTACAAAACAACCAAAGCTATCTTTCAAAATTACAAATACCCCATTGACATATGTTTATATTTCACAAATTGCACCTATTGAGGGGTGTTGGGGGATTGTATAACAAATACAAACTCCAATGGGATATTTGTAATTTTAAAAAGTAACTAGGTTTTTTGTAGTTAGACTAAACCTCAGGGGTAGTTCTTGTAATCATCCCTTACATTTAAGTATAATTACAAAAACACCCATGAGGTTTGAGATAATTACAAAAAAAACCAATGATATTTCAAAATTACTTTTGATTCTGTTTTAAATTTTAGGAGATAACTGATATTTTTATAAATGACAATATGACATAGGGGTTTTTGAAATATTTTATTGCGTATGAAGGGGGAAAATGTAAAAAGGAATCAAACCTCAATGGGGTTTTTGTAATTTTCGAAAACCTCGAGACTTTTTTGTAATTATCTCAAACTTCAGGGTTTTTATTAATTACCCTTACACTTATAACACCCATGCAGCATCTTCAATCAGAAGGGATTTGCATTACATTTTTTTATCCTCAATTGTTGAGATTGCTTTCGGATTTTGAACTGGCACAAAATCTAAGATGTGGCCATTTCAACCAATTATGCCAATTATGTACCATGCAAAACTCTTCTTTAAATTGCTCCCTAAAACACCATAATCTCCATACAAGCTCTAATTTTTCCTTATCACCACCAATATACCAAGAAAACTAAAATATCTGAAAAAAAATAATCATGATCATCAATTCAAGTTTTTTCATCAACTACATATTCCTTGTAGTTTTTTTCTTTGCTGCAATAAATGCACAGCCTTTGGTACCTGCACTTATCATATTTGGAGACTCAGTTGTTGATGTTGGCAATAACAACAATCTTGAAACCATTGTCAAAGCCAATTTCCAGCCTTATGGCAGAGATTTCATCAAACACAAACCAACTGGCAGATTTTGTAATGGGAAACTTGCCTCAGACTACACTGGTATTTATCCCACTTTTCTCAACAACACTTCCTATTTTTCTCCTACTAAGTCCTAAGTAAGGGTTAATTACAAAAAGAACCCTTGAGGTTCAGTCTAGTTACAAAAAGACCCAGATATCTTTGAAAATTACAAATACACCCCTTGATATTTGTTTCTGTTTTACAAATTGCACCTTGCTAAGCAAATAGCTTAACTGCAATTTTGGTTTGTAAGCAAGAGTGTCATATTAAGTATTATGTGTAGCAATTTTGGTCCCATAAGTATAAAAGGATGTCATATTTGGTCTTGTAAATATTCTACGTTGCAATTTTGTCCGTAAGTTTTGATTTTTTCCCCCTCAATTTTGGTCCATAAGTTCTAGCTTTGTGCAACTTTGGTCCCGAAAGGATGAAATATTGAAGTGTACGCATTCGAGACCAAAATTGCACAAAATTATAACTTATACACCAAAATTGCACAAAAATCAAAATTTACATGACCAAAGTTCCTAAAATAGGATACTTACAGAACTAAACATACCACTTGTTTAGAATTACAAGACTAATAATTGCACAAAAACAAAAACTTATGTGACCAAGATTGCTATATAGGGTACTTACGCGACCAACTATGACACCTCCTTATGCTTACAAGAACAAAGTTGCAATAAAACCTTAAGCAAATACCAACCTCAAGGGTTTGTTTGTTATATCTTAGGGAGTACTTGTAATTTTGTAAGTTACATGGATTTCTTTTGTAATTAAGCTAAATCTCGGGGTAGTTTTGTAATTACCCCATAAGTAATTATCATGGAGTTATGACATCAAACTCTTTTCACTTTTTTCCTTCAAATGCAGCTGAGAACCTAGGATTTACCTCATATCCACCAGCCTATCTCAGCAAGCAAGCTAGAGGCAAAAATCTCTTGATTGGAGCTAACTTTGCCTCGGGTTCTTCTGGTTATTATGACAGCACAGCAGAAATCTATGTAAGAACATAATAATGTTCACATTTATGTTAGTAAGAGCTCTGTTTGATGATGATCTGAAAAAAACTCCTTTCTGTGTTTCTGGTTTTTGCAGAACACTATTTCTTTAAGTAAACAGGTGGAATTGTACAAAGATTACCAGAAGAAGCTTGTGACACTTGTGGGAAAATCTAATGCTTCATCAATAGTGAATGGCTCAGTCCATTTTGTTAGTGCTGGAAGCAGTGACTTTGTTCAGAACTACTACATTAATCCCTTACTGTACGAGAAGTACAGTACTGATCAGTTCTCAGATATTCTCTTGCAATCTTACACCAAATTTGTGCAGGTAATATCTGATCTCTGAATTGTAATATGGTAATTTCTGAAGATGTTATTGTCCCCTGTGTGAGGCCGAAAAACGAATCAAACTACTGAATGACTTGAGTCGAGATCGACTGTTAAAAGCTCGTTTGACCTCAGTTTGTTAACATATTAAAATAAGTTTGAACATATTTTTCCATTTGATAAGATGTAAATCTCGATTCAAGCTCGATTTGAATGGTAAAACATAAGGGATAGTTACAGAAACTATCCTTGAGTTTTAGCCTGATTACAAAAAACCCAATTATCTTCAAAATGACAAATACCACTTAACCTTTGTTTTTATTTTATGAATTGCACCCTTAGGAGGCAGTATTTGTCAGATAAATACAAACCTCAAGGGCTGTCTGTAACACTTCATGGGGATATTTGTAATTTTGAACTATAATTAGAGTTTTTTTGTCATTAGGCTAAACCTCAGGGTTAGTTCTTGTAATTATCCCAAAAAAATACTAAAAAATGTGCATAAATATCAATCTACCCGAATTAGTTTCGTGCTCGGCTCAACTAAAGCTCCTTTAAACTCGATTCGAATACTAATTAAACTAAATTCAGACACTTTTGGAAAGCTCGATAAAAATTCAAACTAGCTTGAACAATACTAAATATCTTTGACTCTACTCGATTCGTTTACTCTTTTATTATCCCTATGTATTGTTGTTTGTATGTATATAGGAGTTGTACACTTTGGGAGCAAGAAAGATTGGAGTGACAACATTGCCCCCACTTGGATGTGTACCTGCTGTAATCACCATATTTGGGGAGGATAGCAATGAATGCGTTGAAAAGATCAACAAAGCAGCAGTTTCATTCAACAATAAGCTGAATTCCACTTCTCAAAAGCTGCAAGCCAAGCTCTCTGGTCTCAACCTTGCCGTCTTGGATATTTATCAGCCTCTTCTTGACCTTGTCACCAACCCCACCAATTATGGTAAAACGAAAAACCCATTGCCAAATATCTTTAGAAATCAAAAAAATGACATGAAAAATTGGAAGTACAAAAACTACCCCCAGGTTTGGGTTAATTACAAAAAGAATCCCAGAGAAGTTTTAAAATTACAAAAACCACCCCTTAGTTTGATTTTGTCTTAATTTTAAAGGGTTCACCGTAAAAATTTCTATAACTGTAAGTAGGCTTTTGGAAACATTTTGTGTCTGAGTAACAGAATAAAATTTCAATGGGTTTTTGTAATTTTGAAACTTCTTGGGTTTATTCTTGCAATTACTCGAACCTCAGAGATAGTTTTTGTAATTATGCCTAGTATATATCCAATTTGATCCAACACAAGTCAATCATATACTTGTTATGTGATTGGTTCCTGCTAAAAATTGCAAAACAAGATTCTAATTTCTCAAGTATTTTATTTCCAAAAATACATTCAGAAATATTTAATTTTTCAATTCTAAGAATATATTTGATATCCAGGTTTCTTTGAAGCAAGAAAGGCATGTTGTGGGACAGGATTGCTTGAGACATCTATATTGTGCAATGCAAAATCCCCTGGTACATGTAAAAATGCCACAGAATATGTTTTTTTGGGATGGTTTTCACCCTTCCGAGGCTGCAAACAAGATTTTGTCAGATGATTTGCTGGCTGCTGGCATCTCTCTAATCTCCTAATTCTAAATAATGTTTTTTTCCAGTTCAATATTGCCTATTCTTGCTTCTCCAGCAGTCCAGTGGAGGGTTTTATTTAAAGTTAATTAACGTGTTATTTTTATATGTAATTTTCATGTTTTAAATGTGTGTGATTTCATGTATTAATAAATGAAAATGTACCTGCAGAGAACTTTGTACGTAAGAAAAAAATTTGGAGTGAAATTAATTATCAGTTATCACAGTATTTGTGTTCACAATTTAGATTTGTTTAGTTTTTCTTTAATGTATTGGCCTATATTCTCAAACAAAAAAAATAAAAATGTATTGGCCTATTTGGTGTTAGATATGCCCTAAAAAATGATCTAATGGGATTAGTTGATAATGTCAGCTAAAAGAAAGGTATATATAAAAATTTGAAAAGAATCATCATATAGGTGAGGGTTAATAGAAGTTAATAAGTTAATGAACTCTGTTGGATTTTGAAGAGAGAAAGAAGAACACGAAGAAATAACGTGGTTCGGCATTTAGCCTACATCCACAAACAAATGCCCAAAGGGCTATAAGAGTTTTATTTCTCTCTTATCTTGAGAATTACAATATCACCTATATATAGGTGAGAAAAATACATTAATGGAAAAATATCTCCCATATCAATTTAGATAAAATCCAATATTCTGCTATCCCAAGAATCATGCAATAATCTTAATTTAATCCATTCGATTTGATTATGATTCTCAACACTCCCCATAAGTTGAATACGATGATACTTTTTGTTGGAGTATTCAACTTGAACGATGGAAATTAGAGCAGTAAGAGTTGCACTCCTCCATGTGGCAGCATTAGCAGAAAAACGAAATCATTGAGTTTGACACATTTTATGAACCCTGATTCATGTTGAAGTTCAAAAAATGATAAGTGCAATTGTTGCACTGGATTAGTGTTGTGCAATTATAAGAATGCAGCAATGAAGGCTGCAATTGGATTAACATGCAACAATGAAGGCTGCTATGAACATAACTTGCAGCAATGAAGGTTGCAATCGAAGTAACTTTCAACAATGAAGGCTGCACAAAGCTTCCCAGAAACCCTAATCCTTAGGGCTCGATACCATGTTGGATTTTGAAGAGAGAAAGAAGAACACGAAGAAATAACGTGGTTCGGCATTTAGCCTACATCCACAAACAAATGCCCAAAGGGCTATAAGAGTTTTATTTCTCTCTTATCTTGAGAATTACAATATAACCTATATATAGGTGAGGAAAATACATTAATGGAAAAATATCTCCCATATCAATTTAGATAAAATCCAATATTCTGCTATCCCAAGAATCATGCAATAATCTTAATTTAATCCATTCTGATTTGATTATGATTCTCAACAAACTCCACACCAAAAATTTCAAGTTGAGGGTTAAGAAAGCCATTGGATACCAAAAATCTCATTTTTGTTCTGCTAGGGATATATTTTTACCCAAAATGTGATTTCTTATGAAAATTTCAATAAATACACATCAACTCACATATTTATAACTATCAATCATATTCGATCATTTTGAGTCATCATAAACGGAACAAACAGGCAAAGACATAAATTCACGTCATCAAACTTCATATAAGAGAATGTATCAAAAACACAAAACATTCTTTCTTACCAACATTATATCACTTAATATGTCACGTACATAGAATTTACTTAGTAAAAGGATTCACAATTCTTACCTAGATTCACCCGAATAAGCAGTAACTTCAAATTTGGGTAGAACAATAGTGGCATTCAGCAAGCATACCAACACCATCACAGAACTGCAAATCATCCCAGTTGATGACATCATTTTCCCACAACACACAAAAATAATACAATTGATTGAAAAGAGCAAATGTACTACTTTAAAACGAAGATTAGATTTTTTTGATGAAGTACTCACGTCCCTCCTCATCTGATTGAGCCCACCATAGCAATAGACTTGAAGATACCCATTGCCCCTAGCTGGCAGAGCTGCAGCATTTCAACACAAAAACCAAAGCAAACGTCTGCATTTGATGCCAGTCAATGTTGACTTTGAACAAATAAACCTTACCAAAATCTAAACATAAGTATTAGCTATGTGCTTGGACACGCATGCACAAGCTAAACCATACACTGAAGAATGTCACTGTTGTGATGAGGAGGGATTTTTGTCACCGTTGGAGTAATCATTGAAAGGAAAGTGTGAATGTTGGGAATTTCTGTAAATTTACATAGGTGTTTATTCAGATTGATGTATTTTAAGTTAATCCAATGAGTTTGTTTGGATAAGCTCATGATACAATGAACTCCAAATCCTTATACTCCTATATTTAAGATTTTTTTTTTTTTTTGAGTAATTGTGGTATATTTCAAATTCATCGTATACGGAATCATTTGAAATATGTATACGGAATCATTTGAAATATTTCTCCCAAATCCTCTCCTCAAATCCAAATCCTTCAATCCAAACGCAACCTAAAAAAAATATTATGACTCGCCATTCTTGAAATATTCTTTTAACTCGACAACAACAGATCACGAAACATAATCAAACCAGATTATGTTCAAAAGACTCGCGCATTTCATCACAACTTTCGTCCGAAAATTCTCCATCACTTCTCAATCTTACAGCTCCCCTATTACCTCTCATGAGGTTTGCTGCTTCTTGAATTGATTTAGAAGTGCTTCTATCCATCTTATCCGCAAGAATATCCGTTTTCTCCGCAAATCCCCATCCAATAAGTTTGTTCCTCAACAATTCACATGTTGAACTATAAGGTGGTATCCCTTCATCAATCATCATTTCAAAATATTTATAAGCTTCTTCGAGTTTCCCTCTCTTCTTACAAAGTCCGTGAATCATAACCGCATACGTTGACACTGTTGGATGAAATCCCCTCTCTTCCATCGAATACCAAACTTTCTCAACTCTATCGAACCGTCCTATTCTGATTAGCATTTTGAGCACCATATTGTATGTATGAGTGTCTCGTTCGCATTTATCTTGACCCATTCTCGAAATTAGCTTAAAAGCTCTATTGACTTCGTTATGATCACAATGAAAAGCTAAAATAGTGTTGTAACTCCAAGTGTCCGGAATAGCCCCTTTTTCGATCATCTCATCGAGAAGCTCATAAGCCTCGTCTATCTTATCATTCTTGCAAAGTTTCTTGATAATGCAATTGTAAGTGAACACATTAGGTACAAGATTGTACCTTTTCATCGAATCAAGGACCCTAAAAGCCGAATGAAGATCGTTAAGCCGCAAGAAGCATGAATGAATATCGAATATGAATAAGCGTCGAGGTTCGAGCCCCTTGGCCCTCATCCCTTTAAACAATTCATATGCTTCGTCCACCTTCCCTCCTTTACACAAAGCGTGCAACACACTATTCCAAGCAAGCAAATCCACATTGTACCCTCTTTCAAGCATTTCATCGAACAATTTTTGGGCCTCACCAGAATCACCAATGTCCCCCCATCCCCTGATCATTATGCTGTAAGTTTTCACAGTTGGGCTCAAATCACCGCCCTTAACTCGATCGAAGAATTCCTGAGCATGCTTCACATGCTTCCTTTTACACAGCGAACAACAGCTGATCAAGGTCGTCTACACAAGGCCTAATCCCAAATTCCACCATCTTGTTAAAAGCCCTTATGGCATCACTCGGTAAATTAGCTCTACTGTAAGCCCTGAAAACAACCCAGAAATTTTCTCGGCTAATTTCACAGGATTCGGTCCTTTTCATCTCCATTAAAAAATCCCACAAAAACGGGAACTGTCTGCTGCTCCCTAAGATATCCACTAGAATGTGATAACTTTTTTACTGTGCTGAAAACATGGGATCTTCTGAGTCCAGAGAAAGAATCTGTGAGCAGAAAATCCGAGATTTTTGCACCGTCTCAAGACTTGCTCAACTAAGTCTGTAGAAAGTTTTGAAATAAATGGAGCGAGCTGATTCGATGTCGTGTTGGGGCTTTCTGTAGTCACTGAGAACGCGTGATAGCTCATTGACGAGGTGCTCGGAAGGTGGGTCTGAGATTGCTTGCTGGGAATGAAGGGCGATTGAGTGAGATGAAAAGTGTGTGATAAATTTGTGGATTGTTGTGGGATTGTGAGGATGAGACAAAAGAGATTGGAGGTGTGATCTAATCGCCATTTACGCTAAGCATAAGGGGAAGAAATGCGAAATTGGAACAGAGATGGAAAAAATTGACGAAATAAAATTGCGGAATTTGGATTTAGACCTAAATTCCTAATTCCATATGATATTTTTGAAGATCAATGGCATATTATAACATCAAAGTATACTAATTAATCCAAAGTTCAGCAAGTACAATTCCCTAGAGGAACAAAAAATGGAACAATTATAGTAGCTTTTCCTCTGTATGATATATATCCAGGATACTGTTTCAGCCAACGGTCCAGTGGTACGTTTGTGGCAAAATATAATGGAGTGATCTCTCAAAGAAGATGGGAATATGAGAAAGAACCCTATATTATACGGAGAGATTTTTGAAAGAAAGAATTGAAAGGCCTGCGCAACAAAAGCAGCACATGAAGAGAACTGAATTCGGTACTTTTTCTTAACTTGCCACTGGCTTTGAAGTAGCCTGTTTTATAGCTTCTGCGTACGTCCTGTGTTGGTAAGTAAGAGTGGATTCAAGCAAGTCCCAAAGCGACGTCTTTGGATTCCATCCTGAGATATTCACAATTAAAATAAACAGTTAGACGAAATATTTCTCATTGGTATTTAGGTTTGGTACAAGAATGATTATTTACCAAGTTGTGTGTTGATTATGGTCATGTCTGGAATTCTCTTGTCACTATCATCATATCCTTCGCCATAGAATTCTTTGGAGCTTATGTCAACTGTAGGTGTATCCAGTAGAGGTTCTCCACTAACCTTTGTGTACACCTGCAAGCACGCGATAAAAATAAGAATTTGGGAAATTAGTTACCAAATAGAATATCTTAAATTTGAATTGAAAGAGATGAGTACCTGAAAGGGGTTAGCAGTTCAAAGAAAATTACAACTACTCATATTACCTGAGTCATCATTTCAGCAAGCTGCCTGACTGTAACTTCATTGTTAGGGTTGCCCACGTTAAATATGTGGCCATTAGCCCTGGCTGGATTTTCCTGGGAAAAATAACCCCACTTAACTAATATTCCCCACAGATTAAAGTCAAACACAAACATTAGGGAAAGAGATAGAGAACGTACAATCATCAAAAGAACAGCTTCGATGGCATCCTTAATATAAACAAACGTTCTCTGTGATTCACCACCATCCACAAGCTTCAGTGGTTCACGCCTTAAGAGATTCTGATGGGGAAAAAAGGACAGCAAAATGAAAATGAGACAAGCTAAATAACTATAGACAAGCAATTAAATCGCAAGCGAAAATGATCATACGTTGCTGAAGCAGGCCAGAACTCTTGGAACACCCTCACTTGGACCATCAATCCCAGGTATGAAATCCATCCTTGGACCAATCCAGTTGAAGGGCCTCACGATTGTAAATTCCAGGCCATTCTCAGCACCCTCAGCTGTAGAACGAGAATATAAAGAAATTACAAAATGCAGCTTTGCTTATAAAACTGTTGAAAAATAATACAAGATCATAACTCACCATAGATCAACCTCTCAATTAACTGCTTTGCACATGCATATGACCACCTCTGTTTCTCAATAGGGCCAAAAATGCAAGGTGAGGTGTCTTCCTTAAGAACATAATAAGCAGGGTCCTGATGACAGAAGAGGAATGATGATTCAGAATTTTTTTCAGCAAAACTATATGTAAATGTTTTGTAGTACATGATGGTCACACGAGGCATGATTTCTACTACAGTGACACATCTCCACCTGAAAAGGCTTGATTTATTATGACCTCTTAGTTACAGAAATATTGTCCTTGTAAAAGGGAGGCATGAAAATTAATATGCTAAGCTCTTAGGAAAATAAGATTCAGAAGCAGGCGCTTTACATTAAGCAGAGGTTTCCTACCACGATTAATTTTATGAACAAGAGCGAAAAGGAAATTCACAACAATTGTGGAACTCAAAAAAAAAAAAAATGTTTCAGCAGGAATCACACAAAGACCCTTTGCAGCAAACATCTCCATAACTCCAGTCACAAACAGTTTGATAAAATACTCAGCATATGAAATGTGCAAAAGGCTTCTACTTAACAAATCAAGATTTATCAAATAAACCACAGATCCTCCACTCTAGAAATCTAATTTAGCAAGTCAAGAGGAAATGAAAGCAAAAGCTCACCTGCCGTAATGGGCTATCTTTGGGTAAAAAGCAACCTATTGTTTTCCCATAAACTTCACAAGTGGAAAAATGTATGAGGCGTTTGCCATTTTCCGAACAGTATTTAACCTAAAACAACAAGAATCAATCAACTTCAAAATGATACCGTTACACTTGGTCACATATTTCAATCAGGAAAATTGAACAAATAAGTAGCAACATGAAACACTTACCACTGGCAGAGCATCGATAAAATTGCTGTAAATTGTGTCGAGAGGACGTGTATTGTAATCTGCTGGAGTGCATATAGCAGCAAGATTTACAGTCTATGCAACAAAGAAAATTATAGATTTAGTCCAGGTCAAAGTCTTACAAACTAATACAATTATATCCTATTTAAACAACCAGGCAACAGTCATACCTAGAAAGCACTAGAAAAAACATTGAACAAGATATCGGATAATCAATAGCATAGAATTGCTGGCAGTGAAGTTGGTATATAAAAAATAAACAAATATGTTCGAAGAATGAAACCTGTGGAGTGTAGACTAATTACTCTAGTTTCACACAAAATAAAATTTAGGTCGCTAAGATCCAAGAATTCCAATCAAGATCTATATGAAAAACAAATTCAGAGACAAATCCAGTAATAGAACATGCAAATGTTCAATTATATATTATCAGAAATACCACACTATTAACATTAGAGCAGAGAAATCCCAAAGCAACGTCACTACGAAACAATGAAACGATAAAAGGAAATAACAATTAAAAAAAATCATACGTTACTAAATCCAGATCCGAATTCAAGCACAATTTAAAACCAAACTCATCTACAGAAATGCGGAAAATTAAGAACAAGAAGCGACGGAGAATTATTACAAGATCCGACATGCGAATGAGGCCTTCCAGGCGAGAGTCATTCTTAATATTGAGGCGGTGGAACTGGATGCGATCGGCCCAGGGCAAGGAGGAAGGCTCGAGGAGGTGCTTGATCTTGTCATTGTATACATCCACCGCCAGCACCTTGTGCGGCGTCTCCGCCATCAGTTTCTCGCATAGATGCGAGCCGATGAAGCCTCCGGCGCCGATCATGCATATCGTCATCGGCTTAATCGGATTTCCGTCCAGATCTACTCTCCCACTCGCCATTTTTCCTGCGAATACTCGCAAAATTCTCTCTCTTCACTGCGTGTGGATTTTGATTTTGGGGGAGATTTCTGCAAATGGGTATTGGAATGGGGAATTTAGAAAGAAAGAGCGAAGGTATTTAAAGCTGGGAAAAAAGGAGGGAGGAGATGTTTCCCAGAGTCAGTGGCTCTATTGCATTTATTTCAGTGGTTTGATATCTTCACTCGCTTGTGTATCGAATGATATGACTCGCTGTCCTAGGGTGCAACGTGGTGATTGGAAGCTAGTCCTAGAGGTGTCAAACAGATCGAACTGGGCCGGGCCAAGTAAAAAAATGGACCAAACATTAACCGGGTCTAATGGGCCGGGCCAAAAAGCCCCACTCATTTTGGGTCTAAGAAAAGCGATCAGGTTTGGTCATTTCTTGAGTCGGTAAAAATTGACAACTCTAGCTAGTCCCTCACTGATGAAGCCATGCTAACATTTTGTGCCAATTAGAAATTTTTGAAAAATACAACTTGGCCCGTAGGTTGGACCGACCGCCCGAAGTTTGAGTTGGGCAAGGCCATGAGATTGGCTTGTGGGTTGAGGTTAACCCGACTTTTAGCCAAGCCTCACGTTTTTGTGTGCAAAATATATGCATGGGTTGGGTTGGACAAAACATTTTTACGGCCCGAGCAAAATCGAAACTGATCGGCCCGAATTTTTTTCAAAAGCCCGATGGACTCGACCCGACCCATTATCGCTCTAGCGCCAATGTTGAAAATAATTGAATGTATACTTAGAGGGTAAATTGCAACCCCGGGGTGTTATTTAAAAAAAAAAAAAAAAAAAAATTGCAATTTTAGTCCTGTAATTATAAGATGCAAAATCTAAAACTATTAAAGTGACATTTTTTGAGAAAAACTTTTTATAACCATTGACAAACCATCCTCATGTTTTGAAATTGGTCATTTCCACCCCTTTGGAAAGTTTCAGTTTTATTTACTGGGAAAAAAAATATATTTGTGTATTATGTTACCATCAATTTTTTGGTGTCCCATGCATTATCATATTAAATGAGTGGGGTTTCACGTGGATATATCATTATCTATCCCGTTTTCACCTTAGGTCCTTAACTAAAGAGTATCGTTACATGAGTTTTAAGTTGACGTTTGGATTCGACTTGGTTAAGGTAATTAAAAATCAATTTCATCCCTATTATTTGATTTCATCATAATTTCGTCATTTGTGAACTTGGATTATACATTGTCAGTCAAAGTAATTACTGAATTTGAATTCTCCTAACGTAATCTTGTTGTTAATCAAATGTCTTAAGAAAACCCGTCGATGCTAGAGGAGTAAAATTTAAAATAAAATTTTCATTTAAACCAAATAGTTGTTTATGTCAAAAGGTAAAGCCCTTTTGGTATTATGAGCAAATGTGGTCAAACTCTGGCAAAGCAAAACACGCGTATATGGCTATGGGTAGGGGTGGCTAAATGGAATTCTCGACATGAAATTGTTAATTGGAACCCGATTCTAAAATTAGAACTAAAATCGTGTACGCCGATTCTGGTTACGGTTCCTCGTGTCAAAAATCGTAGAACTTGCGGTTAAAACTGTCAGCATCAAAGTTTAAACCGACAATTTTTATTTATTTTCGGTAAAAATATACGAGAAAAAATATTAAATATTTATTTTGATATTTTGTATTCGCAACCGCATGAGACACGTCATAAAACAAATGTTGTAAGCGAACTATTTGGACTTTGGTTCCTCTATACCCTAAGAGGCAACTTAATATTATTACTAATTAATTCCAAAACTTAATTATTATTATTATGAATATTATGTTAGTCCTTTTCTTTTTTTCTTTCTTTTTTAAACTGAAATTGATAAATTCTTTTTTAAACACAAATAAACTATTATCAAAAGAAGAAAAAAAAACAATTCGATTAAACCTGGATCATCGAGAATCGCGTTGGAATTGGAATCATGAGGCAACGAGTCCTAATTTCTCATCATTTTTTACGAACCATAAGCGGCATTTTGGAATCGGAACTAATGGTTCCTAATCATGACCACCCGCCTATGGATAGGCATCAAAGTGGGCGACAAATATTGAAGATTTTATCATGCTATCAAAATTAAGTGTGGTGGTAACCAATTTGAAAATGATGTGGAGCAATGAATGAGGTGGTTTTTTACGTAGGGCCGATTCATCCAAGTTTTTGCCATAGTGAATTAATAAATGACTATAAAACCACGACTATGTAGCTTAAGTGGTACTATCCATCCTTTGAAAAGGTGTTAATTAGGGTTCAAATCTAGTTATTGCTTCTTTGTTATCCCTCTCCACTCCTCCCAACTAGCTAAGAAAAAGTAAGTGCTTATAAATAGGCAATCGGGAGAGGACTAATGATATACCAAGACAACTATCTCATTTAGTTGTTTCTCCAAGTATATCCTCATTTAAAGAGTTTAGTTTTCTACTATTTCAAAAGAGAGTGTGATATTATTTTCTCGTTGTCTTTCGGATATTATTCACACACTCACATATTTTTTTACTATCAATCATATACAATAACTATTTTATTATTTCTATATCAAATCAACTTTTATCATTACATTTTCATATATCCAATTATTATTTTTATTCTTTCAAAATGTAATTTTTATCACTGTTCTCAATCAAAAAAAAATTAAATCTAAAATCAAAAGATATTCAATCGCACCTTTAGATTTGTTTTTCGCATTGGATATTTAGACTATAACCTATCTAAGATACTGACATATTTGCTGAATGAATTTTAATATCTTCTAAAAACATAATTTATTTATTTATCCTTGATCGGTGCATAATTTGATTTCATACTAATAATGAATCTATGATAAATCTGGTCAGTGCCCCCCACCGACACTGAAACACATGTTCCTAAGAGAAAACCAGAAAATTCATAAAACCAAAGATGAAAGATGTAATACAGCATACTGCCGTAGCTACGCGCATATGAAACGCGTGGATCTTGCCACCTTAATAAGTAAGCTGCATTTTGAGATTTTTTTTTTTTTTTTTTGAAAGGAGTATAATTCCTTTTAACAACTTGAAAGTTGAAATGCAATTATTATGCAAGCATATAAAATTATAATACATAGATGAATTGGATCAAAATGGGATACCAATTTCGTCATACACAATAACACAAACAGCTAGCATAGTTGTTGTTTTAGTAATATAATAGTTAGGCACGAATTTAGAAAAAAAAAATTACAGAAGAGCATAAAATAAATATATAGTTATAAACTACACCAAGAATAATTAAGGAGAACACTTTATCACTTTTAACCTAATTAATATATAATCTTTAAAACAATAATAAATAAATAAAAGTGTACCCCATAGTAGGAGCTATAGCTCGTCATTCGTAATAGTTAAAATATTATTAATAATCAGGGATAATTACAAAAATATCCCTGAGATTTGGGTTAATTACAAAAAAATCCAGACATGTTTCAAAATTACAAAAAACCCCTTCAGGCTTCGTTTTGTCTTAAATTTAAGTGGGGTAACTGTAATATATTATTTTTATATTTTGTGATGTTTTAGTTAGTTATATGATAATGAAAAAATTATTAAATTCATTTTTAATATTTAATGTATTTTTATTTGTAATTTTATCTTTTTTTAATTTTTTTCGTGTCAACTTTAAATTATATAGGTTTTGAGTTTTCTAAAAGCGTTAGGCGCTACTCCGTGACAGATCGGGGCCTAGCTCGCCTAGGCGGGTTAGACGGGACTTGGGCCAGAGTTAGACGGGGCTGGTGGAAGAATAACCAAGGCGGACAAGAGAGGCCTAACGCCAGGTGGGGACTAATCGGAGCTAGGCGGGGTCTTTTAGAACAATGGGTTTTTACGTCGTGTCGGGTTGCCCGTGTCATAAGCGGGTCATGTTCGTGTTAGACTGCAGAATACGTGTGTCGAACACGGCCACGAACAAGAAACACGACACAATTGACACCCCTACCCTCAATCTCAGGATACTTTTTGTAATTACCCAAAAAAGAAATTTTAAGGCTCAACTTTACTACTTGAGCTAAACCTCATTGACATATTCACAATCCTGAATAAAAACATCACACCTTCGAGTTTGTGCATGTAAGCATGTTCATTTGACTCAAGGGCCAGTGCATCAATTTGTAGGACAAATTGAAACAACACCAAGAAATAATACAACCCAAATATATTTTAGATTAAAGCTGGCAACCCTAATAGACCAAAAAATGTTTATTTCAGTTTAAGAATTCTTGTGTGTTTTGTTTACAGAAGCAGATCTAATTAAGGTGTCTTACAAGACATTCCAGCTCACAACAGAACTTCAGCAAGACACTCCATTGAACTTTCTTGAAACTAATGCCATTTCTTTTAAACAAAACATTCACTTTGGTGCTTAATTCTTTGTCAGAAAAGTTACCTTACTTTCTTATATTTGCATTTGCTCAATTATTAATGATGTATGTATCTAAAGTTCCATGGACATGTTGATAAAATTAAACCTAAAAGTCCAGGCCAAAACAACCACCCAAATATTTCAGATCAATATTTTAACAAGGATGAAAAAATGGGATATAAGAATCAAGATTGATTATATTTAGGGATAATTACAGTTACTCCCCTTGACGTTTAGCCTAATTACAAAACAACCAAAGCTATCTTTCAAAATTACAAATACCCCATTGACATATGTTTATATTTCACAAATTGCACCTATTGAGGGGTGTTGGGGGATTGTATAACAAATACAAACTCCAATGGGATATTTGTAATTTTAAAAAGTAACTAGGTTTTTTGTAGTTAGACTAAACCTCAGGGGTAGTTCTTGTAATCATCCCTTACATTTAAGTATAATTACAAAAACACCCATGAGGTTTGAGATAATTACAAAAAAAACCAATGATATTTCAAAATTACTTTTGATTATGTTTTAAATTTTAGGAGATAACTGATATTTTTATAAATGACAATATGACATAGGGTTTTTGAAATATTTTATTGCGTATGAAGGGGAAATGTAAAAGAAATCAAACCTCAATGGGGGTTTTTGTAATTTTCGAAAACCTCGAGACTTTTTGTAATTATCTCAAACTTCAGGGTTTTTATTAATTACCCTTACACTTATAACACCCATGCAGCATCTTCAATCAGAAGGGATTTGCATTACAATTTTTATCCTCAATTGTTGAGATTGCTTTCGGATTTTGAACTGGCACAAAATCTAAGATGTGGCCATTTCAACCAATTATGCCAATTATGTACCATGCAAAACTCTTCTTTAAATTGCTCCCCTAAAACACCATAATCTCCATACAAGCTCTAATTTTTCCTTATCACCACCAATATACCAAGAAAACTAAAATATCTGAAAAAAAATAATCATGATCATCAATTCAAGTTTTTTCATCAACTACATATTCCTTGTAGTTTTTTTCTTTGCTGCAATAAATGCACAGCCTTTGGTACCTGCACTTATCATATTTGGAGACTCAGTTGTTGATGTTGGCAATAACAACAATCTTGAAACCATTGTCAAAGCCAATTTCCAGCCTTATGGCAGAGATTTCATCAAACACAAACCAACTGGCAGATTTTGTAATGGGAAACTTGCCTCAGACTACACTGGTATTTATCCCACTTTTCTCAACAACACTTCCTATTTTTCTCCTACTAAGTCCTAAGTAAGGGTTAATTACAAAAAGAACCCTTGAGGTTCAGTCTAGTTACAAAAAAGACCCAGATATCTTTGAAAATTACAAATACACCCTTGATATTTGTTTCTGTTTTACAAATTGCACCTTGCTAAGCAAATAGCTTAACTGCAATTTTGGTTTGTAAGCAAGAGTGTCATATTAAGTATTATGTGTAGCAATTTTGGTCCCATAAGTATAAAAGGATGTCATATTTGGTCTTGTAAATATTCTACGTTGCAAGTTGTCCGTAAGTTTTGATTTTTTCCCCCTCAATTTTGGTCCATAAGTTCTAGCTTTGTGCAACTTTGGTCCCGAAAGGATGAAATATTGAAGTGTACGCATTCGAGACCAAAATTGCACAAAATTATAACTTATACACCAAAATTGCACAAAAATCAAAATTTACATGACCAAAGTTCCTAAAATAGGATACTTACAGAACTAAACATACCACTTGTTTAGAATTACAAGACTAATAATTGCACAAAAACAAAAAATTATGTGACCAAGATTGCTATATAGGGTACTTACGCGACCAACTATGACACCTCCTTATGCTTACAAGAACAAAGTTGCAATAAAACCTTAAGCAAATACCAACCTCAAGGGTTTGTTTGTTATATCTTAGGGAGTACTTGTAATTTTGTAAGTTACATGGATTTCTTTTGTAATTAAGCTAAATCTCGGGGTAGTTTTGTAATTACCCCATAAGTAATTATCATGGAGTTATGACATCAAACTCTTTTCACTTTTTTTCCTTCAAATGCAGCTGAGAACCTAGGATTTACCTCATATCCACCAGCCTATCTCAGCAAGCAAGCTAGAGGCAAAAATCTCTTGATTGGAGCTAACTTTGCCTCGGGTTCTTCTGGTTATTATGACAGCACAGCAGAAATCTATGTAAGAACATAATAGTGTTCACATTTATGTTAGTAAGAGCTCTGTTTGATGATGATCTGAAAAAACTCCTTTCTGTGTTTCTGGTTTTGCAGAACACTATTTCTTTAAGTAAACAGGTGGAATTGTACAAAGATTACCAGAAGAAGCTTGTGACACTTGTGGGAAAATCTAATGCTTCATCAATAGTGAATGGCTCAGTCCATTTTGTTAGTGCTGGAAGCAGTGACTTTGTTCAGAACTACTACATTAATCCCTTACTGTACGAGAAGTACAGTACTGATCAGTTCTCAGATATTCTCTTGCAATCTTACACCAAATTTGTGCAGGTAATATCTGATCTCTGAATTGTAATATGGTAATTTCTGAAGATGTTATTGTCCCTGTGTGAGGCCGAAAAACGAATCAAACTACTGAATGACTTGAGTCGAGATCGACTGTTAAAAGCTCGTTTGACCTCAGTTTGTTAACATATTAAAATAAGTTTGAACATATTTTTCCATTTGATAAGATGTAAATCTCGATTCAAGCTCGATTTGAATGGTAAAACATAAGGGATAGTTACAGAAACTATCCTTGAGTTTTAGCCTGATTACAAAAAACCCAATTATCTTCAAAATGACAAATACCACTTAACCTTTGTTTTTATTTTATGAATTGCACCCTTAGGAGGCAGTATTGGTCAGATAAATACAAACCTCAAGGGCTGTCCGTAACACTTCATGGGGATATTTGTAATTTTGAACTATAATTAAAGTTTTTTGTCATTAGGCTAAACCTCAGGGTTAGTTCTTGTAATTACCCCAAAAAAATACTAAAAAATGTGCATAAATATCAATCTACCCGAATTAGTTTCGTGCTCGGCTCAACTAAAGCTCCTTTAAACTCGATTCGAATACTAATTAAACTAAATTCAGACACTTTTGGAAAGCTCGATAAAAATTCAAACTAGCTTGAACAATACTAAATATCTTTGACTCTACTCGATTCGTTTACTCCTTTATTATCCCTATGTATTGTTGTTTGTATGTATATAGGAGTTGTACACTTTGGGAGCAAGAAAGATTGGAGTGACAACATTGCCCCCACTTGGATGTGTACCTGCTGTAATCACCATATTTGGGGAGGATAGCAATGAATGCGTTGAAAAGATCAACAAAGCAGCAGTTTCATTCAACAATAAGCTGAATTCCACTTCTCAAAAGCTGCAAGCCAAGCTCTCTGGTCTCAACCTTGCCGTCTTGGATATTTATCAGCCTCTTCTTGACCTTGTCACCAACCCCACCAATTATGGTAAAACGAAAAACCCATTGCCAAATATCTTTAGAAATCAAAAAAATGACATGAAAAATTGGAAGTACAAAAACTACCCCAAGGTTTGGGTTAATTACAAAAAGAATCCCAGAGAAGTTTTAAAATTACAAAAACCACCCCTTAGTTTGATTTTGTCTTAATTTTAAAGGGTTCACCGTAAAAATTTCTATAACTGTAAGTCTGTAAGTAGGCTTTTGGAAACTTTTTGTGTCTGAGTAACAGAATAAAATTTCAATGGGTTTTTGTAATTTTGAAACTTCTTGGGTTTTTCTTGCAATTACTCCGAACCTCAGAGATAGTTTTTGTAATTATGCCTAGTATATATCCAATTTGATCCAACACAAGTCAATCATATACTTGTTATGTGATTGGTTCCTGCTTAAAAATTGCAAAACAAGATTCTAATTTCTAAAGTATTTTATTTCCAAAAATACATTCAGAAATATTTAATTTTTCAATTCTAAGAATATATTTGATATCCAGGTTTCTTTGAAGCAAGAAAGGCATGTTGTGGGACAGGATTGCTTGAGACATCTATATTGTGCAATGCAAAATCCCCTGGTACATGTAAAAATGCCACAGAATATGTTTTTTGGGATGGTTTTCACCCTTCCGAGGCTGCAAACAAGATTTTGTCAGATGATTTGCTGGCTGCTGGCATCTCTCTAATCTCCTAATTCTAAATAATGTTTTTTTTCCAGTTCAATATTGCCTATTCTTGCTTCTCCAGCAGTCCAGTGGAGGGTTTTATTTAAAGTTAATTAACGTGTTATTTTTATATGTAATTTTCATGTTTTAAATGTGTGTGATTTCATGTATTAATAAATGAAAATGTACCTGCAGAGAACTTTGTACGTAAGAAAACAATTTGGAGTGAAATTAATTATCAGTTATCACAGTATTTGTGTTCACAATTTAGATTTATTTAGTTTTTTCTTTAATGTATTGGCCTATATTCTCAAACAAAAAAAATAAAAATGTATTGGCCTATTTGGTGTTAGATATGCCCTAAAAAAATGATCTAATGGGATTAGTTAATAATGTCAGCTAAAAGAAAGGTATATATAAAAATTTGAAAAGAATCATCATATAGGTGAGGGTTAATAAAAGTTAATAAGTTAATGAACTCCACACCAAAAATTTCAAGTTGAGGGTTAAGAAAGCCATTGGATACCAAAAAATCTCATTTTTGTTCTGCTAGGGATATATTTTTACCCAAAATGTGATTTCTTATGAAAATTTCCAATAAATACATATCAACTCACATATTTAAAACTATCAATCATATTCGATCATTTTGAGTCATCATAAACGGAACAAACAGGCAAAGACATAAATTCACGTCCTCAAACTTCATATAAGAGAATGTATCAAAAACACAAAACTTTCTTTCTTACCAACATTATATCACTTAATATGTCACGTACATAGAATTTACTTAGTAAAAGGATTCACAATTCTTACCTAGATTCACCCGAATAAGCAGTAACTTCAAATTTGGGTAGAACAATAGTGGCATTCAGCAAGCATACCAACACCATCACAGAACTGCAAATCATCCCAGTTGATGACATCATTTTCCCACAACACAAAAATAATACAATTGATTGAAAAGAGCAAATGTACTACTTTAAAACGAAGATTAGATTTTTTGATGAAGTACTCACGTCCCTCCTCATCTGATTGAGCCCACCATAGCAATAGACTTGAAGATACCCATTGCTCCTAGCTGGCAGAGCTGCAGCATTTCAACACAAAAAACCAAAGCAAACGTCTGCATTTGATGCCAGTCAATGTTGACTTTGAACAAATAAACCTTACCAAAATCTAAACATAAGTATTAGCTATGTGCTTGGACACGCATGCACAAGCTAAACCATACACTGAAGAATGTCACTGTTGTGATGAGGAGGGATTTTTGTCACCGTTGGAGTAATCATTGAAAGGAAAGTGTGAATGTTGGGAATTTCTGTAAATTTACATAGGTGTTTATTCAGATTGATGTATTTTAAGTTAATCCAATGAGTTTGTTTGGATAAGCTCATGATACAATGAACTCCAAATCCTTATACTCCTATATTTAAGATTTTTTTTTTGAGTAATTGTGGTATATTTCAAATTCATCGTATACGGAATCATTTGAAATATGTATATGGAATCATTTGAAATATTTCTCCCAAATCCTCTCCTCAAATCCAAATCCTTCAATCCAAACGCAACCTAAAAAAATATTATGACTCGCCATTCTTGAAATATTCTTTTAACTCGACAACAACAGATCACGAAACATAATCAAACCAGATTATGTTCAAAAGACTCGCGCATTTCATCACAACTTTCGTCCGAAAATTCTCCATCACTTCTCAATCTTACAGCTCCCTATTACCTCTCATGAGGTTTGCTGCTTCTTGAATTGATTTAGAAGTGCTTCTATCCATCTTATCCGCAAGAATATCCGTTTTCTCCGCAAATCCCCATCCAATAAGTTTGTTCCTCAACAATTCACATGTTGAACTATAAGGTGGTATCCCTTCATCAATCATCATTTCAAAATATTTATAAGCTTCTTCGAGTTTCCCTCTCTTCTTACAAAGTCCGTGAATCATAACCGCACGTTGACACTGTTGGATGAAATCCCCTCTCTTCCATCGAATACCAAACTTTCTCAACTCTATCGAACCGTCCTATTCTCGATTAGCATTTTGAGCACCATATTGTATGTATGAGTGTCTCGTTCGCATTTATCTTGACCCATTCTCGAAATTAGCTTAAAAGCTCTATTGACTTCGTTATGATCACAATGAAAAGCTAAAATAGTGTTGTAACTCCAAGTGTCCTAATAGCCCCTTTTTCGATCATCTCATCGAGAAGCTCATAAGCCTCGTCTATCTTATCATTCTTGCAAAGTTTCTTGATAATGCAATTGTAAGTGAACACATTAGGTACAAGATTGTACCTTTTCATCGAATCAAGGACCCTAAAAGCCGAATGAAGATCGTTCGCTTCGCAAGAAGCATGAATGAATATCGAATATGAATAAGCGTCAGGTTCGAGCCCCTTGGCCCTCATCCCTTTAAACAATTCATATGCTTCGTCCACCTTCCCTCCTTTACACAAAGCGTGCAACACACTATTCCAAGCAAGCAAATCCACATTGTACCCTCTTTCAA
The DNA here is from genome assembly GCA_016081115.2 of Rehmannia glutinosa. NCBI lineage: Eukaryota > Viridiplantae > Streptophyta > Magnoliopsida > Lamiales > Orobanchaceae > Rehmannia > Rehmannia glutinosa. Next base: position 6,937,186 of record CM071936.1, read on the forward strand.
GCATTTCATCGAACAATTTTTGGGCCTCACCAGAATCACCAATGTCCCCCCATCCCCTGATCATTATGCTGTAAGTTTTCACAGTTGGGCTCAAATCACCGCCCTTAACTCGATCGAAGAATTCCTGAGCATGCTTCACATGCTTCCTTTTACACAGCGCGAACAACAGCTGATCAAGGTCGTCTACACAAGGCCTAATCCCAAATTCCACCATCTTGTTAAAAGCCCTTATGGCATCACTCGGTAAATTAGCTCTACTGTAAGCCCTGAAAACAACCCAGAAATTTTCTCGGCTAATTTCACAGGATTCGGTCCTTTTCATCTCCATTAAAAAATCCCACAAAAACGGGAACTGTCTGCTGCTCCCTAAGATATCCACTAGAATGTGATAACTTTTTTTACTGTGCTGAAAACCTGGGATCTTCTGAGTCCAGAGAAAGAATCTGTGAGCAGAAAATCCGAGATTTTTGCACCGTCTCAAGACTTGCTCAACTAAGTCTGTAGAAAGTTTTGAAATAAATGGAGTGAGAGCTGATTCGATGTCGTGTTGGGGCTTTCTGTAGTCACTGAGAACGCGTGAGAGCTCATTGACGAGGTGCTCGGAAGGTGGGTCTGAGATTGCTTGCTGGGAATGAAGGGCGATTGAGTGAGATGAAAAGTGTGTGATAAATTTGTGGATTGTTGTGGGATTGTGAGGATGAGACAAAAGAGATTGGAGGTGTGATCTAATCGCCATTTACGCTAAGCATAAGGGGGAAGAAATGCGAAATTGGAACAGAGATGGAAAAAATTGACGAAATAAAATTGCGGAATTTGGATTTAGACCTAAATTCCTAATTCCATATGATATTTTTGAAGATCAATGGCATATTATAACATCAAAGTATACTAATTAATCCAAAGTTCAGCAAGTACAATTCCCCTAGAGGAACAAAAAATGGAAAGGGAAAATGAGGCGACTTACAGTGGAGAACTGAGCGATGTTTGAGAAAAGGGGATAGAAGATGAGAATAGAATTAGGGCCAGAAATACACTGAAGAATATCACTGTTGTGATGAATAGGGTTTTCCCACCATTGGAGTAATCATTGAAAGGAAAGTCTGAAATGTTAGAAATTTCTGTAAATTATACGGGTGTTAAATTCAAGAAGAAGATGGAGTTTATATGGTTTTCTTTCTCCTTTTTGACCATTTTTCTTAGTTTTCCATTCTTATAGTAAATAAAATAAAAAAGTAACTACAAAAAATAAAAAACTATCTTATGTCTAATTGTCTATATATGAAATCTCTCTTTATGAATTTAAAATTATTAGATGCTCTTAATATTTTTCTCATTTTGCAAATAACAGTTATTGTATATTATAATTAAAATAAATTTACATCAACCTTTTTTTGGTTGATATCAATATTTTGGTAAAGTTGATAGGGAGCAAGTGTAATTTTATACAATAATAACAACTTTAAATACTTTTGTGTTGAATCTTGTTGTAATTTTTTAAACAAAATTAACATTATTTCGTACTTGTTCTATGATATCTAAATACATAAAATTAATACCTTTCCTTTGTACTGCTTTGCAGAATGATTTGTGTTAATGAAGTTAGTTCTTGATTTCAAAAAAAAAAAAAAAAGTTAATTCCTATTCTCATTCGGCTTAACCAAACAAGGATTTTTTTTAAGATAACCAAATAAAGCTTAGTTGCAAGGGATGTCAAGAACACAGGTCTAGCACGGATTTGGTCAAACCTGAAAGTTGCCTTGCTTAGAAAACATCGGCCTTGTATGGTTATGTTTCCATGGACCATTTCTAGTTTCTAGTATTGGAAATTGAATTTTGAGAATTTATTGGTTTTCGTGTGAAAATTGGAAATATGTTTGGATGAGTGAATGAAAATGAATTTTATGTAGATTTGGAAATGAGATTGTGTTTGGTTGAGTAGTTTTGAAGTATTATTTTATGTATATAATAATTTGAAAAGTTGATAGTGGTTGAATATTTTAATTGAATATATAATATTATATTTGTAATATTGTAGGGTGGTAGGTCCCATTAGATAGAAATAATTAAAAAATAATAATATTTTAAGTGGATAGAGTTGGTAATGGTGGGTCCCATGTGTATAATTGGATGAAAAAATGAGAATAGTGATTGATGAGCGATGTAGGATAGTGTATAGGGTTGGGAATTGAAGTTATAGGTTTCCATTGGAAAATTTTATTGAAGTTTATGTGATTTCCATTGGAAAATGTAATTTTATGTGAAAAACGGAATGTGAAAATGATGATTTCCATTGAAAAATTTATAAACAAACATGATTCCAGTTTTATGAATAGTTCGAAATTGGAAATAGGTTGTTGGAAACATAAACAAACAAGACCATATGATCCAAGACCAATCCCACACAGTCTCAAAACCCAAAACCTGAGGGTCCAACCCGAAAGACCTACAAATAATAATTTTTAAATATTTTCATAACTGTTTTATTGCAGAAAAAAATTCCAATCGCGCGTGGTTGACTGTCGACCACCGAGGCCAGAGGGTATATTAGGGAATTGGTTATATTGTGTCTGGCAGTAGCAGTTCTGGCCTTGACAATAATACTAGCCCCTGCCATTTGAAAATCAGAGGGAAATTTTGAGAGAGAAAAAAAGGAAAAATGGATTACAGCCTAGCAGCACTGAAGCTACTCTGCGTACAACTGGGAAGCGCCCGCCAAACGCCGTCGCAGAACGCCTTCATCACTCTCGGCGGCATTATCTTCCAACGCGCTTGGTTACAGGTGTGTGTATTTCGTGTAATTCCATTAATGTTCACCTCGATAAACCCTAAACCAGTGGGAGTTTCAGGGCATTCTTGTCCCTGCACCTTCCTCCTCCGACGGTGATGAGAGCGGCCGGTTCCTCCTCGACGATGGAACCGGCGTCCTCGAGCTATTCCTCTCCGGCGACTTTCTCAGCCGCCGTTGGGAAGCAGGTCTGTCACTTCGTCTTCTAATTCTTTTTATTTTTATTCTTTTATAAAGATAATGTCCAATTACTCTGCGTGTGTTTTTTTAGGGATGTACGTAATGGTTGTTGGAGCATATGTTGTTCGTGCAGGTGATTTCCCAATGCTTAAGGTAACATTAATTTTCATATTTACTACTGTTCCAACCTTTTGTTTTTCCTCAGTTCCATTTCTACATGCACATGCATCACTATTAACTGATTTAAGTTCTTTGCTGAGTAATTGGTGCAATATATGTTTGTTTATGATTTCTTCACCAATTAATGGTATTTCCACAGTTGATAATTTATGAATATGAATGTTGATGTTGATCAAATTGATGTGGCTTGTCCCATAAAGTTCTGGGACTTTTTGTTGTTGAAGCTCTCAGGTTTATAGAAGCTTTTGTGAATGTTTAGGAGTTGTGACCAAGTAAATATATACAAAAGCTATTTTAATAAAAAAAACCAAAAACAAATATTGTTTGTTGGCATTATCTCCATGTCAAAAATCAAGGGTATGCCAAATCTGATGTGGTCTAATTCACAGGTTCACAAAATTGTTGATCTTTCTCCCTTTCCAGATAGGGAGTCGATGTGGTATCTTGAAGTAATGGAAGCCTTCAAACTCTTTTACCAACCTTTATTTGAAGAATGATGCAGGGGAGAGGGAGAGAGGCAGGAAATGTTCACCTGCTATCCATTGACCTGCTTTATTGGGTGTTAGATACATGCTGTGGTAAGTACTATCATTTCAGCGGTTGCACCTGATTCACTTTCGATATTGCGCCAATTTGAGTGAATAAAAGTGATGACATCTTAGCTGAAATATTGTGCAAGTGTTCTCATGGTGTTGGTGGTTTCTTCTATTGATTTGAGAGCTTGTATAGGAGCATTCAAGAGTTTCTTTGATTCATCATAGCTACTCTGTTTTTTTAGGTGGTGATGAGAGCTATTATAGGCTGAATAGAGTTCAGTTGATACATTGAACAATTCAAATCGAGTGTTTCTTTCTTGTATCTCATTTATCTGGGTGCTGTCATTTGGTACATTCATATACTTTATTGAAGTCCAGCAGAAAAACTGAGTTGCCATTCGCTAAGCAACACGAGTGCCATATTATTCTAGTTTTCATCTTCGCTATTTTGCTGATATAGGTGGTGTTTTTAACTTCATGCCGTAAGTATTTGATACATTTAACAATACAGTCGATACAGTTTGGTGTGGTCAGACCAGTAATTCATAGATCCTGCGAATGACAAAACTAATCCAGAACTCTTGTTCTATTTCCTGCTTCAGTAACTTTGCATTGTCCCAAAAAATGGAAATCTTTTGCAATGTACGCATGCTTTCCTTCACCTGTCCACTTAGCGAATTTTTGTCGAAAAAACAACCTAGGATTTGGATAATTTGCTCGAAAACAAGGAATCACGACTTAGCAGTTCGTGCAGATTTAGTTTAGATGAAGTATTTTTCTATCATTCACACACAATCATATGTTTCTATTTTGAATTACAGATACATGGGCTTGCACTAAGCAAAAGCACCTTCATGATTTATAGGAACAATCAACAACAATAATACGTTCGTTCACCAAAGGTCTTGCACATGAATACTTAATTTTGATTTCTTGGCATGAAAGCTAGAAAATATTCCAGTAATACTATATCATGAAATAATCTCGAGACAAGAAGAAACATATGTTCTTGAAACTCTTTATCTGCATATCTTGAATGCTATACATCATGCAACAATGATGGGCAACAAGCCATTGTAGCGGAGAAATGCATTAGGTGTAGGTTCCGTCCCGAAACTCCAGGAAAACCTGGATAGACAATCCAAAGCAACATTATGAAGAACCTGCAGGCTGCAACTCAGGAAAAACTACTAGTTCTATGAGAAAGCATATCAACTGTTTTATTAGTAGATTGTAAATCAGATGTGGTAAATTAGGACTAGATTAATTTTTTGGAGATGAGTTTTAATGTAGTTTTTATTGAGATAAAAATGATCCAGTAATGTGTGTGGACAAATACTCAGGGTAGTTTGTTTGGTGATTGGGGTTTGCTGGTGAAGTTTACAGCAAAGAGAGTTTGATATGATATATTGGAAAATGTTAGTAAAGAAATGCATCGGCATAATATGTTTGGTTGGTGGTGCCTAGGGGAGCTAAACAAACATACCTCATATTCTGGACTAAAGATTACAAATTTGTGATGACAAATTTTATTGAGTTTATATTGCAATAGGCTTGAATAAGTTGAGCTTCCATTTGAGCTTTTGTTTTTGAGGAGGTCTTATGTGAGACCGTCTCATTAATCTAAGTTAATAAGATAGACCATAACCACATACAAAAATATGGATGTTTTTCATGGATATGGATTTGGGTCGAAATTCTATTTAAATATAGGACCCGTCTTAATCCATGAGACCGTCTCACACAAGTTTTTGTGTTGTTTTTTTGGGTTATGTAGTGGATCATTTGAAATCATTTCTCTAAATCATTCTTTCAAATACAAAATCTTTCCATTCAAACACAAAACTTGGAAAAGTTTTTCAGAACCTTGAAATCACTTGTTCATCGTACCTCATTCGGAGATTTTCCACCTCCAAGAGCAAGGATGGTTTCTCGAAATTTATACCCCATTTCTTTGAGAGACTGTCCCAAGATGATACACATAAATTGATCTAGTCAATAAATAAAGTTGACAAGTGCAGATAACCCAGTTTAATTTGTTAAAAGATTTGAGGCGTCAAAATAGAAGAATGCCATTTAGTTGCTATATAGGGTGCCTATATACATTTGTGGAGAGAAATATGAGAATCCAACATGTAATAATTGCATGTCGTAATATTAAACAGGAGATTACAATGAATATTTTTAGGAGAATAGAAGATTTGCCACACATTCACCGTAAAACATAGGGATAATTACAAAAAAAAAAAAAAAAAAAAACTTAAGGTTCAGGCTAATTACAAAAAAACATAAAAAAATTGAAAAATTGAGGTTGATTTCCACTTACATTTTCCTTTTCATAAGCAAAAATATTTCAAAACCCCCTTATATTAATAAAAATAATACAGTTATCCCTTTAATTTTAAGACGGAATCAAACCTGAGTTTTTTTTTCTTCTGAGTTCTTTTTGTAATTAGCCGAAACCTCAGGGTGTTACTGTAATTCCCTAAAACATATGTAGCTATTGCAATGTAACTCCAAATAACTAACCTGGTCATTATCCAACCCGGCCTCCTCAAATGCCGAAAACGCATCAGCAGATAATACCTCTGCCCACTGAGACATAAAAACATTTGGTTAGAAAACTTAACTGAAAAAGAAGGGCAAAAGTGCTTTCCTGCAAACTGTATCCTTAAGAAGAGTAAGTCTCACGTGAGACCGTCTCACGGATTAAAATTCATGAAACGGACCCAACCCATTTACAAATAAAACCAAGTTAGATCCAAATTCAAATGAGTTAGCTAATATAAGTCAGTTTAGGATCCGTTTCACGAAATTAAATCCGTGAGACCGTTTCATATGAGTTTTTGTCTTTAAGGTCATAGAGAACATAACAACCGAGAACTTCTTATCACACAAAGTTAAAAGAGATTCGAAAAATCTTTATATCGTAGAAACTTTTCAAGATAACATGGGCTTAAGGTTGTAATGCGTTATTATTGCCAAAAACCTCTTAAAATCCACATAAGGAAATTTAAATCACCTGATAACTGTAATATCCGCTGCATATTTATCTGAAAGTTGAACATTCAAAGGCAAACAGAAATGATTAATTCGTCCCGATAAAATATTTTGAGTCTATGTTGGATTAAAAAAACAACTATCAAAAACTAACCTGCAAATATATGACTGAAACTACAAAGAAATCTGTCCTCTGGCAGCAACGGAATTGGATGAGTCTTTTTGCCTATTTTTTGATCAACGTCGTATATAGACTCTGGTCCACCTGGCACATAACTCGAGTGAAGTTCCAAATCCACACAAGCATAACGAAGCTGCAAACGCCACAGTATATGGTGTCATAGAGGTATCTTCAATCAGATTGAAGTATGCATAAAGTAATCAGTTGGATGTTTTAAGATTTCATGTCTTGGAGCTAAAAATATAATCCCACCCAATATATATATGTTCCACATTTCAAAACGGAAAGACGTGGGACTTAGAGAGTGTTTGCAAACACTTTTGCTTTACGAGGAATTGATTTATTGTCGTGGAAGCGGCAAGTAGTTGAAGAATTAAAAGTGGGTAGTGTATGCAAATAGAAGCTGGAAATTGATTAAGAGAGAATATTTGGTGGATAAGATGTTAAAGTGCTCTTTTTTGTGCGTGTAAAAGCCAAACTGTACGCAGAATCAGATATTTAAAGCACTTCTCCCCCTACTTTTAGATTCTGATTAGATGAAACAGAATCAGAAACTAAAGCTCCCATTTGCAAACACATAAAAAGTGATTTTTTTTTTCAGCTAAAAGCTGAGAATCACTTTTTTTAAGTGTTTGCAAACACTGCCTTACTAGAGCTCTTCCTGTTTTGATCATGGTGTCTATCTATGTGGAAGCTATAGTCAGGCCTTGACAATGAGCCAATGTTTACCACTCAAGTGGGAAACAGAATGTACAGAGGATTACAGAGAGAATACGAGACGTCGTTTTGTCTGCTTTCCTGAGTAGTTTAATGTTTTTTTTTTCTTTAGGGAATGTAGGAATGTTAGTAGAACCATGAAATTTCTGCATCGGCCTTTTTTCTTCGTCTTCCTTCTTTTTCTTGCTTCTCTTAAGGTGTAAACCTCGCCTTAAAAACTTATGCTTCTTGGTAGTCACCTTGTCGGTTATTGTGGAGTATACAAAGAAAACAAACTTAGAAAACTTACTTTGCCTTGTTAGTCACATGGGCTAAACGATTAATAATTTCCTTTCCAAGATAGGAGACAGGCAGGACTTGCGGGGTTATTTATTTGTGATGCTTAAACATTACGCTTTAAAGGAGCGCAAACATACATTACGTTTCTCAATGCATTTCTATACTAATACACAAAAATTTCCCAATACATCACATTGAACCTCTCTTCCCCCATAAACCACCCCCAATCACTAAACAAATATATTCTTGCTGCTAATGAAAACACGACCAGAATCAGAATTATGTACAAACTCTTAAACAAATTATATGCAAATTTCTCCTTTTCTTTTTACCTGACGAAGCAATTGGGAACCTGCCTAAATGTCCTTGCAGAAAGAATTCTAAGGCATTTGTCTTCTGGAAGAGTTTCTCCACTTTCATAATGCTTGGCAATGGCCAATATGGTGTCCCTGCAAAACGAATGTCCATGTGCCACAGAACCAGGCAGACTTAGAACTTAAAAGTTGAACTAACTACTTCAATTAGTATCACTAAATAAACCAATTCATTGAACATCCATGAACAGTAAGAAAATGTGAAGGTAGTATATCTGAAATTCTCATAGGAATGTATAGGAAAAACGGTACACGTAAAATTAGTCAACTATCCGTTGTGTAACTAAGTCAAACTAGCAAAAAGAGAAGAAAAGGAAAAAGTGCATTACACTTTTACATTCTGTAAATAATTTCACCTTTGGTAACACCAGTTCTCCATAAACAGAGAAGGTATTTCTACAGCATCCCATTCGATCCCTTGATTGCCGGATACAAGACCTTCGTCTTGTTTTGTTAGCATATGCTGGAGTGCATGGCCGAACTCATGGAATACAGCCTCAACCTATTTCATTCATCAATGAATTAGCATATCACAAGTCCAGAACTGCACATATGACACGGGACGGATAATTGGAAGACAAATATTGGAATAGAAAGAGAACTTTTATTGATAATGTGATATAAAGACCTAAAAGTATTTAATGGAAGCCAAAAACCCTAAACAAATCCGAAATAGAAAAGGAAACAAAATCCTAAAAACGAAACTTAAATGGGCCAAAAACAGGACTAAGTGAAGGAATTTCACGTCTGGATTGGACACCTTATGTCATCAACAAAGCTCCCGAGTTTGAACCGTGACGTTGTTCCCATCCCTTCGAGAAAACGGGTTTTAATAGAAAATTAGACGCCATTTTAAAGTTTTACATTTTTACCCAACCCAAAACGTGTCCTCGACGCGTTCCAGCTCACATATAAAAAGGGTAAATTGCAAAAGTCACCAGTGCAGTTTGGTCCAATTATACAAAAAAAAAGGCTTTCTTTCAAAATTGCAAGTAACCCCCGGCATTACAAAGTCCCCCTTGAAGTTTGTTTTTATTTCACAAATACCTCCATCAATTGGCGCAATTTGCAAAATAGAAACAAACGTTAAGGGGATATTTGTAATTTTGAAAGATAATATGCTTTTTTTTTTTGTGATTACAAAAACCTCAAGGGTAGTTTTTGTAAGGGTGGGTTTTTTTACCCTATTTGGATAGTGAAACAACTTTTCTATCCATTTTTATAAAAACATATTTTTACCTACAAAGACAAAAATACCCTTACTAAAGTAGCACGATCGTGCTGCCCCATAGTGTTGCACGATCATGCTCACATCTATGGTGGCACGATCATGCTCACATCTATGGTGGCACGATCGTGCCATGTTAAACGTTCGGTTTGTTTTTCTTTTCTCGAAAATAAGCGAATTTCACACATTATACATAAATATTTGAAGTAAGAAATACATTAGTTTGGTTCAAGTGACTTAAACTTATTTCCTATCGTGTCTTGAATTTTCAAAACCGATTACATGAAAGGAAAAAGAAAAGGAAGATTGTTATCTTTGGAAAAGGAAAATTATTTTTAAACCAAGAAAGAGAGAGAGAGGATAAAGGTATTTATGACCTTTCATTGAAAAAGTGGGTAAAAATTGGTTTTTATGAAAGTTGGGTAAAAAAGTGTTTTCCTATCCCAAAAAGGGTTAAAAAATGGCCATTTTCTCGTTTTAGTAATTAACTCTATAAAAATGTGAACCTTCAATGGACAAAGAATATGTCTAAATGCAGTAGGTTTCTCAATATAGACAAAACAAATAGTCTCATCGCTGTACAAGAAAATGGTATCCTGAAATATATACCTCACGTATGGTCATAAGACTTGGTTTGTCTCCAGTTGGTGGAGTCTGATTGCATACAATCTGTGCAATTGGCAACCTAGGACAGTTATTGTCACTCGAGAGCACACTACTCCGACCAACGACAACATCCATCCATGCACCACCGCGTTTTTCTGAGGGACGAGTGTACGGATCAAAATAAAAGTATGCAATGGGAGTAGTTGAAGAATCTTTAACTTTGTAGAAGCTAACATCTTTATTCCAAATCTGCAGAAGTTTAAGCATAAAATGGTCTGTCATTCACTCATTTGTTAGTCTCTAGCACAAATGATATTCGAGTAAAATTGCAAAATTAGTCCTGTAACTATAGGGTGGTAGCAAAAAGGTGCTGTAAAGATCATGTCTTGCAAAAGTGCTTGTAACTATATAAACGTTTCAATTTTGACTAATATTGGGTTGTGGAAGTTTTGAGAAAATTTACGGAGCCATGCCGTCAGCGGCTCAATGTCTATATCGAATAGCTTCTTTGTCAGGTTGAAAAGACCGTCCATTACTTTTGGCAATGAGAAAAATGGACGTAGCTCTTCCTGTAAATATTAAGAGCTTTGAAGAAAATCGAACTAAAACATAATCAGCAAATCAATTGCTTTTCATGTGCATAAAATATAAAGTAGAAATAGGTATAGTAAAGTAAATACAATAAATCGCAAAATTTTGATGCATAAAACAGAAGTTGTTAACTATTCTACCAGAGTTAACTACCAAGTTAACTGTTACATTCAATATGAGGCATGTTATAACATAACATTTAACAGATTATTCTAGGGCAAAAATTGCATATTTGGTCCACTAACTTATACCGAGTTTCACTTTCGTTCGCTAATATAGGGGTGCGGCAAAATAGAATACTAATTTCTAATTTGTTGCACATTGAGTCCAATCTATGTCGGCAATTGCGAAATCAACCGGAATTGCTCCTAATTTGGGAATTCCAATCCTTCCGGCCATTTTTATGACATTAGCATATTGATTTTTTTTTTTTATTTCCACATGCACGGGTTGAAATTCCCAAAATCTGGGAGCAATTCCAGTTGATTTCACAATTGCTGGCCTCAATGTGTAATAAGTCATATTTTGACAAAAGTTGAACGATAAGCCAACCTCATTTAAGTCATATTTCGACTCTCGGAGTCTTTCGCTCCAGAAGTTAATGTCCCAGTGATTCAAATCGTTAGCCTCTTCCGCACCTTGCCCTCTAGCAAAGTCTCTCAGGTCTTCCATGTCTAGAGAAAATTATCAAAACAACAAAAACTCAGAGTTGGCATTTATAATTATCACTGTACTACAGAATACTCCGATAGAAACTTCTTCCGTCGCATCAAACTATACATGCACATCAAGACAATCTTCCACTTACCCTGAATTGCAGGACTCCAAGAAGCGTTATGAAGCTTGTCTATAAGATCCTTCGCTTTATCTATAGTGGCCATTTTTGTTTCAAAGCTGAACTAATATTCAAATTTTGTGTCATTTTTTATAAAAAATATAAGATATTGGAAAAAACAAAATTACCTCAAGCATCCCATTTTACATTAATACCTCAGCATAGTTACTATGGCCAAGAAGCTTTGCTTTCTCCAATCTGAGTTCCAAAATGTGTTCTATAATAGGCGTGTTGTTTAGAGGTCCATCTGATGCGCGGGTCACATATGCACGGTAAACTTCCTCTCTCAATGATCTATTACAAGCATGTTGCAAAACTGAGCGATAAATTGGACCGTCAAATGTAATAACCCAAGGACCGTTATCGGCTGTGGCCTTCTCATATCCCTACTACGACCGTGTGAAACAACACGAGGAAAATGAGAGATCAGATTATCGGAAAAATTTGATGAATAATTACACTAATGTGTGGTACCTTGCTAATAGCCATCTCTGCAGCTATAGCCAGGGTGGTCGAAGGCAAACCTTCGATTTCTTTTTTATCTTTAATAACTTTTTCAAGTTTTTGTAGCGTCTAGAATATTCTCTTGAATCTTTCAGCAAGTTTTTCCAACTCCTGAAGGTCACCAATGCAAGGAATTAAGTAAAATGGAACTGTGATTATTCGGAAAATAAGAAAGCATATAAAGAAAGTAAGTACCTGTTCAATTTCATTAAAACGTTCTCTCTTGCTATCTTCAAGAGAAACTCCATACAAAACCGCTTCTTTCAACTTCACTGCATAAAATTCAGTATTGAGAAATTATTGACCTACAGATGAGCCAAAAAATATTCCAGATTTAGTGTAAATATTGCTCTATTTCAAGGTAAATTCTTTGGCTACACCATCCATATATACGCGGAGTGGCACATCAGTACTACTACTATGCCTTTTTGACATTAAATCGTTATTGAGTATCCACCTCATTCCAAATTTAGAGAGGCGAGTCATTGCCCCCGGGGCATAGCTCAACTGGTTAAGGACTTGGGTGATGTGATGTCCACTTTGCTGGCACCCGCAGTATGGAGGTTTGAATCCGCGTGGTAACATGTTGGAGGAGTATTTCTTGTGTGGTGACTCAGTCTAAACCAGTTCAGGACCCTGGGTTGTTGAGACATATTCCCGATTCACCTCCTCCACAAAGCTCTAGGGCAGGGGCAATGGAGGCCCTCAGGGATGAGGTTCATCCTTTAGAGAGGCGAGTCATTTAATATTTAATTAGTAGTCATCTCATCAAAACGCTTAAGTTACTAGAGAGACGAGTCATTTAGTATTTAATATTTAATACGCAGGACCTCATTGATACCAAACTAAACAACCATCTCATCCAAAAGTTTGAGCTATTAGAGGGGCGAGCCATTTAATATCTCTAGCAATCATAAAACACATTTCTTTAGTTTAAGACAACTTCAATTTAAGCAAGTCATTTAAGATAAACTATAATGCGAATTACAGTAGGTTTAGACACACAATCAGATAAAAACGCCCCAAAATAAACTCACACTGCACTACTCGCTTTCGGGCATCGTTCAAATTTTCCCAATCCGGAGAGCCTCTAATAGCCTTAAACAGAGCTAAGAATCACATACCTGAACTTCTGCAATTGCAGCCCTAATCTCAGCACAGTCCTTAACAGAGCTAAGATGATTCACTATCCCCAAACAACTGATAACCTGTCAATGATCTTCTCCAAAGGCACAACCAATTTCGGCCATGTGGGCTCCACCGTATTTTCCAATTTAACCAATTCATTCTCCTATTATTCCAAGTTAGAGATTTTTTTTTTTACATAACGATCACATAAAAAGAAATTCTACTTTGCTACAGCAAGAAAATAATATAAATTTAAGGATTTTATTACTCACAAGGTTTATCAGCAAGGATTGGATTGCAGGGCGGATATGATTTGCCTCTATCACATCATATGGTGGGAATATGAAGTCTTGTAGCAATGGATTTTGGATTGATTCCATGAGAGATAAGTTGTGAAGAAACATTTAAGTTTATCAGCTATAAAGAAGCTGAGGATTAGAGGAGTTCTATAGCAATTGACAATTGAAGTCAATGTGATAAAGAGGTAAATTACAGTTACCTTCCCTCCAAAATATAATTAAAGGAATAACTAAAAAAAAAAGGAACCTCGGGTTGGGATAATTAAAACAAAAAAACCCAGAGATTTGAAAACTATAGAAATCAACTTGAGGTTTGTATTGTGTTAAATAGGCTCAAAACCGAATCAAGCTACCAGTGATTGATGCAGGATTCGGGACTTAGGGGACCTAATTTTTTAAGACTTATAGAAATAATTTTTTCTCAAAATTTTGGGAGGGGGCAAATGTAATTTTACATTAGTTTATACATAGTTACAGAATAAATAACAACTAAACTAAAGAAGAAAAAAAGAATTGAAAATATTTTGTGGGGCACCTCCTCCACTTGCCCCCTTTATTTCCGCCGTTGCAAGTTCTTTCGATCTCGATTCGAGATCGATCATTAAAATCTCGTTTGAGCTTGGTTATTAAAATAACGAACCAAACTTGAACAACTTTTTTGTTCGATAAGATGTAAACCTCATTTCGAACTCGACTTTCGATTAGTAAGAGAAGAATAAAATAATATGCAAAATTATTAAACTACCCGAGCTCGATTAGTGTTAGAAACCGACTAAAGCCGTTCATTCTATTAATAATTAAACCAAACTCACACACAATGGCTTGAACTATGTTCGATCGACTAGACTCATTTACTATCTCTAATTAAATATAAGAGGATAAATGTAATTTTTTTACAAATGTAAATGGGGTGTTTGAGCCGATTGTCCTTAGCAACATGATATAAACTAATTTTATTTTATGTATATAATTAAAAATATAGGATAAAATTCTTCTTGTGAATTTATGGGAATATATTTTGAGGTCATCGTCGTTCAAACAGGACATTAATAATTCAACTGTAACTTCAACTGTACTTGTACATGTATGTAAAGGTTCACAAGAAGAGTACCTCATTTCATTAGGAAAATTAATTAGTGTATGTATCTAGGTGCTTAGTAATTAATAATTGTATTTAACTATCTCAGTTTGATTTTTTTTTTTTTTTAATATTTCTATGCTACATACATCAAGTCCCTAAATGGAATCTCTGTCACCTGCAATAACAAAAACTAGAGCGGGCAATGAGTAGGGTCGTCGCCCGGTCCAAGCCCGCCGGACCTTTGAAATTTTTCTTTGGGTTGGCTGATTTTGGTCGAACCGCGAAAATGCATGGTCCAATCCACTGTGTACACATTTCGTACACTAAAAACGATCTGGCGGGCCAAAAGTCGGGTTAAACCTAACTCATGGGCCAATTGGGCCCGTCCAAAAAAAACTCGAATTTTTTCAAGCCTAAAATATTACAGCCCAACCCAACCCTAATCTTAGGTCCGGTCAGGATTTTGTCAGCTCTAACAAAAACCTATTTATTTTTATAAAAAAATAGTTTACAAAACTTAATTATTAAAAAATGAAAAGTAATATTTTCAAAAAAGAAACAATGAAAATTAATTTTGTAGAATTCTTAAATGATTGGACAGACTTAGCCTTAAAATAATTAAATAATAGTAGAGAAGACAAAATCGTTTTTAACGTACGAAACGACCTCAAAATAACCGTTTTATTTAATAACTCCATAAAACAGGTGGAAGCACAATCTCCACAATATTTAACAAACCATTCTCAACCACCAGCCTCATCCTCCCTTTTCTCTCTAAAACACCATCCCACCTAAACATACACACATATATACATATACTTACATATATCCATACATAGATCTCTCGAATCTACTCAGTTGGCTTTTCTTCACGGCGATATAGATATAATATACACACGGATGTAGCGTGAAAATCTCACATTTGCATGTATTCTCCGAAAACAATGGCGTCTTCTACTCCGCTCTCTTCACAGTATTCTCCGAGTCTCCTGCAATTGCCGTTTCAATCCACTCAATTTCGCCTAATTTTGGCCGGAATTTCGCTGTCGAGATCGAAATGTGAGTTTTCGCCCAAATTGTCGTTGCTGCAGCAGCAGCAGAGGAGCTGGGATCCCCTGCGCCCCATCGCGGCCAAGGAAGTTGGGATCAAGTGTTTCGCGAAACCGGCGGAGGAGATAGACAGTGCAGGGGAAGTTGTATTAGATAAAGATGGGGATGATGGCGTTACGGTTGAGGAGGCGATTGGTCAGGATTTCTCCAACGGTTCCGCCGTTTCTCAGAGGACTCCGGCCTCCGGGGATTCTCTTTCCTAGGGATTCGGGAGCCTATCTATGAGGTTTTTTTACTGAACAAATTGATTATGTTTCGAGTTGCACATTACTGAATGAATATAGAAGCATAAAGAGGACCAGCTGAGAACTTTCAAAAATTATATTGAGCATAATTCACTAAATGCATGTCTCATGTTGATCCATTTCGCATCAACAGGTTGTGGAAGTAAGGTCTAACGGGATGGTATCGACAAGGAAAATTAACCGGAGACATTTGTTAAAATCAAGTGGTGAGTAGAACTGGTTCACTTGCTTTTTCATGTTTTGGAAAAGATCAACGTGGAATTAACATACAATCTCGGTGTTCTGCAACTCTTATGGACAAAAAATCAGTTGATTATTTTTTCTGGTTTCCTGTATATGTTATTCAACATCTATTAAATTCTTAGCTAAACTGCTGACAAGATTCTCACTTATAAACTCTTTTCTTGATGAACTCTGGGCCATGTTATATATACCCACTTATATCTTCCCTGGCTTATTTTCTCTTAAACGTTTTGGTGATCTTGCAGTATAATGGATTGTTTTCTCTGAAATAACTTTTACAGGACTCCGACCTCGAGATGTTAGGAGCGTTGATCCATCATTGTGGTTAACCAACTCAATGCCTTCATTGCTGGTAAGACAGTGAATTGCTATCTACCATCGTCTATATTGTGTATTTCACTGTGATTTCAAGAGTCTTAATTATTTGTACTGCTGTGTTGCCTTTAAATCTTACTTAGATTCAATCTATTTTGTATTTTAAGACGCTTCATTGTTGCCTATATATGTTGTATAAAAGACAATCTTTCATTTGGCCTTCAAATTCTGAAGTCAAATTTAAAAGGTGAGATTTAAACAATAAACCACTTTGATAGAATTTTATTTTGTGAAATTGCCTCATCACAGAACTGCACCAGCCAGCCTCTCCAATTAAAGCTCTGTTTATTGACATCTTGATCCAAACCAGCTCTACAACTCAATTGTTAGGTATTGAATTATAATGACCATGAAAACAGGCAGCACTTATTGGAGCTGGTTATGATTGTTTTTGCACCCTCTCATGATAGTTATAACTTGGCATTTGCCATATTTTACAAGAGTTTCATGTAAATCATGAGATAACATGTTTGAATTCACGCTCTGGTCTTTCTTACAAAATCCACTGGTTGTTTCTGATTGTACATTGTATTCTCAACCTTTATTAAGGTGCGTGAGTATGCAATTTTGCTGAATCTGGGCTCTCTACGGGCAATTGCAATGCAAGAACGTGTTTATATATTCAACTATAACCGGTATTTGTCCCTCATTATTATATGGCATTTGTTGTCAATTGTGTATATGTTCTCATAGTTTCGATAGTAACATCTGATTATTGGTTACTGACAGTAAAGGGGGAAAAGCTTTTATTGATACATTGTTACCGCGCTTAAATCCGAAGAACATGAATGGAGGCCCCTCCATGCCATTTGTGCTTGAGGTTTGTTTCCACTAAATCTTTGCTTCAAAAATATTGCATCATCAGTCATTAATTTGGTGTTATCATTCTGACATCATGGAACCTCGCTTCCAAATTATTACTGTTTTATGAGTTATTGTGTTCTGCTGATTTTGGAGCCATTCATAACTCCAGTCCATGTTCATCTAAATCGGAACGATGTCAAAGATAAGATACTCTACACGGACCTCGATGTCAACCACATTTGACATTATAGATGAACAATCAAATTTTAATGCTGCTGCTGACACGAACATGATGTGCCAGCTGAGCTTCATCTATGGGTCTACCTAAATTTTATAGCTTGTGAAGATTTTAATGTTAATGGCTATCTAGGATGGGACCTATGTGGACCATTAAAGTTACAAAAAAAGAAGAAAAAGAAAAGGAAGAAGAAGAAGAAGAAAAAGAAACTAAAAATACCAAATAAATTTTCCCGTGATGGGAAGAAATAGTTATAATATTTAGGTTTGATCACTGATACCCAGTTATGTCACTTTTCTTATTTTCTGGTCATTCTTCGTTTAAATCGCAAGATAAATTACTCAGAACTTATCACTTATGATACATAAGTTTGTCCTATGATTCATTTTGCTAATGTTATGTTAATGTGCTAGTCTGAGCAAGCAAGCATGCAATCACAGATTCTCAGATCTGTAATATAGTATAATTTGAATTGCAATGACAACTAACACTTCGTTCACCATGAAAAACGAGACTCTCCAAACAATTATGAGAAAGTGCTATATAATTGCTTAAGAAATTCCCATCCTTCAGTTTGGCCTTTTTGTCTAAGACTGTACTTAGTTATGAAGCAATAGTTGATTTGTTTGTATGGTCAGATGTACACTCTTATCCAATGACCATCGCAATGGAGCCTATAGTTTTGGCCAGTGTGGCAGAAATGGGCTCATGTCAACTGCTAGGGAGGGGATTGTTGGCCTATGTGACAACAATTGCTCTCTTGGTGCCCCCAACTGAGACGTGGTGCTTGTACTGTTATACGGTTCAAATTTTTTGAATTGCAGTCTTGCTATTAGCTATACCTTTTAGTACAACTTTTGATGCTCGGTCCTGTAATTGCTATCAGAGCCAAAGGTCATGGGTTGCATTCCTATGAGGATCAATTATTAGGGCGGAATGTTGGCCTCTGTGACAGCAATAGCCTTATGGCAATTTTGGAGAGGGGATTATTGGCCTATGTGGTAATAATAGCTCTCATCAATATTTTGTTGGCCTATATGGCAACATGCTATTATGGATATTTGAGTTGTAATCACTGCTATTAGCTATAATTGTTAGCACAACCATTGGTGCTCACTGCTCAGACCTACATATATCTTGATGACTGTAATCTTTTTTATTTGATACAAGAGACTGAGACTGATAAAGGGATTTAATTCTTTAATGAGCCTAACACATTTAATGATTCTTTTAGGTGGTTGAGGCGGCACTACATTCTCGAATACAACGTCTGGAACGGAGATTAATGGATTTAGAACCACGTGTGAGTAATTTCTTAAAAATAGGGATTGTATGTTTTCTGATATTTTCTGCTCCTTTTAAATAGCCAAATTTCTTGTGTGGGTTTATGTAGGGGTTTCTTACTTTATTTTACTGTATACTAATACTAACTGATGAGAAAGGGTGAGGTCAATGAGGGTTGAATTTGTCATCTCTGCATTTCTGTTACTGTTCTCATAATTTCCAGTAATTTTTTTGTGTTGCACTTGGTAATAGAAGTAGCTGGAATGTTACTTCCTGAGCGTAGGATGACATGAGAATCAACTTAAAAATGCTATATTTGAAGGTAATCCAACAAATGTTGTTTTATACTAGTTCCTGTTCCCAACATAGATAAAGGCATCAAACCTTCATGAACAGCTTGACATTGGGAACATCTTTTGCTTCGGTTAATTCATATATTTTTCTATTGCGGTTTAGATTCTTAGGTCGCAAACTGTACAGAAGCCCAGAAGTATTCGTTCTTTAAAGTTTATTTCCTTACCCTCCCCTGAAAGAAATTTAACTAAATCAATATACACAAAAAACTCTATACATCTTGTTCGTATATATAGCAGATTTAAGCTTACGTTTGTGCGCAACTATTTTTAATTGTCATTAAGCTACTTTTTTCAGGTGCAAGCTTTACTTGAGGTTCTTCCTAATCGATTGACCGGTGACATATTGGAGGAACTTCGGATTAGCAAACAGAAATTGGTATATGGTTTTTCCCACTTTCTTTATTCTATATATTTTGATATCTGCCAATGCATAGATTAACTCATACATATAACTAATCATGTTTCTATATTTATGATTATAGGTTGAATTGGGCTCCCGGCTGGGGCTCTTAAACAAATGCTGCTTGATATACTTGAGGACACTCATGAAATACGACCAATTTGTATTATGGGAAGAAACTGCACTCTTATGAAAAATGATGAGGTCGAATGCTCTGTTCCCTTGGAAAAGGAGATAGCTGAGGGTAAGTTGCATATGGGTTGATTAATCCTCGACTGTATCACATCAAGAAATCAAGCACATACCTTTTGATCATATAGATCTAGCTCTGAATATCGGTGGTTATATTTCTCAGAAGAGGAGGAAGAAATCGAAATGCTTCTGGAAAATTATCTCCAAAGGTATTTCCATGAAGTCTTTCAAGTCATCTCAAAGAATCATATCCACGGTGCCCATTATTGCATTGTGTTTTATCATAAGATTCTTGTCTGGAAGTATGAGCGACGCAAAGTTGGAACAATTTTGTCAGAGAAACCTGCTTCCAACCCGCTTTTGAGGATTCATTTGAAATAAATAGATTACCAGAACAATCATATATCATTCTCACATAGTAGAACAAGAATAAAAAAATCATGATGATCTCATGAGTTTAGATTGGTCGCATTGAATGCTGACTCTATGAACGTTCTGAGTATATACTGACCTTGTGGATCAAACCATCGGTTCAATTTCTGTCTCTGCTCCCTGATTAATATGTGATTTATTATTACTTTCTCTTTCCATTTGCCTCTGCAATGTTCTCATTTCTGATTGAGGTGGTAACACGTAGTTTACCTTGATATTAACACAGTTCAAGGGCAGTAGTTCGTTGAGATGGGTTACGTGACTACGATTGCTGTTAATCGACGCATTTGTTGATAAAACATTTTTGCCTCCTTTGAATCTGGTGTGGTCTGAATCACTGTGTTTTGGAATACAAGGCCCCTGTGGAATCTCAGAGAGTGAAAAATTTTTTGTCACCTAAACGTCGCAGTAGCTATGATTTAGTTTCTATTTTTAGTGGTGTAGGTTGTGACTGTATTGGTGTCAATCATTTTTCTATATTTATTATCTGCACAGACTGACAGTGTTGGCACTCTTTTCTTATATGCTATATCAATATGACTAAAAGTTGATAAGTGGCTGTAAACAGAGAAAATTTCAGGGGAGCCCGGGGCCAAAGATGCATAGTTAACACTGGCAGTTAATTCAAGCTTCTTATTCTCTTTCTTAGTCTCAGGGCTTATCATATTGCACGCAAGAACATCTGATTGATGTATATCCTTGTTGTAACTAACATTTTCAGGTGGAAAAATATAATAAAATCTGTTCTATTTAGCCAAATACCTTTTGATAGTCCTTTTTTTCGTGACTTATACACATTAGCATTATTTTATAACCTTATTCTGTTGATTAACCTTAGAGCTAACGTACTAAGTTTGCTGTATATTCTGAATGAAGCTACAAATTATTGAAATTTCTAAGAGTGTTCTTCGTAAAGATTCACAGTTCTTCATTGAGGTCACAATGGTGATTTTATTATTATTTATTTATTTTTATTGATGGTCCTGTTTCACATTATATAGCATGGGTAAGTACGTATTAGTTACATTCTGTCTGATATCTATTAGTCTAACTTTGTCACTCTCATTTATTTCATGTAATGGCAGATGTGAATCTTGTCATGGTCAAGCAGAGAGGCTTCTTGATTCAGCAAAGGAAATGGAAGATTCAATTGCCGTTAACCTCAGGTTATTGTTATTGCCGTAACTTCCATTTTTGTACTTCTTGTCATTGCTATGCTAAACAACTTTTGATGACCAATTAATTATTCAATTAAAGGAAAATCAACTTGACATGATGTGACCAGGTCAAACGTAGATATGCCTAAGCCTGACTATTAGAGGAACAAAAACTATGGACCTAAATTCAAATATCAGATGGTGCGTGAGGTGGGACTTGGCACAGATGCTTCTCTATTACACCAAGATTAATTTTCTAAAACATCTATAATACGAGCCTTATCAAGGCTAGTTCTCAAATATGGCCTCTTATGATTCTCATTAGCTCAGCTCATGTGAAATAGTAGGCTTCATGCATTGAACACAAGCACTTTCTGTCAAGAAGATTTGCTTGTATCCAGATTCGTATGCCCTTTAATTATTGAAGGGGTTAAGAATACTGGTGATTCAAAATTGAAGTTATCTGTGAGAAAACACTGTACAACCTTTAATAGCTATCCAATATGCCTATCATCAATTTAGGAGTTTGAATGGGCTTTCTCCAGCATTCCATGAAGACAATGGGAGCAAAAGAATGCGTAAGTTGCGAAAATTCTATAGAATTAATTCAGGTATAAAAGAATTCAAGCTAAGGTAGCAACCAGAACTTAATTAAACTTTTAAGTTTAAAATCACATGCAACACCTACCTTCTAAGCAAAGTCAATCATGTGAATATATAGAATGCATTTTCTTCTGTGAAATTGTTGATAAACTTTTTATATATAAACTTCATATCTTGATGCAGTTTGTAGGTTATAGCTTTCTCCATTGCTATAAAATAGCTTAATTTATATTGCTTGGGTTCATCTCTTAGGAACGCCGACATGAATGAATTATGTACCCTTATTATCAGCATTTGATATCATTAATAAAATTATATCTTTTTCTCTTATCAGCTCCCGGAGACTTGAGGTAAGTAGAGTGGAACTTCTCCTTCAGGTTGGCGCATTTTGTGTTGGAGTTGGTGCCCTAGTTGCAGGTACCTAGCCGATAATGATAATGAAAGACCTATTTTAATTAGTTGTACAATGGCAGCTCTATTTTCCAGGCATCTGTTGGTACTCATGTGCATTTAGTTAATAATTTGCTAGAACTGGTATTTCTTTATTTATTGAAATTTTCCCAATCACATGTTTTCAGCAAGAACTCTCTAAATGTAAACACCAGCCACAGCCTTGAGCATGCAAGATCTTCTGAATCTTAGATGAAATTACAATTTCAGTGTTCCTTTAGTCCAAAAATTCTGAATATGCTGAGACCTTTGTGTGATATGATATGATTTTTGTCATTTACATGTACAATGAAGTATCATAAAGAAGTCTATACTTCTTTAGAAAGAGAGAGCAAGACAAGCTGATCTCTTTTACCTCCTAACAAGCCTTAAAAAACTATGTAATGCGGAGTAAAGAATTGCCTACATTGAGTTTTTAATTACCTTTACACTCCTTATTTCATATATACAATCATGCTTAATATTTTTAGGGATAATTACAAAAACACCCCTAGGTTTGGGTTACTCACAAAAAGTCCCAGAGACGTTTCAAAATTACAAAAAAAAAAAAAACTCTTCAGGTTTCGTTTTGTCTTAAATTTAAAGGAGGTAACTGTAATATTTTTGTAAATATCAGGGGGTTTTTTGAAATATTTTCGAAATCACCAGGAAAAATGTAAGACATAATCAAACCTAAAGGATTTTTTTGTAATTTTCAAACAACTCTGGGTTTTCTTGTAATTAGCCCAAACCTCGGGGTGTTCTGTAATTATAGCTATTTTTTATTAAATTTTGTATGTGCTTCATTCAAAACATCTGTGTTTAAAGCAAACACATTCCCGTTACCAAGATATAATTAAGTGTTTAGGCCCTTGACATTTCAACTCTTGGTTGGTGGTTTGGAGGTAAGTTCAATAACTGCCTGGCCCTGCATGCTTTGTTTCTTGCTCTCAAAGATATAATAAAAGGACAATAATTTCATATAAATATGACATGTAGTATACTGGAGCCTGAGGGCAAATGGGATTGGTGCATACCTTACATTTCCTTTAAACTGAAATGTGGTTTCATTATTATACAATGATGCCATCCGCATTTAGTTTCAAGCTGTTCAGAAGGTCAAAATAATATTTTCAGGATCAAATGCAGAGAAAAAAATTGTTTTAAGATATTCACTTGCTAGATGGTTCTTAAGGAAATTGTTCTGATATGTCTGTCATCAGTCATTGTCATTACATTAGATATTCTGCATGTAAATTTCAACTTTTATGATAGTTTTTAAGCTCCTACTAATATTATTGAGACCTTGGCAGGTATATTTGGCATGAACTTGAGGTCGTATCTTGAGGAACATGTCGTGCGTCCCACTTTGGTCTCCATTATTTAATTTTTTTTTCCTGACATAGGTCCTTCTATCTGCATGCTAATTTTAAAATGTTAATTTGGTTTGCAGTTTGCCTTTTGGCTAACAACAGCAGGAATTTTTGTCGGTGCTGTGGTTGGATTTTTTTTCTCATGTACGCATACCTCAGGAAAAGGAAAATTTTATGACCACCAGAGACAAAAGTGTAAGCAATACCTTCTTCAACTTCTAACGTGATCGACTTTTATGCTACTTTAATCGATACTTGTTGGGCATATGAACACGTCTATAGGAATCCGTGGATACTGTGTGGAGGATTTACACCAGATAACTCTAGTACATGTTTAGGTCCTCGGTACATACGAGACATGAGATCATACACCGCCCAAACGACTGGAAGTATATGTGACATTTGAGCATCTTCTGGAATATAACTGTGTAAAGCTATTAGACTAATGCACAGGTGAAATAGCTTCGACTGGTTCGTGATCGTGGTTGCGGATGAAAGTGATGTGGACATTTCATCCATTTATTGCACCTATTTGAAGGCTAAGTCAGAATCCACCGTGTGCCTGTCCAGATTGCTTTCACTTGTTAAGAGGTAAAAATAGGCCTTCTAGTTTATGTAGGTTAGGTTCCACTAAATAAACTTGTGATGCTTGTGCACATTGATTTGTACAACGATAAATAGAAGTAAAACAATGGAGATTTTTTTCAATAAAGCAGAATATTAATTGCATGAAGGATTTCCAGTTGAAAGAGGTGGTCTTACATGAGACCGTCTCATGGATTTGAGTTCATAAGACGGACTTTACAATACACAAAAATATAGGTTATTATTATGGGTTTGGGTTTGAGTTGAAATTTCAGTTATATATAAGATCCGTCTCATGGATAATCCATGAGATCGTCTCATACAAGTTTTTGCCAAAGTTCAATCATATGTTCAGATTACATTGGGCATTCTCTATATTTTACTCGTTCCTGCTGCTTTTGGCAATTGTTATTTGCTTGTACACATAAATAACCCTTCAGCTAACCAAACACAAACTTAAGGCCATGAATGTATCCAGGAACTGGTTAACCAACCAGTGACCTGTTCATTGGTACCACGTCTAAAAAACATTACACGTATGAACAACACATCCATTCCTGAGAAAAATTAATTTGTATGAAATGCAAAGTAAAATTAACCATATGTTTTAATGAACTTTCTTTAGAGAAAAAGTATAATAACATTTGATGTGATTTTTTCCCGTGAATAACACGGTTTGAATATCAGTGCACGTACGTAATTTCAGAGGTACAACATTACAATTCAAAATATCACACTCCATCCTCTAGCAACCGTACTGTCAGGTCATTTTTGACCTACGAACAACAATCCCATCCAACGATCGAGCAAAAGCAGATTCCTCCTTCCAAGCCCTATAGCACATACAGTGAGAAAACACACATGGAGAACATCTCGGATACAAAAAACAGGCAGAGGCAAATACCACAATGGCAGTAAGTACCACCCAACAGGATGCCAAAGAATTTCTTCCAGGGGTTCGAGCTGGTGAGAAATTGAGGTGCGCGATGTGTCAATATATCAAGGTCCACCAGAGGATCAGTGAAACAAATGCAACATAAAATGTACAAGGTCAAACAAATCATGAGTTATGACAGCACCAGTTCTGAGGTAAAAATGGATACATATTGCCCAGAATAAAGAGGGTAAAAAGAAGGGGGAACATAGGAATACATAAATGCAATTTTTTTAAATCAAGGGCAAGCAACGATTAGTAACGCTTTTGGATGGTATGTTAAACGCTGAAATGTGTTGGGACAATTTTACCCATTTTCCATTCTCCTCGTTGAAATTGATCAGAACAAAAGAATTGGAGAGAAAAGCATCCCCCACATGATCAGAGGGTAGGAATGGAAATTTCAAACAAGTTTCACACAAGAACAATACCAGATCACGGTCTATGAATGTTTCAGAGGGCTTGTTAAAGATTTAGAATCTTTCCCAGGTTTTGTCGCCCCATCAATAGCTATGTTTCCCACTCCGACCTCCATTGCCTCCCGTTCATCCTTCTCCCTCTTCTTGTTCGTATTACCATTTTCGACTGCATTGAGTTGAGACATAGAAGGGACAAATTGGTGCGGGCCCCCACTGATCCACGGATGATTAAGACATTGCGCTGCTGTCAGCCTTTTCTCAGGCACAAAATCTAGTATCTGAACGAGGAAATCAGCCATCTCATTTGCGTCTACTTCGTTGAACTCGTATTTTCCTTGAGCACTTTGTTGAGAGGCCAAAACCTTAATCTTCTGATATGTCTCAGATCTCCGAATCTATTAAAGAATTCTCGTGAATAACGCCCGCCCAAGGCCACCTGCAGTTTTTATGCCAAGCACGAAATAATACTTTCGAGTAAATACAAAGGCCAACAAAGCTTCACAAATTGATTGCAGGTACAAATGCTAGTCTAGTTTTTAATTTTGGCCAATTGAGTGCTATTCAATAGGCAATAGCCATAGAGCGGTTCTCACCTTGCGCGCATCATTCCAAGAAGCTCCATCATTATGGCCAAATGATCCTACAAATTTAGAGGAAATATGATAAATAATCAGTCATTCAGATCATTAAACAAAAAGTGCACATAGGATCATGAACTTAGAGTTGAAAGAAAAATGGGTTGTGAAAAGGGTTTAGGAGACTGTCTAGCCAGGCAGAAGTAACTGCAAATATAAAATCAAATAACAGTAGTATTTCAAACAAATGTTGAATCTGCCAATAGTCGAGTAAAATTGAATCAAAAACTAACAGTTGCATGCAAATTTAGATAAATTAGACAAAAAAATGAAATGACTGGAGAGGGAAAACATGAAAACAAACCAAAAAAGGAGAAAAAAAAGGCGGCAGAAACTACATTATCTGCTTCAGCCCAGACTGAAAAGAATCAGTTGAGAGAAGATATTTGATTCCCACATCAAATCATCTGCGGATTAAATTAGGCTAATTAGCCTAGAAACACAATAATTCTAGGCTACATAAAATATACTCATTGTTAATATGCACATATTGGTTAGGAAAAACGAATACCTCATCACGATCATAGTTGTCACCACTGTGTGGATCAAAAAGAACATCACCAGTGGCCAGCTCAAAGCAAATGCATGCAAGTGACCACATATCAGCTGATGTTGAGTACTTAGATCCCAAAATAACCTCTGGACATCTATACTGCCTTGTCTGAATATCGCTTGAACTGTTTGTAAATCCAACAGGCGTTTCCGAAATCAACTAATTTGCATTTTAAGTCAACCTCAGCCAATAGCTTCTGCCTTGCAGACCGGCTACCTCTCCTCTTGGCCTTAGTCTCAACACAAGCATCATTTGCCCCATCACTGTTTACAGCTTCAGCAACTGAAGCTTTGTTTTGGTCTTCATTCCCAGCACACTTCCGAGCAGCTCGTTTAGCCTTTTTCCGGATTTTCTTTTTCTGGTTCTTAGCCAGGTCACTATATGATTCCTTAACGTCTTTAGAAGCCTCAGACTCGGATGCAATCTTGCCTTTATTGGATGCTAGAATAAGGGGTGCCCCCGACTTTCTAGGGTCTTTAGACGGATCTATCGTTGACAGAAGCAATATGTTCTCTGGCTTCAAATCTGTGTGTATGATTGATAGTTGACGATGCAGATAATCCAGTCCCACTAAAATATGAAAGCAAATTTCTTTAACCATGTGAAGAGGAACACCTTTGTAGTCTGAATACTTAATTAAGGTCAAAAGATTGTCTCCCAAGTATTCAAAAACCATACAGACATGCTGCCCATTTGGCCCTGAATGCTTAAAATGATCCAAAAGCTTCACAACACATTTCTCGTCCTCTGGATCACCCTCAGCAATCTGTTTTAAAATAGTGATCTCATCCATTGCTGCTTCAGTATAGTGTTGTGCACTCTTTTGAACTTTCAGGGCTACATACACCTGTCACCAAATTTATTGTTTTACTAAAAAAAAAAAAAAGAGCAAAACAAGCTAGTGTCACCTCATTGTCAATCACGTTAATCATGACTATCTTATCAAGTTATGCATGACAATTAATTAATATCAAGCAGGTGCCCCCACCCCCCAAAACCCAAAACCGACAAAGACCGAGGACCTGTGTGTGCAAACTTGTTTCTTCCCATCAATTATGTTACAAACTATTACGAAGCTTTTGGTAAGGTACAGGATTTTGCAAAATATGTATTCCTTCTTCACTTTTTTGATCCAAATTTTTTGACCAGATGAACCGGTGCAAATCAATATAAATATGCGACAAACACAACATTCTCATTCAATAGCCATCTGAAATCATATTTACGGTATGTTAAATGGGCTTGGGTAGAACTCATCCCCAAAAGCTAGCTCAAAGGGAGAGGGTGCCCAACCCACATTTATACATAATAACAGCCCAGTAAATAGGCGATGTAGGACAAACACAAACTCTAACACCCGCCTTCACGCCGAGCGTGCCAAACCAAATGGGTCGGGGTCAATTCCCCACCATCGCCTCCAAACCAAACCTGGGTGCTCGATACCATGTTAAATGGGCTTGGGTAGAACTCATCCCCAAAAGCTAGTTCAAAGGGAGAGGGTGCCCAACCCACATTTATACATGAAGAACAGCACAGTAAATAGGCGATGTGGGACAAACACAAACTCTAACACGGTATAAATCTGTTTTCTTTATAAATGAAGAGTAATTCCAACTGTTTGAAATTGGCTCTATTGCAGGTGTTACCTTGTATAAAATAATGACTACATGCAACAAGACAACAAATCACACTGGCCAAAACAGGCAAATAGAAAGAATACATGAAAAATGTAACCATATACCTTCGAAACAGAATGATCAAAAGCGTATACTTATGTTCCATGCAAATTATGATAAGAACCACATAACATACAGGCTTCCTTTACTTTCCTGACATAAAAACCAAACTGGCTGAACAAATAATAGCATTAACATACACAATCAAAAGCATTCCCTTTCTTTTTGCACATAAAAAGCAAAATGCAATAACTTCAGCTTTGATTGTAACTTCTGGAAGTAACCATCTGTTCGGTGAACTTTCTGACCCCGATAAAAGAAAGGAAAAAGAACTCTTCACATTTGATAGAGGGGAGAAATTTCTTTTCGACTGAAAATTATAAAATTAATTAGGTATACATATTCTGATATTAAATGCATTTCCTGATTTTACTCACAATAACCAGAAATTTACAAATAGGAGAGAAAATGCATAGCATCCACAGAAATAACACAAAGTATCCGAACAAACTCGCGGATTGAAAGACTAACCAATAGAACATAATTCAACATTGAAATGCTCGAAAACGTAAGAATCTGCGAAAAACGGAGAACAATAAATAGAGAAAACTTACAGATTTCTGAGTGTCCCAAGCTAGCCAGACAGTGGAGAAATGACCCCAGCCGAGCTTGCTCTGAACAACATATCCTCCATGCTTGAAGGTATCACCGATCCGCACGGCATGATATCCTCCTCGTCTATATTCCTCTGTTCCCTCATCCTCCGAAGTATAATCGCTTGACTCGCTCCGATCGCTGCCATTCCTGTCCGCCGAAGCCTCCTCCGCCATCTATGAATTAAAAGCACTAGAAATCTGATATGCTTAATAGAGTTAGAATGAGATCGACGAAAAAATGAGCTTGAAGATAAGAACCTTCAACCTTACTGATCAAGACCTCTGCTAGAGAGAGAAGATGGAGGTTAGGGTTTATTTCCTAATTTGGGGATATTACCTTATTTCCTTTTATTGTATCATTATTTACATTTTTAAATGGTATTTATCTGTGACAGGGTGATAAAGTCGACCAAAGGAACTTTCGTAAATATTGATAATTGATATTGATTGGATTGAATTTTTGGGGTTTAAAAAAATGCTGAAACAAACACTATCAAGTATTGTTAAAAAAAAAAAAAAAAAAGTATTGTTACTAGTGATTTTCCAAAAAAAGTATTGTTACTAGTATTGACTCAAAACATAGATACAATAAATTGCTGAAACAAACACGATAGCGTTTTCAAATATTGTTTGAACTTAATTCGTTACCATATTTTTTCGCTTGATAAGATGTAAAGTTCGGTCAAGTTCCATTCAATTAGTAGAAAACTAATAACATATCTGTAAAAATATCAAACTTCTCGAGACTCGACTAAAACTGTTCGAGATCGATTCGATTAATAGTCAAACCAAACTCATAAATAATTAAAATTCAAACAAACATGAACAGGTTCTATGTTCGGTTCGACTCGACTTACTTCGTTTACACCCCAATACTTATATTGCGATTAGATCACATTTTAAAGAGAATAATCAATTAAGAACGAGCAGAGGCGAATCCATGTGCAATTGGTACAAGACTCAAGCCAAGCCCGCAAATTCTCAAAAATATATTATATTTGTAGTATTATAATCTTTACAATATTCAAAATTAGTCCACCCAAAATTTTAATGCAAAACTCAAGTCTTTATTTAACATTGTATACATATCAATTCATTACTTTTAAATTGTACCTAATATTTATATTGGTACTTTATTATCAAATATATATATATAAGTATCAAATATATTAAAAAAATCACATGTTTTATTAGTTTAATGGCCTAACGGTCCTAACTAAATGAATTTAATAGTTTTACTTATTGTGTCAATCGTATCATATCATCTTTCTCGTGTTTTTAACGTGTCGAGTTTGAGTTTAAATTTTAGACCCAATAAGGTTATTGTGTTGTATTCGGGCTTGAGCATATTGTGTCGAGTTGTTATTTATCGGTACCGACACAAACGATTTGCCACCGATGCAATGGAAACCACGGATAAACGAGCAACGAACAAAAGCAATACGAAACTTTTCAAAGAAACGTCAATTGCAATGAAAAGATAGATAATCTCAAAATTTAATAATATTCAACATCCTTAAAAATAATAAAATAGCAAGTATTTATAGGATTAAAATCCTAACACAATAAAACTCCTAACTTGACTAGGAAACTTAAAAGATAAACTCAAATAGAATACTAAACAAATCACTATCTAAAATATAAGATATTCTAAAATCCTAAAATATAATAAATTAGATATTATCTCCATCACCACCCCTAAGTGTCATCATCAAGTATGAAATCAAAACATCATTTATTTCTTTAGTTTTTTTTTATATTTAGCTATTGACTTATTGTTATTTTCTGGCAGAAAATAAATAATATTAAGAATAGAAGATGTCAATTTGATTGCTAAATAAAGATACTATTGTATTGTTCTCCTATAAAGAAATAATGTAGTCTTGTTATATATACATAATCTTTGTTTTATATATAGATAATTTTACTTAGTGAAATTTTTACTTTTTACCCAATTCTACTACTACTAATTCCCGATCCACGCACTGAGAACGAGTAAAATTAAGAATTTTGTCTAATTTTATATTCGTGATCACAAAAGCATTTTCTGCACGAATAAAAGCTTCGGTTGAAAAATAGTTAAGGCCTTTTTAAGTGGGCCAAGATTTGATGGTATTACTTGAAAGGAATAATGTTGATGGGCTTGGTCCAATGACAATCCGCTTGGTGTAGGCAGAAAACCCAACCCAGCTTCTATGATGTCTTCCCAATTCAAGGAAAGGTTTTATGACTTTATCTCAACCAAATGTTGCTAGTTTAGCCCAAATTGTAACCTGCAAGTAGAGCTGGCAATGGGCGGGCCGGGCCAGCCCAGTCCGAGTCCGTCGGGCTTTTCCAAAAATTCGAGCCGGATCGGGCCGGCCCGATTTTGGTCTGTCGCGAAAAAATGCTTGGCCCATCCGATCCATGCATGAAATCTATGTGTTAAAATTGGGCGGCCGAAAAAAGCAAAGCTCTGACCCATCGGGCCATTCGGGCCGGGCCAAATAGGCCCGATTTTTTCGAGCCTAAAATTCGCGGCCCGATCCGGCCCAAACCTCGGGCTAAGCAATGGGCCCCATGAGCAGCTGGTTTTGCCACCTCTACCCGCAAGCCCCATGTCTCACATTTTCACTACACTAGTCACTATTTAGATCATCCGAAATGCTATTGCTAAAAAGTCTTGTAAATTAAGGGGCAAATTACAATAACTATCCCCGAGGTTTAACCTATTACACAAAAATTCGATTATCTTTTAAAATTACGAGATACCTCATTGAGGTTTGTATTCGCTAACAAATACCCCTTCTTGAGGATGCAATTTGCAAAATAAAAACAAATGTGAATGGGGATGTAGGGTAAGTTTTGAGGCTAAAAATCTCAAGTTCGAATTCTCATCTATGCACTACTTGATTGAGCTATCGCAGAGGACTCTTTGAAGTTATTTACCTAACCAACTTGGTTTGCAAGTTGTTGCATAAAAAACCAATTAATAAAATAATAAAATATGGATTACCCTACAAAATAAACATGTCCTAAGTATTGGAGTTGTGTTCACCTAAACCTCTAAATGTGTAATCTATATTCAAAATGGCCCATGAGGCGCAACTTAATCGGTAAAGAATCCGAGTCACGTGTTGTTTGTTTGCTTTGTACCCACAATGTAGAGGTTCGAATTTCCCTAGTACCATGTGTTAGATAAATGTTTTTATCAAGATTTTGATGATTATATTTAAATGAGTTTTCATACTAAAACAATGTCAATAAATGTTGTCCAAATACTCCTAAATGATTTAAAATGTTTTTACTAATTTTTGGAGTATTTCTTGAAGTTTATTTTTGATAAAAATCGGACAACATTTAAAATTGGAGGTCGACCGGCCGCCCATAACGTCGACCGTGCACAAGAACTCAAATATTGAAACAGAACGCATCTTGAATCAAAAAAAAAATAGAGAGGGGACCGATCCAAGAGGGGCCGACTTGGCGCACCCTGGGCGACCGGTCGCACTCCCTGCTATCGACCGGTCGACCCCCTTCGACCCGCACTGATCGCATTATTTTTCCAAAACGCGTTCAAATCTTATTACAGGGGCAACCGTCGCGCTTATGTTATTTTTGACAAAAAATTCCAACATTGCAATCCTTATCAACAAGATTTACTTTTCATTTTTGTACAATATTTCTACATCTTGTGATCCTATTTTTCTAGACAAAAGTGAAGAAGAAGAGCCTATGTTGGTGAAGATTCTCCTATAAATAGAGGATGAATTGAAGACACAAGATATAACACACACAAGCAAAATACATAACAAGAAATCGCAAATTCTTCAAGCTTTCATTTTTACATTCTTGTTGTAATAGCCTAAGCACTTTCACTTGCACATCTTTGAGGTCTAGGCTTTTGATTCTTGATTACACTTGCACTCAATCTTTGTATTGGTTTTATAGAGTTGTAATCTTGAATTTTATCCATCATTCAACACAAGACATCCTTGTGAGTATTCTTGTGGTAAGAATACACTGGGTGATCTAGGTGATAGGTGTTTGAAGAGTGTGGTACTCTTCAAAGGTGGTGAAGGAAGATTGTGGTAATCTTCTTGAAGGTGTTGTAAGAGGATTGTGGTAATCCTCAAGGTGTTTTATTAATTTTGGAAATTAATAAAATCTTTTTTTTCTTTTTGAAATCCATCCCGGAGATACTGGGGTGGTAGAGGATTAGGCCCTAGGTGGGTTGAACCTCTTTAAATCAACGAGTGTTGTTTAATTTCCGCATTTACATTCTTGTCATTTACTTGTTCATTCGAAAAAGAGGGCGATTTGCAAAAAATCGGCATAATCTATTCACCCCCCTCTAGATTATCGTAGCCACTTGGACTAACAAGTGGTATCAGAGCCAAACTCTTTGGCTAGCTCGTTCCGAGTAAAGAGGAAAGATCCATGGCTACGAATGAAGCTTATCTCACCACCGGCGCCTCCACCAACAAGCCACCACTATTCGACGCCAACAACTACGCATTTTGGAAAGACCGCATGGAGTGCTTTCTACAAGGGTGGGATTTGATATTTGGAATGTGGTCATTGAAGGAGTTGCTCAACCAACAACAAAATTGGAGGAAGGTACCACGACTCCCAAGTCGTTTAAGGAGTACGATGAAAATGACAAGAAGGCTTTCTCTCTAAACCTGTAAGGCCTTAAATATTTTACATTGCTCTCTTACCGCCACCGAATATAATCGCATAAGAGGCATACGGTCGGCACATGAAGTTTGGGAAAAATTAGAAACCATCTATGAGGGCACAAAGAAAGTGAAGCAAGCAAGAAAAACAATGCTTGTGAAAGACTTTGAAAATTTCAATATGCATGATGGTGAAAGCATATCAAAAATGGTGGAAAGGCTTGACAACATTGTCAATCCTCTTGTGGCTCTTGGAAAGGTCATCTCCGAAGAAGATAAGGTGACCAAGGTATTGAACGCCCTTCCCGCTCATGGTCCGAAAAGGTGACGGCAATCACGGAAGCTCAAAATCTTGAGACACTCAAGTTTGATGAGCTCATTGGGAACCTCCTCATTTATGAAGTATATCTTGTTAGATAAATGTTTTTATCATGATTTTGATGATTTTGTTTTACACCAAAACAATGTTATTTATATGTTGTCCAAATACTCCTAAATGATTTAAATTGTTTTTACTAATTTTCCTGGAGTATTTATTCAAGTTTATTTTCGACTAAAATATTGGACAACACTTTTGATGATTTCATTAATGGGTTTTTACATTCAAACTATGTTTCTAAATGTTGTCCTAATACTCCTAAATGATTTAAAATGTTTTTACTAATTTTTGGAGTATTTCTTAGAGTCTTTAATTTGATAAAAATTGGACAACACTTTTGATGATTTTGTGTTAATTGGTTTTTACACCAAAACAATGTTTATAAATGTTGTCCAAATACTCCCAAGTGATTTAAAATGTTTTTACTAATTTTTTTGGAGTATTTCTTAAAGTTTAATTTTGATAAAAATCGGACAACATTTCAAATTGGAGGTCGACCTGTCGCCCAAAGCGTCGACCGGTACCTGAAGGAAAGAAAACACGAAGCAGAACATACTGACTTGAAAAATGGAGCAGGGGACGGTCCAGGAGGGCCGACCGTCGCACCCTGGCGACCTTCCTCCGACCGGTCGCACCCCCGCAACCCCTACTGGATCGCACTATTTCTTCTCCAACGTTCGAAATTTTCTATAGAGGCGACCGGTCGCTACTGTGTAATCTTTTGACAACAAAATTTGTACCGTTGAACATATTGACAAACAAGATTTGCTTTTCTATTTTGTACAATATTTCTACATCTTGTGATATTCTTTTTGTAGACAAAAGTGAAGAAGAAGGAGCCTATGTTGGTGAAGACTTCCCTATAAATAGAGGATGAATTGAAGACACAAGATATAACAACACAATCAAATACACAATAAGAAATCAAATTTCCAAACTTTCATATTCAACACTCTTGTTGTATTTATAGCCCTAAGTATTTCACTTTCACATCTTGAGGTCTAGGCTTTATTTCTTGATTACACTTTGCACTCAAATTGTAATATTCATTATTGAGTTGTAATCTTGATTTTTGGTTATCATTCAAACACAAGATATCCTTGTGAGTGTTCTTGTGGTAAGAACACACTTGGATGATCTAGGTGATAGGTGCAAGAAGATTGTGGTGATCTTCTTATTGAGGTGTTGAAGAATTTGGTATTCTTCAAGGTTGAAGATTGTGGTAATCTTCACAAGTGCCGTTGAAGGAAGATTGTGGTAATCTTCAAAGGAGATTGTGGTAATCTCCAAAGGTGGTGTTAAAGAAGAGTGTGGTGCTCTTCAAGGTGTTGTAAGTTGAATTTGTATTAATTTTGGTAATTAATAAAATTCTTTTCTTTTTGAAATCCATCCCTGGATATACTTTGGGGTGGTAGTAGATTAGGCCCTGGTAGGTTGAACTACTATAAATCAACGCGTGTTGTTTACATTCCGCACATTTATTATTGTCTTTGAGCATTCGGTTAGAAAAAGAGGGCGAAATCGAAAAGATGGAGATAATCTATTCACCCCCTCTGATTATCGTAGCCGCGGACTTACATATCTCAAGGAGAGAAAAATTCTCAACCATCCACCTCTAAACCGCACGCAAAATATTATTAAAGGCTTAGATCTTCTTCTAATAATGTTTATTATGCTAGTGATGAGGATGATGAAGAAACGCGACTCTTGTTAGAAAATTTGCAAAATTTGTAAACAAAAATAAAGCAAGAAAGCCTAGAGACAATTCTTGTTTCAAATGCGGAAAATCCGGGCACTACATAGCTGATTGCCCAAAATTAGCGGAAGAGGAACAAAAGAAGAAAAAGCCTTTTCCGAAAAAGAAGGCGTTAAATGCGGACGTCAAAACTTGGGATGAATTACTTGAAACAACCGACGAGGAAGGAGAATCCGAACATGGTCTTATGGCCATAGACGATGAAAATACCGAGGTACGCTCTAATGCTTCATCTTCTTCCCTAGTTGATGAATTACAATGTGATTTTGATGAATTGCAAAATGAGTTTCAAAATTTGATTGTTAAATACAAGAATTTGAAAAAGGAGCATAAAAAGGTTAAACTAGAAAAAGATAAATTATTTATTTCCTATGATTCTCTTGATAAGGCTCATGATATTACTCTTACTATGGTCCGTACTCTTGGAACCGAAAAACAAACGCTCACAAATGATATTGAAAATTTGAAAAAGATGTGCATCAATTCAATTTAAGTACGAATAAAGTCACAAAAATTTTAGATGCACAAAGAGGTGAGCATTCTAAATTAGGACTTGGTTACAAACATTTTCAAAATGTTTTTAAGAAAAAAAAGACCAA
The DNA here is from genome assembly GCA_016081115.2 of Rehmannia glutinosa. Taxonomy (NCBI): domain Eukaryota; kingdom Viridiplantae; phylum Streptophyta; class Magnoliopsida; order Lamiales; family Orobanchaceae; genus Rehmannia; species Rehmannia glutinosa. The sequence goes on from CM071936.1 coordinate 6,973,781, forward strand.
GGTCCAACCTTTGTACGTCTTTAGTAGTCCTCGTATTATTACTTATTTTTATTGTGGTAAGAATGGACATTATGCTAGCAATTGTTAATTGAATAATAATTTTAGCTATTATTGGAGACCTAAAGGTCTCAAGGCTAACCCCCATGGACCCCAAAATTACAGGGTACCTAAAAATAATTCCTTTGTAGGTTATAGGGGCTATAACAACAATGGAAGATTCAAAATGGCTCGTGGACAGCGGATGTTCACGCCATATGACCGAAAAAGGAGAACTTTTTACCAACATCAAGCTCTAAGAAGAGGGTATGGTCATGTTCGACAATGGCAAAGAAAGAATTCTTGGAAATGGAGAAATTGATAACTCTTCTTTCTCTCTTAGTAATGTTCTTTTAGTAGAAGGGCTTAAGTTCAATTTGATAAGTGTTAGCCAACTTTGTGATTCAAATTATAATGTTGTTTTTAATAAGAAAAATGCCTTATTTCCAAAAATGATAAAATTATATAGAAAAGGCAATCTTTACAAAATTTGTACAAGTGATTTGGTTAATCAAAATGTTTCTTGTCTTGTCGCCAATAATGATTTAACTAGTTTATGGCATAGGCGACTTGGACATGTTGGATACAAAATTTGCAAACTATTTACAAAAACCAACATGTAAAAGGACTACCCAAATTGAATTTTGAAAATGTTGGCTTATGTGACACTTGTCAAAAGAACAAATTAGTTAAGAGTAGTTTTAAGCCCAAAATGAAATTTCCACTACGAAACCCTTACAAATGCTTCATCTTGATTTGTATGGGGATATTGGTACGGCAAGTCTAAGTGGAAAACATTACACTTTTGTTATAGTTGATGATTTTTCTAGATATACTTGGGCTCTATTTCTTACAAATAAAAGCGATGCCGTTAATGAGTTTGTTAAGTTGTGTAGACTTATTGAAAATGAAAAGGAAGATACTATTAAGTCTATTCAAGTGATCGAAGTGGAGAATTTGACGGCGAATTTAGAGTCTTTTGTGAAACCAATGGATATAATCATAATTTTTCGGCTCCAAGGACACCTCAACAAAATGGAGTAGCCGAAAAGGAAGAATCGGACACTTCAAGAAATGAGTCGGTCCATGCTAAATGAATTTTCACTTCCAAAATATTTTTGGGCCAAAGCCGTAAGTACCACTTGCTATGTCATTAATCGAGTTTATATTCGTCCTAAAATGAATAAAACTCCATATGAGCTTTGGAAAGGAAGAACTCCAAATATTAGTTATTTCAAAATATTTGGATGTAAATGTTTTATTTTGAATACTAAGGATCAACTAGACAAACTTGATCCTAAGGTTGATGAAGGAATATTTATGGGGTATTCAACCAAGAGCAAAGCATATCAGGTTTACAATAAGACTAGTGGGGTTGTTGAAGAATCCATCCATGTCAAATTCAATGAAGCTTCGGGTGTTGAAAGGATACCCAATGATGAAAGTGATGAAGATGATATTGTTGAACCCATTGTTCAAGATGATACTCAAAATGATCAACCTTCAAAGCTCAAATGTTTCTCAAGAAGATAAATGTGATACTTGAATCTTCCCGTAGCATTGAAATTTAAGGAGATCACCCAAAAGATCTTATTATTGGTGATCCCTTGATAAAGTAATGACTCGAGTAAAATTTGCCGAAAAGCTCTTATATCTCAAAAAGAGCCTAATAATGCTAAGGAAGCTATTGAAGATGAGGATTGGTTTTTAGAAATGCAAGAGGAGTTGAATCAATTTGAAAGGAATGATGTATGGGAATTAGTACCTTGTCCTCCATCTCAAACCATTATTAGTACAAAATGGGTATTTCGGAACAAGCTCGATGACCAAGGCAATATTGTTCAAACAAAGCAAAGTTAGTAGCTCAAGGTTATTGTCAAGAAGAAGGTATTGATTATGATGAAACATTTGCACCGTAGCACGTTTAGAAGCTATTCGTATTTTACTTGCCTATTCTTGTTTTAAAAATTTCAAGCTTTACCAAATGGATGTAAAATCCACATTTTTAAATGGTACTATTCAAGAAGAAGTCTATGTAAAACAACCTCCGGGTTTGAAAATTTTTCTAGGCCTAATGATGTTTATAAACTTAAAAAGGCCTTATATGGTTAAAACAAGCACCCGTGCATGGTATGATAGATTTAACTATTTTCTTTTGCAAAATGGTTTTACAAGAGGTAAAGTTGATACTACTCTTTTGTTTTTGAAAAAGGGCAAGATTGCTTATTAGTGCAAATTTATGTTGATGATATTATTTTTGGTGCTACTAATGAATCCTTGTGCAAGAAATTTTCTAAGTTAATGCAAGGTGAATTTGAAATGAGCATGATGGGGAGTTCAACTTCTTCCTTGACTTTAAATTAAACAATGCCAAGAAGGAATATACATTTCACAATCCAAGTATACAAAAGAACTTTTGAAGAAGTTCGAATTGAAGAAGGAAGAACCGTTTCTACCCCAATGGTAACAAACGCCAAGATTGACAAAGATGAAAAAGGCAAGCGGTTGATGAATCCAAATATCGAGATATGATTGGTAGTTTACTTTATTTAACCGCAAGTAGACCGTATATTCTTCATGCCGTATGCCTATGTGCTCGTTTTCAAAGTAATCCCAAAGAATCTCATATGAGTGCCGTTAAAAGGATTTTTCGATATTTGAAAGGCACTATTCAATATGGTTTATTCTATCCAAAGAATGAAAATTTTTCTCTTAAAGGTTATAGTGATTCGGATTATGCGGAAAATATTGATGATCGAAAAGTACTTCGGATCATGTCAATTTTTAGGCGATTGCCTAGTTTCTTGGTTTTCAAAGAAACAAAATTATGTTTCACTTTCAACTACCGGCCGAATACATTTCTCGCAGACCTTTTGTTGTACCCATTGCTTTGGATGAAACAAACTTTAGTGGATTATAAATGTTCTTTTGAAAATGTTCCTATCTTTTGTGATAACATATCCGCTATAAATATTGCTCAAAACCCTGGTTCATCATAACCGTACTAAATATATTGAGATTCGGCATCATTTTCTAAGGGATTGTGTTTCAAAACGAAAAATTGAGATATCTTTTGTACCATCTCAAGATCAATTAGCGGACATTTTTACAAAACCGCTATCTTCCGAGACTTTTGCATCAATACGAGCTCGGTTAGACATAATGCATATTGAATGAGGTCTATGATTACATTTTGCATGTTTTTAAAACTTAGGGGCGAAAAATCGGATTTTTGGTTCAAACCTCGGATATTGGAAAAACAGAAGAACCACTTGGCCGATTGGGGAAAGGCCCGGCCGATCGTCGCCCATTACGTCGACCGGCCGCCTCTCCCCCCAATCGGTCGCCTTAACCAAAAATTGGATAAAAACGTTTATGTTCTCGGTTTCATCATTTTTGGTCTCTTGTGTTCATTTTTCGTCCCCTACGCATTTTCACACAAATTTCACTTCAAATTTGTTTTTATTGCATACATTTTATATTTTGGACTTCATGAGGCTCGATTATCATCATCATTGTTCATCTTTACCGATTAAATGCTAAGAATTTCTCCTTTTAATCTCAATTGGGTTGAACCCTTGAGAATGTGCTTGTATCTTGATATCTTGTTGAAATTCTTGTATTAATATGTTGTTTATGATGATTGATGATGAATGAATATTGTTGTATTGAAATTGGTGATGAATTTTTTTGTCTTAAACGAATCACAAAGGCGCTATATTTCTCTTGTTTTATTTGACGACGCCAAGTGTTTGACAAAATATTTCAATGAAAAATTCATCATTTACAAGATTCTCTTGATTTGAAAAGTCTTATAAGTTTATATAGATCATGTTTTATCAATCAAATGAGCTTCTACAAATCAAATGAGCAATTGTTTCCCTTTTATTTGGAATTTAAGCTTATATGTTCAATATGCTCGATAAATCTATAAAATTGCGCACTTTGATTTAATTGTATGATGTTTTTATCGTGCTAACATTATTTTTGATGATTCCAAAGGGGAGAAACAAGAAAAACGCTGATAAGCTCAAAGAAGCGTAAATAAGCTCGCAAGAAAAGTCGTAAGCTAAAGCTCTTAAAAGCCAAAAGCTATGGATAATACTTAGTCCATGTGATGTATTATGAACTTTTATACTTGACTAATGATGCTTTTGTGACAGGGGGGAGCTTATAAGCTCATGATATTCAAGCTCAAGTTATAAAAGCTAAGCTTTAAGCTTTTAGTTGTTGCTTATACTTACTCTTGCTATGCTTGTTGATATGGGGAGCTTGTGCAAAAATGATTTTGAAAAATCTTTGCTCCTATCCTTATGAGTTTGTACTTATGATGAATCTTGCTTAAAATGGATTGATGTTTTAGACCGAAAAATTTGTTTCGTTTTAAAATCAACTTCCTAAAATTGTTTTGGTTTGTAATCATCAAAAAGGGGGGAGTTTGTTAGATAAATGTTTTTATCAAGATTTTGATGATTATGTTTAAATGAGTTTTATACCAAAACAATGTCAATAAATGTTGTCCAAATACTCCTAAATGATTTAAAATATTTTTGCTAATTTTTGGAGTATTTTTTAGAATTTATTTTTCGATAAATTGGACAACACTTTTGATGGTTTTGTTTAAATTGGTTTTTGCACCAAAACAATGTTTATAAATGTTGTCAAAATAATCCCAAGTGATTTAAAATGTTTTTACTAATTTTTTGGAGTATTTCTTGAAGTTTATTTTTGATAAAAATCGGACAACATTTAAAATTGGAGGTCGGCCGACTTGGCCGCCATAACGTCGACCCCAGACCAAGAACTCAAATATTGAAATAGAACATACTTGAATCAAAAAAATAGAGAGGGGGACCGGTCAAGTAGGGGGCCGACCGGTCGCACCCTAGGGAAAATTTCTTGTGCGGTGACTCGATCTATGCCAAGGACCCTAACTTGTTAAGGCACATCCCGCGATTCACTTCCTCCACAAAACTCTGCAGCAAGCGAGCGTGGGGACCCTTGGGGATGGGTTAATCCTTTTTTTTTTTTTGGGGATAAGGAAAAAAATACCTAACATTCTAGAAAAAATGACACATTTACACTCTCGGTCCCTTTTCTCAACATTTGTACGTACCCCTCTTTTTTTCGGCCATTTTTATGCTCCCCGCCTATTTTTCCGGATTTCTTACGTTATTGTTTTAAAGTTGTTTGGAACATATTGCAAACATGTTTCATCTAGTAAAATTTCAGAAAAAATATTTTTGACCCCAATAAATAATCAATTTTATACTCAAAATATTACAAACAATCAAGAAATATACACATAAAACAACACATATTAAAACAAAACACATTGAATTAACGCATGTGTAGAAAAAACACAATTCAATTTTTGATCAAATCATGAAAACATTGAAAACTCATAAAAACAACTAAAAAACAACAAAATAACATTAAAAACTATATAGAAACAATCCCAAACAATATGAAAACAACACTCGAAACAAAAAGAATTTAAAAATAGGTTAAAAAATACATTGAAACATCGAATGCAATATGAAAACAATAAAGAAAAACATCATAACAACATTAAAAACGGTATAGAAATAATCCGGAAACAACATAAACAATATATAAAACACCACATCAATAAAAGAGTTTAAAAATAGGTTAAAAATGCATTAAAACATTGCAAACGCTATAGAAAACAATCTCAAACAATATATAAAATAACACATTAACAAAAATAGCGTAAAAATTTAGTAAAAGTTGTATTGAAACATCAAGAACAAAAAACAATCGAGAAACAAATAAACAATATCGAAACAACTTAAATAACAATATAAGACAATATATGAACAAAAAAATCGAAAAAATAACAAAAAAATAGAAGGAGTTAATTAGTAAAAAAAAAGAGTACAAAAATGAATATCAGAGTAAAGAATGAGATTTTTTTTTTCAAAAAACAAGCGTATGTGGTGGGGTTTGCCCCCATTTTTTTTTAATATATATTCAACATGGAAAGATTTTCATATCCTTATATATATATATTTTTTTTTTTTGAGGAAAATATCCTTATATATTGATTGGTGAGGATTCACGTGTAATTGGCAGAACCAATTAGGTAATGCTTGAAAGTTGAAACCCTTTACCAACCTGGTTTTGTTTTCAACCTATGCGGCTAAGCATTGGACTAAATAGCTCTCGTCTAACTGCCAGAAACTGGACTTACCCCAAAACAAGACTAACCAAAAAGTGGAAAATAGTGTGATACAAGATTTGGTTGGTTGGAAATGGTAACCACTAAGAAGCAACGCGAACACGGAACATGTAACGACCCAATTTTATGAAATTAAAGATTTCTAATTATTATTAAGAAAACATGAATTTATAAATTAAAGTGTTGCCGATAATTATCAAAAAGTTGATTTAGAATTTTTAATTCTTAAGAAAAATATAATAATAATAATAATTCCAAATTAAATATCAAAAAATTATTCCAAGCATAAACCGGAAAAAATTAAAGACATAAATCTAAAATTTAGTTAGATCATAATTATTTAAAATATAAATATAGCATGATTTATTCCACCAACCACAACATCATATCTTCAAATTTGGATTCTTCAATCAAAGTCATGATAATGATAGGGGTGAGCTTCATCTCGTTTAGTAGGGATAAATCTATCAATATTTAATCTAACATGAAAAACATTCACATAATTACAATAATATATTCATTAATTTCCTCTTTTTTCTCCTCGACGACCAGCCTTCCTCGTATATAGCATTGCGGATTCACCCCAAGATACGTTTGATCCTGCACTTTTCATAGCCCCTAGCTTATATGAATTTATTTCCTCTTGACATATATTGCAATCAATGAAGTACAATCATGAAATATTAAATAAAGACAAATAATATAGAAATCCCTACCTTAATAATCACATATATTCGATGTAGAAAAATGAACAATAAAAATTCAAGTCCTCGACCCTTCGTTTTCTACATTAAATAAAATTATATATTTAATATGCGATTTTAATAAATTATACTAATTAATGAAATAATTTGTAAAAAATAAATATTGGAAGAAGCTTGTGAATTGAGAATTATATATATATATATATACATACATATACATAGGAAACTTGAATAACAAGTAGAAGAATATCATTACCTTATAATTATTTGAATTTTGGTGTAAAATTTGTGTAAGAAGTTATACATATTTATACTAATTAATTCTAACCCCTAAATAAGCTCTAAAATAGCCCCTACAATAAATCCCTAAACTAACCCCTAATCTAACTCCTAAAATAACTTCTAAATTAACCCATATTAATTTTTTTTTAAAAATTGGGATATATTACTGAGAACACATATATGATATGACAAAAATATGATACGGTGCAGTACGAAAAATATATCATGTTTTGAAATTTTAAGGACACTAATATGGTTGACATATATACATATAATTTTTATATTTTATATTATTAAAAATATAGACGCGTCTTCTAAGTACAAGTAAAAAAAAATCAATGCTTCTCTTCAAGCTCAAAAAACTATAAATTTCAATAACACTCAATATCTTTCTGTGTATTGATTATTAGAATTCATATTGATGTGGTTTTATTTCTTTCAAATTTGGATGTTTGTGCTGTTTCTTTAGAAAAATTTGGAGACATGGCATCTACTGAGTATTCATGGAGCATTGGATAAGATATCGGTTAATACGTCACGTATCGATGTGAGACATCATCCTCGCACAAGGCTATGTATTTCCCTTATAAATAAGTTTACAAAAGATGGAACCCTTATCCATCACCCACTCATTTAATACCGTCCAGTCGCCTGGGCATTTGATTTATAATATTTGCCCTTACTTTTTTTTTTTTTTTTTCACATTTTTTTTTTTCTGGAAAAGATTATTAAAATGGAATGTGTAGATGGCTAGAGTAGATTATTGTGTGGAAATGAAAAGAATATGACATAATAGTACCAGATTGGGTGTTGAAAAAAATGATATGTGCATCTATAGGCTTAATTGCAATTTTAGTCTTGTAACTCTTCTTAGTCTTGTAATTTTTTGAGGTGATGGCTTCATTTTTGACGATTTTACTTTTTAGTCAAAATAACAATTACAACCCTAAACTTTTTACGGTCATGTGTATTTTTGTATTTTAGATATTTTGGTTCGAGGACAAGGGTATTATAAACAAAACAAATATTGAAAATGCGCGAAATTATCAATCTCTTTCTGACTTATGTTGTTGAATTTCTACTTTTTGGTTCACCTTGAAACTGCAGGAACATATTCAGATAGTCTAGCGGAAGTGCGGAAGCGGTCGTTCCCCCACCCACCCCCAAACCCAAAAAAATTATAACTAATTAAATTTCATATATAAAATTATTAAATTTTATAATGTTGGCCCAATAAAAAAAGTAAAAATACCTATTTTTCTTAGTTTTATGAAAAAACAAATTTCGCCCCACCAATTTCCATTTTCTGGCTCCGCCCATGCTTGAAATTTCACTGAGTTCTCGCTCTTAGATTTTCAATTAGTGCAATCTTGAAAATTAGTGCATTCATAAACTTTGTGTTTGAATGTGGATTTCTTGAGAACTATTTCATTATAGTGGAAGAAACATATACCTTAATAAAAATTAGTGTTGGAAATATAGTTCTGTCACTTATCTTCGTGGCCGTGCTTTTGCTAGAAATTATCCATATCCACAGTCACTTTCATCAATGAGTTCATCTCAAATTAAATAAGCTAGCAATTAGTGTTGGAAATAATTAATTTGGATTACATGTTAATTAAATGTGCATAACAATCTTAAGTTATAATCCTATTAAAGCTTTAATTTTGGGCTTAAAGTGTATCAAATTGTCATTGAATTAAATGCGTAGATACTGTTAGGTAATTTTCTATTTGTTGAGGACCAAATAGAAAATAAAGGGGATAGTGCTTATCCAAAACGATTATGGTTGCCAGGACGACAATTCTTAAGCCGGAGAAAACGCATGTTCTCCTTACGGACCATATATAATACAAATCATGTCAAGAGAGACCGCTCGTCCGGAAGACCAAAACCAGATCAAGATTTTCGATTCCTCGATAGATTCAGCGCTTTCATGATTCGGACTAATATCTTCATTTCTCGAATTATCCTGATAGATTTGTTGAAACATGCTTTTGTGAATTATTCGTGAATTAAAGCACGTCATTTGTGATTTTGATTTCTAACAATTAATATATGTCTAAAAATATTATTGAAATTTGTAATTTGGTGACTTTTTAGTAATTATAAATTTGTTAAATCATGATGAATTATGTTAATTCATTGTATTATGCTTCCCCACGATGATCGTTAAACTGAATATGTTGCTTATGAAAATTTGGAAACTAGCTAATATAATTCAGGTGACTATTTTATTCCGGAGAAGTAGAATTTATAAATTCATCATGAATAATCAAGAAATTAATAAAGTAACAGTAATTTGGGTAGTAATTTTATTTGGACACTTGAAATAGTATTTTCACTATATATGACTGGACTTAGATACTTGTCAGTTGTCACGAGCCATGATTTATAGCAAGTTAATTATTGGGATTAATTAACTTGCTATATATGGCTAATAAAATTATTGAGTTTAAATCAAAATAAAATTCTATAGCTAGGGTGCAATATCTACTGAGGAAGTTTATCATTTTTGTTAAAATTTTAAATTAAAAATTCTTCTGCTGAGTTATTGGCGAACTAAAATCTTACCAAACATGCATATTTTTATACACGTCATATTTCAAAGGCAAAGTCCAAATCTCACGCCATTGGTTAGGTTTGGAAAAATGAACAGAATTACTGATTATGACATTGAAGTAGATCCGAATATGCCCTTTTAATAAATTTTAAAATGACTAAAAATTGATCAAAAAATATTAGATTATGAGCTGTCTCAAAATAATCGATTTTGTGAGGTTGTGATGGAAATAAAAAGGAAAAATGAATAGAATTAATTTAAAAATTGTATTTTTGTTTGAAAGAAAGTGTGACGAAAGTTATAGTTCCATGCAAAATAATTTAAGATAAAAGGATTTAGACCATAGTGAGTTCTAGATTTTTTTTTGTTAGTATAAATAAAAGGAGTAAAATAGGAAAAGTCTAGAATTTGGCCACATTTAAAGTCGGTGGTGAGTAGAAAATAGGCACACTTTTGCAAATAAGCTTGAGAAATGTCCTGTGAGCATAAGCAGGCCAAGAGTAAATAAAAGAAATAAAAGAAAAATCTTCAAAAATACAAAATTAATAATCGTATAAATGAAAAATTCTCCAATTAAGTAGGCTCGAGTTAAGACTTAATCAAACCGGAAATTTTAATATATAAGATGGAAAATTGTCTATGTAAAACACATGAATCATGACTTGAAAATGTTGGATTCCGACCAAATTGTTTATCGCAAAAATTTGTGTGAGACAATATAAGATCGTGAGATGGTGATACTTTTAGTGTAAAAAATGATACTTATCTAAATGCACTTAAATTGGCGTATTTAATCCAAAGATAATTTTCTACACTAAAAGTATCACTTGTTACACTAAAAGTATCATCGTCTCACGATTTCATGGTGTCACACCGTCTCACAAGAGACTCCGCGATTGTTTATTTGACTTTCCTTATATGATTTGACGCCCACGTGAGGAAAGAGAACACCGACGAGCCCGAAATAAAAAGTCAGTGGTACGATTGGATATTTTTATTTTGAAAATTTTCTTTTTACGAGAGAATAATGGTAAAAAAATTAGAACAAAAATGAATTTTGAGAGTGATTGGATATGAGATGAAAAAGTAATGATTAAAGTTGATTTGATGAAAAAAATAATAAAATAATGATTGAATATGATTGGTAGTTAAAAATGTGTTAGTGGATGAATAGTAGAATGGGAGAATGCGTAATAATATAATGTATTTTTAAAAAAATGTATAGATGTGATTGATAAAGAAAAAGTGAAAGAGAGTGAATAACGTATTTTTGAAATTTTTCATAAACAATGTATGTTGGGTTAAAAAATTATCTTGTTGAACGAAAATGGAAATTTTTTTCATATCCAATCATTGTCTAACCTATCCAGTCTTGTCAACTCTCTCTCTCTCTCTCTCTCTCTCTCTCTCTCTCTCTCTCTCTCTTCCGAGTCCTCACTCCTCGAGTGCCAAATCATATTAGGGATGTCAATTTGGATTGGGTCCTGTTTGTGGGTCGAATAAGCCAACCCAAACCGATCCGTTTAATTATTCATGTCGAAATCTTGAATCGGACCACTGTTTATTTCACAGTAACTCGGACTGATCCGTTTAACCCGCTTTAATAATTTTTTTACGTACATTTAATAGTTTCAACCGAATAACCACTAGCATGTAGTTTAAGTGGTATCACTAACCCTTTATAAGGGTGTTAACCAGGGTTCGAACCCCGTATCTTTCGATTTTTTAAAATTATCTCCCCTCCAACCAAGATTCCCAACTTATTAAAAAAAATAGTTTCAATCAATAATATATATTTTTAAAATCAATGACAATAACACTCTATTCAATCAATAAAAAATCACAATCCATAACATAAAAAAAGAGAAATAACATAATTGTATAAGATCACGAGCATGTAGCTAAAGTGGTATCGACGCTTTCCTTTGTAAGTGTATTGACCAAGATTTAAACCTCGACATGTATCTTCATTTATTTGAGATTTATCCCTTCCCCTCCAACCACTACTCCCAACTTATTAAAAACACAATTCCATAAGTAACATAAAATACTAATCATATTTTGAGGACAACATACAAAAAGAACATGCAAAATAATAATAACATACATAATTAATGAGGTTTTAGCAAGAATCAAATTTTAAAGACATGTCTTGTTTTTTCTTATTAATTACTTAGTTTTCTTTTAAATTAACAGATGGTTAGACAGGTTAAATGAGTCATAGCGGGTTGGCGAATCGATCCATTTAATTGATGGGTTATTCGAGCTCAACATAATTTCGACCCAAACCCATGAAGACGTTGACTCATACCCATTAATTTTGTGTTAGGCTCATGTCGAGTCCGATATTGACACCTAAATCATATGCATCAAATCTCTAAAAATTTTAAGTGTTTACGTAACAATATTTAGATAATTTTAAAATTTATGATAAATTTAATTTCAATAGCCTGTAGTTTTCAGCCAGTCAAATTATAGGCCTAGTTATCCATTTCGCTCACCGACATTGCCTGCATAAATTAAACCACTGCCCCACCTACATCATCACATACGATATTATACCCACTACATAAATAAAGACTCACTGTATACATTTTATATATAAACTATTAAAATATAAATATTTCATAACCTATTCCCATCAAATTTTATGTTTTAATTTTGAAATGAGGTCTTAAAACAGCTGGATAAAATAAGATCGATTGTGAAACTATAAGATGTTAATTATAAGTATGATTAAATTTAAATGAGTTTGTTAAGATCATGAAACTTCAAGTTAAATGAGCTTTTTTTTTTGGGAGCTTATAATTATTCCTTTTTTTTTCTTGTGTAAACCATTTAAAGATTCGATATCTTATAAGCTCTCCTAGTTTTTTTAATGAATTTGTAAAGTCACCCAAACATTATCTAATTTATTTTACCTTTATGTCCCTTTATTAATTATGTGATGTATTAATGTATTACATTTGCCCAAATAAATTAATTACAATTCTTTTTGGGAAAAAAGAGAGGTAATTTTTGACTTTTAAACGCAGTTACGTGGAAAAATTGAAAGCATACTAATTGGAAAAAGTGAGCTTTCGATGTGATTAAGACTAAGCTACTCATCTCATTATCATGCATCGTGGGAGATTCGCCATGATTAATTAATTAACTAGTAGCCAAATTAATTATCAAATCATAGATCTAGTCTAGGCCACCAAACATGCATGCACGAGATCTTAATTAGCTTCCCGGATAGAGGACATGCCCTGCAAAACTCATAGTTTTATTCCAATCACAATTTGGCAATGAGACAAAGATGAAGAAAGTAAGTACAAAAATAAATTAACCAAGTTTCAGTTTTTCCCCAATAATTTTGAATATTGCTATAATAACAAAAGTTACAAGAAATATGAAGAGTTGTTGCATGTAGTATACAATGAAAAATCATTTACTATATGTTCTAGGTGGAGACCCTTTATTAATTAATTAGGATCGAGGAATATAATTAATATAAAAACTAGAGCTTAAAAAATATTTTCAAGCCCCAAAATGTAATTTTTTTAAACACAAATCAATTTTGGATGTGCATTCTAGTCTAGAGAATAGCAAATCTGTTTGAAAGTTGTCAAATTTTTCGCGAAATAGAGGGACAAAAACGTCGATGCTTCCATCTCCAATGAAGGATGGGAGAAGAAATATCATTCCCTCTGTCGGTGAGAAAGAGGGCATGAAAATGTAGGGGCCTCCGCCTCCGAAATCTAGGTCATAAAATGGGAACCTAAGCCAGCTATCCACCTCCAAATTCGGCCACAAAATTGACTCTTTTGTGTCAGCAACGGCATTTGGAACAAGATCTTCTTGTCTCACCTTGTGATTTGCAAAATCGATGAACGATTTGAAATATTTATCGTTCACATTCATGACCGCCTCATGTAAAAGCTTCGCTGCATAAGGAAGAGGCTCCCGTAAAAGGTCATCAACTTTAGCTTTTGCAAATGCCCACAAGACCAAATTACCAAAATATTCATTTGGTACCCTAGGGTTTAGCCGAGCACGGCCGTCCACGGACACCCTAACTTGGGTGGTCTCGAGTCCGTTCAAGCAACGCGCCTTAGTTATGGCTCTCCAAAGATGAGCCACAAGGCTCTCAAAAGTGCTAAAGGGTTTGTTGGTCCCATTAATTGCGGAAGCCCTAGCCTTGAGCTTGGAAAGAAACTTCGGCATTGTAATGAACTTTATGCGCCACAATATCCTCCACACTATTATCAATCAGTGGATACACCTTTTTGAAATTTTTGGCAATGTATTCAACCCCTCTATGTTCAAAATCGAATTTGGGAGGATTTCGAGGGGAGAATATCGTACGATCATGAAAAGGTATTGGGCTGATTTGAAGTCCCCGAGAGGCCTGACCCCACGCAACCAAGAAATTACTTGTCGCGTGTCCGTCTGTCACTAGGTGGTGGGCCGTGAAGCCCACCACCATTGAGCCACACGAGAATCTCGTGAATTTGAACTTGAACAGGCTCTACAACACCCTCCAAATTAGGGTGGAGGCTCGTGAGTGATGCGGACGGCACGAAAGTCACTGTTTCATCGAGAGCACGATCAACCGATGCTTCCACAAACCTAACACCCTCATCATTGAGAAGAATGATTGGCTCCCCGCTACTATCTTTGCCGAGCCTCCCCGCCCACTCACGATAAACGGCCAACGCCTTTCTGAGCCCTAGCTCGATCATTGCATTCGGTGGGGTCGGAGGGCGATAGGCGTAAATAACGGCTACATGTTGGTCATATGTGACCTTATCAAAGACGGATAAGGGCATATAGTCAGTTGTAAGAGGAGGGTTTCCTTCATAGAAAGGCTTAACAAGCTTTGAGCTTCCTATTTTAACTTTCATGGTTTTAATTTGTTTTTCCCTAACTTGGACAATAAGGCAATGAGTATACAATTTGGTTTAAACTTCGTGGAGGCCACACAAGGGGTTTATATACTTGAACACAATGCACTATACATTATTTATTTTTAAATTTCAATTTTCTATTATTAAAATCAATTCAAACTGTAGTTGCCTGCCCTTTAAAAAAAATTGTCCCAATTCCAAAAGTCATTCCATGTCTTGGTTCTTTGGGCACAGCTGTTTTTTGGGGTTTGGTATAGATTTTTAATTTTTTTTCCTATAGTGTTTTGACTTGTGAGCAAATAATGGAATTATCAATTGTGGCCATGTAAGTCCAGATTTCAGGCTCTTTTGGGACGCGACAACTTGGTTAGGTGAAGAAGATTAGAAAAAGAAGAAAATATTACGCTTGACTTTTGAAATTGAACCTTGGCTAGTGGTTTACGTCTTTGTTTTTGTCATTGGTTTTGGCTTTGGTCGGGTCGAGAACTGAGAACTATGTGGCAATAAGGATTTTACGTGGTCGCACATTTGTTTGGTGTATGGAATTTTTTTTTTATTATCAATTTATGATCAAATTAATAAATGGTTTTCACATATATATTTAGGTAATTTTGTTTGCTTTCTTATTTGTGATTTCACAATTTTGATGTGGCGTTTGGTTTGCAAACATCTTGGTGCGGTGTTTTATTTTTTGTGTGGATGATTCAGACAATAAATTAACTGAAATAACAAATCAGATTGTGGTATTCAACATGTTGCAGAACTGGAATGCATGGGTGTTCCTAGTCATTATAGATTTTAATTTCAAAGTTATAGACTAATTAAGTCGATTTTTGCTATTAAATAGATGTTACGAATCTTTTCATAGTTTCATCTTTTATGGTTTTTAATAAAATTATTTATGTATTTCAATCGATGTATTTCTAGTTTGAATTAATCAAATTATTTTTCTTACCAAAAAAATGAAAAATGGAGATCATAATTACGGACATGCTATAACCACGAGCTTACAACAGTGGTATCACTCACCCTTTAAAGAGTGTTGACCGGGTTGAACCCGTTATCTTTCGATTCTTTGAAATTTATCATCTACCCTCCAATAAGTACTCCAACTTATTAAAAAAAATGGATATGCTATACATATTCTCATTCTTGATAATTTGATCTATATATTTGTAGGTCTTGATCAAAGGATAAAGAGAGATCCTAATATATTACAATCAGCGAATCGTGGGTTGAATCTTGCTTGATATGAACATTAATATGTCTATTTATTTGACGTAGAGTCATTAGTAATGTTTAATTAGTCTTTAGTATTATTTAAGTTAGTCCAATTAAAGTTAACAAATAGTGGCAACATAATTTATCATTATGAATTTTAGCATAAGTTCTATAACACTATATGAACTAATTATTGATAATGACAACTGATCAAATACAATTTTCTCGCTATTAAACTTATGAAATTAGTGCTGTGATAAAATAAAAAATCTTATTACTTAATTAGTTGTTGTTAGTGACAACTTCATACCATCACTTATCATTTTGCTTTGTAGAGCTGATAATTAGGCCAGATCAACCCAATTTGTTCCTTTTTGGCCTCTTTAGTCCAGCCTAATGGGTCTAATGGCCCGAATCAAAATACACTACACGGGTTAGGCTGGACCATGAAAATATTGATCCGACGGAATGATGGGTCGATCTGGCCTAGCCCGATTTTGCTCTCTGGCCTGGCCTAATTGCCAATTCTAATTAATTATAATGTCCAAAAAAAGTAAAATGATGTAATTATATTATCAAAACACGATATGTCCTCTCAATTAACTGAAGAATTAACATAATTGGTTGCTCCCGAAAATGACATCTCCTTGCCGATCACCTTCCAAGACGAAATCCTCCGCGAAACACGCACAGCAGGCCTGAGGGGGCTCAGCGTACCCTCTCCGATGCTTAAGTCGATTATGTCTTGGAAAGGAAGTAAAGGCTAGAGAGAGAAAAACAATGTAACAGTAAACAAAAATGAGATTAGGTTAGAATGAACCTGGGCTTGGGCCTTTTATACCTTAGCTAGGATTAGGGTTTCCGTAAAATCCGGGATTCCGTTATGATTCGGTGTCAGGGTCATCATTAGATTAGGATCAGATCTCTTAAAAACCCTAATTTTACGCCCGGAAGACCATAGCTCCGACCTGTTTCACAACACGTCGGCCCATTGCATTGTGCGAAGCCCCCTTAAATTTCCAAGGCGATGTGCCTCATACATCTCTCGAAGTCATGTTAGACTTCGATGGGCCAACAACAGATCGGCCTACCATGCAGGACTTTGATAAGTCGGCCTAACATAGCTGACCTTGCAACAGGTCATTCATACAACCACTTGTACTCGGGCCGTGGCACGTCGGCCCATATGATAAGCCTTTCACCTATTTATGGGTTCAGTAGGTCGGCCCAATACTTATAAGCCTTAGATCAACCTCATGCTGCAAGCCTTCACAGATCGGCCCAATATCTAATGCTTAACAGATCGGCCCCATATTATGGGCCTTGCTAGATCGACCTAATGTCATAGACCGGTCAGCTCGGCCCAGACCGTATTTTGCCCTTATCAATTCCTCCCCCCAACTATGGATTGGTCTCCACTTAAACCATAGTTGCTGACAGGCTGAGTTGACCTACTTTTAGGGTTTACGCTTTTCAAATTCCCGCCGGCTCTTGGCTTTCAAAATTCTGTCGCCCTTTGGCCTCTCGAGTACGACACATGGACATAATTGATGAGACGTCTTTTCAAATTTCTCGACGCCAGAAAACCATTCCGTGCCCTGGATACCGAGGCAACCCTTCATCTCTCTCCTTTCTTATAAAAGCCCTTTGTCTTCCTCATTCCCCACTTTTGCAACCTTCGAATTCCCTAGTTTTTCTCTCAAGCAGGCACGCCCTTCTCCTCCGGTGGAATTCTTCAAATTCCGGCAAGCTTCAAAAGCTTTTAGGCTCCAGACCACTTTCTTCCTCAAACTTCCCATCTTCAACCAGTAAGTAATCCTCATTCCTTCGATTCTTTTTTTCTTAATTATGGCATCTTCTTCTCCTTCGACGCCGTCGGACCCAGTCGTCGCCGATTTAGAACGGTGGGCCATAATAACGGGTTCTATCCCACCACCACTTTCTCTCATCGGAGTCCGTCCATCGGATCCTGATGCCACCGAATCCAGTTCCGATTCGGGCCAAGACTCCGATAGAATAGAGATCCGAACTCCAAGCTCGGGTCCTCTACCCGTGTATCTGCACGACTTTAGGGAGACCACCCTTTCAGCTTCCAATCTTCAAACCATAAAAAGAACTGCCCAAATTTCTTCTACCTTCAAACTCTCTCTGCCTAGTAGTTCCGATCGACCTAACCGACCTCCACCCAATGCCTTAGCCTTTTTTGCAGGTCAAATAGAGGGTGGCCTTAGATTTTCCATCCATCCATTTATGGCTGGGGTGTCCGACCTCTCCCGTGTACCCTTGAACTAACTGGCTCCGAACTCCTTCCGTATCCTGGCCGGCTTCATAATTTTGACTAAGTACTTAGAAATAGAACCCACTCTCGAATTATTTTTCGCCCTGTTCCAAATAAAGAGCTCGACCACCAAGGGTCTTTTCTACATCACCTCCCGAGGTGATGCTCAATTTTTGAGCAAGTATCCTTCCTCAAACAAATTCTGGAAGGATAAATATTTCTTCATTTCTCCCCGAGCTTGGGGTTTCTATTTCTTGGACTGGACCATTCCTCTCCAACGCAAACACAACCCCAGAGATCGGTCTCCCGATCTCCAAGCTCAAATAAATAAACTTACTCTGGTCAAGTATGACCTTTCTCGCCTCATAACTCCATCACTCCTGTACTACTTTGAGCTGAGCTCCATCGTGACTCCCTTGCCTTGTGACATTGGTAATTGTCATTTTTGTAGTTATTTTATTTTATCCTTACTCATTAGCTAATCTTTCTTCTATGTGCGATATGTTTATGGCACGGATGGTCGCCGAGTCGATGGACGAGGAGCAACAAATTGCCCCGGCTCACTCCAACCCTCATCCAGTCTCGCCCTGTGCCCTGGAGGTCACCTCCTCTCTCCTCGGACTGATATGGTTGCTTTGCAGTGATAGACGATCTCACAGCCCGAGGGGCTTATCCTTCTATCGACCTCCTCTTTCCCAAGAGGTCGGGCGTCAGTACTAGCACGGGGCGAGCCAAGAAGCGAAGACCACCGCTCCTCCAAATTTTTTTTCTCTCTCTCTCTCTCTCACGCACTCCTATTCATACACCCAACTGGACCTTTTATACGGGCAATTCCATCCTCGAAGAATAATGATGAAACTTTTGCCATTGATCGTCCAAGGCAAATCGCCCGAACCCCGACCGAATCGCTTTTGGAGAAGCTCGGTGATCTTTGAGGTGAGCTCCTTCTGCTTGAATCATTCAAAGGCCGAGGCACAGCTAGCCGCCCTGATCTCCTGGGCTCGAGTCGGTTTTGCTGATCCCTCCAATGTTGCCGAGCTCAATAATACTAAGAAGGAGTGCATTCGGCTAAAAGCTCGGGAGACTAAACTCCTGGAGGAGAACCGTCGATACAAGGATAGGGAAGAGGTCACTAAGGCTACCGTGGCTTCTCTGGAGACCAAGATAAAGGCTTTGGAGACTGATAATGCTGACCTCAGGACCGAGGTGAATGATCTCCAAATCCGCTGCACTGTTAATGCCGATCAAGCCCGAGCTGAGGGCCTTGAAGATGGTCGCCAAAGTTTCCTTACCTCCCCCTAAGGCTCTTCAATAGTTCAGGCTATTCGGGAGAGGGTGAATCAAGCCTTTTTGAGCTCTAGGGAATTTATCAAAGTTCTTTCTGTATCTTCCATGGAGTACTACAACTTTGCTTTTGACCAGGCTGAGCTTCAGCTCAGGGAACGCGGTATCACTACCAAGCCCTTTGATCGCCGAGGTCCCAAAAAGGTCTTGCCTGACCCCAAGGGCTTCGTGTTCTCTGAAGAGGCGGAGCGTCTCAATCTTACTCCCGTGGAGGTATTCATAGAATCCTTGGTTGCTCCATTTATCCTCCACCCGACCTCCCGGCTCGGGAGGTCCCTCTCGCTCCCGAAGGTCAAGCAACCCCTCGCCTTCCCGAAGGCCCTCCCAAGTTCAAGAAATCCGGATGATGATCCCGACCTCGCACTTATAGATGACGTGACCATCTCCACGGACGACCGAACACCGAAAATATTCCTCCTACCGCTTAGGAGTTCGATTCTACTTTTGATATTTTTCATTATGCACTTGTAATTATTTTGAATGATCAATGAAGTTTCTTTGCAATTTCATTTTCTCGATCTCTTATCCGATATTTACTTTCATCACGATTCGGTTTTGTAAAGTACATTTCAGTCAGTATTTAGATATTTTTTTTTACAAAAAAGATTGGTCTATTGTGCTCATCGTGACCTCAAGTATTTGGAGACTAGCTCGAGTGAGCTCCAAATACTTGTCTTCTTTCAAAGGAAGGCGGCTCGAGCCGAGCTCCTTGCATGGCCTCGTGGCCCCAAGTATTTGGAGACTAGCTCGAGCCGAGTTCCAAATACTTGTCTTCTTTCAAAGGAAGGCTGGCTCAGCCGAGCTCCTTGCATGGCCTCGTGGCCCCAAGTATTTGAGACTAGCTCTGAGCCGAGCTCCAAATACTTGTCTTCTTTCAAAGGCGGTGGCCCGAGCCGAGCTCCTTGCATGGCCTCGTGGCCCCAAGTATTTGGAGACTAGCTCGGCCGAGCTCCAAATACTTGTCTTCTTTCAACGGAAGTTGGCTCGAGCCGAGCTCCTTGCATGGCCTCGTGGCCCCAAGTATTTGGAGACTAGCTCGAGTGAGCTCCAAATACTTGTCTTCTTTCAAAGAAAGCGGCTCGAGCCGAGCTCCTTGCATGGCCTCGTGGCCCCAAGTATTTGGAGACTAGCTCGAGTGAGCTCCAAATACTTATCTTCTTTCAAAGGAAGGTTCGCTCGAGCCGAGCTCCTTGCATGGCCTCGTGGCCCCAAGTATTTGGAGACTAGCTCGGTGAGCTCCAAATACTTGTCTTCTTTCAAAGGAAGGCGGCTCGAGCCGAGCTCCTTGCATGGCCTCATGGCCCCAGTATTTGGAGCTCACTCAGCCGAGCTCCAAATACTTGTCAATCGTTACTATTTCTATTTTCCGAACTCGCATTTAGGGAAACGGATCATTTCATTCAAAACGGGTAAGTTAATTACATCGATATTCCTATATTCTAGGAATGATATTTCTTCAAATTGCAAGCTGTTCCAAGCCCTTGGAAGTTTTCGACCCCAGAGCTCTTCCAACTCGTATGCACCTCCCGCCAACACCTTCGCTACCCGAAGTGGTCCTTCCCACCGCATCTAGTTTCCCTTTATTCTTGCTAGATCATCGACCTTCTCAAAACCAAGTCACCGACACGAAAGGCCCTTTTTCTTCACTTTCTTGTCATAGGCGCCTTGATCCTTCCTCGTGTACGTTCCATCTCGCAAAAATGCCATCTCCTTTTCTCATTTATAGTATCAACGCCACTCTTTACCAAAGATCTCATTAGCATTCTCATCAAAATTCTGAACTCGATGCATTTCCATCCCGATCTCTGCCAGATTACCACAAAGATCCATACCATACACCAAGCGAAGCGAGCCTCGCCCGATTGCCTCTTTCAGATTATTCTATAAGCCCACAAAGATGAGCCGAGCTCTCGAACCCACGCTCCCGCCTTCTCAAGCCGAGCTTTGATCCTTGGACAAGAATTCTATTAGTTACTTCCACCGCCCGTTGGCTCTGGGATGGGCCACCGATGTGAAGTTTTTCTTGATCTTCAATTCCTCACACCAAGCTCGGATTTACGCTCCCGCGACCGCGTTCCATTATCGATATCAAGATCCGAGGCGTTCCATACCGACACACTATGTTTTGCCAAATAAATTTCATCATCGCATCCTCATTTATCTTAGCAAGAGGCTCTGCTCCACCCACTTGCTAAAATAGTCGATTGCCACAATCAAGAATTTCCTCGACTGGGCCGGAGAAAAAGACCAACAATATCAATTTCCCATTTTGCAAAAGGACATGCCGAGCTCATTGTCATGAGCTCCTCCGCGGCCGATGTACCAAAGGTGCATGGATCGACATTTTTCACATGCTCTCACCAACTTCTCTCGCTTCCCTTTGGTAAGGCCAAAAATACCTGCTCTAAGGACTTTCTTCATCAAAATCCTTGCTCCCATGTGATTCCCCGCAACAACCTTCATGCATCTCTCTTTAGCACATACGTGCCCTCTTCTCCATTCAAACACCTCAAAAATGCATAGAGAAGCCTCTCTTATATAACTTGTCCTCGATAATGCAAAAACGTGTCGCTGAATTTTCAAATAAGTCGCTTCGCGCCTACTGTTGGCAAGACCTTTTCTTTTAGATAAGCTATGATAGCCGACCTCCAATCCTCTTTCTCCATAATCTCTCCGACCTCCAATCCCAAAGCCACGAGTTTCTTTTGCCATCAAAAGTGTGATTTGTTTAACTTGATTCTCTAAGGCCGAATCGGCCATCTTTGCTAGAAAATCCGCCCGACCATTTTCTTCCCTCGACCTGACATATCTTGATCTCTTTCACTTTCCCCTCTAAAGCTCGGTATGCTTCAACATACCTCTTCATCCTCTTTTCCCTAATCTCGAACTCTCCCATAACTTGCTTATGGACGATCGAGAATCCATGTAAACAACCATCCTAATGACCCCATCTCGATGGCCATTTGCATCCCTCTGATGAATGCTTCATACTCCGCCTCATTATTGGATAGCTTGAACTCCAACCTTACAACAAAATCATTTTCGATCCCCTGGGGGCTAATCAAGACGATACCAGCACCACATCCCGAGCTCCCTACTGAACCATCCACATAAATCACCCAAGTTCCTTCTCCGCTATCATCCCTTATTGATTCTTGAACAAAGTCTGCCAAAGCTTGAGCTTTGATGGCCGATTTGTTCTCGAATTCAATATCATACTCACTCAGCTCAATAGCCCACTTCACTAGCCTCCTACCTCGAGCTTACTCATCACATTTCTTAATGGAAGATTAGTTCGGACGATTACCTTATGCGAAAGGAAATACGGCCGAAGTCTCATTGCAGTCACCACCAAGGCCAAACCTGCCTTCTCGATCTTTGCATACCGCAGTTTAGCATTCCTCAAAACTTTACTGACATAGTACACCGGCCTCTGAACCAATCTGTCCTCCCTGATCAGGACCGTGCTAACCCCCGCTCTCTACCGAAAGATAGAGGTATAAGGGCTCCCGCAACGGCTTAGTTAGTAATGACAGATCGGCCAAGTAATTTTTCAAGTCATCGAAAGCTTTTGGGCACTCCTCATCCCAAACAAATTTTTGGCCTTCCTCAAGACCTTGAAGAAGGGCAAACTCCTCTCCGCGAGTCGTGAAATAAAACGATTCAAAGCTGCTAGCCGACCTGTTAAACACTGCACATCCTTGGCATCCCGAGGTGGCGCCATCTCTCCGATGGCCCCGACTCGACCCAAAAACTTTTCCCGACTGACCCCAAAGGCACATTTCTTGGGGTTCACTTCATTCTATACTTTCTCAATGTGTCAAATGTTTCAAATAGGTCACACACATGATCCACGGCTTTCATACTTTTGACCAACATATCATCCACGTATACCTCCATATTCCCCGCCGAGCCGCTCTCCAAACATCTTATCCACTAACCTCGGTATGTGGCTCCCGCGTTTTTAGCCCGAATGGCATTACCACATAGCAAAAGGTACCAAAAGAGGTGGTGAAGAACACCCTTTTTGGTCCTCTTCTCGCTAGCTTTGATCAGTGATATCCTTGCGATGCATCCATAATACTAAGCGACTCACACCCCGACGTCGAATCCACCACCGATCGATTCGGGGCAATAGATAGTAATCCTTAGGGCAAACACGGTTCAAATCCCTAAAATCCACACACATGCGCCAATCATCCTCTGTTTTGGAATCAACACTCGTTATATAGCCATTAAACCGGATTTCTTTGATATGCCCTGCTTTCAATAACCTTTGCACCTCCGCTCGAATTATAGCGTCCTTCTTTTGACCGAAATTCCTCTTCTTTTGTTTCACCGGTTTATATGAAGGATTGACATTAAACCTGTGTTCAGCAATGCTCGGATCAATCCCCACCAGGTCTTCCGTTGTCCAAGCAAACACATCCACATTCCTCTTTAGAAACTCCACCACTCATCCCTTAATTCCTCAGGTAGCTCTTTCCCGACCTTAGTGACCTTATCAGGGTCACCTGGCACCAATTCGACCATCATCATTTCCTCATTAGGTTGGACGTGCTCCATCGGTTCGTCGAACCTAATCAACTTGTCCTTATTTCTATCATCATCAAAACACTCCCCTTTCCGCCTTCCCTCGAATACTTTCCACATATAATTTCCTAGCCATATCTTGATCTCCACCGACCTCACCTACTTCTTCTCCCCACAGAAACTTCATTTTCAAATGGTATACCGACACCACGACTTGAAAGCATTTAGTGTCGGTCTACCCAACATGACATTATAGGAAGATGGTGCATCAACTATCAAAAATCGAATCATTCTAGTTTTACGATTAGGCTCTTACCCAGGAAACAGGTAAAGTAATCATACCTATTGGTTGGATCATCCCTCCAAATGAATCCGACCAACGCCGTGTCCACTGTCTCCAAGCCGACCTCGAGGTCCATCTTCTTATAGCAATCATAGAATAGGATATCTCACGAGCTCCTGTGTCCACAAACACCCGTGTGACATCATAATTAGAGATCGTCGTTGTGATCACAAGAGCATCGTTGTGAGGTGTCACGATGCCCTTGCAATCCTGCGTCCAAATCGGATACTCGGTCCCGCCCAACTGTTCCACCTTCAATCGCTCTTTTTGCACCGATCTGTGCCTGCTTGCTCTCACATAATTTTTCCAAGCTTGCCTCGAATCTCCTTCCGCCGGCCCTCCAACTATCATCCGGATGACCTCTCGCCGAGGTGGGGGGGAGGTGGAGGTAGCTCCTCCCTTTCCTCCCCCCTACGCTCCGGCTCCCGCCGAGGTTGGTGATATCCCCGGTTATCCCTCTTATAATCCCCTTTTTTCTCCTTTTTCGATGTACACAAATTCCCGAGATGACCTACTTGAATGAGCCGCTCGATCTCATCCTCGGTGTGTGCACCGATCTCATTGTGTGCCCATACTCATTGTGAAACCTACAAAACTCCTTACATTTCGCCTTCACTGCCTGCTCTGCGTGTGCCTTTGGCCACCTCGGTCGGGTGCCTCTCAATAGCTACAAGCACCTCGCCCGAGGGACAACTAATGGCGTATATTTCTCAAACCTCGGCCTTCCTCCCATCGGACACTCGAAGCCTTTTCGAGGTCCCTTGTCCTCTCGATCTTCCTCCCGTCTCTTCTCTTTCTCTCTTCTTCTTCCCTCTTCATTTTTCTTGCCTCTTCCAAGTTAATATATTTCTCCGCCCGAGCTAACAAACTCGTCGAACGTCTTAGCCGGCTCTAGCTAACACTGCTCGTCGAACGTCTTAGCCGGCTCTATTACTAAGGATTCAAAGAACTCCCCATCCTTCGACATCGAGCTAGGGCATTAGCCAAAATTTCCTGATTGGTACGACACCTCCAACTTTGCCGCGGTAAACCTCTTAGGGATAGCAACGGGTTTTGGGGGGCGGGTTTGGCCAAACCCGGACCCACCCCCAAAGGAGAAGTAAGACCGGGACCCGCCCCCCGCCCGCCCGCCTCAAAAAACCCCAAAAGCCGGGTCTAGACCCGCTAGACCCGCCAAATATATTTTTAAATTATAATAATTTATATTTTTCTATTTGTGGCCAAAATTTCAAAAGTAATCAAATGCCAATAGATTAAAAAATAAATAAATATAATTATACAACTTATTATAACTATTTTTTTAGAATTGGCTACTATTAAGATTTTTTTAAAAACAAATACTATTAGTATACTACATAGTACTCAACTAATACTTAAAATAAATATTCAAAGTAGAATATTACAAGAATTATATTAGTAAATTAAACTTTAAAAGTAAATAATATTATAATAGTACTCAACTAATATTTTTAAACATATAACACTCAAATTTAAAAGTAAATAATGCAAAAAAATTTAATATATATTTAAAAATTTAATAAAAATTAACATGCGGGCGGGTCCGGGCTGGTCTATAGGACCGGGACCCGCCCGGACCGGGAGGATTCTGCAACCTTAGACTCGAGACCCGCCCGGACCCGTTTATCCGGGTCTAGACTGGGCCACCGGCCAGGCGGGTTTAATGCGGGGCGGGTTTTGACCCGCCCCATTGCCATCCCTAAAACCTCGAATATAGCTCAAAGTCCTCCCCTTCTCTCTCGTTTGATGCTAAAGTCGTCGGGCACCTTTTGGTACTTACGGCAACTCGTGAATCGATTAAGAAAAGGCTGCATGAAGTCATCAAAATTTCGAATGGAGCCCGGGCAAGTCAAGGCTAAACCATTCTTTGGTGATTTCGTCGTGGTAGGAAAAACTCTACACATCACGCCATCCGTGAACCTATGTAGTGAAACAAAGATTCTCAAAACGGCAGAGATGGTCCCACGGATCGTGGTACCATCATATTCAAAGCTCGAGCTCGATATGAGGCCGGAGCTCATCCGCCATCACCTCGTCTCGAGAAAGGCGTTCCCCTCACACTCACTGCAGCCCGCTCCTCGGCACTCCCGCAACCTCCTCCGAATATCTTGCACCTCACGATGGAGGTCATCCATCCGTTCGACCAATCCCGGTCCTTAGTGGACACATGCTCCGCCTTGATGAATGCACCTCTTCCGCCACCATCGGCCGCCGACCTCCCGGGGGACCGAGAGAGGAGGGACCACCGGAGGGGGAACCACATGAGGAGGAGGCACCGGAGGGGGGACCACGGGGTGGGGCGGTGGCGGAAGCATCTCCTCAAGCATTTTTCCACCGTTTGTTCCACGGCCCTAATGATGAAACCACCCAACCTGTTCAAAGAACATTGGGCCCAAATCTATACTCCCCGGACATAGCGTCATCCCGTCCATTCCCGCCTCTGCACATTTGCCGCTCCCACCGCCCACCGGGGTGGTGGGGGTGGAGGTCGAACATCCTCCTGCGTGACTACGCCCAGAGTATCTCCCAGCAGCGTACGGTTCAGATCATCTTCCAAGTTTCTCCTAACATCCTCCATAGCCAAAACTCGAATCTCACGTCTCTGCTCAATATTTCCCACAGACGGCGCCACTTGGTTGCTCCCGAAAACGACCTCTCCTTGCCGATCACCTTCCAAGACGAAATCCTCCGCGAAACCTGCACAAGGGGGGCCGGAGAGGGGCTCCGGCGTACCCTCTCCAATGCTTAAATCAGTGTCTTGGAAAGGAAGTAAAGGCTATAGAGAGAAAAGCAATGTAACAGTAAACAAAAATGAGATTAGGTTAGAATGAACCTGGGCTTGGGCCTTTTATACCTTAGCTAGGATTAGGGTTTCCGTAAAATCCGGGATTCCGTTACGATTCGGTGTCAGGGTCATCATTAGATTAGGATCGGATCTCTTAAAAACCCTAATTTTACGCCCGAAAGACCATAGCTCCGACCTGTTTCAGAACACGTCGGCCCATTGCATTGTGCGAAGCCCCCTTAAATTTTCAAGGCGTGTGCTCATACATCTCTCGAAGTCATGTTAGACTTGATGGGCCAACAACAGATCGGCCTATCATGCGGGACTTTGATAAGTCGGCTAACATAGTCGACCTTGCAACAGTCATTCATACAACCACTTGTACTCGGGCCGTGGCACGCGGCCCCATATGATAAGTCTTCCACCTATTTATGGGCTCGGTGAGGGTCGGCCTAATACTTATAAGCCTTAGATCAACCTCATGCTGCAAGCCTTCACAGATCGGCCCAATATCTAATGCTTAACAGATCGGCCCCATATTATGGGCCTTGCTAGATCGACCCAATGTCATAGACCGGTTAGCTCGGCCCAGACCGTATTTTGCCCTTATCAATAATATATACCACATCTACATGTGTACATGCATCTAGATGCGTATAGCTACTGAGGATAAAATGTATAATAAATTAATTACTGAGAATATTTATATGCATAATTCATAAAGCTAGAATAAATCTAGACTTCAATCAACTCAAACGACTACTATAGTTTTGATGAACAAGTATACTTGTATTTTACAACCCACTTTTTTTTTTCTGTACTATTTTACGAACGACTTATTTACGAAAAGATTGACAATAATCACTTATTACACAAATATGTAACACATGTACGGGTAATTAAGTCTTATGTGATTACTGATAAGTATGTGATTGATAATTCAATACTTGTATATGTTTTTCACTTTAATTCACTTGAGTTTATCTATTTGATTAATATACGTCCATATTTATTTTATTTAATTAACTATTTTTTCAAGTTGGAACTAGTTTTTTTCCAGTTGGAACTATTTTTTTGCCAGTTGGAATTAAAACAATGTATCATTATCATAGGCATATATGGGGAGATAAATACTTGACTAACAATATATTTGGTGATGCATTTGAGAGTTGCGACTTAGCAAAATAACTAACACGACATGGACGTGTGAGGCGGCATCTAGTGAGCTCATTAACATTGGACTTAATCCTACTTCTTGTCTCCCTAAATTCATAATTTATCTATTTATTTATAATAATTATATGATAAAATTACCAATAATTCATAATTAAAATATTAATTAAAATCAATTCCATTTAAGTTGACCCCGCCCCACTTTTTTTAAATTTTTTGCAGGCTTGTTAATTTTTTTCCTTATCATGAGCAGAAAATTGGGACATCTGGGATGTGAAATTATGAACTTTCTCCAAAACAATGAAACATATATGTTTTTATACTAAAGATGAGAATAGTAATGCAGCAGTTGGAAATTAATTATTTTTTGGGGTATTACTGAAAGTGACAATAAGCAATAATTTGACCATGTACTGCAGGTAATTAAGACATATTAACATACAAATTTGCTAGCAACTTAGTCGCCTTTAATTACAGAAAAAATATGGACCATTTTACACTTGCCAACAAATTTGAATCATTGTTCGCTACGTGTTAATATTAAAAAAAAAAAACACTTTGATTTTCATACAACATATCCGACTGAGTTAGATTAATTGAAGATATGGCGTATATCAAAATATATAGAAGCATAAAAGTCAAAAACATTAAAGTTGTTTTCCTAATTAATTAGTCACTTGAAGACCTTAAGGACATATACAATCTCCATAATGTTCACATGTAAACTTAGGATATGGATTTCAAAGAAAATTGCATCAAATTAAGGATTTAAAATGTAAAAATTAGCATGGCTTGAAATTTCCTTTTTCATTTCTTCATTATCCCCCAACCCAACCAAGGAAAAATGAATACGCGCGTGCTAGTGGAAAATGATTAAGTAATGATAAAAATTAAATTGTCATTGGTGATGTGTATTATATACGCGCGCGCGCACATGTCCACACACACTTTGGGGCATTTTATGTCATAATTCAATCCAATCTCCTATTCCATTTTAAATTTCATCTTTTATTTTTGTAAATTGTTCAAAATGTCACATGTTTAAAAATAACATTATTATATAAGTGGCAAATATTTATACCGTTATATAAAATAGAAAATAAAACATGGATCTCAATTGGTGTAAAGTGCAATTAGGCATTAGCTAGCATGAGTTGGAATTTTCCTTATCAATTTCTTCTGCAAGAAAAAAGTACTAGTGGTAAAATGTCAAGCTATACCGATAAATGATATTTGTTGATATGTTTCTTGTGATATATTTTTGTCCTCCGCCTCAATAAGGATTTTTACAAATTTAATTTTGGCAAGCATCAAATTTTTATTATTATTGACAACTAGTAGTGTAGACATGTAAATTTTGTTGGCCAATTAAAGATTGCCAAATGTCCAATTCTTATAAATCAAGATTATCTTGATTTATTATTATTTCTTTTGATAATTATCACAATTTGTGATTAAAGAGATAAATATTAAATCTTGAAGAACCAATCAAATTAGAGTATTCACCATATGAGATATCGAAGAACCCCTCTCCTACAAGTATAAATAGGGGTCATTCTCAAGGAATTAAATCATAATTCAAAGAGAAGAAATCCAAGCAAGAAGGCGGTGGAGGAAATTCTCTCAAGTCGAAGAATATATATTCAGGAGATCCACGGTGTTCAAGGTGTTCATCACGAGTCCACTCAAATCCAACGTTTGATTCGAGAATAAGTCGTTAAGCCCCGACTTAACGTTATCAAATATCAAGTTCATGTTGGAGGAAGATCAAAGAGACAATTCCACCAAGAAGTTCTCATATCCAAGTCAAATATCGTCAAATATATCACGTTTGATTCGGGATCAAGGTATCAAGCCCTCAAATTAACGTTATTGAAGTTCAAGTTCAAGTTTGGAAAAGATCAAATCAAGAGTTCGTCTCTAAATTCTCAATTTCCGATATTATATCCTTGAAGAAAAGAATCGAGGGATTTCTAGAGATTGTAACTATTTTGATATTTTGATTCAAATAAATTCAATTTGTACTATTTTTCTTGTTTGTTAATTTGCGAGACAATAAAAATTTGTGTTATAAATTTTTGCACGCCTGATGGGACAATCTCTACCTCTCATCTCTTCTCTTCAAACCAAGTTCATATATCAACGAAGATGGTCAACCATTCAAAGTCCACAAATGTTAACCATTCAATGTCGAACTATGAAGAATCGCTCCAATATACAATCATATGGGGGCAAGGGAAGACGGTGAGTCATCGAACCATGAAGTCACTCCTCCAACAAATGAAGGGGCATGGAAACAAGGTGGCAAATATGGAGCTGCAAATAAAGAATCGTTGGGCCCGCTCGCGTGCACACACATTCTACAAGCTCAAGATTTGAAATTGTATCAGCCATGGTGGTCCAAGCTACCTCACTCGAAGAGCAACTTGCAAATTTGACGAAGGCCATTGAAGGACTTACAAAACATGTTCAAGACCGAGACTCCCAAATCATGAAGTTGATGGACAAAGTAGATAATGTTGGTAAAAGCCGTGTGATGGACAAACAAGTTGAAGCACATTATGAAATTGAGACATTCATGGGGCAGCAACCCAACGAAAAAGAGGAATCTGCTTTGCAAAGGAGTTGCAAGTCTCATCGATGGCCTCGATTCCGATTGACCAACTCAAGGAGTTCATCATAGGGACTATTAAAGACAAGTTTGATGGAAACTTCAAGTCATCCCTAGCTTACACCAAACCATATACTTTGAGAATTGATAATTTGAAGATGCCTATTGGCTATCAACCCCTGAAGTTCCAACAATTTGACGGCGCAGGCAATCCAAGACATCATGTGGCTCACTTTATCAAGATATGCAATGACGCTGAACTTATGGAGATTACCTAGTAAAGCAATTTGTTCGATCCTTAAAGGGGAGTGCATTCGATTGGTACACCAACTTGGGGGCAAATTCAATTGATACTTGGGAGCGATTAGAACAAACGTTTCTCAACCATTTTTATAGCACCCGACGAACCGTCGGCATGATCAACTCACAAATTCACGCCCGATGGAAGAAAGAGTCTATCATTGACTACATAAATCGTTGGAGGGACTTGAGCCTCAATCGCAAAGATCAATTGTCGGAGGCTTCAACAATTGAGATGTGCATCCAAGGAATGCATTGGAGCCTATGTTATATACTTCAAGGAATTAAGCCAAAACTTTTGAAGAGTTAGCAACTCGAGCACATGCCATTGAGATAAGTTTAAACTTTGACCAACAAAAAGGCCCAAGTGATGTCGGTGAATATGACAATGAAGAAGAAGAAATTGAGCCATCCTCAACTTCTCAACACTCCTAGATGCGAGTATAAACCATCTAAAATTGTCAAAAAAAAAAAAATTGCCCAAATGCTCCTTGATATGAGCATAAACTATAAATCACACTCCTTGACATGAGTATAAAGGGCCATATCCCAAGTTCAAATGAAAACTCATTGATACGAGTATAAACTATCTCGCATATGTCAAAACCAAATCAAGACTCCTTGATACGAGTTTAAACTATCAACATATCTCAAATTCAAATGGATACTCCTTGATACGAGTATAAACTATCAATATATCTCAAATTCAAATGATTACTCCTTGATATGAGTATAAACTATCAATATATCTCAAATTGAATGGATACTCCTTGATACGAGTATAAACTATCAATATATCTCAAGTTCAAATAATACTCCTTGATACGAGTATAAACTATCAATATGTCTCAATTCAAATGATTATTCCTTGATACGAGTATAAACTATCAATATATCCCAAATCCAAATCAAGACTCCTTGGTACGAGTATAAACTATCAATATATCCCAAGTTCAAATGTGTACTACTTGATACGAGTATAAACTATTAATATATCTCAAGTTCAAATGAAGACTCCTTGATATGGGAATAAACTATCTACAAATTCAAGAACTCATTGATATGAGTATAAACAGTCTACAAATTCAAGTACTCCTTGATATATGAGTTTAAACTATCTCTATGTCCCAAGTCAAGCGAAATATTGTGAGTTGATCATTGGATGAAAGAGTTCGAGACTAGTTCACTTTTCCCATTCGTTAAAAACAAATGCACGTGAACAAGTCTCGAGAGGGCATTTGTAGACATGTAAATTTTGTTGGCCAATTAAAGATTGTCAAATGTCCAATTCTTATAAATCAAGATTATCTTGATTTATTATTATTTCTTTTGATAATTATTACAATTTATGATTAAAGAGATAAATATTAAATCTTGAAGGACCAATCAAATTAGAGTCTTCACCATATGAGATATCAAAGAACCCCTCTTACAAGTATAAATAGGGGTCATTCTCAAGGAATTAAATCATAATTCAAAGAGAAGAAATCCAAGCAAGAAGAAGCGCGGTGGAGGAAATTCTCTCAAGTCAAGAAGAATATATTCAAGGAGGTCCACGGTGTTCATCACGGAGTCCACTCAAATCCAACGTTTGATTTGAGAATAAGTCTGCCAAGCCCTCGACTTAACGTTATCAAATATCAAGTTCATGTTGGAGGAAGATCAAATAGACAATTCCACCAAGAAGTTCTCATATCCAAGTCAAATATCGTCAAATATATTACGTTTAATTCGGGATCAAGTCGTCAAGCCCTCGAATTAACGTTATTGAAGTTCAAGTTTGGAGAAGATCAAATCAAGAGTTCGTCTCCAAATTCTCAATTTCCGGATATTATATCCTTGAATAAAAGAATCATAGGATTTCTAGAGATTATAACCCTTTTGATATTTTGATTCAAATAAATTCAATTTGTACTATTTTTCTTGTTTGTTAATTTGCGACAAAAAAATTTGTGTTACAAGTAGCATATGTATACTACATTACTACTAGTGAATCTAGTGAACATGTGGCGATTTCTACAATTGTTCTTTGAGTTTTCACAAATTTTGTTTACTATTTCAAAATTGTGAAAATATTAAATTTTGGGGATACTTTGACATCCATACTACGGTGTTATTGTCCCTTTTGAGGCTAAGTTAATTAACATTTTTTTCTTGGACCTCGTAGTATGAACTCGCACAAGTTTTGTACTTTGCCATACGGAGTAACTTGATTGTTCAATTTTTAAGCGAAATTCTATTACACGCATGACACGTCTCTTGTTTGAATACATTTTGGTCATGTTATAGTTTGTTTAATGTGCTCGTTCTAATTGTCGAGCCAAATCTTTGAAAAATTAGATTATTATTCCGTCCATAAAATACTATTGTATATACTTACATATATTATAATTGGTGTTCCACATTGCTTTTTGTGTTGTATTTATTGAGTCTCACATTGGTTGCATCACTTTTTAGGAAGCACTCTCGTTTATTGTTTTGTCCCACATTGATTGTGTATTGAAGTGTGGAGCTCAACTTGGTGTATAAAAGAGTATAAATTTGGTAAATCTGCTACCAAGTTTTGGAGCTTCCTCCTTATTATAGAGGAAACACCAAGTGGCTTCTAATTTTAAATTTTGTGTGTGTGTGTGTGTATATATATAAGAAGGAAAGAATAAATAAATAAAATTAAGGAAAATAGAGGAGGCTCGGTCCAAAGGGTGTGTCTTTTTCGAAGAACACAACCTTTTGAAGAGATGCAACTCTTGGAGGCCGTCTTTGAAAATCTTTAAACAGACTTCGATTCTGCGATAAAGAGTTCTGAAATTATTCATCCTCTTTTCCTTGAGTATTATTTCTTCTTACGTTACGATCGATTTAATTATTTTTACAAATTTTAATTATTACTCCGAGAAAGTTTTGAGAAGTGTAATCTTAGAATTTTTGAGATTAAGGCATTGTATTCGGAGGTTAATTCTTTGAGACCTTTTACACTAAGAGGGGGTAATTAATACCTTAAAGATAACATCTTTAAATGTGTGTCTAGTCTATATAGATTTCATTACCCACATTATTATACAACAAATACAACATGAAATTGATTAAAAAGTGCACAAACAAGAAACATGTCATGTATGTAACATAATCGAGGCCAAAAATTTCACGTGACAAAGTGCAAAACTCGTGTATTTCAAGCACTAGAGTGTAACAACAAAAAAATTAGCTGTCAAAGTGCACAAGTCATCTCAGTTTGGATGACAAAGTGTTTTTACCATATTAATGTGACAAAATCAAAGATTGTAATCTCTAAGATTCTAAATAAATATCATCAATAACGACTTTAGTGTTATCAGTGATTACTTTTTCTCGAAGTGGTTAATAAGATCCTGATGATAGTATTAAGTGGATAATACATTAATATTCACTCATTAGTCAAATGTATTTTTTTTTAATTATAATGTTGGAGATTGTTTAATAGACACGCATTGAATTTGTATTCTAATTAACTTTTGTTGTCGGTAGAACATAACAAAATGTTTGGTCGTCTTAATTAGTAACAACATAATCCAAAATTTAAGCACAAAGATGAAAAATAGCTATATAGAACCAGAGTTTGCCAATTTAATGTCCTAAAATTATGTAGAATATATTATTTAACGTATACATTTCTTTTGGTCCATATTTATGCGTCCAATTGACTACATACAAAGTTCAGAACTAGCCGTCGACTTTTAACTCGGACAGAGAATATTTAAGTTTATTCTCATAATTAAGAGGGGAAAAATAAAGAAAGAACTAAGGAATGTTCAGATGAACTTGTCACAAATCACCGACAACAAAAGAAAAATGTACAAGGACGAAGTTTAACGCTGTAAATAATAATTGCTTAATAATTAAAATAACATTTGACATTGGAACTGAGAATGTTAATGGGATCCCATGAACGAATGTTGGTGGATTACTTTGGTGCGATGCACGATCGTATGTTATAAAAAGATAATTTTAATTTATTAGTGATTGCAAAGTCTTGAATTTCAATTAATAATTCAAAAAAGGGAAATAATTGTTTTTAAATAAATATAGAATTTAAGTATATATGATAACCAAATTGAAAAATAAATTATGAACTGTTGGGTTTAATATACGATGGCTTCAGAATAAAAACAAAAAACTAAAATAGTCGAAAAATTGAGCTAAGTCAGTTTAATTAAGTATCAAATTAGGTTGTTTTCAAAAAAAAAAAAAAGAAAAAGTATCAAATTAGGCTTCTGCTTTCTGAGATGAGGATTACTGGATTAGTATTGATCACTGTTTTTTCATTCATAGGGAGTGTAATAATATTGCTCACACTTTGGCTTATTCTGTTTTCATTTGATCGCCCTTGTTTAAGGGTAAAGTTGTTGTTCCATTGCGGCTACAATCAGCGATTTTAGCTGATATTAATTAATGAACTTCTGCTTATTCCCCTAAAAAAATTTGAACAATTAAAAATATTTCATATATGTGAATGATAAGTGCTTGTCCAAATTCAAGAACAGAACATTGAAAATTAAAAACAAAAATCTGATAGGCCCTCTAATATGCCTCAAAATTCAAATGAATTACGTGGAATATATCAATATACAACAAATTCTACAAAGGGACCTAGATACTATATGGGCTGACTTGTTTAGCCAATGAATTATAATTAAGTGGAAAAATTGGAAAAATCTCATGTGCTCTTTCTTTTTCCTTTTTTTTTTGAAAGGAATCTCATGTGCACTTCTGAAACCCTAGCCACCAAAGCACATTTTCAGCATTTCATTTCTCTCTCCAAAATAAACTCTCTCAAAAAAAGTCGTAATATTTGTTTTTGCTTGTTGTAAAATTCTCTTAACTTCTTGCGAACGCAAATCTTATGTGTCTTCTCTTATTTGCTGAATTTAAACAGAAATCGAACGGAAATCTTAGGTTTGTACCAAAAAACTTCACAACATATTTTGTTTTTTTGTTTTTTTCAACCGAAAAATATCGATGTATTGTCACTACAACATAAATGATATTAGGTAACACTCCAAAAATGTTACCTAATGGCCATAAAATATTACTATAGACAATATGTATCACTTTTATGGTGTTGCACTTGCCCGTGCTACCTATAGTCTAATGTATCACTTTTATTAGCTTTTAGTAACACTTTTCTAAGTGTTACATTAAATTTTCTATTGGTAACACTTTGAAGCAATATTTCTAAAGTGTTACATATGAATTTTATGTAACACCTTTTGTAACACTTTTTATATTTGTAACACTTAAAAAAATACTTCTAAAGTGTTACATATGAATCTTATGTAACACTTTTTTTGTAGCACCTCGTAGAAATACTATTTTTGCCACCAAGTAGATTCGAACCCACGACTTGTTATGTGTGGAAGTGACAATTTACCACTAAGTTAAATTGATTCTTATTATAACTTTTGCTTTGTTTTATATATACACATACACACACACATATATATATATAAATTATATTATATGTATATATAATTTATTTTATATAATAAATATTATATTATATAATATATGTATTAAATTATATTATACATCGTATATATCATATTTTATATTATATAGTATATAGTCCGAAAATTATATTATGTTATATATTAAAGGACACAACAAATTAAGAATATCAAAAATATATAAAATAAATTTATCGATTGATAAATATTCAATCAGTAAAAATAAAAAATATATAAAAAATATAAAATTAATTTACCAACAGATAAAGAAGTTATAACAATAAAAAAATTAAATAATAAAATAAATAATGAAAAAATAATTTACCGACGGAAAAATTTCTAAGTAATTACCGACAACATCAATTTTCATTGATAATTTTTTTCAAAAAGTAAGAAAAATTAAAAAAAGGTTAACGATGAAATTTGTCTCCGTTAGTAAAAATTAAAAAATAAATAAATAATAATAATAAAATATATACATGCACATTTTTCGGTATTACGGCGGAATTTATTACCTCCATAAAAAATAAAAGCAAAACTAAAATACTTTGTAAAAAGAAAACAAAAATTCATTAAAAAAAGTACATGATGTCTACAATTTTTAGGTTTGGTGATTTTTTTTTTTTCTTCACCTATTTTGTGATATCAATTAATTAAATAAATCGTTGACATGATTTAATGATAGTTATATAATTTTGTGTTACTAAAGTATAGCCTAAAAAGTGTTACAATCAATAAAATTTAGTGTTGCCAAGAGTGCTTATTAAATAAAGTGATACCTATTTGCGTTACAAAAGAAATAACAAAAAATGTGATACTTAAAAAGTGCTACATAT
Source organism: Rehmannia glutinosa (assembly GCA_016081115.2). Lineage (NCBI taxonomy): Eukaryota > Viridiplantae > Streptophyta > Magnoliopsida > Lamiales > Orobanchaceae > Rehmannia > Rehmannia glutinosa. Next base: position 7,011,385 of record CM071936.1, read on the forward strand.
ATAAAAGTGTTACATATAAGCATTATATATTGATAAAAATGTTACCTATTTGCGTTATAAAAGAAATAACAAAAAAAAAGTGATACTTAAAAAGTGTTATTATATAAAAGTGTTACATATAAGCGTTACATATTGATAAAGTGCTACAAAAGTGTTACATAAATAATGTAATGTAAAAAGTGTTACAAACATGTGTTACATATGTACCTTATGTGAAAATGCTACAAAATTTGTGTTACCTAATGTCACTTATGTTGTAGTGTGTGGAAAGATATTTTTGTTCGAATGAAAAAATTAAATTTTGCTTCGGATCTGTAAATAGCAAACCAAAACTTTTCGTATTTATTTTTTTATTTCGGATCGTAAAACTTCGTTGAATGATATAATATCTTTTTGTTTTTTTAGGTTTATAGTTTGAGATCTGTTGTTAGACTCAAACTCCATTATTCGACATTTTTGGTGGGTTAAAGGATGATGGCATGACGGATGAAAGGCTTGATGATGAGTTGTTTGATGGTGCTCCAAATGAAACTAAAATTGGGTAGTTATCCTTATTTCCGATATATAAAAAAATCATTTGTTCTTTGTTGAATTGTGAATTTGACTGGAAAATATTGGGTAATAAGTTGTTTACAAACATGTGGTTACAATTACTCTTGTACTACTGTCATTGTGTGAACATTGGCTAACTATAGCTTTTAGTTTATGTGGTTTGCATGTTTACTAATTTATTTTTCACAAAAAAACTGTTTTTAACCTGCTATCTCATATATGCTTAGGAGAAAATAATTTTATTTTGTTGCTTATATTTTACTCAAGGCACCGCAAGATATATAGTTTAGATTTTTTTTTCAATGGTTTCTTTTTTAGCATGAATTCCTTATTGTTTGCTTGCATTTTCATCTATGAAAAGAGAAAAAAATTCATTATGCTCTTTATTACATATTTTTGTGGTTATCAAAATTCGTAATTATCTTTGTGAGCTCAAATTTAAATGTTTGTCCAAATTTTGTTTATGATCTTTTCTCGACAATGGAATTGATTTGTTTCAAATAATTATATGCCTTATTAAATGTGGTTGTTTATAACATAAGTTTTTGAACTGGTTTGGACAAGTGTTTTTTGTTCACTTTTTATTTTTTCATGGAGATTGTGTTTGTTTGTAATCTGAAAAGTTTTCGTGTGGGTCATTCATTCTGTTTGTTTTAGCCCATTAGTATTGGTCCGATTATTTGTTTTTCTAAATTATTTTGAGCCTTTGTTTTTCTAATGACATTTACATTTATGATAGGCTACATAAGAGAAAGAATAATATACTTTAATATAGAAAACGTCTCATCTTCGTAATGAAAGACCAAATAATTTTGTCAATAATATAATCAAATCGACAAACAGAACAATGTGATAGGTACCAAAATTGTCGTGGTGAAACAATTCAAAATCCTTCTAACTAAATGAAATTCATAGATTTTTTTTTTTTGCTACTTCAAACACTTGTCCTTCTAAGTAGATGAGCATTCGTTGTGAGAATCTCTTCAAGCCTCAATTCACCAACTTCATCCGAATCGATGTGTTTATTAGGTTCTTCAAAATTTTCCTGAACTCACCCACGATGAACAAAACAACATAAAATTATCATTAAAAATAAAAAATAATTAATAAAAAACAAAATCAAAACCAAAACCAAAACCAAATAATTATATAACTAATGATTAAAACAAAATCCGGAATATATGCCTCATCTTGTTGTTTGTACATATAATTTCGAGTGTAATCGACAATATTAACTTATAGTTTGTTTTCAAATGTGAATAATGCATAATACATCAACACATTAAGTTGTCATTTTACAAATAATTTTTCAGAAAATATTTTGGTTATATAAGAAGCAAATAAATTCTTTGCATATAAAAAGGATTCACCATTTAATACAAAATCTCTTATTTCAACGATCTTAATTCTATTGTTACTCAAAAAATGAAAAAGATGTGCTTCTGTTCATTTTCTTTTGTAAAGCATAAACTTATTTTTTTTTTAATATATTATCTTATTACATTTCCCCGTCCTAAAAACTGAAGGATTTGTCACTATTCTAGAATTGTATGATTCAGAAATAATTAAATCAAATTTAAAATTATGTTAATTGTTTTTTTTTTAAATTCTTTGGACATCTAAGAAGCAAACTATTATTGTATCTGATTTGTGGTGTTTTGATTTGAAAAAGATTATCAGATATACAGATAAGAACATAATTTAATTATTGAAGTATATTTTCACACTGCAGTAAATAAAATTCAAAATAAAAAAATCATATGCTAACCTCCATGTCATGATTCATGAAACGTACTCTATATTGAAATTTTCTGAGTTTTTTTGAAAAGATTGAGTGATGTGGCATCTAATCAATCTCAATTTCAATGATGCGATCTCCTTTAATATCTTCCACCCAAAGAAACAAGAACCAACCACGGAACCGATTCTTTGCGTATTCAATTTTTTTTTTGGTAAAATTCACTTTTGTCCTTTTTTTTCTTATGTCTTTGGCCTCAGAATCGTGGTTTGAAATGATCAAAATTGTGTCTATTTATAAGGGAGCATGCACTTTAGCTTGAATTGTGAAATTTGCGAGAGGTAATTAGTTATTTGATTATATATATTTTTACGAAAAGCTTCTTGTATTTCAAAATAATATATAGCTATGTGCAATAAATTCAAATTTTGAACCATACATGCACTTGCAAAGTACCAGAAAATAATTTGAATCCTTTTTCTTATTCCCAAGACAATGGGTGCACCAGAGAAAGAATTTGAATGTTTTTTTTTTATTCCCAAGACAAATGGGTGCATGCCTACACGGTTTATAATGTCATTTTTGCAGGCTCAAGACAAAAGCATGGAATAATTATATTGACATTTTGCAGGATCAAGACAAAAGTTGTCGATGATTTATTATTTGTAATTTCCATTAGTTGTGTTGCATTTTGGTTTATTCTAAATTAACAACGAAAACATATATATTCAGTGTATTTCTTTTTTGCAAAAGACTTTCCATAATTGGAACTATAGTTTTGGCGGGATTTTGCCATATTTGGCGGACTATCTTGTTTTTATATATACTAGTATTCCACCGTGCGATGCACGAGTGTATATTAATAATATAATTTTAATTTTTAAGAGAAATTTTTGGTACAATGGAGGATACGAAAGGAACATACAAAGTGGATCGATCGGTTCAATTGCTCTAAGCCTCTAACAACACAACTTCTATCATTGAAACGCAAAGTTAACCCTAGTTTTAAAGAGGTTCAAAAGAATATAATTTATATAAAAATTAAAATGCAAAAGTAATAAATTAAATTAAAAATAGAATAATAAATTATAAGGCCAATACAAAATAACTATTAGAGAATTTAAAATATTCATTTTTATATAAAATACAGATTTAATAATACAACAATAACATTCAATTGTTCATACTAATTGAAGAAAGAAACTATAATACGTTTTTATTTTACAAAGTAGCACATAACTAATTGTATTGGATCATTGTTCATTTCTTATAAAATGTATATATATATATATATATTACTTAGAGCTTGACTAAAAAAACTGAACATTTCTAAAAAATATACAACAAAATAATAAAAATATGAAAATATAAAAATGCTTTTTTTTTTTTTACATTTGTGTTATTGACGATTCTTCATAGATATGTCTTTTCTTGTTTTGAATGATATTAAATTATTAATGGTAGTATTGGGACAATATCATCGCTTGGTAGTTTAAAAATTGTAGAGATATTTTTGTCACTCAAAAAATGATGACAATCACGTCGATAATAGTTATTTGTAATTTATAATAATAGATTAACTATAAAATTAAAATACCAAATATAACATAATATATTATAAACCCATGATTGGTATGTGGGAATGGGGTAAAGATATGAATTAGCATTCCTTGGTTCATTCACATGCTTGGTATACTTCAATAATGGGAATGTCCATTCCCGTGAGAATCCATATTCCCAAAAGTAAGGGAATGGTCATTTCTCCTTTCCGGCCCCCATGGTTTATCTATTCCCAATCATCAAGAATATCCCAAATCTTATTTTTAATGAAATTATCTTTCTATAAATGACTAAAAATATTGGATATAATCCCATATTTTTGGAAGGTAGTGTTATAAAGAAATAAAATTATTTGTTTAAATATAAGTTATATTTAGTATTTTAATAAATCATAGTCAATTTCTATCAATATTCAATAGTTAAATCAAAATTTTGATGTAGAATTCTTTTGGGTTGCATTTGAATGGGAGAATTTGGGGAGAGCATTTAGGAAATGATTTCAAATGACTCCAAATTGAAAGGATTTGAAATCCTCCAAAATGACTCCAAAAATAACTTCCAAAGATTTGATATCCATTATAAAATGACCCATCCAAACAACCTCTATGGATTTCTTATTATGGATTTAAAATCATAGCTTTGTTGATTTTCTATATTTTCTTATAAATAATATCATATAAAATTGTTGATATCATAGATATAAATGTGTGTATATATATTATTTAACATACATTAAAATAATCTTATATCAATTTATGCATAACATATTTAATAAAATTTATTTAAAAAATCTTATTTAAGAGTAATTTGATACTTAAAATTATTTTCCTCAAATTACTATTATTCATTTATAATTACCAATCAAGATATTTAAATCAATTAATAAAATCGTCATCCATTCATTTCTCCATTCCTTGTACATACCAATCATAGGAATAGTTTTACTAAATCATTTCTTTCCTATTGTTATTTCATTCCTAAATTCATTTCATTCTCATTTAATTTCATTCATCCATATCAATCATCCCGTAAAAGTTAAATTTATATGTGTATTAATTAGTCAAATGCATAAAAATATTACAACATTTTAATATAATTCTAAAAGAGAAAACATACATGATAGTTGGACTGCAAATTAATAAGGGTTGTCGGACTAATGGTAACTGATTATGTTGGACTAAGATCTAAGACTGCTGAATTTTTTCTATTTGTTGGACCAACATTTGTGAAAATCAGCCCATCAACCGAAAATTTACAAAACCTAAACACACAAAAAGAAGTTGTTTGAAGAAAACCAAACCCAGTCCACAGTCCACACAACGTAAAAAAGAAAAATAGAACCCTAAACACCTAAACACAATGATACAAAAATCTAACACACGTAAGTTTCGTATCCTCTATCATTCTGTTGCGCCGCTAGTACATCAACAAAAAAAATTCTTCTGAAATTCCACAAACATTCAACACAAACGAACTCAGGTATGTATTATCAGATTTCTGGAGAGTTCTTCACCTCTTGCTCACAAACAGACACGAATCCAAAATATTTCAAAGATTAATCTCGATTTTCATTTAATTTAATACCGATACATTTATGTATATACTTACCATTATAATGTTTTTTTAATAAATCGATGGAAAATAGAGAAACATTTTTGATTTCGTTGAGAAAATGGGTAACATCAAATGGAAAATACACTGACTTTTTTTTCTTTTTATGGTGTCTTCCATAATATAGATTTAGGTTTTTTTATTTTATTTTTCAATTAAAATCTTCTGTTTTGTAAAACTCATATCTATTTTTTCAAAACTATAATCTGGTGTATTTACAACAATAGAGATTTTTAAGGAAATAAAAGGCCTTTAGGATCTTTTTTTTTAAAATTCATTTTTCTTATTTTTTATTTTGGTTTCATGGTTTTGCTTTCAGGTTAACCCTTTTTTTATTTTGGATGGAAATGGAATCGTTGCCCTGCTGAAGACCCAAATTTTTAGAAGAAGCAAACAAAAAGTTTCGAGATAGCTCTAATAATCCTCGTTTCGAGTACAAACTACATCCTTCGGTTTGTTGATAGTACGATCTCTTCCTTTTAAGAGTTATCATCCTAAAAGAATTGAAGAATACATTAATAGATGAAAGTTAGAATTGATAGATTTATATAAAAAAAAAACAGCAGTAAAATTAGTATATAAATGATAAGGCCGGAAGAGGACTTCAAAAACTACTTCAAAATAAACCAATTTGTACATTAAACTAAAAACTCACCATTTTTTGAAATTATTTGTTATTTGCATATTACTGAGTAAGATTGATTAATGATTGAGAAACTTCAAAAAACAATTGGGCATAAGTATTTTAAACATGTTAGATGAAATATGAAAAGACAGTATTAGAACTTTTAATTCGAATATGTGAAATGCAGCTGTTTAGAAAAAGCATGACTAATAACCGAGTACTGGAAAAGGCTGTTATGGTACTAAAAATAAATTATAAGAACAAAACTTGAAAAAAATGCTACTGAACATTAAAAAGTGAACTACAAAAACAACTATACTATCTGTATCATGAAATGGGCATTCCTGGCTAAAATTTTTTGAGCTTCCTTCATATGGAGTCCTGCTGATTTTTTGGGTTTATATGTAATTTGGTAAGAAATAAGGTGTTTTTTTGAATGGTGATGGCCTGAACATGATGGGAGGCTGGGAGCATATTTATAACAGAGCTTATAAGTGAAAAAAAAAGAGTAATGTATTTTAGCTACCCAAGATATGTATATTTAATTTTTTTGTATTGTGATTTGTGTTGTGGAATGTGGTGTACTTGTCAGAACAATTTCAAAATTTGAATGTGGTCATTTCGGTGCTCAAGACAAACATTGTCATCATTAACAAAGTAAATTATTTAATAATAGCTGGATATGTATATTTTTTTTTTTTTGAAAAAGCTGGATATGTATATTTAATTTGTTGTGTATTGTGTTTTGCATCGTGGACCGAGTCATTAATTAATGGCGGCAAATTTCTATAATCAAGGCAAAAAATATTTTCTGCAATATATTCAAAAGTTGAAATATGCATTTTTGTTTTTTCCAACACAAGCTGCCGCCTAAGTTACTAAAAAATGGTTGTTACATAGCCTGCTATCGTTATGGCTGCAAATATCATTAATTATGCACACAATTTGACTTACCATATTTGGAAACATGGTTTTGGCGGGATTTTTCCCAAAAAGGAATACTTTCTTGCTTTTATATATATATAGATATAGATTTCAGGTGTTGGAAAATGGATTTTCAAAATTTATTGATTTTCTTGTGATAATTGAGAATACGTTTGATTTGTTGTATGAATTTTTATTTGGAAATGAGAATCTGTTTTGTTATAACTTTAATTTTTTAATGTATTTTTTACATAGATTTGCGTGATTGTAGTGTATTTTCACACATATTAACGTGATTTTGGTGAAAATTTGTTTGGTTGTGTTTTCAAAAGAATATTTTCATAAAAAAAAATAAAAACGAAAATGACTTCATTTCTAGAACTTTCTAAACAAACATAAACCAATTTTCTTGAATAGTTGGAAAATAGAAAATTACATTTGAAAACACATCCATGACATTTGCTTGTGGATCAATTCTATGAAACAATTATTATTAATATATTAGTTTTTACTCGTATGATGCACGGGATATATATATATATATATATATATATATATATATATGTGTGTGTGTGTGTTATAGGTATATTTTTTCTAATAATTCTATGAAATTATATATCCTGCATTTAAGAATGACAACATTCTCGAATTATCCGTGTTGGTAACCGAATATAATGGAGCAAAAATCCTCTGTTAATTGGAGGATGGAAGCGAGTATGGGGATTCTCCGCTTTTTAGAACTCGGTAATGCGGCATGGATGATATTTATATCCTCGTCCCACTTCTTCGAATATGTATATTATATTTATCTCATTATTGACATTAATTTTATTTTATTCAAGAAAACATATAAAAAATATTATTTCGGCGTGAGACCTCAAAATTGCATGAAGAATTCATTTCGATGAAAAATTTGTTTATGAGAATATTTTATTTTCTCAAAAATTAATGTCCGACGCGTGAACAATACCATTTTAATCGCGAGAAAACATACCAAAAATATTATTTGTGTGGAATTTTGCTTGGACCTCAAAATTGCATGAAAAATTCATTTATGATAAAAAAATTATTTTTGTCTAAAAATTAAACCCAAGAATCTTTACAAATTCTAATGTTCTCATTCTTTATTTTACAAAATATAAATTTATGTTATCTATGTTTTAAAAAAATAGTGATGGCAAAAGGTGTGAAATTTAAAAAAATAAAATATAAAAAAATTATTTTGAATATAAATCATATGATTAAATAATAAAAAAATAATTTATTATAAATTATAAAAAAATGGTTTAAATACGAAATATTTGGTTGTGTGGATATAAATTATATCAGTTTATAGAACATAACTATCTATAAGAAATCAAAAGTTTGGAAAAAAATTAATTACTCAATGTTGATTTTTCTTTTTTACTACTCATGCTAAATATGTAAGTCCAAGCGGCTACAATAATCTAGAGGGGTGAATAGATTATCTCCATCTTTTCGATTAAGCCCTCTTTTTCAAACCGAATGCTCAAAGACAATAATAAAGGTGCGGAATGTAAATAACACACGTCGATTTATAGAGGTTCAACCCACATAGGCCTAATCCTCTACCACCCCAAGATATCCTGGATGGATTTCAAAAAGAAAAGGAATTTTATTAATTACCAAAATTAATACAAACTCAACTTACAACACCTTGAAGAGCACCACACCTTTCTTCAACACTACCTTTGGAGATTACCACAATCTCCCTTTGAAGATTACCACAATCTTCCTTCAACGCACCTTTGAAGATCACCACAATCTTCAATCTTGAAGAATACCAAATTCTTCAACACCTCAAGAGCACCATATAAGTCCAAGCAAAATACGATAATCTGAGGGGGTGAATAGATTATCTCCATCTTTTCGATTTCGCCTCTTTTTAAAACCGAATGCTCAAATACAATAATAAATGTGCGGAATATAAACAACACACGTCGATTTAAAGAGGTTCAACCCACCTAGGGCCTAATCCTCTACCACCCCAAGATATCCGGATGGATTTCGAAAAGAAAAAGAATTTTATTAATTACCAAAATTAATACAAATTCAACTTACAACACCTTGAAAGAGCACACACTCTTCTTCAACACCACCTTTGGAGATTACCACAATCTCCCTTTGAAGATTACCACAATCTTCCTTCAACGGCACCTTGTGAAGAATACCACAATCTTCAACCTTGAAGAATACCAAATTCTTCAACACCTCAATAAGAAGATCACCACAATCTTCTTCACATATCACCTAGATCATCCAAGTGTGTTCTTACCACAAGAACACTCACAAGGATATCTTGTGTTTGAATGATAACCAAAAATCAAGATTACAACTCAATAATGAATAATACAATTTGAGTGCGAAGTGTAATCAAGAATAGCCTAGACCTCAAAGATGTGAAAGTGATAAGCTAGGCAAATTTACAACAAGAATAATAACAATGAAAGACCAAGTATTTGCTTGAAGTGTATCTTGTTGTGTTGTATCACAATTGTTGTATTGGTAGCTCCAAAACTTCCTCTATTTATAGGAGATGATTGATCAAGCATAGTCTCTTCTTGGGGATTGAAAATCTACAGAAAAATACAATTAAAATCAAGAATATAGTCATTAGAAATCAATCCCACAATTTAAGGAAATGTGTCTCATTGTCAAATGGTCATATTTTTGTCAATACACAGGCACCGTCGCATAAATAAGAGAAATAAGAACACTTTGAAAATTTCAACAGGGCGACCGGTCGACATAGGCCGACCGGTCGACCCCGCCTCAACCGGTCTCCCTAATCAAAAACGAAGAGGTTTTGATCTGCTTCAAAATGAAACTTGCAGTGCACTCGGTCGACCGGCGGCCAGGTCGACCGCTTGTTTTTTACTCCCGTCTCATTTTTCTTTTAAAAACATCTTCAGTCACGGGTGCCCTATAGGGCGACCGGTCGACCACGAGACAGAAATGTTGTCCAATTTTAGTCGAAAGTAAAACTCAAGAAATACTCCGAAAATTTAGTAAAAACATTTTAAACCGATCGGGAGTATTTAGACAACATTTAGAAATCTTGTTTAGGAGTAAAAAATCCATTGATGTAAAATCATTTAAAAGTGTTGTCCATTATTATCAAAAAATAAACTAGGGGAAATACTCCGGAAAATATTAAAACCATTTTAAATCATTTAGGAGTATTTGGACAACCTTTAAAAATATTGTTTTGGTGACAAAATAAAATCATCAAAATTAAGATAAAAACATGTATCAAACAATCTCCCCCTTTTTGATGATTACAAACCAAAACAATTTTTACACAAACTAAGAGAGCAATTTTTAGAAATGATTTTCCGGTAAAAACATTTGACCGTTTGGAAGAACCAAAATTTCCAAAAATATTAAAGCAACCAAGTAGGAGTAAATATTTTTCAATAATAAGCACAAGCTCCCCTATCAACAAGCACATCAAGAATAATATAAAAGCAATTATCCATAAGCTAAAAGCTTTAGCTTTTACAATTTGTTCAAGAGCTTATAAGCTCCCCTGTCACAAAACATCATTAAACAATTATAAAAGTCCATCAAGCAACAATTGGACTAAGAACAAATCACAACTTATGGCTTTTATGAGCCATAGCTTATAGCTTTTATGACAAGCTTTTATTAGCTTCTTTGAGCTAATGAGCCAATATCCTGTTTTTCTCCCCTTTGGAATCATCAAAAGAATGTTAGGATGATGAAAACACCATACAATAATATCAAAGCGGCGCGAAAGGGACGGTTTAATAACCGTTGAGCAATTAAAGCATAAAAATCCAAGGAAAATGGGAGAATTGAAACATAAGAGATCCATAAGCTCATTAGTAAGCTAAAAACACGATTTCAAAAATTTTTACGACATTTTGAAGCAAGAGAATCATGTAGAAGTTGAAAGTTTCATTGCGATATTTCAACAAACACCTTGTGTGCGTTAAAAATAGAAGAGGTTGTATATAACCTTTGTAAATGGTTCAAGCCAAAAATATTCATATCATCAATCAACCTCATTCCAAATCTCAAAAAGATCATATGCACCATATGCAACAATTTGTACATCAAATAAGAAGCTCAAAGTAGATTCTCAAGGGTTCAACCCAATTGAGATAAGCTAATAATGATCAAGGCATTACAAATGCCAAAAAATTAGAGCATCCATCAAGTGATAAGTCATGCTTTCAACAATACATGTATCAAATGTCCCAACATATCCAACTAAGCATAATGAACAAAGCAATAAGAGAAGCACTTTTACCATCAAGTACTTCATACCAATTATCAAACAATGCTTTAGAGTATTTTTACCATCAAATACTCCATCAAAGTCATGATCATTCACAAGTCATTATCAACTTGCAATTTTAACCCTTTAAGAAAAACAAGCAAATATCATTAGTACAAATGAGTTTTACAAAAGTTTATCAAAATACAAAGCAACATTAATGAAAATGCTAGAAAGTAAAGGGGGTGGGGACATCATTCTTCATCCGAGGAGAAGCACGTTCCGGAATAAGGTCTTTGATGAATTTCTTCAATTTGCCGATAGACTTTTTCAACCTAGAATTTTCCTTTTTCACAACCCTGAGCTCTTTTCTAAAAGAGGCCACATCTCTAAAAGTTTCTCTTTCCACTTTGGCCATTCTCTCTTTGAGATTTAGATCTTCAACATCCAACTCGTCTTCATCTCCTTCCTCGTTTTCTTCCTCCCTTATTCCTTGTTCATTTTCCATATTTTCTTCTTCATTTTCCTCTTCATCATCTCTTTGTTCGTCAAACTCACCTCTTCCAATATTTTCAACCTCATTGTCATTAAAGAAATCATCCCGAGGTTGTTGTTGATGTCGGGCACGCCCCCAGCGGCTTTGGTAAATGTCGTCGCATTCTTACCATTTGTAGAATGTTGGCATTATCAAAATCATTGTGACGAATTTCGGTATTCATTTCATTTTCCGGTATCCCGATAAGTATAAGAGTCGGCAAATCAAATTTCCCAAGGTATATTTTTCTTGGTAAGCTTTCTAGATTCCAAAGAAGCAATACACAAAGATTGCCCGTAATTTACTCTTTCTCCTCGAACAATCTTATAGGTGAGAAAGAGTTCGAGATTACTTGGAAGTTTTACTTCCTTTCCACAAACACAATAGGAGCAAATGATAGATATAATCCAATAATTTGGCGACATTGCCGAGTATGTCACTGGGATATACTCCTAAAAAGGTTTTCACATCATCTAGTGAAACACCTAAAATGTTATCATCCCAATGAGCGCAATCCATATTGACTACTCCATCATTTGCACGTTAAAGTGATTACAAATATTGGCCAATGTCCATGAAAAATGCCTACCATTAACAAAAGTGTGAAGTTCCAACGTATTATCTACCGTAGCATCAACAATCCACATATTTGCATAAAAAAGTTTTATAAGCTCGTCATCATAATGCAAACACGGATTATCCCAAAGTGAAACCCATCCTTGAATTTCAAAATAAGCTCTAATATCCGGAAATTCATCATGAAAAGCTTGAAAACGAACCATACGAGTGCACGCAATTTTCTTATCATTCAATCCAATATTCTCATAATGTTCCTCCGCTTATTTAAAAATCGAAATCTATTAGCTCTAGAGGGAGGCTCGTAGAGGAGTGATAAGTTACTAGAGTCCCAATGAATGCTCGATTTTGAAACCCCCACTCTTAATTCGACAATCTCATCTTCCATAAGCCGATTTTGATAGTCTCCTTGTAGAATATCATCTTGTTGGGGATTGGAAGAAGATTCTCCCTTTGCCTCATTCTCCTCTCCTTTTGAGGATTTCGTTCTCGTAGAATTTCTTGGAGGTGCCATATATGTAAGATTCTTGTGAAAATAAGAAGATAAGCAACAAGAATCGTGAAAAATGATGAAGAATTGAAGATTTTGAGGAAGGGGATGAATAATAACGCTGTTATAGGGTTTTAGGGATTTTGCTTCGTTTGTTTCAAAAAGAAGAACAAAATGTTTTTAACTAGCAAAAATGGCCTGGCGACCGGTCGAGGTAGGGGCGACCGGTCGAAGTGCGAGCGGACGTCGCCGCCCCTGCTTTGACCGTCCCAGGTAATTTTTTTATTCCCAGAGTTTTCCAAAACTCTATTTTTCACCCCAAAAGTTTTTAAAACTTTGCAAAAGATAATTTTGGACAAAGTCCAACAAATACGGGTTTCGGAAAACATAAATTTAAGAAAATCGAGACTTAGCGAGTAGTGCCCTTTTTTAAGAGAATTTTTGCAAAATCATTTAGGGGCACTTAAGGGGTTAAAGTGAAATGTCTTGAAAGATATGTGCATAAGCATAATATCGAGTTTAAAGAAAAATACGAGTAGACATACCTCGATAGTTTAAGAAACTTGATGACGTAATAGCCAATGAGTATGAAATATGTATCCTACACAATTCTTAGACAACATTTGCATAGAAAATACAAGTGTAGGCAAGTAATAGGAGATATCAAAAAGAGTTTATGCTATAAGATTTCATAAGAGATAATAAGCCACATAAGTCTAATAAAAATGCTCAAGAGTTTTAGAAAATCATGCAAGGTCTCTTTCAAAAATTTTGAAACTCAAAAATATATAAGAGATCTATATTAAAAATAAATACTTGAAGACTCATTTTGCAATTAAGACACAATTAAAAACATTCATAGAATTAAAAATAAAATGCATATATAAATGGGGAGATACGGTTTACCAATTACGCCGTTTCCATGGGTTGTGTCTTTCCCATTGTTGATGATATCTTCCCATTGAGAAGTCACTTTGTTGATGATGACTTCTTTGATTACTCCATTTCCAAGGTTTGTTACCTTCCCGTTGTTGATGATCTCTTCTTCTTTGAAAATCATCTTGATGATGTTTTTGCTGTTTCCAAGGGCTATGTTCTTCCCAATTTTGATTATATCTTTTTCTTGGAAATTGGCTTTGTTGGGAATAGTTTCTCCCTTTTTGATCAAATGACACGGTCATTTGATATCTTTTTGGCGGTATGAATTTTCTTGATCATTATTATGCCGGTACCTAATATGACATTATTTTGTGGTACCCTCATGTGTTTGGGTCCTTTGGGATTAGTCTTGAGACTTTTAGGTCTCCAATGATAATTAGAGCTATTTCTAGCTCGACAAAAATTAGCCGTATGACCCTTTTTACCGCAATAGAAACATGTGATAATTCTAGGAGCATAATGACCAACATGCTTAGAGACTTGATTCTTTTTCAAGTGATTGACATCCTTAGGCTTATGATCAAGTTCTAGTTTCGAATTATTACAACAATCAACAATCTTGGTCATTTTATCGGTACTCAAGTTGGATTTAGATAAATCATTTTTCAAACACTTTATATCCTCAACAAGAGTACTATTTTCTTTTTCAAGGTTTCTAACCTTGTCAAGTGTGGTGGTGTGAGCACATGAAAGTGATTCATATGAAGTAAGTAAACTATCCTTATCATTTTTCAAAATATTGAATTCCTTTTTCAAATTTTTGTATTTAACAAGTAAGCTTTGGAATTCATTTTGAAGTTCATCATAATCATTTTGCAAATCACTATAATCATTTTGAATGACAATATCATAGGAAGTAGAGGGTTTAAGACATACCTCATTTTCTTCATTGATGCCCATAAAACAATATTCAACTTCTTCATAATTGGAAGTTGTAAGAGGCTTTGTTCCTTATATATGAACTTGTATGACCTTGAGAAGTAGATGCTTTTGTTTGACTCATTTCATTTGCAAATACTCCATAGATGGCTTCTAATTTTTGCCATACTTCATGTGCCGATTTTATTCCTACAATATGTTCATATTCTAAATTAGTAAATGAACAATACAAGATATTGAGAGCTTTACCGTTTAAGGAGATGATTTTCTTCTTTTCATCATTGAGCTTTTTGAAGCCTTTTGAGGTGTGTGGTGTATCTATCATTGGAATGGATTCTCCACTAATGACGGTGTTCCAAACGTCGAACCCGCAACCTTGTAGATAGCATTCCATTCTTTCTTTCCAAAAATTAAAATTCTTGGAATCAAATAGTGGTGGCTTGGTGGTGGAGGTGTCTTGGATAGATGAGCTTCGTTCAGTAGCCGACGATCGTTTCTCTTCACTCGCGATGTGAAACGAGCTTGCCAAAGAGTTTGGCTCGATACCACTTGTAAGTCCAGCGCTACGATAATCTAGAGGGGGTGAATAGATTATCTCCATCTTTTCGATTTCGCCCTCTTTTTAAAACCGAATGCTCAAATACAATAATAAATGTGCGGAATATAAACAACACACGTCGATTTAAAGAGGTTCAACCCACCTGGGCCTAATCCTCTACCACCCCAAGATATCCGGGATAGATTTCGAAAAGAAAAAAATTTATTAATTACCAAAATTAATACAAATTCAACTTACAACACCTTGAAGAGCACCATACTCTTCTTCAACACCACATTTGGAGATTACCACAATCTCCCTTTGAAGATTACCACAATCTTCCTTCAACGGCACCTTGTGAAGATTACCACAATCTTCAACCTTGAAGAATACCAAATTCTTCAACACCTCAATAAGAAGATCACCACAATCTTCTTCACCTATCACCTAGATCACCCAAGTGTGTTCTTACCACAAGAACACTCACAAGGATATCTTGTGTTTGAATGATAACCAAAAATCAAGATTACAACTCAATAATGAATAATACAATTTGAGTGCGAAGTGTAATCAAGAATAGCCTAGACCTCAAAGATGTGAAAGTGATAAGCTAGGCAAATTTACAACAAGAATAATAACAATGAAAGACCAAGTATTTGCTTGAAGTGTATCTTGTTGTGTTGTATCACAATTGTTGTATTGGTAGCTCCAAAACTTCCTCTATTTATAGGAGATGATCGATCAAGCATAGGCTCCTCTTGGGGATTGAAAATCTGAGAAAAAATACAATTAAAATCAAGAATATAGTCATTAGAAATCAATCCCACAATTTAAGGAAATGTGTCTCATTGTCAAACGGTCATATTTTTGTTGTCAATACAGAGGACGGCCGCACGCGTAAATAGACGTTTGAAGAATACACAAAGAAAATAACACAGGCGGCCGGTCGACATAGGCCTCGACCGTCGACGTCTACCCCAACCGGTCCCCTTTCCTATTTTATCAAAGAATTTAAGTTCTATTTCAACTTTAACGTTCAGTCACCGGTCGACGAGTGCGATTGGTCGACGTCACCGGCCGACACCCTGGTCGACCGGCCGACCTGGTCTTTTTCCCTTCCATCACATTTTTCGTTCCAAAATTCATCTTGGTGCACGGGTTGCCCTCTTCGGCGATCGGTTGACTTCAAGACACAAATGTTGTCCAATTTTTGTCTAAAATAAAACTCAAGAAATACTCCGAAAATTTAGTAGAAACATTTTAAGCCAATCGGGAGTATTTAGACAACATTTAGGAACCTTGTTTTGAAGTAAAAACTTATAAACATAAAATCATTAAAAGTGTTGTCCAATTTTATCTAAAATAAAACTTGAAGAAATACTCCAAAAATATTAAAACCATTTTAAATCATTTAGGAGTATTTGGACAACAATTAAAAACATTGTTTTTGTGTAAAAATAAAATCATCAAAATTAAGATAAAAACATGTATCAAACAATCTCCCCTTTTTGATGATTACAAACCAAAACAATTTTTAGAAATATTAGAAGGACAATTTAAAAATGATTTTCCGGTAAAAACATCTAACCGTTTAGAAGCAACCAAAATTTCCAAAAATACATAAGCGACCAAGTAAGGGAGTAAATATATTCAATAATAAGCACAAGCTCCCCCCTATCAACAAGACGTCAAGAATAATGTAAAATCAATTAACCATAAGCCAAAAGCTTGGCTTTTACATTTTGTTCAAGAGCTTATAAGCTCCCCTGTCAACAAAATATCATTAGACAAGTATATAAGTCCATCAAGCAACAATTTGACTAAATATAATCCACAACTTATGGCTTTAGGAAGCCATAGCTTATAGCTTTTATTGCGAGCTTTTATTAGCTTTTTTGAGCTAACGAGCCAATATCCTGTTTCTCCCCTTTGGAATCATCAAAAGAATGTTAGGATGATAAAAACATCATACAATTAAATCAAAGTGCGCCAAAAAACGGTTTATCAACCATTGAACAATTTAGGCTTAAAATCCAAAGAAAATGGGAGAAATGTATCATAAAGAGTTCATAAGCTCGTTTTATTTGTCAAGACATGATCTCAATAAGTATTAAAGACTTTTGGAAGCAAGAGAATCATGTAGGAGTAGAAATTTTCAATGTGATTCAATGTGACATTTCATCGAACACTTTGTGGGCGTAAAAATTAAAAGAAGTTGTATAGAGCCCTTGTAAATGAATCAAGCCAAAAATTTTCATCACCAATTCACATCAAACATCATACAATGCAATATAACAACTAAACTCATCATGATCATAAGATAATTTCATCAAGAAATATACAAGAAAGCCACAAGCTCAAGGTTCAACCCATTGAGCAAAGAAAAAAAAATTCTTACCATTCGATCGGTAAAGATGAGTGATGATGATGATAAACATGTTATATAAGGTCCAAGATATGAATTGAATGCATGAAAGCAAATTTTGAGTGAAATTTGTGTGAATTTGGCAAAGGGGACGAAAAATGGCAAAAATGGGTTAAAATGACCAAGGCGTGATACATGCGGTTTTAATCCAAAATTTTACTTAGGGCAACAGTCGTGGTTGAGGGCGACGATCGGCGTTGAGGGCGACGGTTGCCCTCAACCACTTCACCCACCCATTGCTTGCGGTTTTAATAAAATCCGAATTCTCAACCAAAAATCCGATTTTTCGCCCATAAGTTTTAAAAACATGCAAAATGCAAACGTAAACCTCATTCAATATGCATTATGCCTAACCGAGCTCGTATGGACGCAAAAGTCTCGGAAGATAGCGGTTTTGTAAAAATGTCCGCCAATTGATCTTGAGATGGTACAAAAGATATCTCAGTTTTTCGTTTAGAAACACAATCCCTTAGAAAATGACGTCGAATCTCAATATGTTTAGTACGGTTCACGATGAAACGGGTTTTGAGCAATATTTATAGCGGATATATTATCACAAAAGATAGGAACATTTTCAAAAGAACATTTGTAATCCGCTAAGGTTTGTTTCATCCAAAGAAGTTGAGTACAACAAAAAATTGCGGAAATATATTCGGCTTCGGCCGTTGAAAGTGAAACACAATTTTGCTTCTTTGAAAACCAAGAAACTAGGCAATCGCCTAAAAAATGACATGATCCTAAGTACTTTTTCGATCATCAATATTTCCCGCATAATCCGAATCACTATATCCTTAAAGAGAAAAATTTTCATTCTTTGGATAGAATAAACCATATTGAATTGTGCCTTTCAAATATCTAAAAATCCTTTTAACTAAGACTCATATGAGATTCTTTGGGATTGCTTTGAAAACAAGCACATAGGCATACGGCATGAAGAATGTCCGGTCTACTAGCGGTTAAATAAAGTAAACTACCAATCATACCTCGATACTTGGATTCATCCACGAACTTGCCTTTTTCATCTTTGTCAATTTTGACATTTGTTGCCATGGGAGTAGAAATGGTTTTTCCTTCTTCAATGCCGAACTTTTTCAAAAGTTCTTTTGTATATTTTGATTGCGAAATGTATATGCCTTCTTGGCATTGCTTAATTTGGAGTCCAAGAAAGAAGTTGAGTTCCCCATCATACTCATCTCAAATTCACCTTGCATTGACTTGGAAAAATATCTTGCACAAATATTCATTAGTAGCACCAAAAATATTATCAACATAAATTTGCACAAGTAAACAACCTTGCCCTTTTTCAAAACAAGAAGTGTAGTATCAACTTTACCTTTTGTAAAATTATTTTTCAAAAATAGCTAAGTCTATCAAACCATATACAGTACTTGTATCAACCGTACAAGGCCTTTTTATAAAAATCATTTGGCCTAAAAATTTTAGACTCCGATAGACTTCTATTTGAATAAAACCATTTAGAAAATTGGATTTAACATCCATTTGGTAAAGCTTGAAATTTTCTCAAAACAAGAATGGGCAAGTAAAGTGCAAATAACTTCTAAATGTGCTATGAGTGCAAATATTACATCAAAATCATTATCTTCTTCTTGACAATATCATTGAGCTACTAACCTTGTCTTGTTCATCAAATTTGTTGCGAAATATCACAAATTTCTACAAAATCTTAACAAGATATTTTGCACACGAGCATCGTAATATCGAATAATAGATACACTATTTTAAGCACCACATACTATGCATCATCAAGAGTCTAATAAATCATTCAAGTTCAAATAAGCTTAAGAAAGCTACATAAGGTCTCTTTTGAAATTAGACAATAAGAGAGCACATAGTTGAGCCTTCATTTACAAGAATCATATGAACAAGAGGTTTGACATAAGTATCCAAGAATAGTGGCATTTATATGTGCAATAAAATGCATAACTTTGTAGATCAATTGTTTTATCAAAACAAAATATAATCCTTTACAAATCTTGGATAAAACAAGCTATGTCAAATAATGCCTTTTCAAAATTCAAAACATCCTCTTAATGGCACTTGTATAAGCACATAGGCATATGACAAAAATATATCGAGTCTATAAGATAAATACCAATGATGAGCGTATCTCGATAGTTAAAACATCTCTTGAAGAGAATGACGAAATATATATCCTACATATATCTTAAACAACTCTAGTACAAAGCAACATGATACAAGTGTAGGATAAAAACAATGTATGTCATAAGTATGCTTGTGCCAAGAGAATCCATAGGAGATTATAAAACACAATAGATAAAGCAAATGCTCAAGAGTTTTAAAAACATCATGCAAGGTCTTTTTAAAAAAATTTTTGAAACTCACAAATATATTGAAGACCTAAATTTTTAAGAAATATGAAAACCCATTTTGCAATTTAGACACAAATAAAAACATGCACAAAGAAAACAAGATGCATATTTAAATAGGAGATACGGTTTACCAATTTCGCCATTTCCATGGGTTGTGCCGTTCCCATTATTGATGGTATCTTCCCTTTTGAAAGTCATTTTGTTGATGATAACTCTTCCTATTGCTCCATTTCAAAGGATTATGTCCTCCCCATTGTTGATAATGCCTATCTCTTGGAAAATCATCTTGTTGATGATGTCTTTGCCATTTCCAAGGATTGTGTTCTTCCCATTTTTGATTATATCCTCTTCTTGGAAATTTACTTTGTTGAAAATGTTTTCTCCTTCTTTGATCAAATGAGATGTTCATTTGATGTCTCCTCAAGGCATGAATTTTCTTCGATTATTAATCTGTCGGGTACCTAAAATGACATTGTTTTGTGGTACCCTCAAGTGCTTGGGTACTTTGGGATTAGTTTTGAGACTTTTAGGTCTCCAACAATAATTAGAGCTATTTCTAGCCCGACAAGTATTTACCGTATGACCCTTTCTACCGCAATAAAAGCAAGTAACATCACTAATATGTATAGTAACTCGATTGCTTTTCATATGATTTATACCATTAGGCTCATGATCAAGTTTACTCTTCAAATTATCACAATCATAAACATTCACAACATTGGGCAATTTATTGGTACTCAAGTTGGATTTTGATAAATCATTTTTCATGCAATTAATATCCTCAACAAGAGTACTATTTTTTGTTTTTCAAGGTTTCTAACCTTGTCAAGTGTGGTGGTGTGAGCACATGATAGTGATTCATAGGAAGTAAATAAACTATCCTTTTCATTTTTCAAAACATTGAATTCCTTTTTCAAATTTTTGTACTTAACAAGTAAATTTTGGAATTCATTTTGAAGATCATCAAAATCATTTTGCAAATCACTATAATCATTTTGAATAACAATATCATAGGAAGTAGAGGGTTTAAGACATACCTCGTTTTCTTCTTTGATGCCCATAAAACATTGTTCGACTACTTCATAGTCGGAAGTTGTAAAAGGCTTGTTCCTTAGATTTGAACTTATATCCCTTTGAGAAGTAGATGCTTTTGTTTGACTCCTTTCATTTGCATATACTCCATAGATGGCTTCTAATTTTTGCCATACTTCATGTGCCGATCGAATTCCTACAATATGTTCATATTCCAAATTAGTAAGTGAACAATACAAAATATTGAGAGCTTTACCATTTAAGGAGATGATTTTATTTTCTTCATCACTGAGCTCCTTGAGAGCTTTGGAGGTGTACGATGTGTCTTTCATTGGAATGGATTCTCCATTGATGATGATGTTCCAAATATCGAACCCGCAACCTTGTAAACAATGGCGGAGGAGGGGGGCCAACCCGGCCCTGGCCCCCCATTTTTTAAAAAGAATTGTATAAAGTAAATTTTTTTTTAAAAAAAATTTAGTTAAAATTTATATGATTTTTCTATTAATTTTTTATCCGGACTATCCCGATTTTGTGTATCGGCCCACCCCGTAAAATTTCCTGCTACGCCATTGCTTGTAAATAACATTCCATTCTTTCTTTCCAAAATATATAATTTTTGGAGTCAAATAGTGGTGGCTTGGTGGTGGAGGTGCTTTGAATGTTGAGCTTCGTTAAGTAGCCGACGATCGTTCCTCTTCACTCGCAATGTGAAACGAGTTTGCCAAAGAGTTTGGCTTTGATACCACTTGTAAGTCCAAGCGGCTACGATAATCTAGAGGAGGGTGAATAGATTATCTCCATCTTTTTCGATTTTACCCTCTTTTTCAAACCGAATGCTCAAAGACAATAATAAAGGTGTGGAATGTAAACAACACACGTCGATTTATAGAGGTTCAACCCACCTAAGGCCTAATCCTCTACCACCCCGATATCCAGGATGGATTTCAAAAAGAAAAAGAATTTTATTAATTACCAAAATTAATACAAACTCAACTTACAACACCTTGAAGAGCACCACACTTTTCTTCAACACCACATTTGGAGATTACCACAATCTCCCTTTGAAGATTACCACAATCTTCCTTCAACGGCACCTTTGAAGATCACCACAATCTTCAATCTTGAAGAATATCAAATTCTTCAACACCTCAAGAGCACCACACTCTTGAAACGCCTATCACCTCGATCACCCAAGTGTATTCTTACCACAAGAATACTCACAAGGATGTCTTGTGTTGAATGATGACCAAAAATCAAGATTACAACTCAATAATGAATATTACAATATGAGTGCAAAGTGTAATCAAGAATAACCTAGACCTCAATGATGTGAAAGTGATAAGCTAGGCAAAATTACAACAAGAATAATAACTATGAAGAACAAATATTTGCTTGAAGTGTATCTTGTTGTGTTGTATCTCAATTGTTGTATTGGTTGCTCCAAAACTTCCTCTATTTATAGGAGATGATTGATCAAGCATAGACTCTCTTGGGGATTGAAAATCTACAGAAAAATACAATTAAAATCAAGAATATAGCTGTTAGAAATCAATCCCACATTTTAAGGAAAGTTTGTCATTGTCAAATGGTCGAATTTTCTCATTGTCAAAAAAAATAGAGGCGGCGTCCGTCACATAAATAGACGTTTGAAGAATACACAAGAAAATAACACAGGCGGCCGTCGACATAGGCCTCGACCGATCGACGTCCACCCCAACCAGTCCCCTTCCTATTTTATCAAAGAATTTAAGTTATGTTTCAACTTTAACGTTCGTGCACGGCGATAGGGTGCGGCCAGTCGACATCATCACCGGCGACACCCTTAGTCGACCGTCGACCTGGTCTTTTTCCCTTCCGTCTCATTTTTCGTTCCAAAATTCATCTTCGGTACGAGTTGCCCTCTCTGGCGACGGTTGACCTCGAGATAGAAATGTTGTCCAATGTTTGTCGAAAATAAAACTAAAGAATACTCCGAAAATTTAGTAGAAACATTTTAAGCCAATCGGGAGTATTTAGACAACATTTAGGAACATTGTTTTGAAGTAAAAACTTATAAACATAAAATCATTAAAAGTGTTGTCCAATTTTATCTAAAATAAAACTTGAAGAAACACTCCTAAAATATTAAAACCATTTTAAATCATTTAGGAGTATTTGGACAACAATTAAAAACATTGTTTTGGTGTAAAAATAAAATCATCAAAATTAAGATAAAAACATGTATCAAACAAAATATTTAATAAATTGTATTTTCAATAGAATCAATAATAAAATCATTTCAAATTCTAATATTTTTTGGGGTTTAGAAAGCTAAACAATTGTCAAAATTATAAAAGTAATTAAACAAAAATCATGCTTTATATTTAGCAACACAATTTTAAGGGATTAATTATTTAAAAAAGAAACTATTTTATTTTTATATATACACACATATAAAAAAAATTATCAAATAGACAAATACATATCTAATTTCAAATGAACAAATTTCAAACTTGAACACCAAAATTTGGTGATGAATAGAAAATATAATTTCTATTAAAATGAAAAGTACATTATTATATAAGAAAATAGTTTTCTATATTTAATATAAAATACTATTATCGATATAATTTCATATTAAATAAATCTTAATTTTATTCTTACATAAATGTATATAATATTGTGTTTGAATATGTGATATATAAAATTTGGATACATATTTTGAGATATTTTCTCAATCAAAATAAGTATTTTTAATTGAACTTAATCAATTTAAATATAAATATAATTATTAAAAAATATGCCAAGCCAAAATGGTAACTATATAAATATCATAAATAACCAAATATATGAATATACAAATTGATGTATAATAGCCGAATGCATTATTTTTTAAAGCTCATTATTATTTATAAAATAATGAGTAAATATTTCTTATATTTTTATTTAATATATTTTTAATTTATATATTCAATGTGTGTGTCAAATTGCAGATCGTAAGTAAAAATTATTAATTTGATATATTATTCATCAAAAAATAGATCAAAAATAAAAAAATTGTTAATTTTTTGTTAAAAAAAAAGATAAATACAATAATTAATGAAGTACACACATATTTGGAAAATTAATTTTACATAATTTTATTTTTTATATCATTTTAAAAAGTAATTAATTAAAAAAATAATACTACCAAAAATAATGGAACACCAAATATTTTACACGAACTACTATTTACAACACGTAAAAAATGGGCGGAAAAATATTCTCATACTATTTCCTAAGTGCCTCTTAATATATATATATATATATATATATATATGGATTGAATCAAATGAGACCACATAATTAGAGTGAGACAAAGTGTGGACTAATCATGTCCACATATTTTAAATTTTAGATGGTTGAGATTTGGGTGATTTAGTGGCCTTTTTTATTTAATTTAAATCAAATAAGGGTATGTTGGTTTTCACCCCAAATGGTAACTCCCCGAAATCCGTTCATCTCTCTCACACAAATCCATCCGTGCGCTAGTGGTGGAGGTTCGGACAGTGGCTCTCTAAGATTCTCGCCGCAACCCTTTTGTCAGGCTCTCTAAGATCTCCCGGATGCGTGTGAGAGCTTCCCATCACCTTCAATGGTGGTTCTCGAAAATTGCTAATGAGCCCTCGATTTCGGAGCGGATATAATTGAGTCCTCATGGTTTAATTGCGGATAAAAACTTCCGGTTTAAATCTTCCGGTCTTCATAAATAAATTACACAAAAAAATTTGTTTCTATGTGCAAAAATTAACAATAATGGATTGGTGAAGAAGACGATGTTGACGTGGAGAAAACGAGGCCTACGAAGAGGCGGTGAGGATTCTTTGTATACTTAGATATTTTTCGATGTATACTTATGTTTTTTGTTGTATACTTATATGTGTTTTGTTGTATACTAATTTTTTTGTGTTGACAATTGTAATATGCGGACAAATATGTTAAATATATAAAGCATAATAGTGTTAAATATACAAGAAATATATGTTAAATATACAAAGACATTAATGAGCGTGATTTTCTCTCTCTTTATAACTGATTTACTTAATTCACGATCCCCACATATTAATGAGCGTGATACTCTCTTTCTCTCTCTCTCTCTCTCTCTCTCTCTCCCCCTCTCTCTCTCTATAACCGATTCATTAATTCACGGTCCCCACATGTTTTTGTTTGACCATTTTAATATGCAAGAAAATAATATTAAACATACATTAAAATAGTGTTAAGTATACATCAAATATATGATAAATGTACAACATACATTGCGGAAAGCACATGCGTGATTTTCTCTCTCAAACGCGATTTTCTTTGCGATTTTCTCTTTCCCCACGTGATTCTCTCTATCCCAATAATTGATTCCATATATTTGAACGGTCCCCACATATTTGTTTTGACAATTATACCCTTATTTTGCCTTAATTAAATGTTTAATGTAATTTTAACCTCTATTTATCTTAACCATTGATATGACAAAGGAGAGTTGAGATGAGTCCACATTATCTCACTGATATGTGGTCTCATTGGATCCTCCCATATATATATATATATATATGGGGATTGGGTCAAATGAGACCAGATAATTAGAGTGAGACAGTGTGGACTAATCCTAGCCACAAATCTCAAATTTTAGATGGTTGAGATTTACCCAATTTAATAGCTTTTTTTATTTATTTTTAAATCAATAAAGGGTAAGATAGTAATTTTGTTATTAGCATTTTCATTCCTGGTAATCACATT
Source organism: Rehmannia glutinosa (assembly GCA_016081115.2). NCBI lineage: Eukaryota > Viridiplantae > Streptophyta > Magnoliopsida > Lamiales > Orobanchaceae > Rehmannia > Rehmannia glutinosa. Next base: position 7,037,179 of record CM071936.1, read on the forward strand.
CTACGTTGTTCAGTGGGTCCCCATCATTTCCCCCAATTCTTCGCCAAATTAAAACTCTATCCCCGCAAATGAAGAATGAAAATGGCGAAAACGAAAAACCATCTTATTGCCACAATGAGTCAATAATCTTGCTAATTTCAACAAAAAATGGCGTAAAAAGAAAAACCCCTCAATCGAAACCCATTTGCTAACTATTCCAAAATTCACTCTCCATAGCCTTCGACGCCATGTACGAACAAGTCGAAATCCTATTATACGATCTTAAACCTAAAATCGTTTTCTACGATTTTGCCGATTGATCTCCAAGCTTGCTCCTCGCTATCTCCCTGCACTCGTCGTGGTGGTGAAAATTAGCGTCGGCATATGTAGATGAAATTAATCGGAGACCGCTTTTATCTCGCTTTTGATCTTACTAATCCTCCGGAATGAAAAGGATTGGAGGATTGGTGAAGAAGACCATCTTGACGTGGAGAAAAGGAGGGCCTACTACGAGATGTGAAGATTATTATGTACACTTAGATATTTTTCGATGTATACTTAGATGTGTTTTGATGTATAAGTAGTTAGTTTTTGATGTATGTATTTATGTTCTTTGTATACTTATTTTATTTGTTGTATACTTATATATGTTTTCTTTGTACACTTATATGTGTTTTGTTGTATACTTATTTTTTGGTTTGACAATTGTAATATGCAATACAAATATGTTAAATATACATCATAATAGTGTTAATATACATTAAATATATGTTAAATATACAAAGACAATAATGTGCGCAATTTTCTCTCTCTCTACAATTGATTGACTTAATCCACGGTCCCCATATGTTAATGAACGTGATTCTCTCTCTATATATAATCGATTCCTCGATTCACTGGTCCCATGTTTTTGTTTGGCCATTTTAATATGCAGTAAAATTATGTTAAACATACAAGAAAATAGTGTTAAGTATACATCAAATATATGATACCTGACAAAGATAACGCATGGCGAGAGCTAGAGTCCGTCAAACGGGCCAGTCCCGCTCGTCGGCCCGCCCCGCCCGCCCTTTAGGTAGGGTGGGTTAAGTATTTAGTAGCCCGCCAAAGGGCGGGCCTAAACGGGCTAGCCCGGGTCAAGGGCGCGGCTTGGCGGGTTGGGTCGGCGGCTAGCCCGCCGTAAAAAAAAAAAAAAAAAAAAAAAAAATGAAGAATTAGATAAAATAGACAAAAAAAAAATAGGATAATTGATTTTTTATATTTTTATCTCTTATAAAAGTATATATAATATTTTTATAAAATATGTACTTGTTATCCATTAGTATATTTAATTCATTAAAATTAATAATATGAATAAATTTTTTTTTTTTTTTTTTTTTTTTTAATTTTTGGCGGGCCCCCCAACCCGCACCCAAGGCGGGTTGGGTTGGAGTTGAGGTTTTCTCGGCCCGCCACCTTGGCGGGCCGGCCCGCCCGCCCCCCAAGTGGCGGGTTTTGGCGGGCCACGGGCGGCCCGCCCCGCCGCCTTTTGACACCTCTAGCGAGCACATGCGTGATTTTCTCTCTCCAAATAAGTGATTTTCTCTCCCCCACGTGATTTTCTCTCTCCTAAGAATCGATTCCATATTTGAATGGTCCCCACATGTTTGTTATGACAATAATACCCTTATTTTGCATTAATTAAATGTTTAATGTAATTTTAACCCCTATTTATCTTAGCCATTGATATAGATAAGGAGCGTTGAGATATGTGTGGTCTCATTTTAACCTCCCCTATATACAATAAGGGACCCAAGGGGGGCCATCGCCCCAAAATTTTCAAAAAATGTTTTCCCCCAAAAGTTTTTGAAATTATATTTTAAAGGGTAAAATAAATAAATTAATTTACAATTGCCCCCTTCCCCAAAAAAAAAAAAAAAAAAAAAAAGAATTCCCCAAAAATTTTCCAAAAATTTCTTTTCCCCCAAAAATTTTCCAAATTATTTTTTAAAGGTAAAATAAATGAATTAATTTACAATTTTCCCCCAAAATTGATAAAATTTTAAATAGTTGTCTTTTACAATATAAAAAACCATTAATTATGGTTAGTATATGGAAAAAAATTCACATAGTATAAATTTATAAACTCGGTCCGTTTTCCGCCCCCAAAGTCGAAATCACTGTGTCCACATCGCTTATATATATATATATATATATATATATATATAGAGAGAGAGAGAGAGAGAGAGAGAGAGAGAGAGAGAGAGAGAGAGAGAGAGAGAGAGAGAGAGAGAGAGATTAATGCCATTTTCACTCTGTTTTAAAATGAAAGATGCAAGAAAATGATCTTGCACCATTAGTCCATTATGGCAAATTTATCTATTAGGTTTGTCTAATTCAATAATTGTAAGGCAAATCTATCAATTAGGTTTATCTTATTCAAAAAAAATAATTAATTAACTTTTCAAGTTACAAAATTATCATTGAAATTTGCCTTTATCTTATATTTTGCACCTTCCGTCGATATTTTAAAAATCAGTCGTATGAGTAAATAGGTCTTGATAGCAGTTTGCAGTTCGACCAACTGGACCAGTTCAACTGGTTGTCTAACTGGTTTAACTAAAATTAACTATTTTCTATCATACTGTATAAATAATAATATAATTTATTATATGATATATTTTATGATGGAAAATATAAATAAACAACTTAATGAAAAATATCTAACATAACTCTAAATTCAAATAATCAAATAAATGTAACAAAATATCAAGTTTAAAACTTTAATTTTCTAAAAAGATTAAATAAAATATTTTTTAAGAAAGTCCAATTTATTTTGGGCCGATTATGACAGCTTCTGTCATTAGAAAAGGTTTTTTGAGACCAATCGAATCGGGTCTATCATGGCCCATGGGTTGGCGGTCGAATTGCCCTACTCTAGTTGATCTAAGACGGAAACGGCTGACATCATAATAATTTAGTTTTTTTTGTCTATTAATAAAACAAAATTAGATGGAAAACACCATTAAGGCTATTTGTAACATTTCATAATACTCAAGGACGAAATATGACATACTTTACATGTTCATAAAGGGTAAAATATCTCTTAATACAAAGTTAATATTATTACAAATATGTTTGTACTTTGCTTATTGATCAATATCAGTTGAAATGGGTTTCAAATAAGATTTTCTTTTCTTTGTAGTTTTAAAAAACTTAGAAATTTATTGCACAAGAAATACAAGATAATTGTCAGCATAAAGCCAATAAATATTTGTTCACAATTTAAAAAAGTCAAATACTTGTATGAAACGATCTCATGGGTATTGTCCATGAGACGGATCCTATATATAAATAAAATTTGAACTCAAACCCAAACCCATGAAAAAGACCAATGTTTTTTGTGTATTGTAGGATCCGTCTTACGAACTTAAGTCCATGATGCGGTCTCACGTAAGACCTTCTTTTAAAAAAAAAAAAAAAAATATTTAAAATCCTAAACAATAAAAATGTTTTAAATAGTAAAACTGGTAACATAATATATATAATGATAATGAAACGAAAAATAATTTTGGAGTTGCAGTTTGCTTCTACTACTAATCTTGGATATCATATTTTTCATTTTTGTTTCGCAATAATTTTTTTATCCCTACATGCAATGACGTAACCAGGAATTATTTTGGGGTGAATCAATACACGAAATTGGGGGATGGAAAAAACTGACAAAAATCATATAAATTTTAACTAAAAACTTTTTTCTAAAACAACTCATAGTAAACATTTTCTTTTAAGAAATGGGGGGATGGGCCAGGCCAAGTTGGCTCCCCCTTGTATCGCCGCCAACAGCTCACTTTTCAACAAAAACTTTCTTAAAAATACACTATTCATTTACTCACAAATTTTGTTTGACTGCGCACATCTACTCAATTCTTTTTTTTTTTAAAAAAAAACATCAAATCACTAATCATTTTACACATTTTTTCCACCAATTCCAATATTCACTTATGTATTTTCAATCACCAATCATTATTCAAGATCGATGACTTTCATCTCTGTAATCTACCACTTGGAACAGATCGAAGCTACAGTATTCCCTCTATTTGATATCTTACAAGTGGATGGCAATGCTGCTCATTTAGCTCAGCTCATTGTGATGACCAAAGGGAAGCCAGAAGGTAAAAGTCACAATATATTTTTAACATATACCTTGATATTATCGACCATTCTTTGATTTAAAGTATCGTCCCATCTCAATTGAAAAAAGCAAATAACGTTTCAGGAAGAAATCTAGTTATGCTTCACTAATATAATTCAATAAATTAACTTTCATCATTACATTTTCATCTCATATTAATCCAATCTCACCCTTAAAATTTATTTTTTTCTTTCAAAAAATTCCTATCATTATTTTTTAGCAGGAAAAAATTCAAAATGAAAGGATATTCAATCTCACTCTAAGCATTTCAACATTTCTTATTTTGCATATATACCGTACTTCTCATACAAACATCACGTTCTTATTAAGACATTAATGATATGTCTGAATCTATGATCTTAGCCAAAAAAAAAGATGTAAAAAAATAAAACACAAAATTCTTAAAATAAGATGTTGGAAAACATGTTTCCTATATAAAGAAATGTACTATATTCCTGTATGAATTTTTTGTACAACACTAATAAGAGTGTAATTCTATCCAAACAACAAAATAGTCTTTCCTAAGACTACAAAAATAAATGCAACCACTAAAAGAAGCAGATGAAAAAGCTGTAACTACTATAACCTACCGACGGCAATAATAATATCGGACACGGACAATAAAAGAACAAATTATTAGAATTCCTGAAGGTCCATCAATACGTATCATAAAAATGGTAAAACACCGAAGAATGCTATATGCAATATGAAAGCTATAACGGTACTTGGTATTAGCTTGTATGGCTCGTAACGCACTGAACTGTTCTCAAGTTGTCCCGTGTTGACAAATTCGGTTTTACCAGTATTACTTGTAGAGACATTCACAGACAATGAACCTATAAGACATGAATTTGTATGGATCAGTATCCAGAGCATGTGTTCTAGTACTAGGACAAACTATTCCGTTTTCGAAACTCCAAAAAGATTTTTCAATAGTGATACTTTTTACTTGTAAAGTTAATACAAGAATCACACTAGTTTAATACAGGTGAAAAGGTTTAAGCAGACCAGCATGTCGCATATAATACATTGGTATAATTACAATAAAGCCCCGAGGTTTGGGCTAGTTACAAAAAACACAGAAATTTTTAAAATTACAAAAAGACCTTTAGATTTGATCTCGCTTACATTCTCCTCCTTCATGTGCAAAAAATATTTCAAAAATACTCCTGATATTTCAAAAATATCGAGTAATGCCTCTAAATTTAAGACATAATCAAACATTAGGGGCTTTTTGTAATTTTGAAATATCTATGGGTTTTTTTGTAATTAGGCCAAACCTCAGGGGTCTTTTGTAATTCTCCTAATATATTTTTTAAAAGATTAATTACAAAGCTACCCCTAAAGTTTAGTCTAACTACAAAAAAACCCAGCTACCTTTCAAAATTACAAATTACCCCTTAACATTTGTTTCTATTTTACAAATTGCGCTCGAGAGGGGGCATTTGTTAGACAAATACAAACCTCAAGGGGGTGTTTGCAGCACTATTAAATATCAGTGGTAGTTTTTGTAATTATCCCTTTTCTAAAACCACAACAACCAAAATGAAGAAATGTAATTTCCAGGAGGCATATAGCACAGAGACAGATTATGTATATTTGTGTGTAGTAATAGTTGTATTAGGCCCCTCAAAGAAAAAAAGTTTTATTAGGAGCTGGTAATGAAACTTACAGTCATAGTTGGCCCACCCAATCCTCTGACCAGCCAAATCATATACAACAACTTTATCTTTCAAAACAAGGTCTGCATCAACAATCGAAAAAGAATTATGTAAGATGATATACTGTAAAAACTAATACTTTTAGGGTAAAAACTAATACATTGTTTGAACAACTAAAAAAGTATGTTCACACAAAGTATTACTTTTCACAAATAAAAGTAGGGTACTACCCTTGAGGTTTGACCTAATTACAAAAAAACCCAGCTAGCTTTCAAAATTACAAAAAGTACATCTGAGGGTTCATTGTTAAAATTAAGGGGTAAACTGTAATTTTTTTGTAAATATGATGGGGTGGTTTTCAAAAGTTTTTTTCTTATGAAAGGGTAAATGTTAGGCAAAATAAAACTTCAGGGTATATTTTGTAATTCTTAAAGTTAGATGATTTTTTTGTAATTAGATCAAACCTCAAGGGGTACATTTTGTAATTAACCCATAAAAGTATTACTTTTTTGTCCGTACCGTCTCAAACAAGTTTTTGGCATAAGGGTGATATAATTTTGCATATAAAATTATGATCCATATGTTTATACCTCCTAAAATTGTAATTCCTTGACCCTGAAGTTTTTGAATGCCAATGCACCACACTGCAGCACCACCCTACACAAGAAATACATCTCACATTACTTTTAATACACTATCTATCTATCGAGAAACTCACGTGCTTGTTTGAAAGCTTACAAACACATAATGAATATCTTACAGCTAAAAATTGCACCAAGCAGATATGTATTGCAGTTCAAAAGACAGCAAATAAACTATACTTATAACACTAAAAATACCTGAGACTATGGGATTGTTTGCAAACTCTAAAAAAGTGATTCTCAGCTTTTAAATGCAAAAGGTAACTATTTATTCCATCTAGTAGATGAAAATCACTTTTTTAGAGTTTGCATACACTCCCTATATTGGTCCTTCGATGCTAGTGAGGAAAATGTTTTCGTCAGTGCAAATGATCATATTACAGTTTCACTGTTGAGGAGGTCTTACATGAGACTGTCTCATAGACTTAAGCTCATGAGACGGATCCTACAAAACACAAAAATATGGTTTTTTTTAATGGGTTTGGGTTTGGATTCTAATTACAGATAGGATCCGTCTCATCAATGGATTCTCATACAAGTTTTTGCCTTCACTGTTTGATACTTTCTCACCAAAATTCTATCTCCAAAAGGAGCATAAAGGAATTATTACAAACAAGAGACAATCACAATTCACAAGTTCTATCTGATCAAATTTTCTCTCAAGCCCAAAGTTTTCTTTTTTTTTATCAAAACGATCGCACAATCCTTTGCGGTAGCTGTACTGCAGTGCTTAAAAAGGGTCGCATATATCTTGTTCATAAAATCATTTTTCCTAAACTGTGACAATCAGTTTTTGACAAAGAGATACTGTAAACCTGGATGACATGTTCTATTGTTTCCACATTTTCAATTAAGGCACCCCCAAAAGAGTTAAATTCAAGAAGACGAAAAATGTTGGCTTACAATAGAATTCTGCTGCAAAAGGTAATCCTCGGGCCTCAGTACCATTGATGCTCCACCAGCAAAATTTAAACTAACTGGAGGGAAAATCTCAGAGACACTGTGACACAAAATCGAGCAAACGTAAATGATGAGAAAAACTAATTGAATAAAAAGAAAAATATATAAACAAGATGCGTGCATCTCGAATAACAACCTGGAGGTAGTCAGATAGCACTGGTTCCCCTTGGTAAAAATCGGGCGTACAGATTGTGAAACACTTTGCAGAATCTGCAGACAAGAAAGGATGCCATATTTTCGTTTCTAAGTAACACGTAAATTTCACACAAAACAACAGAAAAATCGAAAAATTAAATTGCATTTTCCTGAAACTTACTGCATTAATGAAAGGATCGTAAGCCTCTTCTGCAAGGTATGCCAGCGTTGTCCCTGAATCGATTATTGTTCCTCTGTTGTCTGATGTTGTGAATACAGATGATTCAATGGGTAATGTTTGTCCATTAACAGCAATGCTTTGTAGATTTACGTTGTAATGCGGCCTGTGGAAGCAGAAAGAAGAATCAGACCACGGTTGTCTATGGTTCACCGAGATAATGACATTTGGCAGTTCTTTTGAGTTACCACAAACAAAGTACATAACACAAGCACACTAAAAAGTCCTCCAAGATGGCATTATGAATTAAATCGAAAGCTCATTGTTCAACAGTCAAAAAAATCAATATTCTAAAACATCGAGTTCAAAATCGACTAAAATGAATCAACTCAGATGCATGTAACGTAGAAGTTCACCAAATCTTACGATCTTCGTGAAATTAAATAAGATTCCCATAGTTCATAAATGAAAATTTGAACTTTTTACAATCCCCTTGTCCCAGAAAAAAAGTGAAAGGAAAGAAAAACACGAATATTCTTGAAAGTGACGAGCAAGAAATATACGTACTGTGATGGAACGAGCGGAGTGTAGACTATATTTGGCTCCACAATCTGGCCTAGCACCAATATACCACCACCACCATTTCCTCCTCTCAGACAGTGAGAAAACGAATTCGGGACAATTCCCTGCGAAGAAAGTTGTGAAATTACAGACATGCCCTGCTGTCCAAAACCAAATATACCATCAACTGCTCTATCTGGCTTGGTTAGATCACCAGTCTGTGATGTGTTATAGTTGTGTCAAAAACAACACAGGCCATGCAACTAGGTCAAATCGAAAGATAAAATATACATTAACCATAATTGGCTAAATTGCAATTTTAGTCCTATAATTATAGGGGATTGACAATAATAGTCCAGCAGAAATCACGACTTGCAAAAAAGTCCTGTAATTTTAAACTTGTTTTTCTCCGATTTTTTTTTAATTTCCGGCGAAAAAATCGAGTTTTTTTTTAAAAAAAATTACCATAGCGAACCCTTATACATACTAGACTAAAATGGCAATTTATCTGATCATAATTTAACGAAGATTAATTAGAACTCACCCAAAAACAAGGGGTGCTGAAGAATTTGAAGTCAACGAATTTCCGACTACAGAGTCCAAATAAATCGAGTCTGATAAATAAATTCCCGATGTTCCACTGCCATCACCATATTGGAATGTATATCCACACTGATTCTGACTTGAACAAAGAGAATCAGAACATTGTTCTCCCAAAGCACAACTTTGGTCTGAACATAATATCAGGGATGTAGTTGATGAGCTGGAAGGATCGAAAAACTTGACCTGAATCTGTTAAAATGCAAGAAAGTTTAATAAAATCACATCTTCTAAATCTATTCCCCCAAAACCAGATTCAAAGAAAAAAATGAAACCAAAAAAAAAAAAAATAAATTTTTTTGATAACCAAATTTACCTGGAGGCCACTGGATGTTGGGCAACCAGAACATGGATTGCAACTGACCCAGAGAACATCACTTCCAGTATCTATCTGTACATAAAATTCTTTTGGAGGATTGCCCAATTTAACTCTTGTAAAGTATAGCCTATCAAAAAAAGATTCATCAGCTCAATAAATAATTGTTGAATTGTGTTACCAGAAAATCATCAAGAATTTGATATAAAAACTGAAATTCAAGAAACCAGTAGCTCAAGTGGTATCACGCACCCTTTGTAAGGGTGTTGACCGAGGTTCGAGTTCGGTATCTTTCAGTTTCTTTGAAATTTATTCCCTCCTCTCCTCTCCACCCAGTACTTCCAATTTATTAAGAAAAGGATTGAAATTCAAGAAATTTTCTATTTGAACACAGAATTATTTTTTGGGGGATTAATTACATAACCATCAAATACAAGAAACTGAAAAATAAAAGCTTCTAATCAAATATCAGACAACTCGGTAATCCAGCAAGCCAATAAATGATCAAAACATTAAACCAAAAAAAAAATTAATCAAAGATTGCTATGAAAAGAACAGTTTTTAATCCAGCCCACCTTTATTTATGAATTTTGTTTTTACAAATGAAAGAAATAAAGAGAATTGAGACATATACCCGACAAGATAAGGATCATAGGTGCCTTCGAGAGGGAAATCAACGACTCCGGGAGGCTGTTGCTGCAAGAATCGACCATGTCTAACCCGGTCAAGGTCTCTCAGTCGACTCAGCTCAAATCCTTCGTGACTCGCCCTCTCCAGAGTCAACGTTATGCTCTCCCCTTCCCCACCGAACACCACCGCCGCCGCCGCCGCCAGAAACACCGCCACCACCGCCGGAATATTCACAGGCGGCATTTCATATAAACAAGCACCTCTCTCTTTCTCCTCTTTTCTGTTTTTTTTTCTTGACTTCCTTTTACTCTAAGAAACAATTCAACAAACACTTTGTCTGCATAATTTACAGGAATATCTTGTACAAATATCCGTGTCCATATATCATTTTTTTTTCTGTGTGTATTTCCGAGAGAGAGAGATTGCGGGAGAGAACCGACAACTGAAGTTTGATTTGAATAAAGTTAGGTAACTAACGTTGTATTTATATGTAAAAACTGAAAATTAAATAAAGTGCTTTAAATGCTTGTACGTTAAACATAACGAGTTGTACTTTTTGTTTATTGGTCACATTTGGATTTTTATTATTAAAGTTTTAGTTAAGCTGTACTTGTTTCAAAATCTATAATTGCAAAGTTGTCGACCTTTTTCTTCCAATTCTTTTTTAGTTCTTTTCATTTTCCTTTTTTGCTAGTTATTTTGATGTTATGTTGTAAAAATTCCCGTCTAACCCTGATTAATCCCCACCTAGGCGTTAGATTTTTTAATTTGTCTGTCTACAATTTTTTCCTCATTAGGCCCGCCTAATCGCGCTTAGGTCCCGTCTCACGCGCTTGTCGAAATGTAACGCTTTTTACAACATTTCTTTGATGATATTTTGGGTTATTACTTGCAAATTATTAATCCGGCATAATTTGAAGAATTATTAACTTAATGTTTCGGGTGTTGAATTAATCAAAAAGATTAAGTTCTTTTCCGGTCATAGACAAATTTCAAAACAAAAACATCAAACCTATCACCGATCCAACAATGTTAAGAAATTGAAAAAAAAATAAATAGTTATAACTTATATGATTTTTCTTGAGTTTTTTTTTCCAACTTTTATGTGCTGACTCCGTCATTGTTCATAATAGTTTGTCAAATTAAATATAATGAAGTGTTAAGATTATTTCAGAATTAATGTCTGTAAAAATACACAACCTTCAATTATTTACACTTAGAAATAAAAACTATCAGATTGAGATTAAGAGAGCACTAAGTATACAGTAAATGCATCAAGGAATTAAACTGTCATCATTTGAATTTGCCATAGTGTAGCAATCTTTATTCTAAAGCTACCAATAAATTAAAGAGCAAGAAATTGAGCTTTTATTGAATAAAAAATAATGATCTTAATAACTTTTTCTTAATCTTGGTGGCTGTCCCAAAAACAAAAGCATTCAAATAATTTGTGTTGTCTGATTCCCACCTTTTTTTTGTGCATCCCCTTTTGAGATACTAAAGCAAACCATGGAACCTTGTTGATACCATTTCTTTATAGCTTGAATCCCCACGTTACCAAGTCCAACTTTTATTCTTGCATTCTGACTCATAACTTTTTTTTTAAATCATATTTGGTGCTTCAATTATTTCAAGCGTTTCCACCTTGCTCCCTTCTTTTTAAGCAGAATGGAAATTCTATTTTTACTGTGTTTCATTTGGTATTTTCATACATCACAATAATTAACAGCAGGTCTCTTGTGAGACAGTGTGAGACCGCGAGACCATGAGACGGTGATCTTTTTAGTGTAAAAAGTGATACTTTTAGAGTAAAAAGTGATACTTGTCTACATCAAGATAATACTTTAAGTATATTTAAACATGTATCACTTTTTACACTAAAAATACCATTTTTTACAATAAAATATCACCGTCTGTCTCACACATTTTCCCAAGAGACCTGCTAATAATTAATCACATAATTTTAAGCATATAGCAGTCGCTGGATGAATTAAAAAGTTCATCAGATAAATTGAATCAAATAGATTGGGCAAGACACAAGGTCGGTCGGTCCTGACATTTTAGGGACTCATGGCAACAGAAAATAAAGGCGTCCTTATAAAATTAAAAAATACAAGTATTTTATATACATTCACTTTAGATATAATTCAATAAAAACTTGAATAAATATATTTTATTTAAACAGTATAATAAACAAACATATAAATTTGTTCAATCCAATTACGAAATAAGAGTAAACCTAAATTTCCCCAAGCTCAAGGAAAAAAACAATGTTTCTTTAATTTATTTGATATAGAAGTTAGATTAAGTTTTTGGTACAATTTTGAAAGCAAAATGCCATTTCATATTTTTTTTAATTTTTCGAGGGCCCTATAAAAATAATTTAATAATTAAAATATATGTATGATGTATATATATATAAAGACTTATGTAAAATTGGAGTCGTAGGCCGTCGTCTTGACTACCCTCAAGACAGGACCGATATTTAGGTTGGTATTAATGCTCGTCAGGCCAAAGAGAAATACCGGGACTGTCGTGTGACTGAAGTAGCTTCTAAAGTAGTGGGCTTGCATTTGTCCAATCACCAAGCTACCCGCAAATCATATTTTGCTATTTTCTTCTATCTGTTGTGTTATGGGTGTCAAATCGTGTTTTATGTCGACACGATAACGGCATACACGAACACGATACGATAAAGATTTGTTCTGACATGGACACGAACACGAAAATTTTCATGTTGACACGACACGGCACGATAGTGACACGATAAGTCAAAAACAAAAAAAAATATTTTATATGTACTAATACACGATAACAAATTACATGATATTACACGGTATTACACGATAATACACTATAAAAACATACAAAATATAAGGTTATCGTGTCACTAACAGGTAAACATGTCATTATCGTGTGTTCGTGGCCGTACGATCGATCGTGTTACTAACAAGTAAACGTGTCATTATCGTAATAATCAGATCGTGATCGTTCATTATCGTGTCACTATCGTGTTCATGTCCTTATCGTGTAAACACGTAAAAACACGAACATGACACAAAATTTTCGTGTCCTTATCGTGTTGACACGATAAGAACATGAACACGATAAGGCTAAATACTAACCCGCTATTTTTGTATCGTTTTAGGTATGTCGTCTTTCTACGTCGTTTCAAAATCACACCCCTAGTTGTACTAGTTAGTCCTTTTTTGTTTCTTTCCCCTTTTCTACTTTTTGCCCCTTACTTTACCTGTCATAATTTGATAATTATATGTATTTTCTTGTAAAATTGTTTTGTATGCTTAGATGTAATAACTTTTATCTCCTTTTTGTGGAGCGTGGAATTTGCATGTACACATCTCAAATCACATTGATGAATCCAATTCCATTTGATGGTACGAGTGGATAATGTGTAGTAGGAACCTTGTTCTCTTGTTTTCTACGAAGAAGAGGAAATAGAGGCACATCAATTTCTCGTCACTTTATAGTTTTTACTTTTTTTCCATGTTAAATATCATATTTGGTCCACTAACTTATACCAAACTAATTACATTTTCGTCTACTTATTTAGGAATGGTAAAATATGACACTAACTTCTAATTTATAAAATGTTTCAATTTATTCATTAGCTTAATGAGACATCGTGATGCAGTGTATAGAGTAGTATAGAGAAATATTATTCATTATTGGCTAGAAAATAGGATTGTATCTAGTTTGTACTTTTAGTTTGTTTTCTTTTATTTAGCGATCCGTTTTATTTTGTTTCTATTTTTGAACCTTTCATGCTTCCCATATATTGTACGCCTTAGACCATTTCACAATTGTTTTTTTTGAAAAAATAACAAAATTTAAAATAGAGTTTTCTCTCCTTTCTCACAATTTTTTTTAATAAGTTGGGAGTAGTGATCGGAGGGAGGGGATAAATTTTTTAAAAAAAAAATTGAAAGATATTAGCTTCGAACCTGATCAACACACTTACAAAGAGTTAACAATATCACTTAAGCTACAAGTTGGTGGTATCTTTCTTTTTTCCAATAATTTGGGAGTATTAGTGGTCCGAACTCTTTCTCACAAAATCTCTTGGTATCACTATCACACTATGAATCAACGAGTTTTTGTATGTCTATAGTTTGTCTTCTTTCTTCCGTGTCGATCTTATGAGACGCTTCCGCCACATTATATCATCTTCGCGTATTGTGCAATTAAGTTATTAACTATGACGTGGCACCTAATTCAATCAAATGGATTAATTAAATTATTTTTAGAGGTGTTGCAAGGGTTGAGCGTGGAGATCATATATTAATAACTGAAATTTTGCTTAGTCATTTAATTAGTCCTGTTAAAATTCTACCTAAACCAAGCATGGACCATATTCATAGCAAACGTGTTCATAATTTAGGCATTGTTCATGCGTCACTGCATATGTATTCCCTCATTAATGTTAAAGTTTTGTAAAACAAATTAAGTTTTTTTTTTTTTTTTTTTGAGAAGGAAAACAAATTAAGTTAAAGCCTTGAAGGTTGAAAACGTCAAACATGTTATTTGACCAAACAATGCATAATAGGCCAATAAATATTATAGTAACTCTATAATATTTTATATTTTTTTTTACTTGGTGTTAATGTTACATCTCAGAATCACTGAAAAAAATATACATTTAATATATTACATATATAAAAGAAAAATTGTTACTATTGTAATTGTTTCTGTTATGATCACGTACACTTGTTTTCTCCATCGATTTTTTCGGCGTGATTTGATTTTTTCGACCATTTTAAGTATACATGTAAGTTTTTTTTTTTTCCTTTCATAAAGCTCAACTTTGGAATTTATTCGATCCTTAAATAGTTTGAAAACATTTATGTTGTTCTTTCTCTAATTAAGCTTACCTACCTCAAAATTGACTAAAGATGAGTAGGATGACAGCAGGACGGGTAGACGCGGGTATTCACCCGCTCAGACCCTAATAGGACGAGTATGGATAGTCTTTTTTGAAATTGAGACGGGTATGGTATGAGAAATTAGTATACATTTATATATGGGTAGGGTATGGTTTTACCCCTCGGATACCCACCACTGCCCGAACTCGTTTACCCCTTAGTAATTTCCATTTATTTTTTTCATCCGACATTATACATTTCTTCATAAAAGCCCAACATTAATTTTTATTTTGTACAAAGAAGATATAAAGTTGTTATTTATTTTGAAACTGTGATAATATTAACTCTATTTTATCTTTGCCAAGCTTGATAAAACTATGTGTCTGATGGTGTAGTTTTATAAATTAAATGATGTACTAGTGTTGGTTCTGCAGTTTTAAGGAATGTATTGGTTATATTGTATTTATGTGATTCTTTTGATTTATTGATAATGATAATAGTCCGTAGTGACTTACAAAATTAAAATAGTTAATTGTTATATTTATTAAGAATTTAACATAATAACATTTTCTTATATAATAATTAGTTCTTGGTAGGGTGTCCATTTAAATAATTATTTAAATATTCATATAATTATGAATTTTATATAAATAAAGGGGTTTGAGGTGGGTAGGGGTAGTACGCGGGTATCAAGAAATGGATTTGGGATGAGTACGTGTAATAGATGTAATTTTTAATCGGGTTTGGGATGGGTACGATAGTATAAATATCATAGGGTTCGGGTATGGATAACCTTAAATGGATGGGTATCCTACCCATTATCATCCCTAAAGGTGAGTTTGGCCAAGCTATTCAAAAATTATAAGGTATGAATGAATAAATAACACAGTCTTCCTATATATTTTGTATGTAATTAAACCATAACACTCACAAAATCAAAACAATATGTATTTTAATAAAAATAAATTAGTGAAACATACAATAATACAATGATAATTCCTTAAAAAAAACATATATATAGATATATTTGAAAAGCAAAGATACTTGAAAAATAACCCATAACACTCACAAAATCAAAACAATATGTATTTTAAACAAATATTAGATATATTTGAAAAGCAAAGTAACTTGAAAAAAATAAAACATTTTTCACGCTAGAAGGAGGGGTTGAACCTCCGACCTTGTGGTTAACAGCCACACGCTCTAACCAACTGAGCTATTCCAGCTTGTATGTTTAACTCTTTCGTTTCTCTTTTTTTATTCTATTCTTATTTTGAGTATCATTCTTTCCATGTTACCCAAAATACTGCAACTAACAAAAGAAACAAAATTAGTCCACACGTAATGAAAAGTCCGTCTGAAAACGAACTGTGTTGTTGATGTAGTTCAAGTGTTCAACAAAGACCACTGGAAATATGATTCGCCATTTGGCATTAATTGCGGATAAGAAGTTTACTGTTTGGACACGGAGATAAAGAAATTAAGGGATATGTTTTCATTTAAAAAAAATCATTTTTACGAGAGAATAGTGGTAAAAAAAATTGATAGAAAAAAAATGAATTTTAAAAGTGTAATTATAAAAGTTGATTTGATATAGAAATAGTAAAATAATGATTGAATATGATTGATAGTTAACCAGTGAGTTGGTGAATAGTTAAATTTAATTGTGGGAGGATTTGTAATAATATTGATTTCTTTTTTAAAAGAATGTGTAGATGTTATTATTAAGAGAAGATGTGAAAGTGAGTAAATGGTGTATTTTTTGGAAATTTTCATAAAGAATTGCATGTTGGGTAAAAAAAGAATCTATAGCGGAACGAAAATGAAAATCTTGTCGTACCCAATCATAGCCAAAGTGATTGGGAGAGGCTTTCTTAATTAGATGACAACTAGGACTACGACCACGACCACACGTTTCTGCCTTTCTTAATTTTTTTGTCGAACATAGAAAATTGAATTGGTCTCATATTGTAGGGGCTAGCAATTTCGGCCCTGTAAGATACTATAAGTTCTAGCCTATGCAATATTGGTCCTACAAGTTATGCGCTCGAGAGATATTGATCCCTCCTGAGCGTTTTAATATTTCATTTGTTCCTACAATACCCGTGTCTTTTAGCTAAATACCCAAAATGTCTATGATCGTTAAAAGTTATATGACTGAAATTGCTATTTTGACTAAAGGGTAAAAGCATCAAGGATCAAAACTGTTCATCAAGAAATTGCAAGACTATGATTGTCAATACCTAATGGCGTGATTGGTACGTGGGAATAGGGTAAGAATTGAATGGGCATTCATTGGTCAATTCTATTCATATATTTGGTACGTAATTGATATAGATTGATAATGGAAATATCCATTCTCACGAGAATCTCTATTCCCAAAATAAGAAATAGTCATTCATTCTTTCTCCCATGAGTTTCGTTATTCTCACTCAACAAAAATGGCTTCAATTTTATTTTTAATGGACTTATACTTTTAAAAATGACTAAAAATATTTGATATAATCTAGATTTTTTTGAAAAGTAGTATTATAAATAAAAAATTATTTGTTTATTAACTATTTATAAATTAAATATAAATTATATTAATTTTAATAAATCATAATCAATTTCTATCAATAATCAATGGTTAATCAAAAATTTGATATAAAATTATTTCACTGATTTTCTATATTTTTACAGAAAATATATTGTATAAAATGTTGTTGATATCGTAATATATATATATATATATATATATATATATATTTATTTAACACACATTAAAATATAATCTTAGATTCATTTATGCATAATATATCTAATAAAATTTTATCTAAAAATCACATTTAAGAGTAATTTGATATTTAAAATTATTTTCCTCCATTAAATTTATTCTTTTATAATTATCAATCGAGATATTTAAATCAAGTAAAAGAATATTTCTTTCCTTTTTGCATTCCTTATAGATACCAATTATAGGAATAATACCATTATATCATTCTTTTCCTATTGTTATTCCATTCTTAAATTTATTTCGGCAAAATTGCAAAGTTGGTCCTGTCACTATAAAGCGTTAGCAAAAATGTCATGTAAAAATCATGTTTTGCAGAAAAGTCTTGTAAGTATAAAAAACTCTCGATTTTAGTCTTGTAAAATGCATAGTTTGCGAAATAGTCCTGTAACTCTATGAAAAACTCAATTTTGGTACTAACTTCACCAGATTTCAAGCACGTGTGTGGCACATGTGGTTCCCAATTTGCAGAAAAATTAGGACTAAAATTGAGATTTTTGTATAGATACATGACTATTTTGCAAACTGTACATTTTGCATGACCAAAATTGAGATATTTATATAGTTACAGGATGTTTTTGCAAAAAGAGATTTTTACAGGACCTTTTTGTTATTGCCCTATAATTGCAGGACCATTTTTGCAATTTTACCATTCATTTCTTTCATACCTAATTCTATTCATTTATACCAATCATTACGTGGCTAAAATTTCAATTAAGTGAACAATTCCTAATCCATCAATCATAAATCAAGCTTGATTAACTTGGTATTTTTGTTCATTTTTGTATTTACATTTAGTGGAGCTTCATCCAAGCTTCAACTTTTATCAAAACGAAAACTGTGTTGAAGCTCTGGCATATAATTTTGGGTCAGTCTCCTGTCAAAACGTTTAATGGATCTAATTTGTTAATCGGATCCAAATACCAGGCCCAAGGTCAATCAGCTAATTGACCCGCATAACCACTAACACCACAACAACCACATCTACTGCTAATACTTTTTATGATAACTACTAATACTTTTCAGAGGGAATACTAATATTTTTCAGGGGGGCTACTAAATATTTTTCAAGATAACTACTGATACTTTAGGGGGAAAGAACTAATACTTTTATGGGGAACTAATAATACTTTTATTAGAAAAACTAGTACTTTTTAGGAGGTATACTATAATAACTTTAACCGGAAAATCTAATACTTTAAAATAAGACTATTAATACATTTTAGGGGGAATACTAATACTTTTCCGAGGGACTGCCAATACTTTTCACGAGAAAAAGCTAATATTTTTTAGGGTTGTCTAATATTACGTCAATGCCTAATACTTTTCAAAGGGACAATTAATACATTTTAAATGGATTATTAATACTTTTTGATGGAAAAAATCAATACTTTTCATGAGGGCTACTAAAAATATTATTCAAAGGGATTATTAATACTTTTCAGATGTAGTACTAATATTTTTCGGGGGGAAACTCGACCAAACGAGTATTTCACAAGTATTTCACAGAGAGTCGACATCTAAGTGAATATCTAGAATAAGTCCAAGGAATGTAAAACTAAATAAATGGACTTATTCATCTATCTACATGAAAGATATGTATGATAATCAACTTTCTCATTTTTCTTCATTTCTTAGTATTTTATTCTTGCCTTCTAATTTAATAAAGAAAGAGTTTCTTACAAATTATTGAAAGATTCGTTAGAATGCGATACAACTGAGATATTTAGTGAAAATAGGATTTTCATGAGATGGAAAAAGATACAAAACTTTATTATATATCATACTTTTAGGCTACGTTTGGTTCAAGATTGAGATTGGGTTTGATTAATTCCCAAGTTAATATTTGACCTTATCTAAAGATACACTAAGACCTAATAATATGTTTGTTTGAATGATTGGGGTGCTGGATATGTGTGATATTTGTAATAATGAGTTTGATATAGGTTGAATAATAATAGCCAAATGGTGATATATTACTTTTGGACCCTCTATTTAGAATTAATTTCCCAATTTTACCCCATAGCAACAAATGCATTTCCTTTGTCTTAGAACTGACCAACTTCATTTTTCCAGAAATGAATCTTTGGACTATTTTGTTGAAAATATATGCTCTTTTGCAACTACACGCTATATAACAAAGATTTAACCTAAAAAATACCGATCAAAAAAAAGATTCAACCTAAAAACTCAATTTAAATGAGAGAAATCTTCTGGACCAAATTCGATCTTCACCCGACAATGA
Organism: Rehmannia glutinosa; assembly: GCA_016081115.2. Lineage (NCBI taxonomy): Eukaryota > Viridiplantae > Streptophyta > Magnoliopsida > Lamiales > Orobanchaceae > Rehmannia > Rehmannia glutinosa. The sequence goes on from CM071936.1 coordinate 7,056,912, forward strand.
TAGTAATTAGTAACTAAATTTAAAGTTGGAACATGAGTAGCTATTATGATTTATAAAATTTTCCAATTTTATAAATAAAAAATTATTTTCACTCAAATTAAAAATATGTTATCATTAATCTTCTGTTACTATTTTTCAAAATAAATATATGAGTATACTTAAAAGTTTTACTTTCCCAACTCAACTCTAATATAAAATCGATGACATATAATAATATCTATATTTTAACCTCTTAGGTACCATCCTAACTTGTGCTAATTAGTCAATATGAAAAAAGTAAAAAACTTAGATTTAAGATTTATGTTGAATATATCAGGATAGGAACAACAAAATAATTCTGAAAGAAAATTAAAATAAATGGGTAAATTATTCAATTTATTAGCCCCGTGCACAAGCTTAGTAAATGTTGAGCTTCTAACGGATATGTTTGAGTTTTGCTGGGTAAAATGAATCTTCCATACAACTGCATTAGAATTGTTTTAGGGGGTAGTTATGTAATTTCAAGAACCAAGTAAATGAGATGGAATCTACATCCCACCTCCAAGGTGGGATGTGCTATCATTTTGTAGGTGTGATAATTAACCGGGCTTTACCAATTTCCAGGGCCTTTGGTGTTGGAACCAAACAAAATAAAGGGAGAGAAATAATATAAAAGGGTGTGATATCTCATCCATAAACCCCAACCAAACGTAACCTTAATGGCTCCTAATATAACAGAAATGCCACCGGTCTGGAGATCCTATAAGACTGCCCTAGAATATTACAAAAATACCATTGGAGTATGAAATTAATTAAAAAAAATCGGGTTGAGTCCGTCTAATGGAAAAAAAACGATCTAACCAAAGTCTTTGTCTATAGTTTTTGAGGTTTTTTCAACATGTACCATTATTTCCACCCAAAAAGCAACCATAGTAGTGAAATATGAAGATTTTTTGTCTTTTTGTTTTTTCCTCATTCTGTGACTAAGAAGAAGGTAGGCCTGTAGGGCAACTAACTCCATCGCAAGCCCAACTACTTGTTTTGAATTTGAGCATTTTGTGTGGAGACCAACAATTTAAACTGGGTGCTCTTCTAAGCCCAAATATTAATCTTAGTTCAGGGCTTTTATAATGGAGCCCATTAATCTACTGGGATTTTCAAGTCCAGCTCCAGCTTCATCTGTCAGTTATATAATATATATATATTTATCACCAGTTAATAAATTTTAAACGAGCTGTTTTCTTCACAAAAAAATTAAAACTATTTAAACAATTATAATATCCAAGGCACGAGAAATTAGTGTAGTAAGGATGTTTTAATCAGTAACTAATTTCTATTCTTTTTATCCGATTTTTACCTTTGATCTTTTACCAATCGAAATATTACTATATGAAGAAAAGTGATTAAAATAAACCGTTTATTAGAAACTTAGAAATAATATTAATTTTATAATTAAAAAATCGTAGTTGGAAATAATAGCTAAAAAAAGTGTTCTATCCACTATGAACATTATGCACCTCATGTTCTTTCAAGCGATTATTATTCTTGTCCGTCATTCATCATACAGTTCGTTTTTTTTTTCAAACATAGAATAATATTTCATAAATGAATACTCATAGAAACAATTACAAATCGAAGCCTACTGGCTACAGAGCCCTCAAGCAAACATCTCAAACTAGAGGGGAGAGATAATCCATGGGCACAACCAAAAAGAAAATCTCAAAACAAAATAGGCTACAAAACAAAAGAGGAAAATACATACACCAAGTAGAAAAATTACAGAAATACAAAGATGAATTGTTCCAAAAAAGCAACTAAAACTCCGTGAAAGGCTAGTAGCTCTAAAATTATCACAAACTCTTCGTCTTTTTCACATTAAACCCGGATCCAGCTTCTCCGCGTAATTTTCTTCTATTGGTAAACCATGAAAAACCTCCCCACGTAGCCAATCAAACACCCAAATGACCAGATCTGAAGTCAGATCGGTTAAATTCTGGTGCCAAAACGATCGGACTGAAGAAAAAAATTCCCACAAAGGGAAACCAAAACACTCCCACGAAAGGAGACTGAAATCCCACAGAGGGAACTATCATTCCCACGTAGGGGAACTAGAAAAACAAAACACAAAAATAGTTTATATGGTTTGGGTTCCCCCATCCTCTCCATTGGAGAGAATGAGGAAAGAAAAGAAAGGCGGTACATGAGAGAGGTAGAGAGGAAAACTAGAGAGAGAAATTTTGTAAGATTGGACTCCAAGTTATCATACACTTCGTTTTGATTTTGAAGTCATTCTTTTTTATTTTTTTAATATTTAATCATTTTTTAAAATGTAATTAAAATGGTCAAAGCTTGATATGGATGTGATCGCTTAAATTATTCTTCTCGCGTGCCCCACTTTGTTTCCTGGCTTCCTACATCAATTTTTATTTGAGCTAGTCTCCTGTCAGACCGTTTAACGGATCTAGATCCGTTAGACGGGTCAATATATCCTATCCATTTCGCTGACTCGGATCCGCGAAAAAAAAAAATACAGAAAAAAGCCCATTCGGATTGGAGCCCTAATTTCTCAGCTTCCCAGCTTCTTCTTATTCCTCTTCCAACCACAACCAGTGCGCACGAGCCCACATTCCCCACCACTATCGTCGCCCCATCCGCCTCTTCATTCACGACTGCTTCGTCGACGACTACTACACCTCCGTTCTTATCTCCTCCACCGATTCAAAGCAAATCCGAGCGTGGTTACCAGGATTTTCCAATCGGAAGGATTTTCGATTGAATCGGCGTGGAAATAGTGAAGAAGAATGAGATTTGCTAAATGTCCATGAATTAGACGAGGAGAAGAATGAGATTTGTTGAACGAGATTTCTTTTTTTTCAAATGTTTAATCAATGGACAACATCAATGTGAAAGGAAAAATGACGATGGTTGGTGATGGCTCGTGGTGATGATGCTTTCTGTTTTTTTTCTTGGTGATATGAAGAATAAATATTGCACTAAATGATACAAGTCTTAGTATCAACTAATACTTTTATGGAGAAATACTAATACATTTTATAAGAAAAACTAATACGTTGCGAGCACTACTAAAATACTCTCTAGAAATTACTAATACTTTTTCGAGAAACTATTAATACTTTTTCGATGGACAACTAATACATTTCAGGAGTATATTCATGAGAAATACTAAAACTCTTTAGGGAACTACTAATACATTCTAGAAGAACTGCTAATACTTTTTAGAAGGACGACTAATACTTTTCAGAAGGATTGTTGATGTTGTAAATGAGAATCATAAACAATAGAGAAACCAAAACTATTATTGATGATGAGGTGCGATCGGACATTTATAGAGAAAGCACAAGCGGCGGGTTTAAGAGAGACGGTTAATTCTAACTAACTTCCTAACCGTCTAACAAACTTACAACAATAATAACTAACTTTCGATTATATACTCAATACGTCCCTCACAAACTAAACTGGGGAAGGAGAGAAAAATTTTTGGCACAACTTCAAAATGATGGATAGATCGAGGCTTTGTGAGAACATCGGCAAGTTTCGTTCCTAGATGGAAGAAAACGAATATCAATCTCCTGGCTGCCGCACTTTCTCACGAATAAAGTGCATGTCAACTTCGATGTGTTTGGTCCGCGCATGGAACACGGATTTGATGCAAGAGGGAAATGGCACTCGTGTTGTCACACCAGAGAACAACAGGCTTATGCAAGGGAACCCCAATTTCAAAATAAGGATCGAACCCAGACAATATCAGTGACAACATTGGCAATGGCTCGGTACTCGGACTCCGTGCTACTGCGGGAAACAATAATCTGCCTTTTAGAACTCCAAGTGATAAGATTGGGGCCAAGAAATACACAATGACCACTAGTAGACTTTCGATCATCAAGGCTACTAGCCTTAATCCGCATCCGTAAAAACAGTGAAGTGTCGGTTGAGGAGAGGACACAAATGGTGAAAGCTTTATGGACATAGTCCCCTTGAGATAGCGTAGCACTCTTTTGCAGGCCAGCCAATGGTTCGTGGTAGGATCATGAAGAAATTGGCTAAGTTTGTTCACAATAAAGGAGATGTCGGGACGAGTGACGGTTAAATATTGCAAGGCCCCCACTGTACTACGAAAGAGAGTAGGTAGTTCAAATGGGGCACTATCCTTGAGAGCAAGCTTCTGAGTAAATTGATAGGGAGTTGGACAAGATTTAGAGCCAGCCATGTTAGTTTTGTGAAGAAGATCAGAGATGTATTTCTGCTGATGCAAGGAGAAACCGTGAGGTAGCTTGTGAATTTCAATCCCAAGAAGTAATTAACCTCACCAAGGTGTTTGAGAGAGAACTGATTGCTGAGAGAGGTAATAACCTGTAGAACATCACTGTGATCATAACTCGTGACCAATATGTCATCGACATAAACCAAGACAAGTAAACGAGAGGACCCCTGCTTCTTGATAAAAAGGGATGTGTCTGATACAGAGTTACTGAAGCCCAATGAGTACAAAAATGTTTGAGTTTATCATTCCACGCCTTAGGTGCCTGTTTAAGACCATAAAGGGCCTTGACCAACTTACAAACATGGGTGGGATGAAGAGGATCAACATACCCCTCCGGTTGACTCATGTACACAGTTTCCTTCAAGTCACCATTAAGAAACGCATTGTTTATGTCAACTTGTTGAATTTTCCAACCCCTAGTGGCGCCAAGGAAAACACAACTTGAATAGTAATGGGCTTGACCACCGGACTGAATGTGTCAAAATAATCCATACCCGGAGTTTGCTGAAACCCTTTGGCCACAAGACGGGCCTTATACCTCTCTACGGACCCATCGGGTTTTTGTTTAACTTTAAACACCCATTTATTAGCCACAATTTTCATCTCAGGGGTGGCTGGAACAAGTATCCATGTATTGTTCTTGATCAGCGCAGAAAACTCAGCATCCATGGCTCCCTTCCAATTAGAATCCTGTAAGGCATGACTGACAGATGATGGCTCAAGAGGAAGATGGGTGGCTGCGAAGGTTTTGGGCTTGAAAATACCATTTTTAGAACGAGTAACCATAGTGTGCTGAGAGATAGTAGGAGAAGGAGAGGGAGTAGGGGAGGGAATTGGAAGGTCTGGGCTAGGAGAAACAGGATGAGGAGCAGCAGTGGGAATGGGAGAAGGAGGAGATGGAGGATGGGCTGAAGATAGAGACAAATGAAGTGGATGCAGTGGAGCAGGAAAGAAGGGAGATGGGGAGGAAGTGGAAGTGGATTGAGGAGAAAAAACTGATTATAAGGGAACTCATCCTCATTGAAGCACACAATCCTAGAGATATAAATGCGACCAGTAGGACTAAGGCATCTATACCCCTTATGAGAAAGACTATAGCCAAGAAAAAGACATTTAGAAGATCGAAATTGTAGTTTGTGAGTGTTGTATGGCCGAAGGTAAGGGTAGCAGGCACAACCGAAGGTTTAAAGAAAGTGATACTCAGGAACTTGGTTGTACAACTTCTGAAATGGAGAGATGTAGCCAAGAACCTGAGTAGGAAGGCGATTAATGAGGAAAGTGGCAGTGACAAATGAGTCCCACCAAAACCGAAGAGGCATTTTGGCATGATATGAGTGTAAAATATACGTGCATTTGAGGGCTTAAAATGATATATATTTGATACATTTGCACGCATATTCAATATGTTTTGCTTGGTTTCCCTTGTTGGGCGTGATACTGCATACTCTTGTGAATTTTACAGAAAATGGGCTAAATTGGATAAAAAGAGATATCATGTTCTAAAGTATAGGTCAAGAGCTAATGTACGAGCAAAAATATGAAGGAGAGAAGCATGGAAGGTCAAACAAAAGGAATTTTCCTTCAAAAAACGCAAAACGCGCTAACAGTTTCCAGCACTAGTAGGGTTCAGTATTTTTTGGCCATAACTTCTTCTACAAAATTGATATTGAGGTGATTCAAGTGACCATGGAAATATAAGACAAAGATCTACAACTTTCATGAAGACCCCGAGATCAAATTCGGATCGCACGACCCGGCCGGTGTGGGTTGACACTTGACACGGTCTTGTGATGTAATCCTGGTTGAATTGGTCTCCTTTTCCTACTCAAACTCGCAAGTGATCTCTCCAAGCATATATAAAAGGGACCTAAGGCTATGCACGAAAATTCATCCATCAATACATCATTCCATATAGAAAACACATCAAATAAAATAGGAACGAAAGAATCGAAGAGCTTCGAGAGCAAAAAGGCTAGCCGCAAAGAACACCACAAGGCTTTGCATCTGGGAGCACAAGAGCTTCGAGGGCTTGGAAGGGGAATCCATCTTGACAAGATGGGGTTTTCTTTCTATGTCTAAGAACTCTTGTCTGTGCTTATATGATGTCATATTATTGGTTCGAATTTGTCTATGAGTTTGTAATCAATGTTTGGCATATTTTTTGATCTTAGGGGCATAATCGAAACGTGAATTTAATATTGATATGATTATTTGTTTTCTTAATTAATTCATGCATTCTATTTTATGAATTCGAGTGCTTATTTTATAATTGTTTTTTATTTGGCCAATAATTTGCATGTCATATTTCTAGTCCATAATCCGAGAGGTGAGTTCTAGTAAGACGAAAATCGAATTCAGACATGAAACATGTGTGACAAGCGTGTTTGTGGGGAGTCATTTAATTCACAAATCTTTTTGGAGTTAATAAGAATTGTAACGATCCGAGAGGGCTACAATTGTTATTAATCAACCTGTTCTACGCACCACTTGACCAGGAGTAAATGAATTTAGGAATTTGAACCCATAGAATTGCATGAATTAGTTTTTAAAACTTTATTCGCATTTAATATTGAAGAAGCATGTTGAGATTATGTGCCTAAGGTTGCTCCTATAGATGGTGAAAATACTTGTGGGGTTCACAAATTTATTTTTATTTTATTTCTTTTAATTTCGATTTTTATTAGATTAAAATACTCAAATTTTTCGGTCGCTTCAGTAAAATTGGAATACGATGTTATTATAGCCTAAGTGTTTCAAGCTTCAATCCCTGAGGAATACGACCTTGCTTGCCATTATTCTATAAACTACACTGTACACTTACAGTTGTATGAACCAAAACAATTTTTGGCGAACACATGAGCAGGGAGAGAAAGTCCAATAGCCACAATATGTTGATGTTTCCTTTCTGGGGTACCATTTTGTTCGTGTGTATACGGACAAGGACGACGAACATGGACACCAATAGAATGAAGATAGGTAGAAATGGGCCTGTATTCACCCCCCAATCGGATTGAAAAGCTTGAACCTTGGAGTTAAATTGTCTGTTTATAAGGACTAAAAGATACTTAAGAATATATAATGCTTCACCTTTAGTTTGCATAGGGTATATCCAAGTGTATTTAGTGAAGTCATCAACAAAGTGTATGTAGTATTTAAAACCAGAAGAAGACACAGCAGCAGGGCCCCAAACATCAGAAAATATAAGCTGAAATGGTGTTATAGACTGAGATACAACAGAAGGAAAAGAAGTAGAGCGCAATTTACCAAGTTGACAGGCTTCACAAAATGAAATATCAGAATTTGGACTAACATTCAGCACTTTTAAGACTTGAGACACAACAATTTCCCAACAATGACCAAGTCTATTGTGCCAAACATTACAAGGAGAGCTAGAAACAGAAGCAACAGACTTATTACATGAGCTGTGTGCAACATTATTACAAGAAGAGACGTTCAAAGCAGAGGAAAGCAGATTACATTGAGTAGAGGGCTGGGAATGGTGAAAATGGCTGAGATCAAGTTGATACAAGCCATCTCTAAGAGTTCCTCTCAGCAGGATTTTGTTGGTGAGCTTGTCCTTAACAAAAAAAGAGTGTTTGTGAAATTCAACAACAACATTATTTATCATGAGTAAACTGGGAAATGCTAAGTAGGTTCTTAGTGATATCAGGTACACAAAGCATTTTGGAAAGAAGGAGAGAATGAGAATTTTGGAGATAAGGAATAATAGAAGAGCCAATATGTGAGATAGGGAGAGTAGAACCATTACCCACAGTTAGCCGTTCAGGACCATTGTAAGGAGAATGTAGGTTGAGATTCTTTAGATCAGCAGTGATATGCCCAGTAGCACCACTATCAATATACCATGCAGAATCAGGTTGAGGAGCAGCAGTATCTCCTGCAGAGAACGACACAGGCAATGGCTGGACTGTATGGCTAGAGGGAGCCACAAGTTGTGGATTAACATCTTTGAGCTTGATAAAAGGAATGAAAGGACCGGACCTTGCATCAGTGGGATAGGAGGCAACATGAGCCTGAGCGGAAGTGAGATTAATACCAGGAAAGTTCATATCAAAGCGCTTAAAACACTTAGATGCAATGTGATTCTGTTTGCCATATATCTGACATGTAGGTTTAGATAGATTAAAATGGCCTCTACCCCGAGAAGAGGTACCTCCACCTCTAGATTGAGGAGAACCAAACCGTTTAGCAGCATAATTGACATTAGGAGTAGAAGCATCAGTATAGAGAGAGGACTGGGAAGCAAATTGTTGAATTCGCATTTCATGAGATTGGAGAGCAAATTGCACGTCTGTCAACGTCAAAGGCTCACTCCGAGCACTGAGATTTACAACAATAGTTTCATATTCTGGTCCAAAACCACTGAGAATATACAGAATAAGATCCCCATCAGAGATCTCTTGACCAGCAGCCATCAAATTATCTGCAATATTGCGCATCTTCAAAATATAATCCTCAACGGATAAATCACCTTTTTCGTATTGAGTAATCTGAGCACGGAGATGTGAGATCCGAGCACGAGACTGAGATCGAAAAAGAGTATCAAATACGAACCACACCTCTGACGAAGAGGTACATCGATTTATATATCCAAGCATGGGCTCAAACGGAGAAAACAACTAAATAAACAAAGATCGACCTCGACAGATCCGAGGAGAATGTAAGTTGGATTAGAAACACGCACTAATGAAGAGGATTCACCTGAATCTAAGAACGGAGAAGGTGCAACAGTTCGTCCGAGGAGAAATTCCTCATAGCCGTGCGCACGAACATCAACAAGCAGTTGAAGTCTCCAATAGGAGTAATTGTTACGATCCAACTTGATACTAGGGGCAGAGAGAGTACATACAGTAGAGGAATTTTCAGGAAATGAAGAAGAAAGAGCCATGGCGGAGAGAGAAAAGAGAAAAGAAAATATCCGCCGGAGATACATGTTATGGCACCAGAAGAGAGACGGCTCTGATACCATGTTGATGTTGTAAATGAGAATCATAAACAATAGAGAAACCAAAACTATTATTGATGATGAGGTACAATACATTTATAGAGAAAACACAAGCAACAGGTTTAAGAGAGACGGTTAATTCTAACTAACTTCCTAACCGTCTAACAAACTTACAACAGTAATAACTAACTTTCAGTTATATACTCAATAAGGATTGTTAATACATTTCGGGAGAAATTTAATTATATTCAGGGGAACTACTAATACATTTCAGAAGAACTGCTAATACTTTTTATAAGGACACCTAATACTTTTCAGAAGGACTGTTAATACATTTCGGGAGAAAAATTTAATTATATTCAGGGAAGTACTAATACTTTTTTGAGGGATTGCTAATATTTTGGGAGTATATTAATGAGAAATATAAAAAAACTCTTCAGGGAACTACTAATTCAGAAGAACTGTTAATACTTTTTAGAAGGATGACTAATACTTTTCAGAAGGACTGTTAATATATTTTATAATTAAAAGAGGCAAATTTGTAGAAAAGTATTGTATTAGATGTATTAAAAACATGTATTAGACTTTACAACTTCGTAGTAATTCTCTGTTTTATAACTAAAAGGGACAATTTCGTGGTAAAAGATGTTTTTGGCTAATACTTTTCAGTGTAAGAACTAATACAATTGAGAGTAACAAGTAATACAAAAAACTACCAACATAAAAACAGGGCTAACAACTTAACACCACATAAAAAAATACCCGTTGAAATTGAAAGGCTACGTAACAAATAATAAAACTGCCACTCGAAAATTACAAAAATGCCATTGGCGGCGGAAATTACCAAAATGACTACGGGTCGTGGGCCAGATCCGTGACCCGTTAGACGGTCTGGCCAGAGTTTTTGTCTTTTTATTTTTATTTCTCCCCTTAAATTGGTCATTTGTATTTTACACGGCATATATTTTTCAGACCAGGGTAAGTGGTATTTTGTGTAAATTCAGAAAGTTCATTATGAAAATTCAAAAAGACAATGTTCATTATGATGCAGATGTTTCTGTTACGACCTAAACTGACTGGGTGGAAAGAGGAATTTCTTTGATTAAAAAGAGATAAGGCACTATGTCCCATGTATTCATGCCGTGAGCCGATTCTAGATTTCGAAAGTTCGAAGCAAAATATTAAAAAGGAGTCCTTGTATTTATATAAAATAAATAAATTTAACACAAATAGTGCTATAAATGTAATTTTATTTATTTAACATATAAAATAAGTTATGCAATAACAAAAATATCATACCCTAACTTTAAAATTTTGGTCTTATTAAAATAAATTTAGAAAAAGAATCGTTCAATATAATTTACCATAGAGAAAAAAGAACTATCAATGGATTAGCTGCAAAATTTTGATCCTTTTGCATTTTTATATGCAAAGTCATCAATTATCTTTCATAATCAAAATTTTCCAAAAAATCACTCTCAATTGAAATAAAAGAGCTCAAAGTTTTTTTTTGTGGCAAATTTAGATCATATCTACATTCAAACACAACAAAAATTCACTTTAATTTTAATTGTTTTTATTTTGTATAAAAAACCAACAAACAAAAGTTAAACAGGTAGAAAAGGGAAAAAATCACTTAATCAATTTTGCATATCATTTTATTTGTTAGAAAAAAAAGACACTTTGTCCCAATGGTTGAATATTACTATGCTTAAGAAATATATATTTATGTATTCTTGGAGTTTTTAGTATATCAGATTTTTTTTTCTTCCAAATATCGTTTCGAATATTGGTGTCTTATGGGCTAACATATATATTTTTTAGATTCTTCATCAAATAAGTTTTTTGGTGTGTACTTATTTATAAGAATGATTTTAATATTAATATTTATTTTTTATTTGATTTTAAAAATTGTGTTACGATTATCATCATTATCTTTTTATTATTTAGGAATTAAGTTAGTTTAACTATTTTGTACTAAAATAGATTTCTCGTAATTTATAATAATTTATTGTTATATTGTATATTTTAAGATTTACAATCAAATTAATTTATCTTTACCTTTTAATTATTTATTGAAACTCTAGATATTGCAATTACTAAAATTAAATATTATTTTTGTAAAAGTAGAGTATGTGCATCGCATGAGTGGAGTACTTAGTTTGAACAATGACAAGATTGTTGCCGTAAGGACAAATACTTTGAAATAGGTTCCAAGATTATGCCCTTTTTAATGAGTAACCAATTTCTAATATCTTTATCCGATAATTAAAAAAGTTTAAGTTTTGTGAAAAAAAAAGAAGAGATGTAATTATAATGAATAGTTTCTTAAAAACTCGTTATTATTATAAAAAAAATTGAAGATAATAAAAAATTTCTCAAAAGTGTTCAATCAACTCTATATATGAGCATTATGGGGATCAACCTTGTGTTTCAGTGATAAAAGATTATGTTGTCAGGCGATTGACCCAAGTCCGAAACCGTCCGATCCCATATGAATGTATGTTTCTTCCCATACTATTCCAACTATACTTAAAAAAAAGACTATGAATAAGCCTCATGTGAGACCGTCTCATGAGTTTAAATTTATGAGACGGATTCAATCTATTTTACAAATCAAAGCAAGTTAGTTAATATGAATCACTAATTTTAGGGACCGTCTCACGAGATTGATCCTGAGACTGTCTCATATGAGTTTTTGTCTTCTTTCTTATTCCCTTAAATTGGTCATTTAATTTACACAACATATTTTAGACAAGGGTAAGTGCTGTTTTATGTAAATTCAAAAAGTTCATTATGAAGCAGGTGTTTATATTGCAACATAAACTGAGTGGGAAAATGAATATTTGACCGGAAAGAGATAAGCCACTATCTCCCATCCATGCTGTTACAGTTAGACCATTTTGATTAATCAAATTATTCTCTTTTTTTTTTTAGAATATCAAATTATTATCTTTTTTTTAGGGGAAATTATTATCTTTAAATACAGATGATATGTTGAAAAATGTCTGACAAGTTCTAAAAACAAATATTGTATTGTAATTATTCAAAATAATTACTCTATGTTGTATAATTTGTTTATTGTTTTTTTAATCAAATCAAGAATTCCAGTTAATTAATTGTATATAATAATAATAATAATAATAATAATAATAATAATAATAATAATTTGAAAGGAGAAACTTATGTTGAAAATCGTCAAGATACTCGTCACCATATAGACCCGACGATATTCTGCAGGTAGCGTTAGGTACAACAAGCCTATGCAACGGAAAATAAATTATATATAATTATCGTGACATAATGTTACGAAATGCATGATAAACATAATTTCGTATATTCTTAAATTTAAATTAGGAACAGGGCATACATTTGATGAAGATTTAGTTATGATCATAAGTAAATTGCTTTCCAAATAAATTGCCCTTGTTCTATTTCTTCAAGGCGTGAAGATCAGAGTAATATGTTGTAAGCCATCCTTCAATAATCTTAAGCTCTGTGTTTCTTTTGCCTGACCAGCCATTGTGGATCAGTTTTGGCTGCTGGAAGTATGTCTAGACAATGTGAACCTGCAAAAATTATGCAGTATTAGAGGATTTTTATACACATTTTATGTGTATATCATCAAAAATATTATGAGAAAATGCTATTTTTGTGACCAAGTCACTACAAAAAAACTTTCAGTTTCTGACATAATTTATCAACACAAATGATTTTTCCACTAAATATTACATTTGCTTACATAATATTGACAAAGATAAGAAATATTATTTTTCCCAAACCATATCGACCATTTACCGAAAAATCACCAACAATTTTTAAATTTAATTACCAACAGAAATATTGTAAGTATTTACCAATATTTTTATTTGTAGATTTCGTAAGTAAATATTTGCCTACAACGATATATTTTACCCACACTTACAATTATATATCTTAATATTTACCTCTGATTTTTACGTAGGTAAATTTGTATTTTTCTTTAACGAGTTAACGATATTTTTTTCCTTTCAAAAATCTCAAAAGAATATTGTTCTTGCTAGTCTAACTAAGTATGGAAGGACGGTCGTTAGGATTAATGAACATTTAATTTATTTTCACGTACATATATGCATACAATATAAAATGAACACAAAATTAAAATAGAATATCCAACTTTTTAATTCCGCCAGGATTAATAAGCATACCGTTGGTTGTGGTCACAGCAACAATACTTTCGGATAAATCTCCAAGCGCCCTATGAGTGAATATATATGAAGTTAGGAGGAAAAAAAAATCTAACATGGTAAATCCAAATTATTAAATTTAGGAAAATGGGGTGCTCTTAAATTTTTTTTATTTTTTTAAGTTGACAATGGCTATATAGCTGCTTCATTTACCCTCCACTACTGTATGGATCTCTTAGGCCATTGGAGAAAATTATGTTGCTCCCAAACCGATTAAGAACCAATTTAATATCCTGCCCAAACAAAAAACAAATTACAATGCATCCAATGTAAAATTTGACAAAATAATTATTTTATGACATATGTATTTATAATTGATATAATTATAAGATAATTATAAACAAAACTTACGTGGCCTCCATAATAAGTTGTGATCCAATGAGGTCGAGGTGGGACACCGTATAAATCCTTACAATCTTTGGCATATTGATGTAAATTGAACGGTGATGCTGGAAACATTGTGTCGTTTTGACCTCTCCCGATTGGTATCACCATTTCACTACAAGTCTACAGTGAAACAAGAAAAAGCCCACACATATATTTAACTCAACAATTAAATATTAATCATCAAAACAATATTTATTAGCAATTTAGCCTATACAATTATCATTAAATGCGGACATGGCACCTAGAGCGGGAAATTAGGCTGAGCCAGCCAGTCCGGTACTGGCTCACGAGGCCAGAGCTTAAAATTTCTTTAGGGCAACATTTTCATGGTCCAGTCTAGCATGCTTAGTGTATTTTGCTTTGGGCCAGACGAGCCAGTCGGACAATTGGGCCCATTAGGCGTGGCCAAATAGGCCCAATCCTTTTCGAGCTTCCAAATTTGGTGCCCAACTTAATCTTATTGTCGAGCTGACTGAGTCGAAATTGCCAGTTCTAATGACACCTAAGAATGTAATATCTTAACACTCAATAAACCATGCATTGGGACCAACATATATTCATGATCTTTAGGAACAAAGTTACAAAACAATATTATTTGGAAAAAAGGACAACAACAATAATAACAATTACATACGCAATTACATTCAAACCCTCAACAAACTTCATGAATAAGACACCTCTATGGTGGACGAACTTTAGTTGGACTGACACTTGGTGGAGGTCATGGTGACGGGGGCTTCGAACTTTTGATAGTAACTCTTAGGGATAATTATAAACACTACATATAAGATTTAGTCCAATGAAAAAAAACCCAATTATTTTTTAAATCTTCACTTACCCCTTGAGGTTTACATTGTTTTTTAAACTACCGACTCAATAGATACATTTTGTAAAATAGAAAAGTGTTTTAAAGATATTTATAATTTCGAAAGATAATTGGATTTTATTATTTCTATTTTTGTAATTGAGCTAAATCTCAATAATAACATCTGTAATTATTAGAGCTATCAAATGTTCGGGTCAAGCCAGACCATTGCGAGAAAATTGGGTCAGTTGGTTTGATCCGAAATTCAAATGGGTCATTAATTCCTTAGCCCACTTCAAAACCCCATATTTATATTTTATAGCTAAATCGTATCAGCCCGGTTAGGCCAACTCGAACTTTGGGCCGCTCGGACTGGGGAAAAGTAGGCTCAATTCATTCAGAACTATATAAATGTAGCCATGCCCGGCCCGAGGAAAATTGACAGATCTAGTAATTATTTCTAAACGATGAACCCCATCTCTAAGGACCATACTTTATGGAGCGGGTGAATCGCGAGATATCTTCAACGCCTTAAATCGAATCATCACATAAGAATTTATCCACCAACCTGTTATCGACAAATTTGAACCCCTACTCCACGGATGTCAAAGCCAAAGGCGTAACATCGCTCCGTCCGGTCGAGCTATGCCCTAGGGGCATCTAATAGTTATCTCTATAACTTTTATTTGCCACGTTCAATGAGAATTGGTATATATACTTTTTGATCCTTTATAATTTTATTAAAAAAGAAAGGTAATTAAATATATAACTCACTTGCCATCGCCATCCGATGCTAGTCTCGGACGGATAATTGTAATAATTTGTATCATAGCATGTCTGATTTCCTCTAAACGAGACAACGCCGGCGAAAATACGGCCAAGAATATCAGCTTCTTTTGGAGCTCCATCAATTCCTTTACAAACCATTGTGACTGGATAATTTGGTGGTGCATTATATTGAGCTGCTGTTGCATACATTGAGTCCAAAAAGTCCTTTAGCTCACCAGAACTATTCAAATGCCTGAACCACAAAGTACACTAATCAAGTTTAATGATAATTTTTTAAAAAAGTTTTAATAATAGTAGTGATCCCTAAATTCTTCATTTTGAATTTTAAGTAATTTAAATTTAGTATTTTGTCCGTACGTCACTTCACATATGAACATTTAAGGAAATATTTTATACATGACTAACATAAAAGATTTATGTTAACTGTTGAGCTGAATCTTTACGGGGATGATTACAAAAAAAAAAAAAAAAATTGAGATTCGAGCTAATTAAAAAAATCCTGAAAATTACAAAAACCAACCTTGAGGTTTGATTCGGTCTTACATTTTTCCTCTTAATAAGAATTTTTTTTTAAAAACTCCCGTAATTTTTAAAGAAATATTATACTTACTCCATTTAATTTAAGACAAACAAAATCAAATCTCAAGGCTTTTTTTTTTTGTAATTTCAAAAACACTCTAGTTTTTTTTTTTTTTTTTTTGGTAATTAGCTCAAATACAAGATAAAATATTAAATTAGCTATAAATTATTGGTGTGAGATTACGAGCAAGTCTTGAATCTTTGACTAAGAATGGAGAGGCCACTAGGTTGTGATGCCACTTTGTCAATTTCTGCCCATGATTTTCGAATAGTTTGGTAACAATTCCTGCTAACCTCCTGCAAATAATAATAATAATAATAATAATAATAATAATAATAATAATAATAATAATAATAATAATAATAATAATAATAAAGATTCCATTATTAGCTAATGATTTAGACTTAAAGAATGTATTACAAGAAAAGTGGTTTAAAAATTCTTATTAAAATAAAATAAATACCTTGAAGTCTTTTGTTACAATGGAGTAATACCCATTTTGTGGAGTAATATTGTCGAAATAAAGAATAGGGGCTGATGAGGCTAGAGCACCAAGAGCAATGTGTGGATATTTAAGCCGAAACCACGAAGCTAACACTGAAATTAAGGAATGAAAATTATGAACATGTACATAGCATAAAATTACTAATTGTTTATAAAAAAATACTTTTTATTCAAAAAAATATTGTGATCTAATTACTTACTTCCTCCATATGATCCTCCAACGACAATAATTGGGGAATTATGTGCTGAGAGATTTTTCTTTATGTGTATCAAAATCTCTGCATAGTCAAAAAGCTTGAGCTGAGTTAAAATATCCACGAGTCGTATCATTTTTCATAGCCTCCTTCATTGATCCAAAAGGGATTGATTTTCCATAATATCGATCTTGAACCAAATCAAACCAAGAAAAATCAATTAATATATAAGATTGTAACAACACTATTGTGCCAACATAATTCTTTAAATATTTTTTGATATCAAATCTCTGACGTTATTAAATGTTCGAATAGTAATATATATTTACTTTAGTATTTAACACATTATTCAAGTAGTTTACAATAAAATTGCCTAAATTATTTGTAATTATACTGAAAAAGTAGTTCAATTAACTGATCAAATTTATATATCATCAAACTATTCCTTTTGGATAGTGGGATAAAAAAGACTCAATATTTTATTGCTAGTTGAATCTTTTAATTATTCCATTGCATATGCACTTTAAAAAAAAAATGAACTCAATCCTGAGGGCCCAATCTGCCCCGCCGTATATGTACTTTATCAATTCGTCCTAATTAAGTTTATGATCAAGCCCCAATTCGGTTAGACCAAAAGCGATGATGGTTAGCACGACTATATTTTCCCATAATTAATAGCGCAGAGCCCCCATTTCACAATGCCACACATGGATCTCATAAATCTAAGTTAATTAATCTGACATGTTATGCCGTCACAACACCGATGCCACAAAGCGGCAGCGAATGTCTGAAGAATATCGTTGTACACCATAATCCAACAAATGAAGTACTAGCTACATTTGCAATAAAAGATGACATGTGCCATAAAATTATATATATATATATATATATATATTTATTAATTATACCTCAATATAAACAGAAAGAGACTTGAAATAAGGAGCACTATCATTGAGAAAACCAATAACTCCCAAGTCGTCATCCAATGGCTCCTCAGCCCCAAGATATGCCAAAATTGGAGAATTAGATTTTGGGCCACCCCAATGTTTATAATTAATCACATATCTTTGTTTGAAAGTGGCAAAACTTTGGGGTGCATAGTTGAAATGATCAAGGGTTTGTGTGTAAAAATATGTCTTAAAATCCTTTGAAATGGCTGATTGGCTGAAACGATGATCATCAGGGTTTCTTAAGATTAATGTTTCTTTATGGTATGGAGACAACCTTGGAATTTTGTGTGAAAATGTTGAAGCAGTTTGCAGGAAAAATGGAAGAATTAGAAGGAGAGGGTAAAATTGGAATAAAATTATCACTTTGAAAGGTGCCATGGGAGTGGCGGAGTGATAAATATATTCCAGATTGTATTAATTGCTGAGATTTTGATTTGTGGATGAAGGTATTTATAGACAATCAATTGGGCAAAATATGTGGGAGATTATAATTTTAGTTGAGAAAAAGACTTGATTTTTAGGTTGACCGAATCAAGTTTAAATATTCCTTTTCTCAATTTTTGCGGACACATGTAAACATCCTAAAGGAGTTGAGTGATCTTTCATTTGGGTAGAATCGAATTTCCGTATTATGCTACATAGCAATGGTAATATTGCTATATATATATGTTATTACTTATTTTATTTTGTTTTTTTAATGAAAATTGGTAAGAAATCTCTGCAATCATTTCACTTGAGTTTGATTAATTCACACCTTATCGAGTCATAAATTAAACAAAAATTGTAAAATTAGAGTAGCTTAAGGTGATTTATGTATGGAATTGCAATATCATAAAATAAAATCAATTAAAACGGCATGTAAAGTGGAAGAATATATAGTGAAATAGACTCACTACTATTGTATGTAATGAGTGATTTAGCGCAAAATGAAATAGATCAAATGATGGGAAATACCCACTTGGGATATGACAAAGTCTTTTCTATTATGTGAGGAAAAAAACTAAGTTTTTTTACCCATTTTTTGCGATTCTTTTACCGTCATACCCTTACACTTTAAATACAAAAGTAGGTGGAGTCCTATTTTTTTATTTTTTTCTCTCTACTCCCTTTTTGGATTTTATAAAAAATCTGATCACTTTGTGGTAAAAATTTCGAATGCCTTCAACAATTTTCATTTTCTAATCATTTTTCATATTTAAACAAGTTTTGAGATTTTGAATCAAATTTTCAAATTTTATATAATGGCAAATGTTTAAAAAAGTGTAGGTTTTTATTATTCATATTTGATTTTTTTTTGTAAATTTCTTATTTTAAAATAACTTCGATTTTTTTTTTTTTCGGTTTTTGTAATTTCTTGATTAAAATAACTTCGATTCTTTTTTTGTTTTTAAATAAATTATCGTGTTTTTTATATTCGCACGATTTAGGCACGATATAGGTTGACCGATATGCGATATAGGTTGACACGATATGGCGACGATATGCGCGATATACATGATATGACACGATATAGGTTGACCAATATGTCACGATTTTGTACGATATAGGTTGTACGATATGACCGCGATTTTGGCACGATATAGGTTGACACGATATGCATGATATGACACGATTTTGGGCATGATATAGGTTGGCACGATATGACACGATATGCGCGATATGCATGATATGACACGACTTTGGGCACGATATGGCACGATATGTGCGATATGCATGATATGGCTGATATGACACGATATAGGTTGGCACGATATGCGCGATATGCATGATATGATACGATTTTGGGCACGATATGTATATGTATATGTACATGGGATTGGCACGATATGAGCACGATATTGATATACGATTTTATACATAGGTGTGTGTATTTGGAGGGAAATGTACACGGTTTTCAAGGAAAGCATTAATTGCACCAGTTTTAAAATTCAAAACCTTCAAATTATAGGAGGGGCATTTTTGTCAAATTGGGTAGAAAAGAGTTTTCTTATGTCTATGAGTAGAAAAGAATACCCACTATCCATAGTGGGTACTTTAAAAATTCCTCCAATAGAGCAAATGATGGAAAATTCAATATAGAAAAAATGAGGCAAAATTATTTTTTTAGTCCTCTAAGTAGACATACTTAGAGATTTGGTCCTATTTTTTTTTTTTTGGACTTTGATTTTAGTCCTCTAAGTGGACAAAATTCAGATTTTTGGTCCCATTACCTACTACAACAGGTCAAAGTGACCTGATATGCTTATTTGGAATATCTTTTTTCAAAAAATTAATAATTCAATTATACTGGATGATATAGATGCTTATTTAGCAATACACTTTGCAAAAATGGAAGGAAAATAAGAACAACTTGGTATTATAATTAGATAAATATAATAGAATTATATAATATACTTAAATTATCTCTTAAATTTAAAAAACCTTAAATAATGCAAAAAAATTCAAAATATTTTAATAAGATTAATATATTTGAAATTCGATATAAAAAATAGATTTTACATCATTAAATTAAATCACTACTTATTTTTTAAATAATTTATAAATATTTAGTATTTTTTTTTTCAAAAGTTAGTTTTATCATAATATGTAAAATATTTAGTACTCACTTGCACAAATATAAGGAAAATATATTTGTGCCAAAATGCACTAATTATTTGTGCAATGATTACTGAATACTTTACATATTGCAAGAAAATTATTTATAAACATTTTACATGTTGATTTATTTAGTCCGAAAGTTATTTATAAATATATTTTTTAATTTATTTATTTTGTTAAAAAATAAGAAGTAATTTAAACTAATGATGTAAAATCTATTTTTTATTATTGAATTTCAAATGTATTAATCTAATTAAAATATTTTGAATTTTATTGCATTGTTTATTTTTTTTAAGTTTAAGATATAATTTAAATATATTATATAATTTTTTTTATTTTATTTGAATTTTAATTTAATTATAATACCAAGTTGAATTTGTTCTTATTTTTCCCTCCATTTTTGCCAAGTATATTGCCAAATAAGCATCCATATCATCTATTATAATTGAATTATGAATTTTTTGAAAAAAAAAATTCCAAATAAGCCTAACAGATCACTTTGACTGTTGTAGCAGGTAACAGGACCAAAAATCTGAATTTTGTCCACTTAAAGGACTAAATTCAAAGTTCAAAAAAAGGACCAAACCTCTAAGTATGTTCATTTAGAGGACTAAAAAAATAATTTTGCCAAAAATGACAAAGTGTTGAAAACTTTTCCAACTATATACCTTCTATAATTATACCACGCATTGGCCTTTTTTTTTCATTGGCCTTTTTTTTCTTTATTTCAGTTAATATTTCATCTTGTATATATTTCTTTTCACATCACATCATAGATGCAAATCAAATATATATAATTCATATCAAGTGTATTTATATACTTATCTTTTTAATGAGGCATCTTATTTGGCAAATCGGTTTTGTGAACAACATTATTTTTTATTTTTATCTTATTTCGGCCCTAGAGCCTTTAATTAAAAATTATATTTTCAGGAAATTTTTATACACTAAATTTGCAATATGTGCATAATGATGTAGAAAAGAGTTAAAATACCAAATTGAAATATAGAGAATTCGGACTATTTTTATATTATTAGTTGAATAGAAATATTTCCAACATAAAAACCACTTCATAGAGAATTCACTTTTGGTCCCATTAGACTTACCTCCTAATGATTTTAGTCCCATAGCTTAGAAATAGTCTCATAAGATTGTTATTGTCACACAAATGGCCCAAATAGTTAGTAAATTAACGGTCAAACCTCAAAATGAAAGTCAAACCCGCTATTTGGGACTAAAAGTGAGAACAATGAGACTAAAATCATCAGTGCTTTCGATCAAATGAGACCAAAAATGAATTTTTCTCTAAAAACTAAATATAACTAATATCTATTTTGAAAAATATATTATCATTAAAGTTACTATTTTTTATTTATTGTAATTAAAAATTGACAAGTAAATTAAATGATGAAATTTATAATTATAAAATAATTTTTCTGGAAAATATTTTTAAATATAGATGTTAATGATTATTTTTTTGTGAAAGTGTAATACAAAAAAAGATGAAATACATGTATCATTTATTTTAATTATAAAATTAACAAAGTAAAATAAATGATAAAATTTATTACTCAAGTTATAAAATTCAAATTTTCTGAAAAATAGCTTTTAGAAGTAGATGTTAATTAATTCTTTTTTGTTAATGTGTAACTCGAATAACAAGATCAAATACATGCATATATAACCCAAGTACATGTATGTGTATATATGTAAAGTTTGGTTTTTTTTTCTTTGGTCCGTATGTTCTTACCTGATCTTTGGTCTCATATAACCCAGTGCATTTATGTGTATATATGTAAAGGAAATTAAATAAATGTAAAAATAAAAAATAACAGCTTCATTAGAGAGAAATTATGCAACCAAGAAGATGGTGCATATCACGTGTGACCTAGTTTTTAAATAGTTTCATCAAAGACATTGTAAATATTCGAAAAGTCTTCCTCCTTACTCTTTGGTGTGACATCATTGAATTTCCTCTTTCAAAACTTCAATATATGGTTTTCACTTCTAAATTTCACTTCTAAACTTCAATATACTCTAATAGGTGGATTATTTTGTGTCACATGTTTGACAACATATATTTGAAAGGTTTTTAATGGCAATCATAGACCATGACACCATTTTTCTCATCAATGAGTTTACAACTCAAATAGTTTCTATCTAAAGTTGACTCGCATGGTCCAAATTTCATAACTTGAACAAGAAAATATAAAAATTATGAATTAACATTACAAAATCAAGCGATGTAATATTTCTCATTCTTATTTAGTTAATTAATTGTGGTAGTCAATGAATATGTGAAGATCGAGGATAAAAATATTTTATTACATAACACATTTAATCGAGAATTCACTCATGAATGATTTTTGTTATCATATAGAAAAATGATCTAATTAAAACATAGCCCTTATATGCTTTTGGTGGACTTTTGACACATAATGACGAGTGATAACTTCCATTTCTGGCCATTGTCTGCGTATTGTTTTATGATAGAATCATTTTATATCACATGTTCGACAATATATGTTTGATAGATTTTTCCATGACTATCGTGGACCATGACACTATTTTTCTCATCAATTTGTTCAACTTTAAATCAAAATCAACCTAGAAATACATCAAGGCAAAACATTAAATTGTTCATATTTTTGGGTATAAATGTCATATATATCCTTAAACCCTTGATATTTGCACATTACCAAACAATTAAAATATCAATGAGTTGATTCAAGGATATAAGTTTTAGAATATATAAAGAAAATAGTATCTACTACTAGGTAACGTTCATTGACAATATCTCATCCATCTCATTGACAAAAATGAAAATATCCCCATGTCAAAGGTGATTTAAAAAGCAATCATATTTCTTGATGGTAAAATAAACAGATAATTCTTCATCCACATTTTATCATTAAACTAACTCGCATGGTCAAGAGACATAACCCGATCATCAATAAGATGTGCTATAAAAACTAACGTATATGTTTTTGTCAAATTTTCACTAGTAGTGCCACTAGAAAACTCACAATTAATTATTGTTTTCCTCTCAATCTTCATTTATCTACATGTAAACAAAAATCTAAAAATTGTGAATTAACATTACAAATATCGCCATCATTTGCATGTAAAATAAAAAACTCAAAAGTCGACTTTAAAAGTAGATCTTTGTGAGAAAATGAGAATGAAGAAGAGAAACGGTTTTCTTGGTAAAATTTAACAATTTCTAAGGCTTCAACTAACCTTGTTAATTCAATCAAACAATTTACCTATATTATCGTTACAAAAAAAAAAGATAAATTTTTCAATTTGCCTCACATGAGTATTTCATTTTTGACTTTTGAAACGTGAATATGTTTATAAACGGGATAATAATATAAAAATAAAAAATATTTAAAAAAAGGGTTTTGATGACAAAAGTCGAGTTTGCAATTAATTTATAACTTTTTGGATTTTTTTATTTACAGGAATGATCGAATACAATTCAAAAGGGGAGAAACAACCGTATTTGTGGGCATTTAAGATAAACTTCAAAGACCTAATGACTTTTGTGCTAAGCTTTAGAGAGTCTTTCAGTTTCTTCTTATCCTCGCCTCCCAGTTTCTGTCTATATTCTCTGTATTTAGAGAGATCACATCGATATACTTCTATCGTTAGGTGGGGATACAAACTGCCTTTATCCATAGCCAATCGGACATGGGAAAAATTGCATTCCCCATCACCATCAAGAAGGGTAACACTAGAGATGTTAAAAGGGTCACGGCCCGTTGGCCCGGACCGTTTAAACCGGGAAAAAGAGGGTTAGGGCCGAATTATTTTGGCCCATTTAAATCCAGACCTTTTTGGCCCGCACTATTTAAATCGAAGCCCGTTAGAGCTAGCCCGAAGGTTAACCTGGACTAGCCCGCTATTTTTATTTTTTAATAAAAAATATAATTCTAATATTTTATATATACTCTTATTACATATTACTAGTAAATCATCTTTAAGTTTAATTTTATTAAACATGCTATAATTTCTTGAAAAACTTCTTTTTTTTATTATTTAATTTAGTATTTTATTTTTATTCTGAATAAAAAAATGTCACATAGTTTTATTAAATTATTTAGGATATAAGTTAAATTTCTAAATGGTGCCAAATCTAATTTTATAAATTTTATTAATGCAATGTAATTATAAACTATGTATGATTTTTTTATAATTAATAGATTAACTTTAAATGTTAAACTTAAATATTATATATGCCAAAGTTTAAATTTTAGATTTAAATATCTAAATTTGAAAATTTTAACTTATAGTCATATGAATAATTACGAGAAAAAGTGTTAATTCGGGTAGATGTAATTAGAAACCTTGCATGAATATTATTTTATTTTCAAAATTTAGATCATAAAACACTTAATTTTATGAGTTTGTTAATGAAATGCAATTAGAAACTTTGCATGAATATTATTTATGACGAATAGTTTAACTTGAAATGTTAAACTTAAATGTTATATATATTTGAGTTTAAAATTTTAAATTTATATATATAATTTTTAATTTTTTGACCTATAGACTGTTAGTGCTTGTTTAGCTCGAAGCCCGCTAGGATTAGGGTTAGGTTCTAATATTGTCAGCCCGTTCAACACCAGCTTGTTTGGCCCAAAGACCGTTTAGCACGAAGCCCGTTAGGGCTAGGGCCAACCCATTTAACATCTCTATGTAACACCATATACACCAGACTCTTCATATCTATCAAGATCGTCAAATGAAGTAGTAATTGGAAAGTAAGAGCAAACAAAGTCAACTTTGAAACTTATAAAACGTAGATTTGAAAACACAAGCATCGAAATACCAACTCTCGATTTGAATAATAGGTGCATCTAGTAAATATTTTTCACATAAAAACGTTAAATCTCACACTTACAAGTACAATTTATATTATGAGTAATTTATCATTGAGTTTTGTTTATACTTTAGAATCATTAAACACATTTCTAGCAAGAATATCTTATGAATGTTTTTGTCTCACGACTAGAGAACGATACAACAACCAATTTTTATAAACTTTCAACCTCAACATTTAGTTGTGTAGGTTAATCTAGACATACATAACATTTAGTCGGGTTAAAGATAATTTTTGTTCAACTTCAAATAAAAATCAACCCAGAAATACCCTGTGGCAAAATATTACATTATACATATTTTGGACATCAATGTCTAATATCTTTCATATCCTTAAAACCTTGACATGATAGCAATTACAATATCAATAAGTTGATTTATGGAATTCACACATCTTTATTCGCAAAAAATTCAGATTGTCATGGGTTAAGAACAACAAGTTTGCTAGATAAACAAAGCAGAAGAACTATTCAACTCCAGGTCATAATCCGAGTATAGGAAAAAAATGAACTCCCAATATGGGATTTTCCTAAGAATCACATTAAAGAACATTTGATTTTTTTTGCTTTAGGATAACCATAGTGACTAAACAAATTACTCTATGATTAGAAGCACTAGAAAATGTTGATAATCACCAATCACCATAAACAAGCTCAAAAAAGTAGAGTCCACAAAATAAGATGTGTTCGCCTTGGAGGTATCCAACACATTATACTTGTCACAAAAATTAAGAATGCATGAAAATTGAGGTAAACATAACCCACTGAATAATAACATTACATCTTTGAATATATTATGTTCAGTACATGATAATAAGCAGCTTGAAACTGCCATTACAAAATTATTCCAACATCAAAAAGGAGATGTTGCAAGCAAGCTAACTCTATATGCTCATATGCATCTATCCTGCTGAATACAAAAATAGAGATGGCTAACTTGATCTACAAAAATTCAACATAATACAATTCAAAAGGGGAGAAACAACCGTATTTGTGGGCATTTAAGATAAACTTCAAATACCTAATGACTTTTGTGCTAAACTTTAGAGTCTTTCAGTTTCTACTTATCCTCGCCTCCAAGTTTGTGTCTATCTTCTCTGTATTTAGAGAGGTCACACTGATATACCTCTATCGTTAGGTGGAGATACAAGCTAGCTTTATCTATAGCCAATCGGACATGGAAAAAATTGCATTCCCCATCACTATCAAGATGGGTAACACCATATACACCATACTCTTTATATCTATCAGTATCATCAAATGAAGTAGTAGTCAACATTGAAATATATAAAGCGTAGATTTGAAAACACAAGCATTGAAATATCTTACAAGTACAATTTATGTTAAGAGTAATTTATCATTGAGTTTTGTCTATACTTTAAAATCATTTAACACATTTCTAATAAGAATATCTTATGAATGTTTTTGTCTCATGACGAAATAACAACCAATTTCTATAAACTTTCAACCTCAACATTTAGTTGTGCAACTTAATCTAGATATACAAAACATTTAGTCGGGTTAAAGATAATTTTTGTTCAACTTCAAACAAAAATCAACCCAGAAATACACAGTGGCAAAATATTACATTATACATATTTTGGACATCAATGTCTAATTTCTTCCATATTCTTAAATCCTTGATATGATAGCAATTACAATATCAGTAAGTTGATTTATGGGATTCACTCATCTTTATTCACAAAAATTCCAGATAGTCGTGGGTTAAAAAGAACAAGTTTGAGACGGTCCTTTGTCAATTTCTTCCCACCCAGAATTTTCCCTTCAAATTCCTCCATATCTAAGATTTGAAACTACCTCAGTTGTGACAAATTGAGGATCAAGAATAGAAATGTTAGCTTGAAAATATTTTGTGAGATCGTCACATCGATATCTATGGCTTCAACCAATCTTGCTAATTGAATCAAAAGATTTATTTATATTATAGTCTAAGAAAATATAAGTTGTTCAATTTCCTTCACGTATTATTTGTCCTTTTGACTTTTGAAATTGTGGATTTCATAAATTAGGCTAGACGAAAAAACATAAGTGGTGTAGACAGTAAAAACAACACAAATGACCAATTTGTAGTTATTATTAAACTTTAGAGGAAATTACATTTTTGGTCCTAAAAGAAAGGACACAAACACTTTTAGTCTCATGGTTGCTCTTTTGGTCCTAATAGACTTATTTAACACATTTAGTCCCATATGAATTAAAAGTTTGCAATTTTAGTCCCAAAACTAAAGGAAAACTTAATTGACCGTTAACTCTATTCTTACGGGACCAAAAGTATCCCATAAATATTGAAAATTATAAAAATTAAAAAATATAAAATATGATAATTTGTTTAAAAAAACTAAAAATAGTTTAAAAAAACAAAATTATTTTAAAATCCAAAAATTATAAAATAAAAAACTCAAAACTCTTTTTAAAATTTTGAAAATTATTTTAAAATATTCTGGAAATTTACTAAATATATTAAGATTTTAATATCCCAATTTCAGATAATTTTAAGACTTAAAAAATAGATTTTTTAAAACAAATTTCAATATATTCTTTAATTTTTATATTTCTTAAATAATTTTATTTTTATAAAAGAAATTATATAATTTCTTTAACCTTTGTGGATTTTATTAAAAAAATCAGATTTTTGGTAAAAAAAAAAAATTTAAAAGTTTTCAACAAAAATGAAAATATCTTCCATGTTAAAAGTAATTTAAGAAAGATATCCTCTTTATTGATGGTAAAATACACAGATGGTTCTTCATCCACATTTTATCATTAAAGTTAAAAAAAAAAGTAGTTGTAAAAGTGAAAGAAGTTAGTTTCACCAAAAAGAAATCATGCAACCAATAAGATATTCATATCATGCGTCTGAGTTTCATGTATCCTTTAAACAGTTTCATCAAGACACTCTAAATATTCTGAAAATCTTTCCTTACTTTTTGGTTTGGCATCATTGAAAATCAAATTCCAAAAGTTCATTTTCACTACTAAATTATTTATTGAGAATCCACTCGGTAGACTTCATGCATATAATGACAAGTGATTACTAGTTTTGAGCCATTGATTATTTTGTACTAAATGTTCAACCATATTTTTGAAAGGTTTTTCATTGACTATCATGGACAATGCCATCATTTTTTCATCAATGAGTTTACAACTCAAATAGTTTTTATGAGAAATATTTAAAGCTAACTCGCATGATCAAGAGACATAATCCGATTAGAAATAAAATGTGCTATAAATACTTTTGACGTACATGTTCTAGTCAAATTTTCACTAGTAGTTAATTCAGTGATTTGCATGTAAAATAAAAACTCAAAAATCAGCTTTGAAAGTAGATCTACTGCGAGAAAGAGGATGAAGAAGAGAAATAATTAGCTTGAAACAATTAAACAATTTCCAAGGCTTCAATCAAACAAATTACTTATATTATCGTCAACAAAAAAGATAAATTGTTCAATTTGCCTCACATGAGTATTTTCTTTTTTACTTTTGAAACTATTGTTCTCGTAAATTATGTGAGATCAAGGGCAGAGCAAGAAATAATAATGGGGTGGGCCGATATAAAAAACAGGGTGGGCCGATACACAAAAATCATATAAATTATAATTAAAAAAACATCTCAAAAATTTGTAGTGTAAATTTTTTTTCCCAAAAATGGGGGCGTCGGGGCCTGGGTGGCCCCTACATCCATCCTTGTGTGAGATGAAAAACATTAATGATGTATATAATATAAATAATATGAAAGACCAATTTGTAGTATTAACAGTGAAGGATTGCTAGAGAATCATTTGACAATTCTATAAGTGTTGAAAGAATAATCTTCTTCAAAACTTGTCTAGATAAAAAACCATTGGTGTGGATTATAGACTGTAACAAATATGGAAGTGCAATTGATGGCATTGGTGATAATAGAAATTAGGCCGGTAATTTAAGGGATACGAGGTCTTCTAGGCATGTGTACGATTGTTTTCTCCATAGTTAACGCATGAATCCGAATCAGCCCATGAATCCTAATCAGCGAATAAACCCTAATCAGACCACAAATCCTAATCAATGCATAAATCATAATCAACTCATTAATCCATACACAGTTACAGGCGGTTGTCGTTAAATAAATTAAAGCCTGATCACTTTTTGTCGCAATATGGCGACACATTTGCCTGAGTATATGAGTCAAGTATTGTTTTTAAACTCAAATATAAAATTATTATTACTCTTATAGTTCATTTAATTTAATTAACTTCTTTGTTGCAGCGACATTTTAAATTAGCTATGAAGATATTGATTTAATAATTATGGTGTTGTTTGACAGAAAACTGATGATGTTTTAGGAGATGGCGGGTAAAAATGATTTTTCAACCAACGTTTTTTAGGTTTGTTAACCTCAACACTTAAATTCATGTTGTGAATTATTATAATTTATTATTATTCTTATTATATGGAGACTAATCATGGTGCATGATCAATGTAGGTGATATTATATTTTTTTTCTCTTTTTAATTATTATTTAAAATTTATGTAATATCTTCTTTTTTTTTGACGTAATGCAACCATTTTTTTTAGCAGACTTATGTATTTTTTGTTTATGCACTTTACTTAATTCATGGATTGGGGTTGACATACAACAAATTAAAGTATTACAGAACAAATTACTAATGGAATGGATTTTCTTAGCAGTATTTAGTGAATTTCTTAATTTTTAATCATCAACGAATGGGCAGATCAATATGAACATCACATTTATGCTCATTAGTAATAGCATTGGTGATAATATAAATTGGGCCCGTAATTGAAGGTATAAAGAGTTTTATGGGCCTGTGTATGAATGTTTCCGCCATAGTTAACGCAGACGGTATGCGTCAAGTAAATGAAAGTTTGATCACCTTTTGTCGCAATATGGCGACACATTTGCCGGAGTATGTGAGTCAAGTATTGTTTCTAAACTCCAATATAAAAGTAATATTGCCCTTATAGTTCATTTAATCTAATTAACTTCTTTGCTGCAGCGATATTTTAAATTTGGTGATGAAGATATTGATTTAACAATTATGATGTTGTTTGACGGAAAACTGATGATGTTTCAAGAGATATAAAAATAATTTTTCAACCTACCTTTTTTAGATTTGTTAACCTCAACACTTAAATTCATGTTGTGAATTATTATAATTTATTATTATTCTTATTATATGGAGACTAATCATGGTGCAAGCTCAATGTAGGTGATATTATATTTTTTTCCTTTTTAATTATTATTTAAAATTTATGTAATATCTTTCTTTTTGATGTAATGTAACCATTTTTTATCAGACTTATGTATTTTTTTGATTATGCACTTTACTTAATTCATGGGATTAGGGTTGACATACAACAAATTAAAGTATTACAGAACAAATTACTAATGAAATGGATTTTCTTAGCAGTATTTAGTGAATTTCTTAATTTTTAATTGTCAATGAATGGGCAGATAAATGAACATCAAATTTATGCTCATTAATAATAAAGTCATTAACGAATTGGCTAGTTAATGACTTATATGAGCAAAATTCTGTTAGTTTGTAACTCTTAATTTTAATCTTGATCAAAGTAACTCTAATTCACTCAAATTTATGATCATTAGTATCTTGATCAAGTAACACTACTTAACAGTGAAGGATTGTTCGAGAATCATTTGGCAATTATGTCAAGTGTTGAAAAAATCAATTTCTTCAAAAATTGTCTAGATTAAAAACCATTGGTATGAAGTATAGACTGCAACAAATATGGAAGGGCAATAATGGCATTGATGATAATATAAATTGGGCCCGTAATTTAAGGTATACAAGGTTTTATGGGCATGTGTACGAATGTTTCCGCCATAGTTAATGTAGGTGGTAGGCGTCAAGTAAATGAAAGTTTGATCACCTTTTGTCGCAATATGGCGACACATTGGCCTGAGTATATGAGTCAAGTATTGTTTCTAAACTCTAATATAAAATTATTATTGCTCTTATAGTTCATTTAATCTAATTAACTTCTTTGTTGCAGCGACATTTTAAATTTGGTGATGAAGTTATTGATTTAACAATTATGGTGTTGTTTGGCGGAAAACTGATGATGTTTCAGGAGATATAAAAATAATTTTTCAACCTATCTTTTTTAGGTTTGTTAACCCCAACTAGGGGTGGGCATCGGGTAGGGTAGTCGGATTTTCGGGTATTTGGGTCGGGTACCCGAAAAAATCGGGTGGCTATTTTGGGTACCCAAACCCTACCCGAAAAAATGGGTACCCGACTTTTCGGGTTTTCGGTACCCATTTCTTACTTTTTCTCGTGAGACTCAATTTTAACGTGAGATTCGGTGTTATGTAGTGATTATTTATTCGGCTATGTATCACAAACCTATTATTAATGAAACTCGACTCTATTTTTATTTATTTCTTCCCACGTCAATTACGCATTTCGCATTTTTAGAGCTTAGCAATTTTATATTCTTCCTCTAGTATTAATACTTGATCGAATGACTACTACTTTAGGAATATTAGACCTCCAACAATTTAGGAGTACATTCCAATCCTTATCCTAATATTCCATCTTATTCTATAATTCATCCCAACCAATTTCCCAATCAATTTTTTAAAAAAAAAAATATTTTTTTTATATTTTTAAAAAATTTCAAAATTACCATAAATGGGGAGGTTGTTTCATATTCTTTTCAAGACCTACAATTATATATGTATATATATATATATATTTACATATATATATATATATATTTTTCTCAACTTTTGGTCACATGCTTAAAGGATGGACAAACTTTTCTTTCCACCAAATTCTAATAAATAAAAATACCAACACCATGATTATTATTCCCTCCAACTTTTGGCTCCTTGTCTTAGGGGAATCAATCATTTTTGTTATTTTTTTCTTTATCTACCAATAATATTCATTTCATAATTATCATAAAAACACAAGACTTGCTTCCATTTTCCTCTCTAAAGGATCAAATTCTTCAAGCATAAGGTAAGAATGTCTTCATTTCTCCCAACTCTATTTTTCTTCTCCAATCCTCAACCTTATACCTTCACCATCTAATGATGTTGAATCCTTCTTGTTGAGGTACTCCTAGAGAAAAAATTCTTGAAGAATTAGAGACCTAGATTTGACTACAAGCTTGAAGAGGAAATTCAAGATTACATATTATTAAGGTGAGAAAAATTATGGTTTTAGTATTTTCTCTTGACAACATGAAGAATTAATTTTTGACTCAAGAATATATATTTTTGGAGTTTAGGGGATGACCTACATCATCTCAAGTGTAGGTTAGAGGCTTGAAGGAAAATTTCCATTTTTGAGACTACTTGAAGATATTAAGGTGAGTAGTAACCATTTGGTACTAGTATATTTTCTTTAGACTTGAGACTTTAATTTAACACCAAAATATGGTTTGGATACCATTTAGGGGCTGATCTTCAAGAGTTTTAGTCAAGAAGTTGATTCAAGGAAGAAGACCACATTTTAGATCAACCCGAGAAACTACTACGAGGTGGGTGGAAAAATTCTTTCAACTTCTAGGTGTTTTAAATTGAAAATATGCATGTAGTATTTTGTTATTGAGCACTTGAGATATATATTATGTATTGCATGCTATTTTCTTGTATCTAGTGGAAAAATTCTCAAGTGTTGCTCAAAAATGCGATTTATCGAAAAATAGGACATACATGTACACTTTATTGTTGTACTTGATGAATGCTTGCATGAAATGGATATGTGTATTTATGACTCTTGTAATCTATGTTTTGAATGATTTATAACCTGGAAAAGTCGAGCATAATTGATTAAATTTCGATTTTTGGACTTAAAATGCAAAAATGGAAAGTTGGTGGACTTAATTGCAAGAAAATAAAACTTAAGGGACCCCTCTGTAATTTTCGATTTTTGGGACTGTACTCAGGTTCAAAAATTATGTTTTGACATTTTAATAAAGTTTTAAGAGTTTTTAGATAAATAAAATCAACCCTTAAAAGCCCAAGGACTAGATTGTAAAATTCTAGAAGTTTAAGGGCTATTTTGCAATTTTCGAAACTGTACCAGACCCTAATGTTAAATTTTGAAATTTTAACTCTTAAGGGACTGGAAATAACATATTTTAAGTGTATTCCAAAAATCCAAGTGTTTAGAGCTTGGAAAGTAATTTTATAAAACTTGAGGGACCAAATTGTAAAAGATTTAACTTGAGGACCCAAATGAAATTTCCAGGACTTATGCAGCCCATGCACCTGGAAATACTAATTTACCTATAACATAATTATATTTTGGACCCAAGGTTCAAATTTCATAACAATTGGACCCCTAAAAGCCTTAAAGGCAATTATTTCAAAATGGGACAAAAATGAGATTTTCAAAAGTTAAGGGACCTATACTTATGACGTTTTAAAACTGTTTTTGTTCCAATATCCCACTAACCTTAATGACATTTTCCAACTGGAATCACATTAAAAGCCCTCCCGGTTTGTGAGTTCCGATTATTTTAAACTTAAGGCCCGAAATGACAATTTTAACAAATTTGGGGCCAATGTGAGAATTTTATAAAAACTCGACCTCAAAACTTTAAAAACCTGAATCTCTGAACAATTTAGAGATTTTAGGAACTGACCTCATAATTTTTCAAGGTCGGGATATTTATTTATTCAATTTTTAACCCCAAAAGTATTGGTTTTTACAAAACGGAGCTAATTGTAAATTTTTCTTTTTATCAAGGACCTAACTTAAATTATTTTTCATTTACTAAAACATCCCTGGACCCTCTGACATTAATTATTAATTAAAATATTTTATTTTCTCAAAAACTACTTGACTTATCGGATCGTCTTGACCGATTAAAACCCGATCGCGGGGCAACTTCCCTCGTGTTGCGATTTCGAATCTATAACGGACTTATGTTCCACCTAATCTTTCAAGATATCGAAGATTGCTTATCCTCCCGATAATCATCTTCATCCAAATAACTCCACCAACGCCATAATTACTTTACGCAAATTTTCGAAAACTTTTTATGAACTGCTTCAAATCAATATACTCATTGCTGGTTGACTACCCGAACATGTATTTAATTTCTTGCTGAGTCAACTTGGTGTGTCGAGCTCACAATCGGAATGGATACGTCGGGGATGGAACCGCAGCTCGGCCGCTATTCCACTCTTCCGGCCCATCGTCCTAATCCCGCAACTGAGGGACGGAGTTTGTCCAAGGGAAGCGGGTCGTAGTACTTGAGGTATAATCATGATTATGACGAATCCGAGCCTTGCTAGCTCCAACGTGGATTTTGTCTTTGCCTATGGAGCGATAAGGTGACAGGTCTTGGACCATCATGAACGGGGAGTTACAAGGAAGAACAAAGGAATCGTTGTCGATCCACACGATTCCGGAGTTGAACTAACGTTTGGTTGGCGCTACACTTGATGACGCAACCGCTACTTGTAATGCATGGGTTGGCGCTACACTTCATGACGCAACCACTAATTGTCTTGCATGGGATTGGCTCTACACTTCAAGACGCAATCCTCCCGTGCGCTTGAATCATCGTGCCTATGTGACCACGAACTATTTCTCAAACTATATAAATATATTACTTAATATATATTTATCACGATGCTTATGGGCTATGTATGAAAACATGCATCATACCTCACGCGTTTTCATACAACCGTTTTCTCGCATTAACTATATATATTGCCACACTTGCACACGATCACCCCATCCACTGAGATTTATGTCTCACTCCCTCATGTTTTCTAACCTTTAGATGAAGAGTACGTTGAAGACGTCGAACCTACCACGATTGAATTCCCTCTTGTTGATGTGGAGCGACACTCCTTTTACTTTTATTGTTGTTAGACTTTTCATTTTATTCTGTTTTGGATTGTAAGTTAAATTCGGATAATCTATTGGGTTGTATTCGGATTCCGTCGGACCTTAAGATGTAATTTGTACTTGTGTGTATTTTATTCCGCTGCATTAGACTCTATTTCACTTGGAGTTTGTATCATTGGTTTAGACTATTGAATTATTTTTGTTTAAGTGATTGATCGTTGTCGCGTCGCGTTTGGGGCGTGACATTTTCCATCCTAGGAGTTGGGCCCAAAAATATGATGTGGGCATGATAAGTGGCAACACATGGGTTTAGGCACCCAATTTAATCAATTTATATATTAGAATAAGCCAATAACAAACAAGCTAGGTGGTAAAAAAGCAAAAGCTACCATCAGCTTTTTCAAATTTTGTCTACCACCCTTTTTAAAGTTTATCAGAAGAACATAAACCAACTTGCAGACCATACAATTACAAAAACTATACTACTATACGTCGCGGCTGAGAGAGAGGAAATTGAGAGATAAAAGAGAAAGGGGCTTACCTTCTAATCATGTAATTACACTACCCGTTCCCGGACCCGCTTTATTAAGTTCGGGTATCGGGTACCCGATAACTGAATTATTTTCAAAATACCCGACCCGATCGGGTATTACCCGACCGGTCGGGTCGGAACCCGATTATCCGACCCCGAATGCCCACCCTAACCTCAACACTTAAATTCATGTTGCGAATTATTATAATTTATTATTATTCTTATTATATGGAGACTAATCATGGTGCATGCTCAATGTAGGTGATATTATATTTTTTTCTTTTTTAATTATTATTTAAAATTTATGTAATATCTTCCTTTTTGACGTAATATAACCATCTTTTTAGCAGATTTATGTATTTTTGATTATGCACTTTACTTAATTCATGAGATTAGGGTTGACATACAACAAATTAAAGTATTACAGAACAAATTCATAATGGAATGGATTTTCTTAGCAGTATTTAATGAATTTCTTAATTTTTAATCGCCAATGAATGGACAAATCAATATGAACAACAAATTTATGCTCATTAGTAATAAAGTTATTAACGAATTAGCTAGTTAGTGACTTATATTAGCAAAATTATGTTAGCTTCTAACTCTTAAGATTAATCTTGATCAAAGTAACTCTACTTAACAGTGAAGGATTGTTCGAGAATCATTTGAAAATTATGTCAAATGTTGAAAGAATCAACTCCTTCAAAAATTGTCTAGATAAAAAACCATTGGTATTGAGTATAAACTGTAACAAATATGGAAGGGCAATTAATGGCATTGGTGATAATATAAATTGGGCCCATAATTTAAGGTATACAAGGTTTTATGGGTCTGTGTATGAATGTTTCCGCCATAGTTAACCCAGACGGTAAGCATCAAGTAAATGAAAGTTTGTTCACCTTTTGTCGCAATATGACGACACTTTTGCCTGAGTATATGAGTCAAGTATTGTTGCTAAACTCTAATATAAAATTATTATTGCACTTATAGTTCATTTAATCTAATTAACGTCTTTGCTGTAGCGACATTTTAAATTTGGTGATGAAGATATTGATTTAACAATTATGGTGTTGTTTGACGGAAAACGGATGATGTTTCAGGAGATATAAAAATAATTATTCAACCTACCTTTTTTAGGTTTGTTAATCTCAACACTTAAATTCATGCTGTGAATTATTATGATTTATTATTATTCTTATTATATAGAGACTAATCATGGTGCAGGCTCAATGTAGGTGATATTACATTTTTCCTTTTTTAATTGTTATTTAAAATTTATGTAATTTCTCCCTTTTTTGGCGTAATGTAACCATGTTTTAGCAGGCTTATATATTTTTCGATTATGCACTTTACTTAATTCATGGGATTGGGATTGACACACAACAAATTAAAGTATTACAGAACAAATTACTAATGAAATGGATTTTCTTAGCAGTTTTTAGTGAATTTCTTAATTTTTAATCGTCAATGAATGGACAGATCAATATG
Source organism: Rehmannia glutinosa (assembly GCA_016081115.2). Taxonomy (NCBI): domain Eukaryota; kingdom Viridiplantae; phylum Streptophyta; class Magnoliopsida; order Lamiales; family Orobanchaceae; genus Rehmannia; species Rehmannia glutinosa. Next base: position 7,093,935 of record CM071936.1, read on the forward strand.
AACAACAAATTTATGCTCATTAGTAATAAAGTCATTAACAAATTAGCTAGTTAATGACTTATATGAGCAAAATTATGTTAGTTTGTAACTCTTAACATTAATCTTGATCACAATAACTCTAATTCACTCAAATTTATGCTCATTAGTATCTTGATCAAGTAACTATACTTAATAGTGAAGGATTGTTCCAGAATCATTTGGCAATTATGTCAAGTGTTGAAAGAATCAACTTTTTCAAAAATTGTCTAGGTATAAAACCATTGGTATGGAGTATAGACTGTACCAAATATGGAAGGACAATTGATGGCATTGGTGATAATATAAATTTGGCCCATAATTTAAGGTATACAAGGTTTTACGGGCCTGTGTATGATTGTTTTCGCCATAGTTAACGCAAATGGTAGGCATCAAGTAAATCAAAGTTTGATCACTTTTTGTCGCAATATGGCGACACATTTGCTTGAGTATATGAGTCAAGTATTGTTTCTAAACTCTAATATAAAATTATTATTGCCCTTATAGTTCATTTAATCTAATTAACTTCTTTGTTGCACCAACATTTTATATTTGGTGATGAAGATAGTGATTTAACAATTATGGTGTTGTTTGACGGAAAACGGATGATGTTTCAGGAGATATAAAAATAATTATTCAACCTACCTTTTTTAGGTTTGTTAATCTCAACACTTAAATTCATGCTGTGAATTATTATGATTTATTATTATTATTCTTATTATATGGAGACTAATCATGGTGCAGGCTCAATGATTAATCATTAGTCCAATATTAGAAACTTATATGTGATATAATGCAATTAAACAATAAAATAAAATAAGCGATTGTAAAAATGATTGATGAGCTAGATTATATCCTTAGAAAATGGAAAATATATTTCACGTCAAAATCAATTTTGAAAAATGCAATTATCTTCCTTGGTGATAAAATCGACAAATAAATGATCACTAGATTATATCATTAAAACTAAAAACTAACATCATAGTCCAAATTAAACAATTAAATAAACAATTGTAAAAAATAAAGAAGAAGTTGTTGAATCATTAGTCCAATTTTGGGCTTATATGTGTTATAATTACATATTGCGATCATCAAATAAGGTTATACCTATTTTATAAGTGATCAAATAAGGTTTAAGGAGTTGGGCTTTAATGTATCGAATAGGGTGTGGGCGTTTAATATGTAGAGACTTAATGGGTTATTTCTATTTTAACTAAGCTAAATATACCCAATATAACACATTTATATAAGGGTTATGGTCCCAAAGTTACCCAAAGTTATATTTGAAACTAGCTCGGTTGTGACAAATTGAGGATGAAGAAGAGAAATGTTAGCTTGAAAATATTTTGTGAGATCATCACATCGATATCTAGGGCTTCAACCAATCTTGCTAAGTGAATCAAAAGATCTATTTATATTATAGTCTAACAAAATATAAGTTGTTCAATTTGCCTCACATAATTATTTGTCCTTTTGACTTTTGAAACTATGGATTTCATGAGTTAGGTTAGACGAAAAACATAAATGGTGTAAATAGTAAAAATAACACAAAGGATCAATTTGTAGTTATTATTAAACTGTAGAGGAAATTGTACTTTTGGTCCTATAAGAAAGGGACACAAACACTTTGTTCGCCTTATTTTTTAGCTTCACCGCAAATGTACGGTGCAATTTATAGAATAGAGTTAGCAAGGTCGAATCCATAGAGACTAATAAATTAATGTACTAATTCTTTGGATTATACTAGCCTTATTTATATCTAGACTATCGAATATGAGATGTAATGGTTTTATTAACACTACAACATAAATTATCCTAAAATAACAAAGCAAAGAGTGGATTAAAAGATCAAGTATGAATGAAAGGATTCTGAGTTATGGTTTCAGTTAATATCCCATTTGATTATCAGATTAATCAAACCAAAGTTAAACGTATTCTTCCCTATAGACCAATCACAAAAGTAATTTACCCTCTCTCTCGAGATGCATGTAAAAGCGTTGATTGGAATATCTATGCTAGCATCTCTACTCAACATGAGATATTCAACTTCCAAAATATCAAAAGATTATAAAGCCTCACGAATATTCACAGACTTCTCAATCATGCAAGATATTTATGTCAAGTACTCATAGATCTAATATTAAAACTCATCTGTTTGAATTATGAATCAATATATCAAAACAAGTTTTTTTTTTTTTTTTTTGAAACCACCCAAAGAGGGTGTAGGGATTAGGCATTGATCCCTAACCCGTATTAGTAAATTGGAGTTATTACAAGAGTATCATTGATTACAACGAAAATATCTATCTAAAACAAATGCTGAAAATATGTATCATATATCAAGAAGTATCCTATATATCAAAACAAGTTAAACCAATAGCTTTTTGATAAAACAAAAATTAAAGCAAAGTACTTGAATAGGGTTGGAAAACATTAACTTCAATTATCATTAATCATCAAATAAAAGTGTCCATTAACCTACTCCCAAACCCGGGAATCACAAGAAGTTTAGCTAGACATCGAAAAGAAATAATTCATAGACAAACTATTAATATTCATGTCTAACTAATTGAAAATAATGATACTATGGAATGAGTGAACTCTAGGATGATGATGATCTCTCGATCTATCTTCAATCCTCGAGCCGTGATTGCGGTATTGATCGATCTCTCCAATTCTCCGGTGAAAACTTCTTTTCTTTGCTTTCAGGGTAAAAATCAGCGTCTTTTCATTTGTGGTCGCCTCGTCTCTATTTGTACTGTTCGGGTCAAAACCTAGTTCAAAAACCTGCCAAACTCTGTTTTCCCGCACAGACGCACGGGCCGTGCGCCTAGCGCCCGCCCAGCCCGTGCTAGGTGCCGCAGGAAATTGTCTTTTTACTGAAGGGCGCACGGGCCATGCGCATCACGCACAACCAGCCTGTGTGTCCTCTAAACGTCCGAATTTGCTTATGGGGTCTTCATAAGAGTTGTAGCCCTCTCTCTTAGCTTTCCGTAGCCACTTGAATCAGCTCAATATCAATTTTGTAGAGAGAGTTATGGCCAAAATACTAAACCCTGCCAGTGTTGGAAATTCCAGACGCGTTTGGACGTTCCTTGAGATAAATCCCCTCGTTGTTTGATCATCCATGCTTCTTTTGACACACGAATGATTACTATGACTCTAGACTCAATATAATTGGCTTCCAATTGGGTGTAATCGTTTGATTCTTGATGCTTCTAGGTCACAATGCTCGTATTTGTCACAAAATCACTCCAATTATCGTTAAATTCCTACAAAACGAGCAAAGTGTAATACCTTTTCCACAAAGAGCGAATATATACCATTTCATATGAGTTATTGCATGTTTATAAACAATTATAGCCATAAATATGCCCTAAAATACATGCAAAACTCACACTAAACAAACCCCCAAACTTAAACTGTTGACAGTCCCGGTCAACACTTTATAAACTAGACAAAACACAAATGGGAGTAATGAAAAGCAAATCAAGAATAACGCATCACAATTCATGTCGTTTATCCATAGACGTCAAGAAACAAATCAACCAAGCTTCAAATATCTAACACAGAGCACAAGTCAATTAAAACCATGGCAAATACTTCAAATCACGCCTCTCGGATCAAGCGTATACTCTCCTCTCTAGAAAATAAGGGACGTGTATTCGCTCAAAACATATCAATGTTGAAGAATTACCATAGGCTAGCAAATCGTCTCACATCTCCGCCACTCGATTGTATGCAATTCATAAATCGAGAAAGGACTTTGCTTTTGGTTGTAATGAAGGCTCTTTGGTTAAGGTAGAGAAATATTGAAAAAGTGACTCAAACTCAAGCGTATAGACCGTAAGCACATCATTTTCTCAATCAACTATACTCATTCAAATCAAACATGCTCCCCAATCACCTCTTGTTCATATCACACATCTCTTTTCCCCTTTGTTCATACAATTCACTTTCTTTCCCCTTACATCATACTTCTCACCTATATGTTCATTTACGACCAAGTCACTTATGCGATCGTTTTTTTTTCATGTTTTTTTCCGACTCTTTTGTGAGTATATCATCCTTTTTCCTCCTTTTATTCTTTTATCCCCACATCCAACATGCACACCATTATCTAAATTCTCGATATCTTCATATTCAACTTTTATTCAATCCCCTTACTCAATGTTATACGCTCAAGCTTAGGGTAAATGGATATATCAAGTTAAGGCTTGAAATGTGGCTAACAAAAATCAGGCAATAGGCTCAAATGGGCTAACTAGGGAAATTAAATATCATTAGGTAGGCAAAAGGCTTGAAAGGCTTAACAAAAAAATGGTCTAAAATCATTTTCATAAATGGCATACAACATGTGACTTCAACAGAGATACGAGCAAGTTCTAGAATTCATATCAAAATGAATGACACACTCAATCAACAAACAAGACGCATTTAATGAAAGCGAGTAAAGGCTCAAAAAAGCTCACAGCTTGCAATTGCGTAATTCAAAGCATATCAACCATGATTTCAATATTCACATGCTCCATATCATATATTCTCCACCCGATCAACTCACGCCCAACACCCAATTCAAAACAACACAAACTGTTCAACGAATGCTCCCAAGATCACTACAAGCACACAATAGCGGTCAACTCACTCCCTAAAAACCTAAGAAAGCGAACGTGCTAAAGCGGTCAACTCACTCGGGGATGATGATGATCTCTCGATCTATCTTCAATCCTCAAGGTGTGGTTGCGGTCTTGATCGATCTCTCCAATTCTCCGGTGGAAAACTGCTCTTTTCTCTGCTTTCTAGGGTAAAAGTCAGCGTCTTTTCATTTGTGGTCGCCTCGTCTCTATTTGTACTTCGTTCGGGTCAAAACCTAGTTCAAAACCTGCCAAACTCTATTTTCCCGCACAGACGCACGGGCCATGCGCATAGCGCACGACCAGCCCGTGCATCCTCCAAATGTCCGAATTTGCTTATGGGGTCTTCATAAGATTTGTAGCCCTCTCTATTAGCTTTCCGTTCCCACTTGAATCAGCTCAATATCAATTTTGTAGAGAGTTATGGCCAAAATACTAAACCCCCAAAGGTGTTGGAAATTCCGAGACACGTTTGGGCGTTCCTCGAGATAAATCCCCTCGTTATTTGATCATCCATGCTTCTTTTGACACACGAATCATTACTATGACTCTAGAGTCAATATAATTGGCTTCTAATTGGGTGTATCGCTCGATTCTTGATGCTTCTAGGTCGTAATGCTCGTATTTTTCACAAAATCACTCCAAATATCGTTAAATTCCTACAAAACGAGCAAAGCGTAATACATTTTCCACAAAGAGCAAATATAATCCATTTCATATGAGTTATTGCACGTTTATAAATAATTATAGCCATAAATATGCCCTAAAATACATGCAAAACTCACACTAAACACACCTTTAGTCTAATGGTTGTTGTTTTGGTCCTAACAAATTTATTTAACACATTTAGTTCCATATGAATCAAAATTTGCAATTTTAGTCCCAAAACTAGCGGAAAACTTAATTGACCGTTAACACTATTCTTACGGGACCAAAAGTATTTATCCCATAAATATTGAAAAATATAAAAATTAAAATACAATATAAAATCTGATAATTTGTTTAAAAAACTAAAGAAATAGTTATAAAAAAACAAAGTTATTTTAAAATCCAAAAATTATAAAATAAAAAAAATTAAAAATCTTTTTAAAATTTTGAGAATTATTTTAAAATATTGTGGAAATTTATTAAAAACATTTAGATTTTAATATCCCAATTTTGGAATAATTTTAAGACTTAAAAAATTGGATTTTTAAACATATTTCAATATTTTCTTTAGTTTTTATATTTCTTAAATAATTTTATTTTTGTAAAAAAATTCAATGTTTTTTTTTCAGATTTTTGGTAAATTTTTTCTAAAGTCTTCAACAATATTTTTAGTTTTTAATCCATTTATCAGATTTTTAGACCAATTTCCACATTTTAAACAACTTTCCAGATTTTGAATATTGAAGTAATTTTCAGATTTTTAACACAAATTTTAGTTTTTTTTAATTACATCTATGACCTTAACTTGCTTAAGTTATCATGCTTGCATATCCATCGTTTGAGTCTCCAACAATTATTCCAATAATTACATTTAAAAAATTAAAAAAATTGCTTCATTTTATTTTTGTTATTTATTCTTTTCTTTTCTAAATCTAAAAGGATTCTTGAGGTCCCAAATCAAAATTAGAAAAAGGGATAATTATAAAATTACCCCGATGTTTGGGGTAATTACGAGAAAAACCCAAAGAAATTTTAAAATTATATAAAACCCGATGTTTGATTATGCCTTAAATGTATGAGGATGACTATAATATTTTTACAATGTGAAGGGTGTGTTTAAAATATTTTTGCTTGTAAAGGAGTAAAGTGTAATACAAAATCAAATTTCCAAAAGATTTTTATAATGTTTAAAAACCTGGATTTTTTTGTAATTACCCCAAACTTATCATTGTGTGTTGTAAGTTTTAAATAGGGAAGCTCATGCAAGGTTAATTAAAACGTAGTTTTCTCCGGTGTAATGGCTAAGCTTATTTAAAATATCTTATAAGCTCCTACATCCGATAAGTCGTTTTAGGAGCTTATAAGATGTTAGATCTTATTTTAAAAATAAGTCACAAAGTGTTTGGATAAAACAAGATAGTTGAGCTTATAAGATGTTTTATATCTTATAAACTTATTAAGTATATTTTTGTCATTTGAATGTTTAAAATAAGGAGCTTATAAGCTCTTTTAAAAAAAAAAGTTTGGGTGGAGGTACTTTTTTTGAGCTTATAAGCTCTCTCGACATCTTTTTTTAGAGCTTATAAGCTCTTTTTGGAAAAAAATTACCAAACACATTTTAAGAGCTTATAAGCTCTTAAACATCTTATAAGCTGTTTTTAAAAGCTTATAAGCTCACCAAACACCCTCTAAATAATTCCCGACAACAAATCTATTACCATTTTTCACGTCCAAAAATAGCCCCTTAATTTGAGATGCGCACAAACACCATTAAAAGGAAAAAAAAAGGTTTGAGTTATAATTGGAGTGTTTGCAATCACTAAAAAAAGTATTTCTTAGTTTCTGGCTGAAAAGAATCACTTTGTAGTATTGTTTTACAAATGTCAACTTTCGAACTTGATTCTGCTTCATTTAATTAGAATTTAAAAATAGGGAGATGAGTGCTTTAGGCCGCGATTGGATGTGGGTGAAATTTTATTTTCGCTCCGTTGAGAATTTTTTTGACCAAACATGCGATTGTCTATAAAAAAAAAAAATCGAAAATATACTATTCTCTCACTTTAACTTTTTCTCATTTTTCCTCTTATCAATCACATCTACACATTTATTTTTACGAAAAACTAATCATTATTACACATTCTCCCACAAATTTCACTATTCACTCACTCACACATTTCTAACTACCAAGCATATCCAATCATTATTCTACTATTTGTAAATCAAATCAACTCTCATCATTACTTTTTCATCTCACATCCAATCACACTCTCAAAATTCATCTTTTTTCTTCCAAAATTTTTTCCACCACTATTTTCTAGCAAAATGAAAATTTTCAAAATGAAAGCATATTCAACCGCGCCCTTAGATTTCTGTTTCTGCTTCTGGTTTTAGAAACAAATAAATATTATTCAAACTTTTACATCAAACACTCTCAATTTTTTATTCTCAACATCTGATTGTATTTCCAAATATTTCCAATTTCTTATTCTCAACTGTTTTTACATATACTTCAATAAATCACTTCTTCTAAAACAGGGATTGGATGCAGAAACTGTAGCATGTGGAAGTGGTCGAAATTGAAAATATTTTAGAGAAGGACGGCGAGATTGAAAAAATTAGGGAGACAAATAACTTTTATATATAAATATGTTATATATAAATATATGTACCACATAACATAAGGGTGTGCGATGACTCCTCCACCCTCTCTCTCGGTTCGTCTTTACTTCTAAAAGCATAATGGGCGCGATTGGATGTACTTTCATTTTGAAAATTTTTATTTTGGTAGAGAATAGTGAAATAAAATTTTTGAGGAGATAATTGTGAAATTTTGAGAGTGTGAATGGATATGTAATGATGACAAATTTATGTGATGGTTTTTTTTTAGAGAATTGTGATTGAATATGAATTTTTTTGGACTTTGAATGTGATGTTTATATTTAAATATTGTATAAAAATTATTGTTGAAATTGTAAGGATGATTTTGTTGACTATTCCTTTAGTGAAGGAATATTTCCTATTCCATATCAAGACATTATGGTCATACCAACCAAGAAACCATCCACGTGAAAAGCAATGGTCCCATTTTATTCAATGCATGAATTTTTTTTTGAAAAGACTAATCATTCACAAAAACAGAGATATCGAAAAAAGAAGTAAAATTTCAAAATGCAACATGTCTTTCTAGGGAGACAATTCTCGCACATTTCCTCCAAAAAACACTGTCATCACATCCAATCTCATACTCGTGCGTTTTTCCTTCAACTAGCGGAAAATTTTTAATTCCCACCCGCATCCAATCGCGGCCTAAGTTTTTGCCAATTAAACACTCCCAATGATCAAACTTGTCACTCTCTTCTCTTTCATTCATTGTGTGAGTGAAACTTTTCAAGTTTCCTATAACTGGTCCAGTTTCTTTTCCTCACGCGTGTGGTATATATGGGCTAAAAAGAGGTCCGCTTTTATATTTTTGGTTAATCGTAGTTTCCAAGTTACAAAAATCCAGTCTATTTTCAGCAGCTTCCAGATTGTCATTCCATCAATTCTGTAATTCTCTCTCACACACACGTACGCGCACCAAAAAAAAAGATATATGAAGTGTTTGCAAAGATTTATACTTTTAGAATAAGTGATTTATTGTGACATAAATAAAAATAGTTGAGAATCAAATCCTAATAAAATTTGTAAATAAAATGAGGAGTTGAGAATGAGTGAATGTTAAATGTACGATTTTCTTTGGTTAGCTTTTAGAACTCGTAGTTTGGGTATTATTTAATATAATGTAAACCAAAAATGATTACATCTCGTTCATGCTGAAAATTATCTAGTCACACACACATACACACACATGTATATAGTAAAAAATAGAGAAACAATTTAGCATATCTAATTTTATTAAAAACTCAAAAGTAAATATCAATGACAAAGGCAAAATATTTTATTGGATTACTATTTATATAATATAATAATTACATGATTTCAATGGTTTATGAAAATATCATATTTTACTAGAGCTGCTTTTCAAAAAATACAAAAAAAAACTATTACTCCAGGAGAGTTCGAAAGAGATTACAATTTCGTCGAAAGAACAACATATTAGTAGAATAAATTTCTTTTGTCAATTTTCTCATTTGAAAAACATGTTACATTGTAGTAGTTTACTTAATTATAAACTTTTGATTATTATTCAATATATATGAACTTAAAAATATTTAAAGAATTTTAATAAAGCACTATATAATTAAAACTGTGAAATTGCTAGTCTGAAATTTTTTTAATGAGTTGGAATGATCGACTGGAGATATATAGGAATAAATCTCAAATAAATCTTTGCAAATAGTGAGAGACATCATTTGAGCTACAAACTCGTGGTTGCTATAATCTGGAATTTAATTAAATAATAATATAATAATAAATAATAACATGTTGGTCAAATTGTCCCCCATAGTGCAAAATTTATTGGAAAATCGAGCTATGATCAAATATTATTCTCACTATAAGCCAAAAAAACTATTATTCCACTATGAACATCCACATCCCATCACGCATGGAGTAATTGAAAATAAAGTGGCCCTTGCTTTGTTTCGAAGCAAAAATCCAGTTCAATGTCATGGCTTAGAAAACGGATTTGAAAATTGCACTTTTTTATTTTGTATTTTCCTTTTCCAATTTCCATGGAAACGCTTTTTTTCAAATATATTTCTTGCATGGTTCACCACTCCAGTATGTTGTTCTAGACAAACACCTAATCGACAAGAGCCAGTCAAAACACGTCTCTCTTGTAATGGTGAAGTTTATTGACATCTCATTTTCACATAAATTAAGTTGTAATTTATTCGTAAATAAATCCAATCCAGTAGTCAATAGTTCTGGATTTTTATTCATTATTGATTGTGAGATTTTGGTCCTACTTTGGACAAATTCATCTACCGCTTATTAAAAAGTTAAAAGAAAATTTTCTCATAGTGGAATAATATAATATCACCGAATCACTAACCTGCCTTCCTCACTAGAAGACGGGACTTCCTGGAGGATGTCGTCTTCGCACCTGGATACATGTATCGATACGATACTTTATTCGATACTTCATGATCTCCATGGATATATCTACACATAGAAATAGATAGAATTTATTCTATTGTTCATTCTTTTCAATATTTTTTTGTGTCTACGCTCGTTTATCACATTTCGATTTGAGTGTTTATGAAATTTTGGTTTTTTTCACACGTGAAACATTATTTTTTAATTATACTTAGTATCGCGTCGTATTTTCAATAATATAAAAATATATAATTATATATGTTTATATATACCATATCCATATCCTTAAATTTTAAAATATGGTGGGATCAACCTTGTACTTCTAGTGGTTGAGGCATGTGTTGTAAGGGTAAATGTGTTAGTCCAAGTGGCTACAATAATCTAGAGGGGGTGAATAGATTATCCCGGTTTTTCGATTTTTCCCTCTTTTTCGAAAGACACAAGCAAATATGAAATGCAAAGTGCGGAAAGTAAATAGCACACGCCGATTTATAGTAGTTCAACCCACCTAGGGCTAATCTACTACCACCCCAAAGATATCCGGGATGGATTTCAAAAAAAAAAGATTTTATTAATTTACCAAAAATTAATACAACACCTTGAGAATTACCACAACCCTCTTTCACCACCTTGAGGATTACCACAACCCTCTTACAACACTTTGAGGATTACCACAACCCTCAAACACCTATCACCTAGATCACCCAAGTGTATTCTTACCACAAGAATACTCACAAGGATGTCTTGTGTTGAATGATGACCAAAATCAAGATTACAACTCAATAATGATTGAAACAATATGAGTACAAGTGTAATCAAGAATTGAAAGCCTAGACCTCAAATTTGTGCAAGTGAAAGTGCTTAGGCTAATACAAGTGAAAGTGCTTAGGCTAATACAACAAGATATATGAAATGTATGCTTGATTGCTCTTTTGCTTGTGTAGAGTGTTGTATCTTGTTGCTTGAATGAAGCCTCTATTTATAGGAGAGGACTTGGCTTTCATTTCCGGACATTGGCTCCTCATTGGGGAGTGATTTGCTTTAAAAAGAAACCATTTAAAATGATCAATATAACTATTAGAAATCAATCCCACAAAATAGGGAAAAGTCATGCAAAACGCAACGGATAGTTTGTGATAAACAGGGGTTCGACCGGTCGTCACAGAGATAAGATTAAAATTGAATTCTCGAATTTTTACACAAAGGGGGACCGATCGGAAGAGGCGACCGGCCGCCTTTAGTCAGTGGACTGGTTGGAGGTGAAAAATTACGAAACAGAGAAGTCAACCAAGAGGGTCGCTCCCAGTGCACGGCCGCCCGGGGTCGACCGGCCGCCCTCACCGGCCGCCCACCTGGTCGACCGGCCGCTCTTTCCCTTTTTTCTTACGTCCCATTTTCTTTTTTCAAAACTCAACTCAGTACGGGTTGCCCTATAGGGCGACCGGTCGAGCCTCGAAACAAATGTGTTGTCCAATTTTTTTATCGAAAATAAACTCCAAAAAATACCAAAAAAATAGTAAAAACATTTTAAGACGATCGGAAGTATTTAGACAATATTTAGGGACATTGTTTTGGTTTAAAAACTTATTTGAACAAAATCGAATAAAATCATCAAAATCATGATAAAAACATTTATCTAACAAACTCCCCTTTTTGATGATTACAAACCAAAACAATTTTCTCGAGGACGATTTGAAAAACAAATAAATTTTCGATTTTACAAGTAAACTATCCGTTAAAGACATTCCATACAAAGCTCTCCCTATCTATGAGCATATCAACAAAAGATTATTATAAGTTAGAAGACAAGCTATAAAAGCTTTATATAAGGTGCATATGGATATCATGAGCTAAAGCTCCCCCGTCACAATACTTATAATCATTTGCACTTGAGTCCATAATACAAGCCATGGACTAGGTATTTTCGGCTTTAGGAAGCCATATTTCATAGCTTTTATTGCGAGCTTTAAAAAGCTTCTTTAGCTAACGAGCCAATTTCTGTTTCTCCCCTTTGGAATCATCAAAAGAATGTTAGGATGATAAAAACATCATATATGTATATCAAAGTGCGCCAACAATACGTTATCAACCATGAAAGAATTAAGCTTAGAATCCAAGAAAAATGAGAGAAATGTATCATAAGAAATCCAAAAGCTCATTCGTTAGCCAAAAACATGATCTCAAAAAGATTTTAAGACTTTAGGAAGCAAGAGACTCATGTAGAAGTTGAAATTTTCATTGTGACATTTCATCGAACACTTTGTGGGCTTGAAATTAAAAGAAGTTGTATATAGCCCTTGTAAAAGATTCAAGCCAAAAAATTTAATCACCAAATTACATCAAACACCATATGAAACATCATAATAAATCACCATCAAGATCATATGCAAAAATATCAAGAATTATACAAGAAGGTCATAAACTCGAGGTTCAACCCAATTGAGCAAAGGAAGAGAAATTCTTACCATTTGATCGAAAAGATGAGTCATGATGATGATAAACATGCTATATAATTGCCAAGTTGTGAATTGAATGCATGAAAACAAATTTTGAGTGAAATTTGTGTGAATTTGGCAAAGGGGACGAAAAATGGCAAAAATAAGGTAAAATGGCGAATCTCAAGACAAAACTGTTTTAATCCAAAATTGGCTTAGGCGACGGTTGCCCTCAACCTGTTTAGCCCACTGTTTTGACATTTTTGAAGGAATCCGAATTTTCAACCAAAAATCCGATTTTTCGCCCCTAAGTTTCAAAATATGCAAAAGGCAAAAGTAAGCCTTATTCAATATGCATTATGCCTAACCGAGCTCGTATAGACGCAAAAAGTCTCGGAAGATAGCGGTTTAGTAAAAATGTCCGCTAATTGATCTTGAGATGGTACAAAAGATATCTCAATTTTTCGTTTTGAAACACAATCCCTTAGAAAGTGATGTCGAATCTCAATATGTTTATTACGGTTATGATGAACCGGGTTTTGAACAATATTTATAGCGGATATATTATCACAAAAGATAGGTACATTTTCAAAAGAGCATTTGTAATCCGCTAAAGTTTGTTTCATCCAAAGAAGTTGAGTACAACAAAAAGCGGCGGAAATATATTCGGCCGCCGTTGAAAGAGAAACACGCTTTTGTTTCTTTGAAAACCAAGAAACTAGGCAATCGCCTAAAAATTGACATGATCCTAAGTACTTTTTCGATCATCAATATTTCCCGCATAATCAATCACTATAACCTTTAAGAGAAAAACTTTTTCATTCTTTGGATAGAATAAACCATATTGAATAGTGCCTTTAAATATCGAAAAATCCTTTTAACGGCACTCATATGAGATTCTTTGGGATTGCTTTGAAAACGAGCACATAGGCATACGGCATGAAGAATGTCCTGGTCTACTAGCGGTTAAATAAAGTAAACTACCAATCATACCGATACTTTGATTCATCCACGGACTTGCCTTTTTCATCTTTGTCAATTTTGACATTTGTTGCCATGGGGTGGAAACGGTTCTTCCTTCTTCAATACCAAACTTTTTCAAAAGTTCTTTTGTATATTTTGATTGCGAGATGTATATGCCTTCTTGACATTGCTTAATTTGGAGTCCAAGAAAGAAATTGAGCTCCCCATCATACTCATCTCAAATTCACCTTGCATTAACTTAGAAAATTTCTTGCACAAAGAATCATTAGTAGCACCAAAGATAATATCATCAACATGAATTTGCACAAGTAAACAATCTTGCCTTTTTCAAAAACAAAGAGAGTTGTATCAACTTTACCTCTTATAAAACTATTTTGCAAAAGAAAAAGAGCTAAGTCTATCATACCATTCACGGGTGCTTGTTTTAAACCATACAAGGCCTTTTTAAGTTTATAAACATCATTAGGCCTAAAAATATTTTCAAACCCCTGGAGGTTGTTTTACATAGACTTCTTCTTGAATAATACCATTTAAGAAAGCGAATTTAACATCCATTTGGTAAAGTTTGAAATTTTTTAAAACAAGAATAGACAAGTAAAATACGAATAGCTTCTAAACGTGCTTCGGTGCAAAAGTTTCATCATAGTCAATACCTTCTTCTTGACAATACCCTTGAGCTACTAACCTTGCCTTATTTCGAACAATGTTGCCTTGATCATCAAGTTTGTTCGAATACCCATTTTGTACCAATTATGGTTTGAGAAGGAGGACAAGGTACCAATTCCCATACATCATTTCTTTCAAATTGATTCAACTCCTCTTGCATCTCTAGAACCAATCCTCATCCTCAATAGCCTCCTTAGCATTTTTAGGCTCCTTTTGAGAAATAAGAGCTTTCTCGGCAAATTTTCTCCGTCATCACTTAGCAAGGGGATCACCAATAATAAGATCTTTTGGGTGATCTCTCTTAAATTTCAATGCAACGGGAAGATCCGAGATATCACCTCTATCTTCTTGAGGACCATTTGAAGTGGATGATTGATCATTTGATGTAGGCGGTTGAACATCAACTTGAACAATTGGTTCAATAATATCCTCTTCATCACTTTCATCATTGGGTATTCTTTTCAACACCCAAGCTTCATTGAGTTTGACATGAATGGATTCTTCGACAACTCCGCTAGTCTTATTGTAGACCCGATATGCTTTGCTTTTTGTTGAATATCCCATAAATATCCCTTCATCGGCCTTTAGGATCAAGTTTGTCCAATTGGTCCTTGTATTCAAAATAAAGCATTTACACCCAAATATCTTGAAATAACCAATATTTGGAGTTCTACCTTTCCAAAGCTCATATGGAGTTTTATTCATTTTAGGACTAATATAAACTCGGTTAATGACATAGCAAGCGGTACTTACGACTTCGCCCAAAAGTATTTTGGAAGTGAAAATTCATTGAGCATGGACCGACTCATCTCTTGTAATGTCCGATTTTTCTTTCGGCTACTCCATTTTGTTGAGGTGTCCTTGGCCGAAAAATTATGGGCATATCCTTTGGTTTCACAAAATACTCTAAATTCACCATCAAATTCTCCACCTCAATCGCTTGAATAGACTTGATAGTGTCTTCCTTTTCATTCTCAATAAGTCTACACAACTTAACAAACTCATTAACGGCATCGCTTTTATTGGTAAGAAAAAGAGCCCAAGTATATCTAGAAAAATCATCGACAATAACGAAAGTGTAATATTTTCCACTTAGACTAGCCGTACCAATATCCCAATACAAATCAAGATGAAGCAATTGTAGGGGTTTGGTTGTGGAAATTTCATTTTGGGCTTAAAACTACTTTTAACTAATTTGTTCTTTTGACAAGTGTCACATAAGCCAAGATTTTCAAAATTCAGTTTGGGTAGTCCTTTCACATGTTGATTTTTGTAAATATTTTTCAAATTTTTGTATCCAACATGTCCAAGTCGCCTATGTCATAAACTAGTTAAATCATTATTTGCGACTAAACAATAAACATTTTGACTAACCAAATTACTTGTACAAATTTTGTAAAGATTGCCTATTCTATTTGCTTCACAAATAATTTCACCATTTTTAAGTATAAGGCATTTTTCTTTATTAAAGGACACAACATAATTTGAATCACAAAGTTGGCTAACACTTATCAAATTAAACTTAAGCCCTTCAACTAAAAGAACATTACTAAGAGAGAAAGAATAGTTACCAATTTCTCCATTTCCAAGAATTTTTCCTTTGCCATTGCCGAACATGACCATACCCTCTTCTTGGAGCTTGATGTTGGTAAAAAGTTCTCTCCTCCCGGTCATATGGCGTGAACATCCGCTGTCCACGAGCCATTTTGAATCTTCCATTGTTGTTATAGCCCCTATTACCTACAAAAGAATTTCTTTTAGGTACCACGTAATTTTGGGGTCCATGGGGTTAGTCTTGAGACCTTCGGGTCTCCAAACATGTCTAGAGTTATTTCTCAATTTGCAATTATTAGCATAATGTCCAATTTGCCACAATAAAAACATGTAGGAGTATTAGAATTACTAAACGCACAAAAAGTTGGACTTTGTTTTTTTCTTAAAAACACTTTGAAATGGCTTATAACCAAGTCCCAATTTGGAATGCTCACATCTTTGTGCATCTAAAATTTTTGTGACTTTATCCGTGCTTATGTTGAAACGATGCATATCATTTTTCAAACATTCAATATCTTTTGTGAGCAATTCCTTTTCGGTTTCAAGAGAGTGAACTCTAGTAAGAGTAAGAGTATGAGCTTTGTCTAAAGATTCATAAGATGTAAATAATTTTTCTTTTTCAACCTTAAGCTCCTTATGCTCCTTTTTTAAATTCTTATATTTAACAATTAAATTTTGAAACTCAATTTGCAATTCGTCAAAATCACATTGCAAGTCATCAACTATGGAGGAAGTAGAAGAATTAGAGTGTACCTCATTATTTTCATCGCCTATGGCCATGAGACCATATTCGGTTTCTCCTTCCTCATCGGTTGTTTCGAGTAGTTCATCCCACGTTTTGACCTCCGCATTTAGAGCCTTCTTTTTCGTGAAAGGCTTCCTTTCTTTTGCTCCTCTTCATCGAGCTTTGGGCAATCGGCAATGAAGTGCCCAGATTTTCCGCATTTGAAGCAAGCATTATCTCTTGGTTTTCTTGCTTTATTTTTGTTCACAAATTTTGCAAACTTTCGAACAAGTGCGGTCGTCTCCTCATCATCATCATCATTATCATAGTATGCATTATTAGAAGAAAAAGCAAGACCTTTAGGAATAATTTGCATACCCGATTGATTTATGGATGGTTTGGAATTTTTCCTCTCCTTGAGATAGACTTCATAAATGAGTAGATTTCAATAAGCTCGTCAAACTTGAGTGTCTCAAGATTTTGTGCCTCCGTGATTTCCTGCTTTTTTTCGGACCATGAGCCGAAGAGCATTCAATACCTTGGTCACCTTGTCTTCTTCGGAAATGACTTTACCGAGGGCCACAAGAGGATTGACAATATTATCAAGCCTTTCCACCATCTTGGAGATGCTTTCGTCATCATACATGTTAAAGTTTTCAAAGTCTTTAACAAGCATGGTCTTTCTTGCTTGCTTGACTTTCTTAGTCCCTTCATAGATTGTCTCCAATTTTTCCCAAACCTCATGTGCCGACCTTATGCCTCTTATGCGATTGTACTCGGTGGCGGTAAGAGAACAATGCAAAATATTTAAGGCCTTACCGTTTAGAGAGAAAGCCTTTTTGTTGTTTTCATCAAACTCTTTGAAAGGTTTAGGAGCCAAGGTGCCATCCTCCGATTTCTTTGTTGGTTGATCAACTCCTTCAATAACCACATTCCAAATGTCGAACCCGCACCCTTGTAGGAAACACTCCATACGGTCTTTCCAAAATGCGTAGTTGTTGGCGTCGAATAGCGGTGGCTTGTTGGTGGAGGCGCCCGTGGTGAGATGAGCATCATTTGTAGCCATGGATCTTTCCTCTTTACTTTACGGAACGAGCTAGCCAAAGAGTTTGGCTTTGATACCACTTGTTAGTCCAAGTGGTTACAATAATCTAGAGGGGAGGTGAATAGATTATCCCGATTTTTCAGATTTTCCCCTCTTTTTCGAAAGACTCAAGCAAATATGAAATGCAAAGTGCGGAAAGTAAATAGCACACGTCGATTTATAGTAATTCAACCCACCTGGGCCTAATCTACTACCACCCCAAGATATCCTGGATGGATTTCAAAAGAAAAAAAAAGATTTTATTAATTTACCAAAAATTAATACAACACCTTGAGGATTACCACAACCCTCTTTCACCATCTTGAGGATTACCACAACCCTCTTACAACACTTTGAGGATTACCACAACCCTCAAACACCTATCACCTAGATCACCCAGTGTATTCTTACCACAAGAATACTCACAATGATGTTTTGTGTTGAATGATGACCAAAATCAAGATTACAACTCAATAATGATTGAAACAATATGAGTACAAGTGTAATCAAGAATTGAAAGCCTAGACCTCAAATTTGTGCAAGTGAAAGTGCTTAGGCTAATACAACAAGATATATGAAATGTATGCTTGATTGCTTTTGCTTGTGTAGAGTGTTGTATCTTGTTGCTTGAATGAAGCCTCTATTTATAGGAGAGGACTTGCTTTCATTTCCGACATTGGCTCCTCCTCGGAAGTGATTTCTTTGCAAAAAACCATTTAAAATGATCAATATAGCGCTTAGAAATCAATCCCACAAAATAGGAAACACTCAAAACGCAATGATAGTTTGTCGATAAACAGGGGTTCGACCGGTCGCGCAGAGATAAGATTGAAATTGAATCTCGCGAATTTTTACACATGGGGACCGGGAGGGGTGCGGCCGCCGCCTTTAGTCTGTGGACCGATTGGAGGTGAAAAATTACGAAACAGAGAAGTCGAACCAAGAGGGTCGCTCCAGTGCACCGGCCGCCCTCACCGTGTCGCTCTCCTTTTTTTTTTTCTTACGCCCCATTTTCTGTTTCAAAACTCAACTCAGTACGGGTTGCCCTATAGGGCGACGGCCTCGAGCTCTGAAACAAATGTGTTGTCCAATTTTTTATCGAAAATAAACTCCGAAAAATAGTAAAAACATTTTAAGACGATCGGAAGTATTTAGACAACATTTAGGGACATTGTTTTGGTTTAAAACTTATTTGAACAAAATCGAACAAAATCATGAAAATCATGATAAAAACATTTATCTAACAAAATGACCCAGGTTCGATCCCATACGGGTGCGTGTGTCCCTCCCCAAGTTCCCCCAATGTACTCAAAAAAAAAAAAAATTTAAAATATGATATTTTATACTCATCGTATCGTATCTCGTGTCCTGTATTAGTCTTCATAGCCGCCTCACAATCGAGGCGGAACTAGGGGGCAAGTGGAGGCCACCGCCCCAAAAATTTTCAAAAATTGATTTTTTCTACTTGTGTTTTATTTTAAAAATATACCTATACTTATGAAAAATTACATTTGCCCCCAAAATTTTGAAAAAAATTCATATATAGGTCTTCAAAATAATTTCGCCCCAAGTCCCGAATCCTGCGTCCCGCCATCGCTCACAATAAAAATTCCGTTTTGGAGTTTGGACCTTGTTCAAGGTCACTCACTTATCCACAAGAAATATCCTCTTTTTTTTTTGGAACAAATCACTCTTCACTATAACGTTTTAGAGATTGGTAAGAATAATTTGAGACCAATGAAGCACCGATACGGATACGGGATACATGCACAATACAACACGGGTATGAAATATGGCGTGTTTTGAAATTTTAAGGATACGAGTACGGCATATATATACATACAAAATTATATATTTTTATATTATTGAAAATATAGACGTACTAGGTATAATTAAGAAAATAATATTTTAAGCATAAAAAACTAAAATATCATAAATACTAAAATCAAATGTGATAATTCACATAAACACACAAAAATTATTGGAAATATAATCAATAGAATAAATACCAATTTTAATGTGTAGATATATCCATGAAGTATCGTATCGGATACGTGTGAGCACGTTATCCTCACAAAAGTGTCTCAGATTTCCTAGTTTGAAACTATCCGAGATTAGACGTGATGTGCTATTGTTTGGATAAGCCCAAAAGGCTAAATCCAATGGAAATACTTGGAATATGAACTAATAATTAAAATGAAGACCCAATAGAATTAATTCTATGGGGAGATAATACACCTAAATTAAGCCCGGGAAGGCCTTAAGTCTAAAAGGCCCACGAAGACCCACTAACATATCTATAAGTATTTTTATATCCTCATTGTAAAGGGACCCAATTTACTACGCAATTAATTCAATTCAAGTTCTTTAGCTTGTTCTCTCCTTATATATAAAAAGGAAAGAAAAAATCTTTAGCTTGTTCTTGCTCCAGGATTAATTTGAGCGTAAGAGAGTTTTCGGTAAGTTAACCTCGGCACCCCTAACGACTTTGTGTGACATAGGTAGTGATCCACTACTACAATCGGAGTGATACCACATCCATACTACAATCATATATCTTTCAAAATTACAAATAGTCTCTTAGTAATTATTTCTATGTTGCAATATATATTGCACCCTCAAGACAAAGGTTGCATTTGGATTTGAGGAGGGATTTCGAGAAGGATTTCAAATGAATCCATCTACAATAGATTTAAAATCAACCAATAACTCAAAAAAAAAAAAAAAAATGCTCAAAATAGGAGATAAAGGATTTGAAATCCATTGAATTATGAGATTACTCAAACAAGCTCAATGGATTCATTATTATGGATTTGAAATCCTTCGCTTCAAATTATTCCAGTCAAATGCAACCTCACGAGAGTATTTGTAATTCTAAAAGATAATCAATTTTTTTGTAATTTAGCTAATTTCAAGGGTAGCTTTACATAAAAAATTAATACTATATTTTTAATATTTCAACATCCTTCTAATGAAATTTTATATCTTATGATGAGTACTAAAAATTCGCTCCATACATTTGAAAAACCTTTTTTAAATATATAATATATTACACCTTTCTAAACTATCTCAAAATATAAATGCCTGAAAAATTGAAATAACCTGAACCAAAACACCCTCATCACACATTGGACAAACATTTTCTGATTCAAGCTTCTGCAATACCAATGACCTCATTTGAGCTCTATCTTCAATTTTAACATTAACAAAAATCTCAAGAAAAATTGGTACTGAAAAAACAAGCAAAATCTCTTAAGAGTATTTATTTCCACACAATTTATTCATCGAAATTCTAATTGCTCTTGGACTAGCTCCCTCTAGAATAAGTATTCCAAAGATATTAAAACCTCACAGGATAGAAATTAAATGACATATTGTTTAATACAACTGCTCAACAACATTCTATCCTGGGAACCAATTAGGCCTCTCCAACCCAACTTCAAATCCCACCTTATTACACCAAATATGCAAAAATCCTTCTCCAACCCAACTCTAAACCTCACACCAAATTTGGTGTAGTGAATAGTATTACACCAAATTTGGTGTAACACTATTCATTTACACCAAATTTGGTGTAATGCAAATATCCCACATTTGCCCTCCAATTCCCTTCTACCTCAAAATTAAATTTCAATTGTATCCTCATTTTATATATAATTAATTTATATAATATGATTTTAATAATTAATTAATATTTCTATAAATTTTAATAAATAACAAATAATTATAATGTAAACTAAAAGAAATACTAATATTAATTTTAATATTTATTTTAGTAATATAACTAATTAATATAATATTAATTAAATGAAAGTTTATAGTTAATTACATTAATAATAATAAAATATAAGTAAATAAAATAATTGTATAAATAAGTAAATTTTGTTACTATAAAATGAAGAAGAAAGAATAAAATATTCATTTGATGTAAGATTTGGTGTAATGGGTTGGAGATGGTTTTGTCAAAATTACACCAAAACACCAAATTTGGTGTAGTTTTTACACCAAATTTGGTGTAATGGGTTGAGATGGTCTTATGCCTTTCAAAGCTGAAAACGAAAATCAAAAAGTACAACATACAAAAGCCACATTGTTGCTCACATATACAACTTACACGAATAATAACTCAACAGATCAAACTCATAAGATATGCACACACAACACACTATAAATTATAGAACATACAATTTTCAAGAATCTCCTCCAGGTTGTTTTTGAATTAGCCCGAACCTCAAGGAGGTGTTTGTAATTATCCCATGAGATTATTACCTTGAGTATGTCATTGCACCCATGTCTCAGAGAAGTTTATGTCCTATGGTCTTTGATGATTTTGACCAGATGGTCTTGGAGCCTGAAATAAAATGCACATTTTACTTTTGAGTAAAATCTAGGAGATTATAAAGAGGAGTAGTGTAATGGGATTATCAAAGAGTGCCGATAGATGTGCATTTCAACAGAAGAAATTGATAAGAGGCTTTTTAACTCATAAGTACAGATCCATTGCTAATGCCTAATGTAATGACCTTAAATATTAAGATTTGAATCCTTCACTAGATCCACGAGCATTTCAGTTGCCCATGACGCAAATCCATCGAATATTATAGAACACAAATCTTTACCCTCTCAATTAATTGAAATAATTTGAACAGTACATGGAATTCTATTTGCCAAAATCCTTTTGCCACCTATTAGAAGGATTGGAGGATAACCAAACTCTCAGATTTCAATCTATGCAAGCTAAAAACATTTCAAATCCAAATGCAGCCAAAGAGAAGAAAATTGGAGAATAAAACTCTCAGATTCACATTTATGGCCGTTAGGTTTCAAATTGGTATAACAGAAGAGACAGAATAAGAAATTTTGAGAAGTTATGGCAATGTATGGTTGTGTTTTCAAAAGTCATTTTCTATTTTCCAAATATTCTGGAAAACGGAACATGCCGAAGATATGAACTTTTTAATATTATCCTCGTGTTCTTATTTCGGGTATGGTTTGGTCGATTTTGAATCGAAACCAAACTGACGATCCAATTAATTTAATTTAGTAGAAACGCTCACTGCAAGCTGAAACAAAATTCAGTTTATTTAGGTTTGGTACATTTCGGATTTGCTTTGGTTCCTGGACACCCCTAGTTGCATCAAAGTCCAATGATTGTAGAACTGATACTAAAGCGGATAAATAAAAAATGTCGACAAAACTGGGAAACGGTAGGGAAAGAAATGCTTCTTGCTTTATAACACGGGCTTATGTAATTACAAGATGAAATTAGGTACATGTTCCGTGGGAGTGGGGGGTGAGGCACCATGACTTGCAGTGTCAAAAAAAAAAAAAAAAGCCAAAATGAAAGAAACTTGCATTAAAATTGGTCAAGGGACCTATTCATGTTAAAGTAAGACCACAAAAAGATGAACTGTAAATCCAAAGCTCAAGCTCACCTATTACGCTGATTGACCACCAAAATGAAATTTTTCAAAAATAAAAAATCTACGCATCGAGGTATCTCTAGGCCATTGGGCACCATATTTACGATATACAAGGGATCAAGATTGCCAACAGTATGCTCCAACAAAACCCCTACCTGCCAATTTGTTTTAGACAAAACAAGCGAAAGAGTTATAACATGTAATAGTGCAATCTGAAATGCATTTTATCAGCATGCTCAGTTTACTACTTACCATCTCAGGTTTGTTTAGACACTGCTTAATCAGCTCTTCCCAGAGTTCATCATCATGTTGCATACTTGCAAATTCTATGGCCTGCAAATATTCACGAGACATTCAATCTCAACCGAGTTTCAAGACTGCGAAATAGATAACTTGAGTATCAAGTCGAGCACCTCTTCTATATCCCCCAGTTTATTAATAATCACGGCTAAAGCTTGCTTTATGCTTTCCCATTCTTCCAAGGATAAACACTTGCTCTCTTAATAGGTCTCTTTTAACACAAATTTCTTGAGCCTGATACCAAATTCATGAATGGTCAAAGACCAAAAGATGATTGAACAAATTAAAGAGAGTCACCCATATATGGAGTAAACCTTTTCCAGTGTATAATGCTGACTACTCTGAAAAAGGGAAGCAGCAATTTCGGATCATAATCAGCATACAACTCAACCTGTTCACAATCACCAGATATGATAGCCAATGTTCAAAAACTCAAATCCGATTCACAAAGAGGTACCTAAAAAAATAAGTCAAACAAAACAACTATTGAAAAGTCTGACTATCCTTCTGACCATCTTCTAAAAATGGTGAAGTAGTCTCAATTTTTACAAAATAAATTTAATGATCAGTCTCTCCAGCTTGCTGAGTGGAGAGTTCATGATGGACGGTGGACTTTGAAAGACCACCGGTGGGATATCACACTACCATAGATTGCCGCAAATCATTAAACAACAAGAAACAATGATTATTGAATAGCAAAAATTTTAGAAGAGACCAAAATTGCTCGCTGAAAGTAAGCAAAAACAGGTCAGAAAAAAGGGTGTCAAAGTTATACCTAAGCGCAGTATCAACTGCGGTCTAAACCAATCTGCGGACCTATCAAAAATAGAGAATCCAGTTCATGCTCTCTATCATTCAAAAACGCAAAAAGGAATTGTTGCCTAGGTCCACTAAACAAGGAGAAATTCATTGCTGAAAGTAAGCGAAAAGAAGTGTTCAGCAGTTCGGTTGAATTCAAGGGCAATTACAATGTTTTCAAATAAAAGAAATTCATTGCTGAAAGTAAGCGAAAACAGATTAGAAGAAAAGCAACATATTATTAGCTTATAACGATAACAACATCAAACAATAAACACAAAGTTACCATGAACATGTAAAAAGAAATATATTTTCGTAACTTGCATAAAAGCTCAAAGTCATCCATCCAACATATTATACTTGTCTTTACAAAACTAAGAGCATGGTCCCAAAAGGAAATTAACATAACCAAATCAAGCGTATTTCAGAATAATAACAGCACATGAAACCGCCAAGTCAAAAATACTTGAAATAGTTAAATCGTGATCCGCTACAACTGCAGAAATACTTGTATCCCAGAGGGGAAAAAAAAAAGCTAAGTTCAATTAGTGCATTCTCGAATGGAAATAAAGTCGAAAGGGGTGACGAAGTTGTAACTCTTGGTGTCCAATAGAAATTTGAAATTCCGGACCTCGGTTATGACTGTGCTCAATTCAACATAGTCTCCTTTTTTCCTCTTGTCCTCTCTATATTTGGCAAGATCACAGTGGTAAGCAAATACAGTGATGTAAAGAGAATTGGCCTGTCGGTCTAGTGCAGATTCTAAAAGGCAGAAATTGCATTGCCCATTCTTGACATCATCAAGATGAACAGTGGCCTTAATAGAAGAACTATCTACAATATGAAGATCATATGATGGGTATGGAAACACATACCAGTCACAGCGTCCTCGATCTCGTTTTGTAATATCACAAGCACCGAAAGTAGTCAAACATAACTCCTCCTCAATTACTAAAAACGGATAATCATGACATCCAGTATCCGTAGCACCATAGAAGGTTTCCCATTTCTTCCAACCATTGTCCGGGGATTCAAGATCAATAGAAAACATTGATGTAGTGATGTCACCTGCCGTCGATGGAGTAGAAGTTTCGATGAAAATGGTAGACTCACTTGTGAAAGTAGATGACGAGATAAAGAAATGATTAGAAGTATACTTGTTGATCCGGTGGTTATCCCAATCATAGGGTATGCCAGGGAGTAGTTTCCATGATCCGGTATTGGGATCAAACAATTCAAAATCACGTTCTCCAGACATTTCAGCATAATCATCACGGTCAAAACTAGAAGAAAATACCAGCAATTCACCAGAAGGGATGGGAGTGGCATAAGGTCTTAACTTGGGGTGCAACATATCAGGGATCTTAACCATATCACTTTTTTCCAGTATTTTCAAATTGGGGTCGGTTACGACATCGTCGTCGTGTAAATACGATGACAAGTCGAACGTATAAACTGACTTTGCAGGATTCGGGGTATAATCGATCCAGCCAACATGTGAGTCAATCATATACAAAATCGAACCAAATATATAAAACAAATTATTTTCATCGACTTGTTTAACCCGAATAGTAGGACGAACCCGGATGAATTCATCATCGTGACTATTGGAATTTAAATCCAGAATAAATATGTCGTAGCACTCTCCTGGATCGTATCGCAGTTGCAGATAAACGCCACTTTTCCTGAAGGTAATGATAACTTTTGACGCTTCGGATCAGGCTTGTCATCGGCGCCTGATGATGATGACGATGATTTAGGTGGGTAGGAATCCATGAGTGGTTGGATTTTTCAGTACCACCGCCGCCGCTTGATATTTGATTAGAGGAAGAGATGAAACCAATAACGAACCCTAGCCTAGACCCTAAACCTGGAATTGGTAACTGTTGAGGAAAAACAACCCACAGTGAGATTGGCGCAAATTTGGCTAGTTTTTATTTTTCTTTATAATATTAGTGTCACTGTATTCTAGATCCCCAAAATAAATTAGGTATTATAATATCGGGTTCTTATTGGTGATCTGTGGAGTGTCCTTGGTGTATCTTCTACTGATTTTCACTTGCATCTTTTTCACGCATATAGGTATTTGTTTTTAGACAAAAACTCACGCCGATCATGTTTAATGGGTGGTCGACATTGTTAGACGGATCTGACCATGATCCTGGCGATTCCCCCGTAATATTAGCAAAGTGGTGTTTTAGTAGTTTTTGCGACCACCAAGATACTACCCTTCCGAAAAGATACTGTCTTCTATGAAGATTAACATTCTTCCGAAATGTATTAGTAGTTCCCTCAAGAGTAATTTAGTATTTATCATGAATATATTAATGAAATGTATTAATAAATTCCTCAAAAAAAATATTAGTAGTTCCTCGAAAAAGATTAGTAGTTCTTTGGAGAGTATTTTAGTAGTTTCCCTGAATATAATTAAATTTTTCTCCCGAAATGTATTAACAGTCCTTCTTAAAAGTATTAGACGTTCTTCTGAAATGTATTAGTAGTTCCCTGAAGAGTATTTTAGTATTTCTCATGAATATACTCCCGAAATATATTAGCAGTCCCTCAAAAAAGTATTAGTAGTTCCTCAAAAAAGTATTAGTAGTTCCCTGGAGAGTATTTTAGTAGTTTCCCGAATATAATTAATTTTTTCTCACTAAATGTATTAGCTGTAAAGTCTAATACATTAATTTGATACATCTAATACATTGGAATGCAATGTGTAATACTTTTCTACAAAGTTATGTCATTTAATAATAAAATAGAGAATTACTAAGAAGTCAGAAAGTATAATACATTCGAATATTAGTTTTCCCATAAAAAGTTTTTAATAATTCCCCTTAAAAAGTATTAATTTACTACTAAAAAGTATTAGTAGTCTCTTCAAATGTATTGGTGATCCCCCTAAAGTATTAGTTTTTCTCCTAAATTTTTTCTTAAAAAATATTAATTTTTCCTTGTAAAAATCTAAAACCAATCTATACGTGCTAGACAACAAACTAATTAATAACTGTTACTGTCGACAGACAAAGCCTATGACCAAATATCTAATTCATCAACTCTGTTAATTTATTAACTTGATGCCTTTCTTGTTTTTGTGTTGATCTTTTTTAGTTTATGATTTTGCTGTTTATGAGATACATAGGGAGACAAAATGGTTCTTTTGTTTATTTTTAAATATTTGATTGGTTGCTTTTTGTTAAATGGAGCTGTGTCTCTGTTCTGCACAATTCAAAGGCGAATTTTTGTTCCTTTTTTCTTTTTCCTTTTTTTTTTTTAAATTTCAATGGTTGCGGGTCAATGGGCTGGGGCATTTGGGCAGGTATTTGGATTCGTCTAACAAAAATAGATCCGTTAGGCGTCGATAGGAGAGACTCATCTTTTTTTTTTATGGTTTTTCTAGTATGCATTTTCATATGTTATTTTCTTTTTTCTTCCTTATAATTTGATTCATAATTACACTAAGATAGGCTGCCTTCTTGTGGTTTTTGTTGCACTTGATATAACATTGTAATTTTTATCATTATAATAATAATAATGCTCAAACTTAGATATTAATAAAATTCCATGACTGTCATAGCATTCATCTCTGTACGTTGTTTTCCTCAATGCATAAAACATGGTTTCAAGAAATTGAATTTAGTTTCATTCTTAATATTTTTTGGTTCAGGCTTTGCAAGTCAATAATATTAATCAATTTGTTAAAATTTCTTAGACGATTTCAAATCCTTCCTATTTGGAAACAATTGAAAAATCCTCCCCAAATCCAAATGCAACCTTAGTTTGAAGCTTAAATAGTGCTCTCTCCACCATCAAACCTTGTGTAGCTCTCTAAATTTACCCAAATACTTTTTCTGACACCAACAAATAATTTTATGATGATCTGATAAAAAAAAATGAACTAGTGGGAAAAAATCCATTGCAGAGTGGGAGAGTACCATTTTCTTAATACAAGAAAAGAATTGTACTCAAGTAAGCGAAAAACAGGTTAGAAAATAAGCAACATATTATTAACTTATAACGATAACAACATCAAACAATAAACACAAAAGCTACCATGAACATGTAAAAAAGAAATGTATTCATAACTTGCATAAAAACTCAAAAGTCATCCATCCAACATATTATACGTGGTCCCAAAAGGAAGTTAAAATAACCAAAATCAAGGGTATCTATTTCTGAAAAATTACACCGCCATGACAAAAATACTTGAAATAGCTAAACTGTGATACGATATAACTACAGATCGATATACTTGTATCCCAGAGACAAAAGCGTAATTTATGTGAATCAGCGGCTGCTCGGAAGGAAAAAAAATTGTTGAGCGAAAAAATGAACACAATTCTCGATGTCCATGAGAAATTTGAAACACCGGACCTCAGTTATGAATTTCCTCAATTCCGCCGCAAGCTCTCCATTTTTCTCCTTATCCTCTTTGTATTTTGCAACGTCACAGTGGTACGCAACTACAGTGAGGTGAGGATAGCCGGTCTGTTGGCCTAAACCCGATTGTGTAATGCAGAAACTGCATTGCCCATTCTCGACATCATCAAGAAGAACAACAGAAGTAGGACCACAACGTTCGAATTCAACACCATATGAGGGCAACGGAAACATATACCAGTCAGGGTATTCTCGATCTCGTTTTGTAATATCAAATGCACCGAAAGAAGTCAAACATAACTCCTCCCCAATCACAAGAAAAGGAAAAGGATTACATTGAGTACTGATATAACCATAGAAGTTTTCACGTTTTTCCCAACCTTTGTCCAGTGATTCAAGATCAATAGCATACATTGAAAATGATTCTGCGTAAGTAGAAGTTTCGATGAAAAAGGTAGACTTACCTATGAAGGTAAATGTCGCAATCTCGAAATGACGAGTATGAGGAAAACGACGAAATAGCTTATCCCAATCGTAGCGTATGCCAGGTAATTGTGTCCATGATCGGGTATCGGGATCATACAATTCAAAATCATGTTCACCGGAAAATTCAGCAGAAGTATCATAGCCGGTAATAGTAGAAGAAAGTACCAGTATTTTATTACCATCGGGAGTGGCAATGGCAAGAGGCCATGTCTTGGGGTGCAACATATCAGGGCTTTACCCAGCTCACTTTTCTTCAATATATACGGATCGTGGTCGGACAAATATGATGACAAGTCAATCGTATAGACCGACTTTGGCGGAGGACCGATACGGTGGTCAGATTCAAGACGGTGGCACTCATTAGATTCAATCATATACAAAGTCGAACCTAATATACAAAAAGCATGAATCTCATCGTTGACATGTTGAAGCCGAACAGCAGGAGTAACCCAGATGAATTCATCGTCAACATCATCGTCGTCAAGATAATGGGAATTTAAATCTATAATAACTATATAGTAGTATTCTTCTTTCTCCTCCACGCCGTTGCAGATAAAGGCCACTTTTCCTTCAGGTAATGATAATTTTTGACGCTTCGCAGCATCAGGTTTGTTATCGCCGTCTGATGATGATGATGATGGTGATTTAGGTGATAAAGGTATGGGAGAATCCATGAGATGAGAGCTTGAATTTTTCAGTACCCTAGACCCTAAAGTTGCTGCTGTGAATTGGGATTGCGATAAATGTAAGTGAACTGGGCTTTTTTTTCTTACTGGGCTTTTCTTTCTTACCAAGTAATTTCCCAATTCAAATGAAATAATACTTTCATAAAATAGGAAAAATAAGGTATAAACGTACTTACATTTCTACCATTATACCATATATATGTTATAAATAAAATTTCAATTGATCCTAATGGGATACAAAATGCTTTAAAATGAATAGAAATTAACCAAATATATTATTAAATGAGGAAAAATAAAATGTGTCGACAAAACTGGGAAACGGTAGGGAAATAATTCCCGGTAGGGAAAGAAATGCTTCTTGCTTTATAACACGGGCTTATGTAATTACAAGATGAAATTAGGCTACACATTTAGAGGAATTATTTTTATGCAATGAATTTCAGGAATCGATTTTGAAATGTATAATTGTGTTATATGAATATTTGTATTTGTTGACCTTTTCAGAAGTATAGATTTGAAAAGAAGATTATGCAAGCATAACACATCTAAGAGCTTTTGATTATCATCAGACCATTACTAAGGATGGTAAATTCTTTAGCAGTAATTGGTTCTGAGGAAAACTTAAGTTAGTCGAGAAAAAGCAATATATGTCATGGCAGATCCAAAAATTAAAGAGATGGATATTGTAATAGTGTTGATGTATAGCAAGTAAAGTGTAAAAGAAAAAAGAAAAGTAAACTGCTTTTTAGTTATTATGTCATCCTTGGTCATTTATATGACAAATTGATAATTTGCATTTAAATAGCCCTACTGTTAACATGGTTTTTGCTGATATACGCTAATAGAGTTGTGTCTTCAGCTCAAACACATATGGGCCTTTTCAATTTCAAATATCTTGCCAAACAGGCCCTTAGAGCTGTATGAAACTGGAAGTCGGACTTTTGCTAGATAAACAAAGCAGAAGGACTATTCAACTCCAAGTCATCATCCAAGTATAGAAAAAAAATGAACTCTCAAACAAGCTCAATGGATTCATTATTATAGATTTGAAATCCTTCAGTTCAAATTATTCAAGTCAAATGCAACCTACGAGAGTATTTGTAATTTTAAAAGATAATCAAATTTTTTTTTTTTTGTAATTAAGCTAAATTCAAGGGTAGCTTTACCATAAAAAATAATTCTAAATTTTTAATATTTCAACATACTTCTAATGAAATTTTATAACTTATGATGAGTACTAAAAATTCGCTCCATACATTTGAAAAACTTTTTTTAAATATATAATATATTACATATTTCTAAACTATCTCAAAATATAAATGCCTGAAAATCTGAAATAACCTGAACCAAAACACCCTCATCACACATTGGACAAACATTTTCTGATTCAAGCTTCTGCAATACCAATGACCTCACTTGAGCTCTATCTTCACTTTTAACATTAACAAAAATATCAAGAAAAATTGGTACTGAAAAAACCAAGCAAAATCTCTTTAAGAGTATTTATTTCCACACAATTTATTCATCGAAATTCTAATTGCTCTTGGACTAGCTCCTCCAGAATAAGTATTCCAAAGATATTAACACCTCACAGGATAGAAATTAAATGACATATTGTTTAATACAACTGCTCAGCAACATTCTATCCTGGGAACCAACTATGCCTTTCAAAGCCGAAAACGAAAATCAAAAAGTTCCAACATACAAAAGCCACATTTTTGCTCACATATACAACTTACAAGAATAATAACTCAACAGATCAAACTCATAAGATATGCACACACAACACGCTATAAATTATAGAACATAAAAAGATACAAAAACACAAGTTCAACCAGCAGCAGCAGTAGTACATAAGGTACAACGTATCCGAGCATCATCATCATCTTCTCCATCATCATTATCATCGTTGTCATCATCACCATTTTCATATTTATAATATGATAAGTCATCCTGAGTAGGGCTTGCTGCCGGTTTCTTTTTGCTACTAATCGAATCGATGGAGTCCATGAGGCACGCCTCGTGGTACGCATGACAGCAAAAGAAAATATATATCGACACGTCTTGGATGGAAAACGGATCGAAACACATGCAACATCTGGTACCGCTCCTGATTTTCGGTTTGACCTCCATGTTTCTGATGCTCATAGATCTCTCGGTCAACTGAGATTGCCTATTTTTATTATCCCTTTTCGTACGTGACTCATCTTCCTCGTTACTCAAGTATATAGCACGCCTTGCTTCCTTGTAGTACTTAATTAGCAAATTAACACAATCGGCCTGCAAGTTATTAAGGTCATTATGAAATGCATCACTTCCGCTCGGGTACAAAGAATACCTTGTAGATGAGATGAGGGATAATTACAAAGACGTCCTGAGGTTTGGGCAAATTACCAAAAAAAAAAAAAAAAAAAAGAGATGTTTCAAAATACAAAAAGCCCCCTCAGGTTTGATTCAATCTTACTTTATAATTCTAGAAATATCGCTATGGGGGTGAAATGCCTTTTGCTTATAAAGAGAGAAAATGTAAGACGGAATCAACCTCAAGGGCTTTTTTGCAATTTTCAAGAACCTTTATTATTTTATTTTATTTTTGTAATTAGCCCGAACCTCAGAGGGTGTTGTAAAATTTATTGTTATCCCATGAGATTATTACCTTGAGTATGTCATTGCACCCATGTCTAAGAGAAGTTTCTGTCCTATAGTCTGTGATGATTTTGACCAGACGGTCTCAAGCCTGAAACAAAATGCATTTTATTTTCAGCAAAATTAAGAGGATTATAAAGTAGCAGTGTAATGGCGATATCGAAGAGTGACGATAGATGGACATTGATAAGAGGCTTTTAACCCATAAGTACAGATTCATTGCTAATGCCTAATGTAATGACCTGAAAATATTAATATGAGTTGCCCATGATGCAAATCCATCCAATATAATAAAACTCAAATCTTCGCCTCGCAATTAATTAAAATAATTTGAACAGTATGCAGTTCTATTTGCCAAAGTCCTTTTGCCACCTATTAAAAGGATTGGAGGATAACAAAACTCTCAGATTTCAATCTATACAAGCTAAAACATTTTCAAATCCAAATGTAGCCAAATAGAAGAAAATTGGAAAAGAAAACTCTCAAATTTCACATTTATGCCTTATGGACATTAGGTTTCAAATTGGTATAACAGAGACAGAATAAGAAACTTTGAGAAGTTATATATTCAAAATGGCGAAGATATGAACTTAATACCATACTCATGCTCTTATTTGGGTATGGTTTGGTCTTATTACGTTGATTGACCACCAAATGAAATTTATAAAAAAACAAAAAAAAAAAAAAGAAAGAAAGAAAGATTCTACTTACCGAGGTATCTCTAGGCCATTGGGAACCATATTTACGATATACAAGGGATCAAGATTGCCAACAGTATGCTCCAACAATACCCCTACCTGCCAATTTGTTTTAGACAAAACAAGCGAAAGAGTTATAACATGTAATAGTGCAATCTGAAATGCATTTTATCAGCATGTTCAGTTTACTACTTACCATCTCAGGTTTGTTTAGACACTGCTTGATCAGCTCTTCCCAGAGTTCATCATCATGTTGCATACTTACAAATTCTATGGCCTGCAAATATTCACTAGACATTCAATCTCAACAGAGTCTCAAAACTGTGAAATAGATAACTTGAGTATCAAGTCGAGCACCTCTTCTATATCCCCCAGTTTATTAATAATCACGGCTAAAGCTTGTTTTATGTTTCCCATTCTTCCAAGGATAAACACTTGCTCTCTTAATAGGTCTCTTTTAACACAAATTTCTTGAGCCTGATACCAAATTCATGAATGGTCAAAGACCAAAGATGATAGAACAAATTAAAGAGTCACCATATGTGGAGTAAACCTTTTCCAGTGTATAATGCTGACTACTCCGAAGAAAGGGAAGGAGCATTTTCGGATCATAATCAGCATACAGCTCAACCTGTTCACAATCACCAGATATAATAGCCAATGTTCAAAAACTCAAATCCGATTCACAAAGAGGTACTCAAAAATAATTTAAGTCAAACAAAACAACTCTATCCTTCTGACCATCTTCTAATAATGGTGAAGTGGTCTCAATTTTTACAAAATAAATTTAATGATCAGTCGCTCCAGCTTGCTGAGTGGAGAGTTCATGATGGAGGGTGGACTTTATGGGGTGAAATTATGCCACTTAATACCAATTTCTCCCTTCTGAAATTTGTTGTCGAACGTTTTTGAATAAACAGCAGCCAAGATAGGAATAATTTGTCTGAATAATGTAATCTGTTTTCTGCTCGTGTAGAAATAAATCTGCTAATGTCTATATGAGGAGTTTGGCATAGACCTCACATCTTAATAAATTTCCAGAAAGAGTAATAAATTTCCAGAAAGAGTACACAAGGACGAATGAACCTAACTTTCAAGTTCCAATCCTTCAATACTTTATTAAGAATAGCACATTAATGGCAAACGATATGTATGCTTTCATAAGGAAGTCTACATATTGGAAAATATTAAACATTGGTGTGGAGTGGCTAATCTTTACATACCTGCATGTCATGGAAATCCCTTCCAGCATGGGGATTTGACTCGAACAGTGAATGCAGATACTGATGCAAAAAGTATCGGTAATCACACTTATTCTTTGCAGCTATAAGTTGTGAAACTACATCTGATGGGCTTATGAGGTCTCTGTGCTGGATAAACAATGGAATTGCACGTTTGCAATATATCATCATAAGCTGGGCAACCTGCAAAGCCATGTGAGATCAATCGAACAAATTCATAAAATTGGGTCAAGTAAGAAATTCAATTGAATGTCATGGTTTTGGTAAAATCATTTATATCAGATTTAGAATATGGTTCTATGTAGTTGTCGCATCATATTTCGTACTGCACGACATGAAAAGAAGTAGACCAATATTTGGCTTTGAATTTAAGGAAGCAACAGAAATTGGATAATTTCAGTTTGGCAAAAACCATAGAAGAGAGAGAACTTTTAGGAAATAGGACCTTAGTTATGAATCAGATAAAAAGACATTGGATCTAGTGACTATAAATGGTAAAAAAAGCTGGACTTCAAATTTCAGATAAATAAAAGCTGTTATGAAATTAATTCACTCACTGAAAGTACCTTTTCTCGAATGCTATCGTGTAAATTATGCTTGTCAATGAAGTCAAATATATCCGGCTTCTAAGCTGAGATACAGAGAAATAAAATAAATTACATAGAGAAACCGAGTATTAAAACAGAAACAATGGCATGACCATCCTCCCAAATGGCACATTATAACACCATTCAATAAGTTCAAATCCACATGCCGATCACTTACATCAGCATACAGGCCGAAGGCTTTCTCATATTGTCCGTCAATTACATACAGCTCAGCAAGAGCCTGACATGAAAGTAGCACCTTGTAAGAGGTAAGCAAAATGAATGCAGGTATTAAATAGTACTCCCAGGCACTAACCTCTTTAAGAGCATCAGTAGATGATGAAGTATTAAGCTGAGGTTCTATTGCTGAGATAACGGGCAAAGAAGAATATATTACAGGTGGCCAAGTTTTAACAATTGTCAGGAGATCCTTGTGAAATGATGTATTTGTCGCCAAAGCAACAAGTGCAACCTAGTGCATAGCAAATATTTCAGGCAACCCATTTTTGACATGAAAAAACGGAAAGATGTGAGGCGAGTGCAAATTCGACACTAATAATTACACACCTCATAAGCAGTATCACGTAACCTTGGATTTTCTGTAGGAATGTAGGGAACCAATACAGGAAGTTGACGGAGATGAGCGAAATGGAAAACCCACCTGTATGGGGTAAGCCACCCCGGTTAATAAAACAACAAAAGTTATGATGTAACGACCGGATTTTTATGCCTTACTAAGAATTTTATTAATCATGTTATTTGTTTATTTTATGTAATAATAATGGAGAATTATAAATTTATTAAGGATTTACTAGATAGTTAATTTGTTAAATTACAAATAATAAAAGAATCTTTTTAATTAAACTGGTGATTTATTTAATTTGGGCCTTATAATGAATAATTGGACTTTTAATTAGTTTAGAATATTAAATCAGGCCCATATTGTTAGTAAGCTAATTATAAGCATGTGTACTCTAAACCTAGCCCAATTAGAAGTAGGTTAAAATACAGATATAAGACACGTAAAACACACATTGGGAACACAATAGCAAGCGCCTAGGGAGAGAGTAGAGAGATCGGCCAGAGAAGAGAGAAGAAAAAGAGGAGACTTCCCCCAACGTGATTGATTCGAAAGAGGCCTGAGATGGATTTTACTACCCCTAAGTTGAACATGCAAGTAATCTTTCTAGTTTTCATATAGAATTAGGGTGTAAGCTATTTTTATAAACTTTTTATGTTCGATTTCGATATTGTCGCCTTATATATATATATATATATATATATATATATATATATATGTGTGTGTGTGTGTGTGAATTTATGTGTTTTAATTAAATACGTTGCTCGCTTTGTGAATCTGTAGTAGTCTGCAATCTTCTAAACAGATCACAGTATTTGCCAAGTTGGAACGGCATCACCTTAAATTTATCTAGTTACATTGTATAGATTGCATGCTTGGGTGTTGCTATAAATCTAATTATCCTTCATGAATTGTTTTGGGTGGATATGATATCTAGTTACAAATTTTGTTGTGCCTTCTCACAAGCATCCTTAATACATGAAGGTGGTTCCCTCAAACTTTCAATCACTTAATTAATATATGTATTAATTATCCACAAGACAAGTATGGATTAGGTGCCTTTTGAATTAGCACATGTGATTTTATTTCTATGGTAAAATTGTTCTAAGAAATGGTTTTTAAGTATATATATATATATATATCCCGACATGTATAATATAGTTTGATTAAATGAATATATGATTTTCCTCTAATTAACTTGAATATAAATTTTTCCCTAACTAATTGGATATATGATTTTACCCTAGCTAACCGAATGTAGGGTTTTTCCCAAAAAGAGGTTTGAGTAATTGAATATATAGTTTTCCCTTAATTAAATGAATGTAGGTATTCCCCAACTAAGTGAACGTATGACTTTTCCCAAAGTATATTTGAATCTAGACTCTAGATTTTACTAATTAATTGAATAAGGTTTCGATTAGTTGAGCATAGGATTTATCCTTAACTATTGAATGTAGGGTTTTCCTTAAATAATTGAATGTAAGGTTTTCCTTAACTAATTGAATATAGGTTTATCCTTTAACTAGTTGAACGTAGGGTTTTTCCCTAACTAGTCAATGTAAGGTTTTTCCCAATCAATGTTGAGTATCCGAATGTATGTTTATCCTCGTTTACATGTTTTATGTCATGGTTACTTTTAATATATCTTCTAATTAATGTGATTTAATTATTATGTTTTTTCCATTTAAGTTTATGTTCGAATTCACTTGAAGTTGCATCATTTAAGTTCATGCATCATGTTAATGTATGTTCATGTCATTTCACGAGCATGATAAGATTAAGTCAAGTCAATCTTAAGGTTTGTATTAATAATGTTTTTCAAAAGAAATGGGTGCACATTGTTCTATGTTGCTATCTTTGGAGTGGGTGGAAATGGACTCGGGGGACCGGCGTTCCGACCACCATGTGCCCTGCGGCTAATGTTAATGTTCAAGGAAAAGGGCCTTCGGGCAAAACGAATGGAAATGGGCCTTCGAGCAAAACAAATGGAAATGGGCCTTCGGCAAAATGTTCACGGGTTCCAAATAACAAGGCCCACTACGACCCTGATTAGAACAATGTGTTACCAAGTGAGCTCGCGTCCTAAGAATGTTTCAAGGTAACGAAAAACAAAGTTTTATGCGAAAGAAAGTTATGAAAAAAAAAAGTTTTAAGGAAGAAAATGTAAAGTCTTTTTAAGTTAAATGTAAGATACTGTATTACGCATGCATCCATGCATGAGATTACTTGTTGAGCTCCTTTAGCTCATTCCACAAATGTTAAATTTTTCAGATGAGAATGCAGAAGAGGAAAGAGATGGTCGGGCGCAGTGACTCGAGAACCCATGTCCTTCAATTGTTATTATTTTCAAGTTTTGACTTTTTATTTTATTAAATGTCGAATGTCTTTTTATTTTCGATCACGAGTGATTTGGAATAGTAGTTATCAGTATTTATTTCCTCTGCAAAGTTTTCAAAAGAAGTAAGACTTTTATTATCCCGTATTTTTAAGCATTCTTCAGAGTATTTCTATTTTAATTTCTTAATTTCGCATTAATATTTAAGTAAGCTAGAAAAGGACGCTACATATGAACTTAAAAGATATGTTTGCATATGTACATAAGTATTATAGCACCTTTCCCACGCAGCAGCTGATCCTCGCAGTAATTTGGGACATAAAGATGCTGCTTCAGCATATTTGCGTTCCACAATAAGATGGTCAAGATATCTAGATCCCACCTGTTTAAATCAGAAAAGTTAGAGTTTGTGGATGCATATGACATGGTTCTGCTAACAAGCAAATGATGTTGCTATAACTAAACGTAACTAGAGGAATAATAGACACTGTGATGATTTACCAAATCCTCATTTAGCAACTCAATGAAAAACTCAATAAAATCAACTTAAAACTCTTTAGGTTTCGTAGATCAGCAGTAGATCTCTAAATAATAATGGTGGAGACACATTTCTAATTTACGTAAAAATACTTGACGCCATAGCCACGCCGATGGATCAACCATACACTTTACAAGCAATTCTCAAACACATTATTTTCCAGACACTCAATACTCATGTACGAATGTTGGGAACCTTCTCATGTACAAAATAGTCAATCACAAAATGTAACAGATCCATCATTTGCTTTATGGTCCTAATTAGTTGGTTGTTACCTGTGCTCAGTTTCTTTGAAGGTTAAAAGCACGAGTGCCAATATTTTATGAGTTTAGTTCTCCTCACTTAAGGAGATAATATCAGATTCCTAATGTTGTGGTTGTTGAATAACAAAAGCGCACACACAACACAACAAAAAAATAAAAAAATAAAACAAGACACAAGAAAAAAAGGAAAACCTGAATTAATGAGAAGACACATGAAACAGTGGCATTGATGACATCATGAGCTAAAATTCTAGATATGATCTTATAGCCAAAACACCACCATGACATATCTGTTCAGTTTAAAACTCAGGCAAACCCAATTTAAACACAGTACCTCATCAATAAGCTCACTCCGACCTTGACCAGCTTCAACTGCTGCCAAGGCTTTCTCATGCCATCCATGTTGAAGAAGCCAAGATATGTGATCTTCTGTATCCCTAACATCCAAAATTTTATATAACATGAATAAGGTATGAAAATGAAACAGCAGACGTTTGTGACAATTTTTATGTCTGTGCTTGCCTATGAATACTTTTTGAACTTCCATTAAGAGATACAATTACTCCAACATATGATTGCTTGTGAAAATTTTCTAAAGATACACTATTAACTCACTCTTACTATTTCGATCATCAATCACATCCAAATCACATCTCACTAAGAAAATCATCACATCACCTGTTATTGTTACATTTAAATTTCACAGATGCATTATTCACTCAAACTTACTTTTCCAATCGACACTTACATCCAATCATTTTTTATAAAAAGAAACGGCACATCACTGTCACTTTCACTTACATCCAATCACTTTCATTTTACATCCATCACACCCTTAAAATTCATTTTAATTTTTTCAAAAAACTGTTCCACACTATTATCTCTAAAAATAAAAGAACGACCTAAACACCACACAATCACATCCTATATTTCTCATGTCCTCTTTCTGGGTGGAGTGATGACAGTGTTATCCAGCTGCATCAAAAACTACAAGCTGACATCTAGAAACACTGAAACAGTGAATTAAAAAAAGTGAGACAGAAAGGAGATCCCTGTCTAACAAGAAACCACAAGCATAGCATTCTAATAAATGAAGATAATTCCAGAAAGCATCGTCCTCTTTACTGGACTGCCTCGTCAGAACCCTCCCAGATATATACTTTCCAGAAAAGCTGACTAATTTCATCCTCCGAAAAGTCCCTGGATGAAACTTCAGCCGGATGTAAGCTGGCACAACCCATGAAAAATATGCAAAACCAAAGAAGTTCCTTTTCTACAAAAGGATAAAGCAACATACTATTACTACCATGGATTATTTATACGATGCCTACCAACAACCTTCTAAGGGCTGGTAGAGCCCAATTGGCTGGAGAAACAAGCAGAGTAAACCAGCCAACCAAATAGCACATATATCCATGTGATGTTGCTGGTCAAAACATTTTAAATCTTATCCTTCACTCCATCACTCTATTTCATCGTAACTAAATTTCAGCACATAGCTATATCAAATGAGAAGGACAAACCAGGAAGAACAAGCAAGGGTTCTCTTTAATACTAATATAATATGCAATGAAGATATTGGATGCCAAAACAACACTTATTACCATTGTTGCATTAGTCACATAAACATAACAGGACAGAAAATAAAGGTAATATTTAATGGAAGACAAGGAAGAGAAATTCACTAACCTAGGCTTAGCGATAACTACATCCTTTGGGGACACAATATAGTACAATGGTTCATCACCAGCAGCCCACTGACCGCCTGCATAGCTGCTACCTATAATCAAGTGCATAATGTCATCTCCTCCATTCCGGATCTCAATTGAAAATAATATAATAAATCTAGACCCAGAAAGGATCGTTCAAACAGCTGCAATAATCTCTACTTAAGTTGAAATTACATGAAAACCAGCTTTACCTGAGAAAGGAGCATGAGCCAGGGAATAATCTTTGGCCTTGTAATGCTCAAAGCCATGTATAGGTAGTGCATCAGTTGCCAGTTCATCATTATTCCAAGTGACAACTCTCACTTCAGGTCTCTGAGCATTTCCCTGTTATCACAGATCGAAAGAATAAGCAGCTAGTTTCATAAGGCAGTGTGAGCGATTCATTCACAAACAGCCAGAAACTTTGTCCAAAAAGGTTGTCCTGCCCTCTAAAGCCAAACTGTTTTTTTGATAAGAAACATAGATATTTTCTTAAAACAAAAGAGAGAACGAGTTACAAAGGGACGAGATGTCCCGAAAAGAAAAATAAGACCTAAGGCTAAAGGACAGAATTCCAATCTCTAGCAATATGAGAAACAAAAAAAGCCTTAAAGTCTTTATGATTTGAGACCCACCAAGGGACCCAAAACTTAATCTTATCCACACTTCCTCTAAAGGTTCCTCTTTATCTTCAAAAATTCTTTTACTTTTTTATCCATAATGATGATGATGGTTTTGGAATTTCATCTCATTTCTCCTTCGTATGAAGGTTGCGTCGAGAAGGGCATCCGGCGTAAAACTTTGCCACTTTGCTTTTTGTGTGAATTTGTAGTGTTAACTAATTTTAGACAATTAATTGACACTATAAACTTCACACCACTGACCCCACATAGTGCGATAAGGTGCAGATGATGATGATGATGATGACCAGAACATAATGTGAACCACTGAACAATCACATTCCAAAAGACTTGACCCCTGGGACTAAAACAACCACCCATATTACACAAGAATAAATGTGCAGCTGCCTTTGGCAATGTCCATTGAAAGCCATATGCCTTAGCAGTTAGCACTCTGTGCCATAGTCCCGTTGAGAAGGGACAGTGAAGGGAAACATGATTCAAGTTAAATACCTACAAGCCTACTTGTCAAAGAACTTCTCACCAAAGCCACTAGGTAAGTCAAATACAATCAATCCCAGAACAATAATTATCCCCAGTATAAAAGCAGAAACTGATAAAATAATTTTCTACCTAGAGCACCAACGTTTATTCCCATAGAAAGCAAGTGTGACTAGCAACAAGATGACAATAAGAAAGTAAAGCAGTAAATCCATTAAAAGAAATGAACAAATTAATCTAGAAGAAAACTAAGCACCACAAGGATTTTGCACCTGGAATTGATGGATTCCATAAAACATTGTACAGAGGTCACTCCAAAGAAATTCCAAGCACAAGCAAATCCACTGGCATTGAACAATCATTTATTTACAGTATACATTTACGATTTAATGGAACCAAACATGCCTACTTTGAAAAAAACTACAAAGGGGAAAAGAAAGATAAAACAAAAAGAATAGAAAACTATCTCTGTATGTCAAACCCCAGCAGGTTTTGCTTCTAAACCAACAGCTTAGTAATAACTACTGAGTAGGTTGTCCATCTGATTAGTAATCCACACGGTTCAAATAATTGTGGATGAAGTAAAAAATTCTCGCAACATGTAACTCAACTGCCCAAATAAGTAAAAAGCATCTTCCACGAGATGTTACTTGCCAACCAAACCCACTAATGAAAAGCAGTCAGATGTCGGACAAGATGCAACAGCCTTTCCCGACTTTCATGAAAGGGGTAAAACTTCCATGAAACAGCAAGTAAGCAGAAAAGCAACTCCACTCCTGTTGGTTTAAATAAATCTGAAGCAAATTTATCAAGAAAGATACCACATAATTATGCAAGTTAAAAATTCCCAGTGGGTCATTGACATCACAAACCTAGGATATAAAGAATTAGCTAAAAGCCTAAAAGACACGCAAAATGCTTTTTTACAATCCATGGGGAAAGCATTAGACCAATATAAAGAAAGTCCATAGAAGGCATAACATTAGCAAAAGTAAAAATAACTAGGCAACTTGATATCGAAAATGTAATACCTGGCGTGAAGGAATAGTACTACTGAAGTCCTTCTCTCCGTCTTCTTCCACGGGGATATATGCTAGAACAACCAAAGAATCGCCAAAGGGAGCAATTCCTGAAATGAAATAGCTGGTTTGAAAAGATGCCACAATATCCACCTGGTTCATGCTAGACATTGGAATATGCTTATAAGTCCCATTGGCGCCTTTATTCTGATTGTTTCTTATTGATACTATTTTAACAGATGTTCCCCATCCAATGACCAGAAGAGCATCATCCTGAATAAAGTGCAAAAAACGTAAGGAAATCACCATTATCTGCAGTCAAGCTGTTATACTTCACAGGTGTTCAGCCTGTTGTTATTTTGTTCTTTCAACCGTTACCATTTGTCACAGGCTTTGTACAGCTATCTCCATATTATCATCTACTAACCTGCCAAACTAAATGAGGGAGAAGAAGCTCAGGGCGTGGACTTCCACGAGGCCTCTCAATAAATGTTACACGTTGATCATTAGCAGCATCATAAACTTTTACACCGGAGTCATTAGCCCAGGCAATAAGGCTAGTTCTCCACTTCACAGAATGAATTGGTCCTTCACCAGAGTGCAAAACCTGGGACAAGGAAATTTCCTTCAGTGAGAAGTCAAAGTTTCAGAAAGCTTTTCAGAGTTCTTTAAGACAGCATACAAGTACGGTGTGTCAGAAACCTAAATAAACCTGGTCTCGATAGCCTATCCATTTCTTCACGTTATAATATAAATGACCAGCTAAACCTCCAGTAACAAATCTCCTGGATGATTTCCTCACATAATCCGGGTCTAAGGCAATAGTCTTCATAGGGCGATGATACTCAAATTTCATTCTTTCGTCAGTGAAAAGGCTACTAATTACAACAGAACCATCATCAGAGCAGCTTCCAATGTATTCACCTTCAATGTCAAAGCAAAGATCATTAACTGCAGCAGTGTGAGCAATGAATTCTTTAACCTGGAGCAGGAAAAGAAAATTGTTACTCATCTGAAATGTTAAGTGTATTACTTGATCTACTAAATGAGTTATCAGCTAAAATAGGTCATTGTCGAAAAGAGCCACAAAAGCATTATGTTACATTTACCTCAAAAAAGGTATTAATATGCTATGCCATCTAGATTGAACATTATGGTACTATAGTAATAATGGAGAAATCACATGTTTGTAGCATATTTCTAAAGATATAGATATATTTTAACACCTGTCTCCTACCAGCAATTAAAGGTACTCAATATAACAGTAAATAGAATTTTCTTGAGGCAACACAGGCAGCAAAGGCTCATACTACCAAGCGATATACTCTCTCCAGCGAATTGAGGAATCAGAGTACAGGTGATAAAACCGGTCTCATAGCATGATCTGGTGCAAATACAGGGAAATAATGAATTTGTGCAAGATAAGGTTGATAGGTGAATCAATGTTCCAAGACCAAGGAAAAGGATTACCAATGTGCATGTGGATCACATTGGACAATGAACTACAACAAGGTAAAAGATTGAAAGAATCATCTCGGCAAGAATTGATTTTTACTCATGCATCTAAGCTGGGATAGAAAATTAAAACACTAATTTTCAACCTTATTTTCAAGCTTATATCTTATTTTTTTATAATTTTCAACCTTGTACTTTTTATAATTTTCATGTCGCAGAGTTCGCACAGGAGCCATGTCCGCATATCCATATCCATATCCATGAATATAGTTGAAGATCCAATTTATACTGAACTTCTACAAATCGTCACTT
Organism: Rehmannia glutinosa; assembly: GCA_016081115.2. Taxonomy (NCBI): domain Eukaryota; kingdom Viridiplantae; phylum Streptophyta; class Magnoliopsida; order Lamiales; family Orobanchaceae; genus Rehmannia; species Rehmannia glutinosa. Next base: position 7,138,296 of record CM071936.1, read on the forward strand.
CTGCAGAATTAAGTGTAAATTTTATAAAGAAAGATTGCCCGACTATCGAAAAACTGGGTGCAAACTTAGGCCAATAGGAGTATCATAAGCTTCAACAAACTATGAAAACAATCACAATTTGGCAAGAGACGCAATAATTTATACAACTCCATCATCAAAAAGAAAGAAAGAAATCAGGCAATGCATAATATGCAAAACTTGTCTAAAATCAGTAAAATGCAAGTGGGTGTATAACTCACTAAGGAGTATTTGTGGTGGTTTAAAAAAATTCACCTAAGAAATTTCTTACTTTACTGAAAAACAGAAATTAGGTCCTCATTTTTATTGAAAAGACAGGATTCAACAAAAACAAACAACTTCCACACTTGGTAGTCCTTCAAAGCCCCTGAATTTAAGTGAATGGATGAAAAACATGCATTTCAATTTATAAGCATTTGGTATAGAAAATCCCCATTCCTTTGCAAGCACAGATTTTGTTTCCCGTGAAACCAAATAATTAACTACAGCCAAGCTCTAGGGGTAACACATAAGAACTGTAATTAAGAAAACTTATCTTACAAATTGATGGGGAGGGATTCATCCCATATAGATTGAGCATGCGGGTGTCATATCCTGCCTAAATATTGGAACACGGCCCTGCTGCCTAATATCTTGTTTAACCAATTGACTTGAAGCCATGTAATTGTAAAAATTAAAAACTGTAAGCATAAACACGCTATGTGTCTCTATTCATGGGAAAACAGCAGGATTTAATACTAGCTTCTTCATGGTCCATCTTATTTACTCAGATGCCAAGAAAAGACTTTCATGTAACTCTTTATTTTCTCAAACACGACAGTCTTGGGCAGCAACAAAATTAAACCCCAAATACAAAAAGTCAAATTCAATCAATCCTACTCATGATCATCACTAAAATCCCCCAGTCTCAAATACCCTCAAACGTCCATCAAAATACACAATCCGATGAAATAAAGGCCACGAAATCCAACCAAAGAGAAAATGAAAAAATAACTCACCTGGTTCCCAAGAAAATCGAGAATGTGGACGGAGCCGGCATGAGTGCCGAGAGCGATCATGCGTTCGGCAACGGCAATACACGAAGCGGCGTCGCTTTGGAGGAGCGTGGGCACGCTGCCGCCCATCCGCTGGTACTTAAGCCGCGGCTCCTCCTCATCCTCCTCCCCCTCGGCTTCCGAATTCTCTTCTTCCGATTCTTCTTCTCTTTCGTCGTCGCCTTCCATTCCGTTCTCCGATGGCATCGGCGACATTCTGGAAAAGCTTTTCACTGGAAACTATAGGAAACGAAAAAGGAATGATTGAACGATAGTCTAAAGAGAGAAAGAACTGTCGGGGTGGGGGCAGGACGGGTTACTGATTTGGGGATGGGTTCTTCGTGTGGGGGTGTGGGGGTTGAAGAAGACGATTTTTTCTTTTAATTTTCTAAGTTTTTATAGTTTATCAATTATCAATTATGGATGATAACTAGAATTACATTAGTGTAACTAGAATTTGTGTTTGCGATAATTATCAAAGTACTAATTAAAATACAAAAAAGAAATCAAATTTTAGAATAGTTTCGTACAAATCGGTGACTTCAAATTGTGAAAATTTATTTTTAAACTACATTATTTGTTATATTTTCAAGTGTATTGTTATTGTTTTTGAAGTTTGAAGAACCACTTAGTTAATCGTACTAATTTTATTAATTAAAAATACCCAAAAAAATATAATTTTTCACTTCTTTAGTTTCTATAAGATTTGAATATGTGAACAAATATTACTTATTTAGTTTTGCACACAATGTAGCTAGCTAAATCACTTCAATTAAATTCATGATATTTGGTAAGCAACAATAAATTTATTACTAATAAATTTGATTTTTTTTTCATGTTTTGGTTTCTCAAAATGGCGTGAATTATTAATTTTTAGTTACATTGTTAATGTCATTTTCACATTAATTCCCAAGAAATTAATTGTCTATATTAATGGTTGGTATTTACTTTTTTGACGTTTAAAATATATTTAGTTAATTGTGCTAATTTTATTAATCAAAAGTACCTAATAAATGTATCTTTTGTTTTTTATAGTATGTTATTTATATTATATAGACGAATTGTTTATATTATTATTTACCTTTTATATTACTTTTTATATTTTATATTATATATGGAAAAATGTGTAAAAATAGTTAACAATTGATAAATATGAAGCTACCACGTGTAATTGGCAAAATGATGAGTTGTGACATGTCACAAAACAATTAGGTGCTTACATATGTCATTGCTGTTTTTTTTTTCTTTACCATATAAGGTTGATTCGGGTACATATACACATATATATAATATATAATTTTTAATGTAATGAAATCAATAATGTATAAATTGGTTTTCCTTTTTTTAATACTAATTTGAAGAAGTTACATCGGTTTTTTTTTTTTTTTTGTGATTACATCTCCTTAATCAAAATCAAATTTATTTTATAATTTAAAATCACTAGAATTAAATTGGGAGTTTGAACTTATAAACCATTGCTTGAAATAGATAAATTATTTATCAAACATAAATGATAACTTGGTGAAATCAACCTCTAGAATAATTTCACTTTGTAGATTTAGATGTTTGTAATGTTGGATATATATTAACAAATTCACCTATTATATCACCAAATATAAAGATATGTAATTTATACTTGGATTACTTACGCACACATTTCCTGTGGCCGATACGACAACACTACTCACTCCACTATATTAAAACTTGACAACGGTACACTTATGGTAGATTAGGTGAGTGTTACACGCCTAACAAAAATCTTATCATTTTTTGTTACAAAGTGGATTAATTTATGAGCCAAAATCTTATCGTTATAGATGTACGTTTTCACTCAACAACAACGAGCAATAAGTGTCAATTTTTGGATATCTTCAACAATAATATCTCAAATGAACTTCGAAATAGCTTTCTTTCAAGTCCATCAACTATGTTATTTTCGGTTGAGGGGCGAAGCTAATAGCTGAGTCAGTGATGTCTGGCTTGTAGTTTATTGTGGTTATTTGTGTTTGGATCGTGTGCGTGTGTTTTTGCAGTTTAATCTCCATTTGGGTGTGTTTTAGTGCTACTTGGATGGTGTGGAGTTTCTTCCTTTACCCATGGTTTGTGCAATGTGGTTTTTTTACTAGTAGGCAATATTTACATGTGTTTGAGTTTGCAATTGCAATAAAATCTTTCATTTTGGTGGAAAAAAGGAAAAACAAACCAAAATCCGTTGGTTCGTAGTCAAACCGTGCTACAGCAGCGATTCAACATCCATCTTCCACAATCATATATTAGGTGTAGTATTTATTTGTTACTGAGTTTTTTTTTATTATATACGAAATCACATTGACACAATTATTTTAGTTTTTCATATTTTGGAAAACTATTATAAATTAAGAAATTTTTGTAACTATGTTATATTTTGGCTGATTTTCTCCTGCCACTTAACAAATATTTTACAAGTCCCACCTAAACTATTTTTCTATATCTTTTTATATTTTTGAACGCTTATTAAAAGATGTCGTGTTTTTGTATTTGCTTCCCCATATATCTTTTACGTTTTTGTTCAGTTGAAATAGTAGGGACACGTGTTAGGGTTTAAGTTGGAAATTCGATTACAAACAACACACGCTTTCACACACCCAAAAGGTCCGACTCGAGGTATATATGTTAAATTTTATAATGTACCTTTGTTTTTTAAGTTTTTGTATTAATTTGATTTTAAATATATGAAAGAAGTTATTTTGGATTAAGTTTATTTTGTATTAGTTTATATTTTATTCTTTTATTTATTAAATTGCCCACATGGATGACACACATTCAATTTTCTCTCTAAAATGAAAAAATTCGAACTCTTAGCAATTTCCGGCTATTTCGAAATCTTCTCGGACCAAATGTTTTTTTTTTTTTTTTTTTTTTTTTGAAATGATCGGACCAAATGTTTAAAAAATAGAAAATTCTCTGTTAATGTTGCTTTATTATAATTTTAAAATATACTTATTTCTATTACATGTTATAATATCACATGGGTTATATTTGGGCTTGCAGATTATAAGAAGAAAACAAACATTTTTCTTAAGGTGGGTAGTCGGCCCAGGAGACCTTACTTATTCTGACGGCCCAATTAAGAACCAACATTAAGCTGTGAAGACAATTTGATTTACAAGATCATTGTGGCCCTGTGGGTCTTTGAATTTCTCGTTCGGCTAAATTTATTTAAAACAATTGTATAAATTGGAGCTTATAAATATTATATCTTCTTTTATAATTTATCCTCCTGAAATATTTACATGAATAAGACTTATATAATTTATAATATGCCAATAATTTTAATTTTGTAATATAATAGGACCAAATTAAAGGAATTTGTTAAGATGTAAAAATAAGTTGGGAACTTCTGATTTCTTTTTCTAAAAGAGTGTATAAAATCCAAATTTTTAACTATTTCATAAAAGGCAGGGAATGTATGAGTAGGTGAAGGATTTGATAATACGAGTCTCTCTCGTTCACAATAATCAGGGACGTAGCCAGTCCGCATGAGTATTTCTAGCCCAAAATTCCCCCATAACTTAACTATTTTTTCACGAGATATATATATATATATATATATTTTCCACGGACAAAAAAATTTGGGATCTTGCACGACGAGGCCGGGGGCGGAGGCCCCCTTAGCTACGCCCCTGCAAATAATAATAATAATGATAATAATAATAATAATAAAAAATGAATAATACGAGTTTCTCAAACCTCACCATTGATCCTTAATAGATAAAATTAATGTGGTTGGGATAATTCTTGACTTTGAGCAACCAATTAAATGAGAATTATCAATTTGAACGCTTGTATCGAATGATAATTGGACTTGTGTACAATCAAGATTAAGTACTTAAGCATACGTAACTTCGATTCAAGTCATCAACTAATTTGATTGACAGATCAGCGGACAATGAATACAATAATGTTATTAACAAATTATACATTCTTTTTTTTAAAAAAAAAAGTTTAAAAGCATGGTATATTTTATTATTTGTTGTAACATAACCATGTGTTATATGCATCAAGTTGTTGTAATACTTCCAAAGTATTTCAAGGGGTGTGGTGTGTATGAATACAATTGAAAAGTGGGGATGAAAAGTGATCCAAATTCCAAATAGAGAAAGGGTATCCTATGCAAATTAATGTATATGGACAATTTGGGGAGAGGGATTGACGTGATTGGCAAAGAGAGAGAAGATAAGCCTGTAAGACTACACAACACACCCCGTCAGATTCGGAGGACGTAGCCTTAAAACCTGATTTTGCTACAGATACAGACATATGATATAAATCCTTTTTTTTTTTCAAGATTTTATTATTAATTTTGTTCTCCAATCTTAACCTATCACAATGCCAATGACTGCAATGTACTTATTAGAGATGCCAAAATGGGTCGAGCCCACCGCGCTAGCCCGTCGAGCCAGAAAAAATCGTGGTGGGTCAGCAAAATCTGGATCATAATTTTGAGGATCGAGCCTTGTTTAATCCATGAAATACACACAAAATGACCAGACGGCTAAATTTTTGAGTCAAATAGGCTGAGCCGAATAGTCCCGGTTTATTTTGAGCCTCTAAAAATGTAGTCCTACGACCTTTTCATTGGACCGTTCCATTTTGACACCTCTAATCGTACTCACATAAGGGTTGATTTAGTAGCAAAATTGAGATCATAACATTTTGAGGTTAATTAATTATTGTGAACTATTGATTGTTAATTCATTCTCCACTTAAATTCCATGACGTATTTGATTACTTAACTAATAAAGATAATAAAGAGATACGTATAAGTGTATTTGTTTCTAATATGGATTCAGTTTGGCCAGTCAATTAATAACAAACATAATTATATAATATTTTAAATTAATCAATAATCCTACCTCCGTATATAATGACTTTTATGCAGTAGAAGTTTGGCTAAGCTAGAATATCTAAGACATCTATCTAATATTTATTGGATGGTGCCACTTGTTGTTCAACATTACACATCAACATTATTAATTAATTGATGAAAAAAACAAAACAAGGTATACTTAAAGTCATCCCACTTATGATAGCTTTGTTGGCTTTCAAATAAATAATTCACTACTACAAAACAGTCTTTTAACATCGGGTCTGGGCACATTTTACATCGGTTTTGAAACCGATGTAAAATCCAGCGTAGTGGAATTGGGGGCTTTTTTACATCGGTTACAAAACCGATGTAGAATATATTTTCCTACATCGGTTATGATACAACCGATGTAACAAACGGACCCTTTTACATCGGTTACTTGGACAACCAAATGTACCAGTTACATCGGTTAGTTAGACAACCGATGTAAACATGACAAAAACGAAATATTTACATCGGTTACTTGTTCTATAACCGATGTAATATTTTCTTTTTTTAAAAAAAATTAACCCGCTTCATAAAATGAAACTCAACCTCAATTTTCTTTTTTTCAGATTTTTACAATACAATACGCCACAAGACCTATATATAATTATTAAAACAATACGCCGTCCCAACCCGACAACTACAATACGATAGTAATAAACCAAAACACTATATACCAACACTACTACGGCAACAATTAAACAAAAACACCATTTACTAACATTACAACAAATTGCAATATTAAGTCATATAACATCAAAACGGATTATCATGTTTACAATACAATATATAAAATCCTTTCAACACAATAAACAAGGTGATCAATACAAGATAACTTGGTTGCTTCAAAATTCCATATGCCAACTTGGTAGTTTTGGATTCTTCTTTATAAATTAACCTACAAGAAAATCCAAAAAATATCAACATTATAAGAACAATCAATTAATATAAGAACCATAATTTAAAAATACTCAACCTAATATAATACAAGATTTTGACTAGTCCACACCCATCAACCTAAATATTGTACATTATTTCAACCGTCAAGTTAAAAATTAACTTAAGAGATGAGTCATAGTCTCTCAAGTCTCATGTTCTCTATAAGCTGAAAGAATTTGAAAAAATTAATAAAGATCAATCTGATCATAGTTATAAAATGAACCAACCATGAATAATTTCATTACATGTTCTATTGCTTAACCCCCACTATAAAACGGTTGAAAACAGGTTGTGCACTAAATTTGTGTACATTAGTTACCAAAAAACTCGAAAAACAACTTCAATAGAATCATTTTCTTCACCCAATCAAACTAAGCGGTATCTCTAGACTTGGTACCTTCTAAAGTTGCTTGCACAAAATTGGTTAAAAGATAACGACAGAGATGATTAATTAACACCAAATATATATCGTGTTAAACAAGAACCCAAATATTAAACAAGCCATCATTCGAGTCCTGTTTAACACGAACCAAGACTCGTATAATTTGTTTACCAAGCGAAGCATTTAAGTGTAAGAAGATTTGCAATTACTATACACGAACCAAATGTTTAATACACAATCCCGGAAGGCTTTGAACAATAAAATTCTTGATACAAGAATCATGTATTCTTCAAAGCAAGATGTATAGAAATTATCATGAACCCATGAATTCTTATAAGTAGGGGAATATGAAATGGAATGAAATTAAACAGAACACACACTCTGTTTTTTCATATTCAAGAAGGTAACATTTCGCTTTTTTTCAAATTAAACAAAACCATAATAACAAATACTATCATGGAAACCATATATAATCAATAACAATTTTAAGAGTGTAAAATTCTAAACACTTCCTAAATTAGAATAAACACGGATAGAACTATGTACAAAAGAGAATACCTACCCGTAAACCGTAAAAAGAGTGAAAAATGTTCAAGGGTTTCTTTATCTCGCTTTGTCCATCAACATACTTAGCACTTGTAAACAAGATTTCTCATTCAAGGAATCTTCTTCAACCACCTCTTCAAAGAACAAAACAAAAAATATATAGAAAAGACTAAAGGAAAAAGTTATCATTATAAAACATGCATTATTACAATTAAAAATTTAAAATCTCTAATGTATATTACCACCACCGATATTAAATGAAAAATAACTAATGGTCAATTCATAGAAGAACATTCGGATTAAGCTTCACTTGAAAATACGAGGTTTTGCTTCATTCCACGACTTGGTCTCATGCCCAACCTCATACATCAATCAAGAAAAAGTTCTCAAGTTAAGGCACGTCATTTCAAACATTGGCTAATGTAGAATTGAAATACAACGAAGCTCTCTCCATCTAAATGGTAATGAAAAATAAGTAGCCGATTGGTAGCACGACGAGAATGATGACGAGCGAAAGCCTAATTACAAAAGTATTCAATTATCTTTCGAAATTATAAATACCTATTGACATATCTTTCTATTTTACAAATTGCACCTATTGAGGACGTGTTGAGGGGGTAATTTGTATAACAAATATATACCTCAAGGGGCTATTTGTAATACCTCAATGAGGTATTTGAAATTTTAAAAGATAGATGAATTTTCTTGTAATTAGACTAAACCTAGGGGTAGCTTTTTGTAAATACTCATATTCCATATGATCAACTTGCTTTTAGATACTCCCAAATTATTCATTATCTTTCAAGTGCAAAAGGATAGATGGATCACACGTTCGTGTGATTTCCGACAAAGAAACTCAGTATATGCAAAGAATAAATACACAACATTCAATCTTGCCATACACAACACTTACAAAGATTATAGAGATATAAGTTCTATGCATTCAAAAAACAACAAACCATCCTTAACCCATCTTCAGGATTTATAAGCTGTTTGGAAAAAAAAAATTACCAAACAACTTTCAAGAGCTTATAAGCTCTGCCAAACACATTCTTAACCCATCCGATAGAAGGGATCAAAGTATCGCCCATGTATATAAGAAGTAGCACCAAGTTGGGTAAGTTTCTTGATACTAACATGAAAAAGTTATCTAAACAAATCAGACTTTACTCTCTTTTAAATATTAAAATGAACTATAATCAAAGTTAATTAGAGGGATCAGAAGACTCTGAAAAAATAGAATGCAATGCATGAAAAGTGTGCATAATCAACATTTAGCAAAAAAGACAACAGAGAAAGAAAACAAGGAAAAATGGTGCAACCATACCTTAATAAAAGCCTGATCCCATACGGGAAAGGAGTCAATATAGCTATCCTTAAGAAGTATAGAAACCTGAAATGGTAAACAATTTTTGTTTCAACTTTAGTGGCTTCAGACTAGACTAATGAGGATAGAGGAGTAACTAGAATATTGAAATAAAAGTTTAGGAAATAAAAACCCTGTCATTATTGGATTGTACACATGTAAATGTGTGCAACCTCAAATCTGAACAAAGTAACTCAATGTAATTCCTCATGACATTTAAAAATTGAGCAGCAGCTCCGCCTGTAAGTCCAAGATTAATATAATACACAGACAGAGAATAATAAATCAACTACAATGGAAAATAGGGAATAAATCTGGACACCAATGAGAAGAAAATATGGATGAAACTACCACACCTATCCATTGGAAGCAAGGGAGATTTGTCAAAACTGCAAAGCAATTACCACCCTTTAAAATGGTGATTGCTCCTAAAAATCAATAAAGACTATCGGTCAACAAAAAAACTCAAATCTTTTATAATGAAAACAAACCAATGATGTCGATTGTTTAAATACACAATTAAATTGCAAATTCTAAAATCCAACTCGAAAACAAAAATTGAAATAGCACACACTTAACAATGAATAATCTAAATTAACTAGCGCTTCTCGAACATATGTTTCTGAATTCCATGAAATGTAAATATTAAATTTACATGAAAAACTAAAAGGAAAATTTCTTCGGGAAGGGGAAGAGCGGCGAGATTAGGTCAATTGCAAAATCCCTTTCGAATACCAAATAGCTATGTTATTTGGATTCGTAACCCAATCACCTCTCGGAAAAAACCCTAGAATTTGGGGCAACATAGACGGTCGAAAATCGCTGAAATGACGAAGAAGACACGATTCCCTCTATTCACGATTTCACCGCTCGGTCGAGGATTTGGCGTCACCACTCACTCCCCGTCTTTGGTCGCGGTGAGAGAAGTGGGTTCCGAGTGGAACAAGGTGGAGTTTCGGCTATGCATTCCGAGAACGACATGAGAGAGAAAGAGAGAGATGATGTCGGTGATTGTCGGAGTATTGGGCTTGGGGTGGTGGTGGTGGCGGGAGTTAGGAGAAGAAAGCGGGTAGCCACGAGAGTTGGGAGAAGAAAGTGGGGAGCCATTGAAGACATTTTGTATTTGGCCGGGCGAGAAATGACGAGGGAGACAGAGAGGGCGCAAGAAATGAAAAGATTTTGGGGGTAAATTAAAGTTTTACATCGGTTGTTAAGTGACCGATGTAGGAATCTTTCAAAAAATTACAATTATACCACCGGATCTTTTTTAACATCGGTTACTTTATAACCGATGTAAAAATGCGTAGTTAAATCCTTATTTTGTAGTAGTGATTTATGATCATTTGGAAATTTCATTAATTCTTTATAAACTTGTTTTGTTATTATAGTCTTCATACCTTCAAGTTTCTTGTAGCATTTGACGTGGACACATTTTTATAATAAATAATTTTACACGAGAGAATACACAATAAGAAATAGAAATAACAGATGATCACTTGATCGCTTGATACTAATCACGATTCACGAGCATTATATATATATTTCAAGTGATAGCGTTCATTCTCTCGCAACCGTATGAGTATTGATGAGAGTTCGAATTATCCGAATCTTTCGGTTTCTGCGATAATTATCCCTTTCCTTCTACTCCTCCCAAACTATTAAAAAAAACAGTTGATACCAATTTTAGGATGAAATACTTATTACTACAAAAAATTATTATATGTTAAAAAGAATATATAAACTACTCCAAATACATAAAAAGAATTCTAAAAAACCCAAGAAGGGGGAATAATATATGGTCCAAAATCCAAATCATCTCATAATTCATGATTATCCAATTTGGGGAAAAAATCTCAGACCCGTCACCCAACTGTCACTCTATCTTCCAATGAGAACAAACAAAACAGGGTTGCATGAGAAGTAGGCAACACACAATCCTACTTCGTACAAAACACAATTTTTCGCAATATAAAAAAGAAGAAAAAAAAAACTCATTGTCAACTTAAATATTCTCCTCCCTAAGGAATTTTTTTCCCTTTCTTTCATCTTCTCCAAAAAAAAAAAAAACCATGTCGACATTAGATCATACAAAAATTCAACAGGATTCAGAGCAAGATACCAAAATAGAATATATAGATAATAGTGGGGCGAAAACGGAAATAGTTGAAGATATCGAAGATGGGTATAAAACGCCGACGTCTGAGGAGCACAAGATTCCGGTGTTGAGATCGCCGCCTCCGGCGCCTAAGCGTAAAAGATTGTTGTTGAAGAAGAGAGATTTGGAGAGAGTGGTTGAGATTAATAATACTTATTTCATAATAAAAGAGGAGGATTGGGAAATTTTATTGCAATCGTTCGCCGAAGAATCTAGGGTTCAGCCGGCCAGAGCCAGAGAGGTGGGGTCGAGCCCCACTTGAAGAAGATGCGTATTGATAAGTAATTTTTTTTTAAGGAGTGTTTTGATTTAAAAAAATTGATTATCAGCTTCTGTAGAAAAATCGGTACTAGAAGCTGAGAATCATTTTTTTTTGAGTCTGCAAACGCTCTCTAAAGGTGTTTTGTCATAGGTTTTAGAGGTTTTATTATATATGTGCATAATTTTTTTTTGGAATTGGAATTTTATGGGTTAGAATTTAGGTTATACGTATTGAAATTAGTAGGGTTTGTTTATGAATAATTCTATGTTTAATTTGGAAGATTTATTTAAATAATTATTGATTTTATATATTTTATGATCTTGCAGTATAGGGATTTAAATTTTTATTGATGAGTTGTGTTCCAATATTGATCTTCAGGTGATGATGAGTTATTATGTTTTTCAAGTTTCATTCTTTTTCAGATTTTAAATAATTCTCTAGTTTGGTCATGAATCCTTTCTTTGCTTTGTTTCAGAAAGTTTAGGTTATAACTGGACCTTGAATTTTGGTAAGAAAAGTAAATAAAAACAATGAAAATTTATTAAAAATACGAATTTTTATATAGGAAAACAAACGATAATTAATCGTAAAGGGGAACATGAATTAGATTACAATTTGATTTTATAATCTCTATGAAATCTTTGTACGAATCTTATTATTGAGATATTAATTAATCTAACTATTTCTCTTCTTACTCAGATTCAGTCTAAAAGTATTTGATTTGATACTTAATTACGAGAAAGAAAAATAATGTATAGGATCGAATTTAATTTTGTTTTCAATTTCTCAATATATAAAAATTTGAGATCCAAATATAATTTACATATTTGGAATATATTCCTGATTGAGTAAAATAATCAATGTAAGAATTAAGTTCATGAAAGCAACACACACCCACATGAATCGCGCTGGGTTGTTTCTGGTTCATGTCTATTATTATCGTCCACGCGTATCCTCGGATTCCTTTTAGCCAGTTTGAATTTTTTTGTCCAAGTACCAAACATCTACGAAAATTTGAATTATTAATAAATAAATAAATAATATCAGTACTTTTCATTCAAATTAAGTACCTCTATAAATTTGGACTAATTTCCAGCATAAAGGGATTGTGATTGAAAGAATTAAATTAATTTAAACATGTTTTTTTTTTTTCTATGCTGCATATGAGGGTCAGATTGAGTTAATTAATTTAAGTTGAATACTATCGTGTGTTTTGTTATCATATTGTAAGTTGTAAGATTATTGTGAAAATCAGCTTTTGTTACTAGACAATATTATATATATATATATATATATATATATATATATAGAATCTTGTATAAAATTTACTGTGTGCAAAAATGACTCAAATATATTCGGGACAATTTGTATACGCCCTCACGTACATTCACAGGTTATTTATTCTATTTTCATGAAAGCTTGTGAGACGTCTCATGAAAGATAATCTATGAGATGCATTTGATCCTATATTTAAATAGAATTTTAAATAACCCAAATCCATGAAAATAATGTATATTTATGTATTTTTTTAATTGTCTTAACTTATATAGATTTAGAAGATAGTATCGTATGGGGCATCCTCCTCTAATTTTGTTTGCATTTTGTATTCTATACAATAATTAATATATTTTGTTCTATTATCATACGATTACCATCTTCAACAAAAAAAAATAAAAATCGTGCCAATTGTTTAAACTAATTTTTATATTTGAATGGCATATCAAGAACTACAAGGATAGATATAAAATAAATAACATATCTAAATTATGCCGATTGCCGTGTGTTGTTATCTATCTAATAATTGATCCCCATATACATCCTACCTTATCTCTTACTCCAAAAGTTTATCCCAAAGACAAATCAAATTTTTACCGAATCTATTACAATATCGGCACAAGAAACGATATATGCCCAGGAAATTTTCTCCTGATCAAATGTTTCTTTAATATTTGTGTACATAGATTCTATGTCCAATCCTGATGATCTTGTCCATGCATGATCCTGTCAATCTGTCTTTTCGTTTGCCATTCTTAATTGGTCAGTATTTTGGTACATGTTCCAATTGTTGTAATCTCAGTGGGAACGAGGATATGATGGGACTATGGGTAATTTGACAGAATGTGGCAAATGCCACAATATTTTCGAAATTAGGGTGAATTGGGAGGGTTTTGAAATAATGTGTGTAGGTGCTCCTGGTATTGGTGCCGGCAAAAGAAGGCACCATTTTCAATAGCGCCTCTTGACATCTTTTTTTTTTTTTTTTTACATAGTAGGCGCCAATTTGACTGACGCCTACTATTTTTTTTTTTTCGAAAATTAATTTTAAATATTAAATAAATACAATATACAATTTTTAGATAACTAGAATGTGAAATATTATTGAATGAAAATGCGATTGCATAAAAAGTCTACAACATATAATTAAAAACAATAAGGAAATTACACATTAAAATTGAGGTTACGATCCCAATATACGCGTACTTAGTATTTTGGCGAACAAAGTGTCGGATGTGTGTAGGTGCCAATTATTTTATGGATATTCAAAATTATTTTTACAAATTATAAAATACATACATACAATATATTCGGAACGTTTTTAAAATTTGGAGAAGAAAAGTTGTAGAGAATTTCAAAATATTACATATCTTGTTAGACTATTCTAGATTCTAGTGAATGTAATATTATTATTAATTAAATAAATTCTAGTCATTGAAAAGGGAGTAGGTCTGCAAAATTCCCAATTATACCCTTTATATGAACAATGCGAACTTCTCCAACTTAAGCAACTTGTTGGTTCACCCTCTACGCTACTTGCTATCAAGGAAGTTCTTCTTATATTTTAATGGGCATGGGTTTGGGTCAAAATTTTATTTAAATATAGGATCCATGGATATCCATGAGATCATCTCACATAATTTTTTTATTTAAATTTAATTTTCGAAAAAAAGAGGTTCATTCAAGAATATTTCACATTCTAGTTATCTAAAAATTGTGTATTGTATTTATTTAATATTTAAAATTAATTTTCAAAAAAAAAAAAAAAAAAAGAGAGGCGCCTTGTCAAAATTTTTAAAAAAAAAGATGGCGAAAGCGCCCTTGAGAATGACGCCTTCTTTGTAGGCAATACCATGGGCGCCTTCTTTGTAGGCAATACCATGGGCGCCTACACATATTATCTCAAAACCCTCCAAATTCACCCTAGTTTCACTAAAAATTATGGCATTTGCCACATTCTCATCAAATTACCCTGGACTATACCCATGCCTATGAAAACACTATATCAATATTCAATGTCATTTTTTTTATAATCGGCTTCCAAGCTTACATCTAATTATGTCCGTGACGTACAAACCGATTCTCCCACATAAATAGGACAATTATATTCATATTCTACCCCCCAATCTAATAATAATGATATCTCCCGAATCGAACCCACCACACGAATGCTATTCAATATGAGTTCCCACCAAATCTTAATTCTCACATATGCCACGGGAGCAATTTGATGGAAAGATATTTGAACCATCAACCACCGACCGCACACCACAATTGCTTATGGCGCCAAGTGGGCTAAGCCCCATGGTTGTCAAAAATATATTATCGAAATAATATCATGATACATTGATTGTATTATTAATGGATAAAGTCAAACATTACTCCAGAGTTTTAGTCTAATTGCAAAACATTTAGTTATTTTAAAAATTTACAAATAATTCTTGACATATGTTTATATTTTACAAATTGCATTTATAATTGGATGGTGTATTTCTAAAACAAATACAAATCTCAGGGAGGTACATAATTGTAATACCTTGAGGGTATTTAAAATTCTGAAAAAGTGGATAAGTGGATTTTTCTTGTAATTAATTAACTAAACTTTAGGGTTAGTTTATATAATTATCATTGTTATTAGTAATGTATTGTGTTAATATTGATCATGAAACTCGTTTTCAAGTTTATAATCATTGAATGATCATAATTCATAATCATGGGAGAGTTTGCAATTAACTCTAAAAAATAATTCTCAACTTCTGTTCATAAAATATGACTATATATATTTTTCATGTAAAAGTTGAGAATCACTTACATATTTATTTAGTAATAAAAACAATTTACATATTTGATGTTAAACACCAATATTGATGATAATATCATGTCAATGCGTTGATTATGTTGTCAATGGTATGATTTTTCAATGTTGGGTGTGAAATTTGTTTCAACTTGTAGATTCATCCGTGTGGAAATCACAAGTGTGATGACATTTGGGTCGAATCCCCTTGGATTCGATTTTGTCCTATACCAAGCATATGAAAATATTTTCTTATATTTGGTGCCAAACATAACAATTCACGTCAGTGCATTGACTATATTATTAATGTCATATGATTTTCTACATTTAATTTATTGTTGGTGAAATTTATATTTTAAGTGTACAGTCATTGTATAGAGGATCATTATATATGTGGAAATGAGGATAGTGGGGCAAGGGATTAATCTTTTGGATTCGAAATCTAACGCCCAATTTTATGAAATTAAAATACTCTAAAATATTATTAAGAAAATATAAATTTATAAATTAAAGTGATTCCAATAATTATCAAAAAAATTGATTGAGAATTTTTAATTCTTAAGGAAAAATATAATAATAATAATAATAATAATAATAATAATATTACATCTTCCAAATTAAATATCCAATAATCGTTCCAAGCATAAACCGGAAAAATTAAAGACATAAATCGAAAATTTAGTCCGATCATAATTATTTAAAATATAAATATAGCATAATTTATTCCACCATCCACAACATTATATATTCAACCATTCCTCAACCCGAAAGTCATGATAATAATAAGGGTGAGTTTCATCTCGCTTCGATAGGGATATATCTCACAATATATATTTAATATAACATGAAAAACATTCACATAATTACAATAATAAATTCTTTAATTTCATCTTTTTCTTCCGATTGGTCGATTCCTGCATATATATAGCATTGCGGGTTCACCCCAAAGATACGTTTGATCCCTGGACCCTTTTCATAGCCCCTAGCTTATATGAATTTATTTCTTCTTGACATATATTGCAATCAATAACATACAATCATGAAACATTAAATAAAGACAAATAATATAGAAATTCATACCTTAATAATCGCAGATATTCGATGTAGAAAAAATAAATAATAAAAGTCCTACTCCTCAACCCCTTCGTTTTCAACATTAAATAAAATTATATAATTAATATGTGATTTTAATAAATTAAATTAATTAATGAAAGAATTTGTGAAAAATATTGAAAAAGGCTTGTGAATTGTGAATATATATATATATATATATATATATGGATTGGTTCAAATGAGACCAATCCCTTAGGTTAGTCCATAAGAACACTTATGGACTCTTGATTTAAAATTTTGGATGGTGTAGATCATTTTAGTTAATTTAGGCATATAAGGGTATAATTGTACTTTTATATTTAATTAAGTATGCTAATTGGAAAGTTATTAGCTATTTTTAAGGAAACATAATCCTACCTTTTCAGTTACCCGATTTTTATGGAGGAAAAATTATCAACTTCAAGTATTTTTTCAAAATTGATACTTATTTCCGCCATATTTGTGAATGCAATCGTTTTATTGTATACTTAGTTCAATGGACTTGTATACTTAGTCATGTTTTATTGTATATTTAGTTCAGTGGATTTGTATACTTGGTTCAATGGAATCGTATTCTTAGTTATATAAGTAGTTTAGTAAGTAGTTTAGTAAATTTGTATACCTAGTTACGTGGATTTGTATACTTAGTTTAATGGAATTGTATACTTAGTTATATAAGTAATTCAAAGTAATTGTATACTTAGTTAAATATTGTTGTATACTTAGTATTATTTTAATATATAGTTAGTTCAATGTAATTGTATACTTAGTTAAATATTTACGTATACTTAGTAAAGTTTTAATGTACGGGTAGTTTAGTGTAATTGTATACTTAGTTAATTGTTTATGTATACTTAGTAATGTTTTAACGTATAGTTAGTTTAGTGTAATTGTATACTTTTCATTAATTGTTGCACGATTTTGTTGCCATATTTGAATAAATTGCAGGTTCGAATGGGAAGAGAGAGAAAGGAAAGGTGAATTGCTTGATTATGGGGGCGTGATCAATACAAAATCACGCCCCTAATTTTTAGGAAGCGATTACTATATTTAATTTCCGGATTCCTATTTTATCCCTTCATTTGTATACTTACTTATGAAATGTTGTATATATTGTAATATATCTTGGCCATTGATTTACTATTTGGATGGTGTAGATTTAGTCTCATGGACTAACATATGAGAGTGGTCTCACAGATCCCCTCCATATATATATATATATATATGAAATTTATGTCCTATACCCATGCCTACGTACATACTTTCTCATATATTTGGTGTCAAACAACAAAAATGAGAACAATATCATGGAATAATTACAAAACCTTCCCATGAGGTTTAGCTTAATTATATAAAAACTCTAGTTATCTTTCAAAACCATAAGACACCTTAAAGTGCTACAACCATCCCCTTGAGGTTTTTGTAATTTTGTTTAGTTACCAAACAAATATCCCCATTTTGAGGGTACAATTTTTAAAAGATAAACAAATGTCGAGGTGATATTTGTAATTTTGAAAAAGAACCGAGTTGTTGTAATTAAGCTAAATCTCACGGATGGTTTTGTAACACTACAACAAAAATGGTAATACACAACACAATAACGACAACGGTTTTATACTAAACTGTTGTATGTTATGAAATAGACTACAGTTTGCACGAAAACTGTAGTGTTTGTGCGGACTTTTTCCGCAACCACAACGGTTATTGAGTAACCGTTGTGTATGAGCGGTATTTTTTGGAAAACGACAACAGTTTTAACAACGGTTTCCAATAACTGTTGTATATATTATAAAACAACAACGGTGTTTGCAACGGTTATAAGAACCGTTGTAAATCAGCGAATTGTTTAAAACAACAACGGTTTACCAAAACCCTTGTAATTTGCGTCTTTTTATAAACGACAACGTTTTCATAAAACCGTAGTATATTAGCATGTTTTCTAATCTACAACGGGGTGATAATGGTTTTAAAAATCGTCTTTTTTTTATTAAAAAGGAAAATAATGGCAAATATGAATAATAGAGAATGATGACTTAAAGGTTGGGGCACCTCTTTAAATTCGTCATTTTTTTTGACTTTGCAAAACCAAAGGGAAAATATGCGTCCGATGAAAGGCCGAAAAAATTAAAGGAGAGAAAAAATATTAATTGTTAAATTAAAGGGAAAAAATCAAGGAAAAAATTGCTAGATGGAAAAGGAGAATATTAAATCAATGACTTATGATTCCTGGAATCGATCGATAACCTCTAGCAATGGCTAATGAGAATGATACCCAAGCCGTTCGGGCCAACTTACAAATTTATTAACGAGTTCAAGCTTTATTTTTATATAACCCTAATGGGCCCGGCTCTTTTGGGGCCTCCAAAATCACATCCTGGCCTGGTCCTATCACCTACCCGACTAACTTTAATAGCTTTAATTTTTATAAATGACAATGTTTAGGCGAACCATTTTATAGTAGCATGACTTTTAAAACGGCAATGATCGAGTTTCACAATGGTTTACCATTATATATAGCATCTTTTTATAAATAACAACGATTTGAAAAACCATTGTATAAAGTCTTAAATATAGATTTCTAGCTAATTTATAGACAATTAAATGATTTTTAACCTAATTAACAAAATCCTTCCTATTATAATTAATTCTTATTTATTTATTTTAATTTATAAATTAAATAAAAATCAATTAATTACCTTAATTAGTTAATCAAAGTATCAAACACTATTGCACAACAAAGATGCACTCCCCAAAGCTATGCACGTCTCTGTGAAAGTAAAAAAAAACCGTGTGTATTTCACAAAGAAGGAAAATCAAACACACACATTCTCTACCTTTTCACATTCGCAGAGTTCTTCTCGGCTTCTCCGAAAAAGCATACACGATTGTCTAATTAATCTCCGAGAAGGAAAATCAAACAATCGATCTTGTGGATTATCGTTCACAGAAGTCCTCTCATCAATCCCAAATTATCGTCTTATCTGGAAATCAGAAAGCTCCTCGGCTTCTCCAAAATTCAAAATGTCCGATCGTTGTTATACAAGGTATCCCCAAATCCCTAAAATTAGAAAATACTAGGCCCCAAATTTAATCCTAATTAATTCAAAACCTAATTGTTATATAATAGTTGTGATTTTTTGAACTTTTTATATGATGATTTTCTTTGTTTAGTGCGTCTGCTGATTTGATTTTTAACGTTAATAATATTATGCTTCTATTGTTTGGTTTTTCTGTGTTCTCCCTTTGGCATGCTTCTGGTTCTTTTCGAGTTTTTGATATCTTCCTATTTTGAATTGGGTTTTGTCTTAGCTTGAATGATTAGTAGCAAATTACTCCAAATATATATGTGGTTAGTGTGTGGTCATTCTTGAGGTTGCTTTGTGATTATAGGAATATGATCAGATCTCAATCGAGTTTTCCCCTCGGATCAAGCAAAAAGAGTCTCTTTGGCCCCACTAACTCCTAAACTTTTTTCCTTCAGTTAATTTGCTTGAGTTCATCATAACATCCCAAGTAATTGGTGGTTTTGTTTTAGAAACTAAGGTGTTATAGATGAGATACATATATAGTTCTACACTATCAAGTAGCAAGACAAGTCCTCGATCGGGTTCTTACATATATTGTGTTAATTATAGGAATACGGTTCGACTTCTTCATCAAACAAGAAATGGTTATGAATTTGTCCAATGAATGTTAATATGACATCTAATAATATTATCGATCTTTCCGTGTTCCAAGGCTTCTTCCGTAAATATTTGATCAAAGTCACCCTTCTTGATTAAGTCTCAAGTTATGCTTTTAGGTGATGAATCTTGAGTTCTTATGTGGGACAAAGTTTTAAAGCAAAGTTTTTAGGACAGGAAACGAAATTCTGTTGCAATAACTTGTTTTGTTAACAGGTCAAAAGTGTATGTTTTTCTTATGTTGCCATTTCCCAAACAAGAAAACAGGATTCTTTAGGTGTAAGGTATTACACAGAAGAATTATTGTTCCTTCTTAAAATAACTTACAATAGTTGGAAGCATGTGCCTAATGATGTCAAGGAAGTCATATGGGAATCAATCAAAGTAAGTAAATTGATCATATCTGACTCTTTAGATATCATAATGGTTATGAAATCTTTCATGTTGTCTAACAGGCTTTCAAAATTGCTCCAATTATTAGATGGTCTACAATGTGGACTCAACATGGAAAAAAAGGTGTTTGAGCTCGGGTAATGAAAAGTGTCGCCAATATAAAACGCATCTCACTCAAGACTGTATTTTCCCCAATCTTGACAATCCGGAGCAGCTGAATAAGGTGCCTAAAGGATCAGGTATTCTACCTGAAGATTGGAGCAAATTCGTGATTAGTCGCATGGCTTACAATTTTAGGGTAACATTCTTAAATCTTGTGCTTTATTTGTGTCTTTGCACTTTGTTTCTCAATTATGAAATCTGGGTTCTAAATTATCTTGTGGGCTTGGTTTATTTTGTGCCTTATATTTGAATTTGCATCTCAATTTTGAATGCTGACATGGTTTGAAAGAATAGGCTCACTGTTTCATTTCCATTACTCACTTTAATAAGCCACAAGTTAATTACGGTTTGCGAGACATTTTTTGAGTTTAGTTATCAACAAATGACTTTTTCCCTTGATGACATTTTTTTTTTGAATATTCTATAGTTATGGCTTTTGTTTGATAATATAGTTCTCATTTTTCGCTATTATTGGTTTTGAGCATTGCCCTCGAACTTGTTCTCCGGTTCTTTTTTTTTAACGCAATTCAAATAAAGTAAAGGGATTGAAGAGAGTGTTTATGGAGTTTTATTCATCTATATGTGGGATCTAGTCAAATGACCAACATGTCTACTAACAGAGATGACCAGGGAATTTTAGGGTCCTAATTTGGTCTGATGTCTTGAAACTGTAGATCTTCCTTTTGTTGCTTAAGAAATTTGAAGTGATTTTGCTGACTTGTGATATAAGATTACTACAGATTAAGATGTAAAGTCTTGTTATAGTTGCATGTCATTTACCCTCCATATAAATGGTGATTTTGCAACTCAAGTAGCATTTCGAAGCAGGGTATATCCTACTAAGCTTGTAACATCAACTATGTCTTTTTATGATGACATTAACTTTGATGAATTCTCTAAAAAAATTTCAATATTTTCTTTGTGTCCACGAAATGAAATATTCAAGTTAAAACCTCACCTTAAAAAATGAAAACGTACCAGAAAAAGAAAAAGAAAGAAAACAAGATATAAAAATTGTCATCCAAATCTAACAATTAGGACAAACTGAAAGTTTCAAAATTGAAACTCAGTCTCAGATACCATGGTTGTTACACCACACCTATCACTTCATTTTTTTCCTTTAATTCTCCTTTACTTCATTGCCTTATCCATTCCCTGGTTAACTAACTCTAATCATTTTCATCATATTTTTTTCTTGTTTATTAGATGCACTAAATGTGTATCAACTCTTATGAAGGGCCTTAAAGTTTTTCAACATGGAGATCAACAAGAACGGAAAAAAAAGACGACCTTTATGGGAAATAGTCAAGGTATTTGTACTATTAACTCATAATTGTTGGCATATATGTATATAAATAAGTCATTAACTGTGTATTTATTTTCTTTTGCACATAGGCTCCCATTCAACCACATCAAAAACAGTGGGGTTTCTTCATCATGAGATATACAAGACAAATTATTGAAGCGTTGCATCCAAAGTGATATGGCTTCGCTCGGAAAATAGTAATTTTATAAATATTTTCAGTTGCTTATTTCAAATATTTTGAAATTTCTCATTTCAAAATTTCACTCGTATATTCTATTTGTTTGTTCACGATTCACAAAAGCTAAGTACTCTAAAGAAGATATTGATGAAATATGTGCGAGTGGGCGAAATGCCTACAAGATCACTTATCGATGAGTAGGAAAGGTATATACATAACTCTTTTGGTTTTGATATGTGCATTGAAATTAATTGGTCGAACTTATTGTTGAAAAAGCTATATCCGGAATGGTTGGAGTTGATATATTGCATAAATTACTGAGAAAAATTAATCTAAGTTGCAAAATAGGAAAAAGGGTTTTCAAGAAAATCAACCAAGAGCTAAACAACAACCATGAAAGCAACCATTCTATTTATATAACTATTTATGATTTTAAAAACAAATAACTAAAAAGAATAAAAAAGGTGGAAATTTTAAAGAGTGTGGGGGATTGGGTAAGCTTGGGGAAGCAAGGTGGAGTGTTGTAGTGGGGTTTATGTTCATGGTGGATTTGATTAATCGAGTGGCGAGAGGATAAAAAAGGTGAAAAATAATATTAAGGTATGATTTAGCTAAAAAAGCTGAAATTTTTGTGTACACTTTACGTGGCTTCTAATCTTTCTCGCAAATCTGCTGCAACCCTTTATCATCTCATGAAAACAGGTGAAGCACTTCTCCTTGTACTTGTTTCCTCTCTGCTTCATGGAGATTTTGGTTTGCATTCATTACTAGATATGGAATACTAAAGATAATAAGAATGGTCAAACGAGCACCAAGTGGATTTAGCTTCATGTATTTTCTATTTGATGATAGAGATTTGTTCTTTCGTTAGTGTAAATAGAGGATCTATGGCGGATATTTGAATTATGATCCATACATGTCCACGTTGAATGTCTTGATAAATGAGCAACTCTTATGTCATATTTAGTTGTTTCTCCAGTTGCATATATATATTGAGAAGTTGAGAATATAATATATATTTTGTTGTATGCATGCGATTGAATTTTAAAGTGGTCGGATGGAAAAGATTTTTGAAGAGGCAACATTTGCGCTTGATGTTGAGCAGATTTTATCTTTTCTCTTTTATGTGGGATCAATATAACATTCTAACTCTGGATTTTATTCTTTCGCTTGATGTTAATTTATTTGCAACTCTTGATGTTATGTATATTTCTTGATCTTATGTTGCTTTTAGACATTATATATTAATTAATTTCAAGTGTTGATAGTTAAATTTGATGGTTTTATTTAGTTTTGTAAGTTTAAATTGTGCTTGTAATAGGATAATATGAATTATATATAAATTAATAAATCACGCTATATATATGCAACAATTATAGCAAATAGAAAGACAATGAATTTAAAACCGTTGTGAAAGATACAAACAATAAGCAGCAGATAGGCCTCAATTTCAAAATCGTTGTAAAACAAAACAAACACAACGGTTGATAGAGGTGTTCGAATAAAATGACAACGAGTAAACATCGTTGTGGAACAAAACAAACACAACGCTTTGCACCGTTTTCTTTGACCAAAACGACAATGGTGTCACACATTGTCTTTTACAAAATGAATTTGTAGATGGAGGTGTTGTAAAAGAATAACCAAATCAACAACGGTTTAACCCATTGTGTATGTCAACAAGACAATGATTGTGCAACGGTTAGAAACCGTTGTCGTTTATCATAACCACAATGGTTAAAACCCATTGTTATTTATCGTGAATGACAATGGTCTTAACCGTTGTCGTTTACCCTATAACACAATGGTTATAAACCGTTGTAGTTTACGGCAAAGACAACGGGATTTAACCATTGTCGTTGTGGTACATATTTCGCAACGCCTTCATACACAATTTTTTTGTGCTTAATGGACAACGGATAAAATCCGTTGTCTATTAGCATTTTCTTGTAGTGTAATCAATTAACCTTAATATGATACCGGTATTATTATTGTGATGTGATTTAAAATGTATGTATTGTTTAAAAGTTTTTTTTAAATGCTAATCATAATGGTTCAACTATAAATTCAATGTTGCATTTGAATTGAAAATTTGAATTTGGGCAAGGATTTTAAATAACTTCATTTAAGTGGAACTTGAAATCCACAGAATCTTGTGGAATATTTCCCCCCCCAAACTCATGCGATAGATGAGAACCCCGTCCAAGAAACCCCCATTCATTTATAGCCGGTGTTTTCGATCATATATGATAATTAAGTAGCGAGCTTTCGCGACGATTGAGCAATCACAAATCCGGTAAAAAAGAGACAATCAATTGGGACTAAAAAGCGGCGAAACGCGTGCGCATCCAAAGGATGGAAGGAGCAAACAAATGAAGCGATCAAGAACGGGCCGTCATTACGACCAAGGGAGTAATGCAATAAGGCCCTACCGATCTTGAGCTAAGATGCCATCGAGCTCTTCTTTCTTATGAGCCTATGAATTAGAGTTGCTATATCAACCCGAGCATTCCCGACATCCGCGGAGAGGAAGGAATGTAGTAAGGGTCTACTAATCTTATCTTAGCATTGAACTAGGCAAGTGCGGGAAGCATTATGACTCAAAAAGTAGTTCAAAATAGAATTTAAGGATTTAAAATTCATTGTATAATGAGTTTATCTAAACACGCTCAATGAATTTATTATTATGAATTTGAAATCCCTAGCTTCAAATTCATCAATCCAAATGAAGATTTTCTAATTTTTCTCCTTTTGTTTTGACAAGTTTGGATCCAACCTCAACAACGATGCGTAGCCACATGACATTCGGTGCGGTCGATGAACCGCATTGAATTTTGAAACTACACTATTAAAATTGGGTTGGACCGCACTAGAACTCGCAGTGACCTCATGTTAAATTTGAGTTGAACCACACTAGAAAAAATTCAGCCTATAGAAATAATTTAGTAAAATTTAAAAGACCAAAAGAATTAAGAGGCACCTAGCTTAATTAAGACATTGTATGCTCCAAACTTGATAATATACAACTCTTTGGGAACACTTTTCAAATAAATTTTTGGATCTAGAAATCTATTTTTCATAATAATAATAGTTGTTTGGTTGTTAATTTAGCACCGACTTTTGAATAAATCACTTCTCCAAAAAGTTCATTCAAGATAAGTCAAAATTTGAGAGTGTGAAAATGGGCAAAGAATTGCTAAAAGTCATGACCTTCATATATATTTACTTTTGTTTATTAAACTACTTTTATTTTCTATTTCTTAAACTTTCGCCTCGATAATCACCCATTCGAAATGAAATATTTTTGACCGTACTAACAAAAATATTGGCTATGACCATGCTCAACAATCTAAAACGGAATGAAATAAATGAGAGATACCATTTTCACATGTGTTGTAGCAAATATGGTCACTTTTGACATCGAGTGTGATGACACCCGAAAGCCGAAATGCGTGATTAATCCACGTGGCCATTCAAAGACATGGAGGTATGGGACCCACATGCCGCGCTAACCGACTGATGACGTCATGAATTGGGCTTGGTTGCTTGAATCTTAGCGGGAAATTTAAAGGATAACCGTCTAGTTAAGAAAGGCTAAGTGCATCATTAGCATGAGTAAGTTGACACTTGTCAACAAGTCAACCGGATGAGCCGACAAGTGGCAAATACTTGGCCTGCATGCGTGCTCGTGAAGGACAAGCGTCCCTTTTTTTAATTATTCAAGTGTTAAGTGTAATAGTGGATATTAAAAGCCCACTAATGAGATGGGTATAAATAGGGCCTCATTTATGAGGAAAATGACAAGAGAGAGAAAACACTTGTTGATAACACCCAAAAAATTACCTCTTCCCGCCGATCTCCTTCAAGACGAAACCACCACGAAACCTGCACAAAGGGGGGCCGGAGGGGGGCTCCGGCGTACCCTCTCCGATGCTTAAGTCAGTATTTGGGAAGGAAAATAAGTTAGAGAGAGAAAAAGCAATGTAACAGTAAAAAATGGAATTAGGTTAGAATAAACCTGGGCTTGGGCCTTTTATACCTTAGCTCGGATTAGGGTTTCCGTAAAATCCGGGATTCCGTTACGATTTGGTGTCAGAGTCATCATTAGATTAGGATCGGATCTCATTAAAACCCTAATTTCACGCCTGTAATACCAGACCTCCGATCTCTCAGAGCAGGTCGGCTCTTTGTGTTGATACAAAATCTTTTAAATCTTAACAAGGCATCTCCAGCCTTACACATCTCATACGCCGACCCGACCTATTCTTCTAAGGTCATGCTCAACTGTAACCCGTCCACAACAGGTCGGCTCAACACTGCTAACTCTATACAGGTCGGCTCATCACAACTTGAACTTGGGCCTTGACAGGCCGACCCAAGTAGATAGGCCCTATACCAATCTCCTGCTATAAGCCTCCACGGATCGGCCCATTATTTAACACAACAAACCATCCCAAGGCTATGGGCCTCATCACTTCGGCCCAATGCCAGGTATCGTCAGGTCGGTCCAATGTCCTGGGCCTATCAGGTCGGCCCAGACAATCATTTGCCCTTATCAATTCCTCCCCCCAACTATGGGTTGGTCTGCACCTCAACCATAGTTGCTCATAGGCCGAACTGACCTAACATTTAGGGTCTGTGCTTTTCACTTTCCCGCCGACTCTTGGCGTTTGAAATTCCTGCCGCCCTTTGGCCTTTCGAGTACCTGACACGCGGATTTGATTGATAAGACGTCCTTTCGGCCTACTGACGCCTCGTAGACCGTCCAATCACCTCCTCGAAAATCGAGGCACCCTTTTGTCTTCTCTCCTCTTATAAAAGTCATCTTCCTCCTCTATTTTTCACTTTTCTCCCTTTCAAGTTTCAGAGCATTCTTCCCAGCATATTTTTCTTCTCCTAGTGAAATTCTCCAGGACTCGATAGGCTTCAAGAGTTCCACATCCCGGACTACTTTCTTCCTTCAACCTCATATTTATATCCGATGCGTGACCTCTCTCTTCCGTTTTTCTTTCCTTTTAATATGGCATCATCTTCTTCACACTCAACACCGCTTCGGACGCGTTTGTCGCCGACTTAGAACGGTGGGCCATGGCGACGGGCTCTGTTCCTCCGCCCCTTTCCCTCACCGGCGTCCGCCCATCGGACCCGATGCGATCAATCTAGCTCCGATTCAGGTCGTGATTCTCGACACGATAGAGATCCGAGCTCGTGCTCGGGTCCCTTACCCGTATATCCTCATGATTTTAAGGGGACCACCTTATCACCCCAATCTTCAAACCCTTAAGAGAACCGCCCAAATTCCGTCCTCTTTCAAACTCTATCTTCCTAGCGGACTCGGCCGACCTAATCGACCTCCACCCAATGCCCTATCCTTCTTCGTAGGTCGGATAGAGGCGGCCTCCGATTTCCCATCCATCCATTCATGGGTCAGGGTATCCGGAGTTCTCCGGTGCCCTTAAATCAACTAGCCAGAACTCCTTTCCGTATCTGGCCGAAGCTTCATTATTTTGACCAAGTATTTAGACATAGAACCCACTTTAGATCTGTTCTTTGCCCTATTCCAAATAAAGAGCTCAAACACCAAGGGCCTTTTCTACATCACCTCCCGAGGTGATGCTCAATTTTTAAGCAAGTATCCTTCCTCCAATAAATTCTGGAAGGATAAATATTTTTTCATTTCCTCCCCCCGAGCTTGGGGGTTCCCTATTGCTTGGACCTGGACCCTTCCACTTCAACGCAAACACAACCCTAGAGATCGGTCTCCCGACCTCCAGGCTCAGATAAATAAACTCACTTTGGTTAAATATGACCTCTCTCGCCTTATAACCCCTTCTCTTTTATACTACTTTGAGCTGAGCCCCATCGTGGCTCCCTTACCTTGCGACCTTGGTAATTGTCTCTTTTTTTTTTTTTTTTTTTTTTTTTTTTTTTTTTGATCTATTTTACTCTTTACTCATTGGCTAATCTTTCTTCTTTGTGCGAGATATGTTCATGGCACGGATGGTCGCCGAAATTTGGATGATGAGGAGTTTAGTTACGCTTTTGTACTTTTCTATCATGTACTTGTATTTATTTTGATGATCAATAAAGTTTCTTCGCACTTTCATTCCTCGATCTCTTGTCTATTATTCCCGTAAAAATTTTTTTTTTTTTTTTTTTTTTTTTTTTTTTAAAGGAAGGCTCGGCTCGAGCCGAGCTCTTAGCATGGCCTCGTGGCCTCAAGTATTTGGAGACTAGCTCGAGCCGAGCTCCAAATACTTGTCGATCTTCAAGGAAGGCGCTCGAGCCGAGCTCTTAGCATGGCCTCGTGGCCTCAAGTATTTGGAGACTAGCTCGAGCCGAGCTCCAAATACTTGTCGATCTTCAAAGAAGGCGCTCGAGCCGAGCTCCTAGCATGGCCTCGTGGCCTCAAGTATTTGGAGACTAGCTCGAGCCGAGCTCAAATACTTGTCGGTTCTTCAAGGAAGGCGGCTCGAGCCGAGCTCCTAGCATGGCCTCGTGGCCTCAAGTATTTGGAGACTAGCTCGAGCCGAGCTCCAAATACTTGTCGATCTTCAAAGGAAGGCTGCTCGAGCCGAGCTCTAGCATGGCCTCGTGGCCTCAAGTATTTGGAGACTAGCTCGAGCCGAGCTCAAATACTTGTCGATCTTCAAGGAAGGCGCTCGAGCCGAGCTCCTAGCATGGCCTCGTGGCCTCAAGTATTTGGAGGCTAGCTCGAGCCGAGCTCCAAATACTTGTCGGTTTCTTCAAAGGAAGGCGCTCGAGCCGAGCTCCTAGCATGGCCTCGTGGCCTCAAGTATTTGGAGACTAGCTCGGCCGAGCTCCAAATACTTGTCGATTCTTTCAAAGGAAGGCGGCTCGAGCCGAGCTCCTAGCATGGCCTCGTGGCCTCAAGTATTTGGAGACTAGCTCGAGTGAGCTCCAAATACTTGTCGATCTTCAAAGGAAGGCGGCTCGAGCCGAGCTCTAGCATGGCCTCGTGGCCTCAAGTATTTGGAGACTAGCTCGAGCCGAGCTCAAATACTTGTCGATCTTCAAAGGAAGCTCGTGGCTCGAGCCGAGCTCCTAGCATGGCCTCGTGGCCTCAAGTATTTGGAGACTAGCTCGAGTGAGCTCCAAATACTTGTCGCTTCTTCAAAGGAAGGCCGGCTCGAGCCGAGCTCCTAGCATGGCCTCGTGGCCTCAAGTATTTGGAGACTAGCTCGAGCCGAGCTCCAAATACTTGTCGATTTCTTCAAGGAAGGGCTCGAGCCGAGCTCCTAGCATGGCCTCGTGGCCTCAAGTATTTGGAGACTAGCTCGAGCCGAGCTCCAAATACTTGTCGATCTTCAAAGGAAGGCTCGAGCCGAGCTCCTAGCATGGCTCTCGTGGCCTCAAGTATTTGGAGACTAGCTCGAGCCGAGCTCCAAATACTTGTCGCTTCTTCAAAGGAAGGCTCGAGCCGAGCTCCTAGCATGGCCTCGTGGCCTCAAGTATTTGGAGACTAGCTCGAGTGAGCTCCAAATACTTGTCGATCTTCAAAGGAAGGCTGGCTCGAGCCGAGCTCCTAGCATGGCCTCGTGGCCTCAAGTATTTGGAGACTAGCTCGAGCCGAGCTCCAAATACTTGTCGATCTTCAAAGGAAGGCGGCTCGAGCCGAGCTCCTAGCATGGCTCGTGGCCTCAAGTATTTGGAGACTAGCTCGAGTGAGCTCCAAATACTTGTCGGTTTCTTCAAAGGAAGGGCTCGAGCCGAGCTCCTAGCATGGCCTCGTGGCCTCAAGTATTTGGAGACTAGCTCGAGTGAGCTCCAAATACTTGTCGGTTTCTTCAAAGGAAGGCGGCTCGAGCCGAGCTCCTAGCATGGCCTCGTGGCCTCAAGTATTTGGAGACTAGCTCGAGCCGAGCTCCAAATACTTGTCGATCTTCAAAGGAAGGCGGCTCGAGCCGAGCTCCTAGCATGGCCTCGTGGCCTCAAGTATTTGGAGACTAGCTCGAGCCGAGCTCCAAATACTTGTCGATCTTCAAAGGAAGGCGCTCGAGCCGAGCTCCTAGCATGGCCTCGTGGCCTCAAGTATTTGGAGACTAGCTCGAGCCGAGCTCCAAATACTTGTCGATTCTTCAAGGAAGGCGCTCGGCTCGAGCCGAGCTCCTAGCATGGCCTCGTGGCCTCAAGTATTTGGAGACTAGCTCGAGCCGAGCTCCAAATACTTGTCGCTTTCTTCAAAGGAAGGCTCGGCTCGAGCCGAGCTCTAGCATGGCCTCGTGGCCTCAAGTATTTGGAGACTAGCTCGAGCCGAGCTCCAAATACTTGTCGATCTTCAAAGGAAGTCGGCTCGAGCCGAGCTCCTAGCATGGCCTCATGGCCTCAAGTATTTGGAGACTAGCTCGAGTGAGCTCCAAATACTTGTCGCTTTCTTCAAGGAAGGCGCTCGAGCCGAGCTCCTAGCATGGCCTCGTGGCCTCAAGTATTTGGAGACTAGCTCGAGCCGAGCTCCAAATACTTGTCGATCTTCAAAGGAAGGCTCGAGCCGAGCTCCTAGCATGGCCTCGTGGCCTCAAGTATTTGGAGACTAGCTCGAGTGAGCTCCAAATACTTGTCGATCTTCAAGGAAGGCCGGCTCGAGCCGAGCTCTAGCATGGCCTCGTGGCCTCAAGTATTTGGAGACTAGCTCGAGTGAGCTCCAAATACTTGTCGCTTTCTTCAAAGGAAGCGCTCGAGCCGAGCTCCTAGCATGGCCTCGTGGCCTCAAGTATTTGGAGACTAGCTCGGCCGAGCTCCAAATACTTGTCGGTTTCTTCAAGGAAGGCTGGCTCGAGCCGAGCTCCTAGCATGGCCTCGTGGCCTCAAGTATTTGGAGACTAGCTCGAGCCGAGCTCCAAATACTTGTCGTCTTCAAAGGAAGGCGGCTCGAGCCGAGCTCTAGCATGGCCTCGTGGCCTCAAGTATTTGGAGACTAGCTCGAGCCGAGCTCCAAATACTTGTCGATCTTCAAAGGAAGGCGCTCGAGCCGAGCTCCTAGCATGGCCTCGTGGCCTCAAGTATTTGGAGACTAGCTCGAGTGAGCTCCAAATACTTGTCGATTTCTTCAAGGAAGGCGCTCGAGCCGAGCTCCTAGCATGGCCTCGTGGCCTCAAGTATTTGGAGACTAGCTCGGTGAGCTCCAAATACTTGTCGATTTCTTCAAAGGAAGGCGCTCGAGCCGAGCTCCTAGCATGGCCTCGTGGCCTCAAGTATTTGGAGACTAGCTCGAGCCGAGCTCCAAATACTTGTCGATCTTCAAAGGAAGGCTGCTCGAGCCGAGCTCCTAGCATGGCCTCGTGGCCTCAAGTATTTGGAGACTAGCTCGAGTGAGCTCCAAATACTTGTCGATTTCTTCAAGGAAGGCGC
Organism: Rehmannia glutinosa; assembly: GCA_016081115.2. NCBI lineage: Eukaryota > Viridiplantae > Streptophyta > Magnoliopsida > Lamiales > Orobanchaceae > Rehmannia > Rehmannia glutinosa. The sequence goes on from CM071936.1 coordinate 7,170,144, forward strand.
TCGAGCCGAGCTCCTAGCATGGCCTCGTGGCCTCAAGTATTTGGAGACTAGCTCGGTGAGCTCCAAATACTTGTCATTTTTAATCGTTTCCACTTTCTGAACTCATAGTGTAGGGCGTATCATTTCATTCAAAACGAGTAGATTGATTACATCAAATATTTCTCTATTCTAGGAATGATATTTCTTCAAATTGCAAATCATTCCACGCCCTCGGGAGCTTTAGTCCTCCGATCTCTTCTAGCTCATACGCACCTCCTCACCAACACCTTTACTACCCGAAGTGGCCCTTCCCAATCGCATCCAATTTCCTTTGTTTTTGCTAGCATCCGACCTTCTTAAAACCAAATCGCCGATCCGAAAGGCCCTTTTCTTTACTTTCTTGTCATAAGTTTGCTTTGATCCTTCCTCGTGTCTTTTCCATCCGCAAAAATGCCATCTCCCTTTTCTCATTTATCATATCCATTGCCTCTCTGGTCAAAATTTCATTAATATTTTCATCAAAATTCTGGACTCGATGTGTTTCCATCCCGATTTCCGCCAGCGGTATGACTGCATCCATGCCATACACCAAACCGAACGGAGCCTCCCGGTGGCCTCGCCGGATTAGTTCGATAAGCCCACAAAGACCGAACCGAGCTCTCGAACCCATGCTCCTCCCGCTTTTCAAGCCGAGCTTTCAACCGCTTGACAAGAATCACCGTTAGTTACCTCCACTTGTCCATTAGCTGCGGGTGAGCCACCAAAGTGAAGTTTTGCTTGATCTTCATTTCCTCACACCAAGCTCGGATTTACCGCGAATGACTGCGTCCCATTATCGATATCAAGGCCCGAGGCACTCCATACCGACATACTATGTTCTCGCGAAATAAATTTCATCATCTGCATCCTCATTTATCTTAGCAAGAGGTTACTGCTCCACCCACTTGCTAAAATAGTCGATTGCCACAATCAAGAATTTCCTCGACTTGACCGGCGGAGAAAAGGGACCCGATGTCAATTCCCCATTTTGCAAACGGACATGCCGAGCTCATCGTCATGAGTTCCTCCGCCGTCGATGTACCAAAGGTGCATGGATCGACATTTTCGCATGCTCTCACCAACTTCTCTCGCTTCTTCTTTCCGTAAGGCCAAAATACCACCTTACCCAAGGACTTTTTTCATCAAAATTCTCACTCCCATGTGATTCCCACAACAACCTTCATGTATCTCTCGAGCACATATGTACCCTCCTCTCCACTCAAACACCTCGGCAAAAGGCATAGAAAGCCTCTCTTATATAACTTATCCCCAATAATACGAGAAACGCGTCGCTCGAATTTTCAGTCGAGCTGCTTCACGCCTATCTGTTGGTAAGACCCCTTCTTTTAAGTAAGCTATGATAGCCGACCTCCAATCTTCTTTTTCCTCAATCTCTCCGACCTCCAACCCCAGTGCCGTTTCCTTTGCTACCAGAAGTGTGATCTGTTTAGCTTGATTCTCCAAGGCCGAACTGGCCAATTTTGCCAGAAAATCCGCTCTACCATTTTCTTCCCTCGGGACTGGCATATCTTGACTTCCTTCACTCTTCCTTCTAAAGCTCGATATGCTTCGACATACCTCTTCATCCTTTCTTCCCTCACCTCGAACTCTCCCATAACTTGTTTATGGACGAGCTGAGAGTCCATGTAAATTACCATCTTAACAGCCCCCATCTCAATGGCCATTTGCATTCCTCTGATGAATGCTTCATACTCTGCCTCATTATTAGATAACTTGAATTCGGCCTCACAAAGAAAGTCATTTTCGATTCCTTGCGGGCTGATCAAAACAATACCAAGACCACATCCCGAACTCCCTCTTGAACCATCCACATAAATCACCCAAGCTCCTTCACCGCTATCATCTCGGTTGATTCTTGAGCGAAATCGCGCCAAAGCCTCGAGCTTTGATGGCCGATCGTTCTCGAATCCAATATCATACTCACTCATTTCGATAGCCCACTTCACTAACCTCCCGCTACCTCGGGTTTACTCATCACATTTCTCAACGGAAGATTAGTTCGAACGATTACCTTATGCGAAAAATACGGCCAAGTCTCCTCGCCGATGATCACCACGAAGGCCAAACCCCTTCTCTATCTCGGATATCGCGGCTCGGCGTTCCTCAAAACTTTTGACATAGTACACCGGCCTGAATTGATCTTTCCTCCCCGATCAAGACCGTGCTAACCCCTTGCTCCCCTACCGAAAGATAAAGGTATAGGGGCTCCCGTGCAACGGCTTAGTTAGCAATGATAGATCCGCCAAGTAATTTTCAAGTCCTCAAAGCTTTTTGGCACTCTTCATCCCAAACAAACTTTTTGGCTTTCCTCAAGACCTTAAAAAGGGCAAACTTCTCTCTGCAAGGCGTGAAATAAAGCGATTCAATCTTTTAGCCGACTGTTAAACAACTTGCACATCTTTGGCATCCCGAGGTGGTGCCATCTCTCTAATAGCCACGACTTTTTTCCGGGTTAGCCTCTATTCCTTGCTCGTAACCATGTACCCCGAAACTTTCCCGACCGACCCCAAAGGCACACTTCTTGGGATTGACCATCCTATACTTCCGCCGGTGTCAAACGTTTCGGCCAGGTCATGCACATGATCTCTGACTTTTATACTTTTGACCAACATATCGTCTCGTACACACTCCCATGTTCTGCCGGTTGCTCCCCCAAACATCTTATCCACCAACCTCTCGATATGTGGCTCCGCGTTCTTTAATCAAACGGCATTACTACATAGCGCGAAATGTCCCAAAAGAAGTGGTAAAGCATACCCTTTTTTGGTCTTCCTTCGCTAAATTGATCCGGTGATATCCGTGATGCATCCATCATGCTAAGCGATTCACATCCTGACGTCGAATCCACCCGGTGATCAATTCGAGGCAATGGGTAATAATCTTTAGGGCAAGCACGATTCAAATCCCTAAAGTCCACACACATGCGCCCGAATCGTCCTCCGTTTTGGACCAATCTTTGCATTAGATAGCCATTAAAATTGGATTTCTTTAATGTGCCACTAACTTTCAACAACTTTTGCACCTCTGCCTAATTATAGCATCCTTCTTAGGACCGAAGTTCCTCTTTCTTTTGCTTTACCGGCTTATATGATGGATTAACATTAAGCTTTGTTCGGCGATGCTTGGATCTATCCCCACCAGTCTTCCGTCAAGCAAATACATCCACATTACTCCTTAAAAACTCCACCACTCATCCCAATGCGTCCCAACTCCTTCCCTACCTTAGTGACCTTATCGGGGTCACCTGGTACTAGCTCGACCATCATCATTTCATCATTGGGCTGGACGTGCTCCACCGGTTCGTCTAACCTAACCAACTTGTCTTTGTTTCTATCATCATCAAAAGCGCTCCCCTTTCTCGCTTCCCGAATACTTTCTACGTACAATCTTCTAGCCATATCTTTTGATCACCATCGACTTCCCTACTTTCTCTCCCACGGAAATTTCATTTTTAGATGGTATCTGACACCACTTATTGCTTGGAAGGCATTTAGTGCGGTCTACCCAACATGACATTATAAGAGGGCGGTGCCTCGACTATCAAAAATCGAATCATTCTAGTTTTACGATTAGGCTCCTTACCCAAAGAGACAGGCAAAGTAATCATACCTATTGGTTGGATCATTCCCCGAAGAAATCCGACCAACGCCAGTGTCCACTGTCTCTCAAGCCGACTTGGAGGTCCATTTTCTTATAACAATCATAGAATAGAATATCATTTGAGCTCCCAGTGTCGACAAATACCCATTGCACATCATAATTAGAGATCGTCATTTGTGATCACAAGGGCATCGTTGTGAGGTGTCACAATACCCCCGCAAATCCTCTGGTCCAAATTGGATATTCGGCCACCCCCGGCCAGCCTGTTCTACCTTCAACTTTCTTTTTAGCACCCGATCCAGGTGCTTTGCTCTCACATAATTTTTCCGAGCTCGCCTCGAATCTCTTCCGCCGGCCCTCCAACAATCATCCCAATGACCTCACGCCGAGGTGGGGTGGAGGTGGAGGTAGTTCCTCCCTCTCCCCCTACGCTCGGCTCCCGCCGAGTTGATGATATCCTCGGTTATCCCTCTTATACTCCCCTTTTTTCTCCTTTTTGTCAATGTACACAAATTCCCGAGGTGACACTGCTTGAATGAGCCGTTCGATCTCATCCTCGGTGTGTGCACCGATCTGTTGTGTGCCCATACTCATTGTGAAATCTACAAAATTCCTTACATTTCGCCTTTATTGGTGCCTCTGCGTGCGCTTTTTGGCCATCTCGGTCGGGATGCCTCTCAATAGCTACAAGCACTTCGCCCGAGGAATGACCAAAGGCGTATACTTCTCAAACCTCGGCCTTCCCCCATTGCCTCGGACACTCGCCTTTCCGAGGTACTTTGTCTTCCCGATCTTCCCTCCTCTGTCTCTTCTCTTCTCTCCTTCCTCTCTTTTCATTTTTCTCGCCTCTTCCAAGTTTATATATTTTTCCGCCCGAGCTAACGGCTCGTCGAATGATATCTTAGCGAGGCTCTATCACTAATGATTCAAAGAACTCCCCATCCTCGGGCCCGAGCTGGGCATTAGCCGAGAATTTACGGACTAGGCGACGGCACCTCCAACTTTGCCGTAAACCTGCGGATATAGCTCAAGTCCTTCCCTTCTGCTCGCTTGATCTAAACAGGTCGGGCGCGCTTTTGGTACTTACGGCAACTTGTAAATCGATTAAGGAAAGCCGAAGTGAAGTCATCAAAATTCGAATGGAGCAGGGGCACCAAGCTAAACCACTGTTTGAGCCGATTTAAGTCAAGGTGGTAGGAAAAACTCTACACATCACACCGTCCCAGTGAATCGTGCGGTGAGAGCGCGTTCTCAAAAACGGCAAAGATGATCCCACGGATCTGTGGTACCATCATATTCGAAGCTCGGAGCTCGGTATGAGGCGGAAGCTCGTCTGCCATCACCTCTTCCGAGAAGGGTGTCCCCGCCTCACCGAAGCTGCCGCCGCTCACGGTACTCGGCCACCCTCAAACCGAATATCTCGCACCTCACGGTGAAGGTCATCCATCCGTTCGACCAATCTTGGTCGTCGGTGAACACATGCTCCGCCCTGATGAATGTACTTCCTCCGCCATAGTCGGCCGCCGACCTCTTTCTCCTACCTCCCTCCCGGAGACCACGGGGAGGGGGACCACCGGAGGAGGAGGGACCAGGAGGGACCACCGGTGGAGCTAGTGGTGGAAGCATCTCCTCAGCGTCTCTCCACCGTCTGCTCCACGGCTCTAGTGATGAAGCCGCTGATTGTTCAAAGAACATTGGACTCAAATCTATACTCCCCCCTGGACATAGGCGTATGTCCATCCGCTCCCGTCCTCGCACTTGCCCTCCGCCATCCACCGGGGTGGTGGGGGCGGAGCGCGAACATCTCTGCGTGACTACGCCCGGAGTATCTCCCGGCGGCGTCGGTTCAAATCATCTTCCAAACTCCTCCTAACCTCCTCCATAGCCAAAACTCGAATCTCACGTCTACTTTCAATGTTTCCATAGGCGGCGCCACTTGATAACACCCAAAAAATTACCTCTTCCCCCCGATCTCCTTCAAGACGAAACCACCACGAAACTGCACAAAGGGGGGAGGGGCTCCGCGTACCCTCTCCGATGCTTAAGTCGGTATTTGGGAAGGAAAACAAGCTAGAGAGAGAAAAAGCAATGTAACAAAAAAAAATGGAATTAGGTTAGAATAAACCTGGGCTTGGGCCTTTTATACCTTAGCTCGGATTAGGGTTTTCGTAAAATCAGGGATTAAGTTCGATTTGGTGTCGATCATCATTAGATTAGGATCGGATCTCATTAAAACCCTAATTTCACGCCAGCAATACTGGACCTCCGATCTCTCGAGCAATTCGGCTCTTTGTGTTGATACAAAATCTTTTAAATCTTAACAAGGCATCTCGACCCTTACACATCTCATCGCCCGACCCGACCTGTTCTTCTACAGGTCATGCTCAAGCGTAACCCGTCCACAACAGGTCGGCTCAACTAACATCGCTAACTCATGTGCAGTCGGCTCACTCACAACTTGAACTTGGGCAGCTTGACAGGCCGACCCAGTAGATGGGCCCTATACCAATCTCTGCTATAAGCACTCCACGGATCGGCCCATTATTTAACACAACAAACCATCCCAGTATGGGCCTCATCACTTGCCCAATGCCGGTGTCGTCGGTCGGTCGATGTCACTGGGCTGTCGGTCGGCCTGACAATCATTTGCCCTTATCACTTGTAAACACAATGCTGTAAGAAAAACCGACCAGAACTTTCGGCTTAAATTATATATAGAAAGCGAATTAGCTTGAACTAAGGCTTATTTCCATTTCCACGTAATCTTTACATCTTTACTTGTTGACCAAAACGGCGTCAACATAGTATACGATATACTTGTTCTAATATATAGGCCATTCATACTAGTTTTCATGATCATGGGGCCCTAGTTTATAATAACCAGAAATATCATACTATTCGACTATTCGTTTTGGATATTTATTACGCTGCTCGTTTAGATATTTTGAATAATATATATATGATGATACAACCAATATTTAAAAAAAAAAGGTAAATTGGTGAGCGAACCGATTATATAATCAATATTAGTGAAAGGAATAATTTAATCGCCTTTCCATTTGATGTAATAATGAAAATCAATTTCCTTTCTATCATATTATATTGAAATAATAATGTAATAGACATGCCAACTAAAAAAATCAAAATAGTAAAACTCAAATATATGGCATACATAGAACAAAATATCAAGTTTAAAACTTTAAATAATCATAAAATAATAATAAAAAATTAGTTGGGAGGATATATCCTATATTAATTGACATGCCTTAGGTAAACTATGACTTATAAAAAGAGTTCAATCCTTGTTTACCAAGAAATGTCTTTTTTTACGAAACTCGTGAGTCTCAAGTCAAAGTATGTAACACCTTTTGGGTGGTTGTGAGCCAGATCCATGCCTTGTGCTTGTGGGCTTATGATGGAGATGTTGAGAAAAATCGGATCCCACATTAATCTTCTACAGGGAAAACAAAAATAACCGAAATAGGATTAAAATTAACAACCCACAACACAAAATTTACATGGAAAGTGCAAAATCGGAGAAAAACAACGGCCCACAAAGAAAGAAATTATATTATGTGAAACATTTTTACGATCACGGATATTCTCTCTCCCGAGGCCACAGTACCCCACACTCTTTACAACTCTCCCAACTCTTCATATATACTAGAGAATACAAGAAAAAAAATTTAACTAGAGCCAAACCACAAAAGGTTAAAGTGTATTTGGTAGACTGTGAAAACGCACCACATGAGTTCCTAAAATAGCGTAAAGACACTCATCTCTTTTGTTCCACAAGAATGTGAGACAAAATCACTTCTTATATTTTGATACAAAACCAACAACAAAATGATAAATATTTAAATACCACATATCGATTGAGCGTGCGGTGAATTATGACTTTTCTTTGATGAAATTGTGAGATCCTGAACAAAGCGAACAATATTTTATTATTTTTTGAACCATGGCCAAGTCGCCACGTTATATATAAAAAATAAATTCAGAAAAAAAAAAAAAAAATTGATTGGATTGTCAGTACAATCGTCAAAATTTATTTTTGGAGGCTAATGAGAGTGGACCATCACTTTTGGTGGTTGTATAGTATTCTTGAATTTAAAGATGTCCCATTATAGAATTTTAGGCCCCAGCCCAACCAACAATAATATTACTTCTCTAAATGGGCCGGCCAATTTTCAATATGAAACAGAACATTAGCAACCTGCTGGGCACCAAGTCCAACAAGGTAAACTTACTTTTTCACTTTTTAACCACCACGTAGCAGTAACGTTATAATTACTCGACACGTGTTATCCAGGTGGTTGCCTCTAGAACCGTCACCACTCTACTTAAATTCACCACTTTCTGGTAACAAACTCTACAATCAAATTCAATCAAAATTCGAAAATTTCCAGTTGTTTAGGCGAAAAAATATATCCAGTTTGGAAAAAAAAAAAAAAATGGCACCGAAAAGACGGTCGGGGAGGTCGGTGAAGACGGTGACGACGACGAAGAAAGTGGTGGAGGAAACGGTTCAAGTGGTCGTCACTCCCGGCGCCGAAGACAGAGTCGAATTACTTTCTTCGTCAACCAAAGAGAACAAAAATGTCGAAATTTCAACTTCGTCCCCTCATGAAGAACAACATCATATTACAAAAACCATTCCAATCCACGAAGAAAATGACGACGACGAGGACGAAACCCAGCCGGCTTCCGAGCCGGAAACCGCCCCAACGCCGCCGCGTAAGGAGCGCCGCCGCCTAAGCCGGCGGAGTCGGAAACCCCAGTACAGGAGAAATCCGGGAAGAGGAAATCCGGAAAACGTCGCCGTAAAGAGGCGGCGCGCCGCCGTGGACGGCGGCGGAGAAGGGTACAAGAGGTACGTGTTCAAGGTGATGAAACAGGTCCACCCGGAGATGGGGATATCGTCTAAAGCGATGACGGTTATTAATAACCTGATGGGGATATATTCGAGAGGCTGGCGGAGGAGGCGGCGCGGCTGCAGAAATACACACGGCGGAGCACGATGTCGTCGAGGAGGTACAAGGGGCGGTGAAGCTGGTGCTGCCGGGGAGTTGGGAAAGCATGCTATTGCTGAGGGTACTAAGGCTGTTACTAACTATGTTTCCTATGTTTCGGGGAAAAAGGCATAATAATTGGTACTATTTTATTTTAAATAGTTTGGTGTAAATTGTAATGTCTTAGCCTCTTAGGGTTTTAGTAGTAGTTGTTGTAGTGTATGATGTTAGATAAATTGCTCGCATTCGACTTGGTGACGTTAATATTTTTGTTATGTATAAGTTGGATGTGGAGTATTCGGAATTATGTGGGTAGTTGATAGTTCTTTATTAGGCATGTAACGTAGATTAGGTTGTTGGATTTTTAATAGACTGACTTTGAATTATTCTAATGTCATATATTTGCATGGCAGTTATTTATTTACTACTAAGGAGTATTGTTTAATGAAAGTAATATTGCATGCTCTATTTTGTGTGATAGCACCCTTGGGCCTTGGTGAAGTAGGCCAGGGTGAAGTAAATGAGTGTTTCACTCACGAAAGAGAGGTGCTATGCCAAATTGGCCATTTATATTTGCAAACATGAAAAAGCCAGAAAATTAAAATTTTATTTTTAGCTATTTTTACTAAAAAAATTCGGTCATATTCATTTTATAATTTTTTTTTTATTAGGTACTTTGGCTTTGAAATTGATGATGTATATTTTTCGGACGGATGTATCGGTAACATGTGTCGATTCTTCAACCACATTCCTTTCCTTCTCCTTATCGAAGGCTTTTCTTAGATATCTCTTCTGGCCGGTTCCCAATGATTTACCCTGCTTAACTCGGGGTTGCCTCTAGATATTTTGAGGCCTTAGTCGAAATTCTAGAGGGATTTATTTTAATTACGGTTTTTTATCTCAAAATCTCTTATTATCAAATTTTATAATCAAACAATCTTAACATTTCACTCACAAGGAGATAATATACCTAGTGTTGGAAATATTACAATGGATACAACAGGAAAAGCCTTCAAGATGGCTTACAAAACAGAAAAAGAAAAATTATAAGAAAAGTAAAATCTAGCTATTATAAATTTTGAAATGACTCCAACTCTAGAAGCATGAATATGATAAAACTTTACAAGTTCGAGTTGAGGAAGACCTCTATCCGCAAGACAAATGCGCCACGGCTAGTGCTCACGCACCACTAACACAAAAGTCCTGTCGAACTAGAATGTACGAGAACTGGTTTGCTTGATACAGAAAATGCAGAAAGGAAGTGCTGATACGAGATGTTGTAACACTGGATAGTAACACCCTCTTTGAGATTCTGAAGACTCTGCGAAAATCGACTTCCTCTCTAACTTCTCTCTCTCTAACTCAACTCAACCTTATTCCAAACTCATAACCATGCAACAATGCACCCTAGGCTTATAAAAACCATCATTTCCAACACTTGGGGAATTAAAGATAAGAGAGTGGACATTAAACACATGTAACTTACAAGCCTCTACTTATGACCACTACTTGAGGAGTTACAAACTCCAAAAGCCACATGAACTAAAACACCTCCAATGCAGATTCATAGACACATAACCTAGACACCTCTAATGTCAGATTCATCAGAACCAACATTCTTGAATTGGGCCAAACCCGTTTTCAAATGACCAACCAATGAACGGAACCCGAGCCCAAATAACCGGGCCGATCCAAGGCCCATTTGTGATCATACACTTGTGTTATAGTCAGTGACGAAGCCAGAAAATATTTGTAGGGGGGCCCAATTACATCTAAATATTAAAAATAAATAACATAATACAGTTACATCAATATATCTTAACATTACTCTTCTGCTCTCATATTTTGAAATTGTTGCTTAATATCTTCATTGTTAAGATATATATATTTTTAGTGTATTTTACTAAACAACCATTCAATAACCTATCGACAATGTTGAATTTTTTAGTGGGAATTTGATAATGAACCCTAAATAATCCCAAAAGAGATGAATAAGTGACACAAGAGAGTAATGTCAAAATTCATGTTTAATATGGTGGAACAAAAGAAAATGTAGAAATTTTTGAGAAAAGAGAAAAACTATCAAGATTCAAATATTTTTCAAGATTCAAAAATGGGAAGGGAACAACAAAAATGAAGGAATTGAAAGTTTTATTCCATTTTTACCTTTTTCTGCATTATTTTAAGCTTATAAAGTAAAATTACCAAAATACCCGTAATTTTTTTCAAAATTTCGGGGGCCCAGTGCCCCCCCTGGCCAATGTGTGCTTCGTCTCTGGTTGTAGTTTATCCAACCAATAACACCTTATAGTATTTTTACTAGGATAAACATGCTCATTTGTGTGGTCAACTTCGTATATTAATTTCTCACTCATCACCAAAATTCGGTCTTGAGAAATATAAAATACTACGAACATCTACTCGAAAGATTTAACAATTTACAATTCAATTCCTCCCAAATTAAATTCTTAGCCACCAAAAATTTGGTCAAAGTCGGGTCAATACCCACTTTATCAAAACCAAATTTCCAACACCTTGTCTATTCAATTTATCTTATAACATGATATCAAGTTGGATTTAATCAAGTTTAATTTTGAAAGACTTATTTCGGCGGTGGCGATAGCGACAATCAAATGCAATATCTTGTAAGCAACGCATTTGGAAAAGAATATAGTCTATAATATAGTTCAATATATTTGTTGGAGTATTAATTTCTCTTGTAGAACGATTTTTTATGTTAATTCGATATAATTACCATTCATCAAATGCCATTAAATTGGCAATTTAGCATGATATTTCAAAATGTAAATTTTTAATAAGATGAATCTTTTTGGTGGTAGAGCAAAAAAGATTTTTTTTTTTTTTTTAATTTTGTGTCAAACATTAATATTGTACTTTCAAAATCAAAACAAAATACACATCTATTAAATTATTAAAATTACTTATTTAATTGGGGGCCTTAGGTGATCGCCTCAATGGCCCAAAGGCTCCCAAGGCTCGACTTAACTCTCTCGGGTCTTGGAGTTGGGGACAAAATTCGGTTTCGAGAAATGAAAAACAGTAAATTGGATAATTGAACTAAAAAATGAAATAAAAATATTTTGTAAGAAATATGGCTAAAAAATATTTTTGTTATGGAGAAGTGGCCAAAATTAACGGACGCAAAAAAAAAATGTATGGTAAACATGATTATTTTGAAAATAATATCATTATTTTTCGAAATATATTTTCCATTGTACCCTTACCAAATAATAGTACAATAAAACATTAACAAGATAACATCTATGTAAAAAATGTCTCACACTCTCACACTTATGTATTACATTAAACAACAATGACATGACATTTACTTTAGAAGATGTCTCCCAAAGTACACCATATTATTTTTTCCAAACAAACATTCCAACACATTCGGATCCAATCTCACTACCAAAATTATATTCTCTCAAAACACTTTTCACAGAATATTGAAAATAACAATGAACATCTTGGATGTGACAAGTTGAGAAAGGATGGAGATGGGTTGGATTCAGAGTGGGCCTGACTACATTAGAAACCCACTCCACCAAAGTAAAGTTTGGACCGAAGCCCAACTCACCCGAGTTGATTGAGGCCTTGCTATAATTTTATTTTCTTTGTACCTATTTATATCTAGCAAAATAATAGATTTAACAACAAATATATGCTTTTTTAATGAAAAGGAGAAATTTTATTGACTAATAATATTGGATAAAATCGTCGAACGTAAATACATAGGAATAACATCCGCACCATGATCGAACAAGGGAAGGTAGGAGCGACCTTCAATCGAGTGTTCTACCTTTAAATATGTTTTTGAGTTTTACTGTTTTGCTACCATGGAGTAGTTTATCAAATCGTTAACCGCTCAGGCATCGGCCCAAAATAAGCAATTTTAGGCTTCATAGTAATTAATGATCCAATTCCTTTTCCTATTATAACAACTAGAGCTAAAAGTGGAACCCGAGAAATAAAAATGGGATGGTGATCTGCGAAAATCGGTGAGCCGATACACGAAAATCATGTATATTACAATTATATTTTTTAAAAAAAATTTCTAGTGTAAAGTTTTTTTTTTTTTTTTTTGGGGAGGGTCCGGGAGGCCGAGGCAGTGCCCCCTCCCATTGGCCTCCGACACTACCAGAAGAACGAAAGACAACAAAACAAGCTAATAAATGACTCAACACTATTACAATGTCATGTAGATAAGCAGAATATTTTGTCTCCATTAGAAGATAGTAAAGACTAAATAAAGGGTGGGGAAATTGGATTTGTTTAACTATAATAGAACAGTTCAAATAATATAATGTTGGAACTACAATGGTTACATAAATGGGAAAAGCCTTCAATTTTTCTTTTTTTTTTTTTTTTCGATTTTTCGGTTTTTTTTCTTCTTTTTTTGTCTTTTTTACCGGTTGATTTACGAAACTCGTGGCGGTCGGTAATTTGGGCTTGCGGTGCGTGTAGTAGCTCGTGCCGGATTTGTTCGAGTTGGGTAGTCTCCTTGCTGCGGAGTGCCTTAGTCCTCCTTTCGGAGGTGGTTTAGTTTCCTTTGGAGTTCTTAGTTTTTATTTGTTTTTAGTAGTTTCTAGTTTTGCTCCCTCGAATTACGGTGGATTTACCTCTCGTGCGGAGTTCTCCCCTTGACATGTATCAATGTATGTATGTTCAGGTGGCCATTTTCTTGATTGGCATTGTAAGTTTATTTGAGTAATGAATATATTTCTATCGTTTTGAAAAAAAAAAAAATGGGAAAAGCCTTCAAGATGGCTTACAAAATAGAAACATAAAATTATAATTGAAGTAAAACCTAACTATTACAAGTCTTGAATTGATTCCAACTCGAGCATGAATTTGACAGAATGTTACAAGCCGAGTCGAGAAAACCTCTTTCCGCAAGACAAATACGTCGACCGATGCTCACGATGCGACGTAATGTCCCCAAAGATAAAACGACTTTACCTCTTTTGTGTACAATAGCACAACCGACACAAAAACACCTTTCTAACTTGAAGGAGCAAGAACTCGTCATTTGGACATGAGTGCATAAAAAGTGTTCTTGGAAAGGTTCTTCAAAAGTTACAACACTTCTACCGACACTTGAAAAATATGCAGAGATATGCGATTTTTGTGTATAAATTGACTTCATCTTTTCCTTCTAACTATCTCAATGCAAAGAAAACGCCTTGGACTTATATAAGCCATCATTTCTAACACTTGTAGGGAATTAAAGATAAAGAGAATGCACATTAAAACCATATGTAACTCTCATAGATTACAAACCTTTTCTTATGACCACTACTTGAGGAGTTATAAACTCCAAAAGACACACGAACCCTGACACCTCCAATGTCTCCAATGCCCATTTGTGATCATACACTTGCGTTTAGGGATGGCAATGGGGCGGGGCGGGTATCTCAATACCTGGACGCCGCATCCCTCGACGGGGCGGATGACCCGCCACGGAAACGGGGGCGGGCGGGTCGCCCCATGTTGATTTTTTTTTTTTTAGTTTTTATCTTATATTTGATATTATTAATATTTTTTAATATTATTTTTTGTATTATAAACACATATTGTTTATAAAGATTATCATAATATATGTTAAATATAATATTAAATACATAAAACTATATTATTTTATGTAATTTACGTGTAAAATATACATTAAATATATTTAAAAAAATAAGAAAAATAGCACGGGACGGGCGGAAAGCAGTACCCGGGACGGAGGTGATGCCCGGACCGCCCGCCACTCGTCACAAGGCGGCCCACGGCTAAGCGGGCGGAGCGGGCGTGTCATTTTGCCATCCCTACTTACATTATAGTATATCAAACCAATAACACCTTTTAGTATTTATACTAGGATAAACTATGTCTTTTACATAATCTCATTTGTGTTGCCAACTTTGTGTATTATTTTCTCACTCACCAAAATTCGGTTTTGAAATAGAAAAATAATACGAACATCTACTTCGAATGTAGATTAACAATTTACAATTTAATTCCTCACAATTTAATATTTACCCACCAAAAATTTGGCCAAAATCGGATCGACGCCTCTTTATCAAAACCAAATTTCCAACATATAATACTTTAAAGTCCCCCAAAATAGTAATAGGATCAACCTGGCCTTGCTCGCAGTCCAAATGAACCTGACCCGTTTAGGCCCGCTCCTGGTGGGTCACTAAACTCTTTAGTCTTAACCCACACCCATTTTTCGTGGGATGGGGTGGCTTGCTGGGCCACACAACTTGACACCTCTAGGACTCACATTGCTACGGCCAAATTAACTGATATAATATTATTTTCTAAAAAAACATGTTACCCCATCATTACAATAAATTTGCTCGCATACTGCGCTGCTCTTGCTACCTTTCCAAAGCACCGAAAACACACACTGCAGAGTCATTATGAGGATCAATACATCTTCCACTGTTCCACAACCTCTCTCTGGTTTCTATAGCTAGTCTTTATTTTTTGCCGCTTGGTATAGATAAAATGGACCCCACCGCATTATCAGTATGCAGAAGGCTCCTCCAAGTCGAACACGTTTCCGAAATTAACAAATCTCTCCCCCACCACCACAGCCGCCGCCGCCGCCGAGCCCACTTTCCAGCCCACCAATGCCCCTCCTCCTCCTCCTCCTCCACCGCCGCCGCCGCCGACGACGTGAGAAGACCCTTCAGCCCCAACCCGCACATCGACTCCTCCATGGCCCTAACCATCCTCATCCTCCTCACCGCCCTCTTCTTCATGGGCTTCTTTTCCGTCTACATCCGCTGTTCCAGCGCCGGCGGCGCCGCCGAGGACGACCCCCAATCTCCTCCCTCCCCCACCGCCGCCTCCGTGTCTCGGCCGCCGCCAAACCGCAAGGGCGGCCTCGACCCCTCCGCCGTGGGTTCCCTGCCCCTGGTGGCGTACGGTAGGGACGCGGAGCACCGGATGATTGACGACTGTCCCATCTGCCTGAGCGAGCTCCAGGAGAGAGAAACGGTTAAGCTCATACCTTATTGTGGTCACGTGTTCCACCCCAGCTGTATTGACACGTGGCTATCGTCGCACGTGACCTGTCCTCTCTGTCGGTCCGCCCAGCTGTTCAAGGAGGGGGATTGTCTGGGTGCGACGCAGCAGGTGTATGATAGACACGTGGAAGGATGAGGATAACTTGGATGATCGGACGGTGGTGCAGAAACGCGCGAGTTTTTGACAATTTAGGTGATTTTACGATTTTATTTTATTTTTGGTGTGTGTTAATATATAATATATAATGTATAGAGTGGGTGTTGGCAAACTTGGGGGTGGATATTGTAGTTACTTATAGAGCAATCGAATTGAGTAGATTGATACGTTTAATTCACGCAGTACTCACGCAGTACTGTGTGCATTACTTGTTGTTTAAAGAGGATAGTAATTAATTTTACAATTTTTCTATAAGTAACTTGAATTTACAATCATTTAGGTCCTTAGCGTAAGATGCTTATGTTGGAAAATACTTGATGGTGTATACCGAATGACCACAGTAAAATCGAAGCGAAGTAACAGAAAGTCGAGGCAAGAGTTGGACTCTTTGTCTTTAAGATGAAATTGCCCGCTCACGGTGTTAACGAAAACGCAATCGCCTCCCAAGATCTGGCGACTTACGTCTTGTGATAGCAACACTACAAATCACAAGACACTTCAACTTTTAGTGTTTTTGAACTCTCAAGATTTTTATCTTTGATCTGATGTGAATTTCAAATTTTCGATGCAAAAATGATTAAAAATTTGGTTTATATAGAGCTCCTGGTGCCTCTTCAGATCGGGTGCAACCCCCTGGTTCGGATCGATCTTGGCCGTCGATCGCGCCCTGGGTTAACAAATTGCGATCCGATGGTCTGACGATCGATCTGTCGAAGAACACACCCTTTGGCATACACTGCTTAACACACCGGATGACGCGATCGATCCGGGTGCCTGTCGTGAGCAGACGCATCAATCGGCGCCACGCGTGTCGCCACTGCGATGCGATTCTCGCAAGTCATCGCCACTGAGCCGCCGCTGCCACGTCACCGAAGCCACCGGATCAACCCTGGTTCGATTTTCCAAAACTTTAAGGCTCCTTAAAGCTCCTCGCGACGATGCGTGCGTGCGGTGCAAAGTGTGCCTCAGCGCCCAATGCGACTATGTGCGGCGTCGTGGGCCGGCTCCGGTTTGGCTCGACTCGGCTCGGCTCGGCGGTGCTCGCACCGTCCTCTGCCTTTTGAGCTAGCCAAAGGCTGTCAAATTGACTTGTCCACTAGGGTGTCTGTAAGGAGTTCCACTGATTACTCCTTATTAGTGGTGAAACTCTTTATTAACTAGTCAAACATATAATATGTTTCCTATGTGGGATATGGCTTTCCATATTCCCACCCTTTTATATTCCATATATAAAAACATTTTAAGTGGCCAACTTTATGCATTTATTTCTCATTCACCCGATATTGGTTTTGAGAAATTCAAAATGCTAAACTCATCTACCCGCCAGTAGATGACGTTTATCTCATTTATTTCATACTTTGAATAAATGACCCCACTTAAATAATTGGTCAAAATCGGGTCAAAACCCAATTTAATAAAACCAATTCCAACAATCCCCACATGAATGAAATAAATGCATATGAGTATCGCAGACACTAAGAGAGTTCAAACAAAGCTATTGCATCGGGAGAGGTAGCTTGTGGCTTTGAACCTTCCTTAGCTGAAATGGAATACTATCGGATTTACTAGCCGCACAGTGACGCGATGTCTTGAATCGCTCAAATTGTTTATGTAAACCAAAACAACAACATCCACACAATATCTTTACTAACACCATTTGGTTCTCACGGTTGTGTCCATTTTGGCCCTGGACACCATCTTGGATTCATAAGTGTTTCGTTGAAGCGGCCCGTCTTCACACTTATATATGTGATCTCCTATTAAGAGTATCCCGCCATACTCCACTTCTTTAAAGTATAGGAATCATTAAAAGTTTATAACTTAACCTCACCACATTCAAGAGGTTTCTTCACTTGGACGGGGAATGAGGCGTAATATGCTCCAAGTGTTTATCCAATATTCATAACTTAGTTGTCCCATTGAACCAAGGTCTTGGGATCTCCAATTCACAAGGTTGGGTTACCGTTATGAACACTCTTATTTTGTGGATTTTAAGCCCATTCCTTTCGATAAGCGATATACTTGATCTCTATTCAAACCTTTAGTTAACGGATCCGCTAGGTTTTCTTTCGATTTCACGTAATCGATTGTAATAACCCCATTTGAGATCAATCGCTTAACGGTGTTATGTCTTCGACGCATATGTCGGACTCACCGTTGTACATACTATTTTGAGCCCTTCCTATCGCCGATTGACTATCACAATGTATCATGATTGCAAATGCCGGCTTAGGCCGCCAAAATATCCTCTAAAAAGTTGCGAAGCCATTCGCTTCTTCACCGCCTTTATCCAATGCTATAAACTCGATTCCATCGTGGATCGAGCTATACAAGTTTGTTTAGAGGATTTCCATGACACCGCTCCACCACCAATGGTAAAAACATAACCACTAGTGGACTTGGAGTCTTTTGAGTCGGATATCCAATTAGCATCACCGTATCCTTCTAATACAAATTGGATATCTCGAGTAATGTAATCCATAATTCATGGTGAGTCTTAGATACCTAAGAACCTTATCAATGCCTTCCAATGGTCATTTCCTGGATTACTTGTAAATCTACTCGGTTTGTTAATGCGTAGGCAATATCCTGGGCGTGTGCAATTTGTTACATACATTAGACGCCAATGATCCGAGAATATTCTAGTTGAGATACGAGCTCACCTTGATTTTTAGCTAAGTGTAAGCTTAAATCAACAGTGTTTTAGCTGGAGGCCGCCATAAGCATTGAACTTTCGAGATCTTGTCTCAATATAATGAGACCGTGATAAAACAAGTCCATCGGATGTTTTAGAGATCTTAATTCCCGAAATAACATCTCGCTATACCCATATCTTTCATATCAAAATGTTTGATTAACATTTTCTTAGTATTCATGATTATTTCATGATTACTACCCATAATTAACATGTCGTCAACATAAAGACAGACAATTACATAAGCATTAGGTGTGTCCTTAATGTAAACACATTTATCACACTCGTTAATTTTGAAACCATTTGACAAAGATAGTTCATCAAATTTTTCGTGCCATTGTTTCGAGCTTGCTTAAGGCCATACAATGACTTAACGAGTTTGCACACCTTCTTCTCCTCGTCTGAGCAACAAACCCTTCGGGTTGTTCCATGTAGATTTCCTCTTCTAATTCACCATTTAGAAAAGCCGTTTTCACATCCATTTGGTGTATCTCAAGGTTATCCAATGCTTTGCGAATGGCAATGAGAACTCTAATAGATGTGATTCTTGTCACACAGTGAATACGTATCAAAGAAATCAAGGCCTTCTCTTTGTTTAAATCCTTAGCTACTAACCTGGCCTTGTACTCATCAATAGTTCCATTAGCTTTATATTTCCTTTTAAGGATCCACTTGCATCCTAAAGGCTTATTTCCGGTGGGAGATCTACCAACTCTCAAGTATGATTTTGCATAATGGAATCTATCTCACTATTAATAGCTTCTTTCCGAGAATGGAGCTTACGGATCGACAATGCTTCACCAATTGTCCTTGGTTCATTTTCTAACACATAAGTTAGAAAATGACCAAAAGACTTAGTTGTTTTGGCCCTTTTATCTGCGTCTTGTTCTTCATCACTTTGATGATCACCATCGGCGATTATCCGTGTTCTTTTGCTAGAACTAGCCTCTTTCCTTTCTTGACAAGAAACACGTCTTCAAAAAAATACAAAGATTCCTTGACTCAATAATTGTACCTTCTTGTACATCTGGAATTCTTGATTTGTGCACTAAAAATCGATATGCACTACTGTTATTTGCATATCCAATGAAAATGCAATCGATTGTTTTAGGCCCTATCTTGACTTGTTTTGGCTTAGGTATTTCTACTTTAGCCAAACACCCCCCACACTTTCGGTATTTATATGAAGGTTTTCGACCTTTCCATAACTCATGCGAGTTTTATCTTTATTTTTGTGTGGTATTTTGTTAAGAATGTGGTTAGCCGAGAGAATTGCTTCCCCCCACAAATTCTGAGGTAAACCAGAATTTATCAACAAAGCATTCATCATTTCTTTTAGAGTTCGGTTTTTGCGTTCAACAATACCGTTTGATTGTGGTGAATAAGGAGCTGTCGTTTGATGAATAATACCAGAATCTGAGCAAAATTCATCAAAAGGAGCTCCATATTCTCCACCTCTATCACTTCGAATTATCTTAATTCGTTTGCTTAGTTGATTTTCAACCTCATTCTTATAGCTTTTAAAAGCTTCTAAGGCCTCATCTTTACTTCTTAAAAGATATACATAACAATATTTTGTGCAATCATCGATAAAAGTAATAAAATACTTTTTCCCACCTCTAGTTTGCACAAACTTTAAATCACATATATCACTGTGAATTAACTCTAGAGGTTCTGTTTCTCTTTCCACCGAGTGGAATGGTGTTTTGGCCATTTTTGCCTCAACACGCATTTCACACTTGTGATGTGAATCTATTTTAAAGTTAGGTAGTAATTCCAAGTTGAAGCGAGTTCCTTTGAACTTTTTAGCCTTCCCTTGCTTTTGATTATTCCCTGGTGCTTTCTCTTCTTGCTAGCATTGGGCTCCACCAAGTTTGCCTTTGCCTCCATAGGAAGCTTGCGACTTAATCTCGGACTTGCGATTGTCTTCTTCAATTCGCAATCCGACAATTAAGTCTTCAAGCCCCATCTCCTTCCGCTTATGCTTCGTAATTTTTAAAATCCTTCCACGAGGCGGTAGCTTCTCGATTATAGCGAAATACTTGAAAGGATTCACTCACCACCATATCTTCGCAATTATATCATGCGAATTAATCGATCTCTTGAACCTGGCCGATCACCGTCTTGGTGTCAACCATCTTGAACTCAAGAATTTGCCGACAACAAATTTCTTTGTGCCAAAGATCTTCCGTTTTATACTTTTTCTCTCTAAAGAGCTCCACACTCTTTAGCGATCTTTTACGAACAATACACATTGTACAATGTGTTGTCGATCCGTTGAGAATGTAGTTCCTTGGGAAGTCGCTTTGACTCCAAGCATCGAACGCCATCCTCTTCTCTTTATCGATCTCTCTTCCCCACAATTGGGGCATCCTCCGTAAGAAACGAGGCAAGGTTCGAGTCGTAAGATAGAACAACATTTTCTTGCCATCCATCTTTTGAAGTCCCGAACCCCCAAACTTCTCGGGTTTCTCTCCGGTCTTTGTCTTTAGTCTTTGAATCAAGACGTCCGAAGCCATTTGATATACACGAAAATTTCGTCTTAAATCATTGGAAAATACGATGGTGTATACCGAATGACCACAGAAAATTGAGCGGAGTAATGAAAGTCGAGGCAAAGAGTTGGACTCTTTGTCTTTAAGACGAAATTGCCCCGCGGTGTTAGCACCTTAAACCGCAATCGCCTCCCAAGATACAACGACTTACGCCTCTTGTGATAGCAACACTACAAATCACAAGTCACTTCGACTTTTAGTGTTTTTGAACTCTCAAGACTTTTTATCTTTGATCATGCAATGTGAATTTTGAAATTTTCGATGCAAAAAAATGATTAAAATTTGGTTTATATAGAGCTCCTGGTGCCTCTTCAGATCAAAGGTGCAACCCCTGGTTCGGATCGATCTTGACCGCCGTCGATCGCGCCCTGTGGTTAACACAACTGGCGATCCGATGGTCCTGATCGCATCTGTCGAAGGAACACACCCTTTGGCATACACCTGCACACCGGATGAGGATTCGTCGATCCAAATTACTGTCGTGAACAGACGATCCAATCGGCCGCCACGTGTCGCCACTGCATTTATTCTGCCAAGTCATCCACCTGAGTCGCCCTGCCACGCGTCCGAGCCACTGGATCAACCCTGGTTCGATTTTCCAAAATTTTAAGGCTCATCAAAGCTCCTCGCGACGATACGTGCGTGCGAAGTGCAAAGTGCGCCTCAGCGCCAATGCGACTATGTGCGGCGTGGCCGGGCCTGGGCCCGCTCAGCGGCTCGATTCGGACGGTGCTCCGCACCGTCTCGATGCTTGCTTTGAGCTAGCCAAAGGCTAGTCAAAATTGACTTGTCCACTAGGGTGTACCATAAGGAGTTCCACTGATTACTCCTTATTAGTGGTGAAGCTCTTTATTAACTAGTCAAACATATAATATGTTTCCTATGTGGGATATGGCTTTCCATATTCCCACCCTTTTATATTCCATATATAAAAGCATTTTAAGTGGCCAACTTTATGCATTTATTTCTCATTCACCCGATATTGGTTTTGAGAAATTCAAAATGCTAAACTCATCTACCATGCAAGGCAAAGACGTTTATCTCATTTATTTCATACTTTGAATAAATGACCCCACTTAAATAATTGGTCAAAACCCAATTTAATAAAACCAATTCCAACGACTTATTTATGTGGTAATTTGAATTTTATTCTTGTTTTGTCTAAAACGGTTTATGAAATCAAAACTTCAAAAATTCCTAGATTTTTTTATAATTAGCCCAAATTTCACGGACTTTTTTGTTATTATCCCCGTTTTTCTTTTCGTTTTTTGTGAATCATGTTTCAATGTTGTATTTTAGTCACTAAAGTGAGAGGTTGGAGTAGTTTGTAGAGAAAAATGGTTAAACATCGTCACCAAAGTTTTAAATATGACATAGATTTAGTGTTGTGGCACGTTGCACTCTGCACATCAAAAGATCAAAAAAGAGGCGGTGGAAGGTGGATCATTACAACAAAACAGAATCATGATTTAATAACTACTAATTTCAGAAGTTGTCCAAAAGAACTACTATTTTTAGAAACCATTAGCTTATAACTCAAGTGATATTATTAACCTTTTTGTAAGGGTGTTGATCAGAGTTTAGTGTTGTACGTGGAACTCTGAACTCTAGCTGCACATCAACAGATCAGAAACGAGGCGCTGGAAGGTGGATCACTACAACAAAACGGAATAATGATTTAATAACTACTATTTTTAGAAGTTGCCCAAAAGAACTACTATTTTCAGAAACCATTAGCTTATAACTCAAGTGATATTGTTCACTTTTTTGTAAGGGTGTTGATTAGGATTTAGTGTTGTGCCACGTTGCACTCTGAACTCTCAAAAGATCTGAAAAGAGGCAGTTGAAGGTGGATCACTACAACAAAACGGAATCATGATTTAAATAACTACTATATTTAGAAGCTGTAAAAAAACTACTATTTTTAGAAACCATTAGCTTATAACTCAAGTGATATTGTTCACCTTTTTGTAAGATTGTTGATCAGGGTTTAGTGTTGTGCGACGTTGCACTCTGAGCATCACTACAACAAAACTGAATCATGATTTATTAACTACTATTTTTAGAAGCCTGTAAAAAAACTACTATTTTTAGAAACCATTAGCTTATAACTCAAGTGATATTGTTTACCTTTTTGTAAGGGTGTTGATATGGGTTTAGTGTTGTGCCACGTTGAACTATGAACTATAGTTGCACATCAAAATATCAGAAAAGAGGCGGTGGAAAGTAGATCACTACAACAAAATTGAATCATGATTTATAACTACTATTTTTAGAAGTTGTCCAAAAAACTACTATTTTTAGTAACCATTAGCTTATAACTCAAGTGATGTTGTTCACCTTTTTGTAAGGGTGTTGATCGAGTTTAGTGTTGTGCCATGTTGCACTCTCAACTTTAGTTGTACATCAAAAGATCGAAAAGAGGTGGTGGAGCGTAAAAAAGAACTACTATATTTAGAAACCATTAGCTTATAACTCAAGTCATATTGTTCACCTTTTTGTAAGAGTGTTGATCGGGGTTTAGTGTTGTGCCACGTTTCACTTTGAACTCTAGGTGCACATCAAAATATCGAGAAAGAGGTGGTGGAAAGTTGACCACAACAACAAAATCAATCATGATTTAATAACTACTATTTTAGAAGTTATCCAAAAAACTACAACTTTTAGAAATCATTAGCTTATAACTCAAGTGATATTGTTCACCTTTTTGTAAGGGTGTTGATAAGAGTTTAGTGTTGTGCAAGGTTGCACTCGAACTCTAGGTGCACATCAAAAGATCGAAAAGAGGCGGTGAAAAGTAGATCACTACAACAAAAGCTGAATCATGATTTAATAACTACTATTTTTAGAAGTCAAAAAAAACTACTATTTTTAGAAACCATGAGTTATAAAAAAAGAGGCGGTGGAAAATGGATCACTACAATAAAATCGAATCATGATTTAATAACTACTATTTTTAGAAACGTAAAAAATTACTATTTTTAGAAACCATTAGCTTATAACTCAAGTGATATTGTTCACCTTTTTGTAAGGTTGTTGATAAGGGTTTAGTGTTGTGCCACGTTGAACTATGAACTATAGTTGCACATCAAAAGATCGAGAAAAGAGGCGGTTGAAAGTAGATCACTACAACAAAACGAATCATGATTTATAACTACTATTTTTAGAAGTTGTCCAAAAAACCTACTATTTTTAATAACCATTAGCTTATAACTCAAGTGATGTTGTTCACCTTTTTGTAAGGGTGTTGATCGGGGTGAACTCTAGCCGCACATCAAAAGATCATAAAAGAGGTGGTGGAAAGTGGATCACTACAACAAAATCAATCATAATTTAAAAAGGTGTTGATCGGGGTTTAGTGTTGTGCCACGTTGAACTATGAACTATAGCTATACATCAAAAGATCGAGAAAATAGGCGGTGAAAAGTGGATCACTACAAAAAAACTGAATTATGATTTAATAACTACCATTTTAGAAGCTATAAAAAAACTATTATTTTTAGAAACCATTAGCTTATAACTCAGTGATGTTGTTCACATTTTTGTAATAGTGTTGATCGAGTTTAGTCTTGTGCCACGTTGCACTCTGCACTTCGGATGCACATCAAAAGATCGAAAAGAGGTGGAAAGTAGATCACTACAACAAAATTGAATCATGATTTATAACTACTATTTTTAGAAGTTGTCCAAAAAAACTACTATTTTTAGTAACCATTAACTTATAACTCAAGTGGTATTGTTCACCTTTTTGTAAGGTGTTGATCAGGGTGAACTCTAGCTGCACATCAAAAGATCATAAAAGAGGTGGTGGAAAGTGGATCACTACAACAAAACTGAATCATGATTTAATAACTACTATATTTAGAAGTCTGTAAAAAAACTATTATTTTTAGAAACCATTAGTTTATAACTCAAGTGATATTGTTCACCTTTTTGTAAGGGTGTTAATCAGAGTTTAGTGTTGTGCCACGTTGAACTATGAACTATAGCTGCACATCAAAAGATCAAAAAAGAGGCGGTGGAAAGTGGATCACTACAACAAAACTGAATCATGATTTAATAACTACTATATTTAGTAGCTGTTAAAACTACTGTTTTTAGAAACCATTAGCTTATAACTCAAGTGATATTGTTCACCTTTTTGTAAAAGTGTTGATCAGGGTTTAGTGTGTGCCACGTTGCACTCTGAACTCTAGGTGCACATCAAAAGATCATAAAAGAGACGGTGGAAAGTAGATCACTACAACAAAAGTGAATCTTGATTTAGTAACTACTATTTTTAGAAGTTGTCCAAAAAAACTACTATTTTTAGAAACCATTAGCTTATAACTCAAGTGATATTGTTCACCTTTTTGTAAGGGTGTTGTTCAGGTTTTAGTGTTGTGCCACGTTGAACTATGAACTATAGCTACACATCAAAAGATCAGAAAAGAGGCGGTGGAAAGTGGATCACTACAACAAAACTGAATCATGATTTAATAACTACTATATTTAGAAGTTGTCCAAAAAAACTACTATTATAAACCATTAGCTTATAACTAAAGTGATATTGTTCACCTTTTTGTAAGGGTTTTGATCAGGGTTTAGTGTTGTGCCACAATGCACTCTGAACTCTAGTTGCACATCAAAAGATCACAAAAGAGGCGGTGGAAAGTGGATCACTACAACAAAACTGAATCATGATTTAATAACTACTATTTTTAGAAGTCGTAAAAAACTACTATTTTTAGAAACCATTAGCTTATAACTCAAGTGATATTATTCACTCTTTTGTAAGGGTGTTGATCGGATTTATTGTTGTGCCACGTTGAACTACGAACTATAGCGGTACATCAAAAGATCGAGAAAAGAGGCGGTGGAAAGTGGATCACTACAACAAAACTGAATTATGATTTAATAACTACTATTTTTAAAAGTTGTGAAAAAAATTACTATTTTGGGAACCATTAGCTTATAACTCAAGTGATATTACTCACCGTTTTGTAAGAGTGTTGATCGGGGTTTAGTGTTGTGCCACTTTGCACTCAAAACTCTAGTTGCACATCAAAAGATCAAAAAGAGCCGGTGGAAAATGGATCACTACAACAAAATTTAATCATGATTTAATAACTACTATTTTTAGAAGTTGTCATAAAAAAACTACTATTTTTAGAAACCATTAACATATAACTCAAATGATATTGTTCACATTTTTATAAGAGTGTTGATTAGGTTTTAGTGTGTGCCACGTTGCACTCAACTCTAGGTGCACATCAAAAGATCGAAAAGAGACGATGGAAATTAGATCACTACAACAAAATCTGAATCATGATTTAATAACTAATATTTTTAGAAGTTGTCCAAAAAACTACTATTTTTAGAAACCATTAGCTTATAACTCAAGTGATATTGTTCACCTTTTTGTAAGAGTGTTGATCGGGGTTTAGTGTTGTGCCACGTTGCACTCTCGAACTCTAGGTGCACATCAAAAGATCGAAAAGAGGCGGTGGAAAGTAGATCCTTACAACCAAACTGAATTATGATTTAATAACTACTATTTTTAGAAGTTGTCCAAAAAACTACTATTTTTAGAAACTATTAGCTTATAACTACAATGATATTGTTCACCTTTTTGTAAGGGTATTGATCGGGGTTTAGTGTTGTGATAGGTTGCACTCGAACTCTAGCCGCACATCAAAAGATCGAAAAGAGGCGGTGGAAAGTGGATCACTACAACAAAATCGAATCATGATTTATAAATACTATTTTTTAGAAGTCGTAAAAAAACTACTATTTTTAGAAACCATTAGCTTATAACTCAAGTGATATTGTTAACCTTTTGTAAGGGTGTTAATCGGGGTTTAGTTGTCACGCCCAAACGTGACGCGACAACGATCAATCACTTAAAGAGGTAAATCAACAAATCGAAACCAAAGATACAAAACACCAAGTGAAATAGAGTCTAATGCGGCGGAATTATAACAACCACAAGTACAAATTATATCTTAAGGTCTGGTAGTATCCGAATACAACCCAAAAGATTATCTTAATTAACTTACAGTCCAAACAGAAATAAAATGAAGGAGTCCAACAACAACAAAAAAATAAAAGGAAATATCGCTCCACATCGCCGATAGAGATTCAATCATGCGGTAGGTTCGATGTCTTCAAATAACTCTTCATCTAAAGGTTAGGAAACAGGAGGGAATGAGACAGAAATCTCAGTGGATGGGGTGATCGTGTGTAAGTGTGGCGATATAATTAGTTAATGCGAGAAATTTAGTTGTATGAAAACGCATGAGAGATGATGCATGATTTCACACACATCCACAAGCGTCGTGATAAATATATTTAATTAATATACTTATACGATTAAGAAAAAATTCATGGTCAAGCGGCACTATGGTCCAAGCAAATGGAGGATTGCGTGCGGTTTTTGTAACGCCAATCCTATGCAAGACAAGTAAGCGGTTGCGTTTAGCACGGTTTGTAGCGCCAACCTATGCAATACAAGTAGCGGTTGCGTGACGGTTTGTAGCGCCAACCTATGCAATACAAGTAGCGGTTGCGTGCGGATTTGTAGCGCCAACCAAACGGGTCCGATTAACTCCGGAATCGTGTGGATCGACAAATGATTCCTTCGTTCTTCCTTGTAACTCCCGAGCAAGATGGTCCAAGACACTGTCACCTTATCGCTCCGTAGGCAAAGACAAAATCCTCAGTGGAGCTAGCAAGGCTCGGATTTGTCATAATCATGATTATACCTCAAGTACTACGACCCGCTTCCTCGACAAACTCCGTCCCTCGCCATGCGGGATTAGGGCGATGGGGCCGGAAGAGTGGAATAGCAGCCGAGCTGCCCGGTTCCATCCCCGACGTATCCATTCCGACGTGTGAGCTCGACACACCAAGTTGACTCAGCGAAAGTAAACACAAGTTCATGTAGTCAACCAGCAATGAGTATTATTGATTCGGCGTTAGTTCATGAAAAGTTCTCAAAAATTTGCACAAGATAGTTATGGCGTTGGTGGAGTTATTGGGTTGAAGATAATTATCGGGAGGATAAGTAGTCTTCGATATCTTAAGGATTAGGAGGAACATAAGTCCCGTTATAAATTCGAAATCGCGAGACAAGGAAATCGCCCGATCGGGTATTAATCGGTCAAGACGATTCGATAAGTCAAGGGATTTTTAAGAAAATAAAATATTTTAATTAAATATTTAAAGTCAGAGGGTCCAGGGCTGTTTTAGTAAATGAAAAATAATTTAAGTTAGGTCCTCGATAAAAAGAAAAATTTACAATTAGCCCCGTTTTGTAAAAACCAATACTTTTGGGGTTAAAAATTGAAAATAAATATCCCGACCTTGAAAAATTATGAGATCAGTTCCTAAAATCTCTAAATTGTTCAGAGATTCAGGTTTTTAAAGTTTTGAGGTCGAGTTTTTATAAAATTCTCACATTGGCCCCAAATTTGTTAAAATTGTCATTTCGGCCTTAAGTTTAAAATAATCGGAACTCACAAACCGGGAGGGCTTTTAATGTGATTCCAGTTGGAAAATGTCACTAAGGTTAATAGGATATTGGGACAAAAGCAGTTTTAAAAAGAAATAAGTTTAGGTCCCTTAACTTTTAAAAATCTCATTTTTGTCCCGTTTTGAAATAATTGCCTTTAAGGCTTTTAAGGGTCCAATTGTTATGAAATTTGAACCTTGGGTCTAAGATATAATTATTTTATAGTTAAATTAGTATTTCCAGGTGCATGGACTGCATAAGTCCTGGAAATTGTATTTTGGTCCTCAAGTTTAATCTTTTACAATTTGGTCCCTCAAATTTTATAAAATTACTTTCCAAGCTCTAAACACTTGGATTTTTGGAATACACTTAAAATATGTTATTTCCAGTCCCTTAAGAGTTAAAATTTCAAAATTTAAAATTTGGGTCTGGTACAGTTTTGAAATTTGCAAAATAGCCCTTAAACTTCTCAAATTTTACAATATAGTCCTTGGGCTTTCAAGGGTTGATTTTATTTATCTAAAAACTCTTAAAACTTTATTAAAATATCAAAACATAATTTTTGAACCTGAATTCAGTCCCAAAAATCGAAAATTACAGAGGGGTCCCTTAAATTTTATTTTTCTTGCAATTAAGTCCACCAACTTTCCATTTTTGTATTTTAAGTCCAAAAGTTGAAATTTAATCAATTATGCTCGACTTGTCCAGGTTATAAATCATTCAAAACATAGATTTCAAGAGTCATACACATACATATCCTTCTCATACAAAATTTCATCAAGTATAACAATAAAATGTGCATGTATGCCCTATTTTTCGATAAATCACATTTTTGAGCAACACTTGAGAACTTTTCCAACTTGATACAAGAAAATAGCATGCAATACATAATATATATCTCAAGTGCTCAATAACAAAATACTACATGCATATTTTCAATTTAAAACACCTAGAAGTTGAAAGAATTTTTCCACCCACCTCGTAGTAGTTTCTCGGGTTGATAAAAAATGTAGTCTTCTTTCTTGAATCAACTTCATGACTCAAACTCTTGAAGATCAGCCCCTAAATGGTATCCAAACCATATTTTGGTGTTAAAATTAAAGTCTCAAGTCTAAAGAAAATATACTAGGACCAAATGGTTACTACTCACCTTAATGTCTTCAAGTAGTCTCAAAAATGGAAATTTTCCTTCAAGCCTATAACCTCAACTTGAGATGATGTAGGTCAGCCCCTAAGCTCCAAAAATTCATATTCTTGAGTCAAAAATTAATTCTTCATGTTGTCAAGAGAAAATACTAAAACCATAATTTTCTCACCTTAATAATATGTAGTCTTGAATTTCCTCTTCAAGCTTGTAGTCAAGTCTAAGATTCTTAATTTTCATGACAAATTCCTCTAGGAGTACCTTAACAAGAAGGATTTATCATGATTAGAAGGTGAAGGTATGTGGTTCAAGATTTGAGAAGGAAAAATTAAGTTTGAAAAATAAAAATTGTCTTACCTCTTTCTTCTTGAATTGTCGACCAATAGGGTGTAGATGAGAGGATTTGTGTATTGTTTTGTCTAAGTATGAAAGAATGGGAGACTTAGGTGATGTAGAATAAAAAAGAAAATATTCATGTTTCCCTTAGAATCTTGTTGGCCGATTATTTGTGTGGGTAGGGTGATAGAATTTTTGGTGTTGTAATGTTAGGCTTTGGAATGATGATGATTGTTGGTGTTTTGTGGGGTGGGGTGCAAATTGGCATTAGAATAGCATGTGATATGTTTTCAAAAGAGAAAGTATGGAATCAAAATTATTTTGTCCCCTTAACCATATGGACGTCCACTTTGTCATCCCATTCTAATTAAATTGTTTTTTTTTTTTTTTTGCTTAATTTGATGTAAAGCTAGCTTATTGGGAGGATTAAAAGAAAACAAATTGATTACCACTAAAAAGATAAGAGTCATGGCGAAAGTGATATCTTAAAAGGTGATAAAATTTGTTTTGTTTAATTAGTGGGGTAGTAGGATTTGTAGGATATAATTTTAAATTGTAGGTTTTTTTAAAAAAATAAATAAATAAAACAACCTCCCATTTTAAGGGGTAATTTTCAAATTAAAAAAATATAAGAAAATAAAAAATTTGTTTTTATAAAAAGTGAAAGAAATAAAATGTATAAATATATTTACCTAAATATTTAGAAATTTAAAAATTAAAGATGTGAAATAAGAAATACGTATTTAAAAAAAAGTTGGAAGTTGGTTGGGATGAATTATAGAATAAGGCGAAATATTAGAATAGGGATTGGAATGTACTCATAAATTCTCGAGGGTCTAAATTTTCTAAGGTCGTAGTCAATCGATCAAGAATTAATACTATAGGAGAATATAAAATCGTTATGCTCGAAAACGAGGAAGGCATAATTGATGTTGAAAGAAATAAATAAAATTCGAGTCGCGTTTCATTAATAATGGTTTGTGATACATAGCCGAATAAATAATCACTACATAACACCGTATTTCACGCAGTTAAAATTCGGGCTTCACATTCACCCTTCCTTAAAAGAATTTGGTCCCCAAATTCTCTTCAGAACAACTATGGATATTGATTCCTCATGTCTTCTTCCATCTCCCACGTTGCATCTTCGTCTCGGTTGTGGTTTCACCATACCACTTTAACCATCAGAATCTCTCTATTACGCAACTGATGTATCTGCTGGTCAATGATCCGGATTGGTTTCTCAATGTAGGATAAATTTTCCATCGAGAGGAGGAGCATCACGGTGATAATATGCTCGGATCCGGTTGGTACTTTTTCAATCTCGATACATGGAATACATCGTGCATTCCCCGCATCTTGTCTTGCAGAACTCGAGTCGGTAGGCCAACTTCCCGATCCTCCGCAAAATCTTGTAAGGTCCAATATATCTCGGACTTAGTTTGCCTCCCTTCTTTGGATTGATCAATCCTTTCCGTGGCAAGAGTCCGAGAAATACTTCATCTCCGCTTCAAATTCCAAGTCCTTTCTCCTCTTGTCCGCGTAACTCTTTTGGCGGCTCTGAAATGAGTGTCGGATTCGTTCCTTGATCAACTTGACCTTCTCCATGGCCTCCCGAACTAAGTCGACCTTTGGAATCGATGGTGACTTTCGTTTCTCTTTTGGAGTCCATTGGTCATCAATCTCCCAGTGTAGTGGGGATCTACACTTTCGTCCATACAAGGCTTCGTAGGTGCCATCCCAATCGTGGCCTCGATAATCATATTATAGGCGAACTCGGCCAATGGTAAGTGCGAATCCCAACTTCCTTGAAATCCAATGTGCGTGCTCGCAACATGTTTTCCAGTGGTCCGAATTGTTCGCTCCGATCGCCATCGGTTTGGGATGTCTTCTTGTCTTTGAAACTTAGCGAGGTACCCAATTCCTCATGTAAGCATTTCCAGAATCGGGAGACAACCCTCGGTCTCTCTGTCTGACACAATGTCGATTGGCACTCCATGCACCTCGGATGATCTCTCGGATGTAAATTTGCGCAAGTTTCTCGCAAGTCGTCGGTTTTCTTCATGGGTAGGAAGTGTGCGATTTTGTGAGTCGGTCTCGACTACCCATATAAAGATCATTGCCTCGTCGGTCCTTGGTAGATCCGTCACGAAGTCCATTGTTATGTGTTCCCATTTCCACTGAATTCTCAACGGTTGTAACAAACCGGATGGTCGTTGGTGTTCACTTTTTTTTACTTGTTGACAAGTCGGGCATCTCGCAAACGAACTCTCTTACCTGTTCTTCATGTTTGCCCACCAAGTAATGTTGTTTCAAGTCCTTATACATCTTGTTTCCTCCGGATGTATAGTGTATTTCGAACGGTGTGCTTCACTAGAATTCTACTCCTAATCTGCTCGTCACTCGGTACACAAATTCGATTCCGAAATCTGATGATCCCATCTTCATGTACTGAGAATTCTAATCCTTCTCCTTTAAGTATCTTCTCTTTCAGTCTTTGAAGTTGCACATATGTCTCTTGTGCTGCTTTGATCTCGTTCAGTAGGTCGGGTTTAACCGAAATATTAGCACACAAAATTTGAGTATTGGTTCTTGTCGGATTCCAAGTGCTCAACTCTTCTAATGATTTCCCCTCTCGAATCATTAGTCTAGCTAAACTCGCCTTTCTGCTCAAGGCGTCAGCTACTACTTAGCTTTCCCGGGATGGTATTGAATATCAAAGTGATAATCTTCTATTAACTCCATCCATCTCCGTTGCCTCAAATTGAGTTCCTTCTGAGAGAATAGATACTTTAGGCTCTTATGATCTGTGTAAACCGTGAATGTTGCTCCGTAGAGATAGTATCTCCATTTCTTTAACGCGAACACTATTGCTGCCAATTCCAAGTCATGCGTTGGGTAATTGGCTTCATACGGTTTGAGTTTCCGTGATGCGTAAGCAATGACCTTTCCTTCTTGCATGAGTACTACTCCTAGTCCTTCCTTTGATGCGTCACTGTAGACGACAAAGTTTTCTGTTCCCTTTGGAAGGGCTAAGACTGGAGCTGTAGTAAGTCGTTTCTTCAGCTCTTGGAAACCAGCCTCACACTTGTCATTCCACTCAAACTTGACTTGCTTCTGGGTTAGTCGAGTGAGTGGTCCGGCTATCTTGGAGAAATCCTGGATAAATCTTCGATAATATCCAGCTAGTCCTAAGAAACTTCTTATCTCTGTTACGGACTCGGGTTGTTTCCATTCAACCACGGCTGTACCTTCGAAGGATCTACGGCGATCCCGTCTGCGGATACTATGTGTCCCAAGAATGCGACTTCACTAAGCCAA
Source organism: Rehmannia glutinosa (assembly GCA_016081115.2). NCBI lineage: Eukaryota > Viridiplantae > Streptophyta > Magnoliopsida > Lamiales > Orobanchaceae > Rehmannia > Rehmannia glutinosa. The sequence continues at coordinate 7,203,538 of CM071936.1, forward strand.
AATTCGCACTTGGAATTTGGCATACGACTTGTGCTCGTAGTGTCTCTAAAACAATTTTCGTGATGACGCTCATGCTCCTCTTTAGACTTAGAGTATACGAGTATGTCATCAATGAATATCACTACGAGTTGATCCAAATAAGGTTGAAAGACTCGATGCATTAGATCCATAAACGCTTTGGTGCATTTGTCGGACGAAAGGCATCACTACAAACTCGTAGTGTCCATATCTGATCCGAAATGCTTTGTTTTGGAAACGCCCTCTTCACGGATCTTTAATCGATAATATCCCCGTTGTAAATCAAACTTGAGTACACCGTCGCTCCTTGAAATTGATCAAACAATTCGTCTATCCTCGGGAGGGGATATTTGTTCTTGATGGTCACGCTTTATTAAGTCCGCGATAGTCTATACACGTCTTAATGTATCTTATCCGTGATACCTAAGTCACAAGTCAAATTCCCTTACTTAAGCTTGTGCAAGTCGAGAATGAAAATACCGAGAATGAATAACACAAGGGTATTATCATTGATCATTATACTTAGTGATTCCCCTACTATCATTTTCCCAAAATAATATCATTAGGTGTCTAGATCCCATAATATATCACATCCAAATCATATACTCATTAAGAGATATCCTCATATTCTTCGAGTCTCACCATATCGTGCATTATAACTTCTAAATCACGGATTTTCTAAATCACCTAACGTCCAAATAGAGGAATATCCGGATATCTTAACACTATAATAGCCCAAAAGAGTTCAAATATTCCTCCAAAATTCAACTTAGGTCAACTAGTAGTGGTACCTAATCCAAGGTCGGAAGGAACCTATCCTGGTTAAACAAAACTAAAGCGGATTAGACGAATGTAAGGAAAAGATAAGGAAGAACAAGAAAGAATGACTAAGGAAAGTCATCGAGAGTCAACTAAGTCAAATCAAGTATGACTATGTATTCTCCAAGTATAAATTCGACTTAACATAAACATCAATAATACGGTTCTATGCCATTATTGAAATCGATTTCACAACTTAATTAGTCAAGTCGCGGTACTACCCAACACAATCCGAGGGTCCTATCCTGGGTCAGCTCGGTGTAAGTTTCCATCTTACAAGCCGAGCTCTGATACCATAACAATCACACGCCCAAACGTGACGCGACAACGATCAATCACTTAAACAGAGGTAAATCAACAAATCGAAACCAAAGATACAAAACACCAAGTGAAATAGAGTCTAATGCGGAATTATAACAACCACAAGTACAAATTATATCTTAAGGTCCGGTAGTATCCGAATACAACCCAAAAGATTATCTTAATTAACTTACAAATCAAACAGAAATAAAATGAAGGAGTCCAACAACAACAAAAAAATAAAAGGAAATATCGCTCCACATCGCCGATAGAGATTCAATCTGCGGTAGGTTCGATGTCTTGTGAACTCTTCATCTAAAGGTTAGGAAACGAGGAGGGAATGAGACAGAAATCTCGGTGGATGGGGTGATCGTGTGTAAGTGTGGCGATATAATTAGTTAATGCGAGAAATTTAGTTGTATGAAAACGCATGAGAGATGATGCATGATTTCACACACACCCACAAGCGTCGTGATAAATATATTTAATTAATATACTTATACGATTAAGAAAACAGTTTCATGGTCAGCGGCGCACTATGGTCCAAGCAAACGGGAGGATTGCGTGCGGTTTTGTAACGCCAATCCTATGCAAGACAAGTAGCGGTTGCGTGCGGTTTGTAGCGCCAACCTATGCAATACAAGTAGCGGTTGCGTCACGGTTTGTAGCGCCAACCTATGCAATACAAGTAGCGGTTGCGTACGGTTTGTAGCGCCAACCAAACGGGTCCGATTAACTCCTAATCGTGTGGATCGATAAACGATTCCTTCGTTCTTCCTTGTAACTCCCCGAGCAAGATGGTCCAAGACCACATCACCTTATCGCTCCGTGAGGCAAAGACAAAATCCTCAATTGGAGCTAGCAAGGCTCGGATTTGTCATAATCATGATTATACCTCAAGTACTACGACCCGCTTCCTTGGACAAACTCCGTCCCGGTTGCGGGATTAGGGCGATGGGGCCTAAAGAGTGGAATAGCGGCCGAGCTGCCGGTTCCCATCCCCGACGTATCCATTCCGATTGTCGTGAGCTCGACACACCAAGTTGACTCAGCGAAAGTAAACACAAGTTCATGTAGTCAACCAGGCAAATGAGTATTATTGATTCGGGAAGCGCTTCATGAAAAGTTCTCAAAAATTTGCACAAGATAGTTATGGCGTTGGTGGAGTTATTGGGTTGAAGATAATTATCGGGAGGATAAGTAGTCTTCGATATCTTAAGGATTAGGAGGAACATAAGTCCCGTTATAAATTCGAAATCGCGAGACAAGGAAATCGCCCGCGATCGGGTATTAATCGGTCAAGACGATTCGATAAGTCAAGGATTTTTAAGAAAATAAAATATTTTAATTAAATATTTAAAGTCAGAGGGTCCAGGGCTGTTTTAGTAAATGAAAAATAATTTAAGTTAGGTCCTCGATAAAAAGAAAAATTTACAATTAGCCCCGTTTTGTAAAAACCAATACTTTTGGGGTTAAAAATTGAAAATAAATATCCCGACCTTGAAAAATTATGAGATCAGTTCCTAAAATCTCTAAATTGTTCAGAGATTCAGGTTTTTAAAGTTTTGAGGTCGAGTTTTTATAAAATTCTCACATTGGCCCCAAATTTGTTAAAATTGTCATTTCGGGCCTTAAGTTTAAAATAATCGGAACTCACAAACCGGGAGGGCTTTTAATGTGATTCCAGTTGGAAAATGTCACTAAGGTTAATAGGATATTGGGACAAAAGCAGTTTTAAAAAGAAATAAGTTTAGGTCCCTTAACTTTTAAAAATCTCATTTTTGTCCCGTTTTGAAATAATTGCCTTTAAGGCTTTTAAGGGTCCAATTGTTATGAAATTTGAACCTTGGGTCTAAGATATAATTATTTTATAGTTAAATTAGTATTTCCAGGTGCATGGACTGCATAAGTCCTGGAAATTGTATTTTGTCCTCAAGTTTAATCTTTTACAATTTGGTCCCTCAAATTTTATAAAATTACTTTCCAAGCTCTAAACACTTGGATTTTTGGAATACACTTAAAATATGTTATTTCCAGTCCCTTAAGAGTTAAAATTTCAAATTTTAAAATTAGGGTCTGGTACAGTTTTGAAATTTGCAAAATAGCCCTTAAACTTCTCAAATTTTACAATATAGTCCTTGGGCTTTCAAGGGTTGATTTTATTTATCTAAAAACTCTTAAAACTTTATTAAAATATCAAAACATAATTTTTGAACCTGAGTTCAGTCCCAAAATCGAAAATTACAGAGGGGTCCCTTAAATTTTATTTTTCTTGCAATTAAGTCCACCAACTTTCCATTTTTGCATTTTAAGTCCAAAAGTTGAAATTTAATCAATTATGCTCGACTTGTCCAGGTTATAAATCATTCAAAACATAGATTTCAAGAGTCATACACATACATATCCTTCTCATACAAAATTTCATCAAGTATAACAATAAAATGTGCATGTATGCCCTATTTTTCGATAAATCACATTTTTGAGCAACACTTGAGAACTTTTCCAACTTGATACAAGAAAATAGCATGCAATACATAATATATATCTCAAGTGCTCAATAACAAAATACTACATGCATATTTTCAATTTAAAACACCTAGAAGTTGAAAGAATTTTTCCACCCACCTCGTAGTAGTTTCTCGGGTTGATAAAAAATGTAGTCTTCTTTCTTGAATCAACTTCATGACTCAAACTCTTGAAGATCAGCCCCTAAATGGTATCCAAACCATATTTTGGTGTTAAAATTAAAGTCTCAAGTCTAAAGAAAATATACTAGGACCAAATGGTTACTACTCACCTTAATGTCTTCAAGTAGTCTCAAAAATGGAAATTTTCCTTCAAGCCTATAACCTCAACTTGAGATGATGTAGGTCAGCCCCTAAGCTCCAAAATTCATATTCTTGAGTCAAAAATTAATTCTTCATGTTGTCAAGAGAAAATACTAAAACCATAATTTTCTCACCTTAATAATATGTAGTCTTGAATTTCCTCTTCAAGCTTGTAGTCAAGTCTAAGATTCTTAATTTTCATGACAAATTCCTCTAGGAGTACCTTAACAAGAAGGATTTATCATGATTAGAAGGTGAAGGTATGTGGTTCAAGATTTGAGAAGGAAAAATTAAGTTTGAAAAATAAAAATTGTCTTACCTCTTTCTTCTTGAATTGTCGACCAATAGGGTGTAGATGAGAGGATTTGTGTATTGTTTTGTCTAAGTATGAAAGAATGGGAGACTTAGGTGATGTAGAATAAAAAAAGAAAATATTCATGTTTCCCTTAGAATCTTGTTGGCCGATTATTTGTGTGGGTAGGGTGATAGAATTTTTGGTGTTGTAATGTTAGGCTTTGGAATGATGATGATTGTTGGTGTTTTGTGGGGTGGGGTGCAAATTGGCATTAGAATAGCATGTGATATGTTTTCAAAAGAGAAAGTATGGAATCAAAATTATTTTGTCCCCTTAACCATATGGACGTCCACTTTGTCATCCCATTCTAATTAAATTGTTTTTTTTTTTTTTTGCTTAATTTGATGTAAAGCTAGCTTATTGGGAGGATTAAAAGAAAACAAATTGATTACCACTAAAAAGATAAGAGTCATGGCCGAAAGTGATATCTTAAAAGGTGATAAAATTTGTTTTGTTTAATTAGTGGGGTAGTAGGATTTGTAGGATATAATTTTAAATTGTAGGTTTTTTTAAAAAAATAAATAAATAAAACAACCTCCCATTTTAAGGGGTAATTTTCGAAATTAAAAAAAAATATAAGAAAATAAAAAATTTGTTTTTATAAAAATTGAAAGAAATAAAATGTATAAATATATTTACCTAAATATTTAGAAATTTAAAAATTAAAGATGTGAAATAAGAAATACGTATTTAAAAAAAAGTTGGAAGTTGGTTGGGATGAATTATAGAATAAGGCGAAATATTAGAATAGGGATTGGAATGTACTCATAAATTCTCGAGGGTCTAAATTTTCTAAGGTCGTAGTCAATCGATCAAGAATTAATACTATAGGAGAATATAAAATCGTTATGCTCGAAAACGAGGAAGGCATAATTGATGTTGAAAGAAATAAATAAAATTAAATCGCGTTTCATTAATAATGGTTTGTGATACATAGCCGAATAAATAATCACTACATAACACCGTATTTCACGCAGATTAAAATTCGGGGCTTCACATTAGTGTTGTGTCACGTTGAACTATGAACTATAGCTATACATTAAAAGATCATAAAATAGGCGGTGGAAAGTGGATGACTACAACAACACTCGAATTATGATTTAATAACTACTATTTTTAGAAGTCAGAAAAACAACTATTATGTTTAGAAACCATTAGCTTATAACTTATGTGATATTGTTCACCTTTTTGTAATAGTGTTGTTTAAGGTTTAGTGTTACGCCACGTTGCACTCGATCTCTAAGTGCACATCAAAAGATCGAGAAAAAGGTGGAAAGTAGACCACTACAACAAAACTCGAATCATGATTTATAACTACTATTTTTAGAAGTTGTCCAAAAAAACTACTATTTTTGTAATCTTTAGCTTATAACTCAAGTGGTATTGTTTACATTTTTGTAAGGGTGTTGATCGGGGTGAACTCTAGTTTGCACATCAAAAGATCATAAAAGAGGTGGTGGAAAGTGGATCACTACAACAAAATCAATCATAATTTAATAACTACTATTTTTATAAGTCGTAAAAAAAACCATTATTTTTAGAAAACATTAGCTTATAACTCAAGTGATATTGTTCACCTTTTTGTAATGGTGTTGATCATGGTTTAGTGTTGTGCCACGTTGAACTATGAACTATAGATGCACATCAAAAGATCGAGAAAAGAGGCGGTAGAAAGTGGATCACTACAACAAAACCGGATCATGATTTAATAACTACTATATTTAGAAGTCGTTAAAACTACTATTTTTAGAAACCATTAGCTTATAACTCAAGTGATATTGTTCACCTTTTTGTAAGATCATGATCGGGGTTTAGTGTTGTGCCACGTTGCACTCTAAACTCTAGGTGCACATCAAAAGATCAGAAAAGAGACGGTGGAAAGTAGATCACTACAACAAAATTGAATCATGATTTAATAACTACTATTTTTAGAAGTTGTCCAAAAAAAATACTATTTTTAGAAATTATTAGCTTATAACTCAAGTGATATTGTTCACCTTTTTGTAAGGGTGTTGATCAGTGTTTAGTGTTGTGGCAGGTTGCACTTGAACTCTAGGTGCACATCAAAAGATCAGAAAAGAGGCGGTGGAAAGTAGATCCTTACAACAAAACTGAATCATGATTTAAGAACTACTATTTTTAGAAGTTGTCCAAAAAAAACTACTATTTTTAGAAATAATTAGCTTATAACTAAAGTGATATTGTTCACCTATTTGTAAGGGTGTTTATCAGGGTTTAGTGTTGTGCCAGGTTGCACTCTGAACTCTTGTTGCACATTAAAAGATTAGAAAAGAGGCGGTGGAAAGTGGATCACTACAACAAAAACTCGAATCATGATTTAATAACTACTATTTTTAGAAGTCGTAAAAAACTACTATTTTTAGAAACCATTAGCTTATAACTCAAGTGATATTATTCACTATTTTGTAAGGGTATTGATCGGGATTTAGTATTGTGCCACGTTGAACTATGAACTATAGCGGTACATCAAAAGATCGAAAAGAGGCGTGGAAAGTGGATCATTACAACAAAACTGAATTATGATTTAATAACTACTATTTTTAAAAGTTGTGAAAAAAATTACTATTTTTGGGAACCATTAGCTTATAAATCAAGTGATACTGTTCACCTTTTTGTAAGAGTGTTGATCAGGGTTTAGTGTTGAGCCACGTTGCACTCTAAACTCTAGTTGCACATCAAATGATCAAAAAAGAGCCGGTGGAAAATGGATCACTACAACAAAATTGAATCATGATTTAATAACTACTATTTTTAGAAGTTGTCATAAAAAACTACTATTTTTAGAAACCATTAGCTTATAACTCAAGTGATATTGTTCAGATTTTTATAAGGATGTTGATTAGTGTTTAGTGATGTGCTACGTTGCACTCTGAACTCTAATTGCATATCAAAAGATAATAAAAGAGGTGGTGGAAAGTGGATCACTACAACAAAATTGAATCATTATTTAATAACTACTACTTTTAGAAACCACCAATCTTATAATTCAATGGGTATTGTTCACCCTTTGTAGGTATGGCAATGGGGCGGGGCGTGAGGGGGTAGGTGTCTCAATACCCAGACTCGCCCCGTCCCTCCAGGGGGGGTTGTCCCGTGTTAAATTATTTTTTCAAATAATTTTATCTTATATTTTATATTATTAATAATTTTTTAATATTAGATTTTGTATTATAATATTGTTTATAAAATTTGTTATTATATATGTTAAATATAATATTAATATATAAAACTATATTATTTTATGTAATATACATTATATATATTTAAAAATAAAAAAGTAGCAGCGGGGGCGGAAGAGATACCCTGACCTGCCCTGCCCCACCATGGGTCACGGGGCGGGTCATTTTGCCATCACTAACTCTTTGTAAGGGCGTTGACCAGAGTTCAAACCTTGTATCTTTCAATTTCTTTGAAGCTTATCTCATCTCCTTCGACCACTACTCTCAACTTATTAAAAAAAACTACTATTTTTGGAGATGAGATCTCATGTTATATTTTCCATGTTCCACTCACTATTCCATATGTTGGATGAAAGACACGAGTACAATTGTGATATCATCTTGTACATATGTCATTTGTCTGATTCAATGGAATAGAGATTTTGGAGATGAGATCTCATGTTATATTTTCCATGTTCCACTCACTATTCCATATTGGATGAAATATATGTGTACAATTGTGAAATCATCTTGTACATATGACATTCATCCGATACAATGGAATTGAGAGTGAACAAGGAAGTGAAATAGAAAATCTCAATTTCCACATCATCTTATATATATATATATATATTTCATTCGATGCAATATAATAAATATTGGATCAGGGAAGTGGAATAGGAAATTTCAATTTGCATTCTACTACTGTCCTAAGAGTAACTTATATGTTGTTTTCTTTTTCTCTTTTTATATTATATTCAAAAAACAAAGTAGAGGTATTTTACAAAAACATTTTAGTTCTCCATATGCATTATGAACTTGTGAAATAGTATTCGAGTTTTAAAATAAAATATCTAGTATGCATATTGTGTTGACTTCATATAACACTAGATGAATCACACTCTTTTTATATTAATAATTATAATACTCCAAATTGATGATCGTTCGTTGTCCTAAGGTGGGACATTTTTTCCGAGTGTTAGTTGAACTTGATTTGATTAAATCTCTTTAGGAATTTATTATGGTTGAAAGGGTGGGACATTGCTCTCGTTGTTTCGATCACTTATGAGAATTTGCGGATTTTTGCGTTAATTATCGGATTGTTGGGCATCATATTACGAATCTCCACCAAAATGCGACAAAAAGAGCTGACATTGTTCAAACTGATAAGAGCCCGGTTATCGTGGTAAGATTCTGGCTAACAAGGGTAAGGAAGTAGTTTCGAAACTTGGGTTCAAGTTAAGCCACAAAAACCCATTCTCGGAGAGAGAGTGCGGCCCTAAGGAGGGTGAACCATCCACCTCGGGTAATCAAACACGGAATTCTTTTAACGTGTTCGGTGATAAATCAGAGGATTTGCATGAAGAGAATGTGCACTCACATGTCCATGCAGATGAGGGCCTCAATGGTTTGAATGTCAATCTTGATAGGACTATGGTTCTTTATCAACCACAAGAACGGAGTTCGGTTATTGTTTATGAGGACACAATTACTGCAACAAATTTAGATGAAAAGAGTCAAGCAGATCTACACAGTGTCATGGATGTTTTATCTAGAAATCATCCGCTTAATGATTATGTCTTTAACTCTAACGATCAGTCAGAGGAGCAATGACTGCATCAACACGGAAGCGTTGGTCTGATATGCTGGATGAAGAAGAACAAGACAAATCGGAAGCTTTAAAGACCAAGCTAGACAACTCCTCAACTATTCCACTTGTTATTCACTCATGTGCTCTCTTTGAAGCTATGAAGGCTCTGGAAATTGCTGCTCGAGGATCCTGGACCGACATTCCATAAGCAACATTAGACCATCAAGACGATACTCGAGCATACACATAAAAAAAATACAAATGACAATATCACTCGAAAATCTCTCAGACATAAACACCCTTCATTTAAATTGCATCATTAAGTTATTTTATTATTTTTATCCTGAAATTTTGCATTGTTTTTCCTTTGCGACCTGATCGGCTTGTGATGAGGACATTTTCCTTTCTTTTTATATATTTTTATTTATTTAAAAATAAATAATTATAATACTTAGAAAAAACAAAAAAATATTTATAAAAATATTAATAAGAAGTATATATATATATATATATATATATATAACAATTTATTTTTCGTAGTTTAAAAGTTAAGGGAATGCCTGGAAGCGGTGCACGTGGTCTTTGCGCACAGACCCCTACCAACAAGGAGCCCCAATTTTTTTTTTTTTCTGTTTTATATGTATGTATAAATTAGTCATATACAATAAAGGTCGGAATTAGCTACAAAAATCTTAGTTGGTGTAGCGGCTTAGCATTGTTGTTATATTTTGGAGGTCTTGATCTCGATTCAAGGTCAATAACGTGATTTTTTCCCTCCATCTTAACTAAATTATTTTTTTGTTTTTTTCTTTTCGCAACAAAACCTTTCTCTCTCTCTCTATCTAAATAATTTTTTTCTTTTTTTTTTTCCATTTCTTTGTAAAACCTAAGAACATAATTGAAGAGTTTAAAGAACCACTTCTTTAAGTTTTTATCCTGTCATTCATATATTGCCAAATTTTTTCTTTTTGCAAAGCCAAAAAAATAATTAACAAATTAAAAATACAATTAAGAAGATCATTTTTTCTTAGCTTATTTTTTTATTTTGTTTTTTTCTTTGATAAATTATATTGAACGAACTTTTTGGTAATTTATTTTGATTAGACCAAAATGTGAAAGTTGGAGTATGATTTATTTTTACATATCTTAATTAGTATGTTAAATTAATGAAATAATATTCGTAACATTGATTTTGTTATTTTTAAACATAAGGGTCCTCCTCTTTTTCTCTTCAGACCCCTCGAAACCTAAGACCAACTCATTTAAAAATAATACAAGCATAATACTTTTATCATTAGTGACAACAATACTTTTGGTCACGTCAGCCTAACCGACAACCTGACGAACATTAATAGCAACTACACTTGCACGTAAGAACAACGAATAAACTGATAACTAAAATCTCGTTGAAAAAGTTTTAATGACGATTGTCATAGCTATTAATAAAGTGACGGCACAATGGTGGCAAGTGACGTACCGGTGTCCAACTATTTGTGGCCACTAAATAGTGCGGTATTATTTTTTTTGCGACAACACCTAGTCACTTTCTGTTTGAATTTATGGTTTCGTCCGTGGATGGAATGTTACGGCCACATATATTTAGAAGATTAATTGCACTTTGCCCTCCAAACTATAGCGTTGTTTTTGCACCTTACCCATGAATTTCGATAATATATATTATGTCATTTGAACCATATTATTTGTAGCACTTTAACCTTTGAACTAACCAAAAGTTGACAATATGTCTACTAATGATAAATTCAAGTCAACTTCCAGATGGTTAAGTGCAAAATATTTAACGTTAGGTATACCAAAGAGAATCTCCAAAGTTTAGTAGACAAAGTACGAGAATCCATGATAGTTTAGCAGAACAATGCAATTATGTATCCCTATTTAGAATAATCTAATAAACAGTCATCAATGTCTAAAATTTAGATTCTTGGTTGTTGATACTTTAACTAGCTTCATTTATTTATTTCATAAATAAAAATTCATTTTTAAATTATACGTTAACCAGCTTCAAAAAATTCAATTTCATTGTAACAAACCTTTAATAGGTTTCTATTAAAGAAAATTGCGCTAGAAAACATAAACATGTTAAAAATGTGGACTAATTAGGAGTTGTTTAATTCTTTAACCTCATAATTTTCATTGTTCTTTTTACTTTTGACTTGAACTTCCATTTTTATAAAACAATACAAAGTGCTAACATAATATCTTCACATCATGATTTTTTAATTCGTTTGTTTGGGGGGGTTGTGTTCCAGCTCATATTTCTCTTGATCAAGTATTCATTCCAAAAAAAAAAAAAAAGTATAAGAACTCCGTAGGGTAAAACAAAATAATCCAAAACGAGAAATGCCATAACATCCAAAACAATCCATCATAATCTGAATCCATCGATGAAATCGTGTTTTCATCTCAATATTGTTAAAATAACAACTTTATATATGATTAAGCTTTGTGATAGTGCACAAACCTTATCAAGCTCTCTATTTCTACTATTCCAACAATTTTATTCACAAAAAAAAGCCATCACTAATAACCAATGACTTTGGGGTCAGAATATAATCAATCAGTAATCTGATTGTGGTAACACTTGCTGCCATTGCGCCAAAAAGAAATTTGACTGTGCAGATAAATAACGCGTAAATTATTCGCCTTTAACAATAAATCAGAGGGATGTTATCTGCAAAAGAAACACATTCAAATTTTACAACGTACACAAGGCGATAAACGTAAAACAAGAATCAAGAAAATACTATATGCCTAATGTACACATAGAGATATAAAGGATATACCTACTGCGATTCCGAGGAATGATTTGCATCATTCAATTCTTTGCATTATTACCTATACGCTGCATTTTTAATAAATTTTTTCCGATTACTGGATGAAATAAGCTTGGACCACCTCAACTGCCGGGGCCTTACACAATGGACACTTTCCCATACACTCGACTAAATTTTCTGCGCATTTCAAACAGGTGCACATGTGCCCACACCTGTATGAATAAGGAAGAGATGGCTTTTGGTAAATGAAAACACGATTTTATTTGATACACTCTGCATGCCCATGCTAAGAATTGTGTCAAGATTCAAGAACATAGCTAGGCTCTTTAATATGGTTGTTGCTAAGAGGAATTCATAACATTCAAACTGAATTTAATATAATGTTTTCAAGAAACTGAAGTGCATTTCTATGAAACCATCTCTTAACAAAAACTAATAATTGGAACAATTAAACCAATCTATAACTTTTTATCCAGCTCCGGTGAGGCATATTTGTTTTTAGGGTAAATTACAAAACTACTACCCTTTTGAGGGTTCGTTCAGTCTCATTACAAAAACTCAGTTAACTTTTAATATTACAAATTCCCCCTTACCATAGTTTCCATTTTATTATCCTTTTGAGGGTTTGAAAAACAAATACAAACTTCACGTGGTATCTGTAACAATTTGTAATTTTAAAAGAGCACTGGAACTTTGTAATTAGGCTAAACTTCAGGGTGGTTTGTATATAATCTAAACCTTGTTTTTATTATCTGTAATTGCAAAATGATATAAGCAGAGATTAAATCTTTACCTGTACAGCAAGGAATCAATTTTACTATCTCGACACAGGCAGCAAATCCCTTTCCTTACATGATCCCACTGAGATTCATCACAAAGCCAATTGTCCTCAGATGCATCTTCATCTGATAGTATCGCACAAAATGGTCAACTCATAGTCATACAGAGAAAGCAAAGCACTATATGCTGATAGGCAATTTATATGTGCAAAGAAAACACTTTATTCATTTCCACCAAGGAAAAAAGGAAATGAAATATAAATTGACCAGTTGGGAAACTAACCTCTTGAAAAAATTGACCGATTTAAAGCGGCAGAAACCTCTTGAAGCACCGAACGCTGCAACTCTAATTGCATTTCCATGCACGCTTCGAGCATACTTTGCATATTGTTCATCCTCTGCTGAAGCCAAACCAAGTCTATCCTCAACTCATTGATCACCTCCCACTGCTGATAATAGTAATCAGAACGACATATTGATAATTGGATGTGATAAGGACAAAATGCTTGAATTAACGTTGTAATAGGTAACTAAAATTTTATGAGACAAAAAAAGTTTGAGACCTTAATCACTGAGACATGTCTAACATGGTATTGAGAAAGAACTAAACTCCGGTCACAGAAATGTGTCCATGAAAAACTTTTGAAGGCCCCTCCTTTTCTAAAGGGATAATTACAAAAATCGCCTGAGTTTCGAGTTAATTACAAAAATTCCAGAGATTTTTTAAGATTACAAAAAAATTAAAATTCCGTCGAACATTTTCTCCATTCATAAGTAAGAAATATTTCAAAACCCCACTATATTTATAGAGACAATTACACAATTGCTCCTTAAATTTAAGACATAATTAAACTTGAGTTTTTTTTTTTTTTTTTTTAATTAGCCCAGACATGAGGGTTTTTCTTTGTAATTATCCCTTTTCTAAACGAACAAAATTTTAACTAGGTGTCACAGAACAGTTGATGAATAAATGCCCGAAATTTTTGGCAAATATCTCAAAATTTTAGGCTGAATTAGAGAGGGTTCCAATGCTGATACATTTCTTTTCACTATATGGTATGGAAGTTGGATAACATGCAAACTTACAATAACAAAATGAAAAAATATATATTATAACAATAATAATGGATAATTACAAAAACTACCCCCAAGGTTTGGGTTAATTACAAAAAAACCCATAGATTTTTTAAATTTACAAAAATCCCGTGAGGTTTGATTCTCAGTATTACACTATACCCCTTCATAAGCAAAAACATTTCAACACCCCTTTACATTTGTAAAAATAATGCAATTACCCCCTCACATATTTAACACATAATCCAACCTCAACATTTTTTTTTTAATTTTCAAACATCTCATGGTTTTTTGTAATTAACCCAAACCTCAGGGGGTAGTTTTTGTAATTATCCCAATTAATAATAATAATTTGAATCAAAGAATGCTTAAGCTTACTGTTTCCAGCTGCAGATTCGAGTTGCGGTGTGACCAACTTTCACCCAAAAGCTCCTCATCCCAAAGTGGGGGCTGGGATGCAGCAAAAAGGTTTGAGGAGGTAGCAAATGGATTTCTTTCAGCGCCATCGGATAGAGCCAAAGTTTGATCACCGTTTAGTTCTTCTTGGTCTTGCTCGATTAAGGCGGGAAAAGAAGATGTATTGTCCAGTTCCCAGTCACCGGAAGCATGACCAAGCCTTTCTGCATGGGACTGTAGCACCTGATCTAGACTCTCACGAAAACTACTACGAAGAAGACTAGAGACACGTCTCCTACACCAGAAAAAAGAAGGGTGTGATTACAATTTTTGAAGAGAAAAGTGTAAAAGAGTTGTTTTCAAAAATAGGAATGAATTTTGAGAGTGTCGATGGGTATGGATGAAAATACAATGACGAGAACTGATGTGATGTTTTTTTATAAAAAAATAGTGATTGGATGTGATTAGATAGAATAGTGTATTTGTGATATGAAAGTATACTGATGGCAGTTGATGTAATTGAAGATTGAAAAAATGAGAGCTAGTGAATAGTAATTTATGAAAAAAATCACAAGCAATTTGGACCAAAAAAATTCTCAAGCGAAAATTTTACAAAGTTTTCTCACAAGCAATCACACCTTAGTTTTTTACCAGAAAGTTACTAGTCTAGCGCAATAACATAATTTGTCTCGAAAGTAATTATACAGCGTACCGCTGAAAAGCTCCCTGAGTTCAATACTGTGAACATTATCATCATCTGGTGGATAATATGTGTCAATTCTTCCAAACGATGCGCTGACCTCTCCAGAAGGCATATCTAGCCAGCTGTCAATAGCCTCTTGCAAATCATGGCTCGGCCAGTCTTCTTGTGATTCTTGCATCTGGTCTTGCTCGTTAACATTGTTATCAAATGGTTCAGGAAATGATCGATAAGCAGAGTTTTCCTGCCAACTTCTAGACGTGTCTTCAGTATTTTGCTCTCGCCAGGCACTGTCTTCAATCTCGATTACTGACTCTTGGAACTCTTCCACTTGAGCCGAAGCATCTCGTGAATGGAATTCTAAATCAGCAGTATGATCATCTGCTTCACTAACACAGCTTGCACCACTTCTCGATTCATAATTTTCACTAAAAACTTCACCGGATGCACTGTAATTAATGTCGTCAGATTCTAACGATGATTCATGGGTTATAGTGGAATATTCAGTGTCCAAAGCTGGCTCTTCTCTACTACTAGCACTTCCAAAACCATGCTACACTTCTTGATCGTGTATCTCATCGCACAATACAGGATCATCTGCTTCATTTACTTGTACTTCGAGTTCTTGCGTATTGCTGTTTCCATTGGCACCACTTTCCAAGTCTGATGATGTTCGAATCCCAGAAACTTCACCTTCCCCGCATGTAGACTCTGACTCACCGTGATTTTCATCAATAGAAGAGGAATCAGCCTCAGCACCGTTCACAGAAATGGAAGCAGGATTTTCCAATTTGGAAAGGAATCCTTCCCTATACCACCATGCCATGATGCCATCCCGGTAGTTCTAAACGACCATGAACTACTCGACATGTAGTTATAAACGACTATGAACTACACATGGTCGTTTAGAACTACCCTCCCAATAGTTTTAAAAGACCCTGAACTACCATCCTCGTAATTCTAATTTGGACAACCATGTCGTAGTGACTTCAATAGCATAAACACGTACAAAATCAAAAGAATACACATTAAACACACCTAAAAACTCACACACGCAGAAATACACACGTACACAGAGAGAACATACATGCGAAACACACACACAAATACGGACAAAAATTTGTAAAAAGAATAGAAAACATACTATAGAGTATAGAGAGATTTATTGAATTGGATAATAAAGAAGAGGAGTTTTTGAATTGGACAATTGGAGGGAAATTATTGAGTTTGAAATGAAATGAAAACACATTCATTTTCAAAAGGAGAATGGAGGAATATACGTGAAAATTTACAAAAAGTTAAACAAAGGTTTTTTTCCAAATTTTTGGCCAATTGAAAATCTTTTTTAGCCATGTTTTTCAAACACATCTTTTTTAGCCATTTTGGGGCGCGAAAAGACATAATCGCCTTTAGTAGTTTAAGCCTAAATAGTTCTCCCAAATACTACTATTGTCTCACTCGAACACCGCTCCCCAATATTGTCACTCGAAATCTTCAAATTGTCATTCGAAATCTCCAAAATTCTCCCCCAAAACTACCAAATCGGCGACGAAAGGAGAGATGACGGACGGCGACGACGAGCGAGAAGGGTACTTCGACTTCTTCCGAGTGTATGTAAATCGAACCCTATTTCCTTTACTTGTTTTAAATTGTCAATACTTTTTTTTTTTTAAATCGTTTTAAATCGAACCCTATTTCCTATTTCATGTATTTTTTGTTGTTTTAAATTGTCAATAAGTGTTTTAGGTTAGGATTTGTTGTAGAAATTGTAGGTTTTAGATGGTGGGTTTGATTTTGGTGAGCTTCATATGTTGTTAATGTCGGAGGAAAGTGTGAGAGAGGGAAGAAGAAGAAGAAGATTTAATCATGCGATTTTCGAGTTACATGGGTAACTCGAAAATTTGAGTTATTGAAAAGGTAACTCGACCGAGTTACACATGTAACTCGAAATCAAGTTACCTTTTCAAGAACTCAAATTTTTTCGAGTTACCCATGTAACTCGAAAATCGCAGCGATCATATGGGCAACCCGAAATTTTGAGTTACGTGAAAAGGTATCTCTCGTCGAGTTACATGTGTAACTCGAAATCAACTTACCTTTCGCAACTCGAATTTTCGAGTTACCCATGTAACTCAAAAATCGCAAATTACATGGGTAACTCGAATTCGAGTTACATGAAAAGGTAACTCAAATCAAGTTATCTTTTTCATGTAACTCGAATTCGAGTTAAATGGGTAACTCGAGCGATTCGAGTTACGAAAAAATGTAACTCGAATCATGTGGACCTCTAGCGCTACTCGGATTGGACGATGTCCCCACAAACCAATACGAGTGTATTCTAGCGCGCTTTGTCCTCACTCACGCGCACTCTGGAAAACTTCCCGGGGGTCACCCATCCCATGTCTACTCCAGGTCAAGCACGCTTAACCTCGTAGTTTCTATGTAATGGGCACCGAGAAAGAAGATCATCTGTTGGTATAAGTAGTCCAAATCATATCCTTTAAGCTATCCTTTAACTATGCAATCCAAATACTCACGAGTTCGAATCGCGGTGCTGCCCTCGCACTATTTTTTTAAAGCCCATTGCAGGCAAGATGTCTTGGACCAAATCCCAACAATCCCCCTCCAGACTGCGGCAAAGATCTCGGTCCAGTGGCTGGCAACCTCTGTCTGTCGCCAAACTTCCGCCGGTTCTAACGCCAACTTTGTTTCAACGCGTTGCGTCACGCCAACCTCTCGATTCCGCCACCCAACAACCTACACCTTCGATCCCGGTCCGTTTACCTCGATTACGCCACTGACAACCTACCCTTTCAGCTTCCTCGTCCACCAAAGAACCTACACCTTCGCCCGACCACCTCGGCAACCTATCCTTCGCCTTCCGGTCCACCCAAGAACCTACACCTTCGATTCCATCCATTTTTACCTGAGTTCCGCCACCCGGCAACCTACCATTCGATTACGTCCGTTTACCTCCGTTGCGCCAAATCTCGCCCACCGCTCCTGCAACCTCTATCGCAGCGTGCTCCAAGGGAATTCGAACTCGTGACTGCTTCCGATACCAATTGTTGGGACCTCTAGCGCTACTTGGATTGACGATCGTCCCCACAAACCAACACGAGTCTATTCTAGCGCTTTGTCCTCACTCACGCCGCACCTTGGAAAACTTCCCGGGGGTCACCCATCCCATGTCTACTCCGGTCAAGCACGCTTAACCTCGAGTTTCTATGTAATGGGCACCAAAAGAAAGAAGATGCATCTGTTGGTATAGGTAGTCCAAATCATATCCTTTAAGCTATCCTTTCCTTTAATCCAGCAGGTAATCCAAATACGAGTTCGAATCACGGGCGCGTCTATTTTAAATCCCATTGCGGGCAGGATCTTTGGACCAAATCCCAACAAATTCGAGTTACATACATGACAACAAGCCTAAACTAAGTGTTTTGTGTTTTTTTGACCAGTTTGGCGATGGAAATGGGGTTCTGCACAGGATCGGAGGGAAAATCGAATGTATACTCAAGCACCACTTGATAGCGGATATCAAGAAGGAGTTGGTCGAGTCGGGAAATTTAGACGAGTTTAGGAATGGGCCGTTTAGGGGCGTTTCGGACTTCGACGATGACGCATACTTGACCAACAGGGTATGCTCCGTTTGCTCGGTCGACATATTTTGATAGAGGATCTGAGACCGGACTTGTGGTTCCGCGTTGGTGAGCGGAACCCGGTTTGGGAGATGAGAGTTTGCACTGCTTCTCTACGTTTTGGCCCCTCGGCGATTAACCCATACTCCTCAAGATATCCTCCCGAGGAGAGAGTATACAAGACAGCTTCTTCGATCGAGTCCTTGATACCGCAAGGGCGCGCAACCACATTTCATCATGGGTCGTTTGAGAGAGCGACGAGGATAATCTGAATATGGCATATAATTTGTTAGCTTCCGATCCGCGGGGTGCCGTCTGTTATGGTTGTGGACCTTGGTTGAGGATGCCCCCAGATTTAGGGCATCCCCACGGGCTCCTACGTGTATGGGCGCCTCCTCCATTATCTTGATTCTCGGATCCGACCCCCTGCGATCCTGTGAGAGAGGTCCAGTTCCACATATATGCCTACTTCTACCCTATACGGTATATACATAATATAAACACGATCACTTTTAACACGAGCATTTCATATTCTAATAAGGTTCATTGCTTATTTGTTTTGTTTTTTGTCTGACGTCTGACTATGGGCATTTGAGGCTATTCCTTCTCTTGGTCGGGTCCTTGCCCAGGCCTCTGGGTTGGATGGCTATCCTAGGGGCATACGGGTTAGATGCCCCAAGAGGACCTTCAGTGCAGTGGCGTTATTTGACAGCCCCAAGGTAATTTTAATATTTTTTACGAAATAATACGAGTAATATTGATAATATTTTCGTCGTAATTAAGTTAAATTTTTCCTATGATTTCCCACAGGCGATATGCGACTCGGGCATGTACAGCCCACCGAGGTGGAGTTACGACTCCCCCACATGCAAGGCATTGATATGGACATGTCACACGGATTGATGTATGTCCATGTGGATCGTCCATAAGGTTGCCCCATGGACCCTCGACGCTGTTGGTAGAAGGCTTGTTGCGAGCCAGGACGCATCGTGCTGCTTCAGGGCGCACGTCTCGGCGTCCCAAGAGGCGGATGGCCCACCCCGGCCTACACGTGTAGATGATGTTGATTATGATAGTGAGGCCGAGGATAGTGATCGTCTTACACATCCGAGTCCCGCACGCCGAGCCGGAGGACCATATACACGCCCCATACACAACCTCTATCCCCGCCTCGACGTTCGCTCCACCTCCACCTCCACCTCCACCTCCACCGCTCCATCTCCGACGGGGCTCCTCATCCCTCTTCACGGCTGGTGCACAATGACTGAGGATCGACTTTCCGATCGACCCGCCTTTGGCTCGATTCTACCCGGTATTCGCATTAGTGGAAGCGGAGGCAAAGGGTCGGTGATTGACCGTGCACTGGTTCGTCGTCGAGAGATCATACGGGCTGATCTCGAGCCGATATGGAGTCGCACTGGATGCGTGGTGCCGATTTGATACGTCGGGTATTGCGTGAGCGGCGACTGCGGGAGCGAGTCACGAGCCTCAAGATTCTCGAGCCATACACGATGATCCATCTTTACGCACCATCCATGGGACTCATGGAGTGCATGGGCGACAAATACCACTCGGACATCCGACTTTGTGTGTACGGGGTATGTTTATGTTTTGCATTTTATCTTCTATTTAATTTGAAACTTAAGTTGGTTTGGAAATGATGTTAATAGTACTTCAATTGCTTATACTATTTGTCGGGACACTAGGCTACCTACCTACTGTGGATGGGTTTTCACGGCGTGCCTAGTGGTACGCCGCGTGGCACATCCGCACCCCCCACGCCTTCCACCGCTAGTAGTTGTTGAGCATATCAGAGTCTGTGGGGGATGTTGCGGCGGGGTCGCAGTGAGGACGCGGCAGCGCAGATTACTCCGTTGCTCATATACGTCCTACCCGCCGCGTCCGTATGCGGTCGAGGTACATACGATCTCCATTTGTAGACGTAGATGAGCGAGATGAGGCACAAATCGATCCTTCAAAGCAGATTCTCGGTACTTGAGATGCCCGCCCCCAGTATGTTCTCGTATATATTTTGTTTGTGTTTAATAATATTTCTCTCCCTTACTAAATAAATTTATTTGATGTCCGCGATCGAGATGTAGGGCTAGTTCCACCTTGGTATCGACCCCAAGCGTCTTTTGGGAGATTGAGAACGTGAACGAGGATCTAGCCAATAATGTAAGTAGTTTTGTTAAGTATTTATTTCATTTCATTTCAATTAATAATCTCATGTTGTTTTAATCTCATGTTGTTCAAAATATTTGCAGCATATTGATCCTTATCTTGGGGTCCTTGCTCGGAGATTGAACGACGGGGTCCGGCTGCACCCTGGTGTCAGAGCAGACACTCTGAACATCCAGGATCAATTTTTTTTGTAAGTTTTTAATTTCGATTAACGTTCGTTTAACATACTTTCAAATGTTTATACTTTTGATTTAAAATGAATGAAAATTATCAACAGATAAACCTGAAGAATGCATGGGATACCATCCATGCTGATGACACGGAGTGTCTGGGTACCTACGGGGGTAGCTGCCCGTCGTGGATTCGATTGTTCCTGACAATCGCTAGCGTATGTTCATGGGCGATCTCCACCATGGGGTCGGCCTTGTGCACGAGGTCCCGGATGTAAGTATTAGTCATGTTATAGCTTTATTGCATCTTACTTGTAGTTCGTATTAGTCATATAATCCAATAACAATGTTTCAATTATTATTTGTAGATCGTCTTTGTATGTCTATGTGAAGGGCATTGAGTCATATGTCGCGTTTGGGTCATCGATTGGGAGATACAAATGACTATCGACCCATTGTTGCATCGAGATGGACGATCCTTCGACCCGACCATCTATCATCGCCGTCATCGCCACCGCTCTCCGCTTCGACGTCTTCTTCCCGAGTGCTCATTCTGGTCAATATTTTGAGCATCGCAGATTCCGATTAGATGCGATATATTGGCCATTAGGGCGATGCCAGCCAGATGATCGGTTCATACAGGTGGATAGCCACGATTGTGGCGCGTTCGCCGCATGTACGTCGGCGTTTATTAGGTGAGTCCATCCTGCGGCTCGGACATCGATACCACCAGAGTATCGCCGGAAGATGGCGTTGGCAATTTTTGCGCATAGTACAGAGATTGTACCTAGGGATTAGTTTGCACTTTTTATTCTATTTTGACTTTCGCGATGTATATATTAACTGTGTATATATTTGTTGATTGCTCGATATATTACATCTTATTTTGGTATGTGTTGGTGGTGTTGATTGTGATGGATGTGTTGGTTATTTTGATTGTCTTTGGATGTGTTGGTATGACAGGTTGGGGTGTGTTACTGAGGTTGGTTTGTGCCTCAAATAGAGTGTACATGGCGATTTTTTTTCTTATCTAACTCGAAACAGAGTGTACCAGAAATGTTCCAAATTTAATCAATCGAAAACAACAAAGAGTTCTTTCAAATTTAATCAATCGAAGCAACAAAGAGTTAAGATACACCAAACCACTTAAACAGGACTACGGTCTAGAACTTAAAATACAACATAGAACCAAACAATTTAGTCTACTTAGGTTTGGACTTTGATGAAGTTCCTTCCTCAAAACGGGGACGCTGAGGCAAATATCGAGGGATATGTGTCCATGGCAAAATTTTGACAACTTCCTTCTTCCAAGGCTCCATCTTGAATAGTAGGGCTAGTTTGTCGAATAGTGGTTCCCGTCGAACTCGTGGCGGTGCTGCGAGGTTGGATCAACCTACATGTACGAAAAAAAAAAAAATTTTAAAATTATAAGTAAAATGTAGTGCTTGAAGATGAGTAGAATTATGAGTAGAAAATGAACTTCAAATTACCTTGGCCTTGTCAAGCCGATTCGATGAGTAGAATGAATGAAATCTTGTTTGCGGTCCCAAACAACGCCCGGAGTGGCAAGCATATTAGCGAAAAAGTTGTAGCGAGCTTGAAGATGCTTAACACGTTGATTCACTTCAGAAAATTTGTGAGTTTTGTCAAACCACGACTTCAAAATAGCCCTAGCACCCAACATGGAAGTGTTGTTAAACCCACCGACATCCCAATCGCCTTTATTCAACTCGCTCACCAAAAATCAACAAGTAGGATATCCATCGGCATTGTCCACGGAGTTTTCTTTGCATTGTAAAACACATTAAGGAAAGGTGAAGATGTATTACTCATTTTGCGTTGGATGGGAGATGAAAATGTATTCCTCAATGACGGGTATTTATAGAAAAATTATCCTGATTCATATTGCATGCATTAAAATCTCACAAGGACAAGAAAATCACCAAAAACCGAAAGTTACATAATGACAAGAAACATCAATGAAAAGTTGAAACCAACGTCTTTGTATCACAAGAAACATCAATGAAAAGTGAAACCAACGTCTTTGTATGACAAGAAACATCAATGAAAAGCTGAAACATCACGTGATATAACACGATATCGAGTCATGCTACTGGGTATAATTAAATTACATGTTCAATTTATTGATTGAGTTCGAAACTCTATCGACACAAACCTCCTTGTGTGTCCTTCTTTCTTACAAATGCCGCATTTTCTTGGAATTCTTCTAGTCGGTGATCAATCGTGTTGCTTGCACTAGCACTTTCGTTGCATCATGGCAAATGGGAAGCAATTCATTACATGTAGAACGATTGTGACCCTCTTGACGACATCTAGAACATATTATGGACCGTTGTGAGTCGCTAGATGGACCACTAGACAAAATCCGTCGAGTCCTCGGTCAACCACTTGTCGAGGATTTAGAGGTGTCTTGACAACCAGACCAGCATCATTTCCGGCACATTCCAGTCTTTAGGATGTTCAATGGGCATGACAATTGGAGAATAAAGTTTCCGCAATGTTTCTATTTTGTAGTAGTTGTGCACGTAATCAGACTCGATTGATTTGCCTTTACTAAAATAAATAGCGAGAAAATGTATATAATTATATCTAGGAGCTGAAATAAATAGTAACTTAGTAAACGACTTTAAATATACCGATTGCCTTAATCGCATGTGGACACGGCAATAGATCAAGTCAAACACTCGGCAAATACACGTTCTCTTTGCCAAATCAACAACAAAAGAACGCACCCCATCCTTCACGAATAAATTAGGCTACTAACAGGTGACACGTGCATCTTATCGGCCGGTGCACACCGTCATCAATCTCTTAGTCAGATCTGTGGTGACTTCATTGTTCATGTTTTGAAATTTGCAATTTGACGCTCATGGAACCACTCTTGAATGAGGTTTCGAATAGAATCGAGCAACGAACAAATTTGCAATTTCCTCGACTGCACAAGTCTAGCATTAAGAACCTTAGTGCATTCGATGTCATGAACCCATAGCGTCCTAATCGGACAACGACACGTGCCCACCTTTTCGTTCGGCCTTAACCAACTCCTCGTAGGCCTTTTTCGTTTGCATTTTGAATCGGGGTCATTATCTTCTTGAATCTTTCATGAGAATAAGTGTACGCGGCCTTTTGGTATAAGGTCACCACTTGACCTCGATAATTTCGATATTTTGCCTCAAGTGATATGTGCATATACCATGCACAAGTGTCGAAATACACCGCCAACGCATTCTTAATACTTTTATGATGATCGGATACAATGAGCAAATTTTCGGGCATCCATATGTATTGCATAATTGCTTCATAAACCATTCCCATGACTCGTCCTTCTCCTTATCACCACACCAAATGCCAATGAAACACCTGTTCATTACCGTCTTTTGTAACAAGCAACAAACAACACACCTTTAAACTTGCCCTTTAGGTGTGTGCCATCAACAACAATAACAGTCTACAACACTCACTAAATCCTTTAATTGACGCATGTAAAGCAATATGAACATACTTGAATCTATCATCGTCATCGGTCTCGTGTAGTAGCGCAATGGTACCAGGGTTCTCTTTTTTTAACATGTACAAGAATGCGGGCAAGATCCCCAAGACCGCAAGTGGTCACCGTGTATGTAGTCATGCGCACGATCTTTGTGATTTTAATGCTTTGTTGTACATAATGTCTATCCCATGTTCAGCAGACAAATCAACAATAATATCCCTAGGTTTAAGGGATCGTCCCTCCTTTAGTAGTTTTGGGCGCAAACAGGGCTCCAATAATCTTGAAGGCAATTGTCGAGAGCATGTCTACTTAAGTTGGCTTCACATATATGTGGTTGCTCGAATTTAATCACCTTCCAACTTCCTCCTTGGATAGCGTTTGCACGCAAGTAAGAAGGTGCATCCTTTATGTTTGCAAACAACCTCAAAACATGAAGTCGAAGACTGGGGTTGTTCTATACTCCACACGATGGTGCGATGGTAGAAAACCCAACTTTATTACCATTTCTTCCTTGCTTTCAAGAATCGCACCTTTGAATAAGTCATGCTCAATGTTAGGTGGTTCTTATGGAATGGAATCGGGTCGGGATACTTGATAAGTCAAGCATATTTAGACCTAACCATTGGGAGCTCCGTATCGCGTTCTCATTATCTACTTCGTTGGCATCAACAGGAGGTACCTTATGGATTGAAATCGCTATTCCGAAGAGCATGCTCGTCATTGTCTCCTATGATATCATTGTTCACATCATTCTCTTCACGGTCATCGGGAATAAAATAGTCATCTTTTTCCCATCCAAAGTGATCATAAATCAATCGACGGACTAGTTCATTGTCAACGCCGTACTGGATCGTCATCTTCTTCATCGGATGTGTCACCGTCATTCCTTCACGGTCATCGAACAAATTGTGCATCTTGTTGGTTATGTTGATCACCAACAAAATCCTGGTCATCATAATGGCCACCACCACCGAAATCATCATACCGCCCAACATCATCATACCGCCCAAAATCATCATTAAATCCACCACCACCACCATCACCACCAAAGACCACCATCATCATCATCACCATCCACATGATCACTATTATTGATTCTCGGTTGATGCTCTAAGATAGAAAATTTACTTGGACAATTATCGGGCACTACGTGTTGCACGGCGTTGGTTGAGGCGAAATTTTGCATATAGGTTAGCATACAATGTGGTGGACCATGTATATAATTCATGCCGTCTTGAGAATTATATGGATTTAAGGGCATAAATTGATCACGATACCATATGAATACGATTGAGCAGCCATTAGGTTCATAAAACCATGTGGATTGCCATTTCCGGTGTACGAAGTCCCCACCATCCCATGATCTTTTGGTTGCAAGGTCACAAATATTCGGGGATCTTTGAAAATCTCAGCTACTCGTCGAAGATCCCGTTCACACATAATCAAAGACTTAACCTCAGAACCACCCCCAGTTGGCATTAAACAGTGTAATTTGTATTCACACAAACGCCGATCACCATTTACAATGTTATGAACAATATCCACAAACCCACTATATGATATTGTCCACAACGACGTAAAAACGAGTACTTCTTCACCATTCCTATAGAAACTACCATCCCAAAAACCACTATGGACAATTATCACTTTATCATCCTCTATCTGAAACCAACAAAAACAGACAAAAAAAATCAAATCGGAACATGTAACTGCAACGTTAACTCAATTCGAGTTACCTTTGCAGTGTTGTTCGAGCTTATTTCGAATCGGTTTTTTTTTTTTCATGTCTATGGATTTCAGATCTATTCTACACCCAACCTCAAACTAAATACGATAGTGAAATGAATAAAGAATGAGATAGAGAACAAAATGCTTACATTATTTCGAGATTCCGATCGAGAAAATGGGTTGCCGGAAATTCGCTTAATTTTGTCTTTGAAATTTGAAGAGAGAAAGTGAAAGTAAAAGAGAAAGAAGAAAGAGAGGTAGGAGAAAGAGAGGTAGGAGAAAGAGTGTAATATTCTTAAAGGGTATGAATGTCATTTTACACCCCAAAATGGCTAAAAAGATGTGTTTGAAAAAATTGGCTATTTTTAATCTTTTGAAGTTGGAAATGGCCAATTTGACCCATTTCCACATATTATTTTCTAAAAAAACATCTTACCCCATCATTACAATAAAATTCTGAATTTCTAGTTCTATCACACCCCTACAATAAATTTGTTGACACACTTCACCGCTTCTTGCTACCTTTCAAAGCACCGAAAACACACATTGCGAGTCATTATGAGGATTACTATATATACCTTCCCATCTGCGGCAGCTTTAGCTCTAAAAAGCACCACCTCCATCTCTCCCGCTAATTTCTATCTTAGTCTTTATCTTTTGCCGCTTGTGTAGATAAATATATGGACCCCACCGCATTATCAATAAGCGAAGGCTCCTCCAAGTCGAACATGTTTCCGAAATTAATAAATATCTCTCCTCCAAGTGTTGTGCCACGTTGCACTATGAACTCTAGATGCACATCAAAAGATCGAAAAGGGCGGTGGAAAGTGGATCACTACAACAAAACTAAATCTTGATTTAATAACTACTATTTTTAGAAGTTGTCCAAAAAACTACTATTTTTAGAAACCATTAGCCTATAACTCAAGTGATATTCTTGACCTTTTTGTAAGGGGCGTTGATTAGGGCTTAGTGTTGTGCCACGTTGCACTATGAGCTGTAGATGCAATCCAAAAGATCATAAAAGAGAGGCGGTGGAAAGTGGATCACTACAACAAAATCAATCATGATTTAATAACTATTATTTTTAGAAGTTGTCAAAAAAATTGCTATATTTAGACACCATTAGCTTATAAATCAAGTGATATTATTGACATTTTTGTAAGGGTGTTGATCAAGGTTAGTGTTGCGCCATGTTGCACTCAATTCTAGATGCACATCAAAAGATCGAAAAGAGGCGGTGGAAAATGGATCACTACAACAAAACCGAAACATGATTTAATAATTACTATTTTTAGAAGTTCAAAAAATTACTATTTTTAGAAACCATTAGTTTATAATTCAAATGATATTGTTCACCTTTTTTAAGGGTGTTGATCGGGGTTTAGTGTTGTGCCACGTTGCACTATCAACTCTAGATGCATATCAAAAGATCGAAAAGAGGCGGTGGAAAGTGGATTACTACAACAAAACTAAATC
Organism: Rehmannia glutinosa; assembly: GCA_016081115.2. NCBI lineage: Eukaryota > Viridiplantae > Streptophyta > Magnoliopsida > Lamiales > Orobanchaceae > Rehmannia > Rehmannia glutinosa. The sequence goes on from CM071936.1 coordinate 7,231,082, forward strand.
GGATTTAATAACTACTATTTTTAGAAGTCAAAAAAACTACTATTTTTAGAAACCATTAGCTTATAACTTAAATGATATTGTTTACCTTTTTGTAAGGGTGTTGATCGATTTAGTGTTGTGCCACATTGCACTATGAACTCTACCGCACATCAAAAGATCGTAAAAAGCGGTGCAAAAGTGGATCACTACAACATAATCAATCATGATTTAATAACTATTATTTTTAGAAGTTGTCAAAAAATCGTTATTTTTAGAAAATATTAGCTTATAACTCAAGTGATATTATTGATATTTTTGTAATTGTGTTTATCGGGGTTTAGTGTTGTGCTATGTTGCACTCGAACTCTAGATGCGCATCAAAAGATCGAAAAGAGGCGGTGGAAAGTGGATCACTATAACAAAACGTATAATGATTTAATAACTATTATTCTTAGAAGTAAAAAAAAACTACTATTTTTAGAAACCATTAGTTTATAATTCAAGTGATATTGTTCACCTTTTTTAAGGGTATTGATCGGGGTTTTGTGTTGTGCCACGTTGCACTATGAACTCTAGATGCACATCAAAAGATCGAGAAAAGGGCGGGTGGAAAGTGGATCACTACAACAAAATCGAATCATGATTTAATAACTACTATTTTTAGAAGTTGTCCAAAGAGACTACTATTTTTAGAAACCATTAGCTTATATAACTCAAGTGATATTTTTAATCTTTTTCTAAGAGTGTTGATCGGGGTTTAGTGTTGTGCCACATTACACTCAACTCTAGGTGCACATAAAAAGATCATAAAAGAGGCGGTGGAAAGTGGATCACTACAACAAAACCGAATCATGGTTTAATAACTACTATTTTTAGAAGTTGTCCAAAAAACTACTATTTTTAGAAACCATTAGCATATAACTCAAGTGATATTATTGTTCTTTTTGTAAGGGTGTTGATCGGGTTTAGTGTTGTTCCATGTTGCACTCGTCTCTAGTTGCACATCAAAAGATTAGAAAACAGGTGGTGGAAAGTGGATCACTACAACAAAATTGAACCATGATTTAATAACTACTATTTTTAGAAACTCGTAAAAAAACTACAATTTTTAGAAACCTTTAGCTTATAATTCAAGTGATATTGTTTACCTTTTTGTAAAGGTGTTGATATTGTTTACCTTTAGCTTATAACTCTAGATGCAATCCAAAAGATCATAAAAGAGGCGTGGAAAGTGGATCACTACAACAAAATCGAATCATGATTTAATAACTATTATTTTTAGAAGTTGTAAAAAAAAAAAAAACTGCTATATTTAGAAACCATTAGCTTATTACTCAAGTTATATTATTGACATTTTTGTAAGGGTGTTGTTTAGGGTTTAGTGTTGTGCCATGTTGCACTCTTAACTCTAGATGCACATCAAAAGATCGAGAAAAGTGGCGGTTGAAAGTAGATCACTACAACAAAATCTGAATCATGATTTAATAACTACTATTTTTAGAAGTTGTAAAAAATTACTACTATTAGAAACCATTAGTTTATAATTCAAATGATATTGTTCACCTTTTTGTAAGGGTGTTGATCGGGGTTTAGTGTTGTGCCACGTTGCACTATCCTCTAGATGCACATCAAAAGATCGAGAAAGAGGCGGTGGAAACTAGATTACTATAACAAAATCTGAATCATGATTTAATAACTAATATTTTTAGAAGTCAGTAAAAAACTACTATTTTTAGAAACCATTAGCTTATAACTCAAGTGATATTGTTCACCTTTTGTAAGCGTGTTGATTAGGGTTTATTGTTGTGCCACGTTGCACTCTGAACTCTAGTTACACATCAAAAGATCGAGAAAAGGGCGGTGCAATGCGGATCACTACAACAAAACTGAATCATGACTTAATAACTACTATTTTTAGAAGTTGTCCGAAAAACTACTATTTTTAGAAACCATTAGCATATAACTCAAGTGATATTCTTGACCTTTTTCTAAGGGTGTTGATCGGGGTTTAGTGTTGTACCACATTGCACTTTGAACTCTTGTTGCACATCAAAAGATCGAAAAAAGAGCGGTGGAAAGTGGATTACTAAAACAAAATTGAATCATGATTTAATAACTACTATTTATAGAAGTCGTAAAAAAACTACTATTTTTATAAAGCATTAGCTTATAATTCAAGTGATATTGTTTACATTTTTGTAAGGGTGTTGATTAAGGTTTAGTGTTGTGACATGTTACACTATAAACTCTACATGCACATCAAAAGATTAGAAAATAGACGGTGGAAAGTGGATCACTACAACAAAATTGAATCGGGATTTAATAACTACTATTCTTAGAAGCTTTAAAAAACTACTATTTTTAGAAACCATTAGCTTATAACTCAAGTGATATTGTTCACCTTTTTGTAAGGGTGTTGATCGGGATTTAGTGTTGTTCCACGTTGCACTATAAACTATAGATGCACATCAAAAGATCGAGAAAAGGGGCGGTGGAAAATGGATCACTAGAACAAAACTAAATCATGATTTAATAACTACTATTTTTTGAAGTTGTCCAAAAAAACTAATATTTTTAGAAACCATTAGCTTGTAATTCAAGTGATATTCTTGACCTTTTTCTAAAGGTGTTGATCGGGGTTTAATGTTGTACCACATTGCACTCGAACTCTAGTTGCACATCAAAAGATCGAGAAAGAGGCGTTGGAAAGTGGATCACTACAACAAAACTGAATCATGATTTAAGAACTACTATTTTTAGAAGTCGTAAAAAAACTACAATTTTTAGAAACCCTTAGCTTATAACCCAAGTGATATTGTTTACATTTTTGTAAGGGTGTTGATAAGGGTTTAGTGTTGTGATATGTTGTACTATCAACTCTAGATGCACATCAAAAGATTAGAAACGAGACGGTGGAAAGTGGATCACAACAACAAAATCTGAATAAGGATTTAATAACTACTATTTTTATAAGTCAGTAAAAAACTACTATTTTTAGAAACCATTAACTTATAATTCAAGTGGTATTGTTTACCTTTTTGTATGGGTGTTGATCGGGGTTTAGTGTTGTGCCACATTGCACTCAACTCTTGTTGCACATCAAAAGATTAGAAAAGAGGCGGTGGAAAATGGATCACTACAACAAAATGAATCACAATTTAATAACTACTATTTTTAGAAACCATTAGCTTATAACTCAAGTGATATTATTGACTTTTTTGTAAGGGTGTTGATCGGGGTTTAGTGTTGTGTCATGTTGCACTCTTAACTCTAGATGCACATCAAAAGATCGAAAAAAAAAGCGGTGGAAAGTGGATCACTACAACAAAATCAATCATGATTTAATAACTACTATTTTTAGTAGTCAAAAAATTACTATTTTTAGAAACCATTAGTTCATAATTCAAACGATATTGTTCACCTTTTTGTAAGGGTGTTGATCACGGTTTAGTGCACGTTTCACTATCAACTCTAGATGCACATCAAAAGATAAGAAAAGAGGCGGTGGAAAGTAGATTACTACAACAAAACTGAATCATGATTTAATAACTACTATTTTTAGAAGCTGAAAAAAACTACTATTTTTTAGAAACTTTTAGCTTATAACTCAAGTGATATTGTTCATCTTTTGTAAGCGTGTTGATTAGGGTTTATTATTGTGCCACGTTGCACTATGAACTCTAGTTGCACATCAAAAGATCGAGAAAAGGGGCGGTGGAAAGTGGATCCCTACAACAAAAATGAATCATGATTTAATAACTACTATTTTTAGAAGTTATCCAAAAAACTACTATTTTTAGAAACCATTAGCTTATAACTCAAGTGATATTCTCGACCTTTTTCTAAGGGTGTTGATCGGGGTTTAGTGTTGTGACATGTTGCACTATGAACTCTAGATGCACATCAAAAGATCGAAAAAAGAGGCGGTGGAAAGTGGATCACTAAAACAAAATCTGAATCATGATTTAATAACTACTATTTATAGAAGTCGTAAAAAACTACTATTTTTATAAACCATTGGCTTATAATTCAAGTGATATTGTTTACATTTTCGTAAGGGTGTTGATCGAGGGTTTAGTGTTGTGACATGTTGCACTATGAACTCTAGACGCACATCAAAAGATTAGAAAAGAGACGGTGGAAAGTGGATCACTACAACAAAATCAATCATGATTTAATAACTTCTATTTTTAGAAGTCAAAAAAAACTACTATTTTTAGAAACCATTAGCTTATAACTCAAGTGATATTGTTTTACCTTTTTTGTAAGGGTGTTGATCGGGGTTTAGTGTTGTGCCACGTTACACTATGAACTCTAGCCGCACATCAAAAGATTAGAAAATAGGCGGTGCAAAAGTGGATCACTACAACAAAATCGAATCATGATTTAATAACTATTATTTTTAGTTGTTGTCAAAAAAAAAAACTGTTATTTTTAGAAACTATTAGCTTATAACTCAAGCGATATTATTGATATTTTTGTAAGTGTGTTTATCGGGATTTAGTGTTGTGCCATGTTGCACTCAACTCTAGATGCACATCAAAAGATCGAGAAAAAGGCGGTGGAAAGTGGATCACTACAACAAAACTCAATAATGATTTAATAACTACTATTCTTAGAAGCTTTAAAAAACTACTATTTTTAGAAACCATTAGTTTATAATTCAAGTGATATTTTTCACCTTTTTGTAAATGTATTGATCGGGGTTTAGTGTTGTGCCATGTTGCACTATGAACTCTAGATGAACATCAAAAGATCGAAAAGGGCGTGGAAAGTGGATCACTACAACAAAATCGAATCATGATTTAATAACTACTATTTTTAGAAGTTGTCCAAAAAAACTACTATTTTTAGAAACCATTAGCTTATAACTCAAGTGATATTCGACCTTTTTCTAAGGGTGTTAATTAGGGTTTCATGTTGTACCACATCGCACTCTTAACTCTAGCTACACATCAAAAGATCGAGAAAAGAGGCGGTGGAAAGTGGATCACTACAACAAAATCGAATCATGGTTTAATAACTACTATTTTTAGAAATTGTCCAAAACAACTACTATTTTTAGAAACCATTAGCTTATAACTCAAGTGATATTATTGACCTTTTTGTAAGGATGTTGATCGGGGTTTAGTATTTTGCCACGTTGCATTATCAACTCGGATGCACATCAAAAGATAAGAAAAGAGGCGTTGGAAAGTGGATCACTACAACAAAATCGAATCATGATTTAAGAACTACTATTTTTAGAAGTCGTAAAAAAACTACTATTTTTAGTAACCCTTACCTTATAACCCAAGTGATATTGTTTACATTTTTGTAAGGGTGTTGATAAGGATTTAGTGTTGTGATATGTTGTACTATCAACTGTAGATTCACATCAAAAGATTAGAAAAGAGACGGTGGAAAGTGGATCACAACAACAAAACTCGAATAAGGATTTAATAACTACTATTTTTAGAAGTCGTAAAAAAACTACTATTTTTAGAAACCATTAACTTATAATTCAAGTGGTATTGTTTACCTTTTTGTATGGGTGTTTATCGGGGTTTAGTGTTGTGCCACATTGCACTCGAACTCTAGTTGCACATCAAAAGATTAGAAAAGAGGCGGTGGAAAATGGATCACTACAACAAAATCAATCACAATTTAATAACTATTATTTTTAAAAGTTGTCCAAAAAAACTACTATTTATAGAAACCATTAGCTTATAACTCAAGTGATATTATTGACTTTTTTTGTAATGGCGTTGATCGGGGTTTAGTGTTGTGTCATGTTGCACTCTTAACTCTAGATGCACATCAAAAGATCGAGAAAAAGAGGCGGTGGAAAGTGGATCACTACAACAAAATGAATCATGATTTAATAACTACTATTTTTAGTAGCCGTAAAAAATTACTATTTTTAGAAACCATTAGTTCATAATTCACACGATATTGTTCACTTTTTTTGTAAGGGTGTTGATCGGGGTTTAGTGCACGTTTCACTATCAACTCTAGATGCACATCAAAAGATAAGAAAAGAGGCGGTGGAAAGTAGATTACTACAACAAAATCGAATCATGATTTAATAACAACTATTTTTAGAAGTTTTAAAAAAAACTACTATTTTTTAGAAACTATTAGCTTATAACTCAAGTGATATTGTTAATCTTTTGTAAGCATGTTGATTAGGGTTTATTATTGTGCCACGTTGCACTCGGACTCTAGTTGCACATCAAAAGATCGAAAAAGGGCGGTGGAAAGTGGATCCCTACAACAAAACTAAATCATGATTTAATAACTACTATTTTTAGATGTTGTCCAAAAAACTACTATTTTAGAAACCATTAGCTTATAACTCAAGTGATATTCTCGACCTCTTTCTAAGGGTGTTGATCGGGGTTTAATGTTGTACGACGTTGCACTCGAACTCTAGCCGCACATCAAAAGATCGAAAAGAGGCGGTGGAAAGTGGATCACTAAAACAAAACTCAATCATGATTTAATAACTACTATTTATAGAAGTCAGAAAAAAAACTACTATTTTTATAAACCATTGGCTTATAATTCAAGTGATATTGTTTACATTTTCGTAAGGGTGTTGATCATGGTTTAGTGTTGTGACATGTTGCACTATGAACTCTAGATGCACATCAAAATATTAGAAAAGAGACGGTGGAAAGTGGATCACTACAACAAAACTGAATCATGATTTAATAACTACTATTTTTAGAAGTCAGAAAAAACTACTATTTTTAGAAACCATTAGCTTATAACTAAAGTGATATTGTTTTACCTTTTGTAAGGGTGTTGATCGGGGTTTAGTGTTGTGCCACGTTGCACTATGAACTCTAGCCGCACATCAAAAGATCGAGAAAAGAAGCGGTGCAAAAGTGGATCACTACAACAAAATCAAACATGATTTAATAACTATTATTTTTAGAAGTTGTCAAAAAAAAAACTGTTATTTTTAGAAACTATTAGCTTATAACTCAAGCGATATTATTGATATTTTTGTAAGTGTGTTTATCGGGGTTTAGTGTTGTGCCATGTTGCACTCAACTCTAGATGCAAATCAAAAGATTAGTAAAAAGGCGGTGGAAAGTGGATCACTACAACAAAACTCGAATAATGATTTAATAACTACTATTCTTAGAAGCTTTAAAAAAACTACTATTTTTAGAAACCATTAGTTTATAATTCCAAAGTGATATTTTTCACCTTTTTGTAAATGTATTGATCGGGGTTTAGTGTTGTGCCACGTTGCACTATGAACTCTAGATGAACATCAAAAGATCGAGAAAGGGGCAAAGTGGAAAGTGGATCACTACAACAAAACTCAATCATGATTTAATAACTACTATTTTTAGAAGTTGTCCAAAAAAACTACTACTTTTAGAAACCATTAGCTTATAACTCAAGTGATATTCTTGACCTTTTTCTAAGGGTGTTAATCGGGGTTTAATGTTGTACCACATTGCACTCAACTCTAGCTACACATCAAAAGATCGAAAAAGTGGCGGTGGAAAGTGGATCACTACAACAAAATCGAATCATGATTTAAGAACTACTATTTTTAAAAGTTGTCCAAAAAACTACTATTTTTAGAAACCATTAGCTTATAACTCAAGTGATATTATTGACCTTTTTGTAAGGATGTTGATCATGGTTTAGTATTTTGCCACGTTGCATTATCAACTCTAGATGCACATCAAAAGATAAGAAAAGAGGCGGTGGAAAGTAGATTACTACAACAAAATCAATCATGATTTAATAACTACTATTTTTAGAAGTCGTAAAAAACTACTATTTTTTAGAAACCATTAGCTTATAACTCAAGTGATATTGTTCATCTTTTGTAAGCGTGTTGATTAGGGTTTAGTGTTGTGCCACGTTGCACTCGAACTCTAGTTGCACATCAAAAGATCGAGAAAAGGGGCGGTGGAAAGTGGATCTTAGATAAATGTTTTTATCATGATTTTGATGGTTTTGTTCGATTTTGTTCAAATGAGTTTTCAAACCAAAACAATGTCCCTAAATGTTGTCTAAATACTTCCGATCAACTTAAAATATTTTTACTATTTCTCGGAATATTTTTTGGAGTTTATTTTCGATAAAAAATTGGACAACACATTTGTTTCAGCTCGACCGGTCGCCTCTATAGGGCAACCCGTGCACTGAGTTGAGTTTTGAAACAGAAAATGGGACATAGAAAAAAAGAGGAAGAGGCGACCGGTCGATCCTGGTGACCGGTACACTGGGAGTTCCTCTTTTGTTCGATCTTCTCTATTTCGTATTTTTATCAACCCCAACCGGTCATAGTCAAGGCGACCGGTCGCACTCCCGACCGACCCCCCCCGTGTAAAAATCATAGAAATTCAATTTCAAACTTATCTCTGCGTGACCGGTCACACCCCCTTGTTTATCGTGAACTATCCATTGCATTTTCGTGATGACTTTTCCCTATTTTGTGGGATTGATTTCTAACACTCTATTGATGATTTTAAATGGTTTCTTTTGCAGCAAATCACTCCCCAAGGAGGAGCCTATGTCTGGAAATGAAAGCCAAGTCCTCTCCTATAAATAGAGGCTTCATTCAAGCAAAAAGACACAACACTCTACACAAGCAAAGAATCAATCAATCAAACACTTTCATATATCTTGTTGTATTAGCCTAAGCACTTTCACTTGCACTTATTTGAGGTCTAGGCTTTTAATTCTTGATTACACTTGTACTCATATTGTATCAATCATTATTAAGTTGTAATCTTGATTTTTGGTCATCATTCAACACAAGACATCCTTGTGAGTATTCTTGTGGTAAGAATACACTTGGGTGATCTAGGTGATAGGTGTTTGAAGGTTGTGGTAATCTTCAAAGGTGTTGTAAGAAGGTTGTGGTAATCTTCAAAGGTGTTGTAAGAGGGTTGTGGTAATCCTCAAGGTGGTGTAAGAGGGTTGTGGTAATCCTCAGGTGTTGTATTAATTTTTGGTAAATTAATAAAATCTTTTTTTTTCTTTTTGAAATTCATCCCTGGATATCTTTTGGGGTGGTAGTAGATTAGGCCCTAGGTAGGTTGAACTACTATAAATCGACGTGTGCTATTTATTTTCCGCACTTAGCATTTCGTCTTTGATTTAGTTTTTCAAAAAGAGGGCAAAATCAAAAAACCGAGATAATCTATTCACCCCCTCTAGATTATCGTAGCCACTGGACTTACAAGTGGTATCAAAGACAAACTCTTTGGCTAGCTCGTTACGAGTAAAGAGAAAAGATCCATGGCTACGAATGAAGCTTATCTCACCACCGGTGCCTCAACCAACAAGCCACCACTATTCGACGCCAATAACTACGCATTTTGGAAAAACCGTATGGAGTGCTTCCTACAAGGGTGCGGGTTCGACATTTGGAATGTGTTTGTTGAAGGAGTTGATCAACCAACCAAGAAATTGGAGGATGGCACCTCGGTTCCAAAACCGTTCAAGGAGTTCGATGAAAATGACAAGAAGGCTTTTTCTCTAAACGGTAAGGCCTTAAACATTTTGCATTGTTCTCTTACCGCCACCGAGTACAATCGTATAAGAGGCATAAGGTTGGCACATGAGGTTTGGGAAAAATTGGAGACAATTTATGATGGGACTAGGAAGGTCAAGCAAGCAAGAAAGACCATGCTTGTTAAAGATTTCAAAACTTTAACTTGTATGATGGTGAGAGCATCTCTAAGATGGTGGAAAGACTTGACAACATTGTCAATCCACTTGTGGCCCTTGGTAAAGTCATCTACGAAGAAGATAAGGTGACTAAGGTACTAAATGCTCTTTCCTGGTTCATGGTCCGAAAAAGTGACGGCAATCACGGAGGCACAAAATCTTGAGACACTCAAGTTTGACGAGCTCATCGGAAATCTCCTCATCTATGAAGTCTATCTCAAGGAGAGGAAAAACTCCAAACCATCCACAAATCAATCGGGTATGCAAATTATTCCTAAAGGTATTGCTTCTTCTTCTAAAAATGCATACTATGATAATGATGATGATGATGAGGAGACGGCCGCACTTGTTCGAAAATTTGCAAAATTTGTGAACAAAAATAAAGCAAGAAAGCCAAGAGATAATGCTTGCTTTAAATGTGGAAAACCTGGGCACTTCATTGCCGATTGCCCAAAGCTCGATGAAGAGGAGCAAAAGAAAAAGAAGCCTTTCACGAAAAAGAAAGCTCTAAATGCGGAGGTCAAAACATGGGATGAACCACTCAAACAACCGATGAGGAAGGAGAGACCGAACATGGTCTTATGGCCATAGACGATGAAAATAATGAGGTGCGTTCTAACTCCTCTACCTCATCTTTAGTTGATGAATTGCAATGTGATTTTGATGAATTGCAAAATGAATTTCAAAATTTGATTGTTAAATACAAGAATTTGAAAAAGGAGCATAAAGAGCTTAAAATTGAAAAGGATAAATTATTTACCTCTTATGAATCTCTTGATAAAGCTCATGCTATTACTATTACTAGAGTTCATAATCTTGAAACCGAAAATGAATCGCTCACTAAAGATCTTGAATGTTTAAAAAGGATGTTCATCGCTTTAACATAAGCACGTATAAAGTTACAAAAATTTTAGATGCACAAAGAGGTGAGCATTCCAAACTAGGACTTGGCTATAAACCTTTTCAACCTCTTTCAAAGAAAAAAAGCGACCAAGGTCCGACTTTTGTTCGTGCTAATAGTGCCCATGATCTTATTTGTTTTTATTGTGGTAAAGTTGGTCACTATGTGAGTAATTGTAAATTGAAGAACAATTTTAGCTTTGTTTGGAGACCCAAAGGTCTCAAGGCTAACCCCATGGACCCCAAAACTATAGGGTACCTAAAAATAATTCCTTTGTAGGTAATAGGGTCTATAACAACAATGGAAGATTCAAAATGGCTCGTGGACAGCGAGTGTTCGCGCCATATAACCGGAAGGAGAGAACCTTTTACCAACATCAAGCTCCAAGAAAAGGGTATGGTCATGTTCGGCAATGGCAAAGGAAGAATTCTTGGAAATGGAGAAATTGGTAACTCTTCTTTTACTCTTAGTAATGTTCTTTTGGTAGAAGGGCTTAAGTTTAATTTGATAAGTGTTAGCCAACTTTGTGATTCAAATTATGATGTTTCTTTCAATAAAGAAAAATGCCTTATACTTAAAAATGGTGAAATTATTTGTGAAGCTAATAGAAAAGGCAATCTTTACAAAATTTGTACAAGTGATTTGGTTAGTCAAAATGTTTCTTGTTTAGTCGCCAATAATGATTTAACTAGTTTATGGCATAGGCGACTTGGACATGTTGGATATAAAAGTTTGAAAAATATTTACAAAAATCAACATGTAAAAGGACTACCCAAATTGAATTTTGAAAATCTTGGCTTATGTGACACTTGTCAAAAAGAACGAATCGATTAAGAGTAGTTTAAGCCCAAAATGAAATTTCCACAACCAAACCCCTACAATTGCTTCACCTTGATTTGTATGGGGATATTGGTACTACTAGTCTAGGTGGAAAACATTAGACTTTCGTTATTGTTGATGACGTTTCTAGATATACTTGGGCTCTTTTTCTTACCAATAAAAGCGATGACGTTAATGAGTTTGTTAAGTTTTGTAGACTTATTGAGAATGAAAAGGAAGATACTATTAAGTCGATTCAAGTGATAGAGGTGGAGAATTTGACGGTGAATTCCGAGTCTTTTGTGAAACCAAAGGATATGCTCATAATTTTTCTACTCCAAGGACACCTCAACAAAATAGAGTAGCCGAAAGGAAAAATCGAACACTCCAAGAGATGATTCGGTCCATGCTCAATGAATTTTCATTTCCAAAATATTTTTGGGCCGAAGCCGTAAGTACCGCTTGCTATGTCATTAATCGAGTTTATATTCGTCTCCGAAATGAATAAAACTCCATATGAGCTTTGGAAAGGTAGAACTCCAAATATTAGTTATTTCAAGATATTTGGTTGTAAGTGCTTTATTTTGAATACCAAGGATCAATTAGACAAACTTGATCCTAAGGCCGATGAAGGGATATTTATGGGATATTCAACAAAGAGCAAAGCATATCGGGTTTACAATAAAACTAGTGAAGTTGTTGAAGAATCCATCCATGTCAAATTCAATGAAGCTTCTGATGTTGAAAGAATACCCAATGATGAAAGTGATGAAGCGGACATTATTGAACCCATTGTTCAACTTGATGATCAAAATGTTCAATCTTCTACATCAAATGATCAACCGTCTACCTCAAATGTTCCTCAAGAAGACAAAGGTGATACTTCGGATCTTCCCGTGGCATTGAAATTTAAGGGAGATCACCCAAAAGATCTTATTATTGGTGATCCCCTTGATAAAGTGATGACCCGAAGAAAATTTGCCGAGAAAGCTCTTATATCTCAAAAAGAGCCTAAGAATGCTAAGGAGGCTATTGAAGATGAGGATTGGTTCTTGGAAATGCAAGAGGAGTTGAATCAATTTGAAAGAAATGATGTTTGGGAATTGGTACCTTGTCCTCCATCTCAAACAATTATTGGCACAAAATGGGTATTCCGGAACAAACTCGATGATCAAGGCAACATTGTTCGAAACAAGGCAAGGTTAGTAGCTCAAGGGTATTGTCAAGAAGAAGGTATTGACTATGATGAAACATTTGCACCCGTAGACGTTTAGAAGCTATTCGTATTTTACTTGCCTATTCTTGTTTTAAAAATTTCAAACTTTACCAAATGGATGTTAAATCCGCTTTCTTAAATGGTATTATTCAAGAAGAAGTCAATGTAAAATAACCTCCGGGTTTGAAAATTTTTCTAGGCCTAATGATGTTTATAAACTTAAAAAGGCCTTGTATGGTTTAAAACAAGCACCACTGTGCATGGTATGATAGACTTAGCTCTTTTCTTTTACAAAATGGTTTTATAAGGGGTAAAGTTGATACAACTCTCTTTGTTTTTGAAAAAGGGCAAGATTGCTTACTTGTGCAAATTTATGTTGATGATATTATCTTTGGTGCTACTAATGATTCTTTGTGCAAGAAATTTTCTAAGTTGATGCAAGGTGAATTTGAGATGAGTATGATGGGGGAGCTTAACTTCTTTCTTGGACTCCAAATTAAGCAATGCCAAGAAGGTATTTACATTTCGCAATCAAAGTATACAAAAGAACTTTTGAAAAAGTTCGGCATTGAAGAAGGAAGAACCGTCTCTACTCCCATGGCAACAAATGTCAAAATTGACAAAGATGAAAAAAGGTAAGTCCGTGGATGAATTAAAGTATCGAGTATGATTGGTAGTTTACTTTATTTAACTGCTAGTAGACCGGACATTCTTCATGCCGTATGCCTATGTGCTCGTTTTCAAAGCAATCCCAAAGAATCTCATATGAGTGCCGTTAAAAGGATTTTTAGATATTTAAAAGGCACTATTCAATATGGTTTATTCTATCCAAAGAATGAAAAATTTTCTCTTAAAGGTTATAGTGATTCGGATTATGCGGAAATATTGATGATCGGAAAAGTACTTCCGGATCATGTCAATTTTTAAGCGATTGCCTAGTTTCTTGGTTTTCAAAGAAGCAAAAAACTCAGTGTTTCTCTTTCAACGGCCGGCCGAATATATTTCCGTCGCTTTTTGTTGTACTCAACTTTGGATGAAACAAACCTTAGCGGATTACAAATGCTCTTTTGAAAATATACCTATCTTTTGTGACAATATATCCGCTATAAATATTGCTCAAAACCCGGTTCATCATAATCGGACTAAACATATTGAGATTCGCCATCATTTTCTAATAGATTGTGTTTCTAAACGAAAAATTTAGATATCTTTTGTACCATCTCAAGATAAATTAGCGGACATTTTTACAAAACTGCTATCTTCCGAGACTTTTGCGTCGATTCGAGCTCGGTTAGCATAATGCATATTAAATGAGGTTTATGTTTGCATTTTGCATGTTTTTAAAACTTAGAAAATAAAAATCGGATTTTTGGTTGAAAAATTCGGATTTTGAAAAACTTGACAAAACAACAATTTGAAGAGGTTGAGGGCAACCTCGTCGCCCTCAACGTCAACCGTCGCCCTCAACTACGACCGGTCGCCCTAAACCAAAATTTAGATTAAAATCGTTCTGTCTTCAACATTCGTTATTTTCACTTCTTTTTGCCATTTTTTGTCCCCTTTGCCAAATTCACACAAATTTCACTCAAAATTTGTTTTCATGCATTCATTTCACAACTTGGACCTTATAGAGCATGTTTATCATCATCATAACTCATCTTTTCCGATCAAATGGTAAGAATTTTTCTTCGTTTACTCAATTGGGTTGAACCCTTGAGTTTATGACTTTCTTGTATATTTGTTGATATATTTTGCATATGATCTTGATGAGCTTAGTTATTATGTTGTATTGTATGATGTTTGATGTAAATTGGTGATGAAATTTTTGGCTTGAATCATTTACAAGGGCTATATACAACTTCTTTTAATTTTCACGCCCACAAAGTGTTCGATGAAATGTCACAATGAAAATTTCAACTTCTACATGACTCTTTTGCTTCCAAATATCTTCAATACTTATTGAGATCATGTTTTCGCAAATAAAACGAGCGTATGAAATCTTCATGATACATTTCTCCCATTTTCCTTGGTTTTTAAGCCTAAATTGCTCAATGGTTGATAAACCGTATCTTGGGCGCACTTTGATGAAATTGTATGATGTTTTTATCACCCTAACATTCTTTTTGATGATTCCAAAGGGGAGAAAGCGAGAAATTGGCTCGTTAGCCAAAAGAAGCTAATAAAAGCTCGTTGTAAAAGCTATAAGCTTTGGTTTCCTAAAACCAAGAATACCTAGCCCATGGCTTGTATTATGGACTCAATTGCAAAAGATTATAAGTATTGTGACAGGGGAGCTTCTTAGCTTATGATGTTTATATCGTCTTATATAAGCTTATTATAGCTTGTGCTTCTAGCTTATGCAATATCTCTTGATGATATGCTCATAGATAGGGGAGCTTTGTATGGAATGTTTTTAACGGATAGTTCACTCGTAAAACCAGAAAATTTAATTGTTTTCAAAATCGTCCTCGAGAAAATTGTTTTGGTTTGTAATCATCAAAAAGGGGAGTTTGTTAGATAAATATTTTTATCATGATTTCGATGATTTTGTTCGATTTTGTTCAAATGAGTTTTCAAACCAAAACAATGTCCCTAAATGTTGTCTAAATACTTCCGATCGACTTAAAATGTTTTTACTATTTTTCAAATATTTTTTGGAGTTTATTTTCGATAAAAAAATTGGACAACACATTTGTTTCAGCTCGACCGGTCGCCCTATAGGGCAACCCGCACTGAGTTGAGTTTTGAAACAGAAAAATGGGACGTAGAAAAAAGAGGGAGGGCGGCCGATAGACCAGTGGTCGACCGGTGAGGGCGGCCGGCCGACCCCGGGCGGCCGGTACCTAGGAGTTCTCTTTTGGTTGATCTTCTCTTTTTCGTATTTTTATCAACCCCAACCGTCATAGTCAAGGGCGACCGATGCACACCCCCCTCCGACCGGTCCCCCTGTGTAAAAATCATAGAAATTCAATTTCAAACTTATCTCTCACGACCGGTCACACCCTTTGTTTATCAAAGAAACTATCCGTTGCATTTTCGACAATTTTTCCCTATTTTGTGGGATTGATTTCTAACAAACTCTATTGATGATTTTAAATGGTTTCTTTTGCAGCAAATCACTCCCCAGGAGGAGCCTATGTCTAGAAATTAAATCCAAGTCCTCTCCTATAAATAGAGGCTTCATTCAAGCAACAAGACACAACACTCTACACAAGCAAAGAGCAATCAATCAAACACTTTCATATATCTTGTTGTATTAGCCTAAGCACTTTCACTTGCACTTATTTGAGGTCTAGGCTTTTAATTCTTGATTACACTTGCACTCATATTGTATCAATCATTATTAAGTTGTAATCTTGATTTTTGGTCATCATTCAACATAAGACATCCTTGTGAGTATTCTTGTGGTAAGAATACATTTGGGTGATCTAGGTGAGAGGTGTTTGAAGGTTGTGGTAATCTTCAAAGGTGTTGTAAGAAGGTTGTGGTAATCTTCAAAGGTGTTGTAAGAGGGTTGTGGTAATCCTCAAGGTGGTGTAAGAGGGTTGTGGTAATCCTCAGGTGTTGCATTAATTTTTTGATAAATTAATAAAATCTTTTTTTTTTTTTTGAAATCCATCCCTGATATCTTGGGGTGGTAGTACATTAGGCCCTAGGTGGGTTGAACTACTATAAATCGACGTGTACTATTTATTTTCCGCACTTAGCATTTCGTCTTTGATTAAGTTTTTCAAAAAGAGGGCAAAATCAAAAAACAGAGATAATCTATTCACCCCCTCTAGATTATCGTAGCCACTTGGACTTACAAGTGATATCAAAGCCAAACTCTTTGGATAGCTCGTTTCGAGTAAAGAGGAAAGATCAATGGC
This sequence comes from Rehmannia glutinosa, assembly GCA_016081115.2. NCBI lineage: Eukaryota > Viridiplantae > Streptophyta > Magnoliopsida > Lamiales > Orobanchaceae > Rehmannia > Rehmannia glutinosa. Next base: position 7,247,556 of record CM071936.1, read on the forward strand.
TACGAATGAAGCTTATCTCACCATCGGTGCCTCAACTAACAAGCCACCACTATTCGACGCCAATAACTACGCATTTTGTAAAACGTATGGAGTGCTTCCTACAAGGGTGTGGGTTCGACATTTGGAATGTGGTTGTTGAAGGAGTTGATCAAAAGATTAGACGGTGGAAACGGATCACTACAACAAAATTGAATCGATTTAATAACTACTTTTTTTTAGAAGCGAAAAAAAAACTACTATATTTAGAAACCATTAGCTTATAACTCAAGTGATATTGTTTACCGTTTTGTAAGGGTGTTGATCGGGATTTAGTGTTGTGCCACGTTGCACTATGAACTCTATCTCGCACATCAAAAGATCGAAAAGAGGCGGTGCAAAAGTGGATCACTACAACAAAATCAATCATGATTTAATAACTATTATTTTCGAAGTTGTCAAAAAAAAGTTATTTTTAGAAACCATTAGCTTATAACTCAAGTGATATTATTGATATTTTTGTAAGTGTGTTTATCGGGGTTTAGTGTTGTGCCATGTTGCACTCAACTCTAAATGCACATCAAAAGATCGAAAAGAGGCGGTGGAAAGTAGATCACTACAACAAAACTGAATAATGATTTAATAACTACTATTCTTAGAAGCTTTAAAAATTACTATTTTTAGAAACCATTAGTTTATAATTCAAGTGATATTGTTCACCTTTTTCTAAGGGTATTGATCGGGGTTTAGTGTTGTGCTACGTTGCACTATAAACTGTTTGATAAATGGTTTTATCATGATTTTGATGATTTTGTTTTTATACCAAAACAATGTTTTTAAAGTTTGTCCAAATACTCCTAAATGTTTTTAAATAGTTTAATATATTCCGAGTATTTCCTCAAGTTTATTTTCGACAAAATTGAACAACACATTTAATTATTTTGTGTCATTGATTTTTACTTTCAAACTATGTTTCAAAATGTTGTCCCAATACTCCCGATCGGTCTAAAATGTTTTTACTATTTTTCTGAGTATTTCTTGGAGTTTATTTTCGATAAAATATTGGACAACACTTTTATTTTGAGGCCAACCGTCGCCCAATAGGGCAACCCGTGACCAAGAGTGCGTTGAAACAAATTGAGCCTGGAGTGAAAAATAAGCGGTCGACCGGTCGCATCACTGGGCATCGACCGGTCGCCAGGTGCGGCCGGTGCTGCAAGTGTTTTTGTGAAACGAAAACTCGTTCTTCATTTCTCGCTTGGACATGGACCGGTTGAGACATGGGGTGACCAAATCGAACCCCCGTCGACCGGTCACCCCGTATAAATTTGTGATACGTTTATTTCAAACTCTATTTCGTGCGACCGGTCGCCTCTCTTTGTTTGACGCAAAATCGACCGTTTGACAATGAGACAACTTTCCCTTCATTTGTGGGATTGATTTCTAACAGCTCTTTTCTTCAATTGTCTTGCAATGTTTTGCGTAATTCATGTCCCCAAGAGTAGCCTATCATGTACAAGACATCTTCTATAAATAGAGGAAGATTTGAAGCACAACAATAAGAGAGAACAACACAACACAACAAGATACTCAAGCAAATACTTGGTCTTTCATTGTTATTATTCTTGTTGTAATTTGCCTAGCTTATCACTTTCACATCCTTGAGGTCTAGGCTATTCTTGATTACACTTGCACTCTATTGTATAATTCATTATCGAGTTGTAATCTTGAATTTTTGGGTTATCATTCAACACAAGATATCCTTGTGAGTGTTCTTGTGGTAAGAACACACTTGAGTGATCTAGGTGTTAGGTGTAAGAAGATTGTGGTAATCTTCTTGTTGAGGTGTTGAAGAATTTGGTATTCTTCAAGGTTGAAGATTGTGGTAATCTTCACAAGGTGCCGTTGAAGATTGTGGTAATCTTCAAGTGAGATTGTGGTAATCTCAAAGGTGGTGTTGAAGAAGAGTGTGGTGCTCTTCAAGGTGTTGTTGTAAGTTGGTGTTGTATTAATTTTGGTAATTAATAAAATATTTTTCTTTTTGAAATCCATCCCGATATCTTGGGGTGGTAGTAGATTAGGACCTAGGTGGGTTGAACTACTATAAATCGACGTGTGCTATTTACATTCCGCACATTTAATATTGTCGTTGAGCTTTCGGATCGAAAAAGAGGGTAAAATCGAAAAGATGGAGATAATCTATTAACCCCCTCTAGATTATTGTAGCCGCTTGGAAAATGGGCGGTGGAAAATGAATCACTACAACAAAACTGAATCATGATTTAATAACTACTATTTTTAGAAGTTGTCCAAAAAAACTACTATTTTTAGAAACCATTAGCTTATAATTAAAGTGATATTCTTGACCTTTTTCTAAGGGTGTTGATCGTGGTTTAATGTTGTACCACATTGCACTCAAACTCTAGTTGCACATCAAAAGATCGAAAAGATGCGGTGGAAAGTGGATCACTACAACAAAATCGAATAATGATTTAAGAACTACTATTTCTAGAAGTCAGTAAAAAACTACTATTTTTAGAAACCCTTAGCTTATAATTCAAGTGATATTGTTTACATTTTTGTAAGGGTGTTGATCATGGTTTAGTGTTGTGACATGTTGTACTATGAACTCTAGATGCACATCAAAAGATTAGAAAAGAGATGGTGGAAAGTGGATCACTACAACAAAATCGAATCGAGGATTTAATAACTAATATTTTTAGAAGTTGTAAAAAAAAAACTACTATTGTAGAAACAATTAGCTTATAACTCAAGTGATATTGTTCACCCTTTTATAAGGTTGTTGATCGGGGTTTAGTGTTGTGCCACATTGGACTCGAACTCTAGATGCACATCAAAAGATCGAAAAGAGGCGGTGGAAATTGGATCACTACAACAAAATCTGAATCATAATTTAATAACTACTATTTTTAAAAGTTATCCAAAAAACTACTATTTTTAGAAACCATTAGCTTATAATTCAAGTGATATTGTTCATCTTTTGTAAGGGTATTGATCGGGGTTTAGTGAAAGGTTGTCCAAATACTCCTAAATATTTTTAAATAGTTTTAATATTTTCCTAAATATTTCCTCAAGTTTATTTTCGACAAAATTGGACAACACATTTAATGATTTTGTGTCATTGATTTTTACATTCAAACTATGTTTCAAAATGTTGTCCTAATACTCCCGATCGGTCTAAAATGTTTTTACTATTTTTCTGAGTATTTCTTGGAGTTTATTTTCGATAAAATATTGGACAACACTTTTATTTTGAGGCCAACCTATCGCCCTATAGGGCAACCCTTACCTGAAGAAGAGTACGTTGAAACAGAAATTGAGCCTGGAGTGAAAAATAGCGGTCGACCGGTCGCCTGGGCGTCGACCGTCAGTCGACCGGCGCCTGTGTGCGGCCGACTGCCTGCAAGTGTTTTTGTGAAAGCGAAACTCGTTCTTCATTTCTCGCTGACATGGACCGGTTGAGACATGGGGTGACGGTCGAACCCCACGTTGACCGGTCACCCTGTGTAAATTTGTGATCGTTTATTTCAAACTCTATTTACATGCGACCGGTCGCCTTCTCTAGTTTGACCGCAAAAATCGACCGTTTGACAAACAGACAACTTTCCCTTCATTTGTGGGATTGATTTCTAACAGACTCTTTTCTTCAATTGTCTTGCAATTTTTTTGCAGAATTCATGTCCCCAAGAGGAGCCTATCATGTACACGACATCTTCTATAAATAGAGGAAGATTTGAAGCACAACAATAAGAGAGAACAACACAACACAACAAGATATACTCAAGCAAACACTTGGTCTTTCATTGTTATTATTCTTGTTGTAATTTGCCTAGCTTATCACTTTCACATCCTTGAGGTCTATGCTATTTTTGATTACACTTGCACTCAATTGTATAATTCATTATCGAGTTGTAATCTTGAATTTTGGTTATCATTCAACACAAGATATCCTTGTGAGTGTTCTTGTGGTAAGAACACACTTGGGTGATCTAGGTGTTAGGTGTAAGAAGATTGTGGTAATCTTCTTGTTGGGGTGTTGAAGAATTTGGTATTCTTCAAGGTTGAAGATTGTGGTAATCTTCACAAGGTGCCGTTGAAGATTGTGGTAATCTTCAAGTGAGATTGTGGTAATCTCAAAGGTGGTGTTGAAGAAGAGTGTGGTGCTTTTTAAGGTGTTGTTGTAAGTTGGTGTTGTATTAATTTTGGTAATTAATAAAATATTTTTCTTTTTGAAATCCATCCCTGACATATCTTTGGGGGTAGTAGATTAGGCTCTAGGTGGGTTGAACTACTATAAATCGAAGTGTGCTATTTACATTCCGCACCTTTAATATTGTCGTTGAGCTTTCGGTTCGAAAAAAAAAGGGTAAAATAAAAAAGATGGATATAATCTATTCACCCCCCTGATTATCGTAGTCGCTTGGAAAATGGGCGGTGGAAAATGGATCACTACAACAAAACTCAATCATGATTTAATAACTACTATTTTTAGAAGTTGTCCAAAAAACTACTATTTTTAGAAACCATTAGCTTATAATTCAAGTAATATTCTTGACCTTTTTCTAAGTGTGTTGATCGGGGTTTAATGTTGTACCACATTGCACTCGAACTCTAGGCGCACATCAAAAGATCGAAAAGAGAGCGGTGGAAAGTGGATCACTACAACAAAACTGAATAATGATTTAAGAACTACTATTTCTAGAAGTCAGTAAAAAAACTACTATTTTTAGAAACCCTTAGCTTATAATTCAAGTGATATTGTTTATATTTTTGTAAGGGTGTTGATCGGGGTTTAGTGTTATAACATGTTGTACTATGAACTCTAGATGCACATCAAAAGATTAGAAAAGAGACGGTGGAAAGTGGAACACTACAACAAAACTCAATCGAGGATTTAATAACTAATATTTTTAGAAGTTGTAAAAAAAAAACTACTATTTTAGAAACAATTAGCTTATAATCAAGTGATATTGTTCACCCTTTTGTAAGGTTGTTGATTAGGGTTTAGTGTTGTGGCACATTGGACTCGAACTCTAGTGCACATCAAAAGATCGAGAAAAGAGGCGGTGGAAAATGGATCACTACAACAAAATCAATCATAATTTAATAACTACTATTTTTAAAAGTTATCCAAAAAAAACTACTATTTTTAGAAACCATTAGCTTATAACTCAAGTGATATTATTGACCTTTTGTAAGGGTGTTGATCGGGGTTTAGTGTTGTGCCATGTTGGACTGGACTCTAGCCGCATATCAAAAGATTAGAAAAGAGGCGGTGGAAAGTGGATCACTACAACAAAATCAATCATGATTTAATAACTACTATTTTTAGAAGTCGTATAAAAACTACTATTTTTAGAAACCATTAGCTTATAATTCAAGTGATATTGTTTACTTTTTTGTAAGGGTGTTGATCGGGGTTTTGTGTTGTGCCACGTTGCACTCGGACTCTAGTTGCACATCAAAAGATCATAAAAGAGGCGGTGGAAAGTGGATCACTACAACAAAATCTGAATCATGATTTAATAACTACTATTTTTAGAAGTTCAGAAAAAAACTATTTTTTAGAAACCATTAGCTTATAACTCAAGGGGATATTATCGACCTTTTGTAAGGGTGTTGATCGGGGTTTAGTGTTGTGCCACGTTGCACTATGAACTCTACTTGCACATCAATGATCATAAAAGAGGCGGTGAAAAGTGGATCACTACAACAAAATCGAATCATGATTTAATAACTACTATTTTTAGAAGTAGTCCAAAAAACTACTATTTTTAGAAACCATTAGTTTATAACTCAAGTGATATTATTGACCTTTTTGTAAGGGTGATGATTAGTGTTTAGTGTTGTGCCACGTTGCACTCGAACTCTAGTTGCACATCAAAAGATCGAAAAGAGAGGCGGTGAAAAGTGGATCACTACAACAAAATTGAATCATGATTTAATAACTATTTTTTGAAGTTGTAAAAAAACTACTATTTTTAGAATCCATTAGCTTATAACTCAAGTGATATTGTTCACCTTTTTGTAAGGGTGTTGATCATGGTTTAGTGTTGTGCCACGTTGCACTCAACTCCGGTTGCACATCAAAAGATCGAAAAGAGGCGGTGGAAAGTAGATCACTACAACAAAATCGAATCATGATTTAATAATTACTATTTTTAGAAACCACCACTTATAACTCAAAAAGTATTGTTCACCCTTTGTAGGTATGGCAATGGGGTCGGCGGGTCCGGGTCCCCTCCACGTGTGGGGGTAGATCCCATGCTAATTTTTTTCAAATGTTTTTATCTTATATTTTATATTATTAATATTTTTTTAATATTGTTTTGTATATATTTTACATGTATATTTAACATATATAATAACAAATTTTATAAACAATATATATTATATATTATATATATTTAAAAAATAAAAAAATAGCAACGAGCGGGCGGCAGTACACACGAGGTGGAGGAGAAACCCTGCTCGCCCGCCCCACCAAGAGTCACGGGACAAGGCGCCCAAACGCGGGGTGGGGCAGAGTGTGTGTACCCCGTCGGGCGAGTTATTTTACCTTCCTTAACCCTTTGTAGGCGTTGACTCGAGTTCAAACCTTGTATGTTTCAATTTTTTGAAACTTATCTCATCTCCTTCGACCACTACTCTCATTTATTAAAAAAAAACTACTATTTTTGGAGATGAGATCTCATGTTACATTTTCCATGTTCCACTCACTATTCCATATATTGGATGAAAGACATATGTACAATTGTGATATCATCTTGTACATATGTCATTTGTCCGATTCGATGGAATAGAGATTTTGGAGATGAGATCTCATGTTACATTTTCCATGTTCCACTCACTATTCCATATTGGATGAAATATACATGTACAATTTTGACATCATCTTGTACATATGACATTCATCCGATACAATAGAATTGAGAGTGGAACAGGGAAAATGAAATAGAAAATCTCAATTTGCACATCATCTTGTATATATATATATATATATATATATATATATCATTTGATGCAATGGAATAGATAATGGATCGGGGAAGTGGAATAGGAAATCTCAATTTGTATTCTACTACCTCCTAAGACTAACTTTTATGTTGTTTTCTTTTTCTTTTTTATATTATATTCAAAAAATAAAGTGGAGGTATTTTTCAAAAACATTTTAGTTCTCCATATGCATTATGGACTTGTGAAATAGTAATCGAGTTTTAAAATAAAATATCTAATATGCATATTGTCTTTGATTTCATATAACACTAGATGAATCACACTTTTTTAATAAATAATTATAATACTCCAAATTGATGATCGTTCGTTATTTGGGAAGGTGGGACATTTTTTTCGAGTGTTAGTTGAATTTGATTTGAATAAATCTCTTCGAATTTATTATTGTTGAAAGGGTGGGACATTGCTCATTGTTTCGATCGCTTATGAGAATTTGCCGAATTTTTGCATTAATTGTCGGATTATTGGGCATCATATTACGAATCGCCGCTATCAAAATGCGAAAAAAGTAAAAACATTGTTCAAATTGATAAGAGCCCTTATCGTGGTAAGATTTCGGCTAACAAGGGTAAGAAAGTAGTTTCGGAAACTTGGGGTTCAAGTTAAGCCCCGAGAAAGCCCCTTCATGCGGTGAGGAGTAGATCGCCCTAAGGAGGGTGGACCATCCACTACGGGTAATCAAACACGGAATTCTTTTAACGTGTTGGGTGATAAATCAAAGAATTTGTATGAAGAGAATGTGCCCTCACATCCGTCCGTGCGGATGAGAGTCTCAATGGTTTGAATGACAATCCCGATAGGACTATGGTTCTTTATCAACCATCGAAATGGAGTTTGATTATTTTTCATGAGGACACGATGACCGCACCAAATTTAGATGAAAATAGTCAAGTAGACCTACAGAGTGCCATGAAAGTTGTATCTAGAAATCATCCATTTAATGATTATGTCCTTAACTCTAACGATCACGGAGGAGCAATTCATCGCATCAACACGGAACGTTGGTCCGATATGTTGGATGAAGAAGAACATGACAAATCGGAAGCTTTAAAGACCAAACTATGCAACTCCTCAACTATTTCACTTGTTATTCACTCATGTGCTCCCTCGAGGAAGCTATGAAGGCTTTGGAAATTGCGGCTCAAGATCCTGGACCAATATTCCACAAGCTACATCGACTATCAAGACGATACTCGAGCACGTAAAAAGATACAAATGACAATATCACTCGAAAATCCTTGAGACATAAACGCCCTTCATTTAAATTGCGTCATTAAAATATTTTATTATTTTTATCCCGAAATTTTGCATTGTTTTTCCTTTGCTACCGATCGGCTTGTGGTCGAATCTTTTCCTTTCTTTTTATATATTTTCATTTATTTAAGAAAAATAATTATAATACATAGAAAAAAATAAAAAATATTTATAAAAATAATAAGGAGAAGTATATATATATATATATAACAATTTATTTTTCATAGTTTAAAAGTTAGGGGAAGGCCTGGGGCGGTGCACGTGGTGCCGCCGCACAAGACCCCTACCGACAAAGAGCCCAGGTTATTTTTTTTTTTTTTATTTTATATGTATGTATAAATTAGTCATATATAATAAAGGTCGGATTTAGTGAAAAACCTTGGTATAGCACTTAGCATTGTTGTTATATTTTGGAGGTCTTGATCTCGATTCAAGGTCAAGCAAAAACATGGGATTTTTTCCTCTCTATCTTGACTAAATTATTTTCTTTGTTTTTCTTTTTTCTTTTTGCAACAAAACCTCTCTCTATCTAAATAATTTTTTCTTTTTTTTTCCTTTTCTTTGTAAAACCTAAGAACATAATTGAAGAGTTTAAAGAGCCACTTTTTAAGCTCTTATTCTGTCATTTATATTTGCAAATTTTTTTCGTTTTGTAAAACCAAAAAAAATAATTAAAGAATTAAAAAATACAATTAAGAAGATCATTTTTTCATAGCTAATTTTATTTTTTTATTTTGTTTTTCTCTTTGATAAATTATATTGAACGAATTTTTTAATTTATTTTGATTAGACCAAAATGTGAAAGTTGGAGTATGATTTATTTTTACATATCTTATTTAATATATTAAATTAATGAAATAATATTCGTAACATTGATTTTGTTATTTTTAAACATAAGGGTTCTCCTCTTTTTCTCTCCAGGCCCCTCGAAACCTAAGACCGACTCATTTAAAAATAATACAAGCATAATACTTTTATCATTAGCGACAACAATACTTTTGGTCACGCATCCTAATCGGCAAACCTGGCGAGCATTAATAAGAACGACGCCGCTATTACTTTGTGCCACGTAAGCACAACGAATAAACCGATAACTAAAATCTCGTTGAAAAAGTTTTAATGACGATTGTCATAGCTATTAATAAAGCGATGGCACTATATGGCCGCAAGTGGCGTGCGTGTCCAACTATTTGTGGCCACTAAATAGCGCGAATTATTTTTTTTTTGCGCCAACACCTAGTCGCTTTCGTTTGAATTTATTGTTTCGTCCGTGGATGGAATATTACGGCTACATATATTTAGAAGATTTAATTGCACTTTGCCCTCCAAACTATAGCGTTGTTTTTGCACCTTACCCATGAACTTCGATAATATATATTCAATCATTTGAACCATATCATTTGTAGCACTATAACCTTTGAACTAACCAAAAGTTGACAATATGTCTACTAATGATAAATTCAAGTCAACTTCCGGATGGTTAAGTGCAAAATATTTAACGTTAGATATACAAAAGAAAAATTCCAAAGTTTAGTAGACAAAGTACAAAATCCATTATAGTTTAGCAGAACAATGCAATTATGTATCCCTATTTAGAATAATCTAATAAACAGTCATCAATGTGTAAAATATAGATTCTTAGTTGTTGTTACTTTAACTAGCTTCATTTATTTATTTCATTAAATAAAAATTCATTTTTAAACTATACTTTAACTAGCTTCCAAAAATTGAAATAGGTTTACTCGCTTATTTCACCTAATACTAGTAATCATGCTACTTTCTAGGTGTTACCATGATTTGTAGGTTCTTGAAATTAACTTCAAGTATATTTATTAATTGGATTAATAAATAGAATAAGTTATTATTATTCGAAAGTTACAAAGTTGTAAGCCTACTACTAGTGTTAGTCGTGAACCTAAAAGAGTCACACATAATGTTGGATGTTGACATTTTGAGATTGAAAATCCAATGGTTGGATGCAATTAATTGATGAATATTAATTAATTGGGTTTTTAATTTAATTCAATTGTGGAATTAAATATTTAATTATATAATTTTATTATTTAATTAAATCTAATTTGATTAGAGAATCAAATAATTGGAATAGAATGAATTAATCAATATTTGAATTGATTAATAGTAGAATTAATTAATTGGACTTTAAAGTCCAATCCCATACCCTAATCTAGTAGGTCTAATTGTAGAAGCTCATTAGATAATTGAAGAGAAATAAAATAAATAAGATTTATTTATATATATATATATATATATATTTATATAATAGGATATATATATATATGATTAAGAGAGAAAATTTAAAAAAAAAAAAAAAAAAAACACATTACTCATACATGCATGTGACCATGTGGGCTTGTAGTATTCTTTTTCTCTACTTTTACTTAAGCCACACAACCAAATATTTTTAATTAAAAAGGGTGGCTTTAACTTTTTATTTTTAATAAAAGGTTGAGTTGTTAGAATGATTATGTTTTTGATTGTGATTAAAAGCACGTGTCTTCAATTTGGTGTAAGTAAGAAAGAGTGCAGACGGTTTTTTGGAAAAATGGAGATGGAAAATTGATCTCAATGTTTTCTATCAAAAGTGTACTAAATCATCTCTCTCTCTCTCTCTCTCTCTCTCTCTCTCTCTCTCAATCTCTTACTCAAAATACATTTTTCTCTTCAAAATTTATGTAGAGAATAATTAATCAATAATTATTCATCTACAAAATTTTAACAATAGTTGATTGTTGGAATTAAATTCTATTCTATTTTTCAATTTCGAAAACGTGGTAAATTCTACTAGCGAAGAATTTATCCTGTCACAACCAAGAGGTGGACTCAATTAGAGGAGGCGCTTGAATCTCTATTGGCGAGTTTGCGAGGATTTACCTGCTGTGAGGAATTTGGATTCCTTCTACATCATCTTCAAAAGGAAGCATTTTAGGTAAGATCCTAAATTTTATTTTACCACTTGTATAAATGTGCGATCGTTAAATCGCTACGATAATCGGGGCTTTATTTTTGTGTATAATTGTATGCATGATTTAAATTTTAATTTTCCGTTGCGTTTAGCCCGTAATATAAGCGAACCCAACAAAGTGGTATCGAGCCACCGTTTCGCGATTATACAAGTTTGTGTGTTCTCAAGCATGTTTTAAATTGTTAAAATATGTTTAACTATTAATTTTATGGGTGATGTAATTGTTTCATTCGATTTGTATTTGGGATAAATTAGATTCAATTATTATTGTTTTTAAAACAAATAAAAAAGGAATATTGAATCGCCGAGACGATCGAGACACTGTTTTGATTTCATAAATGCTTTCGATTTGCTAAAACTAAAGTTTTGTTTATTCTTGATTAACAAACAAGATAAACATTTAAATTTTTCTTTTGTTAATTAAGTTTAACTTTAGTTTAATTGTATATTATATAAAAGTATTTAATATATGTATTAGATGGTTTGTTGAATAATCTCATTCGAAATAGTTGGACATGATTGATTATTCAAATTTTGGATTTAATTGTTAATTCCATGATTAACAAAAATGTTGTTTTATGAATAATCAAATAAGTTTTATCCCAAATTAAATCGGCACATAAAATTTGGTAAATTTAAAATGATTTAAATTTTTGTGATGGATGTTTTAGCATAATTTATTTAGGGATGGTCATGAGCCTATGACCAATGTGATTGGATGTATTTAATTTCTTTGGGTTTTGGGGCATGCGAGTCTCTTATTCGATTATTTGTAAATTATTAAATTTTTGCATTGAGAGTAAACTAGGTGGTGAGGTTTTCCATTTATTGTAATTGGAGGACGTTCGATGCGAAAGGCCCATACTTGTGTGGGTATATTTTTACAAATGTAATAGAATAGAAGAATCAAGGCCCATGAATGTATGGGTATATTAATGGAATGTAATGAGAAATAGTTCTATTTATTTTTACCCTTAGATTGACCACGACCCATTTTTGGCTCAAATGGGTCGCATAGGTTGGCCATGATCATCACGCCGCTTTTTTGCATAGATGTATGCTAGATTTATTTAATGCTTTTTGCTTGCACTCATATGATGAATCGTTAAATAAAAAAACCAATCTAATAATTAAGTTGATGAGATTTTTGAAAAGTTTAAAACCCCAAGTTTTCGAAACTTAAAAAGGAATTTAATTTTAGTTAATTCCATATCAAGCAAAATGGACAAGATAGGTAGGACTCATCGCTCCATGCCTTCCATCAAAGGTAGACAACATGGCGATGCTACTACACTGATTCGGCCACGAGTCGTGGAGTGATTTTGTGTTAGAAAGTTGTGATATCTACCAAGCATAGAGATACTCGTGGGATGGACTCGTCTTTATGTTGGCCACGAGTCGTGTAACATCTTGATGCTTCATCTACACGAAGGTTTGATGGGTTATGTTTGACGCTTAGTACCATATAGGCTCATAAAATTGGGGTATATGAGAAAACGTGAGGCAAAATAATCTTGAGGTTGTATAAATGATACAATTGTTAAAGAGTTGACTACCAATAGAAATATCTCATGGGCTCATAAAATTGGGGTATGAAATATTTCATTGGGCTTCAAGCCCATTAAGAAAATTAGATTTTCCGAATTTTATTTGGGGTTAATAAAATTTGAATAAAATAGTGGAGACATTTAATATTAAAGACTTTATATTGAATGAATATATTTTCCATAGTTTACTCATTTCCTGCTTCGTTTATTTTTGTAGATAACTCTACTAAAAATGGCTAAGAATCCACTAGATCCATACTTGAGCAAAACAAATTAATCGCCCAAATTTTGTTGATTAGCCGAGAAACCTAAAAATTGTCCTTGATCCGGAAGAGGGCTTATGTACTTGACCAAGCACCCCCTCCACCTCCTCGAAGATATTACATCGATGCCTATGGAGAATACCTTCGTCATGTTGATGACAATCTCCGTGCTCGGTGTTATATTTTAGCATCAATGTCAAATGACTCGCAAAGCGCGAATGAAGGTCTACAAACTGCTAGTGAGATTCTTTTCCATTTACAAGAGTTGTATGGTGAGAGAACGCGACAAATAAGATATCGATATCAAAAGAGCTTTTCGGATGTCGTAAGACTAAGGGCTCTTCACCAAGACCATGGGCTAAAGATGATAGCACTCATTGAAAGAACTTACGTCCTTGAGTTATTATGGACAATGAACTCTATGTGGACTTTAAGTTGCAATCACTTTGCCTCCCTCATTTGACACATTTGTTGTCAACTTTAACATGCACTCCATGGAGACTAGTCTTCCTAAATTGGTGAACATGTTAAAGACGGTTGAATCTACTATCAAAAAGGATAAGCCATCTTGCTTGTTAGATCCACTTCCTGGATCAAATGCTTTAAAGTCTAAGAAAAGGAAGTAGAAAGGAAAGGGTTCCTCTAAGCCCAACAAGAAGACAAAGGACAATGGCAAAAAAAGCTTAATTCTCAAGCCAATGACAAATGTCATTATCGGCAAAATGGGGCATTGGAAGAGGAATTGCAAGGAGTACCTTGCAGTCCGAAACGCTCGTATATATTTTGTTGAAGTTAACTTATCGATTAATGATGCTTCTTGGGTATTGGATATCGGATGTGGCTCACATATTTGGAATGATTTGCGAGATAATGGTAAGAAGCGGGAAGCTTGATAGAAAGGAGATGGTCCTTCTGATGGGGAATGGAGCAAACTCCGCATTAGCTATAGGACTTTTATCTATCTTTGGAGAATGGTTTTAATTTGTGTTTGAACAATTGTCTTTATGTTCCTGACATTATTAGAAATATTATCTCTGCTTCTCGTTTTGGATAGAGAATGTTTTAAATTTGTAATTGAGAATGGAACTTGTTCCATTTTCAAGGATTATGCACTTATATATTCCTAGGTTATTTGACAAATTGTTTATACACAGATTACTCCCATAATCCCATTCTCTCAATTCAACAAAATAAAAAAAAAATAGATAATCATAGTTCTGTCACTCTTTGGCATGCTTAGATTAGGTCATATTTCCGAAAAATAATACACAAGTTGGGACAAAAACTCAACCTTATGGGAGAGCAAATGTTGCCAACATGTGAATCATGTCTTAAAGGAAAAATGACCAAATCACCATTTGTTGGACAAGTGGAACGAGCCAAAGACCTGTTGGATTTGATCCATACGGATATTTGTGGTCCACTAAGTGTTAGTGCACGAGGGAACTATCACTATTTCATAACTTTTACCGATGACTATTCTAGGTATGGTTATGTATACCATATGAGGTTCAAATCAAGCTTTTGAAAAGTTCAAAGAATTTAGATGTGAGGTGGAGAAACAAACTAGTCGTAGTATTAAGACTCTTGATCGGATCGATGAGGTGAATACTTAATCACCGATTTTCTTGATTATCTAAAAAAGAATGGTATTCTCTCACAAATGGACTCCTCCTCGCTACTCCACAACTCAACGGAGTTTCGGAGCGTAGAAATCGAACTTTGTTAGACATGGTTCGATCGATGATGAGTTTCACTTCTTTACCTCTTTCATTTTGGGGCTATGTCTTAGAGACAATTTGAATACTTATTGAATAGGGTGCCATCTAAGAGTCCGTTCCCTACACACCATATGAAATGTGGTGTGGTAAGACACCCTCTTACAAATACCTCAAAGTATGGGGTGTCTTTATTATGTAAAACAACAAGTGGGAGATAAGTTGGATACGCGATCCATTTTATGTAAATTCGTGGGGTATCCAAGAGAGTCTATAGGATACTATTTCTATGAACCTTCGAACAAAAGGTTTTTGTTTTGAGGAATGCTACTTTCCTTGAAGAAGAATTTCTTTCTCGCCAGAGGTGGCGAAGCGTAGAACTTGAAGAAGTTCAAGAACCACAAAATTTCCCAAATGTTGCCGCAGATAATGCACTCTTTGAAGGGACCATCTAAAGCACAACCTCTTCGAAAATCCATAAGGTTTCAAAGGCGCGCCGAGAGGATAAACCTTTATTAGAGAACAAAGAAGAGAGGCTCCTATTGGATAATGATCTAAGAAGCTATGGAGAGGCGATGTCGACATCGACTCAAATAAATGGCAAGAAGCAATGCAATCCGAAATTGTTGCCATGTACTCCAACAAGGTATGGACCTTGGTAGACCCACCACACGGAATTGTTCCCATTGGTTGCAAATGGGTCTATAAGCGAAAGCTTGGGGTAGATGGAGAGGTGGCGACTTTTAAAGCATGTTTGGTTGCAAAAGATTATACTCAAAAGCAAGGAGTTGATTATGATGAGACCTTTTCACCAAGATGGCGATGCTTAAATCCATTCGGATCTTGCTAGTTATATCAGCCAGATTATGACTATGAGATATGGCAAATGGATGTGAAGACTCGCTTTTCTTAATGGAAACATTAAAGAAGAGATCTATATGAAGCAACCGTAGGGCTTCATATCCAATGGAAGTGAACAAAAATTTTGTAAACTCCGAGATCCATTTATGGACTTAAACAAAGCTTCTAGGAGTTGGAACATTCGATTTGATGAAACGATCAAAACATTTGATTTTCATAAGAATCCGGATGAACCATGTGTTTATAAAAAGGTTAGTGGGAGTGCATTGCATTTGTTGTGCTCTATGTTGATGACACTCTACTTATTGGAAATGATGTAGGTATGTTACAATCAACTAGGACTTGGTTGTCTAAACAGTTCTCCATGAAGGACTTGGGAGAAGCATCTTTTATCCTAGGGATAAAAATCTATAGAGATAGATCACGCAAGATGATCGGACTATCCCAATCCGTGTACATAGACAAAGTGCTAAAAGGATTAGTATGGAGGAATCCAAACGAGGATACCCGCCTATGAGTCATGGTGTTTCACTTTCTAAAGCTATGTCTCCTAAGACACCTGAAGAAAGAGAAAGAATGTCTCGCATACCTTATGCATCCGCTATTGGAAGCATAATGTACGCAATGTTATGTACTAGGCCTGATGTCGCACATGCTTTGAGTGTCACGAGCAGATATCAGTCCAATCCAGGTGATGAACACTGGAAGGCCGTTAAGATGATCCTTAAGTACTTAAGAAAAACTAAGGATATGTTTTTGATATATGGCGGTGAGAGCTAAAACTAGAAGGGTTCACTGATTCTAGTTTCGATCCGATAAAGACGACTCTAAGTCCATGTCGGATATATATTCATCTTAAATGGGAGCAGCGATTAGTTGGAAAAGTTCCAAACAAGAAACAATCTGCACTCCACCACCGGTTGGATATATTGCCGCATCGATGCAAAGAAAAGAGGCTATTCGGATACGAAACTACTTCCAAGGTTGGGTGTAGTTCCATCCGTTGTTGATCCAATAATGATTTATTGTGACAACAATGGTGCTATAAGCGCAAAGCAAAAGAGCCAAGATCTCATCAAAGATCCAAGCATATAATGAGACGATACCACCCGATCGGAGAGATCATTGGTAGAGGTGATGTTGTTGTGGATCGAGTTACTTGAGAAAATGTAGCGACTCCGCTAACTAAGCCCTTATCACAAAGAGTATTTGACGGACATCTTGAAAAGATGGGCCTAAGATACATGGGCAATTGGAACTAGGGCAAGTGGGAGATTGTTAGAGTAAAATGCCCGCCCAATAAGATTGGATTTTATTCTACTTGTAAAACAATTTTATTGGAAATTATAATAATATAAAGGCATTTCTTTATCTTATGTTCTTTTGCATTTATCGCATATTTGCACATATGATAAAACCCTTAGATCAATTTAAGCTATGAGTCATGATCGCGCATTTGATGGCGATCATGGAACATGTCTCTAACGCTTTGATCTTAAATTTGTTCCAAGTCGATGGGTTTTTCAAGATAGGACATTAAATAACCCCGTAAGACTTGTACATATGGTGCATGCTCATGAGACGAGGATGTTGCATTCCATTAACATCAGTGTTGCGACACAAATGCACATATGTGGGTGCTTGTTAGCGAACAAGTTCACTGAACATGACCCAATGAAAATTCTTAGATAGAAGCTTTGATTGTCGAATAAGAATTTTTATATTGCAATAGTACATGATTAATCCTCGTACTTGAGGCACGACTATACCTTGTGTATATCCTACAATACTTTGATTTATCTTTTGATTGCTTGACAATCACAAAGAGGTATTTTGGGTATTGCAGTGATATGCATGGAGGTTTGTGGGTGGCCAACATAGAATTCGACACTTGTCAATTAATAAGGAATTTCTGTGTTTTCATAGTTCGTGGTTCAAAGACCTTGCCAAGGCACGATGAATTTGATTCATAAAAGAATCACAAGAACTTGAAATGGGATCACAGTTATTAAATCAATTGGGTTCGACTTATAAATCTATGCCCAAGATTTAATCGGGAAATTAGTTGTCGAAAGGATCGTACATGTATGCAATTGCAATTGAAATAGGTTTACTCGCTATTTCACCTAATACTAGGTAATCATGCTACTTGCTAGGTGTTACCATGATTTGTAGGTTCTTGAAATTAACTTCGAGTATATTTATTAATTGGATTAATAAATAGAATAAGTTATTATTATTCGAAAGTTACAAAGTTGTAAGCCTACTACTAGTGTTAGTCGTGAACCTAAAAGGGTCACACATAATTTTGGATGTTGACATTTTGAGATTGAAAAATCCAATGGTTGGATGCAATTAATTGATGAATATTAATTAATTGGGTTTTTAATTTAATTCAATTGTGGAATTAAATATTTAATTATATAATTTGATTATTTAATTAAATCTAATTTGATTAGAGAATCAAATAATTGGAATAGAATGAATTAATCAATATTTGAATTGATTAATTGGGATTTAATTAATTAATGGACTTTAAAGTCCAATCCCATACCCTAATCTAGTAGGTCTAATTGTAGAAGCCCATTAGATAATTGAAGAGAAATAAAATAAATAAGATTTATATATATATATATAATAGGATATATATATATATGATTAAGAGAGAAAATTTAAAAAAAAAAAACACATTACTCATACATGCATGTGACCATGTGGGTTTGTAGTATTCTTTTTCTCTACTTTTACTTAAGCCACACAACCAAATGTTTTTAATTAAAAAGGGTGGCTTTAACTTTTTATTTTTAATAAAAGGTTGAGTTGTTAGAATGATTATGTTTTTTGATTGTGATTAAAAGCATGTGTCTTCAATTTGGTGTAAGTGAGAAAGATCTAGCAGACGGTTTTTTGGAAAAATGGAGATGGAAAATTGATCTCAATGCTCTCTATCAAAAGTGTACTAAGTCATCTCTCTCTCTCTCAATCTCTTACTCAAAAATACATTTTTCTCTTCAAAATTTATGTAGAGAATAATTAATCAATAATTATTCATCTACAAAATTTTAACAATAGTTGATTGTTGGAATTAAATTCTATTCCATTTTTCAATTTCGAAACGTGGTAAATTCTACTAGCGAAGAATTTATCCCGGTGTCACAACCAATAGGTGGACTCAATTAGGGAGGCGTTTGAATCTCTATTGGCGAGTTTGCGAGATTTACCTGTGTGAGAATTTGGATTCCTTCTACATCATCTTCAAAGGGAAGCATTTTAGGTAAGATCCTAAATTTTATTTTACCACTTGTATAAACGCGCGATCGTTAAATCGCTACGATAATCGGGGCTTTAGTTTTATGTATAATTATATGCATGATTTAAATTTTAGTTTTCCGCATTGCGTTTAGCCCCGTAATATAGCGAACCCAACATTTATCGATCTAGAACAATAACATAATTTGGCTCGAAAGTCATTAGACAAAGATCGACCGAAAAGCTCCCCGAGGTTCGATCATCGTGAACATTATCATCATCCGGTGGATAATATGTGTCAATTCTTCCCGAAAGTTTTTGAGGTCCCAAAACGCTCGTTTTAGTAAATGTCGGAGGAAGTGTTAACCGGATGTTGTAACACTTTATGGAACATGCAATGAAAAAGAACACACGAAGTAAAATTCATCTACAAGTTATAAATAACTTGTAGAAGTGTCAATTATGACGAAATCACTAGTTGAATATGTACGGATTACAACTCAAATCTCAATGTATCAACTAGTCTAGGAAAAACAAAATCCAATTGAGTAGATCTAGCTTTATAAATCAGCTCGTCCAATAAAACAAGTGTATGAACTCGTAAATGCGCTCAAAGATAAACTAATATGGATGAAAAACTCAACAAGATTCGAAATCGACAAAGTGTTATTCTCGATGTTGCGATACTTGAACAACACTGATCGCTTGACTCTTTAGCACTCGGAATCTTGTTGCTTCTCTCTCGATTGTATCTCTCGTGTATTGCTCTGTAAATTTCGTGGTTCGAGGGGTTAGAAGAACTTATGACCGTTCCTTTCTTTATATAGAGCTTGAGTCCTTGATCTTCTTGATGTCCAAGATTCCTTGATGTCCAAGACTCCTACACACTTAGGGAAAAAGGAAAACACAAATATAGAAGGAGTAGGATTCTATAAGTTAGGAAATAAGATGATAGATATAAAAGACTCCTAATACCTCTAGAAAATCGAATCCTATTATAAGTAGGAATCTAAAATAAATCTTTTCCATATTCATTAAAACTCTAAGTTTGGAATAGTCTAGAAAGGCAAAATTAAAAATCTTTTTGTATTTTAAAACCGAAAAAATGGGAATTAAAATTCCTAACAATCTCCCCTTTTTGCCTTTCTCGACAAAACCAATCAATTCAAAACTTGAGAATAAATCACAAGAAAAACTCTCCCTAAATTAAAAATCCTCTGTTTCAAATGTTAGTCGAATGTGACTAAAAATGTCATAACATTTTCCTCGTAACACCCGCATGTTAATCGAAAAATAATACAACAAAAATAAGATATAGATATCGAGCAAAATCAACCACAATTCTTAATATCATACTCAAATCCGAGAACTCCCCCTAAATTGAAAGTATTATAATCAAGATCAATCAACATGTTCAAACAATCATCATCATCAAACATCAAAAACTATCCACAAGCTTTTTCTCCCCCTTTTTGTCCGTAAAACATAGGTAATCAAATCGTGTATACTCCCCGACTTGGACACTAAAAAGATCAATTCATATTCAATATTTTTAGGAGAATAAAGGATCGGAAATCTTTGAAAATTTTGAAAAACGAGCATCAAAAATTGTGATCAAGAACAAATAAAAGTCAAAGATTTTCCAAATGAGGATTCCAAACAACATGGAGATAGAATCCTAATAATTTGGGAGAAAATTAACCAAAGATATAGATAACTATGGTAAGATTTCAATCAATCACCCAAGTCTCCATAATGCACACAACTCCACTTTTCATAGGATACCAAGAAATACAAGATTTAGAGAGAGAAAATAAATATCACATATCTTCTATTATTACCAAAAATATGTCGATTCAAAAATCACCAAGCATGCAACCTAAAAAAATGCCTAGACAAAAAAATAAAAAAAATGCACACAAGGTGTAAATGGATCATCATTACATTGTTATTCCAAATGTTGCAACATTTTGAAAGACACATGTACTCACATTCAATGAATTGCCATCCGAGTACCCAACATAAGGAATTTTCGAGTTTTCTTGGGAGAAACATGGCGATTTAGCCAGTGGGTAGCTTTCACACTAGTCCAAATGTAGCTCTTTTTTACATTAATCATGCCTCTTTAAACACTTTTAAACATATGTAAAAATTGGTCACAAGGAATAGCTTTCACACGAGAGGTAGGTAGTTGTTTCCCTCAAAGGCCTCTAGTCATGGTCTCCAATTTTTTTTTTTACTCATCAACTGGGAAAATAACAAGAATAAAATTACACATTTGGAAAGATCAACTCACATCAGCTTTCCAAGTGAAATCCAATAGTCACTAGTTCGAAACCACAACAGACTGTTCCAGACATGCAAATATGGTCCTATTATGCAGGATTTCTAAATAGAAAAAGAGAATAAAAGAGAGAGAGAGAATATGCGGTGTGTGCAGATGTTACAGCAGGTGATGTGTGCAATGCTTTGTAACATTTCGTGGAATGCTTTAGAGAACACACAGACCAAGAGATTTTCGCAAATTTGAAAACCTCTCAAAATCTAAAGCTTTGGTGAATATGTCCGCTAACCGATTTTCGCATTAATATACTCAATGCGAACAATATTTTTCTCAACCAAATCTCAAATAAAGTGGTGTCTAATGTCAATGTGTTTAGTGCGAGAATGTTGAACAGGATTTTTGATATATCAATCGCACTAGAGTTATCACAATAAATGGTTAAAATATCATAAAGAAAATCCTTTTCTTTTCTAGTGAATCGATCAAAATTCTCATGCACATAATTAATCCAAAGCTCATTTTCCAAAGCATCAAACACATTCTTGGACTCAAAATTTGAAACACATCGAGAATTGCTTACCATCATGCAAGTAGAAGACAAACAAACTAGTCTTACCATATCTCGATAGTTTACCCTTTCTTTCCTTCTTGTTCTTATGCCTTCGGATACCTCACCTATGACTTGAGAGATTGGATGATTCTTTTGAATTCTCGCTTGGGAGATCTCGTCTTTCATTGGTGATTAAATCAAGTCCTTCTAAGTTCACTCCAATATGAGGGTCGAATTATTTCCATTCACCGCAGAACTGGATGTGTTAGCGAGATGTTGTGACATCTAGGACAACATCTTCGACAACATATGTATTAATAGCCAATTCAGGTTGTGAAGATGTGCTTGCAGATGTTGTATCATTTGGTACAACCTATGCACAGACCGGGATTGTTGAGCCCATGACATTTCCATCAAGTAATCAAAATTGTCTTGTTCAATGTTTCCTGCAAGGCTAGAAAGATCATCGAATACAACATTCACACATTCCTTCATGGTCCTTGTATGAAGATTATATACCCTGTATGCCTGACTATCGATGAATAGCCCAAGAAAAGACATTTATTACTTTTTGAATCAAAGTTAGGAAGGCGATTTCTATCATGCAAAACATAACACACACATCCAAAGACATGAAAATACTCAAGGTTGGGTTTCTTTCCGAAAAAGATTTCATAAGGAGTCATAGTACTACCCATCCTCAAATAAACTCTATTTGAGATGTGACATGCGATGTTTAAGGCCTCAACCCAAAAGCGTTTTGTCAAATTTTTAGAACTCAACATCACCTTTGCCATTTCTTGCAATGTTCGATTTTTCATTTCGCCACCCCATTGTGTTGTGGGGTTTTAGATGCGGAAAATTCATGAGATATTCCATTTCTATCACAAAAGATGAAAAAGAATAATTCTCAAATTCCTTACCATGATCCGACTGATTCTAGAGATGTTCATGCAAAGACAACTTACACACCTTTTATTAGAACTTCTTAAAAACTCAAAAGTGTCAACTTTTTCACGTAAAAAGAAGACCCATGAATAACATGAAAAATCATCAACACAAACAAAAGAATACCTTTTGCCACCAAGGCTTTCAACCTCGCTAGGACCCATAAGATTTATATGTAGAAGTTCAAAACATCGAGTAGTATTAAAGTGTTGTAACACATGGTGTGGCACCCTTTTTGTTTACCATTTTGACATGAACCACAAACAATAGACTTTTTCAAGTTCGGTTTAGGCATCCCTTTTACAAAGATCAAATCTAATCAATTTACCAAGCATTTTAAAGTTCACATGGCCTATTTGTTTATGCCAAAGTTCAATTTCATCCAATTGCACACGACGACACGCTTCGACTCTTTCAAATCATAGCAATTGTCAACCGATCTCATACCTACTAGAATACATGAGTTAGAATCATCAAGCACTTCACAGAATTTTTATCAAACTTCACATATAGATTATCATCACATAATCGGCTTATGCTTATGAGATTTGCGAGAAACCCCTCAACATGTAAAACATTTGAAGCTTAGGAAGCTATTCCATATTCAAAGTACCTTTACCAACAATCTTACCATGAGTTCCACCTCCATAATTTACCTTTCCACCATTGTACACCTCGTAGTCTGTCAAGTATTCTAAATTACCCGTCATATGACGCGAACATCCACTATCAAAATACCAGGTACCTGCAATGTTAGTCCTCGGGGATGTGTAAATAACATTACAATTTCTGCAGATTTTCGAACCCGGACATATTTTGGAAAACGTGAGGTGTTACTTTGACATGTTATTGGAAGTGTTTCGAGACTCGTGTGACATTTCGAGATGACATCGATGTGACACCTTTTGTGCGAGAATCAAATTTCAGTTTATGACAAAAAGGTCTTATGTGTCCAGGAGCGAACAAGAGTGACCAATAAAGTGGCGTTTTTCTAGACTTGGACTTATGTGAAAACGACTTTTTATTATTTGAAAATTCTCCACTTTCTTTAGCCTTCAATACGGTGTTTTATACCCCAATCCGAGTTTATTTTCACATCCTAAGGACAAAATTTCATCGAGTTTTGCCTTACTAGAATTCCGCTTCTTTAAAGTTTCAATGGAGTTTTCAAGTTCAGATTTTACCTTTTCCAATTCTTCATCCCTTCTCACAATAGTAATTCCAAACGGGTTAAAGAATTCTTCCGCTCCTCATTCTCCTTGGTGAGTCTTTCATTCTCCTTTGAGAGACATCTAATTAGTTGAATATGTTTGCGCCAATCGCGGTACAACTCTTGGTAGGCCTCTACAATGTTCTTCTTCATCATCGGAATCTTCTTCACTGTATACTGTTTCATCTACGAAAATAGAGTTTAAGCAAAATAAGTCGAAGTGTTGGATAAAGTGTACCTATCAAATGCTCGGAATGTTCTCGAGCGACACCTCGAGAGGCACCTAGTGGATTGATTTGCAACGACTTTTTCTCTTTGATGACGGCCATGTAGTCGCTTAGATCTCTGTCCGCCGCTTTCGATTTGTCCTCCTCGCATTCGTCATAACCGAACATGAAATACACGTGATGTTGGACATGCCTCGTGATTTGACCTTCAAATAAAAAATCGAAGTCGTCCGATAGAGACTTCAACTTCAAAATACCTTAAACCTCCATATTTGCTTGAATCAACGCAGGATCAACACTTAGTGTAGTCAAGTGTCGACTCTTGATGCCAATTGAAAGTTTTTGAGGTCCCAAAACGTTCGTTTTAGTAAATGTCGGAGAAAGTGTTAAACCGGATGTTGTAACACTTTATGGAATATCTTTTGGAAAAAGAACACACGTAAAATTTATCTACAAGTTATAAATAACTTGTAGAAGTGTCAATTATGACGAAATCACTAGTTGAATATGTACGGATTACAACTCAAATCTCAATGTATCAACTAGTCTAGGAAAAACAAACTCCAACTCGAAAGCGGATCTAGCTTTGTAAATCAGCTCGTCCAACAAAACAAGTGTACGAACTCTCGTACGCTCAAAGATAAACTACTAATATGTACGAAAAACTCAACAAGATTCGAACCGGACAAAGTGTTATTCTCGATGTTGCGATACTTGAACAACACTGATCGCTTGACTCTTTAGCACTCGGAATCTTGTTGCTTCTCTCTCGATTGTATCTCTCGTGTATTGTTCTCAGAAATTTCGTGGTTCGACGGGTTAGAAGAACTAATGACCGTTCCTTTCTTTATATAGAGCTTGAGTCATTGATCTTCTTGATGTCCAAGATTCCTTGATGTCCAAGACTCCTACACACTTAGGAAACAAGAAAAACACAAATATAGAAGGAGTAGGATTCTATAAGTTAGGAAATAAGATGATAGATATAAAAGACTCCTAATACTTCTAGAAAATCGAATCCTATTATAAGTAGGAATCTAAAATAAATCTTTTCCATATTCATTAAAACTCTAAGTTTGGAATAGTCTAGAAAGGCAAAATTAAAAATCTTTTTGTATTTTAAAACCAAAAAAAAATGGGAATTAAAATTCCTAACACTTCCAAAAGATGAGCCGACCTCTCTCCGGAAGGCATATCTAGCCAATCATCAATAGCCTCTTGCAAATCATGGCTCGGCCGATCTTAACTTGTGATTCTTGCATTTGGTCTTGCTCGTTAAATTATTATCAAATGGTTCGAAATGATTGATAAGCGAGTTTTCCCGCCAACTTCTGCAGACGTGTCTTGATATTTTCTTTGCCGCCAGTAATCGTCTTCAATCTCGACATCGACTCTTGAACTCTTCCACTTGAGTCGAAGCATCTCGTGAATCGAATTCTAAATCGGCCATATGATCATCTGCTTCACCAACACAACTCGCACCACTTCTCGATTCATAATTTTCATTAAAAACTTCACGGATGCAATCGTAATTAATGTCGCGATTCTAACGATGATTCATCGGCTATAGTGGCATCTTGATGTCCAAAGTCGCTCTTCTCTACTACTAAAGACTTCCAAAACCATGCGACACTTCTTGATAATGTATCTCATCGCACAATACAGGATCATCTACTTCATTTACTTGTACTTGAGTTTCTTGCGTATTGTTGTTTCCATCGGCACGGTTTCCAAGTCCATGGTGTTCGAATCGCAGAACTTCACCTTCCATGCATGTAGACTCGACTCACCATGATTTTCATCAATAGAAGAGAATCGGCCTCGACTGCTTCACGAAATGGAAGCAGGATTTTCCAATTTGGAAAGGAATCCTTCCCTATAAAGACCATGCCATGATGTCATCCCGGTAGTTCTAAACGACCATGAACTACTCGACATGTAGTTATAAATGACTATGAACTACACATGGTCGTTTAGAACTACCCTTCCAATAGTTTTAAACGACCCTGAACTACCATCCTATATTCTAATTCGGACTACCATGTATGTAGCGACTTCAACAACATAAATACGTACAAAATCAAAAGAATACACATTAAACACACCTAAAAACTCACACGCAAAATACACACGTACACAAAGAGATAACATACATGCGAAACACACACACAAATACGACAAAATTTTGTAAAAAGAATAGAAACATACTATAGAGTATAGAGAGATTTATTGAATTGGATAATAAAGAAGAGGGAGTTTTTGAATTGGACAATTGGAGGGAAATTATTGAGTTTGAAATGAAATGAAAACACATTCATTTTCAAAAGGAGAATGGAAGAATATACGTGGAATTTACAAAAGTTAAAATCAAATGCCATTTTTGATAAGTGAACGGATTAATAGGTCAGTATTTGATATATATCACAAACCCTTAACCCACCCTATTTTTGGTAGGACGGGGCCGTTTAATGGGTCAGACATCTCTAGTCACATTGCTACGGCCAAATTAACTGATATAATATTATTTTCTAAAAAAAACATCTTACCTCATCATTACAATAAAATTCTGAATTTCTAGTTCATCACACCCCTACAATAAATTTGTTCACACACTTCGCTGCTCTTGCTACCTTTCAAAGCACTGAAAACACACATTGCAGAGTCATTATGAGGATTACTATATATACCTTCCCATCTGCGGCAGCTTTAGCTCTAAAAAAGCACCATCCCATCTCTCCGGCTAATTTCTATCTTAGTCTTTATCTTTTGCCGCTTGTGTAGATAAAGATATGGACCCCACCGCATTATCAATATGCAGAAGGCTCCTCCAAGCCCAACACGTTTCCGAAATTAACAAATCTCTGTCCCCCACCACAACCGCCGCCGCCGAGCCCACTTTCCAGCCCATCAATGCCCCCTCCTCCTCCTCCCCACCGCCGCCGCCGACGACGACGTGGGAAGACCCTTCAGCCCCAACACGCCCTTAGACTCCACCAAGGTCCTAATCATCCTCATCCTCGTCACCGCCGTCTTCTTCGTGGGCTTCTTCTCCGTCTACTACCGCCTCTCCGCCGCCGCCGACCTTCAATCCCCTCCCTCCCCTACCGCCTCCGTGCCACGGCGGCGGCCCCCGCCGCCAAACCGCAAGGGCGGCCTCGACCCTCCGCCGTGGGTTCCCTGCCGCTGGTGGCGTACGGTAGGGCCGCGGAGCACCGGATGATTGACGACTGTCCCATCTGCCTCAGCGAGTTCCAGGAGGGAGAAACGGTTAAGCTCGTCCCTTACTGTGGTCACGTGTTCCACCCCAGCTGTATTGACACGTGGCTATCGTCGCACGTGACCTGTCCTCTCTGTCGGTCCACCCAGCTGTTCAAGGAGGAAGGTTTGTTTGGATGCGACGACGCAGCAGGTGTATGATAGAGACACGTGGACGGATGAGGGTAACTTGGAATGATCGAACGGTGGTGCAAAAACGCGCGAGGTTTTGACAATTTAGGCGATTTTACGATTTTATTTTATTTTTGGTGTGTGTTAATATTTAATAATGTACAGAGTGGGTGTTGGCAAATTTCGGGGGTGGATATTGTAATTACTTATAGAGCAATCGAATTGAGTAGATTGATAGGTTTTTATGTTTTAATTATTTTTCTAAGTATATCGATGGTTTAATTCACGCAGTACTGTGTGCATTACTTGTTTAAAGAGGATAGTAATTAATTTTCCAATTTTTCTATAAGTAACTTGAATTTACGTACAATCATTTAGGTCCTTAGCGTAAGATGCTTATTTATGTGGTAATTTGAATTTTATTCTTGTTTTGTCTAAAACGGTTTATGAAATCAAAAGTTCAAAAATTCCTAGATATTTTTATAATTAGCCCAAATTTCGGGGACTTTTTTGTTATTATCCCCATTTTGCTTTTGTTTTTTTGTAGATCAAATTTCAATGTTGTCTTTTAGTCACTGAAGTGAGAGGTTGGAGTAGTTTGTGGAGAAAATTGGTTAAACATCGTCACCAAAGTTTTAAATATGACATGCTTAGTTGCACATCAAAAGATCAGAAAAGAGGGAGGGAAAAGTGGATCACTACAACAAAACTGAATTAGGATTTAATAACTACTATTTTTAGAAGCTATAAAAAAACTACTATTTTTAGAAATCATTAGCTTATGACTCAATTGATATTGTTCACCTTTTGTAAGAGTGTTGATCGAGGATTTAGTGTTGTGCCACATTGCACTCTGAACTCTAGTTGCACAAAGAAAAGATCGAGAAAATAGGTGGTGGAAAGTGGATAACTACAACAAAATCAATCATGATTTAATAACTACTATTTTTAGAAGTCATCCAAAAAACTACTATTTTTAGAATCCATCGCTTATAACTCAAGTGATATTATTAACCTTGTTTGTAAGGGTGTTGATCGGGGTTTAGTGTTGTGTCATGTTGCACTCCGAACTCTAGGTGCACATCAAAAGATCGAAAAAGAGGCGGTGGAAAGTGGATCACTACAACAAAATCAATCATGGTTTAATAACTACTATTTTTAGAAATTGTCCAAAACAACTACTATTTTTAAAACCATTAGCTTATAAATCAAGTGATATTATTGACCTTTTTGTAAGGGTGTTGATCGGGGTTTAGTGTTGTGCCACGCCGCACTATGAACTCTAGATGCACATCAAAAGATCGAAAAAGAGCGGCGGAAAGTGGATTACTACAACAAAATCTGAATCATGATTTTATAACTACTATTTTTAGAAGTCAAAAAAACTACTATTTTTAGAAACCATTAGCTTATAAGTGAAGTGATATTGTTCACCTTTTGTAAGAGTGTTGATCAGGGTTTAGTGTTGTGCCACGTTGCACTCTGAACTCTAGTTTCACATCAAAAGATCGAGAAAAGGGGCGGTGGAAAGTGGATCACTACAACAAAACAATCATGATTTAATAACTACTATTTTTAGAAGTTGTCCAAAAAACTACTATTTTTAGAATCCATTGGCTTATAACTCAAGTGATATTATTAACCTGTTTGTAAGGGTGTTGATCATAGTTTAGTGTTGTGTCATGTTGCACTCCGAACTCTAGGTGCACATCAAAAGATCGAAAAGAGGCGGTGGAAAGTGGATCACTACAACAAAATCGAATCATGGTTTAATAACTACTATTTTTAGAAATTGTCCAAAACAACTACTGTTTTTAAAACCATTAGCTTATAAATCAAGTGATATTGTTGACCTTTTTGTAAGGGTGTTGATCAGGGTTTAGTGTTGTGCCACGTTGCACTATGAACTCTAGATGCACATCAAAAGATCAGAAAAGAGGCGGCGGAAAGTGGATTACTACAACAAAACTGAATCATGATTTTATAACTACTATTTTTAGAAGCTGTAAAAAAACTACTATTTTTAGAAACCATTAGCTTATAAGTCAAGTGATATTGTTCACCTTTTGTAAGAGTGTTGATCGGGGTTTAGTGTTGTGCCACGTTGCACTCAATTCTAGTTTCACATCAAAAGATCGAAAAGGGGGTGGAAAGTGGATCACTACAACAAAATCAATCATGATTTAATAACTACTATTTTTTCGTTGAGTTGTCCAAAAAAACAACTATTTTTAGAAACCATTAGCTTATAACTCAAGTGATATTCTTGATCTTTTTGTAAGGGTGTTGATCGGGTTTAGTGTTGTACCACGTTGTACTCGAACTCTAGCCGCACTTCAAAAGATCGAAAAAAGGCGGTGGAAAGTGGATCACTACAACAAAACTCAATCATGATTTAATAACTACTATTTTTAGAAGTTGTAAAACAACTACTACTTTTGGAACCCATTAGCTTATAATTCAAGTGATATTGTTTACCTTTTTGTAAGGGTGTTGATCGAGTGTTTAGTGTTGTGACTTGTTGCACTATGAACTCTAGATGCACATCAAAAGATTAGAAAAGAGACGGTGGAAAGTGGATCACTACAACAAAATCGAATCGGGATTTAATAACTACTATTTTTAGAAGTTCGTAAACAAAACTATTATTTTTAGAAACCATTAGTTTATAACTCAAGTGATATTGTTCACCTTTTTGCGAGGGTGTTGATCGGATTTAGTGTTGTGCCACATTGCACTCGAACTCTAGTTGCACATCAAATGATCAAAAAGAGGCGATGGAAAATGGATCACTACAACAAAATCGAATCATAATTTAATAACTACCATTTTTAAAGTTGACCAAAAAAAAAAACTACAATTTTTAGAAACCATTAGCTTATAACTCAAGCGATATTATTGACATTTTTGTAAGGGTGTTAATCGGGATTTAGTGTTGTGCCACGTTTCACTCTTAACTCTAGTTGCACATCAAAAAATCGGAAAATAGATGGTGGAAAGTGGATAACTACAACAAAACTGAATCATGATTTAATAACTACTATTTTTAGAAGTTGTCCAAAAAACTACTATTTTTAGAATCCATTGGCTTATAACTCAAGTGATATTATTAACCTGTTTGTAAGGGTGTTGATCAGGGTTTAGTGTTGTGTCATGTTGATCAGGGATTATTACAACAAAACTGAATCATGATTTAATAATTACTATTTTTAGAAACCACCAGCTTATAACTCAATAGGTATTGTTCACCCTTTGTAAATATGGCAATGGGGGGTGGGGTGGGTCATGTATCTCAATACCTGACCCGCCCCTCTCTCCATGTGGGGAGGGGGTCGTCCCATGTTAAATTGTTTTTTCAAATATTTTTATCTTATATTTATATTATTAATATTTTTTAATATTAGATTTTGTATTATAAATACATATTGTTTATAAAATTTGTTATTATATATGTTAAATATACATGTAAAATATACATTATATATATTTAAAAATAAAAAAATAGCAACTAAGCGGGGCGGGTACACACGAGGCGGAGGAGATACCGACCTGCCCGCCCGCACCACGGGTCATGGGGCGGGCGGCTCAAACGGGGCGGGCGGGCGTGTACCCACTCTGGCGAGTCATTTTGCCTTCCCTAACCCTTTGTAGGCGTTGACCGAGTTCAAACCTTGTATCTTTCAATTTTTTGAAACTTATCTCATCTCCTTCGACCACTACTCTCATTTATTAAAAAAATACTATTTTTGGAGATGAGATCTCATGTTACATTTTCCATGTTCCACTCACTATTTCATATATTGGATGAAAGACATGTGTACAATTGTGATATCATCTTGTACATGTCATTTGTCCGATTCGATGGAATAGAGATTTTGGAGATGAGATCTCATGTTACATTTTCCATGTTCCACTCACTATTCCATATTTGTACATATGACATTCATCCGATACAATGCAATTGAGAGTGGAATGTAGAAAGTGAAATAGAAAATCTCAATTTGCACATCATATTACGAATTGTCGCCATCAAAATACGACAAAAAGAGCTGACATTTTTAAAAATGATAAGAGCCCTTATCGTGGTAAGATATCGGCTAACAAAGGTAAGGAAGCGATTTAAACTTGGGTTCAACTTAAGCCCCTAAAGCCCCTTCTACGGAGAGAGAGTACCGACCCTAAAGAGGTGGACCATCCACTTTGCTAATCAAACACGGAATTCTTTTAACGTGTTGGGTGATAAATCAAAGAATTTGTATGAAGAGAGTGTGCCCTCACATGTCCTGCGGATGAGGGCCTCAATGGTTTGAATGACAATCCCGATAGGACTATGGTTCTTTATCAACCATCAGAACGGAGTTCGGTTATTTTTCTCGAGGACACGATGATTGCACCAAATTTAGATGAAAAGAGTCAAGTAGACCTACACAGTACCATGAAAGTTGTATCTAGAAATCATCCGTTTAATGATTATGTTCTTAACTCTAACGATCGACCATAGGAGCAATTACTACATCAATGCGGAGCGGTGGTCCGATATCTTTGGATGAAGAAGAACATGACAAATCGGAAGCATTAAAGACCAAACTATGCAACTCCTCAACTATTCCACTTGTTATTCACTCATGAGCTCCCTCAGAAGCTATGAAGACTCTGGAAATTGCGGCTCGAGGATCCTGGACCGACATTCCACAAGCTACATCAGACTATCAAGACGATACTCGAGCACGTAAAAAAGATACAAATGACAATATCACTCGAAAATCCTTGAGACATAAACGCCTTCATTTAAATTACGTCATTAAAATATTTTATTATTTTTATCCTGAAATTTTGCATTGTTTTTCCTTTGCTACCTGATCGGCTTGTGATCAGGATCTTTTCCTTTCTTTTTATATATTTTCATTTATTTAAAAAAATAAATAATTACAATACATAGAAAAAAATAAAAAAATATTTATAAAAATAATAATAAGAAGTATATATATATATATAACAATTTATTTTTCATAGTTTAAAAGTCGGGAGAAGGCACGGGGCGATGCACGTGGTGCCACGCACAAGACCCCTTACCGATAAGGAGCCTCGATTTTTTTCTGTTTTATATGTATGTATAAATTAGTCATGTACAATAAAGGTCGGATTTAGTTACAAAAACCTTAGTTGGTGTAGCACTTAGCATTGTTGTTATATTTTGGAGGTCTTGATCTCGGTTCAAGGTCAAGCAAGAACGTGGGATTTTTTCCTCTCTATCTTAACTAAATTATTTTCTTTGTTTTTTTCTTTTTGCAACAAACCCTCTCTCTAACTAAAAAATTTTTTTCTTTTTTTTTTTTTCCTTTTCTTTGTAAAACCTAAGAACATAATTGAAGAGTTTAAAGAGCCACTTTTTAAGCTCTTATTCTGTCATGTATATTTGCCAATTTTTTTCTTTTTGTAAAACCAAAAAAATAATTAATGAATTAAAAAATACAATTAAGTAGATAATTTTTTCATAGCTAATTTTATTTTTTTTATTTTTTTTCTTTGATAAATTATATTGAACGAACTTTTTCGTAAATTATTTTGATTAGACCAAAATGTGAAAGTTGGTGTATGATTTATTTTTACATATCTTATTTAATATATTAAATTAATGAAATAATATTCGTAACATTGATTTTGTTATTTTTAAACATAAGGGTCCTCCTCCTTTTTTCTCTGTGCCCCTCGAAACCTAAGACCGACTCATTTAAAAATAATACATGCATAATACTTTTATCATTAGCGACAACAATACTTTTGGTCACATCACCCTGTCGACAACCTGGCGAGCATTAATCGCAACGACACTGCTATTACTTTGTGCCATGTAAGCACGACGAATAAACGATAACTAAAATCTCGCTTGAAAAGTTTTAATGACGATTGTCATAGCTATTAATAAAGCGATGGCACAATATGGTCGCAAGTGACGTCATCGATGTCCAACTATTTGTGGCCACTAAATAGCGAATTATTTTTTTTGCGCCAACACCTAGTCGCTTCTGTTTGAATTTATTGTTTCGTCCGTGGATGGAATATTACGGCTACATATATTTAGAAGATTTAATTTCACTTAGCCCTCCAAACTATAGCGTTGTTTTTGCACTTTACCCATGAACTTCGATAATATATATTCTATCATTTGAACCAAATTATTTATAGTATTTTAACCTTTGAACTAACCAAATTAAAGTTGACAATATGTCTACTAATGATAAATTCAAGTCAACTTCCAAATGGTTAAGTGCAAAATATTTAACGTTAGATATACAAAAGAGAAATTCCAAAGTTTATTAGACAAAGTACAAAATCCATCATTGTTTAGCAGGAACAATGCAATTATGTATACCTATTTGGAATAATCTAATAACCAGTCATCAATGTCTAATTTAGATTCTTAGTTGTTGTTACTTTAACTAGCTTCATTTATTTATTTCATTAAATAAAAATTTATTTTTAAACGATACTTTAACCAGCTTCCAAAAATTCAATTTTATTGTAACAAACCTATAATAGGATTCTATTAAAGAAAATTGCGCTAGAAAACATGAACATGTTCAAAATGTGGACCAATTAGGAGTTGTTTAATTCTTTAACCTCATAATTTTCATTGTTCTTTTTACTTTCGACTTGAACTTCAATTTTTATAAAACAATACAAAGTGCTAACATAATATCTTCACATTATGATTTTTGAATTCGTTTTTTTTGGGTGGTTGTGTTCCAGCTCATATTTCTCTTGATCAAGTATTCATTCCAAAAAAAAAAAGGTGTAAGAACTCTGTACGGTAAAACAAAATTTCAGTTCTCTTAACCAGAAGACTTAGGGCACTTATTCAAAAAAACCAGAAGACTTAGGGCAAACGAGAAATGCCATAACTACTATTAAAAAAAACTACTATTTTTAGAAACTATTAAGCTTATAACTCAAGTGATATCGTTCACCTTTTTGTGAGGGTGTTGATAAGGGTTTAGTGTTGTGCCACGTTGCACCCTAAACTCTAGTTGCATATCAAAAGATCAGAAAAGAGGCAGTGGAAAGTGGATCACTACAACAAAACTGAATCATGATTTAATAACTACTATTTTTAGAAATTATCAAAAAAACTACTATTTTTAGAAACATTAGCTTATAACTCAAGTAAAATTGTTCACATTTTTGTAAGAGTGTTGATCAGGGTTTAGTGTTGTGCCACGTTGCACTCTGAACTCTAGTTGCACATCAAAAGATCAGAAAAGAGGCGGTGGAAAGTGGATCGCTACAACAAAACTGAATCATGATTTAATAACTACTATTTTTAGAAGTGTAAAAAACTACTATTTTTAGAAATCATTAGCTTATAACTAAGTGATATTGTTCACCTTTTTGTAAGGGTGTTGATCAGGGTTTAGTGTTGTGCCGCTTTGCACTCTGAACTCTAGCACATCAAAAGATCATAAAAGAGGCGGTGGAAGCGGAAAGCTAGCTACAACAAAATCAATCATGATTTAATAACTACTATTTTTAGAAAACCACCAGCTTATAACTCAATAGGTATTGTTCACCCTTTGTAGGGATGGCAATGGGGCGGGTTGTCCCGTGTTGCATTTTTTTTATTTTTTTAAATATTTTTATCTTATATTTTATATTATTAATATTTTTTTAATATTATATTTTGTATTATAAATACATATTATTTATAAAATTTGTCATATGTTAAATATAATATTAAATATATTAAAATATATTATTTTATATAATATACATTATATATATTTAAAAAATAAAAAAATAGCACGGGGTGGGGACGGGCGGGCGGTACCACGAGCGAAGAGATACCCGACTGCTTCGCCCGCCCCGGTCACGGCGGCGGGGTGGGTATCCGTTGGGGCGGGTCATTTTGCCATCCCTAACCCTTTGTAAGGGCGTTGACCAGAGCTCAAACCCTATATCTTTCAATTTCTTTGAAACTTATTTCATCTCCTCCAACCACTACACTCAACTTATTAAAAAAACTACTATTTTTGGAGATGAGATCTCATGTTACATTTTCCATGTTCCACTCATTATTCCATATATTGGATGAAAGACATGTGTACAATTGTGATATCATCTTGTACATATATGTCATTTGTCGATTCAATGGAATAGAGATTTTGGAGATGAGATCTCATGTAACATTTTCCATGTTCCACTCACTATTCCATATATTGGATAAAAGATACGTGTACATCTCTGTGTGACATCATCTTGTACATATGACATTCATCCGATATAATGGAATTGAGAGTGGAACGGAAAATGAAATAGAAAATCTCAATTTGTATATATGGAATAGATAATAAATCAAAGGGAGTGGAATAGGAAATCTCAATTTTCATTCTACCGATGTCCTAAGAGTAACTTTTACTTTTTTTTTTGTTTGTTTTTTCTTTTATATTATATTCAAAAACAAAGTGGATGTATTTTACAAAAACATTTTAGTTCTCCATATGCATTATGGACTTGTGAAATAGTATTCGAGTTTTAAAATAAAATATCTAGTATGCATATTGTGCTGATTTCATATAACACTAGATGAATCACACTCTTTTTAATAAATAATTATAATACTCCAAATTGATGATCGTTCGTTGTTTGGGAAGGTCGGACATTTTGTTCGAGTATTATTTGAACTTGATTTGAATAAATCTCTTCAGGAATTTATTATGGTTGAAAGGGTGGGACATTGCTCTGTTGTTCGATCAATTATGAGAATTTGCCGGATTTTTGCGTTAATTGTCAGATTGTTGGGCATCATATTACGAATTGTCGCCATCAAAATGCGGCAAAAAGAGCTGACATTGTTTAAATTGATAAAAGCCCGGTTATCGTGGTAAGATTCCGGCTAACAAAGATAAGGACGTAGTTTCGGAAACTTGGGTTCAAGTTATGCCTTGGAAAGCCCCTTCTACGGAGAGGAGTACTGGCCCTGAGGAGGGTGGACCATCCAATTTGGGTAATCAAACACAAAATTCTTTTAACGTGTTGGGTGATAAATAAGAGGATTTGCATGAAGAGAATGTGCCCTCACATGTCCGTGCGGATGAGGGCCTCAATGGTTCGAATGTCAATCCCGATAGGACTATGGTTCTTTATCAACCACCAAGCGCGAGTTCGATTTTTTCATGAGGACACGATGATCGCACCAAATTTAGATGAAAAGAGTCAAGCGGACCTACACAAAATGGAAGTTATATCTAGAAATTATTCATTTAATGATTATGTCCTTAACTCTAACGATCGGTCGGAGGAGCAATGATTGCATCAACACGGCGTTGGTCCGATATCATCTTTGGATGAAGAAGAACAAGACAAATCGGAAGCTTTAAAGACCAAGCTAGGCAACTCAACTATTCCACTTGTTATTCACGCGTGTGCTCCTCGGAAAGCTATGAAGGCTTTGAAAATTGCGGCTCGAGGATCTGGGATGACATTCCACGAGCTACATCGGACCATCAAGATGATACTCGAGACACAAAAACCTAAGAACATAATTGAAGAGTTTAAAGAGCCACTTCATTAAGCTCTTATTCTCGCCACTCATATTTGCCAATTTTTTTCTTTTTGCAAAACCAAAAGAATAATTAAAGAATTAAAAATACAATTAAGAAGATCATTTTTTCATAGCTAATTTTATTTTTTTATTTTGTTTTTTCTCTTTGATAAATTATATTGAACGATCTTTTTTTCGTAATTTATTTTGGTTAGACCAAAATGTGAAAGTTGGAGTATGATTTATTTTTACATATCTTATTTAATATGTTAAATTAATGAAATAATATTCGTAACATTGATTTTGTTATTTTTAAACATAAGGGTCCTCCTCCTTTTTTCTCTGTGCCCCTCGAAACTTAAGACCGACTCATTTAAAAATAATACAAGCATAATACTTTTATCATTAGCGACAACAATACTTTTGGTCACGTCAGCCTAGTCGACAACCTGGCGAGCATTAATAAGAACGACACTGCTATTACTTTGTGCCATGTAAGCACAATGAATAAACCGATAACTAAAATCTCGTTGAAAAAGTTTTAATGACGATTGTCATAGTTGTTAATAAAGCGATGGGCTATTAATAAAGTGATGGCACAAAGATGGTCACAAGTGACGTCTGGTCCAACTATTTGTGGCCACTAAATATAGCGCGGTATTATTTTTTTTTTTTGCGACAACATCTAGTCACTTTTCTGTTTGAATTTATGGTTTCGTCCGTGGATGGAATATTGCGACTACATATATTTAGAAGATTTAATTGCACTTTGCCCTCCAAACTATAGCGTTGTTTTTGCACCTTACCCATGAACTTCGATAATATATATTATCAAGGGCGGAGCCGTTTTGTCTTAAGGGGGCATAGTAAAAACCCGACCACTTATATATATACACGCACACACGTACAAGATACAAAGTTTAAATATATTACATTTGCATAAAAATATATTAATACTCATTAGTAAATATATAAAATTTGTCATTAAATCCTTAATCAATTAAACTTAGATTGTCTCCTCATATTACGAGAATCATTTACAATACAATAAGAAAATTGTAATTTGATTTTTAATGTACATTAGCAAACAATAATTAAGAAAATAATATATTTCTTCCATTTTATGAATAGAAAAAGAGGAAAATTATTTCTAAGATAATAATAAGAATACATAAGGCCCACAAAGTTTCTAATTTAACTTGCTAAAATTCATAGATAATGTGACTCATAAAAAAAATTTACCAACAAATTGTGGGGGTCAAAATATAATACATATATAAGTATAGATAGTAAATGATAAAAACAAAAAATTTGGGTTGGGGTGGGGAGGGGCAGGGCCCTCCTGATCATAAGGGTTGCTCCGCCCCTGTATATTATGTCATTTGAACCATATTATTTGTAGCACTTTAACCTTTGACTAACCAAAAGTGGACAATATGTCTACTAATGATAAATTCAAGTCAACTTCCGATGTTTAAGTGCAAAATATTTAACGCTAGGTATACAAAAGAGAAATTTCAAAGTTTAGTAGACAAAGTACAAAATACATCATAGTTTAGCATGAACAATGCAATTATGTATCCCTATTTAGAATAATCTAATAAACAGTCATCAATGTCTAAAAATTAGATTCTTGGTTGCTGATACTTTAACTAGCTTCATTTATTTATTTCATTAAATAAAAATTCATTTTTAAACGATACTTTAAGTCTTTAACTAGCTTCCAAAAATTCAATTTTACTGTAACAAACCTATAATAGGTTTTCTATTAAAGAAAATTGCGCTAGAAAACATAAACATGTTAAAAATGTGGACTAATTAGGAGTTGTTTAATTCTTTAACCTCATAATTTTCATTGTTCTTTTTACTTTTGACTTGAACTTCAATTTTTATAAAACAATACAAAGTGCTAACATAATATCTTCACATTATGATTTTCGAATTCGTTTTTTTTGGGTGGTTGTGTTCCAGCTCATATTTCTCTTGATCAAGTATTCATTCCAAAAAAAAAAAAAGGTATAAGAACTCTGTACGGTAAAACAAATTTTCAGTTCTCTTAACTAGAAGACTTTGGGCAAACGAGAAATGCCATAACATCCAAAACAATCCATCATAATCTGAATCCATCGATGAAATCGTGTTTTCATCTCAACATTAACAACTTTATATATAATCAAGCTTTGTGATAGTGCACAAACCTCATCAAGCTTCCTATTTCTACTATTCCAACAACTTTTATTCACAAAAAAAGCCATCATAATAACCAATGACTTTGGGGTCAGAATATATAATCAGTAATCTGGTGGTGGTAACTGGTAACACTTTCTGCCATTGCGCCAAAAAGAAAACTTGACTGCAGATAAATAACGCGTAAATTATTCCGACTTTAAATCACAATAAATCAGAGGGGTGTCATCTGCAAAAGAAAACACATTCAAAGTTTACAACGTATATGAGGCGATATACGTAAAACAAGAATCAGGAAATTACGTATACATATAGAGATAGAGTATAGACCTATTGGGATTCCGATTTCCGAGGAACGATTTTTGCCATTCTATTCTTTGCATTTTTCACCTATATGCTGCATTTTTTTTTTTCGTATTACTGGATGAAATAAGCTTGGACCACCTCAACTGCCGGGGCCTTACACATTGGACACTTTCCCATACACTCGACTAAATTTTCTGCGCATTTCAAACAGGTGCACATGTGCCCACACCTGTATGAATAAGAAAGAGATGGTTTTTGGTAAACGAAAACACAATGCTATTCAATACACTCTGCATGCCCATGCTTAGAATTGTGTCAAGAACATAGATAGGCACTTTAGTATGGTTGTTGCTAAAAGGAATTGATAACATTCAAATTGAATTTAATATAATGTTTTCAAGAAACTGAGGTGCATTTCTACGAAAACCACGTCTTAACAAAAACTAATATTGGAACAATTTAATCAATCTATAACTTTTTATCCAGCTCCGGTGAGGTAGATATTATTTGTTTTTGAGGTAAATTACAAACTACCCTTTGAGGGTTCAGTCTCATTACAAAAACTTAGTTATCTTTTAATATCACAAATTCCCCCTTAACATTAGTTTCCATTTTATAATCTTTCGAGGGGGTATTTTTGTAAAACAAATACAAACCTCACGTGGTATCTGTAACAATTTGTAATTTTAAAAGAGCATTGGAACTTGTGTAATTAGGCTAAACTTCAGGGTGGTTTTCATATAATCTAAACCTTGTTTTTATTATCTGTAATTGCAAAATGATATCAACAGAGATTAAATCTTTACCTGTACAACAAGGAATCAATTTTACTATCTCGACACAGGCAGCAAATCCCTTTCCTTACATGATCCCACTGAGATTCATCACAAAGCAGATTGTCCTCAGATGCACCTTCATCTGATAGATCACTCAAAACGGTCAACTCATAGTCATGGAGAGAAAGCAAAGCACTATATGCTGATAGGAAATTTAGATGTGCAAAGAAAACACTTTATTCATTTCCACTGAGAAAAGAAGGAAATGAAATACAAATTGACCGGTTGGAAAACTAACCTCTTGAAAAATTTGACCGATTTAAAGCGGCAGAAACCTCTTGACGCAC
This sequence comes from Rehmannia glutinosa, assembly GCA_016081115.2. Lineage (NCBI taxonomy): Eukaryota > Viridiplantae > Streptophyta > Magnoliopsida > Lamiales > Orobanchaceae > Rehmannia > Rehmannia glutinosa. The sequence continues at coordinate 7,288,202 of CM071936.1, forward strand.
CGAGCGCTGCAGCTCTAATTGCATTTCCATGCATGCTTCGAGCATACTTTGCATATTGTTCATCCTCTGCTGAAGCCTAACCAAGTCTATCCTCAACTCATTGATCACCTCCCACTGCTGTAATAGTAATCAGAACGAGATATTGATAATTAGATGTGATAAGGACAAAAAACTTGAATAAATGCTGAAATAGGTAACTAAAATGTTATGAGATACAAAAGAAGTTTGAGACCTTAATCACTGATACACGTCTAACATGGTATCGAAAAAGAGTAAACTCCGGCCTACAGAAACGCTGTCCACGAGAAATTTTTGAGGGGTCCCTCATTTTCTAAAGGGATAATTACAAAATCGCCCTGAGTTTCGAATAATACAAAAAATTCCAGAGATTTTTAAAATTACAGAAAAACCCTTAAAGTTTGATTCCGACTATATTTTCTCCATTCATAAACCCCACTATATTTATAGAGAGATTACAATTGCCCCTTGAATTTAAGACATAACCAAACTAGAGGGTTTTTTTTTACTTTGAAACATCTCTTGATATTTTTTGTAATTAGCCCAAACATGAGGGTTTTTCTTTGTAATTATCCATTTTCTAAAAGAATAAAATTTCAACTAGGTGTCATAAAACAGTAGATGAATCAATGCCCGAAAAAATTGGCAAATATCTCAAATTTTAGGCTGAATTAGAGAGGGTTCCAATGTGATACATTTCTTTTCCACTATATGGTATGGAAGTTGGATAACATGCAAACTTCTCCCCTTATACATACATATCCACTGCAGTGAAGTTCTCTTACATAAGTCAACAAGAACGTCCAATGCATACAATAACTAAATGAAAAATATATATATTATGATAGTAACAACAATAATACCATGAGCTTGTAGCTCGGGTGGTATCGCTCACTCTCTAGAATCGGTGTTAACCATGGTTCGAACCTGGTATCTTTTAGTTTTTTGAAATTTATCCCTTCCCCTCCAGCCACTACTCCCCAACTTATTAAAAATAGTAACAATAATAAGGGATAATTACAAAACTACCCCCAAGGTTTGGGTTAATTAAAAAAACCCATAGGTTTTAGAATTTACAAAAATACCCGTGAGGTTTGATTACGTATTACACTATACCCCTTCACAAGCAAAAACATTTCAACATCCCTTTACATTTGTAAAAATATTGCAATTACTCCTTTACATTAACACACAATCAAACCTCAAGGTTCTTTTTTTCTTAATTTTCAGACATCTCTTGGTTTTTTTTTGTAATTAACACAAAACTCAGGGGTAGTTTTTGTAATTATCCCTGATAATAATAATAATAATAACAACAACAATAATAATAAGTTGAATCAAAGGATGCTTAAGCTTACTGTTTCCAGCTGCAGATTCGAGTTGCGGTGTGACCAACTTTCACCCAGAAGCTCCTCATCCCAAAGTGGGGCTGGGCAGCAGCAAAAAGGTTTGAGGAGGTAGCAAATGGATTTCTTTCAGCGCCATCGGATAGAGCCAAAGTTTGATCACCGTTTAGTTCTTCTTGGTCTTGCTCGATTAAGGCAGGGAAAGAAGATGTATTGTCCAGTTCCCATTCACCGGAAGCATGACCAAGCCTTTCTGCATGGGACTGTAGCACCTGATCTAGACTCTCACGAAAACTACTACGAAGAAGACTAGAGACACGTCTCCTACACCAGAAAAAAGAATAATGTGATTATTATTTTTGAAGAGAATGGTGTAAAAGAGTTGTTTTCAAAATTAAGAATGAACTTTGAGAGTGTCAATGGGTATGGATGCAGCGGCGGATCCACTAAGGGATATGGGGGTACAACTGTACACCCAATTTTGGAAAAATCAATAATGCTCTATAGTTAAAAATGTAATAAAAATAGTTTTGTACCCCTATTTTTACAGAAATAATTAGAAAATTTAAGTAATATAATACAAAATCCCACAATAAAATTTCAAAAATTAAAGTTTAACTAGATAAATAAAATACAGTAAAATCTATAAAAGGAAATCTCCAAAAGAAATAAATATAACAAAATTCATAATGTTACCAAAAATATGTTTTGTTGTCTCATATATCCTTAATTACTCTACTTGTTCTTATGTATATAACAAAATCCATAATGTTACCAAAAATATGTTTTGTTGTCTCAATATTTCCTTAATTTTTCATCAATAAAAAAATATATTAAATAGTTTTCCACCTAATGGTCTGATGTTATTTTAAATTTATTACAATACAAGGAGATAAATCTCATAAAACTATATATTAGTAAAATGCACATGACATTGTATAAAAAGGAGGTCTCACATATACAAAGGATGTGAAGCCGAAATTCTAGGTAGGGGGCCCAACTAACATTTGTATAAAAATAAAATACAATACATCAACTCTAAAATTAACATTATAAATAATCGCTAATTTTGATAAAGTCAATGTATAAATTCAATTACATTTTAATATTAAAAATAAATAACAGAATATAAGTACATTAATATATCATAACATTTCTCTTCTACTCTTCATATTCTCAAATCGTTGCATAATAGTTTCATTGCTAATATTTCAAAGATATCCTTTTCAATGTATGTTACCAAACAATCATTCAAAGAAACCCATCTCCCATTCGATTGCGTAGTGAACTTTTGATGATATTCATTGCCGAAAATGCTCTTTCCATCGTGGCGTGGCAATCGGTAAGATCAATGACAACTTAACCAACAAATAAACCAATGGAAAAACTACATGTTTTCTTGTAGCAACCATCTTCTCGAGCAAGACCTCCTATACACCGCTACTTTAGAGAAGCTTTCATCTAAACGAACATCAAAAATAAAGTTTTCAAGTTGACTTTCGAGTTCATATAGAGTAACTCCGGGAAAATTAAATTCACCGGATAAAATTTTGCAAGGTTAAGTAGCTTCTCTTTGTCAAATGCGAAAAATGAATCATTTGGATCAAAACATGCCATAGATAAAAGCAATTCTGTGTTCACTTCATCAAAACGATGATTTAGTTCCTGAGCTTGCAAGTCAATCACGAATAAAATAGCTCAACTCGATAATGATGAATATTAGTCATCCTTTCAACTCTACGTCTTGATCTTCCTCGAGTGCATATACATCTTCCATATTCAAAGACAACTATTTCATATTTATCACAAAACCCTGGAAACTTCAACTAATAAATCCTCCCAACCACCATCTCTCATTGCTTGCAAACGAGTTTTTGATACTTTAACAAGACTCATTGCATTAACAATATCTTGATCCTTTCTTTGTAGAACTTGAGACAATTCATGTGTGATTCCCAAAATTTTTCTCATGAGATGTAAAACAAATACAAACTCAAACCTATTCACAATCTCTAGCAAATCAACGGCTTCCGCTCTTTGTGTATCATCATTACCATTCTCCCCAACATATTCAAGAACATCAACAATGAAAGCGAAATAAATGTGTCAAGTTAATGAGAGTACCATAATGTGAACTCCATCGGGTATCTCCTGGCCGCTTAATGCCATTTCTTGATTTAATCCTCTTCCTGTTTTTACCTCACCATTTGCAATTCCTTCAACGACTTTCTCCATTTGCTTTTCTCGAAGCATATCTCTACGCTTTTTACAACCTCCAACAACATTACATAAACGCGTATGCAATGATGTTTGAAAAAAGAACCATAGTTATATGCTTTTTAGCAATGAAAATGCAAGTGTAAGTGGAGTTGATAATGTCTTTTTGAATATCGGAAGATACAAGTTTATGGTTTCCAGAGCATTATTCAATACAACATTATTGATTTCCTCATTACATGGCAATAACTTTCAAAAGTTCAATAAAATTTCCTTCATTTAAGGACCGCTTCCGACTCGTCATTTCCTCGAAATGCTAATCCTCGCATAATGAGATAGCGCAAGCAAACAATCGATGCATTTAATGCAAGCGATAATCAATCTTCGATTGTTTTGATATTTTAGATAAAGACACTTCAATATGTTGAGCTTGATTCATCAAATCCTGACAAGCCAATCTACATTTATTATGATCAACTGTTATGGTCTCCAACATGATCTCTCAATCTTTCTTTCTTACGCCAAGCATTAAATCCTTGAGATACAAAAACATCGTGACCTCTTTCACTACGCCCGTAGAAAAAGATAACAATATAAGCAAAATCTTTGCATCTTTTGTAATGCTTTATACTCTAACCAATCCTTGAATTCATCAAACCACGATGTAACAAATTTACGTTTTTCGATTCCGTCTTTTTTTTTTTAGGAAAATTATGTTCACGTGGTTGACATGGGCCTTTTAATAAGTAAGCTCTACGCACTGTTCAATTAAGTCGGATGGATAGCTCATTATGTTAGGTCGAGTCCAGGATCACTTGGAAGATTTTTCAAATTAACCTCAAGAGCATCTTGACTTGATAATACTTTATCTTGACTTGTTGGTGCTTGAGGTTGAATAATTGCAGTGCATTGATGATGATGTTGATTCTTCGATAATAGGTGTGTACTCTTTTAAAGAATCGTTCCATTATCTAAGAAAATACGAAAAAAATTAAAAATTAATATAGCTTAAGCAAACAATTATACATGGACCACAAATTATTTATTTATTTATTTTTTTGCTCAAAAGCCCGAACCTGTTTATCCATCATTAATTTCAACAACGAAAAAATAAGTTAATCCTACAACATATCTTTGTATCCTTACAAGTGAAATTTCCATGTGCAAAGAAATTCATCTCCAAGAAACTTGAAATATAATTACGAACTTTAGATCAGATTTCATACTCGGTTCATGTAATCGATACCACAAATTATAATAAATTACTAAAAATTTACCCTAATAATTCATGTAATAATCAATGATACAACAAACAAATTAAATAATAGAGAATAAACATCAAGCCCTAAAATTAATTAATGTATATACACTTTGATAACATAAATCCAAAATATAATTCATTCTCATTCAATTTAAATCTAATGATAATAAGGTAAAAGAGTTAGACTTAATACAAACCTATTGGTTGAGTTGAATCCACTCCTCCTTCTCGACCTTGTGGTGCAATTTTCTTCACCAGGATTAGGGCTTTTTCTCTTGTTTCTCCATTGCTTGAGAGGCCGTGAAGGTGGGTAATGGGTTTGAGATTTGAGAATTGGGGTGGAGTGGGCGACGTGTTGTATTAAGTGTCTAATGGCTTTTTTTTTTTTTTTATTTTTATTAAAGATATAATGTGAAATTACATATATACCCTTATTTTTTAAAAAATCCCGGGGGCCCAGTGCCCCCTGCCCCCAAGTCCCCTCGTCCCTGCACATATATACAAACTTGTGCATTACACGAAGTCTCATATAGTTATACTTTAGCAAGTTGCAATTATACCTTTTATTTTAATAAAATTTTAAACAATTTTTATGTGCATATTTTTTTTAATATTTTATCGTATCCCCATGTTCAAATTTGGATCCGCCACTTTGTATGGATGAAAATACAATGACGAGAATTGATGTGATGTTTTTTTTTAAAAAAAAAAAAAAAAAAGTGATTGGATGTGATTAGATAGAATAGTGTATTTGTGATATGAAAGTATCTTGATGGTAGTTGATGTAATTGAAGATTGAAAAAATGAGAGCTAGTGAATAGTAATTTATGAAAAAATCACAAGCAATTTGGACCAAAAAAAAATTCTCAAGCGAAAATTTTACAAAGTTTTCTCACAAGCAATCACAGCCTTAGTTTTTTACCGAGAAAGTTACTAGTCTAGCACAATAACATAATTTGTCTCAAAAGTAATTAGACAGCGTGCCGACTGAAAAGCTCCTGAGTTCGATACTGTGAACATTATCATCATCTGGTGGATAATATGTGTCAATTCTTCCAAAAGATGTGCCGACCTCTCCAGAAGGCATATCTAGCCAACTGTCAATAGCCTCTTGCAAATCATGGCTCGGCCAGTCTTCGTGTGATTCTTGCATCTGCTCTTGCTCGTTAACATTGTTATCAAATGGTACCAGAAATGATTGATAAGCAGAAGTTTCCTGCCAACTTCTGGACATGTCTTGGTATTTTGCTGTCGCCAGGCACTGTCTTCAATCTCGATTACTGACTCTTGGAACTCTTCCACTTGAGCTGAAGAATCTCGTGAATGGAATTCTAAATCAGCAGTATGATTATCTGATTCACCAACACAACTTGCACCACTTCTCGATTCATAATTTTCATTAAAACCTTCACAGGATGCACTGTAATTAATGTCGTCAGATTCTAACGATGATTCATTGGCTATAGTGGCATCTTCAGTGTCCAAAGCTGGCTCTTCTCTACTACTAGCACTTCCAAAACCATGCGGCACTTCTTGGTCGTGTATCTCATCGTACAATACAGGATCATCTGCTTCATTTACTTGTACTTCGAGTATTTGCGTATTGCTGTTTCCATCGGCACCACTTTCCAAGTCTGATGATGTTCGAATCGCAGTAACTTCACCTTCCCTGCATGTAGACTCTGACTCACCATGATTTTCATCAATAGAAGAGGAATCAGCCTCAGCACCGTTTACTGAAGTCGAAGCAGCATTTTCCAATTTTGAAAGGAATCCTTCCCTATACCAGCATTTTCCCCATATCAAATTTAGATGCAATTAGGTTATTAAGAAATACAAGGTTGAGGAAAATAAGTAGGAAAGATATTATCCACTTAACTTGTTACTCAAGATGAAGCTCACATTTAAGTTAAAAACATTAACAAATAGTTACTTTTAGATGCTACATAACCAGAGAAAGGTAATGTGAAAATTGTTTACCCAAATACTAGAGATGAATCATTAAATGCACCTTTGCTTTGAATATAAATAATAATTTGCAAATAAAGAATCAAAATCCTGTTAGCATCAATCCAAAAAGGAGTTTTGAGAACAAACATAAACATTGCTTTGGCAAATCAGATGATAAAATAGTCGTCAATGAACCAACAATGGGCAAGCAACGGCGGAAACTATTTGATCAGCCAATGACTCCAACTCTCAGAGACCCACCCGGTGGGAAGAGAAAGGAAAGAAAGAAAACGATAAAAAACAAAAAGAAAAAGAAAATGTAACAAAATTCAACTGTGAATCCTAGTCCATTAAATTATAAAACTAATATGCTCCAGTCACATTGCATCTAATCTTAGTAATTTTGATTCCTTAGATCCAACCATGTGTACGAGCACAAATTAGTGTAAATTAGTAAGAAAGTGGTTATCATTATCTTCTACAAACCAATAAAAGGAGCATATATACAATACGCAGTGACAAATGCTAAGCAACACAGAAGCAGTTCAACAAAAGAAGATAAATTTTGACATATAAAGTCCATTTAATGTTGGAGCCTTAGAATCTGAAACATATCGCTTAGAATTACCTGAGGTCGGAAACTGTATGTCTTTGCCTCAGCAAACCCAGTTCAGTTGCACCCCTCAAAGATGGTCTCTCATCCACGACCATTCTTTCATTTCGTAGAAACCTACCTCTCAGGAGCGCCTGCATAGTAGTTTAAGATTACTCAGCGAAAGATTATTCTAGTTTGAGGTTTTATAAGCAGACATGGATATAATTAAAGATCCATTATCTCAAATTACTGTGTGCTCAGTCTTGGCCTTTGGCAAATATAATTCATCATTTAAACAGTTTTACATTAGAAATATATTTGTCAGTTGGTTTAGCATAAGTCGACTTCATGTAAAACAGAACAAGAAAAGCCAAATATTTGTAACATTAATACTCCATATGTAACATAAGATGATGCAAAGAAACTACAGAAAGGAGTAAAAGAATATCTACTATGGAAATGTATTCGAATGTTCCATAATAAATCATCACCTGAATGCGATTACGATGAGCAAACTCCGACACTGGTCTCTGCTCCGCCAAACCCAAAAGTTCTCTTTTTCTTTCACTCTGAGCCCTCAGAAGAAGATCAAGAAGAGTCTGCCTACCGCATAATCTTCGAATGGGCCTTCGTGCACCAATCTCCGGACGATTAATAACTAACCCTTCACGAACCTGATCAATTTGAGAACCGACTCGAGCAACTCCATATCCAAGTGATCCCGAATCTTTTCTCTCTTGAGTACTCATATGTACCCATTCTCTAACAATTCTCACCCTTTCACACTCATTCTCACCGAGCCAATGTCCCGAATGGTTGTTTGATCGAAATCCATAAGACGATTGACCCTTAGAACCACAATTCATCCATTCTCGAAAAATTTGTCTCACTCTTTCCCGTTCGATCTCTCCCAAGTCACTAGATGATTGTTCTGATATAACACTGTTATTCTCAGACTCGTCAGAATGTTGAGACATATCGTCCCGTTATCAACAGATTTGGGAGTACTTGAGCACTCCGTATCCGAACCATTTCTCTGTTGTCTACCCTCGAGCTCTCGCCACATTTGCAAGATAGTGGATGCTCGAGGGCTAGGCCGGCCATGGTCATCATCATCCCACCGGACTGCGAATCACCGAAGAAGGACGGTCGAAAGGCCGATACATTGTGCAAACCCGCAACAGCCATTTTTTTAATTTCTATACAAGCAAAATTTGAGTTGTTTGCTAGCTCTAACAGACCACGCAACTGAATTCGATTATCGGAAAATGATCATCACCAGCCATTCAACTAACACTTTAAAGCCAAATTACAACACACACACATCAACTAATGCCTGCAAAAAGATTTTGAAAAACTCTACATTATTTATTGTTAACAATCTAGTGCAAATATCGCCATAATCCAAGTTAGATTTCAGAAACGTTTATCCACCTTTCCAAAAAGAAATGCTTACAAAATTAAATAATTAAATAAGAAAAAGGAAAAGGGGAAAGGGGTGACTTGCAGATCCATATTGTCCCTGACCAATGACAACTCACCAAAAGGAAAAAAGGAAGAGCGAAAAAGAGCAAGTTCCCCAACAACATTCAAATTTCTAACATTCCAAAATGGAAAACAAATTCAAAAAATGGGTTCAAGAAAAAAAAATGATAAAATTAACTCATTTCAACGCAAAATCTTATTTCTTCTACAAAAACCATTATCAAAGTCAAACCAACACAACACATAAAAGAAACTCATAATCATTGCTCATAAATTTAACAAATCTAGTCCAGCCACAAAAACAAACAAGTTATAAATTGTACAATACCTTTTCTGCAACTATCGTTCAGCCCAGTTCTTCAAATCAAATGTAACAATATGAATAATGGGCAAGATAGAGAAGAAACAAAAAAAAAACTCAAAGACGGAGAGAGAATAAGAAGTGGGATTTAAGAATAATAAATAGTAACAGCAAATTTTAGGAGGATGGAGGGGACAGGGTCCGCGGCGCCAATTAATATATTGTGCGCCTTTTTCACTTCCGAAATTTTGCCGTAACTCTAAGGTCAACTTCAACCCAACTTCAAATACCCCACTATAACACCAAATATGAAAAAAAGATCTCCAACCCAACTCCTAAACACTACACCAAATTTGGTGTAGTGAATAATTACACCAAATTTGGTGTAACACTATTCATTTACACCAAATTTGGTGTAATACAATATCCCCCATTTGCCCTCCAATTCTCTTCTATTTCAAATTTAAATTCCAATTGTATCCTCATTTTATATATAATTAATTTATATAATATGGTTCTAATAATTAATTAATATTTTCTATAAATAATAATAATTAGCAAACAATGGTAATTTAAACTAAAGAGATGCTAATATTAATTGTAATATTTATTTTTCTTAATATAATTAATTAATTTAATATTAATTAAATATATATTTTAGTTAATTACATTAATAGTAATAAACTATAAGTAAATAAAATAATTGTATAAATACTTAAATTTGCTTACTATAAAATGAAAAAGAAAGAATAAAATATTAATTTGGTGTGAGATTTGGTGTAATGGGTTGGAGATGATTTTGACAAAGTTCTGGCTAAAAACACCAAATATGGTGTAGTTTTTACACCAAATTTATTGTTATGGGTTGGAGATGGTCTAACGTCTATTTTTCTTGTGCCCGTGAAATATGATTCCTTTTGACTCACAATTAAGTGAACGCCGCGTGTGGAAAGTCTTTTTTATTGCTAAATTACGACATTGACCCCCACAATCTTGAGTTTTTTAACGGTAATCAGCAATTTGTAATAGGATTTTGTGTGCATTTGACCAGATTCATGTTTCAATTGGTATTTTATTATATATTTTTGGTTTATAGTAAATTGAGTAAATGTAATTTCAAATTAAATAATTTATAGATTTAACATTTATTTATAATGTAAAATAGAAGATCTAACTGGATTGAACCCTTTTTTATTTTCACATTAGCAGGCTTTTTTTTACACATTACTAGATTGTTAAATTGCAAGAAAAATAAGAAAGTTTGAACGCTTAGTTGTGACTGTCAATGTCATATTGAAATTTCTAGTTACGGCATGGAATCTGGAAATTAACCTGATTTATTTTATCGAATTTTGAAAATTAAATTTGAGTTTTGATGCCACTAAAAATTCCATGTCAAAAATATTTTTTCCCGAGTGATTTACTAGGAGAAATTGCATTTTTAGTTCCATAAAAAAGAGGTCAAGACTTTTAGTCCCACAATTTGCTTTTCTGGTCCCAATTGATTTTTTTAGCACATTTAGCACAAATGATTCAAATTGTAGTTTTAGTCCCAAAATGAGTTTTTTTTAATTTGGAATTTAAAATATTTAAAATAAATGTCAATTTAAAAAAAAATTATAGTTTTTCAACAATTTTCATATTTTATTTTTATAATTTTTGGGTTGTAAAATGATTTTTTTTTACTATTTTTAGATTTTTTAACAAATTATCAGATTTTATATTTTTTAATTTTCAGGTTTTTAATAATTTTGAATTTTTTTATAACTTTTTTAATAAATTGCAAATAATTTTAACGTTTGAAACAAGTTTTCAGAATTATTTGGCAATTTTTTCAGATTTTTCAAATAATTTTTTTTCTTTTATTTAATTAATTTTGGAATAAATGTGCTTTTGGTCCCGTAAGAATAGTAACATTCAGTTAAGTTTTTCGGTAGTTTTGGACTAAAATTACAACTTTTGAATCGTATAGAACTAAATATGCTAAAATAAATCTATTGGGGCCAAAAAAAAAAAAAAATATTTGACCTCTCTTCTTACAAAAACACAATCTTCTCTATTTACTGGACCTCAAGTTCTTGCATTCCAATTTCACAAACCCGTTACTTATTCACTTGTAAATTGTAATTTGCAAGCCAATAAACATTAGTCGGCACGTTGAGTTTCCGAGTGTGACTCACCCTGTAATAGTGTCATAAATTATACATATTGTGAATAATTAAATATATCACTATATCAAAACAATATAACAATTCAACAATTCAGTCAAATATATATGACATGATAAATCGTATGTCTATCCATTCTATCTCACGATGAATACTCATCCTACCCAGTGGGCAATATAGCTAATAATTGAATAAAATGAAATTTCAATTACTTATTTAGTTAATTAGACAAGCATCAATCATGTAAAATCAAGCTTTACAAAAAATAAAAGATAATCAAAATCAAGTAATCAAATTACATAATGATTTCTCTGTCTTATCCTAACAATGTTATCTTATCGATTCGATTGGTTTGATCAAATTTGTACCACATCAAGTTTGACTATCGTGAATATAATGGATCTTGAATTAGCTTTAACGATGGATTTAAAGAAAAAGACCACTTCATCTTTTTACACACATATTGATATTATTTATTAATTGAATATTGTTTGAGCCAAGCTTTGGATCTGATCAGAAATAATTCATCAAGCTTACTTTACTATACTAACAAATTGAACTAAAATAAAACTTTTAATGACTAATCTTAGATAAAATATGAAATAACTAAATTTATTTTTCAGTCATACTTGTTATACTCTGCACTTTACTTTCATATTTCATTAAAAACTCAAGATTGAAATACCGTAATTCTATGTGAATTGGATAATGGCCGATAGTGATACTAAGACTCTAAAATCTATACCGGATGTCTCGGTTCGATTATCATCACCATGCACCGCCCAAATATAACTAAAAAGACATAATTCTCTATCTTGCTAATTGGTTGACCGTTTTAATTTTTCAAGAAATTGTGTATTTATCCAGCACTAATTCATGAGATATTAATTTTAAAGCACACAAAATATGTGAGTATTTTACCATTATATATTGACGCAATGGTATGTTACTTTATATATTAACCATTGGCAAACAAAAGAAAAAGACATATTTCAAGACTTTGTTTGTATTCATTCATTCACGTGGCCACTTCGGAACTTATTACAAGAATCCAACACTCAAAATAATTCTTGCACACTACATGCACCAAGCCCTCCGGAAAAAAAAAGTGATAATTAGGTAGCGCATTGTTTCGATCGGTAAATGACTTGAGTGATGTTTTGTCTATTCTTTGGCGTGTGCGGTGTGGAGATTCAAATCTCCCAGTAATAGGATGGATGTGTTTTTTAACTCGATCTATAGTAGCTCGGGACCGATTTGTTGAGTCGTATCTCATGATTCACCTCCTCTACAAGTTAAGGAGCAAGACAATGGCCCTCAAGAATGGAATTTATCCTTTTTTACAAATTTATATGCAATTAAATTTGACAAATCTTTAATCCACCAAAAATTTCTCGAAAAATTAATTTCATTTGACGTCCAATATCTACGTACTAATTGAGCTTTCAATGTAAATTGAGCCTTTTGAATCTTATTGGAGATTACATCCATATCTTTTATTCTATGAAAGATATTGGGGATTCTAATCGATTAGCATGCATTTTGGGATTACATCTAATATGGAAAGATCCAATTATAATAGGGATTAAGATATATCGTTTTATATATTCTCTCCTATATTAGTAGTAGAGACATTAGACGTCTCCTACGGAATATCATAAATCTCTCTACTAAAATTTTTCTCTACGGTTTTCTTCTTGGAGCATCACCAAAATTCTCCGGAGTAGGGTATAAGGTGTGCACACCCAAGTAAATAACTCTAGTAGTTATTTACACCAATGAGAAAGATGTATCGTGATCTTGCTTGTAGTTCAACCAATGCACGGGGTAAAGAGAACTTGAGACGAGTTTAATCCAATATCAAATAGAGGCTTGTAGATCGACTCAATCTTGGCCACGTGGATCGACATTCATTTGCAAATAGGTATACTCGATCCACTTATATGTGCAAATATGTGATTTAGATATTGGTTCATATTAGCTAACAAATCTATTATATAATTGCGCTTGTCCTTAGCTCTAATTGAATATTTATTGAACTAAAATAAATGAAATGAAACATATATTGTTGAGATATTCACTTGTGAGTTGTCCCACATGGATTGATTAAGGAAGATAGTCAATTTATAAGTCATGAACTACCCTCCTATCACCAATTAGTTTTAGGATGGAACCTCACTTGGTGGACTTGGCTCACATGAAGCGTCACTCGAGTCCCCCCCGAATTTAACATGGTATTAGAGCGAGCCCATGCTCGGCCAAGTGGGCCGTATCACATGATGTGATTGAGCATGAGATCTGTGATGATGATTAATGAATTGATGAAGGACTCACAAGTGAGGCGTGTTGAGATATTCACTTGTGAGTTGTCCCACATGGATTGATTAAGGAAGATAGTCGATTTATAAGTCAAGTGAGCTACTCACTCCTATCACCAATTGGTTTTAGGATGTAACCTCACTTGGTGGACTTGGGCTCACATGGGCGTCACTTAGAGTCCCCAACAATGGCGTAGCCGAGGAAATAAATGGGGGTGGTAGATCTAAAATTGGGGTGTCTTAGGATAAAAAAATGCAAAAAAAGCCATGTAAATATTTAATAAAAAATATTTTTAAAAAAATTTTACCTATAAATTTTTTTTAAAAAAAAATGGGGAGGGGGCGGGGTCCGAGGTTGGCCCCTCTCTACGCCAAGCCCCGAATTTAACATATATACCCATTCAAATAATATAAAATCCATTTTTTATAAAATTTCTAACAGCACGAATAAAAAGCGACATGCTATGAACATTTCTTATCCAACTACAACTTTTAGTCGGCTTTATTTATATTATGCTAAAATCATGTCATCATAACAAATTAAATTTAAATAATGTTAAAGGCATTGGTCCTAGTGATAAACGGCTAAATAAATCATGCAAATATGTAACAATCCACATCACAGACTTTTATTACAATGTTATTTTAATGTGTTATAGTCGACGTGCAGGCATAACCATAACCCAGATTGTTAATTTATCTAGGGATGGCAGGCGGGTTTGGGCGGGTTTGGCCAAACCCGGGACCCGCCCGCCAAGAAAAATTAAGACCCGGGACCCGCCCGCCCGCCTCAAAACCCGCCGGCGGGTCTAGACCAGCTAGACCCGCCAATATATTTTTTAATTTATAATAATTTGTTTTTTTGTATTTGTGGTCAAATTTTCAAAATCAATCAAATGTCAATAGATCAAAATTAAATAAATATAATTATGCAACTTATTATAATTATTTTTACAACTAATTAGCTAATATTAAGATTTTTACAACTATTTAGCTACTAATTTATTGAGCCATAATTCAATCATACTTTTATACATATGTTACCATTTCTTCGCTACCTTTCACCTCTGCACATGGCATCCTTCATAATGTCATAGAAGAAAAAAGAATTGATTTGATGAAGCCAAGAATCAGATTATTCAACATTTCAAGTAGGACAACCTTTCTGTAAGCTAGGATAATCCAAAGACTAATATCATCCCAATATTTTGTGGAAATTGACTACATTTTTCCATTCAGCTAATTATATAATTAACTAAATTTAGCTACTATTAAGATTTTTTTTTGGTTGTTGCAATATTACTCAACTAATACTCAAAATCAATGTTCAAAGTAGAATATTACAAGATGTTATAGTAGCAAATTAAAATCAATAAACACTCAAATATAAAAGTAAATAATGCAACAATATCTCAATATATATTTAAAAATATAATAAAAATTCATATAGCGGGGCGGGTCCGGGGCGGGTCCTATAGGACCCGGGACCCGCCCGGACCCGGGCGGGTTTGTAATTTTGGACCCGAGACCCGCCCCGGGACCCGTTTATGCGGGTCTAGACCCGCCCCGTCGGGGCGGGTTTCATGCGGGGGCGGGTTTTGACCCGCCCCATTGCCATCCCTAAATTTATCTGCCTTTTGAACATTATATTGAACGTTGGATAACACGAAATGATGTGATTGAATACCTGCAGACATGTACTTTGTTCACATGATTAGAAAAATACAAGGAATAATGAGTTGAGTACTTTACCAGCATGAATTTGTTTATTATTTACTCTCATTGCAAAGAATTATGGGCAATGGCCCTCCAAAACTTAACCTTTAGTGTTATATCCTAATTATTAGCATATATTTTCCATCTTAGATATTGTTACAAATTTGTTGAGATATTACAGAATTTGTTAGATTTAACTGCAAGTTAGTTTCCATCTTTGAGTTGTATATATATCTGTAGATTACCAGACCTCTGTAACAAGATGAATAATAATTTTCTACTTTTCAATATTTTCATATCGTAATATGGTATCGTTGAGACTTTTCTCTAAATCGTTTTCTTCATTTGCACAATCTTCCATGGCGAATTCTCGATCTTCCGCCATTGATGATCTTCAACATCCTTTCTTCCTTCATCACTCGATAGTCCCGGTCGTTTTGGTTTCTCAACCATTGACCGGCGACAATTATGCTTCATGGAGCCGTGCGATGCAAATTGCTCTCTCCGTCAAGAACAAGCTAGGGTTCATTGATGGTTCGATTGTCAAGCCGTCTGATCTGAAATTGCTCTTCTCAATTCGGGTTCGAAATAACAACATTGTTATTTCTTGGATTGAACTCTGTCTCCAAAGATATCTCTGCGAGTGTGATTTTTGCGATTCCGCTTATGATATTTGATTAGACCTTAAAGATCGATTCCAACGAGTAATGGCCCTCGGATTTTTCAGATTCGGCGTGAATTGGTGAATTTGTCTCAGCCAATGATTCTGTCAAATAGTGTTTACTTTACGAAGCTTAAATCTCTTTGGGAGGAGTTGAATTTGTATCGCCTTCTTCTCCGGCAAGTGTTCTTGTGGTGGTGTTCGAATTTGGTGAATTTTTCTCGACGAGTACATAATGACCTTCTTGATGGGGTTGCATGATTAACTTTGTCTCAGTCCGTGGCAAGTTCTCCTCATAGATCCTCTTCCACCTATTAACAAGGTTTTCTCGATGATTTGTCAAGAAGAACACCAACGCAAAATTGGTACTTCTATGTCTTCAATTTCTGTTGATGCACCATCTATGGCATTTGTTGCTAATCACAAAGTGCTCCTAAAGGCACCTCCCGATTCAAATTCTCGTAATTCGAAGAATCGGCCTTATTGTACCCATTGCCATTTTCATGGCCATACTATTGAAAAATGTTACAAACTTCATGGTTATCCTCCGGATTTCGGGCAACAGACTCGTCCTTCCAATCCTACCTCTCATACTACAAACCGTAGGCGTGGCTACTTCTCTCCCGAGATAAATCATCGAAAAGTGCGTTCTTTCCTTCGAACCTTCTTGCTCCACAAAGATCAACAACTCATGAATTTACTTTCCTGGACATTTATCCGCTCGTCTGCACGATCCTCTGTTTCTACATATATCACTGCAGTACATGTTATTCTATTGATGTCCTCGTAATCTCGCATCGCCTCATATTTGGATAATTGATTACGTGCATCCAAACACATTTGCTCTCATCTTCCGCCTTCACCTCGATGACTCCGCATAATTCATTTGTCACATTACCCAACAAGACCAACATTACGGTTTCATTTAGTGGAGATATTCACCTTTCTCCTCACTTAATTCTACGAGATGTCTTGTTTGTTCCTGAGATAAAGTTTAATTTGTGTCAATTAGTGCTCTCACCTCTACTTCTCAATTGGCTATTCATTTTCTTCCGATACATTTTCAATCCGGATCTCGCAGAGCAGGTTGATGATTGGCAAGGGTGATAAATTTCGGGGATTGTATATTTTGGATACCAAAGCTTGGTAATTTCTCTTTGTGTCTCCTACTATTGTTGCACATCAGTTCTTTCACACATGGCATCACCGTTTGGGCCACTTATCCAATAAGGTTCTTGATATTTTTTGCAGCGACCACGCTTAAAATGTAATACTTTTAAGACTTATGAATTTTCTCCATGTGAAATATGCCCCACATTGGCTAAACAACGATGTTTACCTTTTGTTTCACATAATAATCGAGCTACCACTCCTTTGAATTGGTTCACTTTGTGATATTTGGGGACCGTATTATGTGCCTACTCATTCTCATAATCGGTTTTTTGTTACTTTGGTGGATGATTGTACAAGATTTACGCGGGTTTTCTTATTACGTCATAAATCCGACGTGGCATCTATTATTCCCCGATTTTTAAACTTGTGAAAAATCAGTTTGGCAAAGACATTAAGACTTTTCGTTCCGACAATGCGAAGGAATTGGCATTTGATGAGTTTTTGCAGCCCGGGTATTTTACATCAATATTCTTGTGTTGAAACTCCTCAACAAAACTCTGTGGTTGAGAGGAAACATCAACACCTCCTCAATGTGGCACGTGCTCTTTATTTTCAAGCTCGTCTTCCCATCCAGTTCTGGTCTGAATGCATCTTAATGTGACCACATTTCTCATCAATCGTACCCCATCACCCTCTCTTGATAATAATTCACCTTACCGGCTCCTTTTCCGAGAAAGTTTTTAACTATTCATTCCTTCGTGTATTTGGTTCTCTTGTTTTTGCTTCAACCTTAACCACTCATCGTTCTAAGTTTCATCCCCTGCTCGCCCTTGTGTCTTTGCGGTTATCCACCAGTATGAAGGCTTATCGCCTTTATGACATTGAAGCTAAACAATTTTTTAACTCTCGAGATGTGATTTTCCACGAACATATTTTTCCTTTCCACACTATACTGATCTCTCGATTCTATTATTGATCCATTTCCGGACCTCGTCTTCCTACTCCTCTCCCGATATTTCTCGACCTCCTCTCATTCAACACATGTCACCCCCTGCGTGAGGATCACCAGTGAAGCTAGAAAAGCCAATTGTCGAATGCAATCTTTTAAGCATAGCCTCCTCGATTCGCAGGCATAGAATGGATGAGCGCGTGCATCACATAAGAAAATGGAAAACAAGAGAAAGATCCTTAAGCTTGGTGTAATAAAGAGATAACAAATACTCCGACAATCATCGACGTTCTTCCCGTATATCTAAACCACCATCATATTTACATGACTTTCATTATTATAATGTTTCCACCACTCCAATTCCTCTCATCCCAAATATCCTTTATCGAATTATATCAACTATAATTCTCTCTCTCCATCATATAAACAATTCGTGCTTTTTGTATCCTCTCAAAGTGCCCCACAATTTTATCATCAAGCTGTACATTCTCCTGAATGGCGGGCTGCCATGAAAGATGAGTTAGATGCCATGGAATTAAATAACACTTGGTCAGTTGTTCCCTTCCTACGGGAAAACATACTATTGGATGTCGATGGATTTTTACGCATAAGTTTGATTTGAATGGAGCTATTATTCGACATAAGGCCCGTTTGGTTGCCAAGGGTTATACTCAACAAGAGGGAGTTGATTTCATTGATACATTTTCCCCGGTTGCCAAGCTTGTCACGGTCAAAGTTATTCTTGCTCTAGCTGCCTCCCAGAAATGGTGTTTAACTCAACTCGATGTGAATAATGCTTTTTTGAACGACAATTTATTTGAAGAAGTCTATATGGATATGCCTTTGGGCTATCACAGTAAAGGGCAGAATTCTGATACTACTTCGAAACTTGTGTGCCGGCTTCACAAATCTATCTACGGCCTTAAACAAGCCTCGCGCCAATGGTACACCAAGTTTTCTAATTTCTTGATCGTTTCTGGGTTTCGTCAGTCTAAATCAGATTATTCTCTTTTTACTCGAGGTACTGATGCTTCTTTTGTGGCATTGCTCGTCTACGTCGATGACATTATCATTACCAGTCATTCCCCACATGTTGTTACGTCTTTGAAACAGCTGCTTCAGTCTCAATTCCGCCTTAAAGACCTCGGGAATCTCAAATTTTTCTTGGGATTGGAAATTGCTCGTTCAACAAGACATAGTTTTTTCACAGCGTCAGTATGCTTTACAACTTCTTTCGGACACTGGCTTTCTTGCATCCAAACCTGCCTCTATGCCCATGGATCCTAAACTTCGCTTATCTGCTGATTCTGGGGAATTACTTGAGGATCCCTCCCGATCGCCGCCTTATTGGCCGTTTGCTCTACCTCACACTTTCCAGCACGGGATATCATGTTTGCGGTTCACAACTTAAGTCAATTTGTGTCTAAACCTCGTTTGCCCCATCTACAGCTGCTCATCACTTGCTCCATTACATAAAAACATTCTCCAGGCCAAGGCCTTTTCTTTTCTTCCACTTCTTCTTTTCGGTTGAAAGCCTTTTCGGCGTCGATTGGGAGCGTGCCCCGATTCACGAAGATCGATTCGGATTCTGTGTTTTTCTTGGTGATTCCTTAGTCTTGTGGAAATCCAAAAAGCGATCCACCATCTCTCGTTCTTCCACCGGGCCGAGTACCGAGCCATGGCCGCCACTACTACGAGTTAATATGGCTCCGTCAGCCTTCTTCTTGATTTTGGCCTTCAATCCTCACTTCCAAAGACTTGCTTTGTGATAATCAATCGCGCCATGCACATTGCTTCCAATCCAACATTTCACGAACGAACTAAGCACATCAAAATCGATCGTCACTTTGTCCGTGACAAGGTTACGATGGCTCTATCAAACTCATGACCGTGCGTTCCCAAGACTAGTTAGCGGTTTGTTCACGAAACCTCTTTCATCATCTTCCTTACAATTCATTTTGTCCAAGATGGTCCGTGAAAGACATTCACCGTCCATCTTGAGTGGGGGTATTAGCATATATTTTCCATTTTAGATATTGTTACAAATTTGTTGAGATATTAGTTCTGAGAATCTGTTAGATTTAATCGCAAGTTAGTTTCCATCTTTGAGTTGTATATATATCTCAGAGATTACTGCACCAATCGTAACAAGATGAATAATAATTTTCTACTTTCAATATTTTCATATCGTAATACTAATCAAATCTAAAACTCAAGATAAAGCATTATACAATCACATTGTTATTTTTGCATGCTAGATATATATTGTATTTTAAGTTGATAGTTTAAGTTATTAGAGAGGTGAGACGTTTAATATTTAATTATTCTAACTCGTACAGATAGAGCTAGATTTGTGTTGGAATCTAAAATAAATTTCAAAAATCTTCTCTCCGTTAGATTTTATTTTAACGATTTTTCCCAAAGTTCTATGGATACAAAATTCATGTATTTAAGGTGTGTGTAAATTCCATAGTGAGTAATTTCTCGTGGGGCAAAACACGAAGAGCGAAGAATCCACTGAAATCATGGAGCAAATTATGCCATTTGAAAGAAGTTAGAGGATTGGGGTTCCGGATATTAAATGCTTTAATGAAGCGATGCTCGCAAAGCAAAGTCGAGACTTGTTCGAACGAGCTCCTTCTATCCAAAGTTCTCAAAGCCAAATACTATCCCCTGAGTTCTTTTCTTGATGCTACAATAGGCTATAATCCATCTTTCACTTGGAGAAGCATTGTAGACGGACGGAAAATACTTCGACGAGGTGTGCGGTGGAGAGTTGGGGATGGGAATAATATTAAAGTGTGGGCGGACGCATGGGTGATGGATAATCCAGGTTTTAAACGAGTACGGAAATCGTGGGGACTCATTAATTGACCTCCGCGTAAGTGATCTTATCTGTCGGAGGAGTTTCGTGGAAGGAGGACATGATAAAGGGAATTTTTAATGAAACGACGCAAAAGCCATAATATCAATTCCTCTTCGAGCTAACCCACATCCGGATCGATTAGTCCGGCACTTTTCGAAGGACGACAAATACACGGTGAAATCGGGTTACAAAATAGCGAAATTAGCTGAGGAATGCCACAACGAATCCACCTCATCTTCGGAGCTTTAAATCGTGCATGGCGTTGGATATGGAGGCTTGATATCCCTCCAAAAATTCAATTGTTCATTTGGAAATGTTTTCATGGGATTTTACCGACTAGGGAAGCACTTAGGAGGAAGGAATGGGCATACCTACTTGATGCGCTCGATGTGGTGAGTGTAAGTCCAAGCGGTTACGATAATCTAGAGGGGGTGAATAGATTATCTCCATCTTTTCGATTTTACCCTCTTTTTCGAACCGAATGCTCAAAGACAATAATAAGGTGCGGAACAACACACGTCGATTTAAAGAGGTTCAACCTACTCTAGGGCCTAATCTCTACCACCCCAAAGATATCCGGGATGGATTTCAAAAAGAAAAAAATTATTAATTACCAAAATTTATACTAACATGTTTATAGGAGACCTTTAGATGCACTGTGCGACGTTTAGAAGGTAGAGAATCACTTACACAAATCAAAAGAGGAAGAGGTAGGCTAAAAAGACTTGGAAAGAAGCTATTAAACATGACATGTTATACCTAGAAATAAACGAAAATATGGCTTATGACCGTAAACGATGGCGCAATATGATCCGTATAAAATTTACCCCACGTAGTGGGATTAAAGGCTTAGTTGTTGTTGTTGTTGTTGTTGTTGTAAAAATTAATACAAACTCAACTTACAACACCTTGAAGAAGCACCACACTCTTCTTCAACAACACCTTTGGAGATTACCACAATCTCCCTTGAAGATCACCACAATCTTCCTTCAACGGCACCTTGTGAAGATTACCACAATCTTCAACCTTGAATAATACCAAATTCTTCAACACCTCAATAAGATCACCACAATCTTCTTGCACCTATCACCTAGATCATCCAGTGTGTTCTTACCACAAGAACACTCTCACAAGATATCTTGTGTTGAATGATAACCAAAAATCAAGATTACAACTCAATAATGAATATTACAATTTGAGTGCAAAGTGTAATCAAGAATAGCCTAGACCTCAAGGATGTGAAAGTGATAAGCTAGGCAAAATTTACAACAAGAATAATAACAATGAAGAACAAATATTTGCTTGAAGTGTATCTTGTTGTGTTGTATCTCAATGGTTGTATTGGTTGCTCCAAAACTTCCTCTATTTATAGGAGATGATTGATCAAGCATAGGCTCCTCTTGGAGGATTGAAAATCTACGAGAAAAATACAATTAAAATCAAGAATATAGTTAGAAATCAATCCCACATTTTAAGGAAATATGTCTGTCAAACGTCATATTTTTGTCAAAGCACGGCGACCGTCGCACGTAAATAGAAGTTTGAAACAAAGCACAAGAATTTTACATGTATGCGGCGGTCGACGTAGGTTCGGTTCCAAGGCCGACCACGACTCCAACCGGTCCCCCTCATGGGTTTGAAAGAAAGAAAATGTTCTTTTCAAGATGAACGTTCGTGCACTCTGGTCGACCCACAGGCGGCCCGACCGACTGCTTTTTCACTTCCGTCTCATTTTGTTCCAAAATCATCTTTAGGTACGGGTTTCCCTATAGGGCGGCCGACCTCGAGACAAAATGTTGTCCAATTTTTATCGAAAATAAAACTTAAGAAATACTCCTAAAATATAGTAAAAATATTTTAAACTAATCGAAAGTATTTAGACAACATTTAGGAACCTTGTTTTGAAGTGAAAACTTATAAACATAAAATCATAAGAAGTGTTGTCCAATTTTATCTAAAGTAAAACTTGAAGAAATACTCCTAAAAAATATTAAAGTCATTTAATTCATTTAGGAGTATTTGGACAACAAGTAAAAACATTGTTTTGGTGTAAAAATAAAATCATAAAAATTAAGATAAAAACATGTATCAAACAAATGAGGAAGCGAAAACATTGGAGCATGTGTTTGAAATTGCACATGGGCAAAATTCTTTTGAATCGCTTCTCCTTTAAGAATCCGTATTGAACAGGACATGCAAAATTGGAATTTAGTGGATTGGTTGATGTATATGGTGGAACATGGGGAACAAGTGGGCCATGAAATGTTTGTTATGCTTTTATGGACTATGTGGGAGGCTAGGAACAAATTCATTTTCAAGAACATTGATATGGAACACATACGATGCTACACTGGCTCGTCGCTTCATGTCTAGCAGAGACACCTCTAGCAGTGCAGAAATCACCAATCTCTCGAGCAATCACGGAATGAGCAATGGACGCCATCGGATGGGGAATACTTGAAAATTAATTCGAATGTCTCCATTATGGATGAACATGGGACGGGAATAAGCGCGCCATTCGAAATAACAGGGAGAGGTCGTAAACTCTTCGGTTATGCGGTGGTTCAAGCAGCTAACTCGGTGGGCGTTGCGAAGCATTGGCATGTAGAGATGGCCTTAAAATTCGGCAAAAGAAATGGGAGTCCAACGGGTATACGCCGAGACGGATAACATCACCCTTTTCTACAAAAAGTTAAAGAATCGGACGGAGGATCTTTCTTATTTCGGCACTATTCTAGATGACATTTTTGAACTTTTCAATTGTTTTAACAAAGGTGATTCCTAGTTTTGTTAGACGCTCGGGTAATACTATTGCCCATTGTTTAAAGACGTTATGCTTTTAATTTGCATTGTAATGCACCGGTGGTGGGAAGTGTTCCCGACCATATACATGGCGGACATGGTTTTTTCAAAGATGATCTCCTAATGATAAGTTTCGTTTTCCCCTAAAAAAAAATATCTTGCATAAGTTGATATATTGTAGTAACATTAATTGTTGGGAATAAATAATGGTCTCCAAGTGGTTAATCAAAACTATTGTCGATGTGTGTATCATGTCCAACTTGTCAATGATGAAACTAACAAATATCACAAAGAGGTCATTTTTATTTTCCCCAAAATTATACGTGTTTTTCTATTTTGTCCACTTAATTTTAAATTGTTCTATTTTACCCCACTCGTAACTTTGTAAATTATTGCACTTAAATTGTAATATTCCAAAAATAGACAAACATTCTTGCTATTAGAAGTTAACATTTCATAATCTTGGATCCTCAAATTTATCAGTTGAGCTAGGCCTCATCAACGAGTTATAGATTGATAGAAGTTTCATATTGCAATTTAACACATTTCACTTCTTTTTTTCTAAACTTTAATTGTATTAATGATCCTAAGTACTCCTATCATGTTCGTACATCTTTAATTTGTTGACGGCTCGTTTGGTTGTCCGGATTCAATGGGATTAGGGTAGATATCCCAAGTAGTCCGCTATTTTGTTAGCATTATGAAGGCCCTTGATAATTTGAAGAGCCCGTGACTATATCCTTAAAATGGCCGATATTTTATCCTACCCTCCCCTGTGATAAAATTATCCTGACTTTTGGTGGAGTTGGTTTTACTTAATCGCCCCCCCGTATATTAGCTTCACAATTACCTATATGCCCTCATTTTGCATCCAATTTACAAGACTATCCCAAATAAATATTTAATAGATTTCTCCTACATTCAACCCTAGGGGTGTTCATTCGGTCAAACCGAATTGAACCGAACCGAAAATCGGTTGGTCAAAATGTGAAATCAAAACCGAACCGTATTATACAATTCGGTTCGATTAAACCAAAAAATTTTGGTTATTTTGTTTGGTTTTTGGCCAAAACCGAAATTCAATATAAAAAAATATAAAAAAAGAAAAAGGATTTGCAGTTATGAGATCTAACCCAAGTCCCAACAACCTTCATCTTGTTTCATGTTTAAACCAACACATCACAAACATCGCACAAATGTCATCTTCATCTTTTGTAAAATTGTTTATGAACCATAATCATGGTTTTTCATTGATCATCCAATTCGTACAAACAAATATTTATACAAGAGATGACTTAACCTCCAAGCAATAGGTTTACTAGTTTCCTTAGAATTCCAATTCGTACTCTAACTTGTAAGGTAAGATGACTAATTGCATTAGGTAAGTAATGATTCTCAATATTCTCAATACCCTCCTCAAGTTGGAGCATGCAAATCACAAATGCCCAACTTGCCGGAAGATAATCAAACCGATGTTTGCCCGAGGCGCCTTCGTAAAAATGTATGCAAGTTGTTCAAATAAAGGAACATATGATGGACTAATCAACCCTTCATAATAGCATCTCGAACAAAATGACAAATCAATCTCAATATGTTTCGACGCTCATGGAAAACTGGATTTTGTGCTATATAAAGAGCGATTGACTGTCGCAGAATAAATTCATCGCGAGTGTGATTAACACCTAAACTCAAGCGAGATAAAGCCTTCAACCATTTTAATTCACAAGTTCGGCGCCCATACACCAGTATTCGGCCTCCGCCAAGATCGAGCAACCGCGTTGCTTCTTCGTCTTCCAAGATATAGGTGAGTTGCCAAGAAAAACCAACCATCCTGTCAAAGATCGTCTTGTAAGAGGATAACTAGCCCGATCTGAATCACACCAACTAGACACAAACAATTCACTATCGGATCGTAAGAGAATCCCTTGTCTGGACTCCTTTCAAATAACGAACCACACGAATCGCCGCTTCCCAATGTTCTTGTCGAGGGACACCGCATAAACGAGATAGAATATGCACGAGTAACACAAATCGGTCGAGTCAGCGACAAATAAATCAAACGTCCAATGAGGCGCATGTAGGATTCAGGGTCCGAAAGTAATTGCCCGTTAGCTAAGGCTAAATGATGATTTTGAGGCATAGGAAAACTCGTCGGTTTACACCCCAATAAACCTGTTTCGATGATAATATCAAGAGCATACTTACGCCGCAAAGAAATATACCATCCCTTAATGTCTAGCTACCTCAATCCCCAAAAAATATTTTAAAACACCAAGATCCTTCATATGAAAGCACACACTTAAATATGCCTTAAAGTCTTGTATGGAGGTAGAGTCATTTCTGAAATAATCAAATCGTCAACATACACAAGCACATTTAAGTATACCTTGCCCCTTTGCAAAGTAAAAGAGAATAATCTGCGTAAGATCGCATAAAGCCATAATTCTTCAAAGCTGCGCCAATTTGGCAAACCAACATCGAGGAGCCTGTTTTAAACAATACAAGGACTTTTTAAGCTGCGCAAACCATTCTAGGATTAGTCACATTAAAACCTGGAGGTACCTTCATAAACACTTCTTCATCCAAATCACCATGACGAAAAGCATTGTGAACATCCATTTGATGGAGTTCCCAATTTTTCATGCAGCTCTCGCAAGAAATGCCCTTACAAAGGACCATTTTAGCAATGGAGCAAATGTTTCGTATAATCAATCCCTTCAACTTGATGATGTCCGAACACCGACCAAACGAGCTTTCAATCTTTCAATGCTACCATTTGAGTTGTATTTTATTTTGTAGACCCACCTACTTCCAAGAGCTTTCTTACCCGGAGGAGAGTCTCCATGACCCACGTTCCATTATCTTCCAATGCACGAATTTCTTTCCGCATTGCTTCTTTTTCCAACCTTCATCCCGCATAGCCTGCTTGAAGGATTTTGGCTCATATCCGGTTGTAATAGCTGCAAGAAATTTCTATGTCGTCTGAAAAATTTATCACAATTTACATTATGTGCAATATGATAAAGGCTTACCCGAGGAAGATGATGTCACAAATGAACTCGTAGATGGACTCAATTTTCGGATTGTATGTGTAACATAATCACGGAGCTTGACCGAAGGGATTTTTGGTCTCTTTCTTATACCAAGGTCACTCGAACTCCCGATATCATTGGCTTCTATTGTATGCCTAACCCCAATTTCGCCACCAAGACCGCATCATCCCTACCCGACGATGATGTCCCCGCCACAAGCAGTAATGCTTCACCCACGATTGCCTCTGTCTCGGCGCACACACACATGTGAACGTGATTGATTGCCACTCAACTCATCGGTGGCTCTCTCAATCTTTGGCCCTACAATCGAGCCATGAGAGTCTTCAACATCAAGATATAAATCATCATCATCACCCCTAAAATATTTGTATACCTTTGGGCTTCTATAACCATTGGATTTCCTTGTGAAAAAGGAAATTCATTTGCAAAGAAAGCAACATCACGCTAACGAAGTGAGTTTGAGTCTCGATATCATAAAGTTTCCAACCTTTATTCCCAAAGGGTAGCCAACAAAAACACATTTTCGCCCCTACTAGCAAATTCATCACCCTTGTGACGTTGATCGTGCGCATAACATAAACACCCAAATACACGTAAAGTGTCAAGCAAAGGTGGTTTGCCAAATAAAATCTCATAAGGTGTTTTATTATCAAGTAAGGAGATGGAGTTCGATTAATCAAATATCCTGCACCAAGAACACATTCCCCCAAAATTCAATTGGCAAATGCCCTTGAAAACGCAAGGCCCTTGCGACATTCAAAATATGTCTATGTTTTCTTTCTACTCTTCCATTCTCATTGAGGGGTTCCGACAAGAAGTTTGAAAAATGATGCCATTCTCATTGAAGTAATGTATCATGCAAAATGAATCAGTTCCATTATCACTACGGACAATCTTGACCTTTTGTTCAAGTTGTCTTTCCACCATAGCAAAAAATGCATGAACATTTGAAATACTTCTCTTTTATCACATAGTAAATAAATCCAAACTGCCCGGGAAAAGTCGTCTACTATTGTCAAAAATAATGAGCACCACAAGAGGAAGGGGTACCATAAGATCCCCATAAATCGCAATGAATTGTTTCAAATATTCTACTAGCTTTATTCTCACTAATAGGAAACTTATCCCGAGTTTGCTTTGCACGATGACAAATATCACAAGCTTTATTAATCTGACTAATATCACTATTACTAACTTGGGGTAGCAATTTCAATACTTTCTCTGAAGGATGACCCAATCTGTTGTGCCACAATTCCGGCAACGACTTGATATCCACCTTCATTGCAGTCACTGTAGGTACACCCCGAAAATAGTAGAGTTCATCCGCTTCACCCGCTCCAATCGGCTTCCTCGAGTTTGGTCCTGAATTACACACAAATTATTAGTAAATTGGACAAAAGCAGCTTTTGTTCATCAATCAATTGCGAAATCGAAATCAAATTGCAATCTAATTTAGGGACATAAAGAGCATTAGTCAATCTTAATCCCCTTCAAGGATTGCAACGCCTTCTTTTGTTGCTATAGTTTTACTCCATCGGGAAGTCCGACGGGCAATTCCAACATTCGCACTTCTCTCAAAAGATCCAAAGTCCCTATAACATGATTTGAAGCACCCATATCTACTATCCAAGGATGACGAGTAGACTTACCAATCATATGATCTTTGTTCTTTTTATTAGCAAAAACATCAATAAGTGATTTCCACGTTCTTGAGTTAAACCCGCAAAATTGTCGTTGTATTAGTAGATGAACCAATGGACGTTGTTGTCGGGTATTTCCACAGCCGCACCTCATGCAAAAGTGTGCGCACCGCATTCCCGCGACCTCGCCCGCTCCTCCCAGACGCTATTGTTTTCCCGATCGCGCCCAACGCCCAACACCTCGCCCGCACCCGAAATCGACCACGTGGTCTATCGCCCCACCGGGGGGTAGCCCACAAGAATGAAACAACTTGCATCATCATGTCCTGGTTCGGTTGCGGTGTGTGCAAAAGACCAGAGCGATCTACTTTCTCAACTCGTCCACGCCCTCTTCCGGCCAGGATCGAACCGCGAACGTCATAGTATCATGGGCATCGTTGCGAACCTCCTTACCACGAGAGATCCCACGTTACACGTTCTTCTTGAATAAGAGTTTGATAGGCCTGTTTAAGGTTGGTAAAGGATCCAAAGAAAGCAAGTTAGACCTTCATCAACCATAATACTCATCATAAAGTCCCATCAAAAATTGATGTAGCGTTCATCTTCACGTTGCACTTCCATTCCTTGCCAATATTGCACGTGCACTTTCC
Source organism: Rehmannia glutinosa (assembly GCA_016081115.2). Classification (NCBI taxonomy): domain Eukaryota; kingdom Viridiplantae; phylum Streptophyta; class Magnoliopsida; order Lamiales; family Orobanchaceae; genus Rehmannia; species Rehmannia glutinosa. Next base: position 7,317,311 of record CM071936.1, read on the forward strand.
ACACTTACAACCCGGGATCGGTTGATAACTCGCCAACTCGTCCCCAAAGTACCTTTAGTTTTCCATAATATGTCACAACGGCATGGTTTTTGTTTGCTTGCAACTATGCGCGCTTGAGTTGGTGAATACGTGGTCCATTCACCACTACGAATCTTTCCACAAGATCCTCCCACACGAGATTCGCGATCTTCATAGTATGAGATGGAAGATTTGAGACTCGGCTCTATTGTTCCGTGCATAAGCCAGGATACCACCATCGAATGGACGGTAAGCCAATCATCTAATTTGTGCCGCTTGATTGGTTTCTTGATCGCTAAATCGACAAAAAACCAAGCTTCCTACGAGCTCGAAGTGCCATCCCAATAGCCCGTTTCCATTCCTCGAAATTATCCCCACGCAATTGTACGTGAGTGATTATGTTTCCTGATTGTCTTGAGATCCGAGAAAATACGGATAAGTGGGATCGACCTTCTTCATATTATTGTCGCCTTGATCATGATGAAAAAAAAATTGGTTTGTGTTTGTAGGATATGTTTCGGCTCTAGACCTAGATCTCTTGGCCTCGATACCATGTAAAATTGTTTATGAACCATAATCATGGTTTTTCATTGATCAGCCAATTCGTACAAACAAATATTTATACAAGAGTAAGACTTAACCTCCAAGCAATAGGTTTACTAGTTTCCTTAGAATTCCAATTCGTACTCTAACTTGTAAGGTAAGATGACTAATTGCATTAGGTAAGTAATGATTCTCAATATTCTCAATATCTTTTTTTTTTTTAATTTTACGGAAAACTCAAAAATTAATTATTTAAACTGATTTGTATAACTCCAACAGAGCGGTAATCTTAGGTATTTAGAAAAACCTGTTTGTGATATAATATAGGGTTTTATATTTTGGGGATTTTTCTAAATACCTTAAGAATCAATTACAATCACACACATTGGCGGCTGTGGCGGACGGACGGTGACTTGGAATTTGACATTTCCGGGAGCGAGAGAGAGTGGAAATATCAGTATTCAGCATCCTCATTTCTTTGTTGCTCTTCCGCCTCTTTGTGATAACTGAACGTGGAGGTTTGGAACTTGAGTTTTGTAGAAAGAAATCTAATGCTTATTCTAAAATATGTATAAAAAAAAAATCGGTTTTTCGGTTCGGTTCGGTCAACCGAACCACAAAACCGGAACCGAACCGAAAACCGAAATTTTAAAATTTAACAAACCGAAAACTGAACCGAAATTTCGGTTTCGGTTTGGTTCGGCCGGTTAAACCGAATTATGAACACCCTATTCAACCCTATCGTCACTCCACCAAATCTCAGGTACTGTTCTTCAATCCCTAATTTTTTTCAACGTATTTTTCCGTTTATCGTCCAAACTCGTACACCGATGAAGGCCCTCATTTTGTGTATGTTATTAATCGTAGATTTTTTGATGCGTTTTATTCAAGTCAGAAGTTAACATTATTAATAGGTCATTTCGACATTTTTTCCGAAGGTAACGAAACGCAGTGGAAAAATTAAAAATATGTTACCCATCAACACCGAAAGGTATGTCGGCATGTCTGAACAAAATTAAATTATGAGTAGTGCATAAATCTGCATCTTTTTTTCCCTATCTTCACGCCATGGCCCCCGCACTTCTGTTTAATTCTAAGTCTGGTTGTTTGTGTTTTCTTATAATTTTCTTTAATTGAAATTTTTACTGTCAGTAGGAAGGATGATTTTGTTAGAAATTAGAAATGATAAATGCAATTTGTCAATAACTGGCTCTATTCTTTAAAATTTGCAGAACTAAAAAATTTGACAGTAAGATAATTCCAGTTGATGAATTTGCAGAACTAAAAAAATTTACTCGGTCGAAGTGGTGGAAAACTTCTCGGTCTTTCGATCGTCGGCACCAACGTGATTCCACAGTGATGGATTCCCTAAACCACCACAAACGGGCGAGATTATAGCAGGAGATGAGTACGAACAGTTGATACAGTGTGAAAACTATAAAATTACATGGACCTGGTTTTTGTCATTTTACAAGTTTATCCTCCATAGTCCTGAATATCAAACGATGGATACAGAATTTATCCTAAAGTTCCAAAATATGTAATCATAAATGCCGAACACAAAATAAGATAGTTATGTACAGTACAATCCAATCCAATCCCAAATGCTTATCCTATCCCAACCAAAAAAAAACAAACGAGCCGAAGAGTATATATCTATTGACTAATTAAACTTAAGAAGGCACAATTGTTACATGGGCTACATGGTATGTGATTTAACCAGGAAAATCAAGATACCGAATGCTCCGCCCCGGGGTGGAACGTCGGGGTGGATCTTGAGGTCGACCTTTGGGGTCACTTCGGGTATTTTTAGATGGGTGACCTGAAACATGAACGCACGTTAGGCTTAGGAAGCCCCATAAGGCCCTCCGATGCTTAAGTCGATTCGGGTCGTGAGGTTAGGTGAAGTAAGAGTAGTGAAGAGATGAATGAAGAGTAAAAGCTAACCTCTTGTTCATTGTACCCGACTTTTATAGTGGTGATTATGTACAAACATATTGGTCCACGTGGCATCATCCGGAGAGCACTTTTTATCGGAGGATCAATGGTGGGGAGGAGCTCGGGTCGAGTCGGTTCGGTCGGGTTGGCGGTTCGGGTGAACCCGACCGGGTGAACGATCCGCGATCTTGGCTCCTTTAGTCGGCTTTTGGGCTTTTATATAAGGGTAAAGTGGTAAAATCACTTTATTGGTTTATCATTACTCCCCAACTTCTTTTTTATTTTCTAAGTAAAAGAAGTTTGAACTAGTTTATTGAATTTGAAAGGCTTCGAATTTGAGCCGCCGTTCTCTTGACTATTGAATTCTCCAATGGTACCAAATATTGACAAGGGGTAATTTTTATTTACCTTCTCTCGGTGAAAATAAAGTCTGGTTTGCCACTAGGGTTTTTCTTCGGCGTCGTGCGTCTCTCACTTTTCTCTCGTCGGCTTTGTGATCGTCCCAGTTCGCATCGCGTCGTCCATTCGCGTCACGTCCTTCTCTCTTCAGCGTCGCGCGTCGGGTTCGTCTCCCTTCAAAGACGCGCGCGTTGTCCTCCACTTGTCTCTTGGGTTTCTCCACTTGTCCTCCGGGTAGATCATTTCTTCCCCTTAATGTCTTCTTCTTTCTTCTAGATCGACTCGGGGTGCAGGTCGGGGTCGTCCTCTAGCTCTTCTCATTCTAATCGTGACGATGAGATAGATCACGAGGTGTCCCGCCCCCAGGATCTTATTAGATCCTCCGTAGAGACTCATGAGATTCCCTCTATAGATCATTTTTTTTTAGACGATTATGAGATCGTGATCCACAGTCCTGAAGATAAAATGGATAGCCTCCCGCCCGATGTCTTGCTTTTCACGTAGCTAGCTTAGAGGCAGGGGCTAAGGTTTCCCTTTCGGACCATGTAGAAAATATTTTGATGGGTTTTAGACGTTTGCCTGCTCAACCAATGGTACCCAACTCTTTTAGACATATCATTGGGTTCATCATCATTATGCGGTTTTTTAATATGGACCCCTCTTTAGTCCATTTTTGGTCTCTTTATTCCATGAGCTCCTCTAACAAGACGGGTGAGGTTGGTTTTTTTGTTGATTGATAAGCCTCCTTCCTCTCTTTGGGACTTGGAAGGATTCTTTTGTATATGTTCGGCCTCTTTCGGATCGTCCTTGAGGGTATCCTCGGTGTGGAGGATTGCTAGACCTCGGTCTCGAGGCCTCGGGCCTTCTACTTGAGATGATAAATTTGTTTCTATCGTGGGGCTTAGCCTTGCACCTCGAACTTGAGGTTGGACTCTCGGTAATTGTCTTCAAATTTTTATTTTTATTTCTTTTGCGTGTACTAATGTTAATGCTTCTTGTTCTCTGTAGAGATGGTTGTTTGTGCTTATATGGTGGTCATACAAATGAAGGCCTAACTTGCGAAGGGGCTTCCCAGGCCTATTCTACCTCCCCGCTTCACCCCATTAGGTGTCTTCGCCTACGCCACCTCCTCTACCTCCTCCTCGCTCTTCACTTCGTGTTCCTTTCTCTCGGATGAGGCTCGGGTGGAATCTCAACCCGAGGAGGAGTCGGTGCTAATTAGCCCTCAAGAGACCTACCCTACCCATCGGCCGTGGAGGTTACCCCCAAGACGGGTGGTTAATCCTTCTCGAGGGGAGAAGAGAAAGAGAGCTAGGGGAAAAGGGTTCTGACGCGAGATAAGGCATGTAAGCATAGCTTAAGACCTTTAGTCTTGCTTTGGCTCTTCACGCTCTAGCGTGAGGGATGGAGGTGATGGGTCATAGCCTGCACCACATTAACCACCTGCCCTATCTGCCTGCCCTATCCGCCTGCCTCAACTTTCATACTTTATTCTTGTAACAGAACCACTTGTCTACCTTGGTTTGGCGGGGTGAGGTCAAGCTCTTTACGTTCTAGCGTGAAGGGTGGAGGTGATGGGTCTCAGCTTGCACCACATTAACCACCTGCCCTATCCGCCTGCCTCAACCTTCATACTTCATTTTTGTAATAGAACCACCTGTCTACCTTGGTTGGCAGGGTGAGGCTGGCTCTTTACGCTCTAGCGTGGAGGGTGGAGGTGATGGGTCTCATCTTGCACCACATTAACCACCCGCCCTATAACCGGCCCTATCTTTCCGCCGCCTCAACCTTCATACTTCATTTTTGTAATAGAACCACCGTTTACCTTTGGTTGGCGGGTGAGGGTAACTCTTTACGCTCTAGCGTGGAGGGTGGAGGTGATGGGTCTCGGCTTGCACCACATTAACCACCGCCCAACCGTCCGCCCTATCCGCCGCCTCAACCTTCATACTTCATTTTTGTAATAGAATATAATGTATTCTATCATTTTTCTTGTTAATGATATTCTTTGGATCAACGTCATTGTTTTGGTTCATTTTTTCCGGATAATATCCAATTGATATTTTTCGATTAATTTTATCTTTTTCGATGATATCCAATCAATCTTTTTTCGATTAATTTTTCTTCTTTAGATGAAGCTCCGGCGAACTCTTGCTTAGAATTATTTTTCGGACTTGTGTAGGTTTTACACTTCGTCGTACATGAGCGTCTTGCTTTCCTCATTCTTCATGTTTCTTGCTTATATTCCCGCTTCGTTTCTCGTGAACTCTTGCCTAGTCTCACGCTTCATATTTTTGTTTGGCTTCACATGAGCATCTTGCCTTAGCCTCAAATGAGCCTTTTCGGGCATGAACCTCTTTTGCTTGGCCTCACGTGAGCCTCTTGGAGAGCGAACCTCATCGCTTAACGTCCTCCTCTTGCTTCACATGAGCCTCTCAATTTCGCGTGAGCATCTTGGCTCCGCACTAGCCTCTTGGTTACACGTGAGCATCTTGGCCGCACGAGCCTCTTGGTTTTACGTGAGCATCTTGGCTCCGCATGAGCCTCTTGATTACACGTGAGCATCTTGGCTCCACATGAGCCTCTTGGTTTCACATGAGCATCTTGGCTCTGCATGGGCCTCTTGCCCGCTTTACGAGAGCCTCTTACGGCTTCCCACGAGCCTCTTGCCTGGCCTCACGGGAGCCTCTTACTTGGCCTTTCGGATACCTCTTACTTGGCCTCTCGCAAACCTCTTGTCTAGCGTGATGCTTCATGCTTGTGCTTCACCCGATGGCCTCCCGCGAGCCTCTTCTCGTAGTGTGATGCTTCATGCTTGTGCTTCACGTCACGATTCACTTCACGTGAGCATTTTGCCTAGCTTTACACTTGAACAAATTTTTTTTTTTTTGCTTAGATTTACATGAGCATATGGGTGGCTTCGCACTTTGCTTTGTGTAAGCATATGTTAGCCTCACCCTTCGCATAAGCATATGGCTAGTCTCGTGCTTCGCTTAGCGTAAGTGCATAGTTGGCATCGTGCTTCGCTACACGTTAGTGTATGGTTAGTCTCACTCATCACCCTTTCGCATAAGCATATGGCTAGCCTCGCGCTTCGCCGTGTAAGCATATGGCTAGCCTCGCTGGCGCTTCATGTTAGTGTATGGGTTGGTCTCACACTTTGCGTACGCATATAATTAGCCTTGCGCTTCGCTCTCCGCCTCACGTGAGCCTTTTGCCTCAAGCGTCACAAGAGCCTCTTACTTTCGCGTAAGCATATGGCTAGCTCGCTGGCCTCACACTTCGCCGCGTTAGTGTATGTATGGTCTCATGCTTCACTCTGCGTAAGCATATAGTTAGCCTCTCACTTCGCTTCACGTAAATGGCTAGCCTCACGCTTAAGCTTCGCGTAAAGCATATGTTCTGGCCTCGCGTGACTTCGCTTAGTGTAAGCATATAGTTAGCCTCTCACTTCGCTTCACGTAAATGGTTAGCCTCGCTTTCGCCCGCGTAAGCATGTATGGCCTCGTGACGCGCCGCGTAAGTGGCTAACCGGCGCTTTCGCTGCGTCGCGCGATATAGTTAGCCTTTCGCTTAGCGGCGTGAGCGGTTATCCGCCTCGCTTCACTTCACGTAAGTGGCTAGCTTTCGCTTCGCGTAAGCATGTCGGCCTCGCCTCGCGCTTCGCCGTGTACGCATATAGTTAGCTTTTCGCGCTTCGCGATAAGCATACATCTAGCCGCTTCGCTTCACGTGAAGTGGCTAGTTCGCCCAGGCTGGGGCAGTAAGATGTCGGCCTCGGCTCACTTCGCGTGCGTGCGGCGTATAGTTAGCGCTTTCGCTTTCGCATTCGCGTAGCATACATCTATCCTCGCCGCTTCACGTGAAGTGGCTAGCCTCATGTTGCACTTCGGCGTAAGCATGTCGGCCTCGCGCTTCGCGTGGTAAGCATGTCGGCTCGCGCTTTCGCTTCGCTGCGTGCGATATATGTCGGCCTCGCGCGCTTTAGGCAGCGTCGCGATATAGTTAACTTCGTCGAATTATCCTTGAGTTACTTTTTTCGGTCATTTGACTTCACTTTACGATTTTTTCATACCATTTCGCTTAATGCCATGATCGTTTTAGATAATCTAACTTCATAACACGATGTTTCCTAGATCGTTTCCCTTAATGTCGTAAACTTTTTTTAGATCTCCACAGATCATTTAGCTTCATGTCACGATCTTTCTCGGATCGCTTCGATTAATGTCATGATCTTTTTCGATCGTTTAGCTTCATGTCACGATCTTTCTCGACGCCCGATTAATGTCGTGATCTTTTTCGATCGTTTAGCTTCATGTCACGAACTTTCTCGGATCGTTTTTGTTAATGTCATGATCTTTTTCGGATCATTTAGCTTCATGTCATGATCTTTTTCGGATCGTTTTTCGGTTAATATCATGATCTTTTTCGGATCGTTTAGCTTTTTTATGTGAATCTTCTAAAGATCGCTTCATTTCACTTCATTGTTCTCTTTACTTCATGGTTCACTTCATGGTGCACTTCACCGTGCCCCATTCACATCATTGTGCACTTCCATTGTGTACCCCATTTCATTTCATTTGATGAACTCTTATTTTAATTCATTCTTTGTCAAGCGCCTCTATATTCACTTTCACTTCAAGCTACACTTAGGTTATTGCCTTGTGACCTCATTGCATTGTATTTACTCATTGATAAGTGATATTCAAGATCATAGAATATGACTTCATCTTTAAAAAGTGAAGTGTGCATTCAAAGAAAATTTGCGTTCAAATGCAAACTATTTATAATTTGAAACGAGTTACTTACAATATAGAGATGCTTCCACGTATGAAACTTTGAGGTTATGCACACTTTGAGGCTTCCCATAAGGATCCAACTTTCACACATGCTCTGACACTTGGAATGCATATCATTGATCTTCTTCATCTTCTTGGTTTTGTTGTTTTTTTTTTTTTATAAAATTTTAAAGGCGGGCTTGCCCTCTTTGCTTCGAGATCGAGGTCTAGGTCAAGCTCCCTTACCTCAAGGTCGTGCTTCTTGACGTTTTCAAATCGAAGAAGGCTTTGGCCCTCTTTGCTTCAAGGTCGAGGTCGAGCTCCTTGCTGCCTCAAGTCGTGCCTTCAGATCGAGGAAGGTTGACCGCTTTTTTCGAGGTCGAGGTCGAGCTCCTTGCCTCGGGGTCGTGCCTCTTTGACTTTTTCGCACCGGGAAGGCTTGGCCATTTTTGCTTCGAGGTCGGGGTCGAGGTCGAGCTCTCTTGCCTCGGTCGTGCCTCTTTTGACTTTTTCGGATCGAGGAAGGCAGCCCTTCTTGTTTTTTCAAGATATTCATCTCTTCTTCATCTTTTCTACCCTATGCTTCTTGGAGTAGCATCTCGGGTGGCACATCATTTCTCCTATTTTGGGGCGGGACTTCACTTTTGACCTGGTGGTCACCGGCGCCCTCCTTTCCTCTTGTGCTCAACTACTCGTTTGCTAGCTTCAACTACTTTTTTTTTTTTTTTTTTGGCACCTCGGTCTTCAACCTCTTGATGCTCCTTTTCATTTGCCATGAAGGTGAAAACATGAACAATTTATAAGACTTCATTCGTTCTCTTCGACATCGTGATCACCATCTTTACTTCTACTCACTTTCCCACGATTTACGGCGCCAATCGATTTAACCAGGAAAATCGGATATACAATGCTCCGCCGGGTGGAACGTCGGGGTGGATCTTCGAGGTCGACCTTTGGGGTCACTTCGGTATTTTTAGATGGGTGACTGAAACATGAACGCATACGTTAGGCTAGCCGGAGGAGCCCCAGCTGCCCCCTCCGATCTTAAGTCGGTTCGGGTCGTAAGGTTAGGTGAAGTAAGAGTAGTGAAGAGATGAATGAAGAGTAAAAAAGCTTAACTCTTTGTTCATTGTACGACTTTTATAGTGGTGATTATGTACAAACATATTGGTCCACGTGGCATCATCCTGGAGAGCCTTTTTATCGGAGGATCAATGGTGGGGAGGAGCTCGGGTCGAGTCGGTTCGGGTCGGGTTGGCGGTTCGGGTGAACCCGACCGGGTGAACAAATTCGGATCTTGGCTCCTTTAGTCACTTTTGGCTTTTATAAGGGTAAAGTGGTAAAATCACTTTATTGGTTTATCAGTATGTCACTAATTCATGTTGGTGGATGATGGGCTTCATGCATGTTCACATGTTCAGATGTGTTTGTTGTGACAAAGTCAAATACATAATAAGTTTGGGAGGAAAATGTTGCTGCATTAGGTATGACACCCTTCAGGTTCATGAACACTGATTTTACTCTTACAAATAATTTCTAGATCTTATATATTTGCATGTCCTTATGTATTTTGGCCATTTGTTTTTTTCTTTTATGGGGATGTGCAGGTTCATGAACACCATTTTGCACTTATACCTCTCCGGGTAGGAATGGCAAAATCTCCACGGGAATCATCACCATTGGTACCCGAATAATTTGGGACGGAGAATCCCCGATTAATTAAAGGATGGGAGCGGGGACGAGGATTCCCCGCTTTTAAACCGGGGATGGGATGGGGATGGTATTTATATCCCCCGTCACATCCCCATCCCCGTCCCCCGATTAGATAAAACGGGATTCCCGCCCCCGTCCCTTCACCTCAAAATATATATATATATATATATATTATTAATAGTCTACTAAAAATAGTTGTTAGTGAGAAGGGTTTATGTTTATATATTTTTTTATTTTATTAAATTGTAAAATTAAACCCTAAAAATTATGTGTTTTATATTGTAATGATTTTTAATTTTTAAAATTACAAGACTTTGTATTGTAAAAATTGTTGTATTTAAATCAATTTGTTAAAGTATTTTATATTATGGAGTTATTATAAGATTAGCTAGTGAATCATGATATTTCATCTATTTTAATTATTAATTATTTTATGTAAAAAATATTTTTTTATTAATAAATACAAAACGGGGACCCGTTCCCCGAATGGGGATTCCCCATCCCCGTACTGCATGCCCAAAACGGGAATGGTATGGGGATGGTATTTGAAATGGGATTCGGAACGGGGATGGTATGTCCCATACCACCGTCCCCCGCCCCGCCCATTGCCATCCCTATCTCCGGGTAAATGGTAAAATTCATCCTCTAAGTTGGCCTATCTAAATTCGTCATGTAAGTTAGCCCGTGCATTAACTTTCTAATTTTCGCATATTTAGTCTAATTTTGTCCGAAGATTTGAATTTGGCTGAACTTGCTGACTTGAATCCAATTTAACATTTGGAGGGAAAATGTGAACTTGACATCGCATGTGTCGTCCTAATTGTACAAAATCTCGTACCTCGTTTATAAATGCATGTCACGTGTATAAAATATTATTGTGAATGTTTGCAGGAATTATTTATGTTATATCAGTTCTCACAAGGGCATACCATTAGTTAAAAATATTTTCTTTAAGTTTCCAATTACAGGTATAAAATTGAATTAATAGACATATTATAACAGTACATAGAGTGAAAAATCATGACAATAATATTTTAGTCTACAGTGCCTATTTATTTATATCATCCAAAGTTTTATAGGTGTGGGGAGCACACAATATTGAAATAAGACACTAATTGTTACATTAATGTAAATGGTCCTCTCATGTAGGTACAACTAACTTCTATGTGCATGTAGTTTTTCATTAATTAGTTTTATTTTTTAAATATATATTTAGTGCTGTTGTTTCTTGCTAGAACTAACAAAGGTGGAAAGTAGTTTAAAAATTTTATATCATTATTTTTTCTACAATGTTTATATATATATATATATATTCTTTACCAAATTAATATAACTAGTGCGTAGAGCAAATTTAAGTGGAAAAGTAAATATCAATAAAAAGACACAATCATTTGAATATATTATTTGAACAATGGATGCTAAACGTTGTGACACGTCTAGTTAATTTCTTAAGTAACAAATTAAATATATTATTTGAATTTAATTATTAGAATAATCATAGCAGAAGTTAGGAGAAGTTATTAATTTCCCTTTGCAATAGTTAGACTCACTTAAGTCACAATCATGTTAATTGTTTTTCAATTAAGTTTATTAATATTAAAAACCATCTCTTTTCTTAAAAGAAAACATGTTTCCTTGCAAGATCTAGATGATGGCAGTTGAAAGAAAGTACAACCATTGAAACCCCACTGTAATCAAGCTTCACTATTAATGTGGTCCAACACCTTTAAATTTCACCTATTATATATCCCCAGACGAAACAAAGTTATGATGACAAACAAAAAGCATAAGAAATTCTTTTTTTTTAATAACCGTATTCGCGTTAATTAATACCATCGAAACAACTTATGTCCCAAGACCGACTCATGTAAACCACAAGAATGCATATTATTCTTTTTAATTAAGTGGAATCTCATCTATCACATATTTCTTTGTATATACTCCCTATTTTTTTTAATCTCAGTAACATTAGGCTTCATTTGGACGATGAGTTTGAAATTAAGGATTTCAAATATATAGAAACAAATTCATTACATCATTTTATTTGAGTTTTGCTTCCTTTCTTTTTCCAATCTTTGATAAACACAAAAAATACATAAACAATTATGAACTTATTATCATATAAAATAAAAGAAAAAAATCTTTTAATTCTATAAAATTCGAAAATATTTAAGCAATTAACCACGAGCAGTAGCTCAAGTGGTATCGTTCACCCTTTGTAAGGGTGTTGACGGGTTGAACCCATTTTTTTGAAATTTATCCTCTCCTATCCAACCAAGATTTCACTTACTTAAAAAAATATTTAAGCAAACACATTAGTCGTTCCTAGTTGTAAACTTAATTCAAAAATAAGGCCCAATAATTTTGGGCACGAGGCTTACTGGTCCTCAATTTCTCAAGACTAAAACTAGCAAAATTGGGACCATGGTCATCGGTAAAGGAACTAATAATTTCAGATAAAAACTCCACACAAAGTTACATGTATTGAGAACGAAATTTCAGTACCAAACTTCAATAAAACTCAATGCTTTCTATATAGGTTATTTAATGGGCTAACTTTAGTAGTGGGCTACTTACTTTGTATCTAAATTACATGTGGTCCAGTGTAATTGGGCTAGTGGGCTGCACAAGTAATATGCTGAGTAGTTGGCTATTAATCATTGTGATATTAATTAGTCTTCTCCATCAACATTATTACTTATATGTATTTGAATCGGATGATTTGAATTTGAAAAATAATTACCTAAAAATAATCTCAAGATTTTTGAATTGCTGAAAATCAATTGCAAAAATGTATGGTTCTAGAAGTCTTGGTTTGAAGTGTCAATACAACTATTAAGTATTAGTTTATTTTCATATAATCTCATTCGAATACATTTTTTATTTAGATTGCTTCCACTATGAAAGGAAAAATACGTATATTAGGTCATGCTACTACCGTATATGACCAATTTAACATCAAAATAGTCAATAAAAGTTTGAATTTATTTATTTATTTTCCAAAATTTAAAGCTTTAAACCTGTTATTTCGTTATATGTACATGAGATTATTCAAATTTGGACTATGCAAGTTGTAACTATGGTTTTGGTTGGTTTATTTTTGTATATATTTAAAATATATTGCATAATCTTGTCAAAAAAATATATTGCATAATAATTTATATACACTATTATTATATTTATTACAATTGAGTTGACAGAAAAAATTACTAAGACAGATTGGGCCGACTATTGAAATGGTCCAATTACTAAGACAAGGCCTATTTATTTATTTATTTTTTCGTTTTGAATAAAGACAAGACCTATTTGCTAATGGACTGATTTTTAAAACATTGGATTCACCAATGTTCCTAACAATTGCAAATGTTTATGGATCCCCTTTCCTTTAAAGCCCAAAAAAGGAAAATATATAAGCGATAAATAATGTTGTAAAAAACGTTAGAGCCTAGTTGGTCTCATTGGCAAAGATCTTAGGTGGAGTCTTGACGTGGTAAGGTGGGATTTGAAATGGATTAGATAGACGCGATCGAAAAAATAACGTGGGCGGATAAGGAAAGTTTTCACGTAGACGAAGACTAATCGGAATAAATAAAATTTTTTACCACAAAACATATAGGAGTGCGAGTATTCTTGGATGCCAACTTGAAAACAAAAATTTAACAATTAAACATAGCTTCAAAATACAATACGTGTTAAAAAATGAAAAAAAAACCAATAAAAATTACAATTGTATGTCACACCATTAAATATTCGAACACAAGAATTAAAAAAAAAAAACAATAACTCATAAATCCATCATCCGACACTCACAAAATAACAAATACAAATAAATAATGAAAAAAAAAAAAAAAAAAAAAAACCTCAAGAATACTGGTTTATGACATCACTGTCCCCTTCAATCGTCAATATCCACATCACAATAAACCCTCTCAAAACCCTTAGACGAATAAAACGGCACCGTAACCGATCCACAAAGAACCTTAAGCTTCCGGTGGATTTTGAAAACCCCAATCTTCAACCTAATCTTTGCCCTAATTTTCACGTCCAGTTCCAAATCACCGGAGGCCTTCTCCATTCTCAGATCCCGGGCCACGGCGCCGTACAGCGCGGCGTCTTTGGCCACCAAGTACAGATCCAGATGGGTGACGTTTCTCCTGCGCTGATAAAACGGATGGACATTGTTGACGGACACCACTTGGTCCTCATACGACACCGTAACGTCGATTTTGTCGTAGTACAGCGATATCCTCCGATTTGGGTTGTCCGCGCGGAGGACGAAGTGGAAATTGGCGGTGAGCTTGTCGTTTTTCGTTAAATTGTAGCCGCTAATCGAGCCCTGTTCTAGGGAGTATTTCAGTTTTCTAGGTTGTACGGCTAGCCAGGTGATGAGGACTATCAGGCCGACGAGGACGATTAGGGCTAGAATTACTCCGGCGATGATTTTGATTAGAGGTGAGTGACGTGGCCGCGCCGCCGCCTGCCCTGCCGGTGGTGGTGGTGGCGCCATTGGTGGTTGCTGCTAATTAATTAATTAATTTTAGTGTGTTGAGAATGTGATTGTGGATTTGGGGCATAATAAGTAAGTTGATTTATACAGGTGAAAAGGCAAAATAAAGCTCTGTTTTCCTTTTTTTTTTTTTTTGTTCTGTTTCTTTTAGTAGTTGTTAGAGCTTTTGTGATTTCTTGCATGAAACTCAAGAAATATTAGGGTTCATTGGATGGGGAAAAAGAAGAAGATAGCTGGAGATGAATATTCTTGTCTTGCAGAGATTAAAGAGGTCTTTTTTATGAAATTTTTTTTGGAATCTATCTCATGGCTAATTAGCAATTGGTGGGAGTTGAATTGCTTAGCACTCAAGGTATTCTAAAACCATCTTTAAAGTTGTTCTTGTCATGATTAATTAACAAGAATCTTTTTTATCTGGTTAGCTAGAAGCCTAGAACTGCATATGAATGCATGCATGAGGGATTTAAAGTTTTGCTGATGAATTATCAGAATTTTTTTTAAGTGTTTCTTCTCATATTACAAATAGGGATAATTACAAAAAGCCCCTTGTGGTTTGGACTAATTACAAAACAACCCAGATATGTTTCAAAGTTACGAAAAGCTCTTCAAATTTGATTATGTGTTAAATTTAAGTAGGGGTGGCAATCTCCGATACGACCCAAATCTAACACAATATAAGCGGGTTAGGTCGACCCATTTATTATTCGGTCATAATCGTGTCAAGCCCAATTAACCCGAATAATAAATGGATCAATTTCGGTTGACCTTAATGACCCACTTAACCCGTTTAATCCATTTGAAGATAAAAATTGTAATTATAAAAATTGTAATTAATTCTACTTTGATATTTGGTGAGTTAATTAATTATCATTTCATTGATATTTGCATCATATATTTGTGTTGTCTTAAACCTTAATTGTGTTTTTTTGTTTAAATGCTAACCTATTGTAGGAGTACAACTTATTTGGAGTTGTTCAAGTTCTTTGGAGGCCTAATCTGATAAGCCTATTATCAAGCCAAATTACGATTTGCATATTTTAATTATAATTTGTTATGTTTTTAATATTCTATGTATAAATAACCCAAAATCCCTATTTTATCATAATAAATAGATGGTTTATTTAAGGTTGAAAAATATACAGTTATTTCGGGTCGTGTTCAAGTTACCCATGTAATGAACATGTCGTGTTCGGGTTGACCCATCCGACTCGAATAATTAAACGGGTCGTATTCGGGTTGGCCAGAATTATTTTGTCTCAACACGACCCATGAACCCGAACATGACTCGAATTGCCAACCCCTAAATTTAAGGGAGCAAGTGTAATATTTCTACAAATGTTAGGGAAATTTTTGAAATATTTTTTGCTTATTAAGAGAAAATATGTAAGATGGAATCATCATAAGGGGTTTTCGTAATTTTCGAAAGCTCTAGGTATTTTTGTAATTAGCCCGAACTTTAGGGTTTTTTCTTCTTTTGTGATAATTCCTTCCAATATCACCAATACACGCCAATGTATATTGATGACACCATTAATATAGACTTGACAATTGGTGAAAGTTGAAATTGAGATGAAACACTCTTTGGAATAAAGGATGCCATGTGGATATGAACTCTTTTTCTGAATGGATAATTATGATCATTCTTAGTAATTGTTAAGACATACTTAGGATTTTATATTTCAATTTGGTGTTGAATTTTTATTTATTTATTTATTTTTTTGGAGAGGAATTTGGGGTTGAATTTCAATTACAGAGGTGAACTATATATACTTTATAAATTAGGACAAATTATTCAAAATGCCACATTGTTGCAGCAATAGCCATTTGCGTTTACAAATGTAAAAATTCCACATTAAGTGCATTTAAATTAAGGAATAATTGGTGCCTGGGTCAATTATAAGTTATGTAGAAATGTGAAATTTTTTGTTTGTGGAGGTTGAGTAACAAATTATATTTCACATTGATCATTAAAAGATTGTTTAAGCTAAATGTTTGGCATAATAAATTTGACTTGAATAAATTTTATTAATTGATGGGATCTCGTGTTTGGTTCAAACTCCACTTCGTTAGTATACCTGAAAAATATCAAACTCATTCATCATTTGTAGTCATTCGAAGAGCACGTTCAAACTCGATTTGATCGATAATCAAACAAAAACGATATGCAAGTTTTAAAAACTCAATACAAATTTTAAAATTATTTTAAATAATATTATATTTGATTCTACTTGATTCACACACGCTATGCTCATATATGTATAAGCAAAATAGCATACTATGTACCGATAAAAAAAAAATAGCATACTATGTGAGCTAGGAATCTAGGATATCTCGACATTTGACCAAACTCAAGTAAACTTGTAAGGCCATTTTAAGTTATTAATTAATTAAACTGATAGGCCCGTTTCCGAGGAAGGCAGGCCCCAGTTACCTAATTTTCTTGCTTCAACAATAAGGCCGTTGGTTACATGCAATTCGGATTTAACCAGATAAAGCCCAACCAATGTCCATTAGGATTCAAAAATTGAACATGTTTGCAAGAATAAAATTGTATTAAGAGTTGTACTTTTTTTTTTTTTTTTTTTGATGGGTGGGTAAGAGTTGTACTAAAAAAATTGTACTGAGAGTTTTGTGAGCATTTAGTACCCAAAAAGGGTATGGTATGAACGTACAATAAATTTTATGGAGTGTGCAAAACTTAATTTTATAGAACCACTTTTGTCATCTCTTTTATTTACAGAACGATGAATAAAGTGACATATACAAAAATATTAGTAGCAAGAATTTTTTAATTCATGACCTCAGATGTCGCAAGTCCTTCCTCATTGGACCAATTCTTAAGATTCTTTTCTGGAATACAATTCAATGTAAGGATAACGGGAAAAAAACTTGAAGTCCAGTTAATTTTTTTAAAAAAACTCAATTATCTTTTAAAATTACAAATGTCCCCTTGATATGTATCTCAATTTTACAAATTACAACCTTAGGAGTTAGAAGGGGGTAGGGGATTTGTTAGGAAAATATAAATCTCAAGTAAGAGTTTGTAGGTTTGGTCCATGCCACCCACTTGGGTGGACACTCAAGTGGGTGGATCTACCCTTAATTCACACATACACACACACACACATCCACACTGGATGTGTGTAAAATTAAGGGTAGATCCACTCTTGGGTGCCACCCAAGTGGGTGGCATAGACTACAACGAGTTTGTAATAGCTTATGGAGGTATTTGTAAATTTAAATATAACTGGACTTTTTTGTAATTAAACTAACACTACAAGAAAATTCAAGTTTACTGATAGAATTTACCGATTTAAATGATTATGTCACTAATTTTTACAATTACCTACAAAATACCTACAGAATAAAAAAAATATCATTTTCCCCAAATTATACCAACAAATTACCGCGCTTTTCAATTACACAGATTTTCTCGTAGGTATTTACCAACAAGATTTTAGATTCTCAGAGGTAAATATTTTACCTACAATGGTTTTGCTTACAATGATTTTACCTACACTTTACAATTTTTTAACATTTACCTACAAAATTTTATGTAGGTAAATTGGTTTTTCTTGTAGTTAAAATATGGGGAGTAGTTTTTGTAATTTACTCAATTTATTTCTTCAATTTCACCTTTTTAGACACAAGAATAACTATATTGTGATATTCTACATTACTTATGTGAACATATTTCAAATAATTTACAAATGTGTACAATGTACTTTTCTGAAAATATGACCACAAGAAGCAAAACTTAAGTTGAATTAATTTTGGATCAATATTGTGTATTTCATTGGTAGAAGTTTGTGCTTTCAAAACAATTGGTCCGAGCTTGATCACATATGAGTGCATGTGTTTTCCCCCCTTATGTTTTTTGCAATGCTCTAAACATGACATTATATGCATTCAGTTATTAGATCTATATTTTCTTTGGGTACAACTGGGAATAGTGGGGAGGGACACATGCACTCATATGAGATTCAATCCGGATCAATCGGTGTGACAATACAAGTTTCTATTACTAGAGTACAAGATTGATCCCTTATTAAATGGTGTATCTTGGTATCTTGGGCCAAGTGCTAAATAAAGATTACAAAAATTAAGTAACATATATTCTTCCAAAATTCTTTTTGTGCCTTCATACAAATCAGTATGCACC
Source organism: Rehmannia glutinosa (assembly GCA_016081115.2). Classification (NCBI taxonomy): domain Eukaryota; kingdom Viridiplantae; phylum Streptophyta; class Magnoliopsida; order Lamiales; family Orobanchaceae; genus Rehmannia; species Rehmannia glutinosa. The sequence continues at coordinate 7,335,369 of CM071936.1, forward strand.
AACTAAAACGTCAAACTTTCACATGACATAGCAAAATCTATCCTCCCAAATGCCTTGAAGTGGGCTCTCTCATATCAAACCACAAACATTAAGAAAATAAAATGCCATTTGATTAGAATAATAATTCTAATTAAAGAATACAAGAAAAAGGCACCCACTAAACATTTTGAGTTGTCAAGACAAGCCCCATTGCTATTGGTTACCTTTTGCGATTCGCATTTTTGTTATTGGTACAATTGTCGCTAATTTCTAGCCAACCAGAAACATACACATGGCATTATGTACCTAAAAATACTAATATTATATTTTTAAAAAGAAAAAAAGGACTAAAGTTGTGTAGATGAAATGTGGAGCAATGGATGTGGTCGCCGCATATCCTCTGGAATTATCCCATCCTTTACAAACCCATGGGAGAAGGAAGCATATTCTTAATTCTACTTTAAATTCACCCTTTTCAAATATTACCTAATATCTCTTCACAAACTTATATATATACATGAGCAACCTTAACACTTACTATATATATATATGTGCATCCACTATTTGAAATACTAGTCACCAGGCACACTGGCTAGTTAATTTGCGCCGCCACGTCCACCATGGATCTAGCCGCCACGCCGTGGCAAATTCCGGTGGCGGCGGCGGTGGTGGTGAATATATTTGTTAGAGTTTAATGGGAAGAAATTAATGAAGATGATTATTAAAGTTTGATTGAATTTTGGATAGTTACTCCACCAGGGCAACTTCAATCCTTTGGCATATTTTTCAAGATTGGCTTTGGCTTCTTGAAGTTTTTTGGATCGATGAAGGGATATTTTATCCGACAGCGAAGATTAATATCAAGAGTACCCTAGTTTTTTTTTTTTAATAGTATGATCCATTATTGTTTAGTATTCTTCTTGGGTTCTCCTTTTTTCCTTGTTTTAATTTATGTATGAAATAATTAACCAATTAGAAGAAGAGTCTTCTTCTTAGTGGTATAGTTTTCTAGATTAATGTCAAGTTGTTTTATTTTCTTATTCGTGTACTCCGGATTGTTTGAGATGCAGGATACCCTAATCTTTATTAGGGTGTCATTTTAATGCTTTGAGCTTAATTGTAGTTCAATTTTTATCACATTTTTGTTTTCATAACTTGGAGATGGCACATTCGGATTTTTGTTATTGCTGTTATATCCCATGTTGATGGAAAATCAAAGGGCAGCAGTAAAGTAGAACAAATCAAAATTAAATAGGTAAGATAGAAAAATTTGGATAGTTTGGGGACAAATTAAAAATACGGTCGTTTTTTTTAGCCATTCTCATCAAACTAATATATTTTTAGCCATCTTTTTCAAACACATCTTTTTAGCCATTTTCGGGTGTGGAAAACTCAATTTGCCCTTGAGTCAATTTAATCGCACAAAACACATATATATGTGACTCGGCATCAAGTTACAAGAACTCGACTCGACATCGAGTCACGTGAACCGACATCCAATTCTCTCACGTATTATAACAAAATTGCAGTTTCAGATCCTCTAGCTTTGGGGATGTTGCAATTTTAGTCATTTATCTTTTAAAGTTGCGTTTTAGTCCTAGACAATTTTGCCCTTATGGCAAAATAGCATTTTTGGTCTTTTATCTTTCTAACAAGAATAATTTTAGTCCTATAACTTTTGAGTATTAATAATTTTAGTCCTTAACACATCATAGCTAATTTATCCGTAGATAAAACCGGATTTTATAGAATAAAAATTTACATTTTCCGACACTTATTTTGTTCGTGGCATTGTTACACCTACTTAGATCAGATCCACTCTATTCGGAGGTTTTAAATGGATCGTGTCGGGTTTCCAACTTATAAACTCAATAGGGCATCTTACAAAATTCTCATAATTCTAAATAATCGATTTGAGACTCACGGTCATATCACGACCAACATGTTTTAGTAAAATTAATAAATCCCTTTAAAATTCATACCTTCGTTGACCGAAATAAAGACACAAAGGAGATGGCTCAACACCACCAAATCGAAAAATTATTGCCCTAGATCGTTTGATAAACAGTTCACACTGTTCAACTTCAACCAAAGAGGAAGATGATTTACGAGTTATCCGACTCCTTCAAAGAATCGGCAAGATGGACTTGGTTCATTTCTTACTCAGCGTATAAACTAATTCTTAAACAGATGAGTTAATAAAACATTATGAATACATGTTGAAGCGAAAAACCCTTTTTATTATAAGAAAACTAAGGAAAATGTTTAATGTCCTCAACTTCCTTCAACTCCTGCTATTTATAGAGATAAGTCCTGATTTTAAAGCGAACTTCAAATCTTGTTGGAATGTAAGACGTCATCGCTTGATGGATGTTCTCCTCACCTATTGTTAATTACAGAAATATAATAAATATAACTAAAAGTTCTTAATAAATCTAGCTCGATACCATTTTGTTTTGTGCAAAACACTTAGTCAAATAAGTTATTGATGTATATAAGGGTATTCTTGGTATTTTGAAAATATTAAATAAACCCAGGGGACCAATTTGCAACAACTTGAAACTTACAGGACCGAAATTGCTTAGGTATGAAACATATAGGACCAATTTTGTAAAAACTTTCAAACTTACAGACCAATTTTGCAAACTCAATACATATATGACCGAAATTGCAAACCGCCATAGTTATAGGACCAATTTTGCAATTTTCCCTTAGAACGTGATTATAACCCAATTATTTTGTTTTTCTCCCAAAAACTTTGAATTCACATAACTTTTTCGTTTTAAATCCGTTTTGCATATATAATATATCAAATTAATTCTCTTTTCGATATATATCTATAATTCAACAACCATATTGCATATTTAAAAATGATAAATACAGATTCGATTTTTAAAAAGTTTGAAAGAAAGAGTAAGTGGATACATAGAGATAAGTGAAAGAGAGAGAAATAATCCAAATATCAAACAAACATGCTTTAGAAGGGTATGAACACCATTTTACACCCCAAAAATGGCTAGAAAAGATGTGTCTACAAAAGATGACTATTTTTCATCTTTATATTTTATAAGTGACTATTTTGTACCATTTTCACTTAAAAATACCACTATGAATTAATAATTAGTGGGTTTTTTTTTAGCTTTTAGGCCAATTAAAAATATTTTTAGCCATCTTTTTTTCAAACACATCTTTTTAGTCATTTTGGGGTGTGAAATTCCAAACTTGCCCTTTAGTAGTTCAAAAGCCCTTTTCAAGTCTAACATTACCAACCACACCAAAAACTCGAAAAAAGCCACATTGACCACCACCAAAACTTTCAAAACCGGCGACATTGATGGCGAAGAAGATATGAGCTGAGATCGACCTCAACCCATTTTCTAACTTTGTATAATTTCATGGATTTTTGTTGATTTAGATTATTTATACTTATTTTAAAGTTACGATTTGTTGTAGGTTTTGTAGAAAATCTAGGGTTTAGATGAGATAGTTAGTTTTTGTGAAGCTTGGATGTTGTTAATGGCGTAAAGGGGTCAAGCGAAGAAGATGGTGGGTAACTCGATTTGAGTTACATGTAACTCAAAATCAAGTTACATATAACTCAAAATCGACACATCTTTAAAGATTAAAAATCGAGTGTTTGATGGGCGAAGAAGATGATGGGTAACTCGATTTCGAGTTACATGTAGCTTGATGTAACTCGAAATCGGTTACCCATCATCTTCAAAGATTAAAAATTGAGTGTTAGAAAAAAAAAATGGCTCGAGTATTGTAGCTCGAGTTAGTGTAACTCTCGACAACGAATAAAGATGTTGTAGTGTCGAGTTCTCAGTAACTCACACCTTTGCCATTCTTTGTGCTCGATTTAGTGTAACTCGACATCTTTAAGCTTGATTATTTTGTTTTTCTCCAAAAACTTTGATTCAAATAATTTTTTCGTTTTAAATTCGTTTTGCATATATAATATATCAAATTAATCCTTTTTTTCGATATCTATAATTCAACACCCACATTGCATATTTAAAAACGAAAAATATAGATTCGATTTTTAAAAACAAAACTTGAAAGAAAGAGTAAGGGGATACATAGAGATAGGTGAAAAGAGAGGTATATCATATATGACCATTAATATGCTTAAAGGATATGAATGTCATTTCACACCCCAAAATGGCTAAAAAAATGTGTTTGAAAAAGTTGGCTATTTTTAATCTTTATAATTTGGAAATGGCTATTTTGTACCATTTCCACATTAATAATGAATTTAAAAACAACGGTCAAATCTATAATCAGGTCAAAATCAATTCAGATATTAGTTTTGTTTGACGTACGTTTTCGAATATGTCAAATATGTTGTGTCAAGTTAACTAGGATAAATTAGTAGAGTCAATACTTTTTTACAAATATATATTGATATTAATATTAATATTTATATTCATTTTTTTTAGTATAAATAATGGGGATAGATGACATGAATCGATTTCTGTTCGAGTCCGAGAAAAAGTGAAATGAAAATCGATTGATGAGTCCGAGAAAGGAAGAAGAGTAGTGTTGGGTTGGCGAGAAATCTTGGGCTCAACAGTCGCAGTTGGAAGAAGAATGGGCCAGGGTTTGAAGTAGGAAAAGGACATAAATACCCCATTTTCCATACCCAATCCCCGCACAATGTCCATTTTTCTCGATTTTGGATAAAAATACCCATTTCCGCTGATTTTTGACAAAAATACCCACTTTCCACGATTTTTGACAAAAATACCAATTTCCCGATTTTTTTGCGTTGGTTTCTTTTTGTTTCTTTGTTGTTTCAAACATGTTTGTTGTTCCTTTGTTGTTTCATACTGTTTCATTTATGTTTCTTATATGGTTCACTTAGCCAATTTTTCATTGTATTCCACGGTTGTTTGGTGAAAATCTCGGTTGTGGTATGCCACAATGGACAATGGGAAGAAAATAGAGAGTATACCAACTTTGAGATAACAAGAATACTAATTCCAATGGACTCGCACATTGGTAGCCTAAAAGAAATCCTGGAACAACAAATTCAATTTAGAAAATTTGAGCTTACTTGTCCATCTCGGCTCGATAAATGGACACGACTCCACCTCATCAAAAAAATACTTTGTATTGACTTCCAACATCGTAGAATTATTGAATGCATCAACTATAGCGGTGAAAGACCTCTAGTAACAACTTTGCTACAAGATGCGTGAGATCTTTAGTTCAAGATTACGCATGCGGACTTACATTGACAATTCTCTAAAACTACTAGTAAAATTACAAAGATTTGGCATGCTCAACTCCTCGATTCTCGATGCATATGATCTTCTTAATCATGTTCTTGGAGTATCTTCCTGTCCCCAAATGTTGCTCACTAATTCGGATGGAACTTCCCTTTTGAATCCTTATTTTGATCGAATTAAATGATAAACATCTCCGCATCTGTCTTTTTTCCTCGATCACCTCTCCGAAGTTGCCTCATGTAGTTTCTCTTACTATTACGATTTGAGATCCGCATGCTTTGAAACTGCGATATCATTCTCTTTCTCGCACACATTTTTACTAACTCAAAGATGCAATCGCTTACTCAATAAAGGTTCTAAATCAATGTAATCATATTTGGATGAGGTAAAACTTATTTCTTATGTAAATGAAATCGTAAAAGATATCACATGAACTAAAAAGTCAAAGAATATATGGGGAAAAACTACACTATTTCTCTAAATTTAAAAGCAATTTACTATAAACTTTTATCACATAATCCCCTGTTTCACAATTGTTTCTTACATGTTTCAACCGATTACATCATCATTAAGATTTACGTAACAACAATTCTCTAAAATCATTAGGAAGTGGAGGTAGAAACTCAATGTCGTTGTCATCATCATCACCATTTTGCGATTCAACTTAGCATGATTGTGAAGGCGACATCGAGTCTTGCTTGTTCATTCTCTATCTTGAACGCTTCAACGTCCATAACCTTCCTAACAACGACATAACAAGCAACAAAAAATCCCACATTCACTACAAAAAAAAAAAAAATACACATCTTGAAACAAATATATGGAAAATACATAAAAGAACAAAATAAACATAAAAGAAACAACTTGAAACAAAGATCAAAACAAACGAAAAACTTCAAATTACAAAATAATAAAAAAAACACGAGAAAATTGGGTTCACCTCCACCGCCGTAATTAAACCTCTTCCCCGCCACCACCCCGAGGACCACGTTCAAATTCAAATCACCGAACCACTTTTTCATGTCCACCAACACTCTCCCCGATTCATCCTTCTTCTCCTTCCGAGCTTATAAAGCTCGCCAAGAGATCAAGCGCCAGTAAGGAGCAAAGCCGAACATGGCGAAGTCGTGGCTCAAGTGTTTGGCGGCTCGTAATCTCGGACGGACAAAACGGCGACATCGCAGTGGTGAACAATTCTTTGGCTAATTCACCGCTCACCACCAGGGCTCGACGTGCCGAGGATCGTGAAAATTGGGCCGTATTTATCCGCCGGGAAGCTATGTTTATGTGAGGAAGTTCGGGCGGAGGAGCCGCCGTGCATGAGATGGAGGTGGCTTGTAAAGGCCGTGCGCCGCCGGGCTTTGGGTGGCGCGCCCCGATTTTTAGCTTAGCCGATCTTGGCCGCAATGATATGTAATAGAGGAAGAAGACAATGGTTGCATAGATGGAAGAGCCGAAATATTCCATGGTTAGGTATTGATTTGGATTCTATGGAAATGTAAGAGATTGAAGGAGGGTAAAAATCGAAAAGAAAAGTAACAAGGTGGGTATATTTGTGAAGTCGAGGACCGGGTTGGATAGATTTGTGATAGGTGGGTATTTTTATCTTTTTTTTAAAAATCGGATATTCTATGTAATTTCCTCTTTGAGGTATTGTTATTTCTTCTGGATTAAGCAACACCGACAATCTTAAAACTAAAGAAAACTAACAACTTTTTCTTTTTTTTTGAGGAAGAAAACTACAACTTTAGTTTAGGTACAAGGATAAAAAGATGTTCCGTGCAACATAATTATTTATTACGTTTTTTTTTTTTTTGGCAAATTCGTTCAATTATAAAAACCTAAAAACTTACTTGGAATGAATCGTGATCCATGTACATGTGAAATTAACGATGGCAATGGGGCGGGGTGGGCGGGTATCTCAATACCTGCATTCGTCCCCTGACCGCAGAATGGTCGCCGTGTTGATTTTTTTAATTTTTTATCTTCTATTTTATATTATTAATATTTTTTAATTTTATATTTTGTATTATAAATACATATTGTTTATAAAATTCGTCATTATATATATTAAATATAATATTTAATACAAAAATATATTATTTTATATAATATACATATAAAATATACATTAAATATATTAAAAAATAAAAAAATAACACGGACGGGTACCCATGAGGCGGAGATGATACAGGACCCACCCCGCCCGCCACGGGTCACGGGCGGGGCGGCCCAAACGGGACAAGTGGGTACCCATCGGGCGGTCATTTTGCCATCCTTATGTGAAATATTTGTTGTATATCATTTGAGGCACAAAATTATTTGATGAGGGATGTGATCGTATTCATTTCTTTAAATATTCAATTATTCATTTAAATTATTTTAATTAATTATTATTCGATAGAAAATAATGTTTAGAACATAATGTTGGGCCAAGTCGATAGAAAAGGTCCGGCTCATAGTGTCGAGCCCATGAGACTCAACTCGTAACAACAGATTCTAAAGGCTTCATTATATTAGGCCCTGGAGGCATAAATCATTACACTGGACTCATGCAACCCATATTCATAGGTATAAATAACATCCCCCTAATTATTATTCGGAAAGTACAATTGAACTTACTTTCCTTGCGCTCTTGATTATTCTCCTGACTATTCTACCTTAAGCATCGAGTGATTTCCCCATGATCGACAATCCCCAACTGTTCCTTCTAACATTATTTCCGTATTGCAATTCAATTCCCGATACGTGCTTGAGTCAAATACCTTTAGCTCGAAATTCAAATTACCCTAATTCGGAGTGAGTTGCCTTTTAGCAACATCATATCTATAGATATATCAAACATATTCGTAGCAGTGCATAATTTTCTTATGTAGAAATGTCAACAATTCTAGAGCATTTTTAACCAAATATACAAAATTTGAAAATATATTTAAACGTAAACATGTGCAATGTGACATTCATATTCCTCTTTTTATTTTTTATTTTTTGAAATCAACTATATCGACAATTATAATATTAAATTATAATGTAAAAATGATTCACGAACCAATTACATGACTATAGAGAAGGGAAAGAAAAACACCCATTAGTGCCATGGCGTCACACTGCGGGTACTAATTATTAATTAATTTCATTAAAATATTGCATTTTAGATTTGAATTACGACCTATGAAAACTCAACGACTAACTTAACGGTTTATAATGCCAAATTATAGTTTTAAAGTTGATCGAATATTAGTGCACACCTAGTCACCTATAAAAATAAAGCCTCGTTACTAAGGTATGCAAACTGTATATTGCGATACCATGAATGATGAATGCATACTCTAATTCTTTGAGAGAAAAATAATGATATTGCATGTGATCCATACATGGAGTCAATGTCTATTTATACGATGTTTGACCTCTATATACTGTCTCTCTTTTGGAAAAGAACTCTCTTATGATTGATTGAGGTTTTTAATCAAATTGTAGTCAAATTATTAGGAGACCTTTTTTTTTTTTTTTTTTGAGAATGAAAGCCAATAATATTAAGCGGGAAAACGAAGGAATCTCCCCATAACCAAGTCCCGAATGTGGAGGGGGATGACTCCCAAAACAGACTCATTTCGACCAAAAGAGAAAGCATGACGCGCTAGATGGTGAGCGACACGGTTGCCGACCTTCTAACCCAACCGAACGAAAATGAGGAAAAACTAGACAACAAAGACTTAATATCATCAATGATGTTCCCTAGGTAGGAGAAATCCGTTGAATTCCTTGATAACGCGGAAGATATTCAAGTTATCCATCTCGATTATCACCGCTTGGTATCCTTTGTCAATTGCAATGCGAACACCGTCCGGCATGCCATGGCTTTCGGCAATGTCGACTTCTAGAATTTCGAACTAAACTTGCAAAACGACTCTCGAACCATTCCCGCATGGTCTCGAAGCACCACTCCAAACCCTGTCCCCACTTCCTATGCGATTGAAGCATCCGAATTAATTTTAATGAATTCGATAGTTGGCGTTCCCATTTTTCTCAGCGTCGATCTTTTTGGCAATTTGTCATTGCTTGGCGAATTTGTTGCCGGAACTCATGGAGCGTTTGAATTGTTTGTTTCAATACACTTGGAATGTGTAATAGATTTCCCTTGAAAGTTTTGTTGATTTCGACCATACCAAATACTCCAAAGTAACATGACAAACAAACAATGTGAATCGGGATCTATATTATCCGCTACCCATTCAATCCAATCCGCGAGATTACCCATTTCGATGTTGGTTAGTGCTTAACCGCAGGACTCACCTCCCGGACAAAAGAGACCCACGGGCAATCCTCAACGCGTGAATAGCCGTTTCCTCCTCTTGCCCGCATCGACAACAATAAGGTTCGACGTCAACGCCTCGCTTCCCGAGAGCTCTTCTCACTTTGGTAGGATATTTCTAATACACTTCCATGCAAAAATTTTGACCTTCGGGGATATTTAGACGCCACATCCACTTCCATAATTTTTATCATTCCCAACCGAGGAGGTCAAGCACGATCCCCATCCTTAATTTTTTTCGCAATATGGTATCCCGATTTCACACTATAAATCCCATTCTTCGTGTAGTGCCACATAATTCTATCCCGCTTGTCTCTAGAAATTAGAGGATGCTTGAATCGATGCAATCTCGCAGGATCAATAGTTCCCGGCCGTTCTAAATTCCACCCCATCATGTCATCATACATCAAGTCACACACGTGCAGCTCCTCATTCACGCCTCCAGGGGTAGCATTCGAAAACCAGGTAAATCAGGGACCCAAGGATCCGCCCAAACTCGAGTCTCAAGCCCATTACCAATATTCCATCTGATTCCTTTAAAATAATTTGCCTCCCGCAACAATGCTTCTCCAAGAATAAGATGGATTATAGCCAATTGTTGCATTGAGGAAATTATTTTTCGGGTAGTATCTCGCACATAGGGATTGAGCAAGTAATGAATTGTTACCATGGATGAGCCTCCAACTCTGTTTTGCCAACATCGCCTCATTAAAGCATTGAAGATCTCTAATCCCAACCCTCCTTCGTGTTTCGCTTTCGAAAGGATATTCCACGAGCACCAATGAATTCTCTTCTCCTCACGTTGCCCCACCAAAAATTGCTAACAATAGAATTTAATTGTTGACAAATATTTTGGGGAGGAGAAAACAACTCATAATGTAAGTGGGAATCGCCTGGCTACCGCTTTGATAAGTGTCATTTTGCCTATATGGATAAGAATCGGCTTTTCCATTGCTTGATTTTTCCGAACCCGGTCCACAAGTAAATTAAACACTTCCTTTTTCGATCGGCTAATTACCGTAGGTAACCCCAAATAAATCGCTGTTTTGCCACCAAATTAACCCCCATCTCAAGCGTGACAAGTTGTTGTTGCTGGAAAGCTCAATATTTCTCGCAGAAATATTAGGAGACTTTAGCATAAAGATTATTGACTATATATAATATATCAATGAAGTGTACATATTGCATTCTAATAATATCAAATGCCTACTTATATGAAGATATAACTACCCCTTATCAATAGAGAACATTTTTTTAGAATTAAAAAAATCATAGTATAATTATAATATCATACACTAATTTTATATATGATTTTTCGCATTCACCACGGAATGCGGTCTTGGTCGAGAACGATTTCACTTAAAGTTGGATCTCGGATCTGCATCGTCCCAATTGTTTACTTCACACGCCTTAATGACACGATATAAACATTTAAACTTTATTTTGTTTGTATTCTTTAATATTTAACAATAGAAATAGAATTGCACATACAAAAACAATACATGTATAACACAAAAGCATGGCATACACATACAATTTGTACATTGTTGTATCCAATAATGAAAATACAATATGAGTTGTGAAAGACTATAGTATGAATAAATCTACATTTGCAACATAGATGCACAACATTAATGGAAAGAAAAATAATTTATTTATACTAAATAAGCAACTATTAACTAAGTTAAAATAGAACAATATAATAAATCATTATATTAAACATAAATATTATTCATATAGTGCGACCCATTGTGTGCCAGGTGGTACCAACGAATTTTGAAAATTTAAACTCAAAACTCGTCCAAAGACCCGTTTGACTGGGTTTTGACCCACTTATGGGTCCGAGATAAAACCCGCTCGACTGTCATCCTAATAATCACTAAATAATGACATAAATCATAATATATTTAGAAAATCTAGGTCCAATAGTAGTAGTCAAAACGCGTATAATTTAAAATATTCCACTTATGAAAAAGAATTAAAGTTGTAACGTATTTAGAAAATACAAAACATTATTACAAAAATAAATATGATGTCCGAGAGGAAAGCAATAAACAAAAAATTATCCCATTACATATAATCCCGCGTCTGAGAGAAAAAGTTATAAAAACAAAACTATCCCATTACGTATAATCTGAAAAAGCAATAATAGCGTCACAACAAAATTTCACCGTCTGCACCAACCAGTACCTACCTGTAACATTTTTTGTATTAAAGCCCTGGAGCTTTTACACATTCATTCACAAGAAGATTTTGCATTGGTGATTGGAGATCTATTGCACAAAGAGTCTATTTTTGCTAGATTTGAGAAGTGTGAGTTCCAATTGACACAAAGTTGAAAACACCTTATCAATTTTTCAAGGTAAGTTTTTTTTGCTCCACATCAGTCTCATTTTTTAGTTTCCTGCCCTTGCATCATACATGGAATGGTTGAATGATTTAATTAATTAGTGTATAACTAAGAACATTTTTTTTGGGCATAATTTTTTTCTAGGCCGAAAAAACAAAAAAAATCCCCAAATCTCAGAGAAAAACCAATGAAGCACATATCTACAACATTTTCGTTTTTTTTTTTGGTTTCTAAGATGATATGATGAGATTCGTCTCTAAAAGTTGACATGCATGTCTTTTTTTCCTCCAAAAAAATATAAGAAGACTTCTTTAGATATTTTTTCCCCGATGTGATAAAATGTAGATATTTTTTTATAAATAAATACCTTAAAAAATATATTAAAAAATCAGATATGTTTACCTTTTTTTGTTTGTTTTTTTGAAAGCAGATCTGTTTATTTATACAATAGGCAATATCAATGTAGGAGTTAGCGATCTTTTTTTTAAAAAAAAAATAAAAAATTACCCTTGCCTTCATGGATTAAGAAATTAATGAATCCATTTACATAATTTCTGTTTAAGATTCTCAAATTGATAGACTGTGCCAATGGCGATTTTAATTTTAAATTTCATTTTAAAGATTTTTACGATATAATCCAAAAAACAAAAATAATTTTTTTGAGTTAATTAATGTATTACTGTCAAGTTCATAATTTTAAAATTTTACAATTTATTAAATAATTTTATATTATCATAAAAAACCTAAAATTATCGGAATACAATTTATTATTTGAGAAATCCCAAAGAAAAATTTACAAAAATTATTTTTGGTATTTTATCAATTAATTTATGTGCAAGATCTATTTCCCAGACCAGCATGCTCAGAGTATCTTTTGTGTTATTTTGATTGAGCATCATTGTTTTCATATTTGTGTATATTTTTTAGTAATATATATGAAAATATTTTTAGATACGATGAAGAAATGCAATTTTAATTTAATTAAAAGATATATATATATATTCCCTTTCAAAACACACGAAGATATTTTTCGGATATATAAATATATTAATTAGTGAGCCTTACTATTATCTAATTTATTATTGCGGTATCCTTTATTTCCTTAATGTCTATCAATTAAATTATATATTGATGAAAATGTATTATTTAATTTACTGTGGGTCATTGTATAAAAAACATATCGTTTATTAAGTTGGTCTATCAATCTAATATTAGTTTTGGGTTCCACTTTAATTGAATAGGTGGTTGCATTTAAATTTAGCATTATAAATATGAAAACGAGAAAAAAGTGATTTTTTTTTTGTTGAAAATGAATTTGTGAATAGACATGATTTCTGCTTTTGGAATAATATAAAATTGGAAGTTAAAGCAAACATGACCTAAGTCCCAATATTTTCACAAACCCCCCTCTCAGCTAGGGATGTTCGCGACCCGGACCCGCACCTAGTAGGACTGGCAAAATATTGGGTTGTTCTAGTCGGGCCCGAGTCCATTGGACCACTGACGAAATTAGAACAAGGTCGACTAACACGTTTTTGATTGGTTCCGCAAATGTTTAGCTCAAACCACCCCCTTCCCCTCCTCGCTTTCTTATCATTTGAGATGGAAGCTTTAATGGCGATCTGGTTTATCTGTTTTGGCTCTTGCATCGCCACAAAGGCGTGACGTAAAAAATTCAGGTCGCCGGCGGAACCCTGTGCGATATTTTTCTTCTCTATTTCAAGAGGGGCTTTGGGTGTTTTTTTCATTGTGGATTTAACTGTTCAACAACGGCAAATTTGCGGGAGCCGTGGTGTCGGGATGTGACCGTGGATTTGGGGAGGGAGAGACCATTTGTTTCTTTGATTGCTAGGTTGTTGTTTCGTTTCTTTGTTTTTTATTTGTTGCTGGTTGTAGTTTTCTTATTTTATTTGTGTCCTTTCTTTTCTTGATTGATTTCCGAAACTCGTAGGTGGATTAGTTTTATCTGTTCTGTAGTATGTAGTGGTTGCTCGTGCCCGGTTTCGATCTTTTAGTGTTTTGCAGTCTCCATTAAGGAGTGGTGAAGTCTCCTAACGTGGGAGTATTCTTAGTTTTGGGTGTGGAGTTTTTGTTTGTGAAGTGGATTTGAATTGGTCTTGTCGATTTTCCGCCGCTTTTCTTTAGTCAAGCTCGGCTCATAGCTTGTTTGCTACATTTGTAGTTGTAATTCCGTTTTGAGATGTTCTAATAAAATATTATTGTTCGAAAAAAGCTAGGGATGTTCATGGGGACCCCGTCTAGCGGGTGGCAAAATCACCGCATTGCGCCCATTACCAGCCCATTGGACCACCGAGGAAATTCGACCAGGGTCAGACTGACACATTTTTTGATTGGTTCCGTAAATGTTTAGCTCAAACAAGCCCAGGTTATGCACACAAAATCTCACGGGCAAGGCTAAGAATTGGGGCTAACCCCAATCCACGGGCCAAAATGAGCCCGGACAAATAGGCACGATTTTTTTATTGGGCCTATAAACATACAACCCAAACCTTGGGTCGGTTGCATTTTGTCGGCTCTACCCGCACCAAACACCCTATCGTTTGTGATGACATCTTCATAGTAGTGTTCTAAAAAAGCGCAGGCAATAGTCGGCGATCGAGGCCTAGCGCTGAACGGGTTTTAAGGGGCCTAATTGGGATAATAACGTGGCGAACAAGTGGGGCCTGGGCTCCTAGCGCTGAAGCGCTTGACTAATTGGGGTTGGACGGGGATTTTTATCATAGTGCTTCATATATAGTATAAAATGATAAAAGTATTTTATTTTTAAACCCCGATTGAACCCATTTAATTTTTCTATTAGTTAAAAACTTACTATATATATTTTTAATGATATTTTATAAAATATATTTTTATAAATTTTTATTATAACAATACTTTCAATACTTTTAAAATTACTAAACGGTCTACTCATCGAGTCTTGTTTTGCGTCACGGATCCTTACAACCTTAGATGGTTGCGTCTCGGTCAACGAACACGATCCGTTTCGACTCATTGACATCCTTAGTTACACCATAAATGTTGTCAATAAGTTATATACATCGTGAATTATCAATAATTAAATTTGAAAAATTAAAAGTGGTGCCTTTAAAAAAAAAAATTTGAAGTTCTACGTTTAAAGTATTAATTACACTTAAATAATATAAAATGTCTATTTTGTTTTTTTAAGGAAAATGTAGATTTGAGTATTGAGGGTCTTAATAACCAAAAATAGTCTATCAATGTGACATTATAATTAGATTATTTTACTTGATTTGGTTCTTGATTTTTTTTTTTTTTTTATGTTGAGTATAAATCCTGGAAGGAGAAGATGTGAGAATCAAACCATGACACAAGAATATTTAACCATCAACTATTATCGATTTACGATTTGAATCTTGAATTTAAAAAGTACTGAAAGTGGACAAGTAAAATCTATCAAGTTGGTGTATCTTAGATTTATTAGATTTGAATTTTACTACATATATATATATATACACTTTTAATTTCTTAATTTGTTCTGGACATGAAACTTGGTCAACCAATTTAATTGATGGTTAGCTAGTCAAATTCAGAGATATCCATGCTGAAAATCGATCAAAATTCATTATAACGACACGCAACACATTTCTTATAGCATTTCCAGGAGTGTTATATATTCAATTTGGAACAAAAACTTGTTTTTAAGACTCGCATCAAAGCCTATGTCATTTTGAAGATGTGAATAGTTATGCGCCAAACAGGGCGCAACAATGTAGTTGCACTAATTTTTTATATTAATGATTTTAGTATATTGAAATATGCACTAAAATGTATACGAAAATATACACTGAAATTGAATATTATGGAATATTCAATATTAGTGCATAATTTAATTAATAAATCTTTTGGAGATGATGTCAAAATCTGACTAAAACAAAGATTTAAATGTGCACTAAAATGATGCAAATTGTTGGAATGGTCTTACTAATTGTCTTCAGTGTTTTTGGCCAACATATTTCGCTTTGAGAATTTTTTTGATATTGTACATGATATTATGTGATATTTATATGATACTATCTTTAGGAAAAATGTTATGTTGGTATTGCCTTCGAAATTAATATATTTTTAGTAATTTAGATATTATAAAGCGGGTTTAATAGGTTCAATCAGATTTTTTTGAGTACATTTAATTATAAGATTTTGGGATTATAGAGTTTTGAAAAAAATATTTTGTAAAAAAATTGTAGTATTTTTCAAATAATATAAGTCTTCGACATCTATTTGGAATCCTTTTTTTTTTTTTTTCAAAAGCCAAAAAAAAAACCGTAATCCCATGAATCACAAACTGTTCGTGACCAAATCTTAAAATACTATATGTTAAAACTTAAACATATATATACACGTGTGTATATATTTATATATATACCATAAAAAAAAGTAAATTATGTTTATATATATAGCGGGAATTTAAAAATGCAGAGAGTTATTTTTTTTTTATCTGGAACATGACCTCTGCTATACCTACGTTGTAGGTCTATTTTCCCCAAAAACTCAAGAACAAATTGCCTGTTTCCTCCACATTTTCATTGGGAACTTGAAATTCGTATTTCAGAAATCAATCTGCTTCATCTCTCTTCGTTATTGGCAGTCGTACGTTATCAGGTATGGAATATCTTCGCCCTTAAATATCTTTTGATTTTTCCCTATGGTTTCAGGGTTTTTGATTTTGATTTCTGCAATATCTTTGTGCGTCGAATGCTGAGTATTTCTGCGGGTTAACTCTTGATATAGTCAATTTATTGGGAATATATTGCAGTAGGGATGTAGGTTTAATTTTTTCATATTTTGTTTGAATAAAAACGGAAAAGTTCTGTTTTGCTGATGTATCTATTTCACTGTTTAGTGGTGTTATGGATTTCTGGTTTGGTAATATACTGTGAATAGAGCTAGAAGCCCTGCAGATTCTTCTCTTGCTTTTTTTTCCTCATGGGTTTTTCAGTTTCAAAAATTTCTCATAAAATTAAATTAACTATTAGGAAATGGGATTGGCTGTTCAGAAGTATTATATATTAACATATTGATTTCGTATATGAGTATGCTCTTCTCTGCTTTCACGAGATAAGTAGGGTTTGGAACTTTTTGATATTAGGATGTTGTAACTTAGACATTAGAAATATCAGCCATTTAGTTTAGATGTTGGTAAGATATTAGTTTTCCTTGTTTGCATGGGCCAAATAGGCTTCCCAGTCCCCCTCTTCTTCATACAATTATGGGGTTTTGAACTTTTTGATTTTAAGATTTTAGTTGATTAGTCATGTAAATACACATATAATGATACAATAATGTATGTGTATGCATATATCCCTATATATATTCTATCTTTATTTGTATTTGCTACAATGACATGGCCCACCCTTTATATATCAAGTTCTAGAGTAAGTTCGGTTCCAACCCGATTCTTACTCTAAGCCACCAAGCCTCAGCCCTAACCTACTTATAACATGTTGGGTTTGTTTTGTGTTCTCGTGTCGTGACAAAAATTGACACCCCTAGTTTTCTCCAGTACTTATTTACTTTTATTCAGGCTCAAATGTGTTTGCTACCTCATAGTGAATTTTTTCTCAAGTTCTGCAAATAATGATTTAATAATAACTAATTATTCAATTAACTGTTTTTCGGAGTTTGTTTTGTGTTGCAGCAATACTAATGGATAAAGTCAGTAGCCAAAGCAGTTACAATTCTCAAGTAAGCAAAATAATCAAATTTTAACTTCTCGGTTGTTTGGTAATTCTATTTATTTATTTTTGTTGGATAAGGTCATAATTGACTCCTTTTGTTTTCTTTACCTGTTATTATCTTTTCTGAAGAGTAGATTGATAAGTATTTGACCTACTACAAGGTTCTTTGTTCAATAGTTAATTAATAAGGTGCATCACTAAGTTTTGTATTAATTTTGCACATGTATTGATGACCTTAGCTGTGAGGGTGTGCGCCATGTAAATATATGAATCTGTTGCTACATATTCTATAAACTTTAAGACATTATTGGCCTATGCTTCGCATAATAATTTGTTTTCGTGATAAGGTATAATTTGTATTTTCTTATACCATGAACAAGGTGCTAGGACTTTATTAAGTGATTCCTTTAGAAAGTGTTGCAAATTACCATTATTCAACAAATACGTGATCTATTAATAAACCCAGCGTACCTTAGTCTTTTTGAATTTTCATGGAGTGAGAGAAATATGAGGGCGAAGATTTTATACTTTTCTTTTATGGAATTTTTTTATACATAAAGAAATCACACATGCACGTGCACCAGTTGTGCATATGTTATTTTTTTCGTTGCTTCATTTGATGTTTGTCTCGTTGCACAATCTTGAAATACACGTGGGGGAGCACATTCATTGTTTTGATTATGGAATCCATTTTGCCTTTATGCAAATATAGAAATTCAGAATCAATAAAATATTACGCTGCTCATGTATGGGTGTTTGATGTTTGATAATAGGTCTATTGATTGATGTTACTTTCTGTTGCTTTTTGTTCCAATATTCAAGGACATGGATTCAGAAGAAATAGTTGTGTCTGTCATTCGGCCTGGATTGAAGAGGGAGTTTGACATGATGATAAAGAATCAGTCGGAAATTAAGCCTTCAGCAGACGGAAGGAGAGTGACTAGGTCACAAAGTGCCAGTAGTTCAAGCCGAGGCCATGAGAAAAGTGATGGTAAGATTAACAAGAAAGTAAAGAGGTCTAGTTCTAAGAAAATGAAAAAGGATGAAGGAGAAAAACTGGGAGGGGAGGATGTGGGTAAGTTGGAGGACATTGATGTTTCGGATAGCGACAAAGGGCCGAAGAGGGATGTAGTACAGGTAGGGTCTAATATAGGACACGATTCGAGAAGTTTAGAGGCAGAGTTAGTTGCTGTAGAGAGGAGTGAGACAGAGAGAATGGGGCTGATATGAGTGAGACAGAGAGAGTGGGGGCTGATATTAGGGAAGGCGTGCAACCTTTGTGCACAGAATCACCTTTGCCTCAGGTTGGAGGCAGTAATATAGATTTTATTCATGAAGATGAAAGAACACTTGGAGGAGCCTCTGATTTAGGATGTGAGAGAACTGGAGAGGCTACAAGCAGCTTGGCAGAGACTCCACTGAGGAGGAGGTTTACTCGCTCGGCTTTGAAGCTGCAGGATGAGGAGACGGAGTTAGGGTCGAAGGCAGGGGTGGCAGAGAGTGGTAGTGCAGCGACTTTGACCACTAGTCCGTCTAAATTAGAGATGAAGATGTCGAAAAAGTGGAGCTGAAGAGGGTTCCTACAAAGTTGAGGGATCTTCTTGAAACGGGATTGTTGGAGGGTTTATGTGTTAGATATATCCATGGCTCGAAGGTAAAATATTTTACAGTTAGTTTGCGTTGGATTCAGTTTCTGATATTTGATTGATTGTTCTCATTTCTTTGGACATTCCTAGGGGAGGAGGCAGCCAGAATCTGAACTTCAGGGAGTTATTAAGGGAACAGGAATATTATGTTCCTGTGACAAATGCAAAGGAAGAGAGGTAGATGGCCTGACCATTACTGATAACCAATTGATTTTGATGATACTTACTGTTGGCTACATTGTTAATGTAGGTCGTCACGCCTAATCTATTTGAGACGCATGCGGGTAGTGGAAATAAGCGTCCACCAGAGTATATTTATTTGGAAAATGGGAAGAGTCTCAGAGACGTGCTGAACGCGTGCAAGGCCAATCGATCAGATTCGCTGGCGTTGGTGATTCAGAACGCCATTGGTCGTTCAAATTTTACGACTGCGTTCTGTATCAACTGTAAAGGTGATATTTTATGGACCTTATTTTTTTGTAAGTCATGTTGCACGTGCGTCTGAATGGTTTTACTTTTTTTTTTTTTTTTTTTTTGGCTTTGTTTTATGCTTTTAGGGTTGATTCCTGAAGCTGGAGCTGGCAGATCAATGCTTCTTTGTGATTCATGCATTCTGCCAAAGGAGTCTGATCCCAGCCACACTCAGAGCTGTGATGCCGCTCCTAGGTAATGTAGCTACCTGTGAGGGCTAAATCCATGAAAGTATATTTGATTAGTGCTTGTGTCTTATACATGTAGTGCTTGTGTCTTATACATGTAATAGCATATCACATCATTGCACAGTAACCTTAACATTAACTAAACATATGCAAAGAAATCATACCAGTGAATATGTCATATGATTGAGACTTGTGAAAACATCTTCTTGTTATCTTTATTAAAACTGGTTATTGATCTAACAAATAATGAGCAAAATAATAGACAATGGAGAAAAGGAAAGCACATAGAGGATTGTTTTATCCCTAAGGTACCATGACGATCAAATTTAGCATTGATATATGTATGTATATATATATAGTTAATTGACAAGAGAATTGAGTTGAAGAATGAGTTCCAAATATAACATTCAGATGCTCAGGTATTAATATATGAATAGTGTTTTGCACAGCTCCGCCTTATAGATAATATTTGCATGACCAAATACTGTAAACAAACTGTAGAGTTGAGGAAAGGAATTCAAGACATGTATACTCCAGTTTCTCGAATCTCGCCTCCATATCTTGTTATCACGCTTTTGATTTTCTCTGTTGATTGGGCAATAAATACACTTATACAGTCTCTTGGAACTTGTAGGAAGGGCAGAAATTTTGTTCATTGGAATTTCACTTAAGACACATGTTTTAAAAATTTATTAAAGTTCTTCCACTTTGTCTAGTATGCACTTATTGAAGTGGTCTTGTTGTCTAGTATGCACTTATTAAGCACTGTTGTCTGTCTTTGTCCAGTATGCACTTATTAAGCACTTATTGAAGTTTTTCCACTTTGTCTAGTATGCACTTGTTAAGCCTGTTTTCTATCTTTCTCTAGTATGCACTGATTGAAGTGGTCTTGTTATGTTGAGCATTTTAGGTCTCCGTTGGCTGGCCCATCATCACCTGTTCCTTCTAGTTGTCAGCCTGAAGTTCCAGAAAGAGTTCCAGAAAGAACTCAAATTCCTTCAAATAGTCAACCTCAAAAGAAACGTCAAGGAAGCTAACCCGGAAGTAAGTATTTTCCACATCTATGCTATTCACAGTGTATTTTATAGTTTCACATATTCAACTTCAGAATCATCTTCCAATCTAACATGTTTTCCAGAGCTGTTTGCATCATAAAGCTTATTCTTGTTTTTCCCTTTGGCAGGGATTTGAGAATGCATAAATCCGTCTTATCAGAAGATTTGCTTCCTGATGGCACCGCGTTGTCGTATGTTATGCATGGGGAGGTGAGTGCAAATTACTAAATCTCTTTATATATCTCCTGTGCTTGTAAATGATTTCTTGGAATTGCTTATGGAAACTGTAAAAGTAGTTCTAGATTTCTGATGATATCTTTCTGTTGATATGATTGTTAACGCTTTATTACATTATCACTATGGAGCAGAAAAAGCTTGAGGGTTACAAGAAAGATGGTGCTATCTTCTGCACGTGCTGCAGAGAAGTGGTATTTTTTTTTTGGCTATGCTAAATTTTAAATTCAGACTTGTGTGATATATCTGGAAGTTACTTGTATGTGATGTTTGCCAAATTTACTGTTTATGAACAGATCAGCCCCTCGCAGTTTGAGGCTCATGCTGGTTTTGCTTCACGTCGGAAGCCGTGAGTATTTCTTCCAGTTTCGTTTTTGTTATTTTCTTGATGATTTTTCCGCTGCACCTGAGCATTTGTACTTTCTCTGCCACATAAACATAATACGTTTGACATGGGAAACATAAGGATTAAGTGATTAACTAGGTACATGAGTTGGAGGCTTAGGGCACGAGTACTTAGAGTTTTGTGAACATATTTTATGTTTCATTTCCTCTTAATTCGGATCTTTTGGTTTGCAGGTACATGAGTATATACACTTCCAATGGCGTGTCTCTGCATCAGCTATCCCTGGAACTGTCCAGACACCGCAAATCATCCCCGGCGGAAAATGATGATCTCTGTTCTATATGTGAGGATGGAGGAAATCTGTTATGCTGTGAAAATTGTCCACGTGCTTTTCACACTGGTGAGGCCATTGTCAAATTGTCGAAATTGTAATGGATTTTATATTTTGGTGAGATTTATATGATTATAAAATATTAGAAACTGCAACTGTGTGAAAGTTTATGCCTACGAAACATATACTGTTTATGATTCCCCCTACAAGTTAGAACGCTGAATCATTCTTTTGTTCTTTCTATCTAATAAGTAATACCTTATCTCCACTTGGTTTTAAGATGTATATTTTCCTATTGTTTTTGTTCTCTTTAGTTTAGGTTGTGTGCTTAATCTGTGCAAAACCCAGTGTGCTAAATTAGTGCTAAACCCAGTGTGCTAAATCAGTGCTAAACCCACTGTGCTGCTAGCTCCATTTTTGGTTAGCTTTATTGTTAGCATTTTAATCCCTTTCCTCATGTTTTACATTACTTGCACTCTTGGTTCCTCTTGCAGAATGCGTTGGTCTCTCAAGTACCCCGCAAGGAACATGGTACTGCAAATACTGCCGGAACATGTTTGAAAAGGAAAGAATTGCGGAGCCCGACGCCAACGCTATTGCTGCGGGAAGAGTACCTGGCGTTGACCCACTTGCAGACATAACGCAAGCGTTGCATTCGTATTGTTGCAACGCGTTTGAAGACGTGGCGGATGTGGCATTTGCAGGTTGTGTATCAACTTCCTTTTCTATGTCGTGCATTTTATTATCCGCATTTAATTGAAACCTACGATTGTCATCTTAATGAATCAGTTATGTCTATGCATTCAATTATCCCCAATTGTTTTTTTTTTTTTAAAAAACATGTTCGATGGGGTAGTTTTATTTAGTATTAATGGATATTGTCATATTGTTAAATTCAGCACCTGGACTGTGTTAGTTAGTATGTAATTCGCTTTGTGGCTTCATTAAGGCTCTTATGCAATCTTCTCTATTCCAAACACCTTTATCTTTCTTTTTCTCCTCTGTCGTTTTCATTTGTGGTTTTATATAATTTATTTATTTTTGTTTTTTATAACGGTGTTGCAGGGTCATGATTTCAGCAAGTCAGGATTTAATGGCCGCACAGTTATCATATGCGATCAGGTAGTAACATGTTCTCTTATGTTATATGTTAAAACAGGTTTCAGAATCATTTTGAATGCTTAGCCTTTTTTTTTGATGCCACAAGCATGATATATCCTCTGTCTGATTTCTGTAGTGTGAGAAAGAATACCACGTTGGTTGTCTGAAGGAGCAAGAGATTGATGATTTAAAAGTACGCTGCGCACTATAACCATTTTAATGATACCTTAATTTTCTGAATTGATAAATGCACAATAAATGAATATAAGGCCTATCTTCTAAACGAATTGTGCAATACAAACTGCAGGCATTGCCAGAAGGTGAGTGGTTCTGTTGCCAACAATGCAGCAATGTCAACTCATCTCTTCAGAAGTTGATTGCGGATGGCGAGCAGAAGCTTCCAGAAGCTCTTTCAAACATTCTGAAGAAGAAAAGTGATGCACAAGGCCCACAGCAAAATCCGGAGCCTGTTATAAGATGGAGGCTGCTTAGTGGGAAAAAGTCTTCAGAAGACACCAGGGTGTGGCTTTCTGGTGCTGTCGCGATTTTTCATGTGAGTCTTCTTTGAAATGTTTATAGTGCTGTTTGCCTCGTTAATTTAGCTAACTTTTGCCTGTGTTTCTCTAATTTTCACATTTAGAATTTAGTATCGGTATGTGAGTAACTTAGTGAATGACATAAGTAGTAACATGTTCTCCACTGCACAAAGTTGGCACGCTGAGCTAATAAATGCAAATGCAATGAGTTTAAAATTGCACGAAATCAAATTTTAGTTCCATGCTGCTTTATTTGGGTAATTCTTGATTTTCCTCTAATATTACTGTTTGAGCGTAAGAAAATTACCCGAGAGTTGATTTCCATCTCTACCAAATTTCTTCAGGACCGGTTTGATCCTATTGCTGATTCCAGCACTGGCCGTCTTGACCTCATTCCGCACATGGTTTATGGGTAATGCGACAGTTTGTACTTTCTCTCATGCCTTGTTTAATATCCTCTTCTCTTTTACTGATCTACCGTCAACTATTGCTGATAATCTGCAGGAGGCGCTTCAAAGATCAGGATTTTTGTGGCATGTATTGTGCCATATTGATGGTCGAGTAAGAACATTATAATTTCCTATTGCATTTTTTATTTTATAATACATTTTAAGTTGGCCTCTGATATAGTTAATTATGTCTACAGCTCGGTGGTAGTATCTGCTGGAATTGTTCGGATTTTTGGTGAGGAAGTTGCAGAGCTCCCCCTTGTAGCCACTAGGGCCGACTGCCAAGGGAAGGTGCGTTTTTGGTTCCTTTTGCTTTGTTAATTATAAGAAATAAGATTTTAGGATACAAAAGTTAGATTTTTCAGATGCCTTAGTATATATTTTACAAATCGCTACTCCTTTTGCAGGGATATTTTCAGTCTCTCTTTTTCTGTATTGAGGGTCTTTTAGCATCCCTCAATGTGAAAGACCTGGTGCTTCCTGCTGCCGATGACGAGAATCATTGTGGAGAAACAGATTTGGGTTCGAAAAAAATTGGCCAGGAAGAGGTTGGTTGATAACATTTTGGGTTAATTTCAAAAAGTACCATTGAGGTTTTGCCTAATTAAAAAAAAATCAACTCCCTTTTAACATTACAAATATCCCCTTGTTATTTGTTTCTGTTACACCCTCCATAGGGGTTATTTGTTAAAAATGCACAGATATTAAGGATGTGTTTGTTAACAACATAATTGAGTTTTTGTAATTAGGCTAAATATCAAGGGTAGTTTTTATAATAATTTTTGGTTTGTATATATGAATTGTGCAAGTCTTGTGCACACTTTGAACTAGAGTTTTTTCCTGTTTGTTTTTTTGCTTTGCAGTTGGACAGATACCAAAAGAGCTACCAAATGATGATATTTCAAGGGACGTCTGTTCTGCACAAGTCGATATCTAGGTCTTGAAATATCAAACCTTTTTTGAATGGTGGTTCAGGTACAAAGATTTGAAGCCGGTTTTTGCTTCTCTTTGGCAAAGCTTATAACATTTTTTTGTTTTGTTTTTGATTGGATTTGTTCATTCAATAGAATGTAAAATCTCAAGTTCATAGGTAATTAATTATATACATCCAGGCTTGCAGATCCAATGTTTATTGTAGGATGATATCAGTGGTTAGAATATCGACGTCGCAAGACGCTCGTAGGTGTAATTGGATCTATTTTTGTCCAAGTCTGGAGATTATTCATTTTTCTTTTTTAAGGAAAAAATGGAATTGTAGTTGCTTTTGTATTTAGCTGAGGTTCTTTTAATTAGTGTTTCACTTAAGGTTTTCTATATCTTGGTGCCATAATTTAATGTTGTCGCATATTTGCAAGTCTTTTTGGAGATTCATTTGTAATAAGTTTTTAACATCTTAAATCTTTTATAAATTAATCCAAGTTTGTTTGAGTTGTAGCAAATGTTAAGGAGTTAAGGTTGTGTTTGGATTTAAGGATTTAAATTTGAGTGAGGGATTTGGGAAATAATTTCAAGTGAGTCTCTATTCCATTATAAATCAGTACATTAGGGGTTGCTTCATAAGTTATAACAATATGAATTCAAGTACCGATCAAAAAAAAAAAAAAAAAATGAATTCAAGTACTTCAGTCTAGGATAACTTGAATAGTTGAGATATGTTTTTAGCAAAAACCCTTTGAAACCTAATTTAGTTTAGGTAATATAAAGAATAAAGGGATGAAGTGAGTTTTTCGATAAAAATTACTTGGGACTTAGCTATTATTAAAATGCACTCGCATTGCACGCGGCTCAAATAAGTACAATAAAAAGTGCACAAAATTTGCATTCAAAATTCATATTCTATACCAATTTTTTTTTAAAGTGGAATTAGATTTACAAGTTTCTTAAGAAATTTGTTTCACCAAGTTATTATCAAGGGCAATTAAAGTATTTCGATATTTATATAACTCTATTTTGATTAATTACTTAATTGTTAATATATATAAATGACACAAATCAATGTTAGAAAGCATTTAGTATAGAATATAAATTCAATAGTAAAGAAAAGGCTATTTTAGATTTTAAATCTCTCTTAGCAATGAAGTTTTAGGCTTTACACCTTATTCTAATACACTACACTTATTTCTATTCATGCAGCATAAAATAGGAGAAAGAGAACAAGATGCACAGGACAACACAAAATAACTTTCTACTTTGCCCCTGACTATTTTGCCCTGAAAGTCCTTGATTTTGCATGTTTTGATGAAACTTGCAACCGAACAAGTTTGTTTCAGTTTAGTAAGTCCATATATTGTTTAACCCTTTTGTTTGTATAGAATTTTGATGAAGATTTATTAATATATCTTTTGGCCTAGGCTCTATGTATTTATGTATGTCGGAAAATTATACGTTGCCATGTTGCTACTTTTCAGGGTTAAAACATAATCATGTATTTCTCAATTCTTGTCTTGTTTCTTATTGGTATGGTTACCAATAGCCCATAAACTAATAAATTTATCATTTTTTATCATCTTGAACTAATATATATATATATATATATATATATATATATTGTAGGGGTAAATAATAATTTATCATTATTATTGTTTTTTTTTTTTGTCTATTTTGTCTTAAATGAGCTTATTATTAGTCTATGAATTGCTTGAAAAGTTTCTTGAAAAATTTGATTTGGCAAAAATATCCTTTAGGTACACTAATTATAGCTTTTGATATTGATTTAGCTTCTAATTCTTGAATTATGTGATGTGTGTCCTTTTATATTTCAAAATATTTTTCATGCCTTCTTTCAATCATAAGATTTCATATATGTCTTCTTTCAATCATAATATTTCAAATATTTTGAATTTTTAAATAGTATCAGTTTCATATTAAACTAGATCTAGAAAGTTTCCTAGCACATCATAAGCATATGTAACACCAGAGAGATAGAAAGGACTTCATATGATTTTTTAATAGTTTAAAGTTGAGTATTATGTAAAACTGAGCATGAACTGATACATTTAACTCATGACTTCATTCAATTGTTAGCATTGTTTTTGTTTTTTTAGGGGATTTTTAGCATTGTTAATTCATGACTTCATTCAATTGTTTTAGTAAATTATTTATTGTAAGATCATATTCTATACATGCAATGCACATATTTATTACCATTTAGTAAAAAACACTTGCACTGCATGTGATTCAAATAGCTTTAATAAAAAAGACGTGAACTGCACGTGATCATATAACTTAGATATATAAACGCACAAGTAATGCACAAGATTCATATAATTATACTTATTTAATAATTTTATGGAAATAACAGAAGAAGTTTTATCAATAAAGAGATGTTAATTAAATATTTAATTAATTTTTTTAATAAGTTGATATCTAGGTCTTGAAATATCAAACCTTTTTTGAATGGTGGTTCAGGTACAAAGATTTGAAGCCGGTTTTGCTTCTCTTTTGGCAAAGCTTATAACTTTTTCTTTTTGTTTTGTTTTTTGATTGGATTTGTTCATTCAATAGAATGTAAAATCTCAAGTTCATAGGTAATTATATACATCCAGGCTTGCAGATCCAATGTTTATTGTAGGATGATATCAGTGGTTAGAATATCCACGTCGCAAGGCGCTCGTAGGTGTAATTAGATCTATTTTTGTCCAAGTCTGGAGATTATTCATTTTTTTCTTTTTTAAGGAAAAAATGGAATTGTAGTTGCTTTTGTATTTAGCTGATATTTTTTTTTTTAATTAGTGTTTCACTTAAAGCTTTTTATATCTTGGTGTTATAATTTTATGTTGCCGCATGCTTGCAAGTCTTTTATGGAGATTCATTTGTAATAAGTTTTTAACTTCTTAAATCTTTTAAAATTAATCCAAGTTTGTTTGAGTTGTACCGAATGTTAAGGAGTTAAAGTTGCGTTTGGAGTTAAGTATGTTGGATTATAAACTTGATTTGGGTCCAATTAATATTGGACTTGAAAATATATATTTGAGTTAAAAGATAAAATAAGATCTAAGACCAAATGACCCAAGTTCTAAAATTTATCTAGAAATGTCTTAAGAAAATGTCTTAGATATTATTTGGAGAAAAGCTCGTAGAATGTTCTAGTCGGTAGATATTTTGAAGGATGGTTCTAGTGGATGAATTATAGCCATTAGATCAAATAAATACTAGTCATTGGTTTAGGAAGTTGTACTAATATAAATAGGGTGTCTTGATCATTTTGTAACAAACCAAATTTGAGAAGAATCAATACAAGAAAAAGTATTTCTCCACCAAAAAACTCTTTTATATTTCTTAGCATAAATAATCTACCAAAACAATAATCCATCTTCCAACTTCTAATTTCTAAATAATCCCATTTTTTTTTAAAATTGAGATAACCCTCATCCAACAAAGTATTTATATTTGAGTGAGGGATTTGAGAAATAATTTCAAATGAGTCTTTATTTGATTATAAATCACTATACTAAGGGGTTGCTTCACTGTTAGGAATCGACCCAGCCCCACTGTCATCACGAAAATAGCCGAATAAAGATTACAAAAGCTAACAAATATTCTATTACTGAGAATAAGCCTATGGGATTAGGGATTAGTGATTACAAATAATCTAAACAACGAAATAAAGTCAGCCACTACGAGTTCAGCCGATCAAACATGTAAAAATAGGACAAAAATTGAAAGTAAAGAAAGGAAAGAAATCACCGGTTTCTTCTCCTTTCTTCAACGATGATCTTGAACCACGCTCCAAAGTAGCTTGACCCCTTCATCGAGAAATCGGATGCGCCTAAGCCATTTTTAGCAATATGAATTCAAATACTTCAGTTTTGATAACTTGAATACTTGAGACCATTTTAAGCAAAAACCCTTTGAAATGTAATTTAGTCTAGGTAACATAAAGAACAAATGGATGAAGTGAGTTTTCAATAAAAATACTTAGTTCTTGGGATTTTATATAGCTACTAGTAAATGCACTTGCATCGCACACAGCTCAAATAAATATAATAAAAAAGTGCACAAAATTTGCATTCAAAATTCATATAATCTATACCAATATTTTTAAAGTGGAATTAGATTTACAGGTTTCTTAAGAACTTTGTTTCACCAAGTTACTATCAAGGCAACTAAAGTATTTCGATATTTATATAACTCTATTTTAATTAATCACTTAATTATTAATATATAAAAATGACAGAAATCAATGTTAAAAAGCATTCAACATAGAATATAAATTCAATAATAAAGAAAAGTCTATTTCTGATTTTACATCTATTTTTTTTTTAGTACAATTGAGGGAATTTGGGAGGAGACACACACACTCATATATGATCGAATCCGGGTCATTAGCAATGAAGTTTGAGGCTTTACACCTTCTTCTAATACACTACACTTATTTCTATTCATGCAGCATAAAACAGAGAAGAGAACAAAATGCATAGGACAACACACAATAACTCTCTATTTTGCCTTGAAAGTCCTTGATTTGGCATGTTTTGATGAAGCTTATAACCGAACAAGTTTGTTTCAGTTTAGTAAGTCCATATATTGTTTAACCCTTTTGTTTGTATAGAATTTTGATGAAGATTTATTAATTAATCTTTTTGCCCTAGGCTCTCTGTATTTATGTATGTCGGAAAATTATATGTTTATATATGTTGCTACTACTTTTCAGGGTTAAAACATGATCCTGTATTTTTCAATTCTTGTATTGTTTCTCATTTGTATGGTTACCAATTGCCATAAACTAATAAATTTATCATTTTCTCATCTTGAGCTATAATATATATATATATATATGGATTGGTGTAGTGTAAACTTTGATCTCGACAAAAATATCATTTAGGTACATTAATTATAACTTTTGATAATGATTTAGCTTTTAAATCTTGAATTATGTGATGTGTCCTTTTATATATTTTTTTCATAATTAGTAGTATATGGCTTCTTTCAATCATAACATTTCATATATGCCTTCTTTCCATCATAACATTTCAAATATTTTGAATTTTTAAATAGTATCGCTTTCATATTAAACTAGATCTAGAAAGTTTCATAGCAATTTTTTTGTTGTGAGGGGATTTTTAGCAAATTCATGACTTCATTCAATGTTTTAATAAATTATTTATCGTAAATATCATATTCTTTACATGCAACGCACATATTTAATACTATTTTAGTAAAAAAACTTGAATTGTATGTGATTTAAATAACTTTAAAAAAAAAAAGATGTGGATCGCACGTGATCATATAACTTAGATATATAAACGCACAATTATTGCACGAGATTCATATAATTATACTTATTTAATTAATACTTTTATGGAAATAACGAAGTTGTTTTATCAATAAAGAGATGTTAATTAAATACTTAATTAATTAAAATTAAAGTATTTCAAAGATACTTCTAAATATTTTATTTTTTATCATATATATATATATATATCGATTTGAATGTTTAAATAATTTGATTATTAGAACTCGATTCGATAAAAAGTTATAACTTATCTATATATATAAATAATAAGTCCGAAACTAAAAATTTCCGCTCTTTTTACTTCTTATATTAGAAAAATATTGTAAATGGTATTCCTACATTATATATGTATATAAATTAGGAAAATATTGCAAATTGTATTAAATTAGGAAATTATTATAATAGTATTCCTATTTTATTTTATATATGTATAAAATTAGGAGGCCAAACAAAAAACAAATCCGCATTTTTTATTTCTTATATTTGGTAATATTTTAATTTAGAAAAATATTGTAAATGATATTCCTACTTTATATGTATATTAATTAGGAAAATATTATATATGATATTCTATTTTATATGTATAAAAAATAGGACAAATTTTATAAATTGTATTCCTACTTTATACCAAAAGTGAGTATATACTATCAATTTTATCTATATATATTATTCAAATTTTAAAAATTATATAGTCTTTGACTATAATTAATTAATTAATTGATATAATAATAATAATAATAATAATAATAATAATAATAATAATTACTACTACTACTACTACTACTACTACTACTACTACGATTTTATACATCATTTCTATTCATATATATTATTCTTTTGTTTCAATGGTGGATTACTTTTTGTATACTATAATATTAATAAGTTTTAAATACTAATTGACTATTCAAACTTTTCTAAATTGTTCAATAATAGTTCAAATAGACGCACTCGCTTTCGGAATATTTGTAGGAATATTTTATATATCTTTTACCATTGAAGTATTTTTACCATTGAATTAACAATAGATTTTGTGTTCAAGGATTTTTTTTTCAACTTATTATTTATGCTAAATCTCTTATATTTATACTACTTAAATTTATTTAGAGAGACACTTCGATATTATTGATCCTAAATTCGGAAGCATAGCCACCAAATATGGCTTCATCTTCACGTTCTTCTATTCTTTTCGGTCTTCATCAAATGTTCCGCCAACATCGATAATATTGTACTTGGATTCTTACTAAATAAGAGTTTTTATATAAACCATGTTGTAGATCTATACGAATGTTATTTGGTGAGTTTAATAAAAAATATTTATTTTTTTGGTTATTTCGATAGTTTTGTTGTATTTTTTTAGTCGTGTTTTGAATTATGATTTATTTATTTTTATTATTCCTGTTACCAACTCTTTGATTATGTGAAACTAATTGCAAACTAAATATGTCGATCACTTCCAAAATTTCTTCTTTTGTATCGAAAATTTTAAAAAACATGCTTTTACGTATTTCTTAGTACGACTTTTCACGTATTTTTAGTATGACTTTTTCCGTAATTTAGTTAGTGATGAAAACAAAATTCTTTCCGAGAGAATTGAAATATAGTTAAATAAATACTTAGTGATAAAACTGATGCTTACCTTGTCAGATGCTCATGATGGTGATAATTTAAATTAAATACCGGCTCAATGATTAGTTTTATAATTTTGATTTTTTTCCTATTATTTTTATAAGGAATTTATTGGAATAACTTATGATATTGTTCCATTAGAAATTCATTACAAAGTTTAACTAAATATATTGTCATGTCATTATCTCTTCAAATTGTAATTATATTAAATTTTCATTGTCGGCGTCTTCCATCCAAATTCATACGTCATTTCAATGGTTTTATACCATTAAATTGTGATCCGCATAATGTGAGCGGATGTACTTGGGCCGGTCAAAATGATCATCCCCTATGGCACGTTCTTTTTTTACTGGATGGATTGAGCAAATTCATCCATGATAACACAATTTGAGATGGTGAAGTGTTTGTTTTCTCTTATCGTGCCAACCACATTTTGATGTCAATATTTTCTAATGATGATGCATGTGAGAGAATCAATGTGTACCCGACTATAAATAAATTTTATTTTTATTTACTTTAAATAAATATTTTATTATTAAAATAAAGTAATAAATATCGATTCATGTTAATAGATAGTTTCGAGTATAAATCAATAAAATAAGATAATAATACACATGAATAATAATAAAAATAATGATGCATGTGAATAATAATAAAATAATAATACACGCAACGACGTAAGTCTTGGGATTACTAGTATGATATTATAGTTAAATAAGTTTTTTATGAATTATAATCACATTAATCGAAAGCTTTGTCAATTAAGTTTGATTTTCATGAACGAAGTAGTTCATTTTTAATTAGTTGATTTATTGATTTTGTTTTGTTGCAATATTAATATTTTCTTATATTTAATTTCTTATTTAATTCTTCAATTTTTTATTTAATTAATAACAACACATGGAAGCTTAAACTAAGTTATTTCGATCATAATTTTTATATTCTCAATTTTGGTAAAATATCTTTTTTGTCTTATGTACAAAAGATTTCAAATGATTTATATAAAAATAATTGATAAAAATTAACAAGCCAAATTGAATTTAGAAACTCTCTTCAATTTTACGTAGAATATATTCTCTTAACATATAGTAGCATTAAGGATATTTTTAAAGGGAAAAATATGAGACTAAATTTCAATTTTGAGACAGTCTTCAACAATTATATATAACGTCGATCATTTTTTCAACCTTAAAAACTAATTTCTTTAAATGGATATTGGATGGGGGAGAATTAACTCATTTTTCAAATTGCAATTTAGAAACTAGTAAGATTTAAGATTTTTCGACAATATACTATCATTCAAGCATGAAACAAATTAAAAAAATATGAAAAACTACCTTGGTAGTTCACGATGATGGTAGCAAATCAAGGCGGGCAGTGGATATTAAATGAGATAGGCCTTCATTGTGTATGTTGTGACGGACTCACTTTTGACGGTGCAAGCAATCAACAAAGCTAAAAGATTGTTTTAGATATATTGACATGCATGCAAATAGTTATTAAGGATATGCTCATAACTCACATTGCATTTACCTTTTATGTAGCGAGACCCGTGAACATAATGCCACACTTTTTCATCAAGTTTTTGTGTTCTCTCCTTTTTGTTGGGCGATTGGGAATTCTCCATCTTGATTGGAGAAACTTGTAACCATGGTTATTTCATCTAACCAATCTTATAACATGTTTTTCACTAAAAAAATTTTCATTTATAAATGTGCATTATAACGCTTGAATTTTGGAGCGTAAATTCCACCACATTAACAACTAGTGAAGGGGATGAGATCTCCTATTCAACGATTTTTGTTCTACTCCTATTCTACTATATTTAGGAAAGATAATTATATAATTATGACGTAAATCTTATACACGTATTATTTATCTGGATGTAATGGAATAATGAGTAGAACAAAAAATATCAGAATATGGAAAAATCTCAATCCCTAATGAAGACCCTTCCCTACCCTGTCCCCACATCCCATCCGCACCCAAAATAAGAGAAAAAAAGGTTCCAGTAATTAATTAATAATAAATACATAAGCAGAAAATAAAATGATTAATTCATGAGGCGGAAATCGTCGAAATTTGAAATTCAAGTAAAGTCCCACTAATTTATTATAATTCCGGAAACATCCTTCCGTTGAACAAAGCAATCATGCTATATAAAAGAACTTCATTTTGCATTTTATTCCCCGACGCCCACTCGTCTGCTCTCATAATCTTTGATTCTCTCTCCAAGGTCTCTCTCTCGCAATCTTTGATTCTCTCTCCAAGGTCTTCTCTCTCTCTCTCTCTCTCTCTCTCTCTCTCTCTCTCTCTCTCTCTCTCTCTCTCTCTCTCTCTCTCTCTCTCTCTCTCTCTCTCTCTCTCTCTCTCTCTCTGATACATTGAAATTATTTTGTCACTTTTAAATTTTTAATCGCTAACTGTTTTTTGGAAAATTGTTGATTGATTTCCACAGACTGAATAGCGAATTCAGCTAGCGGTTAATTGTCTGAAAATAATGGGTCAGATCCAGTACTCGAGAAGTACTTTGATGACATCTACGAGTACAGGTGCTTTAGTTTTCAGATTACCTTAGGAATGATATACTTTATTGGAGATGCCTTTTTTATTATTGTGTTGATGGATTTGGGAAATTTTCAGGCATGTTGTTCTTCCAACTGAAGTTGCCAAGCTGCTTCCTAAGAATCGCCTACTCACAGTAAGTTGTTTGTACGCTTATGGTGATTTTGATATTCATTAAGTATCTTATGAGTAATTAGGGTTTTTTCTTTGTTTTCTGAATTCAGTTCCTTGTTTTGCGACTCAAACTTTTTAAGCGTTTGATTTTTATGAATGGTGCTGTGATCTGTGATGTTTTTATAAAATCTATTCAATTAATGATTTCACCATTTAGCAATTCCTCTGTTTTGCTTTTCGAATAACAGTGTTATGTTATAAATTCTTGTTAGATCTCATTTCTATTATAATTTATATTTATAAATGGAATTGTAATTTCTTTTTGTGAAATGTCCGATTCATGTTTTTTCCAAAGTGTTTTTCCCCATAATTTTCTTTGTCTTCACCATTGGATGTGCTTTGGGTGTTTTAGGAAATTGTGATTATGAACTTATCCAAAATGTCATTTATTGGAGAATGTGATACATGTGTTGGATGTGTATTGCAAATGAATTAAGAATGCGATCGGATCACAATTTCTATTTGATGTGCTTTTGTGTGTTTTAGGAAAGTATTTTGGGTAAATGAACATACCGAAAATGCAATGCACTATTGGAAAATGTATTGGAGAATATTATACATGTTTGGATTTGTTTTTGGGAATGAATCAAGAGTGTGATTTGTGCAACTCACAATTTCTACAAGTTTTGAAAATTTTCTATTTTGAGCTTTACAAGTTTTGTGATTTATGATGTTGGTTTTTACCTTTTTTTATGGGTTAGAATGAATGGCGTGCTATTGGAGTTCAGCAAAGCCGAGGATGGGTTCACTACGCAGTTCATCGCCCAGAGCCACATCATGCTTTTCAGGAGGCCACTAAACTACCAGCAGCAGCAGGAGCAAAACATGCTTGCCAAGTGAAATTCTACTGCTCAGGGACTTTATATGATTTTATATTTCTAAGCTTTAGTTTTGAAAGGCTACTCTCATTTCCTCTGAAATGTACCTATTACACAGTATTATACTCTAAGAAACTTGTGTTCTTCAAGTGAATGTTGGAGTGCTCAGTAATGTACTACTGGAAATGAATTTTAACGCGAAACTTGTCTCTTTATTTTTTGCTTTTTTGATTCTTTTATTTGGTGGTGATTTGTGGCTAAGCTTCTTCCTATGATGGAACTTTTTCTTTGAGAAAATTATTGGTTTTTTCTTTTGGGTTATGTTGCTTAATATATCATATGTTGATAATTAGATGGTTTAAGTGCACTTAATCGTGTGGTCTTTTAGATTATGGTCAAGGGTTGCTCTGTTATTGCCCAGGAAAATTTAGAATTTTCGTGGGCCTAGTGGACTAAATGTGCCTTTTTACTGTTTTGAGCTTTTGCTTGTGATGCACATTAAGGCCCCGTTTATATCAGTAATTGGGCTGGATCCATTAAATTAACCCATCAGGTGAATGTATAGCCTCTTTGGCCTTTGTCTTGTTGGACACGGCGGGTGGATATCACCTGGCCTGGTTTAAGTTTGAATTTGTTTGTGTGATTTTTATCCATAAAGGAAGGTTGACTAATCAGTAATCACACAAGCTCAATGTCCATACCCAATTCTTGTTTTATCTAATTCAGTAATTTGTTCTTGGGGGCCATCTCAATCTAAATTTCCGTGTTAGTTTTAGTTTTGCATTAAAAATTTAGATTTGTGCAATATTTTGCATCCAAATTAATGTCCCACCACCATAGATTTACTTCATACTTTTGCACTAAACAAATAAATTATTTGGATATTCTTTCTCATTCCAAGTACAGTATCTTTTAATTTCCACCAAATATTTATTGGTCTTGTAATATATATTTGATTAATTAAATATTTAATTTTCTATATAATATAATTTTGGAATTAAATAACATGCACTGAAAAATTAAATAATTTATAATCATTTCAAAGAGAAGAAACATGATTTTCAAAAATTAAAATTTTTTATATACATAAATAAAATATTTTTATTTACAAAATCTTATAGGTAAAGATCCTAAGTATTATAAAAAGTTTTTAAAAGATTATAATATGTTAGGTCTTATTTTGAAAATATGTATTAAAATATTTTGGTTAAATTAAGATGATAAGGTTTTTAAGATATTAGTAATGACATTATGTAATTAAAATAATTAAAATAAAGTTGTTAAAATATGATAATCTTTTATGGAAAAAGCGGGATTTCTTAATATTTTTAAAAGAGTTCATAATTTATAAGTTCTAAACGATTCTTTTCTTATAATCCTATAATCTCTTTCAAAAAAAAAAAAAAATTACCAAATAAGTTTTTCTCAAACATTTTATAAGATATTTAAAATTAAAGCTTAAAAACTTTGGCCAGCACTATATAAATCAGAAAGTCTGCTAGAGTTGGCAAAATTAGACATTTAGGCCGGTCTAACCAACCTGCACATGTAGAACTAGGTTGGGTTTTTAGGACTAAAATGACTGACCTATTTCCAAATAGCCCGGCTCAAAAGTGCTCTATGAAAAATGATTTTTATGACTTGCACTAATGGGCTTGATCGTGCCACTATGGCTTAAGATTCGTTTCTGGGCTAAAACGGACCAGTTTATAAATTTATACTATGTGAAATTTTTCCATATACTAACTATAATTAATGGTTTTTTATATTGTAAAAGATAAACTATTTAAAATTTTATCAAAATTTTGGGGGAAAATTGTAAATTAGTTCATTTATTTTACCTTAAAATAATTTAAAATTTTTTGGGGGAAAAGAAATTTTTGAAATTTTTTGGGGGAATTATTGTTTTTTGAAAATTTTCTGAGGGGCAACTGTAAAGTTCAATTTATTTATTTTTACCCTTTAAAATATAATTTCAAAATTTTTGGTACTTTGAAATTTTAAAGG
Source organism: Rehmannia glutinosa (assembly GCA_016081115.2). Classification (NCBI taxonomy): domain Eukaryota; kingdom Viridiplantae; phylum Streptophyta; class Magnoliopsida; order Lamiales; family Orobanchaceae; genus Rehmannia; species Rehmannia glutinosa. The sequence goes on from CM071936.1 coordinate 7,372,743, forward strand.
CCCCCTTTTCTGGGTCCGCTACTGATCGGGCAAACCCGATCCATTGACAACCTAACTAT